>CM057345.1:174044563-175482703 GCA_030015575.1 Agapanthus africanus | reverse complement strand
AGGCACTAGGTGATAAAGCACCCTCGCTAATATTTTTTCTATTTATAGCCTTAAATAATTACAAAAACCAGTGTTCATTTTTTATCTATTATTCACAATTATTTTTATTTTATTTTCCTTCATACTAAGGACTTAGACAAGAGCATTTCAAGGTCTTTTCTACTATTCCAAGTTTCATGGTTCGTGTTTCTGCAATTTGTAGGGTATATATTTTCAGAATTTAGACTAAGCTTAGGATTATTTTTCAGATTTATACTTTAATAAAAATATCAATACTTTTCATTGTTTTAACTTAGCCCAAGAAGTGAACTCGAAATTTGCCTATTTCTAAATAAACTACAAAGACATATACTTTCTACCATTAAATTTTAAGAAAAGGTTATTTTTAGGGTTTTTAATTTACTAAGTCTAAGATCTAGTTGTTCCTAGCTAGTTAACCATTTTGTCAAACTCAAGTCAATTATGGCCAAAATTGAATTTTTCAATTTTTATAATTTTCAATTTTTTCAGTTTTTATGTAATTTTTATATTTTTTTATTTTTTTATTTTCAATTTTTTTCAAATTTTATGATTTATTTTTTATAGATGCAATGCAAAATTTAAACATGCAAAGGAAAAAGGGAAATATATACAGAAATTTTAAAAAAAATATGCAATGCGAAAGATAACTATTTACAACCAACAACTCCCCAAACTTATCACAAGCAGTGTCTCACTGCTCGGCCCTACGCCATGCTCTTTAGCGTGAACGGGAACGCTCAGCCCTACCCAGTAGGGTTCGAATCCTTGCTCTAACTCAGTCAACCGTTCGATCATGTTCCCTTGATATCCCCATCAACTCCTCTATGCCCCTACAGCTCGTCGCATTAAATGTGCATGTTCTAAAGGGGCATTTCTCCTTCGCTCACGGTCGAGCTAGAGCTAGTGTGTTCGGGCGGGCACGTGCTCCGCCGGTTCAGTCTCGACCATACATCCGTCAATCGTGAATAGGACGTAGAGCGACCTCAATAAGAGGCCTGACAGGTGTGCCTCCAAGCATGTAAATTCGAACTCCTCCACGGGGTGGAAATATCGACACAGTTGTGTCACAAGTATTGGGCAAGGGTAATTTGCGGCTCGTTTGCCCGCACCTATTGAATTTGGCAAAACTGTGCACATGTCGAAACGGGGTTTTCTTGTCATGAGGGTATGCACAATATGCAATGAGGGTGTAAAAAGTGTAGTGTTGTGAGAGCTTCCAAAAATGTTGTTTTATGCCCAACGGCACACAGTTAAGACATTTGCAAAAAGGGTTCTCGCTTGGATCCCCTTCCGCGGCTCCCTTGAGCAATCATTGCCCATCAAGGGCATGTAATCCTCAAATTGTAAAGGTTGGTCATGTGCGGGTATGCAAGAAATTAATGTGACTTCGTGTATAATGTCCCTATTGATGATAATTTCCCTATCACTTCACTGTAATTTTATAAAGCCGAATTGGGGAAAGACACCCTTCTTCCATACACTCGTAAAAACGAGTGACTAATTCCGGAAGTGCATAAGCGTTAGGGTGATTTTAAATCAAGAAGTTCCAACCCCTACGAGCTATCTCATTCGCAAAATATACTACCGTACACCTCGTGTGAAAAAATTTGCGAAAAGTCTCGTTCAAGTTGCATGTGTGTGCCATCAGGTGATCTACAGATCTAGAAATTTAAAAACAGAAGAGGTTTGGAAAGATCGAACCTCCCCTGAAAAAATCAGGGGCGAAGACGTCAGGAGGCGGCGGAAACGCGGCGGGAGTCACCTTCTTGCGACGGAAGCGCGGCGCGCCATCGGGATTTCACTGCAGAATTTTGAGTACGGCGGCTAGGGTTTCTGAGGGATTCTTTTTGTTTAGGGTTTGTGAACACAGAGGGTCGGGTTCTTATATAGGGGGAAAGTGTTGGGCTCTTTTGCAAATAGACCACTCTAAAGAGGAGATTTATTGCAAATAAGAATTTTATTTATTTAATCTGTAAATTTACAAAACTACCCAAAAAAAATTTATTTTTAATTTTTTTTTATTTTTTTATTTTTTTATTTATATATCTACAAATGATACATACCTCAAACTTGTTTGAAACAAAGTCTTGGCAAGATGATCGAAAATTTTGGGGTAAAATGGAGGAAGATCAGTCAATGTAAATCGGCTCCTGCAAAAACAGGAGCTCCTCCGACGAGTCCGTTGTGAGGAACGGTTTGAGTCGATGTCCGTTTATTTTAAATAAGTACCGTCCTCCGGGTTTTCAAGATCTACCGCACCGTGCGATATACGGTGCGTACTAAAACGGCCCTTTCATCTAGATTTGAGCTTGCCGGGGTGGAAGTGTAACCGAGTCTCATAAAGCAAAACCTGTTGACCCGGTTTAAAAGTTTTGCGCATAAGGTGTTTGTCGTGAAACACCTTCGTTCGGTTTTTAACAATTACCGCATTTTCGTAGGCCTCATCCTGCAGCTCATCTAATTCATTCAATTGCAGCCTTCTATTGCTGCCCGCATCTCCTATCGATAAGTTCAACTCTTTAATCGCTCAAAATGCCTTGTGCTCAATTTCTGCTGGGAGGTGGCAAGCCTTCCCATCAACAAGACGGTATGGAGACATACCAAGATCGGTCTTGTAAGCAATACGGAATGCCCATAGTGCATCAATCAGTTTGTGTGACCAATCTTTACGGTTTTTAGAAACCGTTTTCTCCAAAAAAAATTTAATCTGCCGATTCGAAAGCTCGGCTTTGCCCATAACTTTGGTGATGATATGGGGTTGAAAATTTGTGAGTAATGGAGTATTTGCGCATTAAGGACTCAAAAGTCCTATTACAGAAGTGAGATCCATTATCACATTATAATCGCTCGAGGGTGCCCAAACCGAGAAAGATGTTTTCTTTAAGAAATCGAACAACAACTTTGTTGTCATTCGTTCGGCTGGGCACAACCTCGACCCATTTGACACATAGTCAACAGCCAATAGAATATAAATATTCCCAAAGGAATTGGGAAATGGTCCCATGAAGTCTATTCCCCAAATATCAAAAATATCCACAACCAAAATTGGTTGCAGCGGCATTTTATTTCTCCGCGAAATCGGCCCAAGTGTTGGCACCGGGAGCATGTCCTGCAGTATTCGTATGCCATCTTTAAAAAGTCATGGCCAGTAGTAGAACAACACTGCAAGATTTTTTTGCTGTCTTCTTGGGCCAAAGCGCCCGTCCACACGCTTGATCGTGGCAAAAAGACAGCACACTCTTAAACTCGTTTTTTGAGGACACACCGATGAATGATTTGGTCGGAAACAGTATTTAAGAGATACGGTTCATCCCAGTAAAAATGTTTTACTTAGGACAGGAATCCGAGTTGTCCTGTTTCGACCAATCTTTAGGTATCAGTCCGGTGGCCAAATAGGCTTACTATATCAGCGAACCAAGGTTCGCATGACATGATTAAGAGTTGCTCATCAGGGAAAAACATCTTTAATAGGAATGTCAAGTGTGGGCGAGAGGAAGTCGTGAAAGGTGGTCGGCAACTACATTTTCACATTCTCTTTTGTCCCTTATGATAAGGTCAAACTCTTGTAGCAAGAGGATCCAACGTATTAGCCGCGATTTAGCATCCTTCTCGCAAAAAGGTGGAGAAGAGCTGAATAGTCCATGTAAATAATCACTGGAGAGCCGATTAAATAGGGCTGGAATTTTTCAAGTGCAAACACAACGGCTAAAAATTCTTTTTCTGTTGTTGTGTAGTTCATTTGGGCCTCATTTAATATTCGGCTAGCGTAATAACTACGTGCGGTATCTTATTAATATGTTGTCCAAGGACAGCACCAATGGCGAAATCAGATGCATCGCACATATTTCAAATGGATGCGTCCAGTCGGGAGAGGAAAGAATGGGCGCAGAAATGAGTGAGTGTTTCAACGACTCGAACGCTTTCATACAGGTTGAGTCAAAATCAAAAGTTGTGTCTTTGGCCAATAAAAGAGTCAAGGGTCTAGCTATCTTGCTAAAATCCTTGATGAACTGTCTATAAAAATAGGCATGGCCAAGGAAGACACGGATGTCTTTGACGCATTTAGCAGGAGGAAGATTGGAAATGACTTTAATCTTGGCTTTATCAACCTCTATGCCAATTTGCGAGATGACATGTTCTAAGACAATACCTTCTCATACCATAAAGTAGCACTTCTCCCAATTTAAAGTGAGTTCTTATCCCTACAACGGATCAGAACTGCGTCAAGGTTGTAGCAAACACTCATCGAAGGAGTCACCGAAAATGGATAAATCATCCATAAAGATCTCCAAAAAATTTCTCCACCATGTCAGAAAAGATCCCCATCATACACCGCTGAAAAGTAGCGGGTGCATTGCATAACCAAAGGGCATACGATGGTAGCGAATGTTCGAAAGGACAAGTAAATGTGGTCTTGTTTTGATCCTTTTCGGCGATGGGAACTTGATTATAACCAGAATAGCCATCCAAAAAGTAGTAAAATTCGTGCCCAGCCAATCGTTCTAGCATTTGGTCAATAAAAAGTAAAGGAAAGTGGTCTTTCCTTGTCGCGGCGTTGAGTTTTCTATAGTCGATGTAAACTCGCCACCCAGTTTGGGTGCGAGTTGGTATTAACTCATTCGCCTCATTGATTATGACCGTTATGCCTGATTTCTTTGGGACAACATGAATGGGGCTAACCCACTGGCTATCGGAGATAGGGTAAATGATACCACTATCAAGACATTTGACAATCTCCTTCTAACAGCCTCCTTCATTATGAGGTTGAGGCGTCTTTGTGGATCCCTTATTGGCTTGGCATCATCCATCATGTGTATATGATGTTCAACTATGAGGGGACTAATCCCCTTGATGTCCGCCATAGTCCAGCCAAAAGCTTGCCGGTTATTTTGTAAGACCGTTAAAAGGGCTTTATCTTGCTCGAGGGCTAGAGAGGCCGATATGATAATAGGAAGGGTCTTATTCTCACCTAGGTAAGCATATTTAAGGTGAGACGGCAAAAGCTTGAGTTCGAGTTTCGGAGGTGAAACAATTGAAGGTAACATTGGTGAAACTATCTCGAACTCGAAGGATTCCAACAACGGTTCAAAGCGAGTGTAAGCAACCGAGTCGGATGGTTCAACTAACTCATCTGAAAAATCAAAAGATTCAAACTCGGGTAGTGTGTCTTCAAAATCGTCCAGAAAAGTGAAACACTCGTAATCGTTTTCTGGCGTGAAAGCTGTGTTAGATTCTAGGAGGAACGCACTAGAGACGTCAAAACTGCTGTGATCGAACAAAAAATTTTCGAGCTCACAGTCCTTTTGCGTGATCTCGTGGATCGATCAAAAATCAAGTATACTAGCATTAGGCTCGGAGGGCTGATTCCCCAACTTAAAGATGTTGAGTTCAATCGTCATATTTTCAAAAGATAGGTTCATTGAACCATTACGACAATTGATCACCGCATTCGATGTCGCAAGGAATGGTCAACCGAGTATCACCAGAATTTGACTCCGGGGGTTAGCTACAGGTTGTGTATCCATGACAATGAAATAAACGGGGAAAATAAAATCCCCTACTTTAATTAACACATCCTCTAACTCACCCCTAGGATGGGTGATGGATCGGTCGGCCATTTGGAGAGTACAATGAGTGGGTTTAAGCTCTCCAATGCCTAATTGTTCGTATACTGAATAGGGTAGTAAATTGACACTAGCACCAAGATCTAATAGTGCTTTATTGATGTTCTTATCCCCATTTGTTATCGAAATTGTAGGACAGCCGGGGTCTTTATGTTTTTGGGGTAAAAATTGGACAAGAGCATCACTTACAGCACTAGCCATGAAAACTTTCTTTGGTACTTGTGACTTCCTCTTCTTGGTGCATAAGTCCTTTAAGATTTTCGCATAAGAAGGGACTTGTTGGATTGCATCCAAGAGAGGTATGTTTATGCTAACCTGTTTGAATAACTCCACAATTTTCTCCATTTATGGAGTTGGTTTATTGGATCTCAACCTGTTTGGAAAAGGAACATTTTGAAATTTTTTTGAGTCCAATGTTTGTGGAGCAGATTGCTGAGTTGGAACGGATCCCCGTGTTGGTGTGTTCGTGAAGTGAGAAGTGGGTCCGTTCGAATTAGAAGAAGTAGAGCCTTTTGAAGAATGAAGAATAGGCTCCAACGAAGAAGAAGATGAAGAAGAAGAAGAAGAAGAAGCACCGGCAGGGGTGTCATCACTATTACCCACGTTATTGTGCAACACTCTTCCAGATCTCAACGTGGTCACGGTATTTACATTATAATTTTGTTGTTCATATGCAACATGTGCGTTGTGTGTGTGACCGGGATTTGGCAATGGTTGAGATGGAAGCTTTCCCTTTTCTCGCTCGCTCAACGCAGTATTGAGTTGTACAATTTAGGCCTCAATTGATTTGATGTTTTGATCATGTGAAGCACTGTTTTGCACCAAAGATTGAATGGAAGTCTCCAACCTTGCTGCAGATTGTGTGAATTTTTTTAAGAATGCATCCAAACTTCTTTCTAGCGAGGTAACCTTTTCGTTATTCGGTTGAACAAAATTGTTTTGAGGGTAAGAATTGTTAGGCACAAAAATTTTCATTTGGTTTGGGTAAGCTTGTTGTTGGAAAGGTTGCTGGTATTGAGTTTGTTGAGGTGCTTGTTGTTGTGGAGGAGGAGACCTTTGAAAGTTGTTGTTGCCTTGGAATTGTTGATTTTGATTCCAAGCAAAATTTGGATGGCTTCTCCAACCAGGATTGTAAGTTGAAGAGTATGGATCATTTCTTTGTCTTTGCTGAAAGGCAGCATTGACTTGATCTTGTCCTTGAACAGGTGGATTGTAAAGACACTCTTCAGTAAGATGTGATGGATCCGAACAACAAGCGCAAACAGTTCGTAGGGGTAAAGCAGGGGCAGGAGAAGGCGATGAGATTTTGGTCTCAATTGCTTCTAGCTTTTGCGTAAGTGCGGCCATTTCGGCCTTCATTGCAATCGACATATCTAGTTGATGTATGCCTGCCCTAGATTGACCTGTTGAAGAAGATGAGGTGGTCTTAGTGCTCTCCCACTGAAGTGTTTGTTCAGCAAGATCGTTGAGAAACTGCCAAGCTTCCTCGCTAGATTTTGTTAGAAAGTGACCTTGACAAATGGTTTCCAACAACTGCTTAGTTGCTGGGTTCAATCCTTCGTATAAATTTTGGCAAAGTTGCCAATTCTCGATACCGTGGTGAGGGCATTGAACAAGTAGGTCTTTAAATCTTTCAAAACACTTCCAAAAGGGTTCGGAAGGAAGCTGGGAAAATTGAATGATCTCATTGTGAATTCTCACGGTCTTGTGATGTGGGTAAAACTTTTTAAGAAAAGATTTAACAAGCTCTTCCTAATTTTTAATCGAGTGTGATGCTGTGCTATATAACCATTTCTCGGCTAGGTCACATAAGGTGAATGGAATGACACGTAGCCTTATAGTATCATCAGAAAGTTGTGTTGTCTTCATCATTGCGCAAACATTCTGGAATTTGTTTATGAAGATATAGGCATCTTCGGATTCCAGTCGGTGAAATTTTGGCAACATGTTGATGAAGTGGGGTTTGATCTCAAAGTTATCCCCATTTGCCGGTGGAAGTGAAAGACAAGTAGGTAAGGCGGTGCGGATAGGGTAGAAAAGATCCTGGAGCGATTTGTTGGGGTGCTTCAACAAGTGGGTGTTGTGGGTTATTTGCACCTAGTGGAGGTGGAATCAATCCCGCGGGTAAGGGGTTGTTAAGATTAAATCCCGACATCTCCTTAGAAGAGGAAGAATGTGAAGGTGAAGGTAAGGAAGTGGAAGGAATTTCGACTTCAGAGTCGAAAGCGTCGTCAGTCGGTACAAACGAGACACGAACTAATCGGGCACTAGTGTCCCTAGTCCAACCGGACATACACTAAAAAAGGTGTAGTGTAGTCAAAAAGGTGAAAAACAGAAGGTGGGGGTAAGAAAACGTCAATGAGAGGAAAGTGGGTGTAACTGGAGTGCAACGGATTTCTTAGCGACAAGTTGCAAGTTTTTTGTAAAAATTTTTCCTTTTTGTGTTTTTTTTTATAAGGAGCTTTTTCCAAAAATATTTTCAATAAAAGGCTTACACACCCGTTCAATCAATCACAAATGCACAATCAAGCCTAGATCTAGGGTCACCTAGGTCAACTAGACTGCTCCTAACTGTTCCAAAGGGTAAGATGTGATGACCTCAAATCGCCTCTTCACCGCCAATTGTGGCCAGGTAAGCACAAGTAGAGAAAGGAGGGATCCGCTCACGAATCACCGTGAGACGGGCCTTTTAAAGTTACCTTTCCCCACCTGTGTAGCCTAAGCACCACAGAGTCAGGTTTAGATCAACGATCGATGCCTACAACTATTCCTTTGTCCTACTAAGAGCGAAGTCCTTAGGGCTGAGTCTAAACTTTTTTTAATTAACTTAATGGTCAATGCAATATGCCTTATGTGATTTTTGGGGTCCTGGGAAGGGTAATGAAATCCCTACCCAATCTGGATTGGTGTTCAAGCCCCTTAAAGTCAATTTAAAATATGCAAAGCAGTAAACACAATCACTAGCAAACAATTTTTTATTGTGGCGCAAAGAATCCTGCACAAGATCAAGTTATTGGAGAAGGGGAGAAGTTTTTGCGCAAAGAACCCAGAAAGAAAATTTCACAGAGGAGATAAGGGGGTTTAGAAGAAGAAAAGAAGCTTACAGAGGGGTTCCGGGTTGCTGACGTCAGCAACCCGCGGCGGATCCGCGGCTAAAAGCGGCCTCTGGCGGCGGTTCCGCGGTCAGGAAGAAGGATCAGGCCTACAGTCTTTTTCTGTTGCTCTGTTGTGGTACTCCTCGGTTGTTCAGAGCTGCTGTTTTCTGTTTCGCTCTCTGAATTTTTCCAGATCTGAACTCGTTCGTCGATCCTGCACAATTCAAACGAAACACCCTTCAAAAAATAACAAGATGATAAAATTTTTATATTTTTTTTTTTAAATTTTCAGTTTTTATGAATTTTATGATTTTATATTAACCCGAAATTGCAAAAAGAAAATAACTACGCCATCCCCGGCAACGGTGCTATTTGATTGATAGAGATTTTGTGATCAAAGAATTATTAACCGCAATCAAGAACGGAGTCACTTGATAGCTAGCCGGTGAGTACGGGTCGGTCCACAGGGATTTTGTGTATTCTCAATTTGTTCTAATGAGTTAATTCCAATTGGTGTTGGATTGATTATCACTAAAAACTAAGGTTTATTTAGACTAGGATTAAAACCTTGCTAGGGTTAGATTTAGGTTAAGTTTGGAAATTTAAGATTACTCACCGCTTTCAATGCCTGTCACGTAGGTGACCCGTGTTCGATCCCCGGCAACGGCGCCATTTGATTGATAGAGATTTTGTGATCAAAGAATTATTAACCGCAATCAAGAACGGTGTCGCTTGATAGCTAGCCAGTGAGTACGGGTCGGTCCACAGGGATTTTGTGTATTCTCAATTTGTTCTAACGAGTTAATTCCAATTGGTGTTGGATTGATTATCACTAAAAACTAAGGTTGATTTAGACTGGGATTAAAACCTTGCAACGGTTAGGTTTAGGTTAAGTTTGGAAATTTAAGATTCCTCGCCGCTTTCAATGCCCTATTTTAGATCTATTTAGGTGTTATGGTAATAATTAATAAAGGGGATTAGCATGATCGGGAAGAAACGATGTTTCTTCCTCTAGGTCCTTGTCCGTCCTTTCTTAATTCTTACCCTAACCTCCATGGAAAACATGCACAAACAGTCTTTTAAACTACGGTATCACCGCTACCTCATGGGATATGGTGCCGTAGTGAGCGGTGTGTGTATGTATGCATGAAGTCCTATAAAAATTATGCGATGGGCAAGAAAGGGGTGAGAGATTTTCATCTCTTAAACCTCTCCGATTCCTAACCCCAACAAGTGAGGAACTACTCACACATTAGGGGATTGATAAAAGACATTTTTGTTTGGTTTTAATTCAATAATCTAATTATTTAAACTACGGAAAATAAATAAAAGTGCTAAACTAATTAACTAGGGCAGAAAAGAAATTATAACTAGGGCATGGAAAAGAAAAACTACTTACTTTATTCGATGCACTCTTCAAAGAATTACAATGAACTCTGAATTTTTTCAATAAAAAGTGGCATACCTCAAAAAGGGATTTATGGTTTCTATTTATAGATCATATAAACCCTAGGGTTATATTCGATTCATATCTGCATTTACAAAATTGCCCCTAAGAAGCCTAGTCAACGCACCGCCACACCGTCCCAATATGAACCGACACGTGCTTATCATGGCCGCGGAACCGCGACCAAAAAGCCATGTTTGGCCGCGGATCCGCGGCCATGTAGAAGGGTCTTGGGCTGGACTTCTCTGGTCTGCTTCTGGTTGCATTTGTCTTCTTGTTTCTTCACTTGGTTTCTCAGATTGTCATCTAGTTCTCTTCCAGATTTCCACAGTGCATAATGTCGTGGACTTTCACCGTTTGCTTAGTGTCGAAGTCTTGAACCTTGCGCTGCCTTTGTGCTTTGTGAAATTGTCCATTGATCTTCGTTTATTCTTCAAACTGTAGGCATGATCAAGATACTTTCATTTGTTGGTCGTAGTCTCACTTTTGTATGTCTTTTCATCATTTTCACTGTTTTTGTTCCGAGAACCTGTAACCTGCAACTATGTAGCAGACATGGATCAAAAGCACCTGTTTATTTATAAAATGAATATGAATGGAGAATATAATAATGCAAAATTACGATATAAACACATGGCCGCTAGCTTGAGAGAGAGAAAAGAAAACACTCTACATGCTCTTTTGCAAGATTAGATTGGTTATATATTTTATCTAATCAGGATGGCTCCCACTGTTTTTATCAAATCTTCCTTCAAATACTAAAAGGAAAAACTAGCCGGGATTAATTACACCCTAAAATTCGCAAATCTTTCAGCCAGGCCAGTGCCGGTATTTTGAGGGACATTCCCCGTGCTTTCGCACGGAACTAATTAAAATAAACCTCATTTTCCCAGGAGAGTAACCCCGTTGACACCTTTCTAGACACCTACTTGATCGGCTAATTGTAAAGTGCCAAACTCTCTCAGGAGTAACAATTACTCGCAGTGGGTATCAGGATCCAACTATCTCATAGAAGGTATGCAATCTCATTGCAAATTTCAACACTTGAAACTCTCGATAATGGTTTTTACCCCTAGTAACTTATGACCTTAACTATGGTCAACAAATCATAAGCACAAGTCAAGTTCTACCCGTCATTTCATGATTAATTAGACCCACCCATATAACCCTTAACTATGGTCAACAAAGTCACATGACTGTCTTAACTAATCGCATCATATGCTATATAGGAAGACATCACATAGCTACCGTACACTACGCCTTGACTATGGTCAACAAACGAAGCACGAATACTAAGTACTCTACTTCCTAAAATGACGGAGAGTTGCAGATGGTTTTTGTGAAAACCATTAACGTTTTGAACTTGATATCGTTGCAGAATCAAATGGTTTTTAAAAGGGATCGCTTAAGCTCCGCTTTTTGAAACTTTTGCTTTTTCGTAAAAGGCCGAGTGGGTTTCAAATTCGATTCTACAACATCTTTAGGTTTATTTTCTTTCATTAATCTCATTAATGAGTGTCCCATCATTTAAGTTACCTAAGCATTATAGATAAATATAATGTACTCTTATGCCATCCGCATTCGCCTCGAAGTCCCGTCGTGCACCGTTAAGTTAGGTAACTAACGGCAGAGCGGGGCAGGGCTAGCGCGTACGAAAATTATAAGCAACGACTATAATATATCATATATATATTATAACGTATCCATCTCAGAATATAAAGTGATCACATCATAGAATATCAGCAGCAGAAGACAACATATGAAATATTGGATATTCTAGGATTTCAGGGTTTTAATTTAAGCCAGTATAAAACACAGATTCCACGGTCGTGATGAATAGCCAACCCCACATCCCTAGACCCCTACGAGAGCGGCAAACAACCCTACTAATTCTAGAGTTAGGAGACCCGGACTCGACACCTCGAGATTGTCTCCCACTGGACTCTAGAACCCGGTTACTTGTGCTCCCCTCTTTGGGTCTATCCTAATACGAAAAAGTAAATAATATACATCAACGGTGACATCTTCCTCAACCCGGAAATGCCCTAATAAAAGAATATTACATACAAGTTTTTACATGAATGAAAATGAAAAACTCTCATCTCATATCAAAAAAAAACCCGGCTATTCAAACACGACGATCCAATATAACATATCACAGCAACACATAACATCGCATGTCATCAACGTAAGTAAATATGCGTATCCCAATTGTCATTGACATATAGCAACGAAACCGGCAATACACCACATATTACACTTACGGTCGCAAAAAAGAAAATGAAAACTACAACAATTGAAATCCGCAACCACCTTAAACATCATAAACCCGAAATATCTCATATTCCGGATTTCATGCCTAACAATATGAATTCCTTAGACATCGCATGCCTAACAATTATAAACCCCGCATTTTAGTCTCGATATTGAAAACACTTTTCAATATCAAGTCGGGCAATTCAACAAGATTCCCGACATCCCGATCGAATGCTCGTCGGAAACTTTAGTAGACGGCCGCACCCCCGATACCGACGACGAAGTGCACTTAAGTGGAACACCACGACCGCGAGCACCCGGATGGATGCTTTTGGCAACGGAGTTCTCGTACAGTCACTTGGTCGGGGCTATGGGGCATGGCTATCAAATAAGGTTACCCGGCGAGTATCCGCGTACGCTACGTGATTGCGAAGGACTTTTGATCACATCAAAATCCCGTGGCAACCGATCAAATGAGACTAAATTGCTAGATTTATAAAATTCAAATATTGTGGATTCCAAGTATTGTATCCCATCACAAATATCTGGACGACGTTAAACTTTTTGATCAATTAATCAAAGTCCCACAATTCTTGGAGAGCTCAACACTTGAGCATAGTTCAAAAATACCCAGAACATGCCACAGCACCTATGGACCAACCGTAGAAGGGAAAACCAAAGCCTCATTAATGGCACCGTGGAACTACCGCAAACCCAAAGGTTTGAAAGCGGTTCCATGGTCATTATGTCGAGTTAGGGTTTCATTCTTCTAGAGGGTCCACAGAATAACTTGCATGATTTTCCGAATACCTTAAACTTGGAAAAATGGGTTTTTGACATCCGTTCGAACTTTTTAACTTCGCCTAGATAATATGTGAAAACCCGAAACCAATGTTAAACTACTAATACGAAACACTCTGAGTTGCCTATACAATAAGACTGCATCATATGAAATCTTAGAAAAAACAAACAATACCTGAAACACCAAAACCCAGAGACTGGAACACCATCAAAATTTGAGGCAAAAATTCCAAAAATAGGCCGAGCTCACTGGTTTTTAGCTCATTGTGGCCGGCCATTTTCCTAGGAAAAGGGATCAAATTTTGGTAGTGTTCATGATATATCTCATACAACATTCTGCAGTTGTTTACAAAAATATTAGGGGCCATTTAAAATTCGACAGAAACTAGGGTTTGATGTTTCAAGTTTCGGAGTCGTTTCGGTTTCGTAATGTATCAAACATCATCTAATACTCTAGCCTGGCTCTAATACTACTGTTTGGATTTTTTAGTACCCTACTGGGTTTTACCAGCAACTACCGTGGCAATTTCAAATTTTCTAGAGTGCTAATGAACCCTAACCTAGGATCTAGCTAGAGTGAATAGACAATATAAAGCATGTAATCAAATATTACAAGTAGTGAACAAGGAATACAACCTTTGTAGACCGGTCCTTCACTTCTAAAGCTCCATATAGTAGTCCCTTCGCTGCGAGTAAAGATCTCCCGAACTCTAGTATGGGTTCCCTTGGAGAAATGAACAACCTTGCTCGAAGTCTTCGAGGCCGAAGCTGATCTACGTCGTGCAGACTCAAACCCAAGCTACCTCTTCACTAGGTGATGAACTTTGTGAAGAGAACACCCAAAACTAAATGGCAAGTAGTAGATGATGATGAAGTATGAAATGGGCTCACTTTAGATTTATTTTTCTCACAATATTTCATCACTTTCTCAAGATCAAGAGAGCTAGAATCAAAAATGAAAAAGACGATGATCAAGTGATGAAGAGAATGAGAGTTAGGTTAGAAATGCAACCATTGGTTAGTATATGTCATGGCTAACCCTTGTAGAGAATCAACCATAGCTAATTGATTAAGGTTAGGTTAATAAATATCTTAGATAAACCAAAAGACGTGGACTTTGTCAAAGATGCTTCAAGCTTCTCCAAGCTTCCAAGCATGACAAATTTCCACTAATTTTGAATTAATAAGATAAATAAAACCTAATCATTATCATATAGCATGGTATGATTCTCATACCCACAAGTTGCATGTATAACCTAGCATGATACATTAACATATATCGCATATATATCATGTATGCAAAAGTGAGAAAAAATAAATGGTCAAGTGAGCATATATATTAGTTAATGTAATTTAATATAGCAAATATATAATTATACATTAAATTATTAAATCAATACTTGATTTAATAATCCGGCTATATCTCATACAACTGACTAATATAATATGTATTATTTTATCGAATCAACACTTGATCCGATAACCCGGCTATATCACATATAACCGGTCGATATTACAAATCACGAGAATAGAATACGGTATCACATACGCATATTAATCTCTGTCCCGCACATATCATATATGTGCTCCTACTCCGTTTCGCTTGAGCCAGAAACCTCTGTGTAGGACTCTAAAGACTCGTCAATACGCCGGCAGTAGCTGATGATCATATCAAATACCCACAGGCCGCAAGAGGCCTGCTAAATGTAACGGCCGCCCGGGTATTGAGCGATCAGAAGATCAACAAGCAAGCCTGCTTATACTCCTGTGAATCCAATCAGTAACACTACCGTACATTCCGGTCTCTTCGTCTGATTTTTCGCATATCTCGACTAGAGGTCGTAAACGTCATACCCCAATAGCTTGATAAGTCATGTCGATTTAAGGTCCATAACGGGTCGAGAAACTACTGATAACACTTACCATTAAATCTCATCTACCCTGGCCAGGGATTTCCAGTTATGGCCGATCGAGCATAGCACAACATCAACCCCCAATACCTGGAGAGACAAACCCCTTCCTATCGCTCATTGCCTCCTTGTGACTCGGGACTTTACCCAAAAACCACTTGTTTTCACGACTCAGTAGAGCCGTGGTAGGGTGGAAATCAAAGCACAGTGGGAGATACACAAGACACTATGACGATCTCGGGTCGACAGACTAACCTGTACCAGTCTCACCAGAGAACTGCTATCTGACGTGAGGTATAATACCATCTAGAAGTTCTCGGCGAGTCCGTTCAGTGTACTTAATCTCCACCGAGCACACGTATACCATCTCTGATGTCAAACACCAATGGATATGGGATCATCCATCGCCCATTACATGGGTCAAGAAGCTATACGCTAGTCTACTCTTGAATATTGATGCCCTGTCTCGATATTCCCTCGACTAGGAACAATTGAAGGATGAACTCATGGACTGCCCAGGCCCCACTAGTATGATCTGCATCATAATCCTGGTTGTCAAGTACACATCCTAAGGGCTTTATCAACATGTAACAGAGAGACAGTAAATGTACATGTTAAGATAAAGAGCAACCAGATTGCGTACTAACATGTCGAGCAAGAAAGTCCTCTCTATATATGTCCCAGCATCCACTATAATATACATCTCATGTACAATAATGGCCTCTAGGGCATACATACAACTAACCATGTCGGTACTTTGAGGGAAGTTCCCCGTGCTTTCGCACGGACCTAATTAAAGTAAAGCTCGTTTTCCTAGAGGCATAACCCCGTTGACACCTTTCTAGACACCTAATGGGTTAGCTAATTGTAAAGTGCAAAACTCTCCCAGGAGTAACACTTACTCGCAGTGGGTATTGGGATCCAACTATCTCATAGAAGGTATGTAATCACATTGCAAATTTCAACACTTGAAATTCCCAATAATATTTTTCCCCTAGCAACTCATGACCTTGGCTATGGTCAACAAATCATAAGCGCTAGTCAAGTTCAACTCGTCATTTCGTGATTGAATTAAACTCACCCGTAGGACCCTTGGCTATGGTCAACAGTCATACTACTACCCTAATCCAAACGCATCACATGCTTGAAGATAAGCACTAATTAGCTACCGTACACTACGCCTTGGCTATGGTCAACAAACGTAGCACGAATACTAAATAACACTTATCTGAAAAGACGGAGGGCTACGACAGGTTTTTAAGAAAACCTTTTGCGTAATGAACTTGATATCGTTGTAGAATCGAGTGATTTGAAAAGGAGTGGTTTAAGCTCCGCTTTTAAAATCAAGTTTTTCAAAATAAACCGAATGGGTGTAGCATCTGCTAGCTTCTGCTAAAGTGGTCACTCCTGGTGAAGGGATCTAGGCTCTTTCCTCATCGAATAAGGTGCTAGATATTCTACAAGGAATACCGCTATTCAACGCAAGAACTAGAGCTACCAGTTTTGAAAATTTGATTCTACAACATCTTTAGGTTTCTTTCCTTTTCATTAATCTCATTAATGATGTCCCATCATTTATGCTTCCTAAGCATCACAGATAAAGAAACGAAAATACTTATACAACGTACGCTTATGCCATCCGCATTCGCCACGGGGTCCCGTCATGCACCGTTAGGTTAGATAACTAACGGCAGAGTGGGGGCAGGACTAGCGCGGATGCAAAATATAAGCAACATTTATTATATATCATATATATAATATAAAGTATTTGTCTCAGGCAGTCATATGATCTCATCACTGAACATTACAGCAGAAGTCATCATATGAAATATTGGATATACTAGGAGGCCCGTGTTTTAAATTAAACCAGTAAAAAACACAGATTCCCCGGTTGTGATGAGTAGCCAAACCCATATCCCTAGACACCTACGAGAGCGGCAAGCAACCCTACCAATTCTAGAGTTAGGAGACCCGGTCTTGACTCCTCGAGATGATCTCCCACTGGACTCTAGAACCCGGTTACTTGTGCTCCCCACCTGGGGTCTATCCTAATGCGGAAAAGTAAATAATATACATCAATGGTGACATCATCCTCAACTCGGAAGTTCCCCAATAAAAGAATATTACATACAAGTTTTTACATGAATGAAAATAAAAAACTCTCTTCTCACGCAAAAAACCCCGGCTATTCAAACACGACGATCCAATATAACATATCACAGTAACACATAACATCACATGTCATCAACGTAAGTAAATATGCGTATCCCAATTGTCGTTGATATATAGCAACGAAACCGGCCATACACCACATATTACACTTACGGTCACAGAAAAGAAAGTGAAAACTACAACAATTGGAATCCGCAAGCACCTTAGACATCATAAACCCGAAATATCACATACTTCTGATTTCATGCTTAACCATATGAATTCCTTAGATATCATAAACCCGGAATATCTCATATTCCGAATTTCATGCCTAACCTTATAAACCCCGCATTTTAGTCTCAATATTGAAAACACTTTTCAATAACCAGTCGGGTAAATCAACAAGATTCCCGACAACTTGATCGAATGCTCGTCGGAAACTTTAGTAGACGGCCACACCCCCCGATGCCGTCGACGAAGTGCACATAGATGGAACACGGCGGTCGCGAGCACCCGGGAGGATGATTTTGGCAACGGGGTTCTCCTACAGTCACTTGGTCGAGGCTTTGGGGCGTGGCTATCCAGTAATATTACCCGGCGAGTATCCGCGTACACTAAGTTATTGGGATAGAGTTTTGATCCATATCAAAACCCCATGGGAACCGATCAAATGAGACTAAATTGCTAGGTTTATAAAATTCAAACTAGTTTTCACAAAACTAATTATTGTGGATTCCAAATATTGTATCACATATCAATATGAAACCCGAAACGATGTTAAAATACGACTATGAAACACTCGTATTGCCACTACAGAAAGATAACATCACTTGCAATCTTGGCAAAAAAAACATAACTTGAAACCCTAAAACCAAGAGATCATAACACCACAAAAATTTCAAGATTTTTTGCTACAGGAAAAAAGGTGAGGCCGGTTTTTTTGACAATATGGCAGGCCATTTTTTTGTGTTTTGCCTCAAATTTTTCTGGTGTTCTAGATACATCATAACTAGCTTTCTGCACTTGTTTAAAATTTTTTTAGAGGAATTGAAAAATTCGACAGAAACTAATGTTTTGGATTCCAGGTTTCGGAGTTGTTTCGGTTTCATAATTCTAACACATCGTATAATTCTCTAGCTTGGCTCTGATACCACTGCTGGGTTCCTTAGCACCCTCACTAGGTTTTCTAAAGCATCTAGCATGCAATTTTTTAAAAATCTAGAGTGCTAGGAAACCCTAAACTAAGGATCTAACTAGAGAATTAGGGCTAGACAAAGCAAGTAAACAACTTTACTCTAAGTGAATAAGGAATAAAACCTTTGTAGACTAGTCCTTCACTTCAAAATCTCCTTGTAGTAGTCCCTTTACTCCAAGTGGTGGTCTTCCGGAATCTCTTTATACTCCACTAGGCGAAAGGAACAGGCTTGCTTGAAGAACTTCGAGGCTGAAGATGATCTACATCGAGAAATCTCCAACTCAGGCTACCTCTTCACTAATTGAGAATTAGTGAAGCAAACAACCTATACTAAATGGATAGTCTAGTGTTGATTGATGAAGTAGGAATTTTCTCACTTTAGAATTATTTTTCTCTCACTTTTTCTTCACCACAAGAAAACCTAAAGAGCTTAGTTGAGATGAAGAAGGTGAAGTGGTGAATGAATCAATAATAGAATGGCAACCATGGGTGAGATAATATCATATATAATTCATGTAGAGACTTAACCAAGGCTAAACATAATGGTTAGGTTAATAAATATCTAGAGTAAAATAAAATTAGTGGAATAAGTCAATAGTTTCCACAAGCTTCTCCAAGCTTCACAAGCCATGAAAAATTCCACCTAATTTTGATTTTCCCTTAATAATTAAATCCCCAAATTATCTTAAGTGTGGTGTGAGTCTCATACACCCAAGTCCAATGTATCATCAAACATGACACAAAGTAATAAACACAATAATATATATCACATATATATTAAATGTACAAGTGAGATAAAGAAATTCTTAAGTGAGCTAATATTAGTTAATGTGTATTAATATATCAAATATATAATCATACATTAAATTATTAAATCAACACTTGATTTAATAATCCGGCTATATCACATATAACTGACTAATATCATTTATATCAACTTATCGAATCAACACTTAGTTCAATAACCCGGTTATATCACATATAACCGACCGATATCACATATCGCGAGATTAGAATACGGCATCACATACACGTATCAATCTCGGTCTCGTACATATCACATATGTGCCCTAATTCATTTCTCTTGAACCAGGAAAGCTCTGTGTAGGACTCTAAAGACCCGCCAATACGCTGGAGTAGGTAATGATCATATCAGTTATCCACAAGCTGTCAGCGGTACTAGTGTTCATATCAGAATATTGCATTATTATATCGCCCATTCTTATTCATATTACAAATAAATAGGTGCTTTTGATCCATGTCTGCTAAATAGTTGCAGGTTATAGGTTCTCGGAACAATATAGTGAAATTCAGGAAAAAACGCTACAAATGTGAGACTACGACCAACAAATAGATGAATCTGTATGATGCCGCCTACAAGTTTAAGGAACAAACGAAGATCAATGAACAGTTCGATTGCACAAAGTACGAGGCCAGCACAAAATTCAAGACTTCAACGCGAAGCTTACGGTAAAACTCCACAAATTCTGCACTGTTGGAAATCTGGAAGAAAGTAGAAAATATTCTGAAGAACCAAGAGAAGAAAACAGAACACAAAGGCAACATAAAGCAACCGTGAAGAAATGAGTCTGAGATCTCGCCATATGGCCGCGGATCCACGGCCAAACATGCGATTCTGCCGCGGTTCCGCGGCCGTGTGATGCACGTGTCGGTGCACGTGTCGGTGTGTTGACCCGGCTTTCTTAGGGTAGTCTTGTAATTTCAGATGTGCATTAGATGTAAAATCTAGGGTTTCTTTTATCTATAAATAGGAAAGTCGAGAGCCTAATTAGGGGTGCTTCTTTTGGGTGCCTCTTTGGAGATGTCTCTTTTTAATTTCTAGGTTAGATTTTAATTCCCTTGTAATCGTCAAGAGGTCATCAATAAAGGTATTTTTACCGTGCATTCTTTTATCTGAATTTAATTCCTGAATTTTTATCTGTCTTTTATTATCTGCAACTTAGATAGTTTTTATCTCTAAAACATAAAAATGAATTCCATTTTTAATACCCTAATGAGTGAGTAATTCCTTACTTGTTAGGGTTAGGATCGGGAAAGCTTGAGAGATAGAAATCTCTCTCATTCCTTTCATTGCTCGTATAAATTAATTGATTAGGACTCTATTTAAATTAACCATACACCGCTCACTACGGCACCCTATCCTACGAGATAGCGGTGATTCCCTAGTTAAGACCGGTTGTGGTTGATTTACATAAAGATTAGGGCTAAGAGTTAAGAAAGGACGGACAAGGACCAAAAGGAAGAAACTACGTTTCTTCCTAGTCGTGCTAATCCCCTTTATTGACTATTACCCTAACACCTATATTCTTAACTAGGGCAAAGAAAGCAGTGGGTAGAATTCTTTTTCCAAACTAACCTAATCCTAACCCTAGCAAGCTTTTAATCAATTTTAATCTCATTCTTAGATATTAAAACAAAACCCGACTTGATCGGATTAACTCGTTAGAACATAAAAAAAAGGAATCCATCTCCCTGTGGACCGACCCGTACTCAACCGGCTAGCTACCAAGCGACACCGTTATTGATTATGGTATTCTTAACTTTGATTTTAAAAGTGCATACGCAAAACAGGTATCAATCAAATGGCGTCGTTGCCGGGGAGACGGTAGTCTCTTTCTTTGTGTAATTTCGGGTTAATAAAAAAAATTTTAAAAAAATTGAAAATTATAAAAATTGAAAAATTAAAATAAAAAAAACCCATCTTGTTATTTTTGAAAGGTTTTTGTGCGAATTGTGCAGGAAAGGATGATGGACTGATTCAGATCTGGAGCAACTCAGTGAACGAATCAAGAAACAGAAAATCTGAACAGGCAGAGGAGAACCACAATAGAAAACAGAAAAGATTTGACGACTTGATCTAACTGACCCACCACAGAACTGCGGCGGATGCAAGCGTTTGACCGCGGATCCGCGGTCAATTGCTGACATCAGCGAACCAAATTGCTCTGTAAGCATCCCATTTCTCCTCTGTAACCCCCTGAACTCCACTGAAAATTTTTCCTGCAGGGTTCTTTGCGCAAAAATTCTTTCTCCTATCGAATAAATTGTTTCTGTGTAGGATTATTTGCGCTGCCAAATAAAAAAAATTTGCAAGTGTTTTAGATTTTATGTGTTAATTGCTTTGCATATTTAAAACGGACTTTTAAGGGGCTATAACACCAATCTAGATTGGGTGGGGATTTCATTACCCTTCCTAAGACCCCAAAAATCATAAGAAGCATATGCATCACCCTTGAGTTAAAAAAAATATCTAGACTTAGCCAACTAAGGACTGTCGTGCTCATTAGGACAGAGGAAGGTTGTGGGCATTCAGTCGTTTATCTAAATCTGACTTTGTGGTGTCTAGGCTAGACAAGTGAGAAAGGTAACTTTAAAAGGCCCGTCTCACGGTGATTCGTGAGCGGAACCCTTCTTTCCTCATTTGTGCTTACCTGGCCACAATTGGCGGTGAAGAGGCGATTAGAGGGATATCTCACAACTTGTCGCTTTGGAACAGTTAGGAGCAGTCTAGTTGACTTAGGAGACCCTAGCTCTAGGTTTGATTGTGCATGTTTAAACTGTGGTTGTTTGAAATAGTGCCGTAGTTCCATACAAATTTTGCAAAAAACTCTTTCTAAAAAAAAAATAAGAAACACTTTCAAAAATTTCAAAACTCCAAAAGTAAACAATTTTTTTTAAAAAAATATATAAAAAATAAATAAAAAATATCACATTCTTTTTCTTCTCCTTTCTATCCTCACATCATGAATACCCCACCTCACAAAACTCTTGCCGAATTTTGGTACTCTCAACCAGACATTACTTTCTACGCTTATTGTTTTGGTCGAATTTCGGACGACCCCTCCATACCCAAAATTTCTTCGAAAGATCGAATAGACGCGTCTAAGACAGCCAGTTGGACTCCGCAATCCACCTTATATCAACCATTTCACCCTTCACCACCTTCTTACGTTGATACTCCTTTTTCGAATCCTGTTGTAACTCCGAAACCCATGTCTATTGCTGAACATATTGAACAATCTCGTAGCCGATCTTTCACTCCTTTCAACACTTCCAGTTCTTGGGATCAACAATTCCATTCACCGTTTTATCCAAATGTTGATCCTAATACTGTCCAACCATTCAATTCCTATCCATCCTACCCAGCTGTTGCACCTTCCCTAGACATTACTTCTGAACAACCATTTGGGAGTTTCCAGTATCCAAACAACTTTGAATCTTTTACTGAAACCACTTCACAACCCATGTCTAGTCTGGAACAGTCGTCGAAAGATTTTATGGTAGTGTCATGCCAAAATATGAGGGATTTGAATGCATCCATGGCCGCCCTTATACAACCTAGTGACCCGGTAGCTAGTTTCCAACTAGCTCCAAATTTTCAATGTATGATGAGGCGGTTTGACAGATTGAGAATTCGAGTGGTGAGAGTGAGTTGTACACCCTTCCAAATCAAACCTACCCATCCCCAATTGAATCCCACAACTCCGATTTTGAATGTCTATCAAGTGTCCCACGTGATTCATCAATTGAAGATAGAATGAGTAATGAGTTGTACGACTTTGTAGTGTTTGATTTACCTGATTGTGAAGGGTCCCTTTCGAGTGAAACCATCACCAATCCTTTTGATCTCTATACCTCCACTCTAGAACCTGAATTGATTAATATCCATACTTTTGGTGAGGTGTCTAAAAAAATTGATTTTCACTTGATTAAGGATATCGACGCTGGGAATATTTCGGATGATGAACCTACAGATTTGGATGAGTTTTTCTCTCCAATTCATCATCCTGAGTCATTAAATGTTTTTCCCGAACTTCATATGCGTTTTGATTTTGATGATAATTGCATAGATAAGCTAAATTTTGAGGAGAGTATTGAGGATAGTATTGAGGATGAACCAGTTTTTCTTGATGAGTCGAATTTTCTAATTCATCCTGTCCCTTCCACTGACTGTGTACACCCTCCTGAACCTTTAACTGCTACCCTTCCTAAATCACTCCTCTTCATCCTTCCCATCGTTCCGACCGCGCAAGAAACCGTTACACTTTCATTTTCAATGTCTGGTTTACCAAGTTCGACGTACCCATGTTTTCTCACGAATCTTGAGCGATTTGATCTCATTTATCCGTGGGTTGATAGATTAGCACAATCGCTTTTTACACATCGGTCATTACAAATTGTGCTAATTTATACACTCCATCTCCACCCTCAAGTTCGTATTCAACTTCTTTCTCCCACTTTCTCTGGTTCTTCTTCTAATCTTCCTTTAATGATAGTGAGTGTTAATGAATCACAATCCGATATCTTGAGTCCGATAATTCCAGAAAGCCACCTTGATTTGGATACTTTTGAAAATAAGGAAGATGAGTTTTTCGAGTCGCCTACCTCCATAATTTTTGACAAATCAAGCGTGTTGAATTCTGGCGTGACACTTATTGACATTGAAACGTTCAATCGGACCATCAATGGAAGTTTCGAAGATATTTTCACCGACGAAATCGCATTCCTAAACGACACGGATTTTGTGATTAATCAACCTTCACCTGAAGAAGTCGAACCACCACCATTTCTTTTTCCCTTCCTCCATTCTTCTCCTCACCCGAGACCGTATACTGCTTTTGTTTCCACACGGTCTCGTGTGTTTCTCCTTTCTTTTCTCTACACTCCATTCTTTCACCAACCACACCATTATAACGATAAAAATTTTGAATGGTTGGTGCTAACATTTGGTCTGTGTAAGGCCTTGTATAGCTTGACACTGTGTTTTTCTCCACCCAACTCTGAACGTTAACGCTTAAACAGTGGAAACACCGTTTCACTTAAGTTTGGGGGGACCTTTTTGTGTATATATATTTTGTTCTCTTTTTCTGTTAATAATAAAATAAAATAAAAAATTAATAATAAACAGGGGATCGCCGACAATTTTGACCTTCTTGGTGTAGCCTGACAGTGAGGACACTGTCAAGTTTAAGTTTGGGGGGTGCTCGGTAAGCTTTCTTCCTTCGCATTCATGTGTATATTTTTACATTTGCATACTTATTTTAAAATCCAAAAAAAAAAATAAAAAATTATAAAAATTGAAAAGTTCAATTTTGACCATATTTGACTTAAGTTCAACATGACGGTTGAATAGTTAGGAAAAACTAGATCCTAAACTTAGTAAATTAAAAACCCTTAAAATAACCTTTCTTAAAGTTTAACTATAGAAAATATATGTCCTTGTAGTTTATTTAGAAATAGGCAAATTTTGAGTTCAGCTCTTGGGCTAAGTCAAAATAAAGGAAAAGTATTGAAATTTTTATTTGAATTGTAAGTCTGAAAAAATTAATTCTGAAACTTTAGTCTAAATCATGAAAATATATACCCTACTACATGCACTAACACACATCTTGAAACTTGGAATAGTAGAGAATACCTTGAAATGCTCTTGTTTAAAATCCTTAGTATGAATGGAAATAAAATAAAGTATAAAAGGTGAATAAAGGGACATAAAAAAAATGAACACTGGTTTTTTAATTACTTAAGGCTGTATAAATAAAAATATATATAGCGAGGGTGCTTTATCACCTAGTGCCTTAGACCAACTGGTTTGGGAGTCACTGCTAAGCCTTAGGTATTGCAAGACGAGAATTTACGCCTAAATGCGCAAACACATTTTGTAATCGGTCATTTAGTACCTCAAGAAGTATTAACGGTCGCATGAAGAATGTGTAAACAATTTCTTCTAAAATTCATCAACTAAAGGTACTTTGGACGATGGACAAGAGTATGATAACTAGAATTGAATTTCCAAATGTAGGGGTGATACATACACACGCGTAGGGGTATACGATTGGGGTTAGGAATGAAAGATATGGATTATACCTTCAGTAGAAATGATAAAAATTTCTAAGTTGAGATGGAACTTTAGAAGGAAAATACAAAAGATGTTGAAAGCTTAATAAATTTACAGAACATATACGATCTTGAGTTAAATGATAAGTGAGTGTGAAAAATACGGGTTGAGGATTTCTAAGTTGAAGATAATAGAATTTCTTTCTAGAATACCGAATTGAAGAATGAAAGTCAACAGGCCAAATTGATCGGATTTTGTGGCTAGTATCCGCTGAAAACCCTCAGGAGACAACACTTCTCCTACTAGGAACACCTAGAGGTTTAACGGCTTGTTGCACGGGCTCAGTGCAATCGCGATTCCCTACGAAAGTGAGATTAGGATTTTTCGAGAATAAAAATGGCCTTGCTCGGGACGAGCAAAAGATAAGTTTGGGGGTATTTGTTCATATCATAATATTGCATTATTATATTGCACATTCTTAATCATATTACAAAAAAATAGGTGCTTTTGATCCATGTCTGCTAAATAGTTGCAGGTTACAGGTTCTTAGAACAATACAGTGAAATTCAGGAAAAGACACTACAAATGTGAGACTACGATCAACAAATAGATGAATCTGTATGATACCGCCTACCAGTTTAAGGAACAAACGAAGATCAATAAACAGTTCGATTGCACAAAGTACGAGGGCAGCACAAGATTCAAGACTTCAACGCGAAGCTTACGGTAAAAATCCACAAATTCTGCACTGTTGGAAATCTGGAAAAAGTAGAAAAGATTCTGAAGAACCAAGTGAAGAAAACAGAAGACAAAGGCAACATAAAGCAACCCTGAAGAAATGAGCCTGAGATCTCACCATATGGCCACGGATCCGCGGCCAAACATGGGATTCTGCCGCGGTTCCGCGGCCATGCAGTACACGTGTCGGTGAGTGTCGGTGCGTTGATCCGGCTTTCTTAGGGTAGTCTTGTAATTTCAGATGTGGATCAGATGTAAAACCTAGGGTTTCTCCTATCTATAAATAGGAAAGTTGAGAGCCTGATTAGGGGTGCCTTTTTTGGGTGCCTCTATGGAGATGCCTCTTTTTAATTTCTAGGTTAGATTTTAATTCCCTTGTAATCGTCAAGAGATCATCAATAAAGGTATTTTTATCGTGCATTCTTTTATCTGAATTTAATTCCTGAATTTTTATCTGTCTTTTATCATCTGCAACTTAGATAGTTTTTATCACTAAAAGATAAAAATGAATTCCATTGTTAATTCCCTAATGAGTGAGTAATTCCTCACTTGTTAAGGTTAGGATCGGGAACGCTTGAGAGATGGAAATCTCTCTCATTCCTTTCATTGCTCATATAAATTAATTGATTAGGACTCTATTTAAATTAACCACGCACCGCTCACTACGGCACCCTATCCTACGAGATAGCGGTGATTCCCTAGTTAATACCGGTTGTGGTTGATTTATATAGAGGTTAGGGCTAAGAGTTAAGAAAGGACGGACAATGACCAAAAGGAAGAAACTACGTTTTTTTCTAATCGTGCTAATCCCCTTTGTTGACTATTACCCTAACACCTATGTTCTTAACTAGGGCAAAGAAAGCAGTGGGTAGAATTCTTTTTCCAAACTAACCTAATCCTAACCCTAGCAAGCTTTTAATCAATTTTAATCTCATTCTTAGATATTAAAACAAAACCCGACTTGATCGGATTAACTCGTTAGAACATAAAGAAAAGGAATCCATCTCCCTGTGGACCAATCCGTACTCAACCGGCTAGCTACCAAGCGACACCGTTATTCATTGCGGTATTCTTAACTTTGATTTTAAAAGCGCATACGCAAAACAGGTATCAATCAACTAGCTGGACGTAACGGCTACCCGGGTATTAAGCGATCAGAAGATCAACAAGCAAGCCTGCTCATACTCCCGTGAATCCAATAAGTAACATTATCGTACAGTCCGGTCTCTTCGTCTGATATGTCGCATATCTAGTCTGGGGGTGGTAAACGTCAGACCCCAATAACTTGATAAGTCATGCCGATATGAGGCTCATAACGGGTCGAGAAACTACTGATAACACTTACCAGTAAATCTCATAATCAGCCCTGGCCAGGGACTTCCTGTTATAGCCAATCAAGCACAGAGCAACATCAACCCCCAATACCGGGAGAGATGAAACCCCTCCTATTGCTCATTGCCTCTATGTGACTCGGGACTGTACCCAAAAACCACCTATTTGCACATTCTCTTGAACGTGGCAGGGTAGAAATCAAAGCACAGTGGGAATCACACAAGTCTCTATAACGATCTTGGGTCTACAGACTAACCTATACCAGTGTCACCAGAGAACTGCTATAAGACGATAGGTATATACCATCTAAGAGTTCTCGGCTAGTCCTGTTCGGTGTACCCAGTCTCCACTGAGCACCCGTATACAATCTTTGATGTCAAACACCAATGGATGTGGGATCATCCATCGCCCATCATATGGGTCAAGAAACATATACGCTAGTCTACTCCGGAGTATCGATACCCCGTCTCGATACACCCACGACTAGGAACAATTAAATGATGAACTTGTGGACTACCCTGGCTCCACTAGTATGATCTGCATCATAATCCTGGTAGTCAAGTATACATCCTAAGGGCTTTATCAACATGTGAGAGAAATACAGTATTACAATACAAGTCAACATGTTAAGATAAAGAGCAACCAGATAGCATACTATCATGTCGAGCAAGAAAGTCCTTTCTATATATGTCCAAGCATCCACTATAATATACAATCATGTACAATAATGCCATATAGGGCATACATACAACTAACATCATCAACCAAGATACAAATGCATATATTTATACATTTGATATATATATATATATATATATAAACTAATATATATATATATATATATATCAAATGTATAAATATATATCAAATTATTAAATCAAAACTTGATTCATTGATCCGTTTATATCATATATAACCCGGCTAATATCAAATATATATGTATATCAAAACATTAAATCAACACTTGATTCAACAATCCGGTTATATCACATATAACCTGCTAATATTTAATATTAGTTAATATATATATCTCATATATATATCATATATATATCATATATATATATATATAAAATTATTAAATCAACACTTGATTAAATAATCCGGTTATATCATATATAACCTGGCTAATATCAAATATAAACATATATATAAATCAAATCATTGAATCAACACTTGATTAAATAATCCGGTTATATCACATATAACCCGGCTGATATCAAATATCGCTAGATTAGAATACGGTATCATATACTCGTATTTAATCAAGCTCCCGCATATATCTCCATATATGCCCTACTTCGTTTCGCTTGAGCTAGGAAACTTCTTTGTGGGACTCTTAAGACTCGTCAATACGCCATCAGTAGGTATTGATCACATCAGATACCCACAAGCCGTCAGCGATACTAGCTGGACGTAACAGCTACCTAGGTATTAAATGAATAGAAGATCAACAAGCAAACTTGTCCAAACTCCCGTAGAGCCTACAAGAAGCACTTACCGTACAGTCCGGTCTCTTCGTCTGATATGTCGCATATCAAGTCTGGGGGTGGAATCGTCAGACCCCGCTAACTCGATAAGTCATGCCGATATGTGGCATGTAACCTTTTAAGAAACTACTATAACACTTACCTGTAAATCTCATCAGCTCTGGCCAGGGACTTACTGTTATAGCCAATCGAGCATAGCGCAACATCAACCCCCAATACCGGGAGAGACGAAACACTTCCTATCGCTCACTGCCTCCATGTGATTCTGAACTGTACCTAAAATCCACCTGTTTGCATGACTCCTTTGAGCTGTGGTAGGGAGGAAATCAAGGCACAGTGGCAACCACACAAGACTCTATGATGATCTCGGGTCTACAGACTAACCTGTACAATTGTCACCAGAGAACTGCTATCTGACAATAGGTATGGTACTATCTAGGAGTTCTCGACGAGTCATGTTCGGTGTACCCATTCTCTAATGAGCACCTGTGTACAATCTTTGATGTCAAACACCAATGGTTATGGGATCAACCATCACCCCATACAGGGTCAAGAAACGTACACCAGTCTACTCTGGAATATCGATGCCCTGTCTCGATATTCCCTTGACTAGGAACTGTTAAAGGATGTGTTTGTGGACTACATAAGCCCCACCGGTATGATCTACATCATAGTTCTGGTAGTCAAGCCAACATCCTAAGAGATTTATCAACATGTATCATAAAGACAGTAAATTAAAACAAATGTACATGTTAAGATAAAGGGTAACCAGATATCATACTATCATTTCGAGGAAGAAAGTCCTATATATATATATCCTAGCACCCACTATAATATACAAAAATGGCCTCTAAGGCATACATATTTCTAACATTAAGAGGTTTTCTAAGGAGCTATAGCCTCCCTATTTTCTATGTCTCTGTGATGACACAAGAATCTTTCAAAAGAAAAACCTTCTTAAATCATTTTCAAAAGGCAAACGTATACTTTAAACAAAAATTGCATATATTGCTTTAAAAATCAACGTCCGTTACTTGTGCCATAATATACATATCATACGGCTATTTTAAAATGATTTATATATATACATCTTCGGTTACTATATAGGCTTACTTGGATGCATGCTATATATATGTGATGATTATGCGACCCATTGGGATACGCTTATAATACTTGTGCGTTATACATATATTAGTATAGGATATGATAGTACTATATCTTATGGCTTAGGTAGATCATTATGTATTCGAATTTTACCTTGTGTTATTTTTATACTTACAAATTGGCAACTCACCCCCGTTGTGCCTTAGTTTCTTATATGATCGACCGCTCGGATCGTAGTGGCTTGCTGGCACATCTTCATTCTTCGTTGATTTCTTTGGTAGGTGAGTTACATATTGGATCATAACTTTCTCTTGTATATGTAAATTCTTTTGGATCTACTTAAAATCTCCATCGACCAGAACTTGTATATTTGTATTATTCGACTTAGAGACAAGACTTAAATATGTATTGTTTTGGGTGTCGGACTCATTTGGAGTCGACTCGAGTGGTTTATTTACATATCTGTTGTTTTATTGCTTTTGTTGATCTTCACCATAGGCGTCGTATATTAACTGGGTGATTACTCCGCCGTTGGATGTGGAAGCTAGCTCCCATTAGGGATACTTTTTATATTATATATTATTGTGCTTGTTTTACTCAAAATCTACAAATGAGGTGTTGCCTGATTTTTAAACGGCAAAATTGTTTTCAATCAAACATTATCTATAGGCAAACTTGATTTCAATTTATAACCCATTTTCAAAACTACACCTCCAATATTTTCTAAAATGGTTCAGATTCCTAGTTTTTAGCTTACTTGAGTTACAGTGGAGTCCTTTAGACTTTATGTGATTCAAGTGCCAGTCACGAGTCATTTCCAGGTCGTCACAGAAGAAACATAATGGAATATTCGTCAGTGATCTTGCATTCTGTAAGCCCCCAATTTAAAGTAAGATTATAAATAGAAAATGAATGACAAGAATATAAATAGGTAGGAAATAGCATAATGTGGTGAACGAGCATGGCATGGCATTTAAATAAGGCAAACTATACAAGTATTGTAGTTCTACGGTTACGTGTCTTTGTTGTAGTACAATAATAAAAGTATGCGTGTAACAAAAGTAGTCCGTCAAACCTACGGATCAACAGTACGTTGAGTTAAGCTCCGTCAAACCCATGGAACAACGGCATACGAGATTCATAAATAGTTAGTGACTTTTAATGGACTCTCGTGACACAAGATACGTTCATTACCAAACTACCCATTTTCCCATGTATATTAAGTTATAAAGTTTGACACAAGCCCTATGCGAATCCATGAATATTTGGAGTGTTGCAAGTTCATGTCAAGTCCGTATATTCATGTATTCATTTATTCAAGTATTCATGTAATTATGTATTCACGGTTCGAGTCAGGTTCCTATCAGGCATGCAATATATCTAACCATATGATTCATATAAGTGCAATAATGAGGAAGTCGGGCTACATAAGTTCACATGGCATGAAGTGATATAAAGCGAAATATCTAAGCATAAACTAGAAACAGTAACTTAAAAATATACTGGAAACTACTAGTTACTCAATTCATATGAACTTAGAAATAAAACAATAAAAATAGTTTTATGTGTTATGCAGACATGGGTTAAAGTATCATCTAATTCCAACTACTGATTTGGAAGATAGGCGCGTTTTTGAATCGATGTGCAGAACAAATCAGAATCTGTTCAGCACCGTTTTATGTTTTAAAAATGTAGTTTATGATATTTACTGTCGGTTTTCAGGTCTGAAGTTGAACTAGAAAAAGGTAGGTGTTTCAGTCTAGTTATCAAAACAACTTAGTTTTAGTTAGTTTGGATCTCTGAAACCAGAGTTATGAATTTTTGAAAGTAGCATTTGAAAACAGTTTTCAAGACTGTTGAAAATAGAGACTACGAGAGCCGTAAATCCTAATTTAGAGATCGTTCTGTTTTAAAAATTTTACCGCGTTCTCAGAGAAATGTCTATTATCTTGACAAATTTTCTTGGAAGTTCGAGAAGTCAAGATTAATTTCTAAAAATTATTTCGAAGGTAAATTAATTTTAAGACGTATTTGAAAATGACAAAACTATGGTATTTATTTGCAACTTTGTTTTCTTTTAAAACTAAATATAAATACTAAAAAAACAGCGAGCAATTAAGTGAGAGGATACATACAAAACAAGCATGTGAATCGGTAATGCAATATACACTAAACCGACATAAAAGGTTAACTAGATTTCTACAAAAACTAAAAAAACCATTATTTTCGTTTTATAACCGATTGGATTCCATGAGGTCGTATACAATATTGGGGATATGATTCACATGTTCTTGTAGCTACTATTACTAATAATTCGTTCAAAAACAAGAAACAAGGAATCAACTGCCATTCAATATGTACTCCTCTCATGAAGGCAACAAGGTCTACAAAATTAGCCTATCATTTTTTTTTTTGTATTAGTTATTTAAGCATGGGATTTACCGATGTAATGTGAAAGTATGGACATGAGTGGCGAAATGGAAAGATGAGGGAGATTCAACAAGAGTAAGGTAAAGAGGGGACTTGCTCGTTCTTACAATACGGTATAACAAACGTTTACCGATGCGATAAAAGCCTCGACCGAGAGGCTTTCCACGACATGGGTGTATCGGAATTTTCGAATTGATTTAGATAAAAAGGGGTGGAGAGTTGCAATGGGATTTAGAGGAGGATGAATTTTCTTGAATTAGAGGAGGGAGAGAACATATTAAAAAAATGGTTTATGGTCATAATATCCATTCATAACCATTCAAATTATTATGTGAATTTATTTTGAGGGTTTTGAAAAAAAGAAATTTATATGCCACTTGTAAGTTATGTAAGTTATGATAGGTTTTTAAAAAAAGATTTGATAAAAATAATTGCAGGATTCAGGGTTTAAACATATGGCCTGTGGACCATTAGTGAATTGACTTGACCAATAAGGTATAATCTTACTCTTGCATATCCAACAAGAATTAAATATATACCATTGTTCGAAAGGAAAACGGTCTTTTATTAAAGAAGAAAAATACATAGGTACACGGATTTTGGAGCCCTTACAATCTCATTCAAGAATAGCTCATCTTAAATGCTTCCAGTATAACTTTGTTTGTAATGGTTTGCATGAAGGGGAAAAATATAAATTATCTCTATATGATATTTGACCGAATAATTCATAGTGATTTTTTCCCCCTCCTCTCCCCTATCATACACTTGCCTATTGCAATTTTCTTTTGTTTTCGAGAAATATGGATAAGGTCGATAATGACCTTAATTAGCCAAAATAACATTTGATTGAAATTATGAAATGTCAGTTAGAAAATATATATTATAAATATATACATTAAGCATCTCCAATAGATTTTTCACCATTTAAAAAGACTAAATAGAAAAAAATAGAGAACAACTGAAAGAAGTTCAGACATGGGAAATAAGGCAAAAACGCATTAGATTGCAGAAATTCACTTTTTTCAAAACGCTTGTTCAGAATTCCGGTTTATTTAGCACGGTCAAAGAAGATTACTTTCTAACATGGAACACTATTATTTCTTCCATCACATCCGCATTAACAACGCTCGCCTTTTCCATCGATTTATATGAATGTGTACATGTGGGGGTGGGGAAGGGCTATGCTCCGGTGAGATAACATATGTATAGTGGTCCGGTGTATTACCGTAGGATGTATGTCATCGAAACCTATAAAAATGTTTATTATTAATCATTTAAACTGCAAAACATTATCGTGAATGATTAATATCTATTATTTTCAGCAGATATCTATTAACTTTAAAAAAAACTATGTCCGCAACAAGTATCGTCCTGAAGGTTCGATTGCGGAAGGTTATCTCTTAAAATAAATCACGTCTTTATGTAAATTAACGAACAGAGCGCACAAAACTATACTCAAGAGATCGAATTCTACGACGTGGTCGGATAATACAATCGAAAAAGAACAGAGTGACACTTTCGTCGCTTGGCGTGGAGAAGAAGTCGACGGTCCAATGAATCGTGGAGAGCAAATTAATAGAGAGATTCAGGACCTTTTAATTGGTCTGTCGATTGCAGCTACTTTTTACAACGGGTTCGGGATATCTGGATATAAATTTAAGATCGAAAGGACGGAACGTATTAGAGCTACGCAAAATAGCGGCGTCGCGACCTCCAACGACAGAGTAAATCCTACTACGGAGTTCTTGAGCAGCTTATAGCGGTCTCATACATGCATAAGGCTGTCCACTTTTCTATATTCCAATGCAGATGATACGATACCAAGTCTGAACGGGATATGAAGGTCGATGAATATAAACTCACTTTGGTAAACACCAAACGGATAGCCTACGAATACGATAATTTTATCTTTCTCTCAATGACAACATAAATATATTATTCTCGGGACTTGAAGAAGATTGACTGAAGTGTTGTTTGTCGTTGGAAACCAAGAAATTATTATAATGTGCCGACGTTGACTGACTCTGAAAATGAGAATGACGAGGAAGAGACGATAACACGTTTCAGTCCTTTTATTGAACGTACCATCCAAACTATTATACGCCGTCGATCAATACGTTAGTAAGACATGACATCGGCCAATTGATTGTCATAAATCAAGATTTCGATAATCCATCTAACGAATCTTCAGCTGATACACCGAACAAACGTGCTAGGTAATGAAATTGAACTAAATGTTTTAAATTGTATAATGATTATAAGTAAACTTTTAATATTTGGATAAATATGTAGGGTCTGATGGGAGGCTATGGCTCAGGCTCTAAATGTCATAAGAAAAAACATCTAGACCATATTAGCGGGCGCTCAGTAGCAGCAGCAGCAATGCCTATACGCCTCCCGTACTAGCGCCCTAGCAGCCTCAGCAGCTATAGCAGCCCCTGCATATCCCTACCAGCATCCCTCCTACCAGAGCCACAGGACCCCCAATAGCCATAGCGCCACAGGACCCGCTGCCTACCCCTGTTAGCGGGGTAGCAAATCCTCATACCCTAGTCACTCCTCTACATGGTATATAGTTATCTATTGATTTCTTAGTTATCTATTAAAATAATTCTATCAAATCATTTAACAGTTTATTGTTTGCAGCTCCGCATAGTACTGGCGGGCTGGCGTCTATCGCCGGTTCAGGCGCCACGCCAGGGATGACAGGTATAATCGTTATTTTCTAAAACTTTTAAATAACGATTGCAATTTAAAATTTTCAAATGCTATATACATACTCTGAATATTATAATATTGTGTCTGTAAATCTATATTTTTGCAGGCTCCACCAGTATTAGAAGAAGGGGTCCTACTGCACCCGCCTGCTCCTGGCCAGCCATAGGCGTTGTTCCATGGATGCTGGAGTGGAACAAGGAGGGTGTGCCTGTTGGTGATTACACGACTAAGTGGGGGACTACATGAGAGCAAAGATACGTACTTACTATAAGTATCCACTCCATCAGAGGTGGACCCCGCATGAGACCGAGTTAGTTCGGCATTTTTTTGCGAACTCCACAATATCACATACCCTTTTATACCTTTAAATTTGAATCGTCGTTATATATATTTATTTATATATTTAAAATTTTGTAATTTCAGACCAAGAGATATTACAGATTCATCGGCGTCACCAGCGAGGATGGCATGTACATGTCATTCAATACACATTGTGCCATTACCTGGGTTATATCCAAGTGTCAGGTTCTCAAGATGAGACGCCAAAATGACGTAAAGTCGCGTCATTACATTCCCTGGGCTGATGAGGAGGAGTGGAGAGTGATGATGGATGCCATAGCGCAGGATGTCCCGATAGAGAATTGGCCACGGCTGGTCGCGTATTATGAGCGCAAGGAAATTCAGGTATAAATTTAATTTTTAAGATTATAATAATATAACATGAAATCATATTTTGAATTATATAATATAATTTTCTTTATATTTGCAAGACGGCGTCGGTTCGCAACAAGAAAAACCGGAACAATGACGTCAGAAACCGCGCTAACCCGATCCAAGGAAATCGCTCGGCACTGGCTTATAAGTATTTCGAAGTTTAAGAATATATGTTTTCTTTGTCGCAAATTACTTATTAAAATAAATTCTAATTTTATCGCAGAAAAGAAAAGACCCTGCCAACTACAATGCTGCCAATGGATTGTCCACGTTACACAGGGGCACAGACGCGTGTTGGATATAGTGTTCTCAAGTCAATTATTGTAATCGCAGGCACGCGATTGTGATGATCGAGGGAGGACCTATACGGGTAGGACAGTCTTAGTCAAAATGATAGTATGCTATCTGATTTGTCTTTATCATCGTGTACATGCATTATGTGGTATTGCAGATCACTATTACATATTGATAGAGCCCATAGAATTCTTTCTTGACTACCAACATTATGATGGCGATCATATACGTGAGAGCTGGGTAGCCTATAATCACATCTTTAAATGTCCCTAGTCATGGGAGTATCGACACTGGGCATCGATATTCCGAAGTACACTAGTGTATACGCTTCGAGACCCCGACGAGGGGCGGTGGCCGGTCTCACAAGCCATTGGTGTTGTGTCACCTAAGATAGTATACAGGTGCTCACTGGAGGTGAGTATACTGGACGGACTCGCCGAGAACTTCTAGATGGTATTATACCTATCGTCAGATGAAAGTTCTCAGGTGGCATGAGTACAGGTTAGTCCTTTGACCTGAAGTCATCATTTATCTCGTGTGAGTTTCCACTGTACTTTGATTACTATCCTACTACGGCTCAAATGAGTCGTGCAAACAGGTTTTGGTTTGGTACAGTCCCGAGCCACATGGAGGCGGTGGTCGACTGTCAGGGATTTTTCTCTCCTAGTATTATGAGTCGATATCGTGTTGTGTTCAATTGGCTATCACCAGAAATCCGTGGCCATGGTAGGGGAGATTTACTGATAGTTGATCGGTAGTATCTCAGTTGGTGATGAGCTTGACTCAGACATGACTTATCGGGTTAGTAAGGGTCTGACGTTATCAACCCCTTAGACCCGATATGCGATACTCTTTGACGAAGAGACCGGACTGTACGGAGATTGTCACATTCAGGCTCAGTAGGATAATGACGTACTTGATTGCCAACCCCCTTTTGACAAGTACCTGGGTAGCAGTTACGTACAGCTAGTGCCGCTGACGTGCTTGTGGTTAAACCCACTGCCAGCATATTGTCGAGTCTTTAGAGTCCCACACAGAGAGTTTTTCCGGTTCATGCAATAGATGTAGGAGCCGTACGGTGGTACGTGTAGGGGTCTGATTAAATACGTGTACGCAGTACACGGACTTTAATCGGACGGTTGATAATACTAGCCGACTTAGGATTAAGCCGGATTATTAAATTAGGTTTTGATCTAATAATTTATATATGTATTTTGATACATGTATTTTAGTACTATTGTTTACTATTCATTTTCTCTCTTTGGTGCTATCTGTATTTTTATACGGATATGCGTATATGTAGGGATACATATACCAGGTGAAGTATTCTGTATTTATACGGGAATCCTTCTAGAAGAAGAACACCTCATATTTGATTTTCCTTTTTGGAAAATTAAATGGGAAATGAGGTGGCATGAGCATGGTCAAGAGGCATGGCTTGGTTTTTTATGTTGATTTTTCATTTGGATGCACTATAGCATCATGGTTGATTTTTTAGTAGCCATTCTCTTTTCCATTTTGTTGACTTGAGGATTTTCTTCATCTCCTCCATGGATGGTTCATACTCTTCCTCTAGCTCATCTCCTTCTTCTTCTTCTTTCTTCCATTTTCAAGCAAGATTCTAGAGAGAAAAATATAGTGAAGTATCCTTACATCACCGGCCATCCAAACCTAGCAACTTTGGACTGTCGGTTTGAGCCTCCTCCGTGTTCCCTCAGGTGGATCGTCTTCGACAAGGGTGATCGATGCTCAAGCGCGTTCCCGGCGGCTATGAGCTTGGAGGGGTCTTCCACAATTGGGTGGACGTGCGACAAAGGTTGTATTTCCGTATCTTTGCATGCTTAGTTTGCTAGTTTAGGAGTTTGGATCGATTCTGGGTTCGGGGTTCCTTTGTGTTTGCTTGAATTTTTTGTTCGCCATCCACGCCTCCGCTGCGCCGCGGGCACTAGGGAATCCTACAGTGGTATCAGAGCCTCCCAAACACCTTAAAGTAGCTAGTTACAACATTAGAATTCATGTTTTTTCGGGCATCGAAAACTGTCGAAAAAATAGTTCCAAATTTTTTAGTTTTGAGATGTTTGCACACCCCGCGGGCTCTCGGATTGAACCGAGAAGCCGCGGGGTGGTGCGTGGGCACCCCGGGGAGACTCTGAGGGGACCTAACGGCTAGTCCCACTCACCAAGACCACCACAAGGTGGTCTTGGGGGTGGGGACTCGAAACTGCCCCTCCATGGGCAGTTTCGGGTCCGCCTCGCCCTCTGGCCACCTTATGGTGGCCTCGAGAGTAGGGTACCCCCTCTAGGCCTCCCGACTCGAAGTTAATTTCGTGCTCTAACTCCCCGCGAAGGTTCGGGTGCGTTTCGTTTTGATTCAAACTTCCGAATTAGCTCAGAACTCGACTTTTTTGGATGTTTAGTGCACTTGGTTTTTGATCCTTGGTAAATTTAGGATGTGCGCTAATTGTGTTTTGGAATTCTATTGTCGTGACTTCATTTGCATGCGTGGATGTGTTGCTAAACGTCGTCTAATTTCTATATGTTCATTTAGACGGGGTTGCACACATTCTGGTGTTGCTTGCTTCTGCGGTTATATATATATATATATATATATATATATATATAGTTTGTACGGATTGTCGTGATATATATATATATAGTTTGTACGGATTGTCGTGATGGATAGCCTTGTGTGCAATGTTAGATGTACAGTTCAGATTTATTTGTATATTCTTTATTGTGGGGCGAGCGTCCGACATGTGGACTGCCATCACTACCAGTTAGTGTAATCTTTTATTGGGGCACGACCGGGTTGACATCGATGTCGCCGTTGTATATATATTTTCTTTTCTGTACGAGGATTACCCCATGGAGGAGTGATCGAATAGCTTGGTTCTAGAGAGAAACGGGCCCGCATCTCATAGCGTTGAGACCAGGGGGGCCTTACTATAGAATTGGCGGGCTATTCTTCGCACTCGTAGGGGGTATAGGTTGACCCACGGAGGGGTGCCCAAGTTACCGGATTCCGTGAAGTGCTGGGTGGCCCAATCACTTTGTTGATTGGGGTTGCCTCATTTCGAGGATTGGCGGATAACTTGCCGCCCTTGTAGGGGTCTAGAATCTTTATTGCACTGGCTATCCACACGACCGGGAAACGTCGCGTTTCATTTATGGCTCAAATGAAACACGGGGCTCCCAGATTATCCGATATTTCATATTGTTGTTCGCAAGCTTATGATGATTTATCTTCCTGTGATGACTATTATCTGCCTACGATGTTGAGATATATATTATATATATTTAGTAGATACTTCTATATGTTTTGCATCCGTGCAAGTCCATCCCCCGCTCTTCCCTTAGTTAAGTAACCTAATAGTGCATGATGGGGCCCCGTGATGAATGCGGATGGTATATAAAAAGCATGTTATTTTGGTTGTTTCTTTTGTGGCTTGGAAACATAAAATGATGGGAACGCATTATTGATATAATGCAAGGAAAAATAAACCTAAATGATGTTGTCGGAACCAATTTTAAAACTACTCGGTTTTCTTCAAAACTCTGTTGGGTTACCATGGTGCCCCGGCCAACTTCCGTGGCCAAATGCGGAACAAAATTTTTCTAACGAACAAAAACTTGGCACCGGTTTAACTCTAAATCCGGATCTTTCCATAAAACCAACTAGCTACATGATCAGTCAAAAATATTGTATCTTTTAACCGGCAATTTCCCTATCATTTGCATTCATTTAGAAGTGTACGATATTCATATTTCATATATTAGCAAATCAGTCGTTAAATATCAGATTGCATGTGTTAGACTCTAAAACTGGCACTATAAAGGAAATTGACTGCATTTCATGGCATCGCATCATCCCTATATTGCGAAACACTTGTTTTGAGATCTATGCAGGAAAATCCAGAAGAAAGGCCAAAATTTACATGGTACTGATCAAACATTACGCCAACTCAATGATTTCAGTTCTGGTATCAATCCAAAGGGCAAAATACAAATCAACACATCAGATAAAACCCCAAATGTTAGCCCAATACCACACCAGAAGAACCAAGACATGAAGCCGACACATGGCCGCGGAACCGCGGCCGGAGCCAGCTTGTGCCGTGGTTCCGCGGCAGCGTTGCCACATTACCACTCCAGTTTTGCTTCATTACTCTTCTGCTAGTGCCTACAACTCAGAAATGTACTTCAATTTCCAGAAGACTCCAGAGGTTTCTGCCAGATCAGCAAACTAGGGTTTCTAATGCTTAATTAATCCTATCTTAAAGCCTAAGCTAGCTCCTAACAAACTACCTTCTAGAAACTCCTCAACAGTCTTTTGGAGGGAATTGTAATTTCAAACCTAGACCTAGGGTTTGGGAGATCTATAAATAAGACCTTAGGCTCACTTGTAAAAGGATGCCTCCATTAGTCATTTTAGTAGCTAATCTAGAGCCATTCTATCCTCATTCTTCATCTTCTTCCACAAGTCTAGTGAGAAGACTTGTATGAAACCCTAACCCTAATTCCAATCAAAAACCAAGATCCCGAGTACCAAATCGAGCAAGAAGCCCGTGAACCTTTTATGAGCGGAACCGATCTTCAACAGAGCAAGTGGTCCAAGCCGATCCACGACTCACGAAGAAAAGCGAAGCCAATTCAACAATCGAGTTCTCCCTCTTGTAGTTCTTGAGCAACTGTAATGAAATTGTTGATATAAATAAAAGGTGAAATTCTTTTATCTTGTTTTCTTTAAATTCTTGCATCATGATTTCTTTTCAATTCTTGAATGCTTTCTGTGTAATGATGTGTGAATAAACTCCGCTCGTCGAGGAGTCAAGACGATCAATAGAATGATGATGTAACATATCTTTAAAACGATTCTTGAGTCCTACGAGTTTTGTAAACCCTAGCAATTTCAAGAATCGACGACCTAATTTCGTGACGAGACTTTCTTGATTGATATCGCTCGAAATTGGGGAGTTACGATCGCTTCTTGAATTTGTTAGAGGCTAGAAAGTGAATGATATCGACGAAAGAACAAGGGTTAAAAGCTGAAACCCTAGTTTCACGAGAAAGCCCCAACTCTTGTCGATCATCATCAATCTAGTATCAATACTTCGAAGGAAAAGAACACGATATCTTGAGATTACATCACGTCTATAGATCCGATCGATTCCTACGAGCCTCATTTAGATTCTTGACATTTGGTTGGAAATATCATCGAAACCCGATTCTCGATTGTTTATCATTTTCTTGATTCTTGAGTAGAATAGTGACACTTGAACATTTGATAAATCTTGAATCATGCTTTCTTTTCTTTTTGATTAACTTTTCAATTCATACAAATCAAACATTGAAACGAATCGCACAATCCCTGTGGACGATCCGCACTCGCTTACGATCTACAACTGACACCGTAGTTGATTGCGGTCAAATATAATTTTTTGATTGTGAATTTTATTCAATTTTCATACCAACACAACGAGAAACTCATATCGATCAAATGAAACCTTTATCGGGAAACAATTGATTCGATACTTGCTTTTACTACACATCAAGAATTTCTTATAAATCAAATGGAGCCGTTGCCGGGGATCATTTGATAAACACAACAAAAATTATTCAATCAAATGGCGCCGTTGCCGGGGATCGCGCGCTAATTCGTTTCATATTAAAGTTTGAATTGAAAGATTTATTCCATTATGATTTTTGAGATCAAAATTCGTGCAAACCCTAAACAATTTGTTGTGGTTCATTGCAAGGAGATCTGGAGCTTGCTGGAAATTGGAAAATTTTTTTGGAATATACCAGAGAGCAGAGGGAGTCTAGAGAGCCGCTCTGAAAATTTTTGGTGCAGTGTTTCCATTGTTTGACCGCGGAAGGGCGGCATTAAAAGGCAATTGCGGCGGAACCGCGGCCTTGTTGAAGGATCTCTGTGAACTTTTTCTTCAGGTGACTTCTTACCTTCTCCTCTCTCCTCTTTTTAGCTCCAATTAACAGTTTGTGCAGGATTCTTTGCAAATAATCGCAGCTCGCAAATTGCAAAATTAAATTTGTGCGTGATTTTGTTTCTTGGTTGTTTGCATTCTAAATATGGATATTAAGGGGCACGGCCAAATCCAAATTAGGTGGGGATTTCATTACCCTTCCTAGGCCCCGAAAATCACAAAACTTGCATCCGCATTGACCCACATTAATTAAAAAATATCTAGAGATGACTCTAAGGACCGTCGCGCTCACTTACGACAGGAGAAGGCCGTGGGTAATTCATTGCTTATCCGCGTTTTCTTGTGGTGTCTAAGGCAAGTGTGTCGAAGGCTAGTGGTTATTAATTAGGCCCACTACTTACGTAGTGGAGTACCTTCCCACTTACCTGGCACTTACCTGGCCACAGAGGGACAAAGAGGCAGTGGAGGATTTTATCCTGCGACTTGTCTTTTAGCAGTTAGGAGCGGTCTAGAGCCGGACCTAGGTGACCACTAGATTTTAGGGTTTTGTGTGTTGCATTTGTTGTGTTGCATCATTTTTTCAAAAAAATCCGTCCAATTTTCAAAACAAACATCGCATTCATTCATCATTCCCCTAATTATAAATTCACGCTGCCACTTGTACTAACCCTTTTTAGTGCAAGATAGGCTGGACACGGGATTCTAGTGCCCGTTAAGTCCGCGTTTCCTTGATCGACCCAAAAGTCGGTATTTCTACATTTACCTTTTCTTTACCCACCACCACACCCACATCGATGGATCCTTCTCCATCGAACTTATTTTCCCCTACCCTACCGCCGTCCGTTGGTGCGCAGAATCCACCTCGCATCTCTCTCCAAGAGAGGTGCTATCCTACACGAGGCACACTTTCCACTTGTCTTTCCATTCCACCAGCCAACGGGGAAAATTTTCAAATAAAACGCCAATACATCAACCTTCTACCCAAATTCCACGATCTCGAGTCTGAAGACGCATACGTGTTTATCACGAAATTTGAAAATGTATGCGCAATGATGGGTACTTCACAGCTTTCTGTGGATGCTTTCCGTCTTCGTCTTCTCCCATTTACCTTGTGCGATTTAGCCGAGAAGTGGCTGTATAACACTACCGCACATTCCATTTCAAACTGGGACGAATTCGTCAAAGCATTCCTTAAGAAATTCTACCCACATCAAAAGACAGCTCGAGTCCGTAGCGAAATCTATCAATTCTCCCAGCTTCCAAATGAAACATTTTCAAAATGTCTTGAACGTTTCAAGGATCTGTTAGTCCAATGTCCTCATCACGGCATCCCGAGATGGGAACTGTGCCGAATCATTTATGAGGGCATTAATCCTAACACAAGACAGACCCTTGAATCCATGTGTCAAGGCAACTTCATGACCAAAGATGATGGGGAAGCCTGGAACTTTCTAGAAGATTTCGCTGAAAAATCTTTACAGTGGGAGGGTATGAGTCAATCATCTAGGGATGGCAATGATATTTCCATAGGAGTTAGAGCTGACATTGCAGCTATACACAAGAAACTCGAGACTATGGAAAACAAATTTTTAGCCGCCACCCTAAATCAAATGTCACTCTCCAAAACTGTATGTACCTGCTGTTCTGATCCGTCTCACTTGACGGAAGAATGTCCGTTTCAAGGTCATGAGCATACCAATGCCGCATTTCAAAGACCTAGAAACGATCCATCTTCCTCCACATATGATCAAGGTTGGAGGAATCACCCTAAATTTGCTTGGAACCAATCACAATCTCAAAACACGGTTCCAACCCAACACAATTTCCAAAGGGTCCCTCCACCACAACAGCATCCACCACGTCAATTGAGTCAGCACCCCTTCCAATCACAAAACTTCCAAAATCCGGTCAACACTTTTGCACCACCACATGAAAACTCTTTGCAATTGACCGGTACAGATAACACCTCTGCACTAGCACAAACCTTGGATACTTTCATGAAACAATCCATCCAAGGGACGACAAGTTTGCAATCTTCCATCGAGAATGTGATGAAGATCATTGTCTCACAAAATGAGAATATCAAATCGATGGAAGCACAAATTGCACAACTAAAAGCCGAAATTAGTGTAAGAGAGAAAGGGAAACTTCCAGCTCAACCTTTACCCAATCCTGACTATTCACATCTTGTGAATGCAACCACGTTGAGATCTGGAAGAGTGCTTGACAATCACGTTGGGGAAGAGTTTGATGATACTGATAAATCAATCAATAACACCCCGGCTGAGACCTTTCCTTCCACACACACTTCCAATTCTGACCCCAGTTTTTCTACCCCACCACCTTCTTGTGAGCCTATTCTTCATTTCCCACAAGGCTTGCCACCTCAGCCCAGCTCTTCTAGTTCTCCACAGACGATCCCCACTCCTCTTTTAGGATCATGTCTACCCCCACATCCTTCTCCTATGATGGACCCAGCGCTTATTGCTAAAGCACCTTATCCTAATCGGTTAAGGGCTAACACATCGAGTCCACATATGGAGAAGATTAGGGACATTTTTAAGAAAGTTAACATCAACATCCCTCTCCTAGATGCCATCCAACAAGTTCCGTCCTATGCGAAAACTCTTAAGAACTTGTGCACTAGGAAGAGGAGGACTCAAGTGCCCAAGAAGATATTCATGACAAAGACGGTAGACACGGCTTTCCCCCAACAATTACCGAGGAAACGTAAGGATCCTGGATATCCTACGATTTCCATTTCTATTGGGGAGAAACATATTAACCGTGCTCTACTTGACCTTGGCGCTAGTGTTAACTTGCTTCCATACTCAGTCTATGAGCAACTAGGCATCGGAGAGTTGAAGCCAACCCATTGCACTCTCCAGATGGCTGACCGATCAATCACCAAACCTAGGGGTGAACTGGAGGATGTGTTAATAAAAATCGGGGAATTTATATTCCCTGTGGACTTTATTGTAATTGATACACAGCCTGTAGCGAACCCACGGAATCAAATTCCAGTGATTTTAGGTCGCCCCTTTTTGGCCACTTCCAATGCAATAATCAACTGTCGTAATGGTTCTATGACCCTATCTTTCGGGAATAGGTCAATAGAGCTGAACATTTACAAGTTGGGAAGTGTACCCTCCGAACCTACTGCTCAGGTCTGTTCTGTCGACATAATGGATGTCGACAGCAGCGAATTTGATGATCCTCCTGATACCGATCTTGACTCTTTTCATACGTTATTGTTTGACCCAACTATGTATCATACACATACGGACTCTTCCACCGAGATGTCCGGGTCAACAATTAACACGGATTATGAACTGCTTTTAGAGTCTGAAGATCACCCCGCACTTTGTGATGACATTATTCATCGGGGTATTGATGGAACTTTTGAGGAGATCTTCGCTGATGAACTCGCATTTCTGAAAAGCACGGGTGTTGAGATGAATCATGTCCAAATCAATGAAATTGAACCTCCACCCCTTCATATGGACTGTAAAAAGAATGCGAGTAATCCATCACTTTCACTGCTTCGTCTCTCCAAAATGAGACGCACACACATTCTATTCCACCACTTACCCTTTCCCCACTTCTTCTTCCACCAACCAGAGCACTGTATTGATAAAAAAATTTAATGGTTGGTGTTGACGTTTGGTCTTTGCAAATCTTGGCATCGACCACTGATTTTTGACCCCCTCATATGATTTTCAAAAGATTAACATTGCATAACTCATGTTTGGGGGGGGTACATTTTTTTCGGGCTCTTGGAAAGAAAATTTTTACAAAATGATGAGCCAAAAATAAGTTTGGAGGAGGTTCTTCACTTATATATTTTGCCCCCACTAATAAATTCCTCCCAGGGTTACAGGTTTTTCGAGATTTAGCAGATGGCAACAGTGAGGACACTGTTGAAAACAAGTTTGGGGGAGGTTTGTGCTTATTTTCACATCATTTGCATATCATTTGCATAAGCACAAAACATTTTTTTTAAAAAACCTATAAAAATTTAAAAAATAAATCAAAAAAGATAAAAATATTTTTGTACATAAATAAGATAATAAAAGTTTAGATAGTGAAAAATTACATCCATGAGATTAGAAAAATTTAAGAAAATTAGAAGTTTTCTTATACGAACTAGTAATAAGTAGTTATGAGCCGTTGTCCCAAGGGTTAGTAAGATGAATGACGTCACTAATCTAAGGATAAAAATAAATCTGAAAAATAGTTTCTATTCTGGAAGCCAAACATTTTGAACGTTGCTACCCTTCTATTCGCACTTACACACGTCTTGAAGCCTGGGATGTAGAGAATACCTTGAAATGCTCTTGTCTTAAAGCCGATGTACGAAGGAAATAAAAAGAAAAAAAAAGTGAATAAAAATATAAAGTGGTGAGAAAAATGAACACTGGTTTTGTTATCACCGAGGGCAATAAAAATGTATAGCGAGGGTGCCTCTTCACCTAGTGCCCTAAGACCAACTGGTCTGGGAGTCACTGCTATGCCTGAGGTGGTGCAAGACGAGGAAAATACACCAAATAAGCAAGCACATGAGTAATCGGTCGGTTAGTACCTCAAGAAGTATTAACGGTCGAATGAAAGTGTGTAAGCAATCTCATATAAATAAAAAGTACTGAGGCTGATAGGCAAGAGTATGATAGCTTGAATTGAATTCTCCGGGTGTAGGGATGTTATTACACACACGCAGGGTGATATGATCGATGTTTGGAAGAAAGATAGGAATGAAAAATAAGATGATGTTTTATTGAGGGAGGACGCGATTTCTAACATCTTTTCATGACTATTAAGACAGGGCTCATGACAACTGAAAAGCTAGCTTAGTTGGAAACCCTAATTTTCAAAGCTTTTCTTCTACGATTCTTGTCTTTAAATGTAATATTCAGGATCTTTCTTTTATTATTGGATTTTGTGGGTGCAATCCGCTGAAAACCCTCAGGAGACAACACTCCTCCTACTAGAGACCCCTAGAGGTTTAAGGCTTGTTGCACGTGCTCAGTGCAATCGTGTTGCCTACGAAAGTGTGCTAGTTAGTTTTTCTCTTTCTTTATTTTCTCCTTCTCTTTTTAATAAAACAGTTCGCTCGAGACGATCAAAATTAAGTTTGGGGGAATTTGATCAGTCGAAAATATTGTATCTTTTAACCGGCAATTTCCCTATCATTTGCATTCATTTAGAAGTGTACGGTATTCATATTTCACATATTAGCAAATCAGTCGTTAAATATCAGATTGCATGTGTTAGACTCTAAAACCGTCACTATAAAGGAAATTGACTGCATTTCATGGCATCGCATCATCCCTATATTGCGAAACACTTGTTTTGAGATCTATGCAGGAAAATCCAGAAGAAAGGCCAAAATTTACATGGTACTGATCAAACATTTCGCCAACTCAATGATTTCAGTTCTGGTATCAATCTAAAGGGCAAAATACAAATCAACACATCAGATAAAGCCCCAAATGTTAGCCCAAGACCACACCAGAAGAACCAAGACATGAAGCCAACACATGGCCGCGGAACCGCGGCCGGAGCCGGCTTGTGCCGCGGTTCCGCGGCGGCGTTGCCACATCACCACTCCAGTTTTGCTTCATTAATATTCTGCTAGTGCCTACAGCTCAGAAATGTACTTCAGTTTCCAGAAGACTCCAGAGGTTTCTGCCAGATCAGCAAACTAGGGTTTCTAATGATTAATTAATCCTAGCTTAAAGCCTAAGCTAGCTCCTAACAAACTACCTTCTAGAAACTCCTCAACAAACTTTTGGAGGGAATTGTAATTTCAATCTTAGACCTAGGGTTTGGGAGATCTATAAATAAGACCCTAGGCTCAATTGTAAAAGGATCCCTCCATTAGTCATTCTAGTAGCCAATCTAGAGCCATTCTATCCTCATTCTTCATCTTCTTCCACAAGTCTAGTGAGAAGACTTGTGTGAAACCCTAACCCTAATTCCAATCAAAAGCCAAGATCCCGAGTACCAAATCGAGCAACAAGCCCGTCAACCTTTTATGAGCGGAACCGATCATCAACAGAGCAAGTGGTCCAAGCCGATCCATGACTCACGAATAAAAGCGAAGCTAATTCAACAATCGAGTTCTCCCACTTGTAGTTCTTGAGCAACTGTAATGAAATTGTTGATATAAATAAAAGGTGAAATTCTTTTATCTTGTTTTCTTTAAATTCTTGCATCATGATATCTTTTCAATTCTTGAATGCTTTCTGTGTGATGATGTGTGAATAAACTCCGCTCGTCGAGGAGTCGAGATGATCAATAGAATGATGATGTAACATATCTTTAAAACGATTCTTGAGTCCTACGAGTTTTGTAAACCCTAGCAATTTCAAGAATCGACGACCTAATTTCGTGATCATACTTTCTTGATTGATATCGCTCGAAATTGGGGAGTTACGATCGCTTCTTGAATTTGTTAGAGGCTAGAAAGTGAATGATATCGACGAAAGAACAAGGGTTAAAAGCTGAAACCCTAGTTTCACGAGAAAGCCCAAACTCTCGTCGATCATCATCAATCTAGTATCAATTCTTCGAAGGACAAGAACACGATATCTTGAGATTACATCACGCCTATAGATCCGATCGATTCCTACGAGCCCCATTTAGATTCTTGACATTTGGTTGGAAATATCATCGAAACCCGATTCTCGATTGTTTATCATTTTCTTGATTCTTGAGTAGAATAGTGACACTTGAACATTTGATAAATCTTGAATCATGCTTTCTTTTCTTTTCGATTAACTTTTCAATTCATACAAATCAAACATTGAAACGAATCGCACAATCCCTGTGGACGATCCGCACTCGCTTACGATCTACAACTGACACCGTAGTTGATTGCGGTCAAATATAATTCTTTGGTTGTGAATTTTATTCAATTTTCATACCAACACAACGAGAAACTCATATCGATCAAATTAAACCGTTATCGGGAAACAATTGATTCGATACTTGCTTTTACTACACATCAAGAATTTCTTATAAATCACTACACTAGGAGAGCTATTTACTATGATGAGGAATTCTTACCAAACGAACCAAGTCCTTCGGTCTTCGTTCTTCATCCTTAGCTCCTACTAGCCACCTTGAACTTTCTTGATCTTCTTTCCTTGCTCCGTCGGTTTTCCGGGATCGAGCTTGTTCTCCGGTCGTCCTTGGTCCTTGATGATCCACCCGGGGAGTATGATCCATGGCTCTAGCTCCTAACTATGTAACAAAAGGAGAAACTAGAAAACTTGGTTTGCTAAACCAAGTAGTCTAGGATGTAGTTTGGATTTCTAAGTGTGAACCTATCTCTTTCTTCCCTCTTCACTTGATTCTCAACACATGAGAAGGTAGTGAAGAGGAAGAAGATGAAGGTGGAGGAGGTTAGAGAGGAAGGAGAGGAATGAGAGCTCAAGAGGAAAATGAATGAAGCATGAGAGAGAAAATCATACACTTAGGTTTTGTATATCATTTTCTATCAATAATGAAATGGTGCCATGCTTCAATAGTAATCACAAATGAATAAAGAATTCATTTGTGAACTATTGAAACCATGACCTCCACCATTCCTCCCTCTCCTCAATTTCCACCTCATTATAAAAATAAGAATAAATGGAGAATACAAAATGAGATGGTCACCTTCTAGAAGGAAATCTGTATTAAATACGGATTTCAGTCTACCGTAAATACATACCCGCATTCTGATAAAAATCCGAACGCCCAATGAGATAGAATAACACGAAGAACGTTATACTAGAATATATATATCGAAATACATATACGTAAATTATTAAATCAATACCTGATTTAATAATCCGGCTCAAAACCTAGCCGGCTAGTATTACAAACTGTCCGATCGAAAGTCCGAGTACAAAGTACACCAATCGATCGAACCCTGCACGTATCCAATACGGCTACTACATCATTTCGCCTGGATCAGGAAAACCCTCTGTGTGGGACTCTAAAGACTCGACAGTACCCTGGCAGTGGGTTTAACCACAAGCACTTTAGCGGCACTAGCTGTACGTAACGGCTACCCAGGTACCTGTCGAAAAGGAAGGCCGACGAGCAAGCTCGTCCAAATTCCTACTGAGCGTATCCGTGACAATATCCACACAGTCCGGTCTCTTCGTCAAAGAGTATCGCATACCGGGTCTAAGGGGATGGTAAACGTCAGACCCTAATAACCTGATAAGTCGTGCCGATATGGCTCAGGACCAATCCAGGAAACTACTAATCAACCTATCAGTAAATTCCATCTGCTTTGGCCAAGGTCTTATAGTACTGACCAATCGAATCACGGTGTGATATCGACTCCCTACACCAGGAGAGACGAATCCCCGACAATCGCTCATTGCCTCCATATGGCTCGGGATTGAACCCAACCAAAACCTGTTTGTACGACTCAGTAGAGCCGTGGTAGGGTAGTGATCAAAGTTCAGTGGGAACTCACACGAGACAAATGCCGATCTCGGGTCCAAGGACTAACCTGTACACATGTCACCTGAGAACTTCCATCTAACGATAGGTATAGTACCACATGAAAGTTCTCGGCGAATCCGTCCAGTGTACTCACCCCAGTGAGCACCTGTATACGATCTTGGGTACATCAAACCAATGACTGCGGGACTAACCATGCCCCAACGGGGGTAGAAACGTATACACTAGTCTACTCTGGAGTATCAATGCCCAGTCTCGATACTCACGCGACTAGGGACCATTTAAGGATGTTCTTGTGGACTACCCTGCTCCCACAAGTATGATTGCCATAACAACGCAGGCAGTCAAGCAAGATCCTAGCGGCTTTATCCATATATAACCGCAAAATGTAATAACGAGTATAACATATGCTATGATAAGATAAAGTCAAACCACAATACTATACTACCGTATCGAGTCTTTATCAATATGTGCAAATCAGATATAACAACGATACAAATAAATACACATATCCTGACAAAGACAAGTCGAATAATGTACTATAAAACTGACCAAGATTGTTCTGTACATACATATCCCTAGTATCCATATGTATACATATACAATACTTGTCTTTAGGGCATATACATCTAACAATCTCCTACTTGCACTAAAGGCCAGTGATTGGACCGAATACCCAACGTCTGCTCTTAGGCCAGCTGCTGGCGTACCGCATACCCAACATCCCAAAAAGTCGCTCGAACTGTGCTTGAGGGAGGGCCTTTGTAAATGGATCCACCGTGTTGTCTTTCGAATCCACTCTCCGGACCTCGATCTCCTGGCGATCTACGATCTTCCTGATAAGGTGATACCACCTTAAGATGTGCCAGGATTTCTGATGGGACCGTGGTTCCTTCGCTAAAGCTATAGCCCTATTGTTATCACAATGCACTGGTATCAGATCAACAATGGACGGAACTACCTGAAGTTCAGCTATGAACTTTTTCATCCAAACCGCCTCTTTTGCGGCATCGCTTGCAGCAATGTATTCAACCTCCATCGTCGAGTCTGCGAAGGTATCCTCTTTGGAACTCTTCCAACATACCGCCCCTCCATTGAGGATAAACACAAAACCCGAGACAGACTTGCTGTCATCCTTGTCACTCTGGAAGCTTGAGTCGGTAAAGGACTCGACCCTGAGGTCTCCATTACCCTAAACCAGGAACATCTCCTCAGTCCTTCTCAGGTACTTGAGAATGTTCTTTACTGCTGTCCAGTGGTTCTCACCTGGGTCTGACTGATACCGGCTCACCACGCTCAGCGCGTAAGCTACATCTGGTCTTGTACATAGCATCGCATACATTATAGATCCTACTGCTAAAGCGTAGGGTATAATACTCATGCGAACCCTCTCCTCGTCAGTCTTGGGAGACATCTCCTTGGAGAGGGTGATTCCGTGCAATGCGTGTATGTTACCGTGCTCGGAATCTTCCATACTAAATCTCTTTAGTACGGTCTCTATGTACCTGGACTGTGAAAGTCCCAGTAGTCTCTTGGATCTACCTCTGTAGATCTTGATCCCCAGAATGTATGAGGCATCACTAGGTCTTTCATAGAGAACCTTTGTGATAAGAATAGCTTGACCGATTGTAGCATAGGAATGCCATTTCCTATCAAAAGTATGTCGTCCACATACAAGATTAGGAATACGACAGTTCGTCCTACAATCTTCTTATATATACATGGCTCATCTTCGTTCTTGATGAAGTCAAATTCCTTGACTGTCTCATCAAAACAGATGTTCCAGCTCCGCGATGCTTGCTTCAATCCATAAATGGATTTAAGCAGCTTGCACACCTTCCTGCTGCTCCCACTGTCTACAGAACCTTCTGGCTAATCCATGTATACACACTCTTCTAAACTTCCGTTTAAAAAGGCCGTTTTTACGTCCATCTGCCAGATTTCATAGTCATGGAAGGCAGCAATGGCAAACAGGATCCTAATGGATTTGAGCATAGTCACTGGAGAAAAGGTTTCGTCATAGTCCACTCCTGGTCTTTGACGATAATCTTTTGCAACGAGTCTAGCCTTATAGGTTTCCACCTGCCCATCTACACCAAGTTTCTTCTTGTAGATCCATTTGCATCCAACGGATTTTACCCCAGGTGGAGCAACTTCCAGGGTCCACACTTTATTGGTGTACATGGACTCCATTTCAGATTGCATAGCATCCAGCCACTTATCAAAGTCCCTACTGATAATGGCCTGCCTGAAACTAGTAGGATCATCTTCTTCCAAGATGCAATCCTCTCGGTCCCCGTCTATGAGAAAACCGTAGTATCTCTTGGGCGGATGAGAAATCCTACTAGATCTGTGGAGTGGCTGAGGTTCGTCAAATATAACTGAATCTAGCGATTCCACCAAATCTTCAGTTATAGTTTGTGTTTCTGGAACTTCATCCAGTTCTACTGCGCTCCCACTGGTTTCTTTTGCAAGAAACTGCCATTCTAAAAATTTGGCATTCCGAGAAACAATAATCCTTTGTTCCTCTGCGTGGTAGAATAGATACCCATTAGAATCCTTTGGGTATCCCACAAACTTACACAAAACTGACCGTACCTCAAGTTTCTCCGGGTTCTGCTTTTTGACATAAGCCGGGCAACCCCAAATCTTAACACGTTTAAGATACAAACTCTTACCACTCCATATTTCGTATGGAGTTTTGGGCACGGATTTGGATGGAACTTGATTCAAGAGATGTGCTGCTGTTTGAAGTGCATATCCTCAGAATGAAAGAAGCAACTCAGCATTACTCATCATGGAGCGAACCATGTCTAAAAGTGTACGGTTCCTCCGCTCCGATACGCCGTTGTGCTGTGGAGTATGTAAGTGCACGGCGGCGCCCCGGCCGTCAATCCGACGCCGGAATGCGGAAGCGGTGAAAAACTTTAATTTTTCTTGAACTGGCAAACCGCCGCGCACTAATACCCGGATCGAACCATTAACTAGTCCTAGCTAACTAGAAGATGGGTTAGAGATATACCGACGATCTAAGTCCTCCGGTCTTCTCGCCATCGTCCCGATCTCCTGCGGAATGTCCCGTCTCCTCCTCGCTGCCAGAAGTGCACCACATCGCCTACTTTGTTTACGGGCTCCCACCTCAATGCCGAGGCAACTCGGGCACGAAGCCGGCTACTCGACGTGCCCAAGGTTTGCTGTAGAATGTGTAGTAGAGGATTGTGTCTCATTTGGGGTTCATGGAGGTGCCTTTTGGTGGAGGGATGATACAAGGATTATGTGGAGGAACTTGTAGGCTTTTGGAGCATGAAATGAACAAGATTTCCACCCTCAAAAAACTTGGACAGCCCTTCCAAGGGGAAGGCCGGCCATGACATAAAGAGAGGAGAGAATGAGAGTGTCATATGCAAGATAATGAGAGAGCCATCCAATAATACCAAAAGGGAGAGAGAGAGAAGACTATCATGCAAAAGGAAATGATCACCAAATCAAAACCCACACTCAACCACCAACCACCAACCTCATCATCAACAACCATGATGATATACAAAGTCAAGCAATCATGAGTTTATGAAGTCAAATGATGGGACAAGTATCATGACATGATAATATGCAAAGACCCCCTCCACAAATGCTTATTTGCAACAATGCAAATAAGCCCTCCTCCACCAATCTTCGGCCAATGAACGGAACAAAGGAAATTGGCCGAAACGGAAAGCAAACTGGCAACTCCAAAAACTGGTCCCGTAATAAATTACAGGAAAACCCCGATACTGTGCATACACACCAGCATTTGTATTCCGACCGAAATACAAATGCAATGAGACAAAATCTACACTGTACTATACTAGGATCCGGCTTATACCAAAACCGGCTAGTAATATCTGTTCGATCCTGATCCGTGCAATACCGCACGTATCTGATCAAACCCTGCCATATAACCATACGGCCTATAGTACAAACTGTCCGATCCTGATCCGTGCAATACCGCACGTATCTGATCGGACCTTGCCATATCTCCATACGGCCTCTACAACCTTTCGCCCGAAAGCTGAGTAACTGAATGTGGGGGACTCTAAAGACTCATCAACACCTCGGTTGTGGATTTAACCACTAGCACGTCAGAGGTATAAGCCAATACGTAACGGGCTACCAAGTATTGACTAAAAGGGACGTCTGTGAGTGAACTCAGCCTGACAACCCTACTGAGCCTGTCAGTGACAATATCCGTGCAGTCCGGTCCGTTCGTCTATGAGTATCGCATGGCGGGCCTAGGGGGTTGGTAAAAGTCAGACCCCCAAAAGCGGTACAAGTCGTGTCGGAGTGTAGCCCAGAACACCCTGAGATACTACTGGAATACCTACCAGTAAATCTCCTTGCCTTGGCCAAGGACTTTGTGTAATGGCTCTCCTAGACACAGCACGACCTCACCCCCAATACCGGGAGAGACGAACCCCTGAAGATACGCTCACTGCCTCCATGTGGCTCGGGACTGTACCCAACTAAAACCTGTTTGCACGACTCCTTTGAGCCGTGGTAGGGTAGTAATCAAAGTACAGTGGGAACTCACACAAGACAAATGACGATCCCCAGGTCGATGAACTAACCTGCACACATGTCACCAGGGAACTGCCATCTGACGTCTGGTATATGACCAACTAGCATGTTCCCGGCGAGTCCTGTCCGGTGTACTCATAACCCAATGAGCACCTGTATACATCTTAGGTGATCCAACTGACACCAGTGGCTTGTGAGACCGGCCACCGCCCCTCGTCGGGGTCTCGACTGTATACACTAGTCTACTAATGGAGTATCGATGCCCAGTCTCGAAACTCCCACGACTAGGGACCTTTTAAGGATAAGCTTATAGACCCTCAGCTCCCACTTATATGATCGCCCTCATACTGCTGGTGGTCAAGCAAGAATCCTAGGGGCTCTATCAACGTGTAATAGCGACGTGTCAGGTCACCTAAAGCAGTACACGATGATAAAGGTAAACCAGATAGCATACTATCATCTCGAGTAAGACTGTCCTACCGGGATAGGTCCTCCCTCAATCATTACAATCACGTACCTGTGACCTAATAATTGACTCTGAGGGCACTATCTCCAACAATCTCCCACTTGCACTCAAGGCTAATTATTGCGATGTCGCATACTCACAGCCCGTGTGATACCGAACATCCAACTCCTCTACTAGTCAGTCTCACAAAGCTCGTTTGCGGAACTATTGCGTTCGAGGAATAGCCTCAGTGAGTGGATCCGCTTAGTTGTTTCTTTCTATGTCTCTCTATATCTCAAGTTCGCGGAGAAAACCATCTCCCGAAAAGAGCAATACCTGTCTCAGAATATGTCTGGATGTCTGATGGGACCTAGCTCATAAATGAACTCCAAATCCAAACTTCTTAGACTGTATCGTCAACTGAATTTAATCAGTATCCTGCGCGCCATGCCTCCCTCAGTATTACCTAGGACCACCTGTCCAAAATACTGCCCCTCATCAGAAGGAAAACTATAACTCTGACAACCTCCTTGTCGTCCATGTCACCTTGGAAGCCTGGAATGACAACTGTCTCCTGAATGAGGCTGTCGTTATCATATCCCTAGAACATCCACTTATGTTCTAAAACTGCTTCCGACTGTTTCTCCAGGATTGGATTAATGTCAACTTATTGCATCTAGTGCAAGAACAACATCTGGTGTGGTACTTGACATCTCATGATTGACTCAATTGCCTGAGCAAGTGATCTGCCAATCATGCCCGTCCCTCTCCCCTTTAGTCTGTAAGACACCTTTGGAGAGGGTGACTCCATTACCTGCAGGTACACTACCGTGCCAGGAGTCGTCCATCCTAAATACTCTTAGAATGCTGTCAAGTACCCTGATTGGGAAACCACCCAAATCTAGATCTAAAACCATAGATCTAGTAACCAGTATGTCTGATATAAAATCCATTTCCTTTGTGGAGAAACAACTGTGTGACGACCAAAGTATAACCGATCGTAGTGTAGGAGTTTCTTTTCCTACTCTGTGTATATCATCCAAATACCAGGATATCACACCCTACTACCTTCTCAACAGATCCATCCTTTATTCTGATGAAGTCAAACCCATGACTGTCACGTCAGAAATAGATGATCTATCTCCGCTACATCTGCTCTAGTCTATAAATAGACATAAGCAACCTGTTCACCAATGCTTCCGCTGCTCCCACTGACTACGACAACCCTCTGGCAGAGTCATATAGACGTACACTTCTAAAACTGGTTTAGAACGACGCTATACTCATCCTCCCGCCGGGTCTCGTAACCTGGAACAACAGCAATGGCAATTATGGGTAAACAAGAACTTCCCTGTCACCGTCCTTGAGGCTACCGTAGTGCCTCTCGGGTGCCTGAAGTTACCCACCTTATCTGCGGAGTGGCCAATGGAATGTCAATCCAGATTGAATCTTTAGGTTCCTTATCAAATCTTCAGTAATCGTTTGTGGTTCTGGAATCACTTCCAGTTCTACCATACTCCCACTACTGTTTTCTGAAAAAATCCATCTTTAATAAAACTGTGGCGAATCTAGAACAATATCGCTATTGTTCATCCAGATGGTAGAAAGTCAACCCTCGTCATAGCCTGGGTCAACCCACAAACAGCCATTACAGAAACGTGCCTTGAGTTGTCCAGTGTCTGGTTTTAATCATAAACCGGACAACTCCCCGTACCTTAACATCGTTAAGATATGAACTGTTCTATATCCAATATAGAAACAGAGGCACTGATTTAATTGAACCAGATTCAAATCATGCAGCTGTCCCCAGCGCATGTCAACTAAATGGAAGGAGGCCGATCAGCGTTACTCAACTTAGGAATACTTCCAATTATGAGTAACCTGAAAGAGAAGCAAGATCTCTTTATCATTACTATCAACTGAATACCATACACAAGTATCTACATCTTCGATCTCTTTGAAGAATCCCGATACTTGCTATACCTGGTTCTCTACTCTATTCAAATACCTATAACTTCTCAAAATTCGGACCCTGTGTTTCCACGAAACACTTGTCTAAAAACTAGAGAAGTCATAAGTAAACCGAATATAGTACGAGGACCAAGCCCTCTGTCCTGATGGACCCTGGACAACATACAATCCTTTGTATAAGTCCCTTGAGTCTGATAACTCATTCACTGTGTGTCGTAGGTTGAAAACTGTACTTATGGTTAAGAAGAATTACACCGCTGTTTAATGCTCCTTACCTAACCATCCACTGACATAGGTAAATGTCGTAGACATAATTTCAGAAAGGTATATCTCACTCTATGAAAATAGACGTACAGATATATCAATTTGAAATTGGTGCATAACAGCGGATATTCAAAACCAAATATTTGCCGACCGGCAAACAGCCCAGGTGATTTCCTCAAATATCACTGATTACAACGAATCCCGATATAATGAGGATAATCACCCAATTCCCAATAACTTACTCCCACTCATCATCTGTAAAACCATACAGATGTGAGAATCGTACCTGGTAAATACATACCCTGGAGTAAGTATCTAATCGGGAAATCAGTTTTCCTTTAATAGTACACAGTGAAACTGAAACATTGAAATGTTTCATTGGGGTATCCTGGTATTCCTAGTAATGCCTCTTCCAGATTCACGACTGTAACCGTATAGTTCTTTGCCACCTCTCCAAATCCCTTCATATGTCTTTAGTCTTTACCTTCTGCACACCCTTTTAGGCCAAATGGTTTTCTTCCTTCCCTACCGTTCGGCACCAGCCTATGGTTTGGAAGAAGACTATCCAATAAGCATAATGGGTGTACTGTCCCAATCCTAGGAACACTCGCAATGAGAGAGGGTGAAGATAAAAGACAACCGAATAAACCTTATTTTTATTTCTCCTGAACCAGAATCCATCCCCGAACTGGAACAAGTTCCATTCGAGTTCGTATATAACCATATGATGGAGTATCCAAATAAACTGTGGATCTTCGTAGTGATACGGAGTGTCCTGGAGAAATACAAAGGTGATGTGGGAGTGGTAACGAAATATTTGGTTTGGTCGTGAATATCTGTTGCAATTTACTTTGCCCTCTTACTAATCCCTTGCTTTGTCTGAACTTAATACCTTCTGCACACCATCGTTATGCTAATTGGTTTTCTTCATTCCCTACCGGTCGGCACCAGCCTAAGGTTTGGAAGAAGACAATCCAATTTGCGTAATAGGTGTACTACCCCTAAACCAAGGAGTACTCGCAACCTGAGAGAGGGTAAAAGGAAAAGATAACTGAATAATCCTATTCGTTTTCCCCAGAACCTGAAACCATCCTCGAATAAATTCTTTCGAGTTCGTATCTAACCATACGATGGTTTTGTCCAATGGAAGTGGACGTTCGTAGTAAAACGGGGTGTCCTGGAGAAAAGGGTAAAAGTAGGAGTGGCAATGAGGTTTGCAACTCTGACAATCCAAAAGCCAGTGTTAAGAAGGTTCGGTTAACTTGGTCACTGAGTCATAGTCTTAGGGTCGGGTCAATGGTCGCTGCCAAAGAGAGAGAGAAAAGAAACACTCAGCGTGCACTCTAACCTAGATCAGAATGGTCACCAATTTATCTAATCAGGAAACCTCCCACTGTACCTCAAATTCTCCTCCAAACCTGAAAGAAGAATTAGTCGGGATCACCCGAGGAGTATACCAACTCATCAGTGGGAATCGGGATCCAACTATCATCGCATGATAACGTGACGGAATCCGCTCACGTCATCACACTCCAGAAGGTATGCGCATATCTGGCAAGTTTCAGTTCTTTTGAAACTCCCGATGTGATTTTTGCCCCATGCTCTTATGACCTTGACGAAGGCCAACAAATCATAAGTCACATGTCAAGTTCTGCCCGTCATTCTCCAGGTTAATTTGAATCCACCCGTACAAGCCCTTGACGAAGGTCAACAAGGCTATACGACTGTCCCAAACCAACGCATCTATCTATGCAACAGAAAGGTAACAAGCAGCTACCATACACTATGTCTTGACGAAGGTCAACAAACATAGCATGAATACTACGTGCTACCCGTCTGAAACGACGGAGGACTACGAATGGTTTCTGGCGAAAACCTTTAACGTAATGAACTTGATATCGTCGAAGGAATGGATAGCTTTTTAAAAATATAGTGACGAAAACCGTTGCTAAAGAGGTCACTCCCGGTGAAGGGATCTCGGCTCTTTCCCCGTAGAATGGGGTGCAGGATATTCCAAATGAATACCACGGTGCAAAGCAAAAGTAATCGGCTATAGTGAAGTTAATGCCCTGACGTAAACTTTTTGTCCAAGGGGTCACTCCCGGTGAAGGGATCTCGGCCCTTGCCTCGTCGACTGAGGAGCAGGATATTCTAAATGAATACCGCGATGCAAAACAAAAGTGAACGTCCTTGCAATAACAGCTTTTTGAAAAGTGTTCCAACAACATCAGATTAGGTTTGTTTTTAAACTTGCATTGATCCGAATCAATGCAGTCCCATCATTTGATCACACCAAAAAGAACGAAAATATACTGATGTACGTATATGCCATCCGCATTCGCCACTGGGTCCCGTCATTACCCGTTAGGTTAGCTAACTAACGAAAGAGCGGGGACTGGACTAGCGCGGATGCAAAACATATACAACATCTACTAATATATATACCAATATATTATATTCGCTCAAGGCGTGATAGAAATGCAACATCACAGAAAATGTACAGCATCACAGAAACAATACAGATATCTGGGATCCCCGGGTTTCACAGAGCCGCTGAAACCCGACGTTCCCCTGGTCGTGTGGATAGCCTGTGCAATGAAATCCTAGACCCCTACGGGCGCGGCAAGTTACCCGCCAAAACCTGAAGCGAGGCAGCCCCCTTCAGCAACGTGAATGGACCACCCAGCACTTCACGGAATCCGGTAACTTGGGCACCCCTCCTGGGTCAACCTGTACCCCCTACGAGTGCGGCGAATAGCCCGCCAATCCTAGAGTGAAGCCCCCTCCGTCTCAATGCCATGAGATGCGGGCTTGTTGCCCTCTAGAACCCGGCTATCCGTGCACCCCTCCGCGGGGCAATCCTAGTACAGAAAGTAAAATATACATACAACGGGTACATCGACCGCAACCAGGTCGTGCCCCAAAATAATAATACAAACAGGTAGTGATGGCAGTCCACATGTCGGACGCTCGCCCCGCAATATCAAATGTACAAAATACAACAAAATTGTACTAGCATTGCATCCAGGCTATCCCCCACGACCGATCCGCAACATCACAGCAAAAACAAAACATCAACGTGAAAGTCACGTTCGCAAGTCCGTCTAACCGGGCTATAGCAGTTAGACCGGATTTACCGATCAAGTGACATTCACGGTCGCAGATATAATGTAAATACTGTGAAAAATGTGTTTAAAATATCCGACCGATCGAATATTAACAAGTGGGCCCCCAATCAAAACTGTAGCACTCACAGAAAACATGAGCCCAATTTTAATATTCCAAAACCCATATTTTAAGCCCAGAAGGCCTCTGTAAAAAATTGGTGAAGTGATCTCCACAGTGCGCGGCGGAAGGGCGGCGGGAAGGTGGTTTTCGCGGCGGTTCCGCGCTCCCACTGTGGAGTTACATCGTCGAATTTTTACAGAGCTCTTAGATTTTCCAGTACATCAATATTTTACAACCTGAAAAATTTTTCGACACCAAAAATTTCCAACAGAAAACTGATGTTGGCAAATACGGGTTTTTGGACATTTCGATCGATCGGAACTAAAAAACACATTACACAAAGCTAGACTAAGTTAATGGCGAGTCTCTGATACCACTGTAAGTGCACGGCGGCGCCCCGGCCGTCAATCCGACGCCGGAATGCGGAAGCGGTGAAAAACTTTAATTTTTCTTGAACTGGAAAACCGCCGCGCACTAATACCCGGATCGAACCATTAACTAGTCCTAGCTAACTAGAAGATGGGTTAGAGATATACCGACGATCCAAGTCCTCCGGTCTTCTCGCCATCGTCCCGATCTCCTACGGAATGTCCCGTTTCCTCCTCGCTGCCGGAAGTGCACCACATCGCCTACTTTGTTTACGGGCTCCCACCTCAATGCCGAGGCAACTCGGGCACGAAGCCGGCTACTCGACGTGCCCAAGGTTTGCTGTAGAATGTGTAGTAGAGGATTGTGTCTCATTTGGGGTTCATGGAGGTGCCTTTTGGTGGAGGGATGATACAAGGATTATGTGGAGGAACTTGTAGGCTTTTGGAGCATGAAATGAACAAGATTTCCACCCTCAAAAAACTTGGACAGCCCTTCCAAGGGGAAGGCCGGCCATGACATAAAGAGAGGAGAGAATGAGAGTGTCATATGCAAGATAATGAGAGAGCCATCCAATAATACCAAAAGGGAGAGAGAGAGAAGACTATCATGCAAAACGAAATGATCACCAAATCAAAACCCACACTCAACCACCTACCACCAACCTCATCATCAACAACCATGATGATATACAAAGTCAAGCAATCATGAGTTTATGAAGTCAAATGATGGGACAAGTATCATGACATGATAATATGCATAGACCCCCTCCACAAATGCTTATTTGCAACAATGCAAATAAGCCCTCCTCCACCAATCTTCGGCCAATGAACGGAACAAAGGAAATTGGCCGAAACGGAAAGCAAACTGGCAACTCCAAAAACTGGTCCCATAATAAATTACAGGAAAACCCCGATACTGTGCATACACACCAGCATTTGTATTCCGACCGAAATACAAATGCAATGAGACAAAATCTACACTGTACTATACTAGGATCCGGCTTATACCAAAACCGGCTAGTAATATCTGTTCGATCCTGATCCGTGCAATACCGCACGTATCTGATCAAACCCTGCCATATAACCATACGGCCTATAGTACAAACTGTCCGATCCTGATCCGTGCAATACCGCACGTATCTGATCGGACCTTGCCATATCTCCATACGGCCTCTACAACCTTTCGCCCGAAAGCTGAGTAACTGAATGTGGGGGACTCTAAAGACTCATCAACACCTCGGTTGTGGATTTAACCACTAGCACGTCAGAGGTATAAGCCAATACGTAACGGGCTACCAAGTATTGACTAAAAGGGACGTCTGTGAGTGAACTCAGCCTGACAACCCTACTGAGCCTGTCAGTGACAATATCCGTGCAGTCCGGTCCGTTCGTCTATGAGTATCGCATGGCGGGCCTAGGGGGTTGGTAAAAGTCAGACCCCCAAAAGCGGTACAAGTCGTGTCGGAGTGTAGCCCAGAACACCCTGAGATACTACTGGAATACCTACCAGTAAATCTCCTTGCCTTGGCCAAGGACTTTGTGTAATGGCTCTCCTAGACACAGCACGACCTCACCCCCAATACCGGGAGAGACGAACTCCTGAAGATACGCTCACTGCCTCCATGTGGCTCGGGACTGTACCCAACTAAAACCTGTTTGCACGACTCCTTTGAGCCGTGGTAGGGTAGTAATCAAAGTACAGTGGGAACTCACACGAGACAAATGACGATCCCCAGGTCGATGAACTAACCTGCACACATGTCACCAGGGAACTGCCATCTGACGTCTGGTATATGACCAACTAGCATGTTCCCGGCGAGTCCTGTCCGGTGTACTCATAACCCAATGAGCACCTGTATACATCTTAGGTGATCCAACTGACACCAGTGGCTTGTGAGACCGGCCACCGCCCCTCGTCGGGGTCTCGACTGTATACACTAGTCTACTAATGGAGTATCGATGCCCAGTCTCGAAACTCCCATGACTAGGGACCTTTTAAGGATAAGCTTATAGACCCCCAGCTCCCACTTATATGATCGCCCTCATACTGCTGGTGGTCAAGCAAGAATCCTAGGGGCTCTATCAACGTGTAATAGCGACGTGTCAGGTCACCTAAAGCAGTACACGATGATAAAGGTAAACCAGATAGCATACTATCATCTCGAGTAAGACTGTCCTACCGGGATAGGTCCTCCCTCAATCATTACAATCACGTACCTGTGACCTAATAATTGACTCTGAGGGCACTATCTCCAACAGAGTATACGGAGGTGAAAGCCGAGAGAGAATTGCATTCTCTTTTAGAAAGTCCCTGAATTCCGTACTTAAGTACTCCTCCCCTCTATCAGATCGGAGGATCTTAATACTTTTTCCAATCTGGTTCTCTACTTCCTTTCTGAATTCTTTGAATTTCTCACAATCTTCAGATTTGTGTTTCATAAGATACACATATCCGAATCTAGAGAGATCGTCAGTGAATGTGATGAAGTACGAGAACCTACCCCTTACATGTATAGACATCTGACCACACACATCACTGTGTATGAGTCCCAAGAGCTCTGTTGCTCTTTCTCTATGTCCGGTGAATGGAGATTTGGTCATCTTTCCTTTGAGACAAGATTGACAAGTTTCATAAGATGAAAATTCAAACGTATCTAAAATTCCATCTTTATACAACTTACTCAACCTTTTCTCTCCGATATGACCAAGTCTACAATGCCACAAGTAGGATTTGTTCGTATCTGAACTCTTCCTCTTGCGTGCGTTTTGTACATGAGAACTGTATTCTGATTTAGAACATAGATACCATTACACAGCGTACCTTCTGCAACCAGTACCTTATCAAGGTAAATGTTCATGATATTTCTATCAAGAACAAAGTTATATCCATCTTTATCAAGTAAAGAAACTGATATGATGTTGCAAAGCATGGAAGGTACATAGTAGCAATTGTTCAAAATCATAGTAATTCCATTTGGCAACACTAGGAGATATTCACCGACGGCCGCAGCATTAACTTGTGCTCCGTTCCCTACTCTGAGGGACATATCACCAGGTCCAATTATCCTACTTTTTCTCAGTCCCTGTAATAAATTACAGATATGAGATCCTGATCCGGTATCTAGTACCCAGGAGGTAGGACTGACCGAAAAACAGTTCTCAACTACATGAACACCTGAAGTAGATGTAACGGTATGCTTCTTCTTCGATGAGGTTATCAAGGAATTCAAACTTTCCTCTTTCCCTTGCTCATACTCATGACCGTTGTCATAAGTTAGAGCCGAACCGACGTTCCCCAGCCCCGAATAAGAATTCGGATCGGTCAAGTGATGCATTTTATTATCTTGATTAGAGCGTGAAATGGTTGCTACCTAGAGAGAAAGAGGGAAAAAACTCAGTGTGCGCCCTTGCAAGATTAGATTGGTTATTAATTTATCTAACCAGGATGACTCCCACTGTTTCCTCAAATTCTTCTTCAAACCCTAAAAGAAGAACTAGTCAGGATTAATCGCACGTCACAATACTTGCTTAACCTTTCAGCCAGGCTGGTGTCGGTACTTCGAGGGAGGTTTTCCAACGCTTTCGCGAAGTTCCTTAATTACATAACCTCTTTTCCCTGGAGGCGTAGCCCCGCTGACACCGTTCTAGACACCTACTTGGTTTATAGCATTGATTGTTAAGTGTGGTAATCTTCCGAGAGTAATCCTACTCATCAGTGGGATCGGGATCCAACTATCATTGTGTGATTCACTAGATGGAATCCACTCTAGTCACCACACTCCAGAAGGTATGCAAAATCTGCAAGTTTCCTGTATGTTTGAAACTCCCGATGTGGTTTTTGCCCCTAACGACTTATGACCTTGACACAGTCAACATATCATAAGTAGCTAGCCAAGTTCAACCCGTCATTGTCCAAGATTGCATTAGACCCACCCGCATGATCCTTGACACAGTCAAAATGGTCATACGACTGTCCTAACCAATCGCATCATATGCCACAAACAAGTATTTCTCAGCTACCATACACTGCGCCTTGACACAGTCAACTTACGCAGCATGAATACCAAGTAACACTTGTAAGAAATGACGGAAGGCTACGACTGGGTTTTGGCTAAAATCCCGTTAACGTAATGAACTTGATATCGTTGAAGAAACCTGAGTTGTTTTTTGTAAATATATAGTGGCGAAAACCTTTGCTAAAGAGGTCACTCCCTATGAAGGGATCTCGGCTCTTTCCTCGTTGAATGAGGTGCAGAATATTCCAAACTGAATACCACGATGCAAAGCAAAAATAATCGACTATTTTGAAGTTATTACCATGACACAAACTTTTACTCAAGGGGTCACTCCCGATGAAGGGATCTCGGCCCTTGCCTCGTCGAATGAGGTGCTGGATATTCCAAACTGAATACCACTGTGCAAAGCAAAAGAGAACGTCTGTGATGTCAGTTTTAAAAATCTGGTTCCAACAACATCTTTTAGGTTTTTTATCTTGCATTAATTAAAATTAATGCGGCCCCATCAAATTTGTAACCTATCACACTAGAAAAGAACAAAAATACGATGTACGTATATGCCATCCGCATTCGCCACTGGGCCCCGTCATCAACCGTTAGGTTACTTAACAAACGACAGAGCGGGGGCTGGACTAGCGCGGGTGCAAAACATATACAACATCTACTAGTATATATATAAGTATATATAACATTCGTCCCAGGCATGATAATAAACAACATCACAGATAACATTACAGAATGGTGGATAGTCTTGGAGCCCCGGGTTTCATTTGAGCCGCAAATAAAACCCGACGTTCCCGATCTTATGGATAGCCTATGCAATGATAACCTGTACCCCCTACGAGTGCGGCGAATAGCCCACCAGTTCCAGAATGAAGCCCCCTCCGTCTCAGCGCCATGAGATGCGGGCTTGCTTCCTTCTAGAACCCGGCTATTCGTGCACCCCACCGCGGGGTAATCCTAATACAGAATATGAAAATAATATATACAAGCGGTGACATTGACCTCAACCCGGTTGTGTCCCAAAATAATATACAACCTGGCAAAGACGGCAGTCCACATGTCGGACGCTCGCCCCGCAATAACAAATGTACAAATGAATTATAAACTGTATTTCTAACATTGCACCACATGCTATCCACCATGACAATCCAACCATAATCACAGCACAAGTACACAACATCAACGTGAATGTCACGTTCGCAAAACCCGTCTAAAGGAACATATAGCAATCGGACGAGTTTTACCGATCGAGTGACATTCCCGGTCGCAGATAAAAGTGAATGTACTGATAATAAAATATGTGTTTTAAAATTACGATCGACTAAACTTTCCAAGTGGGCCCAAGTATTGAACCTACACTGTAACAAATTTGGGCCCAAAAAAAAATTATCCCAGAAACCACAAATCCAAAAATAAGAGGCCCAGAAGAAATTTTGTTCACGTGGGCCCCAAAACTGCCGCGGAACCGCCGCTAATAGGGGGTTTTCGCGGTGTTTCCGCAGTGGTTTGGAGGGATCACGTGACCATATTTCTTCAAGGGTCTTAAAAAACCCTGCATGATTTTCTGAGACCATAAAATTGATTTTTCGAGCACTTTTAAAAATCGACAGAAACTACATGAAATGAAATGCGGTTTTTGGAATTTTCGGTCGATCGTTATTCTAAACACATTTAAACAAGCTAGTGTATGTTTTATGGGATGGCTCTGTACCATGTTGGGTTACCCTAGTGCCCCGGCCAACTTCCGTGGCCAAATGCGGAACAAAAATTTTCTAACGAACAAAAACTTGGCACTAGTTTAACTCTAATCCCGGATCTTTCCAAAAAAACTAACTAGCTACACTAGGAGAGCTATCTACTATGATGAGGAATTCTTACTAAACGAACCAAGTCCTTCGGTCTTCGTTCTTCATCCTTAGCTCCTACTAGCCACCTTGAACTTTCTTGATCTTCTTTCCTTGCTCCGTCGGTTCTCCGGGATTGAGCTTGTTCTCTGGTCTTCCTTGGTCCTTGATGATCCACCCAGGGAATATGATCCATAGCTCTAGCTCCTAACTATGTAACAAAAGGAGCAACTAGAAAACTTGGTTTGCTAAACCAAGTAGTCTAGGATGTAGTTTGGATTTCTTAGTGTGAAGCTATCTCTTTCTTGCCTCTTCACTTGATTCTCAACACATGAGAAGGTAGTGAAGAGGAAGAAGATGAAGGTGGAGGAGGCTAGAGAGGAATGAGAGGAATGAGAGCTCAAGAGGAAAATGAGTGAAGCATGAGAGAGAAAATCATACACTTAGGTTTTATATATCATTTTCTATCAATAAAGAAATGGTGCCATGCTTCAATAGTAATCACAAATGAATAAAGAATTCATTTGTGAACTATTGAAGCCATGCCTTCCACCATTCCTCCCTCTCCTCAATTTCCACCTCATTATCCAAATAAGAATAAATGGAAAATACAAAATATGGTGGCCGCCTTCTAGAAGGAAATCTGTAATAAATACGGATTTCAGTCTACCGTAAATACATACCCACATTCGGATAAAAATCCGAACGCCCAAAGAGATAGAATAACACGAAGAACGTAATACTAGAATATATATATCGAAATATATATACGTAAATTATTAAATCAATACCTGATTTAATAATCCGGCTCAAAACCTAGCCGGCTAGTATTACAAACTGTCCGATCAAAAGTCCGAGTACAAAGTACAACAATCGATCGAACCCGGCACGTATCCAATACGGCTACTACATCATTTCTCCTGGATCAGGGAAACCTTCTGTGTGGGACTCTAAAGACTCGACAGTACTCTGGCAGTGGGTTTAACTACAAGCACGTCGGTGGCACTAGCTGTACGTAACGGCTACCCAGGTACCTGTCAAAAAGGAAGGCCGACGAGCAAGCTCGTCCGAACTCCTACTGAGCCTATCCATGACAATATCTGCACAATCCGGTCTCTTCGTCAAAGAGTACCGCATACCGGGTCTTGGGGGATGGTAACCGTCAGACCCTAGTAACCTGATAAGTCATGCCGATATGGCTCAGGACCAATCCGGGAAACTACTGATCAACCTATCAGTAAATTCCATCTGCCTTGTCCAAGGTTTTATGGTCCTGACCAATCGAATCACAGTGCGATATCGACTCCCTATACTGGGAGAGAAGAATCCCCGACAATTGCTCACTTCCTCCATGTGGCTCGGGACTGAACCCAACCAAAACCTGTTTGAACGTCTCAGTAGAGCCGTGGTAGGGTAGTGATCAAAGTTCAGTAGGAACTCACACGAGACAAATGCCGATCTCGGGTCCAAGGACTAACCTGTACACATGTCACCTGAGAACTTCCATCTGACGATAGGTATAGTACCACATGGAAGTTCTCGGTAAGTCCGTCCAGTGTACTCACCCCAATGAGCACCTGTATATGATCTTGGGTACATCAGACCAATGGCTGTGGGACCAACCATCCCCCGACGGGGGTAGAAACGTATACACTAGTCTACTCTGGAGTATCAATGCCCAGTCTCGATACTCACGTGACTAGGGACCATTTAAGGATGTGCTTGTGGACTACCCTGCTCCCACAAGTATGATCGCCACCACAACGCAGGTAGTCAAGCAAGATCCTAGGGGCTTTATCCACATATAACCGCAAAATGTAATAACGAGTATAACATATGCTATGTTAAGATAAAGACAAACCACAATAGTATACTACCTTATTGAGTCTTTATCAATATGTGCAAACCAGATATAACAAAAATATAAATAAATACACATATCCTGACAAAGACAAGTCGAATAATATACTATAAAACTGAGCAAGATTGTTCTGTACATACATATCCCTAGTATCCATATGTATACATATACAATACTGGCCTCTAGGGCATATACATCCAACAAACTTATGGTCGTATTCTTTTGCTTTGCATAGAGGTATTCGGTTAGAAATATCCCGCACCTCATTCTATGAAGGAAGAGTCTTGATCCATTCATTGGGAGTTCGCTCTTAAGAAATAGTTTATGTTACTAGTATTAAAATGCGGAGTTTAAACCACTCCATTTCAAAGCCAATCGAGTTCCTTCAATGATATCAAGTTCATTACATTAAAGGTTTTTCGCCAAAAACCAGCCATAGCCCTCCGTCATTATAAATTAGTATTACTTAGTATTCATGCTACGTTCGTTGTTGCTATTCGCCGAGGCGTAGTGTGCGGTAGCTCTGTAATACTTTTCTGTCGCAAGAATATGTGGATTGGTTAGGACAGTCGTACGACTTTGTTGATCATTAGTCAAGAGTCATGCGGGTGGGTTTGACGCAATCAAGATGATGATGGGTTGAACTTGACTATGGCCCTTGATTTGTTGATTATTCGTCAAGGTCCTTAGGTCATTAGGGAAAAACCCATATCAGTAGTTTAAACATACAGGTAACTTGCCAGGCATGCGCATACCTTCTGGAGTGTGGTGACTTGAGTGGATTCCGTCAAGTTATCACATGATGATAGTTGGATCCCGATTCCAACTGATGAGTATGTATTACTCCTCGGGAGATTTTTTCACTTCGCAATTAGCTAACATATTAGGTGTCCAGAAAGTGTTAATGAGATTACGCCTCTACGGAAAAGGGGTTATTAATCGGGTCCATGCGAAAGCACGGGGGACCTCCCTCGGAGTACCAACACTGGCCTGGCTGAATGGTTAGCGAACTTGTAAAGTGTTAATGACCCCGACTAGTTCTCCTTCTAGGGTTTGAAGGAGAATTTGAGGAAATAGTGAGAGCCATCCTGATTAAATAAAGTGAAAACCAATCTAATCTTGATAGAGTACACACTGAGTATTTCTTTTCTCTCTCTGGGGTACAGCGACCCATGACTTACTTTAAAACTCATGAACCAATTTGACCGAACCTTCTTACACCCTTTGGTTTTGGCTTGTCTTGATTGGCGACAAAGTCATAAATATCCCTGCTACTCCTGCTTTACCCTTTGCATTTCTTCAAAACACGTCGCATCGCTATGATAATCCATATTGCTTGGAACGGTCATCGTGTAGTTACATACGAACTCAAAGAAGTTGCTTCAGTCGAGAATGGCCCCAGGTTCTGAAGAAATTGAATATGATTATTCGGTTGTCTCTTTCCTTTACCTTCTCTCAGGTTGCGAGAGCTCCTTAATTAGGAAAGTACACCTGTTACTATAACATTTCAGAAATATAAAATATTATTCTTGGAAATTTAATATTAAAATAATATATTTCGCGAAAACTATTCGATTTGCGAATAGGGGTTTTTCGTAAAATGGTATAAGTATATACCAATAATTGGAATATAATTGGAGATTTAAAATGATTTATTCATTTAAAAGATATTTATCAGATTTTGGCATTTTTATAATTAAATATATGCAAGTTTAAATTAAATTGATTATTTTACTACTAATCACGATTATGCCAAATCCGTATTTCTACATTTTTCCATGGCTAGTGCACCATGTCATGTGCATGTTATTCATTTTTCTTGTGACTTGTGAGTTTGTGAAAGAAAAAGAAAGAAAAAAGAAAAGCAAGGAATAGTTATGAGTGTAAAACAAGAATTGAGAAGAAACAAAAGAGATATTTTGTTTAGAGAGTGAGTGTAGGGGATAATTGTGAGTGAGAGAGTGAGCATAAGAGAGAGAGAGAGTGAGGCTTGGCTGCCTCCTCCATTCCCCATTGCCTTCTTCATCTCTATTTCCTTCATGCTTCTTCACCTCACTACCTCCATGCATCATCTCAAATTCCTTTTCAAAACCTCATTCCACCTTCACACAAAAAAATGCACAAACCTATCCAAAACCCTTTAGACCTTTCAAGTTTGGATTTTGACGACTTTGGGCAACTAAAAAATTTTCCTAAGTTGCCAAATGAGGTAATCTCTTCACTTTTAGATTAGTGTTTGTGTTTATATATTCTAGTTTAGTTTAGAATTTTATTTAGTTAAGTTATGTGATCTTGGAAATTTACAAGTTGCTGTTAAGTGGTAAAGTGAGCTGTAGTGAGTGGTTAAAAGACTTAGAGATGATTTCCTGACCTGGAAATGAGTTTAGAACAAGATACATGAACTTAGAATTTGTCCCGTGTCAGTTTTGTGAAACCTAGAGGACTACAGGGTATCTGGAGCAATATGGGATGTTTTAAAGAAAATAAAACAAGTCCATTGACCTAGATAAACCACTAGAAGACCACCACCGAAATACGAACCCAAAACTCTTCAGATTGGCCGGCGATATCGGACATTTTGGGCATCTCGCCGGACCCCCTATTTGTGTTGGTGTTGTGGTTTTGCCTGTAGCTCACTTACCCTATAACCTATCCCCTGTACTTGGTTGTTTAGTCCCAATTGACCTGAGCCAAAATCTGGGAGCTACTTGAGAGTGTTTTGGCTATGTTTTAAAGATATTTGAATTCGTGGTTTTGGTATTTGGATTTGAATTTGGTTGTTGGACGTTTGTACGTCAACAACGAGGGTTATTTAGTTGATCTTGCAAGCGTAAGCTATAGGTTCAAACCTATAAGAAATTCGTGTGCCGTATCGGTTTTCGGATATTGGTTTTAATTGCATTCGATATGTGTTGAATTGTAGGTACCTTCACGTGGACTTCCGAGACGACAAAGCACATCGACTTCGGCTAAGCGAGGAGTTTAGCAGGTGAGTAGATTTATATCTACGGGGGAAGTCGAGTGGATAGCGTATAGCATCCCCGCAACCATTGTTATGGAAGATCGTTTATAAGTTATAATTTGATAAATGATATGCTATGAACTTAAAATAACTTGATTATAGGATTTAGTAAAAGATCATATGATAAAAATTGACACTAATGAATATATTGATATATGAGAATATGAAATGAGAAAGTGAATCAGGAAAAGTATGAATTGAAAGAGGACAAGTATGAGTTGATAATGGTAGGATATGAGATCGAGATCGATACGACTTGAGATTTACAAGATATAACGTATATGCAAGATGACATGATATAGGATTGATATAGATGTGTTATGTGATTGATAAGGTATGCCATACGAGATTATAGATCCGTACCTTTGCTGGTGAATAGGATGATAGATTACATATTCTGTTTGTGACACCGTACGATGGATTACCGTACGCGATGCGTTTACCGAATGTTTGATCTGCGCTCATGAATTGAGAATGATGATCGAGGATATTGTGACACTTGATACTATGAGGCGGGATCGTTGACATGAGAGGCCACCTTATTATAGTTTGTGTTTATGTTGGATTATTCCTCGTGTGATACCTATCATATTTCCAGTATTTAATGTTATTTGATATCAACTGCTAGTACACCCACAATTACCGTTGATGCGCATGCTACACTTATACAGATTTGTCGGCTCACACACATTCATCATCGGTAATTGCCATGCCACTTACACAGTAGAACTGCCCTATCATGACATTATTCTTAACCGTAAAAGTACATTCATTTTTCAGTACTATCACTTGACATGCTTGCATGATATACTCGATATGCTCATATTGCTACTCTATGTTGCATACATCGTACTTTATGGTTATATGCATTGAGATACTTTTTTTTATGAGATCTCTGGATTTGAGAACCGCAGTTTAATTGCAAAGGAAATTGTGTATTGTTTTAAAAATGCGGTTTCTCTTGATATGATATTTCGAGATGTCCACCATGAGTTTTCTCAGTTCTGTAGTGAGTATACCCGATTGGAGGAGTGGTAGGCACCGTCTGCAGGTACATGGTGGACCCGGTGAGGTACCCGGGGCAAGAAGACTCGTATTGTTAGGCGGTGAGCCTGGCAGGAGAGCACTACCTACCGGTGATTGGATAGAACTCAGTGGATATCCGGAGGATACCGTTTTAGAGTTATGATATGAAATGGATATGAGGACCGATCTGAGGATGTGGCGCCTGAGATGAGATAGATATGAGGGCCGATCTGAGTATGCGGCGCCTGAGATATGAGGGTTTACGAATGCTAGACATGGGTTTTCATGATGTTTCGAGTGTCGGTGTTGGACACTCAGGTTCCATCCATGTTTTTGATGTGCCATTGATGGACTCACGTGGTTGATACCCTCATATATATATATATATATGCTTATGTTTTCATGATGTTCGAGTGTCGGTGTGGGACACTCAGGTTCCATGATATTGTTTGTGTCATTGATGGACACGTGGATGATATCTACACGCATATAGGTGTTAGTGTGATATGCCCTAGAAGCCATTATTGTATAGTACTAGTTTGTATATTACATTTTAGAAGTTTGAGATATATACACGGATTTATGACAGTTTTGCTCGATATAGTAGTATGCTACTTGGTTTGTATATATCTTAATATGTGTATATGTTTCTTTTAATGTAGCGCTAATACATATTGATAGAGCCCTTAGGATCTTTGTTTGACTTCCAGCATTGTGATGGCAGTCACACTAGTGGGGGCTGGGTTGTCTATAAGCACATCCTTATACAGGTCCCTAGTCGTAGGATTATCGAGACAGGGCATCGATACTCAAGAGTAGACTAGTGTATATGCTTCTCATCCCAGCATGGGAGATGGTCTGTCCCATAGCCATCAGTACGTCGTACTGGAGATAGTGTGCAGGTGCTCATTGGGTTATGAGTAACACTGGACGGACTCGTGGGGTACTACTAGTTGGTATTATACCTATCGTTCGGTAGCAGTTCCCAGGTGACATGCGTACAGCTTAGTCCGTTGACTTAACACTGCTACTTCGCCTCAAGTGTGTTCCCACTGTTCTTAGATTACTACCTACCACAGCTCTATTGAGTCGTGCAAACAGGTAGTAGTTGGGTGCAGTCCCGAAGCACTTGGAGGAAGTAGCAGTTAGATAGGACTCGTCTCTCCCGGTATTGGGGGTTGATGTCGCGCAGTGTTCGGAGCGCCATTACACAAAGTCCCTGGCCAGGGCAAGCGAGATTTACTGGTAGGTACTCCAGTAGTTTCTCAGGGTGTTTTGGACTGTACTCCGACATGACTTATACCGCTATTAGGAGTCTGACGTTTACCGCCACCCTAGGCCCGACATATGACACTCTTAGACGAACAGACCGGACTGTACGGAGATTGCCACATACAGGTTCAGTAGGAGTTTGGATGAGCTTGCTCATCGGCCTTCTTATCGACAGATACCTAGGTAGCCTTTACGTGCAGCTAGTACCGCTGACGTGCTTATGGTTAAACCCACTGCCAGCGTACTTTCGAGTCTTTAGAGTCCCACACAGAGAGTTTCCCAGCTTCGGGGGAAACGATTTAGAGGTCGTATGGTTTTACGACAGGGTTCGTTCACATACGTATACTTGTGCGCGTGTAATGTTCGAGCGGACAATACTAGTGGGTTTTGGTTTAAGCCGGATCCTAGTATTTGATTGTTGGATTAGTTTCGTCTAATTGTATTCGTGTTTTTCGGAACACGGATGCGGGTATGTATATACGGATGAGAGGGGTATAGAAAGAGACACCTCATTAGGGTTTTGACCATTGACTTGATTAAAAATATTATGAGGTGGAGAAAAGTATTTGTTATTTTTTCTAATGATAATTATGGCATGGAAACTTGTATTGACCATTTGACTTGGATTGACCATTTGACTTGGTTTGACTTTTTGACTTTAGATATTTTGGTGAGATATTTTTGTGAGCTAGATATTTTTGAGGAGATATTTTTTCATCACATGGTTGTGGTCATGTCAAGCTAGCCATCACAATTTCAATTATCATTATCAAAAATCTTTTCTCTTTCCTCATGTGAGCTCTCATGCTAACTCTCTCCTTCTTCCTCTTCCTCTAAAAAACCTTAGTGTCTCATGTGTTGAGAATCAAGGGTTAGTGAGACTAAGCAACCCAAAATCACACTCTACTCATTCTAGGCTACTTAGTTGAGCACACCAAGTGATCTACTTGCCTCAACTTGGAGGTTAAGCTCAAGGTTGGAACTTTCGGGTGGATCTTCTTCGACTTCGAGAAGCCTACGAGGAGGTGCTATCCATTTCCACTCCAAGGAGCCCGCGAGGCGAAGGAGTACAGCGAGAAGACAAGAAGGACACGATTCTATGAGGTATAACATTCATCCGAGTAGTTAAACCTCATATAGTTTGCTAGCTAGGTTTTATGTTTGATCCTTGCTTAAAGTCGATGTTGTGAAGCCCGTAAGAATCATTTTTTGCTCATTCTGCCTCCCTGCGAACACGTGGGGTGCGCAATATTGACTTACAGTGATTTCAGAGCCTCTCATAAACCCTAGATAGCTTGCAACGATGTTAAAATTCCGCCGTTTTTGTCGCGGAAAAACTTTCGACAAAAACAGTTTTCCAAAGTGATACTTTGAGTTGTTTGCGCACCCCACGGGCTCACGGTTTGAGCCGAGAAGCCGCGGGGTGAAGCGTGCACACCCCGGAGACACCCCGGGAGGGACCAATGGCCGGGAACACCCTCCAAGACCACGAATTGGTGGCCTTGGGGGCTGGTGACCCGAGAGCACCAGAAATTAGTGCTCTCGGGTCTGTCCTCCTTTGAGGTGGCCCCCAGGGGTGGGCACCCCCTCGAGGCCCCTCATTCGATGTATTATCATGTGTCTTCACCTCCGCAAACATTCGGACGGGTTTCGAGTTCGTTTCGACTCCCGGATTGGCTCAAAACTATCGATTTTGAAACATTAGCTCACTGGTTTTTCAAGACTTGGAAAATTGTTTATGTTTGCTAATTTGGTGCGGAATTCTATTTTCGTAGTTACTTTACAAGCTCTGTGTTGTATATATGTGTTTGGAAATGTCGACTAATTGCTATACGTCGATTAGTCGGGGTTCCACATATCTGTGATGATGTTGTGATGGTTTGTGTATATGAACTTGTTGGATCGTCGTGGATGAATATCCAGGGATGTGAGATGAGGGTTTTCATTCGATATAAAATTTTTAAAGTGATGTAATATTATTTTTGCGGGGCACATCCGGGTTGAGGTCGTAGCCAACATTGTATTATTTCTTTTACTGTTTTTTCTCCTAGGACAGACCCAAGGTGGGGTGGACAAACTACCGGGTACTTTGAAGTGTCGAGTGGCCTACTCACTTTGTTGACGGAGGTTGCTTCACTTCGGGTATTTTGCGGGTAGTTTGCCACACCCGTAGGGGGTCTAGGGTGGGGTTTGGCTATTCATCACGACCGTGGAATTCGTCTTTCGTTACAGGCTCAAACGAAACGCGAATTCCTAGTATATCCAATGTGTTCATCTATGATCTGGAATGCCTATCATTGCGTCTGAAGAATGTATATATCTATATATGATATCTAGTAGACGTTGCTTATGTTTTGCACCCGTGCTAGTCTAGCCCTCGCTCTGCCATTAGTTAAGTAACCTAACGGGTGATGACGAGGCCCCGTGACGAATGCGGATGGCATAAGTGTACGTTATATTTTCGTTGTTTTCTGCAATGGTAGGATTAATTGATGGGACTGCATTATATTAATGCTAAGCAAACAATCCAAAGTTGAATCGTTGGAACAATTTCAAAACCACTCGTTTTTTTCAAAAATAGCAAAACTTTTAAAATGCGGAGCTTAAACCACTCCTTTTAAAAGCTATCAGGTTCCTTCGATTATATCAAGTTCACTACGTTCATGGTTTCACCAAAACCATTCGTACCCCTCCGTCATTTCAGTTAGATATTCAGTAGTATTTAAGCTATGTATTTTGACCTTCGCCAAGGCATAGTGATTGGTAGCTACTGAATATTTATCTGTAGCATAGATAGATGCGTTGGTTTGGGACAGTCGTACTGCTGTTTTGGCCCTCGTCAAGGGTATGTACGGGTGGGTTCAAATTAACCTGGATAATGATGGGTAGAACTTGACATGTGACTTATGATATGTTGGCCTTCGTCAAGGTCATAAGAGCATGGGGCAAAAATCCACATCGGGAGTTTCTAAAGAAACTGAAACTTGCGAGTTTTGCATACCATTTGGAGTGTGATAATTTTGGTAGAATTCCTTCGACTTTATCACACGATAATATTTGGATCCCGATCCTACTGTGTGTATATGCTACTCCTTGGGAGATTTTTCACTTAACGATCAATGCTATAAACCAAGTAGGTGTCTAGAAAGGTGTTAGCGGGGCTACGCCCCCAGGGAAAAGAGCTTATTTAATTAAGGAACTTCGCGAAAGCGTCGTAAAACCTCTCTCGAAGAACCGAGACTAGCCTGGCTGAACGGTTAAGCAAGTATTGTACGGTGAGATTAATCCTGACTAATTCTTCTTTTATGGTTTGAGGAAGGATTCGAGAAACAGTGGGAGCCATCCTGTTTAGATAAACTAAAAATCAATCTAAACTTGCAAGAGCATTATGCTAAAGTGTTTCTTCTCTCTCTCCTAATTGCAGCGACCAAACATGACGGGCCTTATGTTACTATTAGATAAAAATATATTGACAGGGCCAAACTATAAAGATTAGTTCAGGAATGTGAAGATGGTAATCACTTATGACAAATTGGGGTATCTCCTTACTACTAAAGCCCCCGCCATCCCAGGTCCAGAATCCAGTGTCGTGGATAAGGAAATCTGTAAGACCTTTGAAATTGATAGCGCGAAACCCAAGTGCCTCGTGCTGGCCTCCATGGACAATGAACACCAGAGGAGGCATGAGAATATAGATCTTGAATCCATATTCCTCCATACCAAGGAATTATATGGAGAGCAATATCGTATAGCAAGATACGAGACCTCGAAGAAGCTATTTCAGGCGAGGTTGGCTGTCGGGTCATCTGTAGAGGAACACGTCCTTAAGATGATTGGATACATTGAAGAGCTCGCGGACCTTGGGACCACGTTAGAGAATGACCTATATACAGACTTGATTCTCCAGTCCCTTCCTTCAACCTACGCCCAGGTTATCTTGAATTTTAATATTCAAGGTAAAGAAGTTGAACTTCCGGAACTCCTCAACATGTAGAGGAGTGCAGAGGGCACCTTGCAGAAATCCAGGAAAATACCCGCTATGTTTGTTGGTGGAGCTTCCTCTTCTAAGTCCAAGGCGAAAGCCAAAGGAAAGAAGAAGAAGGCCCCCACCAAGCCGAGAGATTGTGTTAGTAAGGTGGAAGCAAAGGGAAAGGCAAAGGTGGCAGAGCCGACAGTAGGAAAGGAAGAATGCTTCTACTGTTATAAGAAGGGCCATTGGAAGAAAGATTGCAGGGCTTGGAAGGCCAAGACCTGGACCCGAAGCAAGTTGTGGTTTTGGCTTCAGGTGTGTTTGTAATTGAAAACTGTCTGTCAATCAACTCTACTTCCTGGGTATTGGATACCGGATCAGGATCTCATATTTACAATTCTTTGCAGGCACTGAGAAGCCGTAGGTGTCTGAAGACCGGTGATATAACCCTCAGGGTTGCTAACGGAGCGAGCGTGGATGCTGTGTCCGTAGGGGAATATCACCTTGGATTGATGAGTGGACATATTTTGGTTTTGCGCAACTGTTTTTGTGTACCTAGTTTGACTTTTAATATCATTTCTGTATCTTGTTTATCTGAAGAAGGTTATGATTTTACATTTGTAAGCGATGTCGTAAACATCCACCTTAATCATGGTCTGATTGGGTTAGGTACTCTAAAGAACGTTATATACGTATTAAACCAACTACAAGGTTTCAATGTCCAGAACACACATAAAAGAAAGACTCCAGAATTAAATCAAGTTTTCTTATGGCATTGTAGACTAGGTCACATCAAAGAGACAAGGTTAACCAAGTTACATAAAGAAAGATATTTGGATCCGTTCGAATATAAATCATATGCAACTTGTCAATCATGTCTCAAAGGAAAGATGACAAAGACTCCGTTCACTGGACGCGGAGCAAGAGCGAGCGAGCTCTTGAGACTAATACACAGCGACGTGTGTGGTCCAATTTATACATATGCAAGAAGTGGTTATTCCTATTTCATTACTTTTACGGATGATTTCTCTAGGTATGGACATATTTTCTTGATGAAACATAAATCCGAGGCGTTTGAGAAATTCCAAGAATATAAGAATGAAGTGGAGAAACAAACCGGCAAAAGTATCAAGACACTAAGATCTGACCGAGGTGGTGAATACTTGAGTGCCGAGTTCCTGGATTACCCAAAAGAGAATGGAATTCTCTCTCAGCTTACTCCTCCATACACACCACAACACAACGGTGTATCGGAGAGACGGAACCGAACCCTATTGGATATGGTATGTTCCATGATGAGTAACACTGAGTTACCGCGATCGTTCTGGGGCTATGCACTAGAATCAGCTGCATATCTTTTGAACAAGATACCTACCAAGACTGTGCCTACCACACCATATCAGATGTGGAGTGGGAAGAAACCCTATCTTCAGTATCTGAAGATATGGGGATGTCCAACTTTTGTCAAAAAGCAGCATGCAGACAAACTCGAGGCACGCTCAGTACTGTGTAAGTTTATGGGATACCCAAAGAACTCCAGGGGGTATTTTTTCTATTACGCAGAGGAACAAAAGGTTTTTGTTTCTCGTCATGCCCACTTTTTGGAACATCAATTTTTAGAAAAAGAAACTAGTGGGAGCGCAATAGAACTGGAAGAAATTCCAGAACCACAAGCTATTACTGAGAGCTTGGTGGAACCAGAGCTTCCAAAAGAACAGGACATTCCCGCGCCACTCCGCAGGAGGAGTAGGCTATCTCATCCGCCCGAGAGATACTACGGTTTTCTCGTAGACGGAGATAGAGAGGATTGCATCATTGATAATGATGAGCTGACTAACTTCCAGCAAGCCATTCAGAGCACTGACTCGGTAAAATGGCTGGATGCAATGCGGACCGAGATGGAGTCCATATACGCCAACAAAGTATGGACTTTGGACATTTCTCCAGAAGGGGTAAAACCTGTAGGCTGCAAATGGATCTTCAGAAAGAAGATTGGTGTAGATGTACAGGTTAAAACCTATAAGGCTAGACTTGTTGCAAAAGGATTTCCTCAAAGACCTGGTTTGGACTATGACGAAACCTTTTCTCCAGTGGCTATGCTCAAATCCATTCGGATCCTTCTTGCCATTGCTGAAGAGTGTGTTTATATGGACCAGCCAGAGGGTTTCATTCAGAGTAGGAGCAGCGGGAAAGTGTGCAAGTTTCTTAAGTCCATCTATGGACTAAAGCAGGCATCATGGAGTTGGAACATCTGTTTTGATGAAACGGTAAAAGAATTTGACTTTATCAAAAATCCAGATGATCCATGCATTTATAATATGATTGTAGCACGAACTGTTGTATTCCTCGTCTTGTACGTAGATGACATTCTCTTGATAGGAAATGACATTCCTATGGTACAATCTGTCAAAGGGTTCTTGTCACACAGGTTCTCCAAGAAAGACCTGGGTGATGCCTCTTACATTCTGGATATCCAGATCTATCGTGATAGATCTAAGAGGATGTTGGGACTTTCACAGTCCAGGTACATCGACACCATACTGAAAAGATTCAGTATGGAAGATTCTAAGCGCGGTAATTTACCGGCTTGTCATGGAATCACCCTCTCCAAAGAGATGTCTCCCAAGACTGATTTGGAAATGGATCGCATGTCTATTATACCCTACGCTTCTACGGTAGGCTCTATAATGTATGCGATGTTGTGTACCAGATCAGATGTAGCTTATGCACTGAGCGTGGTGAGCCGGTATCAGTCAAACCCTGGGGAGAAGCACTGGATAGCAATAAAGAACATTATTAAGTACGTGAGAAGGACTAAGGAAATGTTCTTGGTTTACGGCGGAATAGACCTCCAGATTGAGGTCTTTGCTGACTCCAGCTTTCAGAGTGACAAGGATGACTCCAAGTCCAAGTTAGGTTATGTCTTTCCCCTCAATGGAGGGGCGGTTTGTTGGAAGAGTTCCAAGCAGGACACCGTTGCTGACTCGACGATGGAAGCGGAGTACATCGCAGCTTCTGATGCCGCAAAAGAAGCAGTCTGGATGAGGAAGTTCTTAACAGAACTTCAGGTGGTTCCATCCATTGTTGATCCAATACCTCTGTATTGTGACAACAACGAGGCTATAGCTTTAGCAAAGGAACCCAGGTCTCATCAGAAGTCCAGACACATCTTGAGGCGGTATCACCTGATCAGGGAGATCGTGGATCGCAGGGAGATCGAGGTTCGGAGAGTTACTATTGAGGAAAACACTACAGATCCATTCACAAAGGCTATCCCTCAGACGCAGATCGAGAGGCTATTCGAGATGATAGGTCTGTGATATGCCGGCACATGGCCTTAGTGCAAGTGGGAGATTGTTAGTGTGATATGCCCTAGAGGCCATTATTGTATAGTACTAGTTTGTATATTACATTTTAGAAGCTTGGGATATATACACGGATTTATGACAGTTTTTCTCGATATAGTAGTATGCTACTTGGTTTGTATCTATCTTAATATGTGTATATATTTCTTTTAACGTGTCATTAATACATATTGATAGAGCCTTTAGGATCTTTGCTTAACTACCAGTGTTGTGATGGCAGTCACACTAATGGGGGCTAGGTAGTCTATAAGCACATCCTTATACAGGTCCCTAGTCGTAGGATTATCGAGACAGGGCATCGATACTCTAGAGTAGACTAGTGTATACGCTTCTCATCCCAGCAGGGGAGATGGTCTGTCCTATAGCCATCAGTACGTCGTACTGGAGATAGTATGCAGGTGCTCATTGGGTTATGAGTTACACTGGACGGACTCGTAGAGTACTGCTGGTTGGTACTATACCTATCGTCAGGTAGCAGTTCCCAGGTGATATGAGTACAGCTTAGTCCGTTGACTTGACACTGTTATTTCGCCTCAAGTGTGTTCCTACAGTTCTTAGATTACTACCCTACCACGGCTCTATTGAGTCGTGAAAATAGGTAGTAGTTCGGTGTTGTCCCGAAGCACTTGAAGGCAGTGGCGGTTAGATAGGACTCGTCTCTCCCGGTATTGGGGGTTGATGTCGCGCTGTGTTCGGAACGCCATTACACAAAGTCCCTGGCCAGGGCAAGCGAGATTTGCTGGTAGGAACTCCAGTAGTTTCTCAGGGTGTTTTGGACTGTACTTCGACACGAATTATACCGCTATTAGGGGTCTGACGTTTACCGCCCCCCTAGGCCCGATATGCGACACACTTAGACGAACAGACTAGACTATACGGAGATTGCCACAGACAGGCTCAGTAGGAGTTTGGATGAGCTTGCTCGTCGGCCTTCTTATCGACAGATACCTGGGTAGCCTTTGCGTGCAGCTAGTACCGCTGACGTGCTTGTGGTTAAACCCACTGCCAGCGTACTGTCGAGTCTTTAGATTCCCACACAGAGAGTTTCCCAGCTTCGGGCGAAATGATGTAGAGGTCGTATGGTTTTACGACAGGGTTCGTTCATATACGTGTACTTGTGCGCGTGTGATGTTCGAGCGGACAATACTAGTGGGCTTTGGTTTAAGCCGGATCCTAGTATTTGATTGTTGGATTAGTTTCGTCTCATTATATTCATGTTTTTCGGAACACGGATGCGGGTATGTATATACGGATGAGAGGAGTATAGAAGGAGACACATCGTTAGGGTTTTGACCATTGACTTGATTAAAACAATTATGAGGTGGAGAAAAGTATTTGTTATTTTTTTCTAATGATAATTATGGCATGTGTACTTGTATTGACCATTTGACTTGGATTGACCATTTGTCTTGGTTTGACTTTTTGACTTTAGATATTTTGGTGAGATATTTTTGTGAGCTAGAAATTTTTGAGGAGATATTTTTTCATCACATGGTTGTGGTCATGTCAAGCTAGCCATCACAATTTCAATTATCATTATCAAAAATCTTTTCTCTTTCCTCAAGTGAGCTCTTATGCTAACTCTCTCCTTCTTCCTCTTCCTCTCAAATACCCTAGTGTCTCATGTGTTGAGAATTAAGGGTTAGTGAGACTAAGCAACCCAAAATCACACTCTACTCATTCTAGGTTACTTAGTTTAGCACACCAAGTGATCTACTTGCCTCAACTTGGAGGTTAAGCTCATGGTTGGAACTTTCGGGTGGATTTTCTTCGACTTCGAGAAGCCAATGAGGAGGTGCTATCCATTTCCCCTCCAAGGAGCCCGCGAGGCGAAGGAGGACAGCGAGAAGACAAGAAGGACACGATTCTACGAGGTATAACATTCATCTGAGTAGTTAATATAGTTTGCTAGCTAGGTTTTATGTTCGATCCTTGCTTAAAGTCGATGTTGCGAAGCCCGTAAAAATCATTTTTTGCCCATTCCGCCTCCCCGCGAACACGTGGGGTGCGCAACATTGACTTACAATAGGCATATGATGTCAGATGTTTATTTATAAATGTCATTGCATTGACTCGATTGTTGAAATATATGCATACATGGTCACCCTAGATATCATAGTATTACCTTCAGGATATAGTGACCTAGGAAATTGTTGTTTTATTCGATTTCTACTTTCTCATGTTTTCTACTCACGAGTTAGCAACTCACCCCCATTGTGCCACAGTTCTTGCAGGTTTAACAGCTTGGGATCAGTTGCGGTATTGCTGGCACACAGCTTCTTCTAGGGTGCTTTGCTTTGGTAGGTAGGACACATCTTGGATCGTGACCACTCTCGTATTTTATATTCCGTTGTACTTAGATAAAATCCATCAAATCAAATCAGAGAACCAGAATTGTATATTGGTAGACCTAGTCAGACATGGGTATTGTGCGAAACTTAGAGCGAAGGGTTTATGATCGCTTTTCTTGAGTTTTGATATCTTGCTCATTTATTGTTCTTTCTGGGTTGATCTTCGCCGTTGGGCGTCGTATATATGTGTTAGTGATATGTATGCCCTAGAGGCCATTACTGTACAAACGATGTATATTGTAGTGGATGCTTGGACATATATAGTGAGGACTTTCTTGCTCAACATGACAGTATGCTATCAGGTTGCTCTTTATCTTAACATGTACTCTGATTGTCTCTATGTTACATGTTGATAAAGCCCTTAGGATGAGTACTTGACTACCGGGACTATGATGCAGATCATACTAGTGGGGACAGAGTAGTCGCTAAGTACATCCTTCAAATGTTCCTAGTCGTAGGTATATCGAGACAGGGCATCGATACACCAGAGTAGACTAGCGTATGCTTCTCGACCCATATAGATGGGCGATGGATGATCCCTTATCCATTGGTGTTTGACATCAGATACAGTATACGGGTGCTCAGTAGAGACTGGGTACACTGGACGGACTCGCCGAGAACTCCCAGATGGTATTATACCTCACGTCAGATGGCAGTTCTCTGGTGATACTGGTACGGGTTATTCTATAGACTCGAGATCGTCATAGAGTCTTGTGTGATTCCCACTGTGGTTTGATTTTCACCTTACCACGTTCAAGAGAACGTGCAAAACTGTGGCTTTTGGGTACAGTCCCGAATCACATAGAGGCAATGAGCGATAGGAGGGGTTTCGTCTCTCCCGGTATTGGGAGATGATGTTGCGCTGTGTTCGATTGGCTATAACTGGAAATCCCTGGCCATGGTTGCTGAGATTTACTGGTAAGTGTTATCAGTAGTTTCTCGAACTGTTATGGACCTCATATCGATACGACTTATCGGTTACTAGGGTCTGACGTATACCACGCCTAGACTGGATATGCGACATATCAGACGAAGAGGCCGGACTGTACGGGAGTGTTATTGATTGGATTCGCAGGAGAATGTACAGGCTTGCTTGTTGATCTTCTGATCGCTCAATACCTGGGTGGCTGTTACGTTTAGCTGACCGTTTGCAGCTTGTGGGTGTTTGATATGATCATCACCTACTGCCAGCGTATTGATAATTCTTTAGAGTCCTATACAGAAGTTTCCTGGCTCAGGCAAAACGGAGTAGGTGCACATATGTGATATGTGCGGGACCGAGAATAATGTGATATGAGATACCATATTCTATTCTTGCGATATGTGATATCGGCCGGGTATATGTGATATAGCCGGGTCATCGGATCATGTGTTGATTCGATGAAAGGTTACATGTTATATTTGTCAGTTATATGTAATATAGCCGGATTATCAGATAAAGTGTTGATTCGATGAAAGGTTACATGTTATATTAGTCAGTTATATGTAATATAGCCGGATTATCAGATCAAGTGTTGGTTCGATAATCTAATGTATAGTTATATATGAGATATATTACGTTACATTAACTAATATAAGCTCGCTTTATTGATTCATTTTCTCACTGGATAATACATTGATGTATATGCAATATATGTTAATTGTATTATTTTCTTTTTGTTACAAAATATATTGTATATGTGATATATAATATTGTAACAAGTTAGGGTTACAAATGCAACAATGATTTACAGATTAAACCTAGTTAGGGTTTGGATTAGGGTTAGATTTTGGGTTAGCTTTTGGATGAAGCTTTCATGAAGCTTCATGAAGCTTTGACTTTGTCTTTAGCTTTGATATTTTGTGAAGATATTCTTTAACCCAACCCAAACCCTTAACCTATGGTTTATTCTCTACAAGGGTTAAGCCTTTCATTCTTAACCCATGGTTGTAATTGTAACCACAACAACAATTCATTATTCATCACAAAAAGATTTCTTCTTCTTCTTCCTCTTGAAAAAGCTTTCTAGCTTTTGGGTTTGTGATGATTTTGAGTGAGAAATTGAAAACAAAAGAGAGCTAAATTCCTACTTCATCATCATCATCTATTCTAGCCACTTAGATTAGGGTGTTTGCTTTACTAATACTTTATTAGTGAAGCAAGAGCTTGTGTTTGAGATTCTTCAAGGTAGATCATCTTAGATTAGTGAAGTCTTCATGCATGGTTGCATCTTTCTCTTCATGGAGCCTCTCTAGAGTCCGGATACTAGATGATCGCGGCGAAGGGACCTCAACACGGAGCTTATGAAGCGAAGGAACGGACTACAAAGGTTGTAATCCCTAACTCTTAGAAGTAAAGTTGTTTGCTTCGATGTTTTGTTTGATTCTCTAGTTAAAGTTCCTATATTTAGGGTTATCTATAATGGCAAATTTTTAACTTGGCATGGATGATGCCTCCCGAAACCTTGCTGCTGTTGTAGGTATCCCAACAGTGGTATCAGAGCCTTGCTATAGAATTAGATGGATAAGTGTAGGATTACGAAACCGAAACAACTCCGAAACACCCAATATCAAACCCATGTTTCTATCGATTTGAAAATGGACTCTAAAAATTTTCAAACAACTGCAGAATCATGTACGGGACAAATAGTGAACATGACCTAAACTTGGACCCCTGTGCTCAGATTTTGGCCGAGCACAGAGCACAAAAATCCGAGCAGGCCGGCCTGGCAGAGGGTTTTGGGCTTCAGGTTTTGGTCATGCTCTAGTCTCTCGGGTTTGGTACTTTTGGTGTTGTTTATTTTGGCTAAATTTGCATGAGATGTTTATTTACTCAAAAGGTAATTCGGAGTGTTTCGTATTCGCAATTCTAGCTTGGTTTCTTGATTATTTAGACAGTGTTAAAAAGTTCGAACGGATATCAATAACTCACTTTTTCCCCTGTCGGAAAATTTTCTAGTGTTGGATTTTTCCTTAGTTAAAGAACATTCAAAGTCGTGCAAGTAACGCGGTGGAACCTCTAGAAGAACTAAAACCTTAACTCGATTATGTGACCGTCAGACTAAACCTTCGGGTTTCTGGTAGTTCGGCGTTGCCACATGTGAGGCGTTGGTTTGACCCTTCTACGGCTGGACCATTGGTACTGTGCAATGTGATGGATGCTTTTAAACTAATTTCAAATGTTGAGAACTAAAGGGAAATTTTTGGTGTTTGTTGATTCGATCGGAATGTTTAACATCGTCTAACTTTTTCTCTAATGTGATACAATATTTGGAATCCACATGTAGTTATGAGATAACTAATTTGAATGTTATAAATCTAGCACTTTAGTCTCAGTTGATCGGATGCCATGGGATTTTGATGAGATCAAAAGTCCGTCGCAATCACGCAGCGTACGCGGATACTCCCCAGGTAAACTTAATAGATAGCCACGCCCTATAGCCCCGACCAAGTGACTGTAGGAGAATCCCGTCGCCAAAAGCATCCGTTCGAATGCTCGCGGCAGCGGTGTTCCACCTTAGTGCACTTTGTCGACGGTATCGAAGGGTGCGGCCGTCTACTAAAGTTTCCGACGAGCATTCGATCAGAATGTCGGGAATCTTGTTGAATTGCCCGACTAGATATTGAAAAGTGTTTTCGAGATCGAGACTAAAATGCGGGGTTTATAATTGTTAGGCATGCGAAGTCTAAGGAATTCATTTGGTTAGGCATGCGATGTCTAAGGAGGTTGCGGATTCCAACTGTTGTAGTTTTACACTTTCTTTTCTGCGACCGTAAGTGTAATATGTGGTGTATCACCGGTTTCGTTGCTATACATCAACGACAATTGGGATATGCATATTTACTTACGTTGATGACATGTGATGTTATGTGTTGCTGTGATATGTTATATTGGATCGTCGTGTTTTCAATAGCCGGGGGTTTATGTGAGATGAGAGTTTTTATTTTCATTCATGTAAAATTCATTGTATGTAATATTCTTTTATTGGGGCACTTCCGGGTTGAGGATGATGTCACCATTGTATATTATTTACTTTTCCGCATTAGGATAGACCCAAAGCGGGGAGCACAAGTAACCGGGTTCTAGGGTCCAGTGGGAGACCATCTTGAGGAGTCGAGACCGGGTCTCCTAACTCTAGAACTGGTAGGGTTGCTTGCCGCTCATAGGGGTCTACGGATGTGGGATTGGCTATTCATCGCGACCGTGGAATCCGTGTTTTATACAGGCTCGCAATAAAACACGGACAACCTTGTATATACAATATTTCATATATGTTCTTCTGCTGCTATGTTCTGTGATGAGATCATATTACTGCCTGAGACGAATGTTTATATTATATATATGAGATATATATTATATATTATTGATTTCGTTCCATATGGAATGCTTGGGAAGCATAATAAATGGGACTTCATTAATGAGATTAATGAAATAAAAGAAACCTAAAGATGTTATGGAATCGAATTTTCAAAAACGGGTAGCTCTAGTTGTTGCTTTGCATAGCGGTGTTCCTTGTAGAACATCCAGCACCTTATTCGATAAGGAAAGAGCCGAGATCCCTTTACCGGGAGCGACCTCTTTAGCAATAACTGGAAGATGCTACAACCCTCGGTTTTGTCTTTTGATTGCTTTTCTAGTTTTTGCTTTGCCTAGTGGTATTTATGAAATATCCTGCACCTCATTCGACGAGGAAAGAGACGAGATCCCTTCTCCGGGAGTGACCTCTTTAGCAAAACTAGCAAAGGCCTCAAAAACACTCCATTTAAATCATTTGATTCTATAACGATATCAAGTTCATTATGCAAAAGGTTTTCATAAAAACCTGTCATAGCCCTCCGTCATTTCAGATAAGTACTTCATAGTATTCGTGCTGCGTTTGTTGGCTTTCATCAAGGCGTAGTGTGCGGTAGCTATTTATGCTTATCTGCATAAGCATATGATGCGATTGAGTTAGGGTAGTCGTATGACTTTGTTTGCTTACGTCAAGGGTCGTGCGGATGGCTTTAATTCAATCAAGAAATGACGGTTTGAACTTGACTAGTAGCCTATAGTTTGTTAGCTTTCGTCATGGTCATAGGATGCCAGGGGTAAAATATTATTGGGAATTTCAAGTCTTGAAATTTGCAATGAGATTGCATACCTCCTATGAGATAGTTGGATCCCGATACCCACTGAGAGTAAGAGTTACTCCTGGGAGAGTTTTACACATTACAAATAGCCGATCAAGTAGGTGTCTAGAAAGGTGTCAATAGGGTTACGCCCCTGGGAAAACAAGGTTTATTTTAATTAGGTCCGTACGAAAGAACGGGGAACCTCCCTCAAAGTACCGGTACTGGCCTGGCTGAAAGATTGGCAAACTTGTAGGGTGTAATTAATCCCGGCTAGTCTTTCCTTTTAGGGTTTGAAGGAAGATTTGACTAAAACAGTGGGAGCCATCCTGATTAGATATATTAATAACCAATCTAATCTTGCAAGAGCATACACTGAGTGTTTTCTTCTCTTTCTCTCCTAGTAGCGACCATATCATGCCTTAATCAAGATAATAATACGGATGTATTGACCGAACCCGCTTGTTATACCGAGTTAAGAAACGTTGATCCCGCTCCAACTTATAATTGTTATAAGACCGAGCAGAAAATAAGGGATTACCAGAATTCTCGTGCCGTCCAAACGAAGAAAGTGTATGTTGATGCATCTTCTTCAGGTGTGTTCATTACAGAGAACTGTTTCTCAGTATCCTTTATGTCCTGGGTATGAGATACCGGATCAGGATCTCACAAATGTAATCTGTTACATGGGCTACAGATAGGTAGAATACTTAGAAAGGGTGATAAATTTTAAGAGTTAAAATGGTATAAGTGTTGTAGCCAAGTCTGTTGGCAGTTATCATCCTGTATTACCAAATACATTGATTCTGAACGAATGTTATTAGATACCGAACCTGATATACAACATCATATCAGTCTCTTTATTTAGTAAAGAAGGATATAATTTTGTATCGATGGATAATGTTTTGAACATTTTCCTATATCAAGAGTTGATCGGTTCAGGCACGTTATCTAAAAGTATAGACGTTCTAAATCAAACTACAGTTCTTAATGTACAGAACACACACAAGTGGAAGAGTTCGGAAATGAACAAATCTTTCTTGAGGCATTGTAGACTAGGTCATATCAATGCGACCCGACTAATTAAGTTACATAGAGATGCATAAAAAATCTGTTTGAATTTGCATCTTGTGAAACTTGCCAGTCATGTCACAAAGAATAAGATGACCACAACTCCGTTTATTTTAACAGAGAAAGAGTTATTGAACTCTTGGGATTGATACATGATGATGTATGTAAGGTCCCCTGTCTACATATGCCAGGACCGGTTCTTTGTCCTTCATTACATTCACTGATTATCTCTCAAGGTTCGGACATATGTTCCTGTTGAAACACAAGTCTGAACCTTTTGAGAAATCCAATGAATATAAGTTAGAAGTAGAGAACCAAAACATGTATAAGTATTATGTTCTTTGATGATATCAGGGAGAAGAATACCTGAGCATGGAATTCCTGAACTATTCTAAAGGAGAATGAGATTCTTTCTCAGCATTACTCCTCCATATACACCACAGCACGTAGGTGCATCGGGGCGGAGCAATCGCACCCTATGTGATATGGTGTGTTCTATGATGAGTACTATTGAGTTGCCTATTTCCTTTTAGGTGTAATGCATTTGTGAGCTGCATACCTATTGAATAGGGTTCCAATCAAATCAGATGCCTACCACTCTATATGTGATATGGTATGGGAAGAGCCCATCTCTTAAGGATGTTAAGATTTGGGGTTGTCCGGCCTATGTCTAAAAGCATGATCTCGACAAGCTCGAGGCAAGGTCGAAGTTTGTTGAATATCCCAAGCATTTGCAAGGGAATGTCTTCTACCGAACCGAGGAACAAAAGGTGTTTTATTTCTCGGCATGCCACCCTTTTTGAGAAAAAGGGAATTTCTTGTGAAGGATTTAGTTGACATGAGGTAGAACTGGAAGGAGTTCCAGCTATACAAACTGCAGTTGATGATTTGGTAAACCTGGAGGATTCAATAATTTACAACGAATCTCATCCTCTCTGCCGATCTGGTAGGGTTCCTCACCCACCTGAGAGATACTTCGGTTTTTCTCTATGACAGTGGGAGTGAGGATTGCATCATGAGATGATGACCCAACTATTTTCGAGCACGTCGTCAAGAGTGGGGACTCTGTAAGAATGGTTGGATGCTATGCGATCTGAGATGGAATCCATATACACCAACAAAGTATGGACTTTGGTTGCTTTATCTGAAGGGTTAAATCCCGATCAGGAGCAAGTATATCTTGAGAAGATTACTTGGTGTACATAGAAAAGTTGAGACTTTCAAAGCAATGCTTAAGTCTATCCAGATCCTACTTGCCACTGCCACATACCATGACTGCGATATCTGGCGGTTGGGTGTCATGACTGCTTTTCTAAATAGTGATTTAGAAGAGAGCGTCTATAAGTACACAGTCAAAGGGCTTCGTAGACAGTGGGAGCAGCGGAAACGTGTGCAAGTTGTTTTATGGGATAAATCAGGCATCGCGGAGTTGGAACGTCTTTTTTGATGTAGCAGTCAAAGAGTTTGACTTCATCAAAATTGTAGATGAACCTAGTATATACAAAAAGGTAGTAGGGAGTATGGTGGTGATCCTCGTATTGTACGTCGATGACATACTCTTGATAGGGAAGGAGTTTCCTATTCTACATTCGGTCAATCTCCTCTTATCATAAGGATTCTCTATATAGGATCAAGGTGGTACCTCCTAAATCCTGGGTTTTGGATCTATGAGATAAATCTAATTGGATGTTAGGATTCTCACTAGGTGTAGTGAGATGGTGTCAATCGATCCTGGGGAGAATCACTGGAATGCTTCCAGGATGGTAAGGCCGACTGAATGTCAGTCACAGGCATTGTCTTTACCCTCAGTAGAGGGACGGTATGTTGGAAGAGTTCCAAGTTAGATACCGTGGCAAACTAGACGATTAAAGGCCAGATACATCGTTACCAAGGATGCTACCAAAGAAGTAGTCTGGATGTATATTAGTTCATAAGATGAACTTCGTTCCTCCCATTGTATGACAATGGAGTTGTGGCTTATGCCTAGGAACCCCCATCCCATCAGAGAACCAGACAAATTCTTAAGCAGTATCACCTGATCATGGAGATGTTGATCTCCAGGGAGATCGGGGATAGGAGAGTAGATACAGAGGATAACAGCGTGGATCCACTCACAAAGGCCTATTTCCCAGTGGAAACTTTTATGGGATGGTTGAGTATGAGATACTTCAACCACAGCTGATTGTTGGGTATGAGATACTACAACAGATGGCCCTAGTGCAAGTAGGAGATTGTTAGTGATATGTATGCCCTAGAGGCCATTACTGTACATACGATGTATATTGTAGTGGATGCTTGGACATATATAGTGAGGACTTTCTTGCTCAACATGAAAGTATGCTATCTGGTTGCTCTTTATCTTAACATGTACTCTGATTGTCTCTATGTTACATGTTGATAAAGCCCTTAGGATGAGTACTTGACTACCGATATAATGATGCAGATCATACTAGTGGGGATAGAGTAGTCGCTAAGTACATCCTTCAAATGTTCCTAGTCATAGGTATATCGAGACAGGGCATCGATAAACCAGAGTAGACTAGCGTATGCTTCTCGACCCATTAGATGGGCGATGGATGATCCCATATCCATTGGTGTTTGACATCAGAGACAGTATACGGGTGCTTAGTGGAGACTGGGTACACTGGACGGACTCGCCGAGAACTCCCAGATGGTATTATACCTCACGTCAGATGGCAGTTCTCTGGTGACACTGGTACAGGTTAGTCTGCAGACCCGAGATCGTCATAGAGTCTTGTGTGATTCCCACTGTTCTTTGATTTCCACCTTACCACGTTCAAGAGAACCTGCAAAACGGTGGATTTTGGGTAAAGTCCTGAATCATATGGAGGCAATGAGCGATAGGAGGGGTTTCGTCTCTCCTGGTATTGGGAGTTGATGTTGCGCTGTGTTCGATTGGCTATAACTGGAAATCCCTGGACAAGGTTGCTGAGATTTACTGGTAAGTGTTATCAGTAGTTTCTCGAAATGTTATGGACCTCATATCGACATGACTTATCGGTTACTAGGGTCTGACGTATACCACCCCTAGACTGGATATGCGACATATCAGACGAAGAGACCGGACTGTACGGGAGTGTTACTGATTGGATTCACAGGAGAATGTACAGGCTTGCTTGTTGATCTTCTGATCGCTCAATACCTGGGTGGCTGTTACGTTTAGCTGAACGCTTGCAGCTTGTGGGTGTTTGATATGATCATCACCTACTGCCGGCGTATTGACGATTCTTTAGAGTCCTACACAGAGGTTTCCTGGCTCAGGCAAAACAGAGTAGGAGCACATATGTGATATGTGCGAGACAGTGAATAATGCGATATGAGATACCGTATTCTATTCTCGCGATATGTGATATCGGCCGGGTATATGTGATATACCCGGGTCATCGGATCAAGTGTTGATTTGATGAAAGGTTACATGTTATATTAGTCGGTTATATGTAATATAGCCGGATTATCGGATCAAGTGTTGATTCGATAATCTAATGATTAATTATATATGAGATATATTACGTTACATTAACTAATATAAGCTCGCTTTATTGATTCATTTTCTCACTGGATAATACATTGATGTATATGCGATATATGTTAATTGTATTATTTTCTTTTTGTTACAAAATATATTGTATATGTTATATATAATATTGTAACAAGTTAGGGTTACAAATGCAACAATGATTTAGAGATTAAACCTAGTTAGGGTTTGAATTAGGGTTAGCTTTTGGGTTAGCTTTTGGATGAAGCTTTCATGAAGCTTCATGAAGCTTTGACTTTGTCTTTAGCTTTGATATTTTGTAAAGTTATTCTTTAACCCAACCCAAACCCTTAACCTATGGTTTATTCTCTACAAGGGTTAAGCCTTTCATTCTTAACCCATGGTTACAATTGTAACCACAACAACAATTCATTATTCATCACAAAAGGATTTCTTCTTCTTCTTCCTCTTCAAAAAGCTTTCTAGCTTTTGGGTTTGTGATGATTTTGAGTGAGAAATTGAAAACAAAAGAGAGCTAAATTCCTACCTCATCATCCTCATCTATTCTAACCACTTAGATTAGGGTGTTTACTTTACTAATACTTGATTGGTGAAGCAAGAGCTTGGGTTTAAGGTTCTTCAAGGTAGATCATCTTGGATTAGTGAAGTCTTCAAGCAAGGTTGCATCTTTCTCTTCATGGAGACTCTCTAGAGTCCGGGTACTAGATGATCGCAGCGAAGGGACCTCAACACGGAGCTTATGAAGCGAAGGAATGGACTACAAAGGTTGTAATCCCTAACTCTTAGAAGTAAAGTTGTTTGCTTCGATGTTTTGTTTGATTCTCTAGTTAAAGTTCATATGTTTAGGGTTATCTATAATGGCAAATTTTTAACTTGGCATGGATGATGCCTCCCGAAACTTTACTTTCGTTGTAGGTATCCCAACAATATGTTATTGCGTGGTTGTGATTCCGTCGGTTGGCGAAGAGCTAGCTCCCGTTTGGGGATGCCTATATATTGTTGTGTATATGGTTTTGGACGAAAATATACAAGGGAGGTCCTGCCCGAAATTTTAAAATACGAAACATGTTTTCAACTCTAGTATAATCCACTTGCATTTTCATGTTTCATTAGCTATGCATTTAAAGAAAAACATGATTCATTATACCTTTCTTTCAACACTGCACCCCCACTATTTTCCGCAAAAAGGTTTAGATTTTCTGTACTTCGGCTTACTTTATTTACGTCACACCTTTAGACATTGCGTAATTTAAGTGCCGGTCACGTGCTAAATTATGGATCGTGACAAAGTTGGTATCAGAGCGTTAGGTTTAACCTTGGTTTGAGTCTGTGTTTGACTATGCGGAGTCTAGGGCGTATATATTTCGGAACCTAGGCTTGACCTTACGGAACTTAGACTTGACGGGGGGTATTAGACCCGAACTTTCGTTTCATAGGTTGACCGTGATTGATGGAGTAGGTAGCTTGAGTAGAGTGCATACCGTACGTATGTTCCGCGGCATATTTACGATACGATACTCCACTTAAAAAACCTTACGATGTACTTATCTTAAGATCAGTGATACTATTCGTTCTTATGATCATATACCCATTTGGTATCTGTTGATTTCTTTTGTTCATTTGATCTATCTTCATCGATACCTGCTTGAGGTTCCTGTCACCATGGTTTGAGCGAAGATTGAGCTGCTGCTAGGGTTGCAGTCAGGGCGAGCTCGTCACGGATGAGGATTAACCATGATGTTGTTTCTGGTGACACAGGAACATGTAGGTGTAGTGTTGTGTTGTGATCTCTCGTTTGAGGCGAGTGTTCAGTTTTGCACCGGATGATTGGGCCATTGATAGAGGCTGCCAGATTGAGAGGACTATTGATGTACAGACTACCTCAGAGATCGTGATGTTGTCTACCGTACAGACAGATGATCCAGCTGTTGCTGAGATTGATGGGTGGTCGATTCCAGAGTTTATGAGCTGAAACTGCTGGAGCTTTCAGGCAGAGATGTGACAGAAGATAGCTAGTCTATCTTGAGTTGAGCGACTGATATGATTCGTCAGATTTGATGTGCTGACGCAGGCTCAGTTGAGTTGAAGAATTCCAGTTGAAGGATCTTACTTAGATCTAGATTAAATCGAGCAAGAGAGGACGTTGTTCGTTGGATACTCCGATGTGAGATCGGTAAGTTGACCAGTTTCATATAGAAGGACCTCACCCAGATGCGTTGTGAGTTGATCGAGAATGGACGAATAAAGTGTATTCCTCCGATGATTTAGACGAGTTCCCGAGGGCGTGTTCAGCTAGATATCTTCTACAGAGTGATGAAGATACCGAGTTCGTAATTTCGAGTCCGTGTGAGAGACTCCGGATTGATCGTAACCGAGAATGAATTGCAATATGCAGATAGCAAGAGATGACGTCAAAGTGGACGATAATAAAGACGAGTGGAACAAGAGGTTTGTGCAAGATGTTAACGAGCGGTTGTTACTCTCCGTTGATGCCAATGGATTGATACACGTGCAGAGGCGTTAGATACAACCAAATTTCAGAAGAAAGCCGGGCTGAGGACACAGCTGTCCGGTTATGAGAAAAGAGTTAAGCAAGAGTGCCAACCTTCGTATAGTTCAGCATAGGTGAGATCGGAAGAACCCATGAGCAAGTTCTTTCCAGGACACCACAGCGATAGAGACTTGCACCCAGGATCAGTTATATCGTGCGTATTCAGAGGGCCGATGTCGCCGTCAGTAATGTGCCATTTGCGAGTAGTCATGTTGATTGGCCAAACGGTGATCAGAGGAGTTCCAGAACGGGACTGTTCTGTTAGTACACCTGACCAGGTTGACGAGCAGAAGGATCGTGAGATTGGTAATCCACAGAGAAAATAGGAAACCCAGAGACCGAAGATGACATATTGTGAGCAGAAGGCAAGTAGATGATCTTGCTCTGCCAGCTTGGGCATACCGGCATTTTTCGACATTGTAGGAGGTGTACCTCAATGTCATTTATTACGATTGTGTTTTGTGATCCGAGTATCACACTTTTATCGTTTGTATTGAGTTTCGATGATTGGGTTTCGTGATTTATGTTTTTGTGCACCATGGCTGCACCTACTGGAGATTTATATTTTTATGCACAGTTATTGCACTTGATTTATGTTTTATACACCGCTACATTGGTCTATGATTTGTGTATATCTATTGCACTTGGTATCTGTTGGATATAGTGCCCTCAGAGTCAATTATCGGATCGTAGGCACGTGATTGCAATGATTGAGGGAGGACCTATACCGGTAGGACAGTCTTACTCGAGAGGTTTGTATACTATCTGGTTTGTCTTTATCATTGTGTACATACTTTAGGTGACATTGTAGTTCACTATTACACGTTGATAGAGAATTGTATGCTACCATGCTTTGTCTTTATCATCGTGTACTGCCTTAGGTGACCTTACAGGTCGCTATTACACGTTGATAGAGCCCTTAGGATTCTTGCTTGACTACCAGCAGTATGATGGCGATCATATACATGAGAGTTGGGTAGTCTATAAGCACATCCTTAAAAAGGTCCCTAGTCATGGAAGTTTTCGAGACAGGGCATCGATACTCCAGAGTAGACTAGTGTATACAGTCGAGACCCCGACGAGGGGCGGTGGTTGTTCTCACAAGCCAGTGGTGTCAGTTGGTTCACCTAAGATGTATACAGGTGCTCATTGGGTTATGAGTACACCGGACAGGACTCGCCGGGAACACGCTAGTTGGTATTATACCTGACGTCAGATAGCAGTTCCCTGGTGACATGTGTACAGGTTAGTTCATCGACCTGAGATCGTCATTTGTCTCATGTGAGTTCCCACTATGCTTTGATTACTACCCTACCATGGCTCAAAGGAATCGTGCAAACAGGTTTTAGTTGGGTACAGTACCGAGCCACATGGAGGCAGTGAGCGGATCGGCAGGGGTTTCGTCTCTCCCAGTATTGGGGGTGAGATCACGCTGTGTCTAGGAGAGCCATTACACGAAGTCCTTGGCCAAGGCAGGAGATTTACTGGTAGGTATTCCAGTAGTATCTCAGGGTGTTCAGGGCTACCCTCCGACACGACTTTACCGCTTTTGGGGGTTTGAATTTTACCAACCGCCTAGGCCCGCCATGCGATGCTCATAGACGAACGGACCGGACTATACAGATATTGTCATTGACAGGCTCAGTAGGGTGTCAGGATAGTTCGCTCATCGACCTCCCTTTTGGTCAGTACCTGGTAGCCCGTTACGTACAGCTAGTACAACTGACGTGCTAGTGGTTAAATCCACAGCCAAAGTATTGACGAGTCTTTAGAGTCCCCCACAGACAGTTTCTCAAGTTTCGGGCGAAACGTTGTAGAGGCCGTATGATATATGGCAGGGTTTGATCATATACGTGCGGTAGTGCACGGATCATGATAGGACGGATCATACTAGTGGGCTTTGGTTTAAGCCGGATCTTAGTATCAGATTTGTTGAATTACTTTAGTCTCATCGCATTCGCATTCGGTCGGAATGCAGATACAGGTATGTATATACAGGTGAATGGTATCCTTGTGATCCGTCACGAGTTTACTTTAGATGTTGCCGTATCTTTTTATTGTTGCAAACATTTGGATTAATGTTTGCATATAAAAATCATGAGCTAGAAACTATCATTTTGTGCATTAAATGATACATGTACTTCATAGGTGACTCATGGTATCATTTCTTGTGCATATGTCACTTTATGTGATGGATTTGTGAGTTGATTTGATGAGAGGAGAGAGAGGGGCAGCCATAGAAGAGGTTGACTCTTGTATTATTCCTCTAACACTCTCTCATTTTTATCATTCTATCACAAATGGAAAAGAAAGAGAAAAACTTCTTCTTCTTCCTCTTTCTTCTCTAGCTCATAATCTCCATCAATGGCAACACCTTAAACCTCCATCCATCTCATGGATGTAAGAGACAAAGTGATCACAAACATTCTCTACATCACCTTGGACACGTCGGCTAGCACACTTCGTGCCCGAGTTGCTTCGAATGAAGCGGGAGCCCGTAAAAAGAATCGATGATGTGGTGCCCTTTCCGACGAGGAAATCGAGACCGGAGTTGCCGCGAGGAGCTAGGGATGGTGGCCAAAGACCGAAGGACACGGATCGATCGGTATAACCTTTCTATCCCTTCTCTAGATAGCTAGTTGTAGGTTAATGGTTCGATCCGGGATTTAAGCATACGATAGCGCCGGTTTCTAGTTTTCGAAAAAGTTTTCGTTTCTGCATTTTGGCCTCGGAAAGACGGCCGGGGCGCTACCGTAGACTTACATGGTATCAGAGCCACTCCATTAACCATTACTAGCTTGCTCTAGTGTGTTTAGAACTTCGATCGGACGAAATTTTCCAAAACTGCATTTCCAATCATGAAGTTTCTGTCGAATTTTTATTGTCGTCAAAAAATTATTTTGAGTATTGCAGAAAATCAGGCAGGCTTTTCTAAGAAAACTGCAGAAATTTTGTAGGCTGATTTCACTGTAGCGCGGCGGAACCGCGGCCGTACCCACGTTTTGGCCGCGGTTCCGCCGCCTTACTGTAGCATCAGTCCACCAAAATGTCCACAGTAGGCTTTGATATGGAAATAGGGTTTCTGGTATTTTTTGTTTGGGCCCAGATTTGTTTGAGTACTGGAAATTGTGCTTGGGGCCCACTTCGGGGAAATTTTGTCGATCGAAAATTTTAAACATGTTAATTCATAGTATTTACAGTATATCTGCGACCGTGAATGTTATTCGATCGGTAAATCTTGTTTAATTGTTATAGCCCTTTTAGACGGATTTGCGAACTTGACATTCACGTTGATGTTCTGTGTTATGCTGTGATGTTGCGGATTTGTCGTGGTGGATAGCCTGGATGCAATGGTAGTACAGTTTGGTTGTATATGTACATTTGATATTGCGGGGCGAGCGTCCGACATGTGGACTGCCGTCACTGCCTGTCTGTATATTATTCTTTTGGGGCACGACCGGGCCGAGGTCGATGTACCCGTTGTATGTATATTTTTACTTTCTGTACTAGGATTACCCCGCGGTGGGGTGCACGGATAGCCGGGTTCTAGAGGGCAACGAGCCCGCATCTCATGGCTTTGAGACAGAGGGGGCTTCACTCTAGAATTGGCAGGCTATTCGCCGCATTCGTAGGGGGTACAGGTTGACCCAAGAAGGGGTGCTCAAGTTACCGGATTCCGTGAAGTGCTGGGTGGTCCTTTCACGTTGTTGAAGGGGGCTGCCTCGCTTCAGGTTTTGGCGGGTAACTTGCCGCGCCCGTAGGGGTCTAGGATTTCATTGCACAGGCTATCCACACGACCAGGGGAACGTTAGGTTTCAGTAGCGGCTCTATGAAACCTAGGGATCCCAGATTATCTGTATTGTTCTATGATGCTTATTACATTTCTGTGATGTTTCTTTTATCACGCCATGAGCGAATATTATATATTGATATATATACTAGTAGATGTTGTATATGTTTTGCATCCGCGCTAGTCCAGTCCCTGCTCTGTCGTTAGTTAAGTAACCTAACGGGTGATGACGGGACCCAGTGGCGAATGCGGATGGCATATACGTACACCGTATTTTCGTTCTTTTATGGTGTGATTAATTGATGGGACTGTATTGATTCGGATCAATGCAAGCTAAACAAACCTATTCTGATATTGTTGGAACATTTTTCAAAAAGCTGTTATTGCAAGGAAGTTCTCTTTTGTTTTGCACAGTGGTATTCGGTTATGAATATCCAGCACCTCAGTCGATGAGGCAAGGGCCGAGATCCCTTCACCGGGAGTGACCCCTTGGACAGATGTTTGTGTCAGGGTAATAAATTCACTATAGCCAATTACTTTTTGCTTTGCATCGTGGCATTCAGTTGGAATATCCTGCACCTCATTCTACGGGGAAAGAGCCGAGATCCCTTCACCGGGAGTGACCTCTTTAGCAAAGGTTATCGCCACTATATTTTTATAAAAAGCTATGCAGTTCCTTCAACGATATCAAGTTCATTACGTTAAAGGTTTTTCGCCAAAAACCAGCCGTAGCCCTCCGTCATTTCAGATTAGTATTGCTTAGTATTCGCACTATGTTTATCGTTGCTATTCGCCGAGACGTAGTGCGCGGTAGCTCTGTCGTGCTTTTCTGTCGCATGGATATGCGGATTGGTTAGGACGGTCGTACGACTTTGTTGATTATTCGTCAAGGGTCGTGCGGGTAGGTTTAATGCAATCAAGATGATGACGGGTGGAACTTGACTAGGACCTTTTGATTTGTTGATTATTCGTCAAGGTCACTTGGGTTCTAGGGGTAAAAATCACATCGGGAGTTTCTAAAGAAACTGAAACTTGCCAGATATGTGCATACCTTTTGGAGTGTGATAACGTGAGTGGATTCCATCACGTTATCATGCGATGATAGTTGGATCCCGATTCTTACTGATGAGTTGGTTTACTCCTCGGGTGATCCCGACTAATTCTTCTTTTAGGTTTGTAGGAGAATTTGAGGATACTGTGGGAGGTTTCCTGATTAGATAAATTGCTAACCATTCTGATCTAGATTAGAGTGCACGCAGAGTGTTTCTTTTCTCTCTCTCTTTGACAGCGACCATGGCCCGACCCTAGACTATGACTCAGTGACCAAGTTAACCGAACCTTCATAAAACACTGGCTTTTGGATTGTCTGAGTTGCATACCTCATTGCCACTCCTACTTTTACCCTTTTCTCCAGGACACCCCGTATTACTACGATCATCCACTTCCATTGGATAAAACCATCGTATGGTTATATACGAACTCGAAGGAACTTGTTCCAGATTCGAGGATGGTTTCCGGTTCTGGAGAAAATGAATAGGACTATTCAGTTGTCTTTTCCTTTTACCTTCTCTCAAGATGCGAGTGCTCCTTGGATTAGAACGGTACACCTGTTACGCTAATTGGATAGTCTTCATCCAAACCATAGGCTGGTACCGAACGGTAGGGAATGAAGAAAACCATTTAGCCTAAACGGTGTACAGAAGGTATTAAGTGAAGACAAATAAAGGGATTAGTAAGAGGGCAAAGTAAATCGTGACTGCTATTCACGACCAAACCAAATATTTCTTTGCCAATCCAACATCACCTTTGTATTTCTCCAGAAAACTCCGTATCACTACGAAGATCCACAGTTTCTTGGATACTCCATCGTATGGTTATATACGAACTCGAAGGAACTTGTTCCAGTTCGGGGATGGATTCTGATTCAGGAGAAATAGGAATAAGGTTTTATTCAGTTGCCTTTTATCTTCACCTTCTCTCAGGTTGCTAGTTCTCCTAGGATTAGGAGAGTACACCCATTATGCTTATTGGATAGTCTTCTTCCAAACCATAGGTTGGTGTCGAACGGTAGGGAAGGAAGAAAACCATTTAGCCTAAAGGGGTGTACAGAAGGTAATGAGTAAAGACATATAAAGGGATTTAGAGAGAAGGCAAGGAAATATACGGTTACAGTTGTGAATCTGATAATGGAAGAGGCATTACTAGGAATACCCAGATACCCCTTCGAAACATTTACATGTTTCAGTTTCACTGTATATTGTTAAAAGAAAATTGATTTCCCAATTAGTCCTTGCCCCAGGGTATGTATTTACCACGTTTGATTCTCACATATGTATGGTTTTACAGATGATGAGTGGGAGTAAGTTATTGGGAATTGGGTGATCATCCTCATTATATCGGAATTCGTTGTAATTGGTTATATTTGAGGAAATCGCCAAGGCTGTTTGTCGGACGGCAAATATTTAGTTTTGAATATCCGTTGTTATGCACCAATTTCAATTTGATATATCTGTACGTTTATTTGAATAAAGTGAGACATAACTTTTTGAAATTATGTCTATGAAATTTACCTATATCAGTGGATGGTTAGGTAAGGAGTATTAAACAACGGTGTAATTCTTTTTAACCATAAGTACAGTTTTCAACCTACGACACACAGGGAATGAGTTATTAAACTCAGGGGACTTATACAGAGTATTGTATGTTGTCCAGTGTCCATGAGGACAGAGGGGTTGGTACTCGTACTATATTTTGTTTACTTGTGACTTCTCTAGTTCTTAGACATGTGTTTCGTAGAAATGCAAGGTCTAAGTTTTGAGAAGTTATGGGTATATGAATAAAATAGAGAACCAGGTATTGCAAGTATCAGGATTCTTCAAGGTGATCGAAGATGTAGATACTTGTGTATGGTATTCAGTTGATAGTAATGATTAAGAGAACTTGCTTCTCTTTTAGATTACTCATAATTGCAAGCACTCCTAAGTTGAGTAACGCTGATCGGCCTTTTTCCATTTAGTTGACATACACTAGAGACAGCTGCATGATTTGAATCTGGTTCCAATTAAATCAGTGCCTCTGTTTCTATATTGGATATAAAATAGTTCATATCTTAACAATGTTAAGGTACGGGGAGCTGTCCGGCTTATGCTTAAAATCTGACTCTGGATAACTCAAGGCACGTTTTTGTAATAGCTGTTTGTGGGTTGACCCGTGCTATGACGAGGGTTGACTTTCTACCATCTGGAAGATCAAAAGTGATATTGTTCTTGAACTCGCCACAGTTTTAGTAAAACGGATTTTTTAAGAAAACAGTAGTGGGAGTATGGTAGAACTGGAAGTGATTCCAGAACCGTAAACGATTACTGAAAATTTAATAGGACCTAAAGATTCAATTTGGTTTGACATTCCATTAGCCACTCCGTAGATATGGTGGGTAACCTCAGGCACCCGAGAGGTACTCCGGTAGCCTCAAAGACGGTGACAGGGAGGTTCTTGTTTACCCAGACTTGATACTACTGTTGTTCCAGGCTGTGAGACCCGGCAGGAGGATGAGTATAGCATCGTTCTGAACTGGCTTTAGAAGTGAACGTGTATATTATTCTGCCAGAGGGTTGTCGTAGTCAGTGGGAGCAGCGGAAGCATAGTGGACAAGTAGCTTATGTCTATTTATGGACTAAAGCAGATATAGCGGAGATAGATCATCTATTTCTGATGTGACACTCATGGGTTTGACTTCATCAGAATAGGTGATGGATCTGTTAAGAAGGTAGTAGGGTGTGATGTCCTGGTATTTGGATGACATACACAGAGTAGGAAGTGAAAATCCTATACTACGATCGGTTATACTTTGGTTGTCATATAGTGGTTTCTCCACATAAGACTTGGATATTATATCAGACATTCTGGTTACTAGGTCTGTGATTTTAGATCTAGATATGGATAGTTTCCCAATCTGGGTATTTAGACAGCATTCTAAAAGTATTTTAGAATGGACGACTCCTGGCATGGTAGTGTACCTGCAGGGGATGGAGTCACCCTTTCTAAAGGTGTCTTACAGACTAAAGGGGAGAGGGACGTGCATGATTGGCAGATCACTTGCTTAGGCAATTGAGTCAATCATGAGATGTCAAGTACCACACCAGACATTTTTTTTGCAGTAGATGCAATAAGTTGATATTGATCCTATCCTGGAGAAACATTCGGATGCAGTTTTAGAACATAAGTGGATGTTCTAGGGAAATAATAACGACAGCCTCATTCGGAAAACGGTTATCATTCCAGGCTTCCAAGGTGACCTGAATGACAGAGTGACTGTCAGAGTTATAGTTTTCCCTCTGATGAAAGGCTGTAGTTTGGACAGGAGGTCCAAGCGGATACTGAGGGAGGCAAGGCTCAGGATACTGATTAAGTTCAGTTGTCGATACAGTCTAAGAAGTTTGGATTTGGAGTTCATTTATGAACTAGGTCCCATCAGATATCCAGACATATTCTAAGACAAGTATTGCTCATTTCGGGAGATGGCTTTCTCCGCGAACTTGAGATAAAGAGAGACATTAAAAGAAACATCAGGACGGATCCACTCACTGAGGCTATTCCTCCAATGCAATAGTTTCGCAAATGGGCTTTGTGAGACTGATAAGTAGAGGAGTTGGGTGTTCGGTATCACACGGGCTGTGAGTATACGACATCGCAATAATTAGCCTTGAGTGCAAGTGGGAGATTGTTGGATATAGTGCCTTCAGAGTCAATTATTGGATCGCAGACACGTGATTGCAATGATTGAGGGATGACCTATACCGGTAGGACAGTCTTACTTGAGAGGTTTGTATACTATCTGGTTTGCCTTAATCATCGTGTACATGATTTAGGTGATATTGTAGTTCCCTATTACACGTTGATAGAGAATAGTATGCTACCATGGTTTGTCTTTATCATCGTGTACTGCCTTAGGTGACCTTACAGGTCACTATTACATGTTGATAGAGCCCTTAAGATTCTTGCTTGACTACCAGCAGTATGATGGCGATCATATACGTGAGAGTTGTGTAGTCTATAAGCACATCCTTAAAAAGGTCCCTAGTCGTGGGAGTTTTCGAGACAGGGCATCGATACTCCAGAGTAGACTAGTGTATACAGTCGAGACCCCGACGAGGGGCGGTGGCTGGTCTCACAAGCCAGTGGTGTCAGTTGGTTCACCTAAGATGTATATAGATGCTCATTGGGTTATGAGTACACCGGACAAGACTCACCGGGAACATGCTAGTTGGTATTATACCTGACGTCAGATAGCAGATCCCTGGTGACATGTGTACAGGTTAGTTCATCGACCTAAGATCGTCATTTGTCTCGTGTGAGTTCCCACTGTGCTTTGATTACTACCCTACCATGGCTCAAAGGAATCGTGCAAACAGGTTTTAGTTGGGTACAGTACCGAGCCACATAGAGGCAGTGAGCGGATCGGCAGGGGTTTCGTCTCTCCCGGTATTGGGGGTGAGATCGCGCTGTGTCTAGGAGAGCCATTACACGAAGTCCTTGGCCAAGGAAGGAGATTTCCTGGTAGGTATTCCAGTAGTATCTCACGGTGTTCAGGGCTACACTCCGACACGACTTGTACCGTTTTTGGGGGTCTGACTTTTACCAACCCCCTAGGCCCGCCATGCGATGCTCATAGACGAACGGACCGGACTGTACGGATATTGTCACTGACAGGCTTAGTAGGGTGTCAGGATGAGTTCGCTGATCGACCTCCCTTTTGGTCAGTACCTGGTAGCCTGTTACGTACAGCTAGTACCACTGACGTGCTAGTGGTTAAATCCACAGCCAAAGTATTGACGAGTCTTTAGAGTCCTCCACAGACAGTTTCTCAAGTTTCGGGCGAAACGTTGTAGAGGCCGTATGATATATGGTAGGTTCGATCATATACGTGCGGTATTGCACGGATCATGATCGAACGGATTATACTAGTGGGTTTTGGTTTAAGCCGGATCCTAGTATTAGATTTGTTGGATTACTTTAGTCTCATCGCATTCGCATTCGGTCGGAATGCGGAAGCAGGTATGTATATACAGGTGAGGGGTATCCTTGTGATCCGTCACGAGTTTACTTTAGATGTTGCCGTATCTTTTTATTGTTGCAAACATTTGGATTAATGTTTACATATGGAAATTACGAGCAAGAAACCATCATTTTGTGCATTAAATGATACATGTACTTCATAGGTGACTCATGGTATCATTTCTTGTGCATGTCACTTTATGTGAGTTGATTTGATGAGAGGAGAGAGAGGGGCGGCCATAGAAGAGGTTGGCTCCTGTATTATTCCTCTAACACTCTCTCATTTTTATCATTCCATCACAAAAGGAAAAGAAAGAGAAAAACTTCTTCTTCTTCCTCTTTCTTCTCTAGCTCATAATCTCCATCAATGGCAATACCTTCAACATCCATCCATCTTATGGATGCAAGAGACAAAGTGATCACAAACATTCTCTACATCACATTGGACACGTCGGCTAGCACACTTTGTGCCCGAGTGGCTTCGGATGAAGCGGGAGCCCGTAAAAAGAATCGATGATGTGGTGCCCTTTCCAACGAGGAGATCGAGAACGGAGTTGCCGCGAGGAGCTAGGGATGGTGGCCAAAGACTGAAGGACACGGATCGATCGGTATAGCCTTTCTATCCCTTCTCTTGATAGCTAGTTGTAGGTTAATGGTTCGATCCGAGATTTAAGCATACGATAGCGCCGGTTTCTAGTTTTTGAAAAAGTTTTCGTTTCCGCATTTTGGCCTCGGAAAGACAGCCGGGGCGCTACCGTAGACTTACAATATCGATTAGTGCCTTCATAGCACATATTTATGGTTTCGTGGATTCGATACTGTTGATTTGATTTCGTGCATGTTGAATGCACTTGCCTTTACTTATGCACTCGGTATCGCTTATATGTGCCTGCAGTGCATTGATTCATGTTTTGTGCACATAGTTGCACACGTTTATGATTCTATACACCTTGGTATACTCGGTGTCGTTTTTGTGAGCATTTGAGATATTGATTGGTATTTCGTGCATTAGTTGCACCGGAATTGTATTTCGTGCACTGGTTGCACCAGATTGGTATTTCGTGCAATAGTTGCACCAGATTTGTGTTTCGTGCATTTGTTACACCAGATTTATGTCTTCGTGAGCATCTACACTTGACGTTCGTTATCATGCACGCTACTGCACTAGATATTTTGTGCGGACCAGACGCACTTGTTTTGGATTCTCGCTCATGTTGGGTGCATGATATGAGATTTTGTGCACACCGGGTGCACTCGATAGAGATTTTTATTCATGCGTGTTGGATGCACTTGATTGTGATTTTTCATTCGTGCATATTAGTTGCACTGGGTTGAGATTTTCATGTACTATAGATGCACTTGATATTGTTGTCGTGCACATCCGTTGCACTGGACAGATTCTTTCGTGCACACCAGGTGCGCTTAGTTTTTATTTTGTGCATATTTGTGGCACTTGTATTGGATTTGATTTCCATGCGCACCAGACGCATGTGATGTTGGATACGCCTTTTGAGGCTGATTTTATTTATGAGTATTGCGTTTTGATGATGGATACTATATTATATAGTAGCCGAGCAGGGCTGATCTGAGGACAGTGCCTGAGTACTTTTGCATGCATAAAAAATTACCGAGAAGTTTTCGAAAAGGAGCTATAATCTCGCTATTTCCTACGTGTCCGCGAGTGACACAAAATTTTACAAAGAGAACCTTCTGGGATATTTCAAAAAGGCGGGACGTATAAATTGAGCAAAACATATATAGGTATATATTTATTACTTTACAAATGATCGTCCGCCACTTATACTGTGAGCTATGCATAGCACGTCAAATTGGGAAAGATTTCGCATGAGTTATTTAGCTTTTTAAATGGTTTTATAAAGATGCGTGTTATATACGTATTATGATTTGACTATAGTGAATTTGGATTCCAGTAGTGGAATTCGATATTGGTATTTCCTTTATAACTTCGATGATTGCGTGATGCTTGACGGAGTTTAATTTGGAGTGGCATACTCGTTTTCAAGCGCACACGATGCGCCATGGTATTTCTATGTCTTCCGTGATTTCGGAACTCCGTTGATTGGAGCTGATTATTGAAATGTTTTAGTATTTGTGGATTTAAATTTAAATTCGGGGACCGAATTTATTTAAGTGGGGAAGACTGTAACATTACAGAAATATAAAATATTATTCTTGGAAATTTAATATTAAAATAATATATTTCGCGAAAACTATTCGATTTGCGAATAAGGGTTTTTCATAAAATGGTATAAGTATATACGAATAATTGGAATATAATTGGAGATTTAAAATAATTTATTCATTTAAAACATATCTATCGGATTTTGGCATTTTTATAATTAAATATATGCAAGTTTAAATTAAATTGATTATTTCACTACTAATCACGATTAAGCCAAATCCATATTTCTATATTTTCCCATGGCTACTGCACCATGTCATGTGCATGTTATTCATTTTGCTTGTGACTTGTGTGTTTGTGAAAGAAAAAGAAAGAAAAAAGAAAAGCAAGAAAAAGTTATGAGTGTAAAACAAGAATTAAGAAGAAAAAAAGAGATATTTTGTTGAGAGAGTGAGTTTAGGGGATAATTGTGAGTGATAGACTAAGCATAAAAGAGAGAGTGAGACTTGGCTGCCTCCTCCATTCCCCATTGCCTTCTTCATCTCCATTTCCTTCATGCTTCTTCACCTCACTACCTCCATGCAGCATCTCAAATTCCTTTTCAAAACCCCATGCCACCTTCACACAAAACATGCACAAACCTATCCTAAACCCTTTTGACCTTTCAAGTTTGGATTTTGAAGACTTTAGGCAACTCAAGAATTTTCCTAAGTTGCCAAATGAGGTAATCTTTTCACTTTTAGATTAGTGTTTGTGTTTATATATTCTAGTTTAGTTTAGAATTTTATTTAGTTAAGTTATGTGATCTTGGAAATTTACAAGTTGATGTTACGTGGTAAAGTGAGGTGTAATGAGTGTTTACAAGACTTTAGAGATGATTTCCTGACCTGGAAATGAGTTTAGAACCCAATACATGAAATTAGAATTTGTCCCGTGTCGGTTTTATGAAACCTAGAGGACTGCAGGGTATCTGGAGCAATATGGGATGTTTTTAAGAAAATAAAACAAGTCCATTGACCTAGATAAATCACTAGAAGACCACTACCGAAATACGAACCCAAAACTCTTCAGATTGGCCGGCGATATCGGACATTTTGGGCATCTCGTCGGACCCCCTATTTGTGTTGGTGTTGTGGTTTTGCCCGTAGCCCACTTACCCTATAACCTATCCCCTGTACTTGGTTATTTAGTCCCAATTGACCTGAGCCAAAATCTGGGAGCTACTTGAGAGTGTTTTGAATATGTTTTAAAGATATTTGAATTCTTAGTTTTGGTATTTGGATTTGAATTTGGTTGTTGGACATTTGTACGTCAACGACGAGGGTTATTTGGTTGATCTAGCTAGCGTAAGCTATATGTTCAAACCTATAAGCAATTCGTGTGCCGTATCGATTTTCGGATATTGGTTTTAATTGCATTCGATTTGTGTTGAATTGTAGGTACCTTCGTGTGGACTTCCGAGACGACGAAGCACATCGACTTCGGCTAAGCGATGAGTTTAGCAGGTGAGTAGATTTATATCTATAGTGGAAGTCGGGTGGACGGCGTATAGCACCCCCGTAACCATTGTTATGGAAGATCGTTTATAAGTTATAATTTGATAAAGGATATGCTACGAACTTAAGATAACATGATTATAGGATTTAGTAAAAGATGATATGATAAAAGTTGACACTAATGAATATATTGATATATGAGAATATGAAATTAGAATGTGAATCAGGATAAGTATGAATTGAAAGAGGACAAGTATGAGTTGATAATGGTAGGATATGAGATCGAGATCGATACGACTTGAGATTTACAAGATATAACGTATATGCAAGATGACATGATATAAGATTGATATAGATGTGTTTTTGATTGATAAGGTATGCCATACGAGATTATTGATCCTTACCTTTGCTGGTGAATAGGATGATAGATTCCCTACTCTGTTTGTGACACTGTACGATGGATTACCGTACGCGATGCGTTTACCGAATGTTTGATCTGCGCTCATGAATTGAGAATGATGATCGAGGATATTGCGACACTTGATACTATGAGGCGGGATCGTTGACATGAGAGGCCACCTTATTATAGTTTGTGTTTATGTTGGATTATTCCTCGTGTGATACCTATCATGTTTCCAGTATTTAATGTTATATGATATCAACTGCTAGTACACCTGCACAATTACCGTTGATGCGCATGTTACACTTATACAGATTTGCCGGCTCACACACATTCATCATCGGTAATTGCCATGCCACTTACACAGTAGAACTGTCCTATCAAGATATTATTCTTAACCGTAAAAGTACATTCATTTTTCAGAACTATCATTTGACATGCTTGCATGATATACTCGATATGCTCATATTACTACTCTATGTTGCATACATCATACTTTATGGTTATATGCATTGAGATGCTGTTTTTATGAGATCTCTGGATTTGAGAACTGTGGTTTAATTGCAAAGGAAATTGTGTATATTTTTAAAAATGCGTTTTCTCTTGATATGATATTTTGAGGTGTCCACCATGAGTTTTCTCGGTTCTGAGCAGTGAGTATACCCGATTCGAGGAGCGGTATGCACCGTCTGCAGGTACATGGTAGACCCGGTGTGGTAACCCGGGGCAAGAAGACTCGTATTTTTAGGCGGTGAGCCTGGCAGGAGAGCGCTACTTACCGGTGATTGTATATAACTCAGTGGATATCCGGAGGATACTGTTTTAGAGTTATGATATGAGATGGATATGAGGACCGATCTGAGGATGCGGCGCCTAAGATGAGATAGATATGAGAGCCGATCTGAGTATGCGGCGCCTGAGATATAAGGGTTTACGTGTCGATGCTGGACACGGGTTTTCATGATGTTTCGAGTGTCGGTGTTGGACACTCAGGTTCCATGATTTTAATGTGTCGTTGATGGACACACATGGTTGATATCCTCATATATATATATATATGTATATATGTATATATATATATATGTGTATATATATATATATATATATATATATATATGTATACATGCTTATGTTTTCATGATGTTCGAGTGTCAGTGTGGGACACTCAGGTTCCATGATATTGTTTGTGTCGTTGATGGACGCATGGATGATATCTACATGCATATAGGCATATGATGTCAGATGTTTATTTATATATGTCATTGCATTGACTCGATTGTTGACATATATGTATACATAGTCACCCTAAATATCATAGTATTACCTTCAGGATATAGTGACCTAGGAAATCGTTGTTTTATTCGATTTCTACTTGCTGATATTTTCTACTCACGAGTTGACAACCCACCCCCGTTATGCCACAGTTCTTGTAGGTTTGACCGCTTGGGATCTGTTGCGGTATTGCTGGCACACAGCTTCTTCCAGGGTGCTTTGCTTTGGTAGGTGGGACATATGTTGGATCGTGACCACTCTTGTATTTTATATTCCGTTGTATCTAGATAAACTCAATCAAATCAAATCAGAGAACTAGAATTGTATATTGGTAGAGCTAGTCAGACTTGGGTATTTTGTGAGATTTAGAGCGTTGGGTTTATGATCGCTTTTCTTGAGTTTTGATGTCTTGCTCATTTATTGTTCTTTCTGGGTTGATCTTCACCGTTGGGCGTTGTATATATGTTATTGCGTGGTTGTGATTCTGCCGGTTGGCGAAGAGCTAGCTCCCGTTTAGGGGTGCCTATATATTACTGTGTATATGATTTTGGACCAAAATATACAAGGGAGGTGTAGCCCGAATATTTAAAATACGAAACATGTTTTCAACTCTAGAATAATCCACTTGCATTTTCATGTTTCATTAGCTATGAATTTAAAGAAAAACATGATTCATTTTACCTTTATTTCAAAACTGCACCCCTACTATTTTCCGCAAAAAGGTTTAGATTTTCTGGGCTTCGGCTTACTTGATTTACATCACGCCTTTAGATGTTGCATAATTTAAGTGCCGCTCACGTGCTAAATTATGGGTCGTGACAGTTACACTTATTGGATAGTCTTCTTCCAGACCTTATGCTGGTGTCGAAAGGCAGGGAAGGAAGAAAACCATTTAGCGTAGGGACGGTGTGTAGAAGGTAAGATGTAGAGACATATAAAGGGATTGAAGTGAGCGTAAAGGAAATTGCGACTACTGTCATGAATCTGGATATGGAAAATGCATTGCTAGGAATACCTGACCATCCTCTATGAAACATTTTCATGTTTCAGTTTTTCTGTGAACATGTAATAGAGAACCGTTTTCCCAATCAATTCTGACTCCAGAGTATGTATTTACCAGATTTAGATCTCACATCTGTACGGTGTTACAGATGATGAGTAGGAGTAGAATATTGGGAAATGGGCAATTTGATCCTCAATATCGGAATTCGTTGTAATCGGTGATATTGGATTAAATCGTCTGGGTTTTGCCTAACGACAAATTTTTTGATTTCGAATAACCATTGTTATGCACCAGATTTTCAAATGAAATATCTGCACCTTTATTTTTCTAAAGTGAGATATACATTTTGAAAATTATGTTGTAAACATTTACCTTTATCAGTTGAGGATAAGGTAAGGTGTATTGAATAACGGTAACATATTCTTAACCAAGATACAGTTTTCAGTTTACAAAACATAGAATTTAAGTTAGTATACTCTTGGGACTTATACATGGAAGTGTATGTTGTCCAGTATCCTTCGGGACAAAGGGTTTGTACTCTTACTTTATTCAGGATTACCTATGAGTTCTCTAGTTTTAGACACGCATTCGTAGTAATACAAGGTCAAAAATTTTGAGAAGTTTGTAGGTATAAGAATAAAGTAGAGAACTATACGTTAGAAGTATCGGGATTCTTCAAGATGATCTAAGATATAGTTACTTATGCTAAATATTCCATTATAGTAATATCGAGAACTTGATTCTCTCACAGGTTACTCATCCGTGGATGCGCTCCATGATAAGTAATGTTGTATTGGCCTTTTTCCATTAGGTGATATGCACTGGAAACAGTTGCATGACTTTTGAATCTGGTTCCATCTAAATTTGTGCCTTGATTATATATGGACATAGAATGGTTACATATCTTCGGGTTGTTAAGATATGGAGTTATCTGGTTTCTGTTTAAAAACAGAATCCGGACAAACTCAAGGCACGCTTCGGTAATGGTAGTTTGTGGATTATCCCAAGCATTCGCTAGGATTATGTTTCTACCATTTTCAAAATCAATAGTTATATTGTTCTTGACTCACCACCATTGTATAAAAGGATCTTTTTGAAACTAGTGGGAGTATGGTAGAATTGGAAGTGATTCCAGAACCATAAACCGTTACTGAAAATTTAGTAGAACCTAAAGATTCAATTGGACTCGACAAACCGTTAGCTACTCCGCAGATTTTAGTAGGTGACCTCAGACACCCGAGAGACATTTCGGTTTACTCGTAAACGGTGACAGGGAGGTCAGCATCATGGAGATGATGATCCTACTAGTTATCAGTAGGTCATAGGAAGTGGAAACTTCCAGGTGACCAGATGCTTCATATCTAAGATGGACTCCACGCATTTCAGCAAATTATGGATTTTGGATTTTGCTGGGTGCTCCTTAAGGGGTAAAACCCATTAGGAGAAGGTAGATCTTTCAAGATCTGTGCAGGTGGAAAGGTGCTTACCTAATAAGGCTAGACTTGTTGTAAAGAGTTTTCCTCAAATACCTGTTATGGATTGTGATGTGACTTTTACTTTAGTGTCTATACTGAAGTCCAAATGGATATGTTTTGGCGCTGATGCAGTTCATGGCTATGATATCTGGCAAGTGGGTGACTATAACGTCTTTCCAAATGGGATTTTGGAAGTGCACATGTATATGAATCTGCTAGAGAGTTATCGTAATCAGTGGGAGCAAAGGAAGGTGTGCAAGATGCTTACGTCTATTCGTAGAATTAAGCAAGGATAGAGGAGACGGATCTGTAGGGTTCCTAGGCACTCTCAAGAGGTCTCACAAGGCATCAACCATGCCAATTTCAAAAAAACGGTGCCGAGAAACCCCAGACTACAGATCGTTTGCTAGAAAACTAGGCGAAAAAGCTAACTAGTTAACACTTAACTATGAGAATCGGAAATACAACCTTTGTAGATCCGGTGCTCCACCTCCATAGCTCCGCAATGAAGTCTCCTCGCTGTCCATATCAAGTCCCGGGCTCTAGCGTCGGCTTCATCGGAGAATGGACGGGCTAGGTCATCGATGTCCATGCCGAAGATGATCTACGTCGAGGCATCGCTAAATTAAGCTCCGACTTCACCAAGTCAAGAAACTTGTGAAGAAAACACACTCTACTACTTGGCAAGAGGTAGAGGATGAAGAAATAGGAAGTGGGTAGACTTTAGAATTGGATTTCTCACATGTTTCATCAATCCACCATTGATGAAGAAAGCTTTTCTTCTTTTAAGAAGATGAAGAAGAAGAAGCTAATTGTTATGATAAGTTAATTAGAAAATATAAAATAAAAGAATACTTATCATAATCTTTAACCATGGTAATGTGTAGAGAATCAATCATGGTTAAAGGAATGGTTAGGGTCAAGCTAGAGACAAAATGGTCACTTAGTCAAAAGATCAAGAAGCTTCAACTAGAATCCAAAATTAGCAACCATTTCATTTCATTTTATTTTATTCATTTATCATAAATAAATGGATAATTAAATAAGATAAATGAATAACAAATAATAAACCCTAACCTATTCATTAACCAAGGTTTAATACTTTACACTTAACCAAAAAGCATGTATCATCAAACATGATACAAGCAAGTGCACAAAATCATATCGCATATGCAATGCGCACATCCGAGTGAGAAAATCCATTTAAAGTGAACCGATACTAGATAATGCAAAGTAATATATCAAATATATAATTATGCATTAAATCATTAAATCAACACTTGATTCAATGATCCGGTCATGTCGCACATAACCGACCAGTATCCTATGTATCGGCTTATCGAATCAACCTTTGATTCGATAACTAGGGTATATCGCATATAACCTAATCGATACATTCATCGCGAGAATGGAATACGGTATCACATACACGCATTATTCTCGGTCCCGCACATATCTCATATGCGCTCCTATTTCGTTTCGCTTGAGCCAGGAAACCTCTGTGTAGGACTCTAAAGACTCGTCAATACGCCGGCAGCAGGCGAGGATCATATCAAACACCCACAAGCCGCAAGCGGTCTGCTAAACGTAACGGCCACCCGGGTATTGAGCGATCTGAAGATCGACGAGCAAGCCCGCTCACACTCCAGTGAATCCGACCAGTAACACTACCTTACAGTCCGGTCTGATCGTCTTATATGTCGCATATCTCGCCTAGGGGTGGTAAACGTCAGACCCCAATAGCTCGATAAGTCGTGTCGATATGAGGTCTATAACTGTTCGAGAAACTACTGGTAACACTTACCAGTAAATCTCAGCAACCCTGGCCAGGGATTTCCTGTTATAGCCAATCGAACACAGCGCAACATCAACTCCGTATACCGGGAGAGACGAATCCCCTCCTATCGCTCATTGCCTCCATGTGACTCGGGACTGTACCCAAAAACCACCGTTTTGCACGCCCTCTTGGACGTGGTAAGATGGAAATCAAAGCACAGTGGGAACCACACAAGACTCTATGACGATCTCGGGTCAACAGACTACTCTGTACCAGTGTCACCAGAGAACTGCCATCTGACGTGAGGTATAATACCATCTGGGAGTTCTCGGCGAGTCCGTCCAGTGTACCCAGTCTCTACTGAGCACCCGTATATCTTCTCTGATGTCAAACACCGATGGATATGGGATCATCCATCGCCCATCTGTATGGGTCGAGAAGGTACACGCTAGTCTATGCTGGTATATCGATGCCCCGTCTCGATACACCCACGACTAGGGACTTTGAAGGATGTACTTATGGACTACCATGTCCCCACTAGTATGATCCGCATCATAGTCCAGGTAGTCAAGTACATATCCTAAGGGCTTTACCAACATGTAACAGAGAGACAATCAGTATACACGTTAAGGTAAAGTTCAACCACATAGCATACTATCATGTCGAGCAAGAAAGTCCTCCCTATATATGTCCCAGCATCCACTACAATATACATCCTATGTACAGTAATGGCCTCTAGGGCATACATATAACTAACAATCTCCCACTTGCACTAGGGCCATCTGTAGCAGTGGTTGTAGTATCTCATACTCAACCATCCCATAAAAGTCTCTCTCTGGGAACAGGCCTTTGTGAGTGGATCCGCTGTGTTGTCCTCTGAGTCTACTCTCCAAACCTCGATCACCCTGGAGATCAACCATCTCCATGATCAGGTGATACTGCCTTAGAATATGTCTGGATCACTGATGGGACCGGCGTTCCTTGGCATTGTTGGAGATAGTGCCCTCAGAGTCAATTATTGGATCACAGGCACGTGATTGCAATGATTGAGGGAGGACCTATCCCGGTAGGACAGTCTTACTCGAGATGATAGTATGCTATCTGGTTTACCTTTATCATCGTGTACTGCTTTAGGTGACCTGACATGTCGCTATTACACGTTGATAGAGCCCCTAGGATTTTTGCTTCACTGCCAGCAGTATGATGGCGATCATATACGTGGGAGCTGGTAGTCTATAAGCACATCCTTAAAAGGTCCCTAGTCGTAGGAGTTTCGAGACAGGGCATCGATATTCCATTAGTAGACTAGTGTATACAGTCGAGACCCCGACGAGGGGCGGTGGCCGGTCTCACAAGCCACTGGTGTCAGTTGGTTCACCTAAGATGTATACAGGTGCTCATTGGGTTATGAGTACACCGGACAGGACTCGCCGGGAACCTGCTAGTTGGGCTTATACCTGACGTCAGATAGCAGTTCCCTGGTGACATGTGTACAGGTTAGTTCATCGACCTGAGGATCGTCATTTGTCTCGTGTGAGTTCCCACTGTGCTTTGATTACTACCCTACCACGGCTCAAAGGAGTCGTGCAAACAGGTTTTAGTTGGGTACAGTCCCGAGCCACATGGAGGCAGTGAGCGGATCTGCAGGGGTTCGTCTCTCCCGGTATTGGGGGTGAGGTCGCGCTGTGTCTAGGAGAGCCATTACGCAAAGCCCTCGGCCGAGGCAGGAGATTTACTGGTAGGTATTCCAGTAGTATCTCAGGGCGTTCTGGGCTACACTCCGACACGACTTGTACCGCTTTTGGGGGTCTGACTTTTACCAACCCCCTAGGCCCGCCATGCGATACTCATAGACGAACGGACCGGACTGTACGGATATTGTCACTGACAGGCTCAGTAGGGTGTCAGGATGAGTTCGCTCATCGACGTCCCTTTTGGTCAATAGCTGGTGGCCCGTCACGTATTGGCTTATACCTCTGACGTGCCAGTGGTTAAATCCACAGCCATAGTATTGACGAGTCTTTAGAGTCCACCACACTTACAGTTACTCAAGCTTTCGGGCGAAACGCTGTAGAGGCCGTATGGAGATATGGCAGGGTCCGATCAGATACGTGCGGTATTGCACGGATCAGGATCGGACAGTTTTGTACTAGTGGCCGTATAGTTATATGGCAGGGTTCGATCAGATACGTGCGGTATTGCACGGATCAGGATCGAACGGTTTTTACTAGCCGGCTTTGGCTTAAGCCGGTCCTAGTTTAGTACAGTGTAGATTTTGTCTCATTGCATTTGTATCCGGTCGGAATACAGATGCGGGTGTGTATGCACAGTATCGGGGTTTTCCTGTAATTTATTACGGGACCAGTTTTCTGGAGTTGCCAGTTTGCATTCCGTTCCGGCCGGTTTTCCTTTGTTCTTTCCCGGCCGGACTTTTCTGATGGAGGGGGTAATTTGCAGTTTTGCAAATTACTTTTAGGGAGGGGGTTTCTTACATATGTGAGATTATGTTTGACCATCATCATTTTTATTCTCTTTACATCACTTTCTTTATTCATGATGAGAAAGGATTTGATTTGTGATTAGAATTGATAAGAAAGTTTGTAATGATAATGTTTGGATATGGTCACCTCTCTTTTGCTCCTACACTCACCTCCCTTTGCATTATGTTTTTCATTCCTCCACCATTCTTCTTCTCACTTGAGATAGATGATAAGTTTTTCATGAGAGGAAAAAGAAAGAGAGAAGAAGAAGAAGAGAGCTTCATCTTGAGAGTTTCATTCATGATCTCATTTTCTTGCTAGAAAAATGCAAGCACCATTTTTCTATTCTTGATTCCTCCATCACCATGGCAACAAACCCCAAATGAGACAAGCATCTTCTACACTACATTCTACAGCATATCTTGAGCATGTCGAGTTGCCGGCTTCATGCTCGAGTTGCCTCGGTATTGAGGCGGGAGCCCGTAAAAGACGCAGGCGATGTGGTGCCCTTTCCGGCGAGGAGGCGACGATATGGAGACAAGACTTTCCGCGGGAGATCGGGACGATGAAGAGAAGACCGGAGGACTCGGATCACTCGGTATACTTCTCACCCTATCTCTTGATTGCTAGCATTAGGTTAATGGTTACGATCCGGGTTTTTCATTGTCCGCGGTAGCGCCGGTTTCCGAGTAAGGAAAAAATTTTGATTCCGCATTTTGGCCTCGAGTAAGAGGCCATGGCGCTGCCGTGGAGCAACATGGTATCAGAGCCACGCCATTAACCTTACCTAGCTTGTTCTAATGTGTTTGCATTTCCGATCGACCGAAATTTCCAAAAACCGTATTTTTCTAGCACATCAGTTTCTGTCGAAATTTTTTGGAGTCTAAAAATTTTTCAGGTTGTCTCAGAATGATGTGCAGGGAGATCTAAGACTGCTGAGAAAATTTGGTAAAGTGATCGTACATTTCGACCGCGGAAGCGCGGCCTTATCCCTCCTTTGGCCGCTCTTCCGCCGCATAAATGAGCCTTCACTTCACCATTTTCTTTCAGTGGGCTTTTGGGCTTATTTTAGGGGTTTTGGGATATTAATATTGGGCCCAAGTTTTCTGTGTGTGCTACAGTTTTGTTTGGGGGCCCACTTGTTAATGTTTGATCAATCGGAAAATTTTAAACACATTTTTCACAGTATTTACATTATATCTGCGACCGTGAATGTCACTCGATCGGTAAATCCGGTCTAACTGCTATAGCCCGGTTAGACGGATTTGCGAACGTGACTTTCACGTTGATGTTCTATGTTTATGCTGTGATGTTGCGGATCGGTCGTGGGGATAGCCTGGATGCAATGCTAGTGCAGTGCTGTTGTATTATGTACATTTGATTTTGCGGGGCGAGCGTCCGACATGTGGAATGCCGTCACTGCCTGTTTGTATTATTCTTTTGGGGCACGACCTGGTTGCGGTCGATGTACCCGGTGTATGTATATTTTACTTTCTGTACTAGGGTTACCCCGCGGAGGGGTGCACGGATAGCCGGGTTCTGGAGGGCAACAAGCCCGCATCTCATGGCATTGGGACGGAGGGGGCTTTAGTCTGGAATTGGCGGGCTGTTCGACGCACTCGTAGGGGGTACAGGTTGACCCAGGAGGGGTGCCCAAGTTACCGGATTCCGTGAAGTGCTGGGTGGTCCATTCACGGTGCTGGAGGGGGCTGCCTCGCTTCAGGTTTTGGCGGGTGACTTGCCGCGCCCGTAGGGGTCTAGGATTTCATTGCACAGGCTATCCACACGACCAGGGGAACGTCGGGTTTCAGCAGCGGCTCTGTGAAACCCGGGGCTTCCAGATATCTGTATTGTTCTGTGATGTTGCATTTTATTCACGCCTTGAGCGAAATACTATATATTGGTATATATATTAGTAGATGTTGTATATGTTTTTCATCCGCGCTAGTCCAGTCCCCGCTCTGCCGTTAGTTAGCTAACCTAACGGGTGATGACGGGACCCAGTGGCGAATGCGGATGGCATATACGTACGTCAGTATATTTTCGTTCTTTGTGGTGTGATCAATTGATGGGACTGCATTGATTCGGATCAATGCAAGATAAACAAACCTATTCTGATGTTGTTGGAACACTTTTCAAAAAGCTGTTATTGCAAGGACGTTCACTTTTGTTTTGCATCGTGGTATTCATTTGGAATATCCTGCTCCTCAGTCGATGAGGCAAGGGCCGAGATCCCTTCACCGGGAGTGACCCCTTGGACAGAAGTTTGCGTCAGGGCATTAACTTCACTATAGCCGATTACTTTTGCTTTGCATCGTGGTATTCAGTTGGAATATCCTGCACCTCATTCTACGGGGAAAGAGCCGAGATCCCTTCACCGGGAGTGACCTCTTTAGTAAAGGTTTTCGTCACTATATTTTATTAAAAGGTTGTGCAGTTCCTTCAACGATATCAAGTTCATTACGTTAAAGGTTTTTCGCCAAAAACCAGTCGTAGCCCTCCGTCATTTCAGATTGGTATTACTTAGTATTCGTGCTGCGTATGTCGTGCTTAGCCGAGGCGTAGTGTTCGGTAGCTATGTAGTGTCTTTCTGTTGCATGGATATGTGATTGGTTAGGACAGTCGTACGGTCATTTTGGCTCAGTCAAGGACTCGTGCGGGTGGGTCTAATGCAATCAAGATAATGACGGGTTGAACTTGACTAGGATCCTTTGATATGTTGGCTCAGTCAAGGTCACTTGGGTCCTAGGGGTAAAAATCACATCGGGAGTTTCAAAAGAACTGAAACTTGCCAGGCATGAGCATACCTTCTGGAGTGTGGTGACGTGAGTGGATTCCGTCACGTTATCATGCGATGAGAGTTGGATCCCGATTCCCACTGATGAGTTGGTTTACTCCTCGGGTGATCCCGACTAATTCTTCTTTCAGGTTTGGAGGAGAATTTGAGGTACAGTGGGAGGTTTCCAGATTAGATAAAGTGATAACCATTCTGATCTAGGCTAGAGTGCACGCTGAGTGTTTCTTTTCTCTCTCTCTGGCAGCGACCATTGACCTGACCCTGGACTATGACTCAGTGACCAAGTTGACCGAACCTTCTTAACACTGGCTTTTGGATTGTCAGAGTTGCAGACCTCATTGCCACTCCTACTTTTACCCTTTTCTCCAGGACACCCCGTATTACTACGAACGTCCACTTCCATTGGACAAAACCATCGTATGGTTAGATACGAACTCGAAGGACTTCGAGGATGGTTTCTGGTTCTGGAGAAAACGAATAGGACTATTCAGTTGTCTTTTCTTTTCACCTTCTCTCAGGTTGCGAGTACTCCTTGGTTTAGGAGTAGTACACCTATTACGCAAATTGGATAGTCTTCTTCCAAACCATAGGCTGGTGCCGACCGGTAGGGAATGAAGAAAACCAGTTAGCCTAAACGGTGTACAGAAGGTATTAAGTTAAGACAAAGCAAGGGATTAGTAAGAGGGCAAAGTAAGTTGCGACTGCTATTCACGACCAAACCAAGTATTTCTTCGCCAATCCTAAATCACCTTTGTATTTCTCCAGGACACTCCGTATCACTACGAAGATCCCATTTTATTGGATAATCCATCGTATGGTTATATACGAACTCGAAAGGAACTTGTTCCAGTTCGGGGATGGATCCTGGTTCAGGAGAAATAGGAATAAAGTACATTCAGGTGCCTTTTATCTTCACCTTCTCTCGCATTGCGAGTGTTCCTAGGATTAGGACAGTACACCCTTTATGCCTTTTGGATAGTCTTCTTCCAAACCATAGGCTGGTGCCGAACGGTAGGGAAGGAAGAAAACCATTTGGCTTAAAGGGGTGTACAGAAGGTAATGACTAAAGACATATAAAGGGATTTGGAGAGGTGGCAAAGAATTATACGGTTATAGTTGTGAATCTGGATAATGGAAGAGGCATTACTAGGAATACCAGGATACCCCGACGAAACATTTCAATGTTTCAGTTTCACTGTGTACTGTTAATAGAAAACTGATTTCCCGATTAGACACTTACTCCAGGGTATGTATTTACCAGGTATGATTCTCACATCTGTATGGTTTTACAGATGATGAGTGGGAGTAAGTTATTGGGAATTGGGTGATCATCCTCACTATATCAGGATTCGTTGTAATCGGTGATATTTGAGGAAGTCACCTGGGTTGTTTGCCGGTCGGCAAATATTTGGTTTTGAATATCCGCGGTTATGCACCAATTTCAAATTGATATATCTGTACGTCTATTTTCATAAAGTGAGATATACCTTTTGATATTATGTCGATGACATTTACCTATATCAGTGGATGGTTAGGTAAGGAGCATTAAACAGCGGTGTAATTCTTCTTAACCATAAGTACAGTTTTCAACCTACGACGCACAGTGAAAGAGTTGTTAGACTCAGCGGACTTATACAGAGTATTGTATGTTGTCCAGTGTCCATTCGGACAGAGGGGTTGGTCCTCATACTATATTCTGTTTACTTTTAACTTCTCTAGTTCTTAGACATGTGTTTCGTAGAAACACAGGGTCTAAGTTTTGAGGAGTTATAGGTATTTGAATAGAGTAGAGAACCAGGTGTAGCAAGTATCGGGATTCTTCAAGGTGATCGAAGATGTAGATACTTGTGTATGGTATTCAGTTGATAGTAATGATGAAGACAGATTGCTTCTTTTTCAGGTTACTCATAATTGGAAGCATTCCTAAGTTGAGTAACGCTGATCGACCTCTTTCCATTTAGTTGACATGCACTGGAGATAGATGCATGATTTGAATCTGGTTAAATTAAATCAGTGCCTCTGGTTCTATATTGGATATAGAACAGTTCATATCTTAACGATGTTAAGGTACGGGGAGTTGTCCGGCTTATGCTTAAAACCAGACTCCGGATAACTCAAGGCACGTTTCTGTAATGGCTGTTTGTGGGTTGACCCAGGCTATGACGAGGGTTGACTTTCTACCATCTGGCAGATCAATAGAAATATTGTTCTAGACTCGCCACAGTTTTATTAAAAATGGATTTTTCAAAAACAGCAGTGGGAGTATGGTAGAACTGGAAGTGATTCCAGAACCGCAAACGATTACTGAAGATTTAATAAGGAACCTAAAGATTCAATCTGATTTGACATTCCATTGGCCACTCCGCAGATAAGGTGGGTAACTTCAGGCACCCGAGAGGTACTACGGTAGCCTCAAGGACGGTGACAGGGAAGTTCTCGTTTACCCACACTTGCCATTGTTGTTGTTCCAGGCTGCGAGACCCGGTGGGAGGATGAGTATAACGTCGTTCTAAACTAGCTTTAGAAGTGCACGTCTATATGACTCTGCCAGAGGGTTGTCGTAGTCAGTGGGAGCAGCGGAAGCATTGGTGGACATCAGGCTTATGTCTATTTATAGACTAAAGCAGATGTAGCGGAGATAGATCATCTATTTCTGATGTGACAGTTATAGGTTTGACGTCATCAGAATAGGGGATGGATCTGTTGAGAAGGTAGTAGGAAGTGATATTCCTATACTACGATCGGTTATACTTTGGTCGTCACACAGTGGTTTCTCCACAAGGGACTTGGATATTATATCAGACATACTGGTTACTAGATCTATGGTTTTAGATCCAGATTTGGGTGGTTTCCCAATCTGGGTACCTTGACAGCATTCTATGAGTATTTAGAATGGACGACTCCTGACACGGTAGTGCACCTGCAGTTGATGGAGTCACCCTCTCTAAAGGTGTCTTATAGACTAAAGGGGAGAGGGATACTCATGATTGGCAGATCACTTGCTTAGGCAATTGAGGCAATCATGAGATGTCAAGTACCACACCAGATGTCGTTCTTGCACTAGATGCAATAAGTTGATATTGATCCAATCCTGGAGAAACGGTCGGAAGCAGTTTTAGAACATAAGTTAATGTTCTAGGGATATGATAACGGCAGCCTCCTTTAGGAGACGGTTATCATTCTAGGCTTCCAAGGTGACATGGACGACAAGGAGGTTGTCAGAGTTATAGTTTTCCTTCCAACGAGGGGCAGTATTTTGGACAGGTGGTCCAAGGCAATACTGAGGGAGGCTTGGCGCAGGATACTGATTAAGTTCGGTTGACGATACAGTCTAAGAAGTTTGGATTTGGAGTTCATTTATGAGCTAGGTCCCATCAGACATCCAGACATTCTAAGACAGGTATTGCTCATTTCGGGAGATGGCTTTCTCCGCGAACTTGAGATATAGAGAGACATAGAAAGAAACATCACAGCGGATCCACTCACTGAGGCTATTCCTCGAACGCAATAGTTTCGCAAACGAGCTTTGTGAGACTGACTAGTAGAGGAGTTGGGTGTTCGGTATCACACGGGCTGTGAGTATGCGGCATCGCAATAATTAGCCTTAAGTGCAAGTGGGAGATTGTTGGAGATAGTGCCCTCAGAGTCAATTATTGGATCACAGGCACGTGATTGCAATGATTGAGGGAGGACCTATCCCGGTAGGACAGTCTTACTCGAGATGATAGTATGCTATCTGGTTTACCTTTATCATCGTGTACTACTTTAGGTGACCTGACATGTCGCTATTACACGTTGATAGAGCCCCTAGGATTCTTGCTTCACTGCCAGCAGTATGATGGCGATCATATACGTGGGAGCTGGTAGTCTATAAGCACATCCTTAAAAGGTCCCTAGTCGTAGGAGTTTCGAGACAGGGCATCGATACTCCATTAGTAGACTAGTGTATACAGTCGAGACCCCGACGAGGGGCGGTGGCCGGTCTCACAAGCCACTGGTGTCAGTTGGTTCACCTAAGATGTATACAGGTGCTCATTGGGTTATGAGTACACCGGACAGGACTCGCCGGGAACCTGCTAGTTGGGCTTATACCTGACGTCAGATAGCAGTTCCCTGGTGACATGTGTACAGGTTAGTTCATCGACCTGAGGATCGTCATTTGTCTCGTGTGAGTTCCCACTGTGCTTTGATTACTACCCTACCACGGCTCAAAGGAGTCGTGCAAACAGGTTTTAGTTGGGTACAGTCCCGAGCCACATGGAGGCAGTGAGCGGATCTGCAGGGGTTCGTCTCTCCCGGTATTGGGGGTGAGGTCGCGCTGTGTCTAGGAGAGCTATTACGCAAAGCCCTCGGCCGAGGCAGGAGATTTACTGGTAGGTATTCCAGTAGTATCTCAGGGCGTTCTGGGCTACACTCCGACACGACTTGTACCGCTTTTGGGGGTCTGACTTTTACCAACCCCCTAGGCCCGCCATGCGATACTCATAGACGAACGGACCGGACTGTACGGATATTGTCACTGACAGGCTCAGTAGGGTGTCAGGATGAGTTCGCTCATCGACGTCCCTTTTGGTCAATAGCTGGTGGCCCGTCACGTATTGGCTTATACCTCTGACGTGCCAGTGGTTAAATCCACAGCCATAGTATTGACGAGTCTTTAGAGTCCACCACACTTACAGTTACTCAAGCTTTCGGGCGAAACGCTGTAGAGGCCGTATGGAGATATGGCAGGGTCCGATCAGATACGTGCGGTATTGCACGGATCAGGATCGGACAGTTTTGTACTAGTGGCCGTATAGTTATATGGCAGGGTTCGATCAGATACGTGCGGTATTGCACGGATCAGGATCGAACGGTTTTTACTAGCCGGCTTTGGCTTAAGCCGGTCCTAGTTTAGTACAGTGTAGATTTTGTCTCATTGCATTTGTATCCGGTCGGAATACAGATGCGGGTGTGTATGCACAGTATCGGGGTTTTCCTGTAATTTATTACGGGACCAGTTTTCTGGAGTTGCCAGTTTGCATTCCGTTCCGGCCGGTTTTCCTTTGTTCTTTCCCGGCCGGACTTTTCTGATGGAGGGGGTAATTTGCAGTTTTGCAAATTACTTTTAGGGAGGGGGTTTCTTACATATGTGAGATTATGTTTGACCATCATCATTTTTATTCTCTTTACATCACTTGCTTTATTCATGATGAGAAAGGATTTGATTTGTGATTAGAATTGATAAGAAAGTTTGTAATGATAATGTTTGGATATGGTCACCTCTCTTTTGCTCCTACACTCACCTCCCTTTGCATTATGTTTTTCATTCCTCCACCATTCTTCTTCTCACTTGAGATAGATGATAAGTTTTTCATGAGAGGAAAAAGAAAGAGAGAAGAAGAAGAAGAGAGCTTCATCTTGAGAGTTTCATTCATGATCTCATTTTCTTGCTAGAAAAATGCAAGCACCATTTTTCTATTCTTGATTCCTCCATCACCATGGCAACAAACCCCAAATGAGACAAGCATCTTCTACACTACATTCTACAGCATATCTTGAGCATGTCGAGTTGCCGGCTTCATGCTCGAGTTGCCTCGGTATTGAGGCGGGAGCCCGTAAAAGACGCAGGCGATGTGGTGCCCTTTCCGGCGAGGAGGCGACGATATGGAGACAAGACTTTCCGCGGGAGATCGGGACGATGAAGAGAAGACCGGAGGACTCGGATCACTCGGTATACTTCTCACCCTATCTCTTGATTGCTAGCATTAGGTTAATGGTTACGATCCGGGTTTTTCATTGTCCGCGGTAGCGCCGGTTTCCGAGTAAGGAAAAAATTTTGATTCCGCATTTTGGCCTCGAGTAAGAGGCCGTGGCGCTGCCGTGGAGCAACAGGCATAAGCCACAACTCCATTGTCACACAATGGGAGGAACATAGTTCATCTCATGAACCAATATACACCCAAACAGCCTCTTTGGTAGCATTTTAAGTAGCGATGTATCCCGCCTTTATCTTCTAGTATGCCACGGTATCTAGCTTGGAACTCTTCCAACATACCGTCCCTTTACTGAGGGTAAAGACAATGCCTGTGACTGACATTCAGTCGTCTTTATCACTCTGGAACACTTCCAGTGATTCTCCCCAGGATCGATTGATACCATCTCAGTACATCTAGTGAGAATCCTAACATCCAATTAGATCTATCTCATAGATCCAAAACCCAGGATTTAGGAGGTATCATCTTGATCCTATGTGGAGAATCATTGTGATAAGCGGAGATTGATCGAGCGTAGCATAGGAAACTCTTTCCCTATCAAGAGTATGTCATCCACGTACTCTACGAGGATCACCACCATACTCCCTACTACCTTTTTGTTTATACAAGGTTCATCTACCATTTTGATGACGTCAAACTCTTTGACTTATCCATCAAAACAGACGTTCCAACTCCGCGATGCCTGCTTTAATCCTATAAAGCATCTTGCACACGTTTCCGCTGCTCCCACTGTCTACGAAGCCCTCTGGCTGTGTACTTATAGACGCTCTCTTCCAAAATATCATTTAGAAAAGCAGTCATGACACCCAACCACCAGATATCGTAGTCATGGTATGTAGCTGTGGTAAGTAGGATCTGAATGGACTTAAGCATAGGCACTGGAAAAGGTTTCATCATTATCCACGCCTGGTCGATGACGAAAACCCTTAACAAGTCTAGCTTTGAAAGTCTCAACTTTTCCATGTACACCAAGTAATCTACTCAAGATATACTTGCTCCTGATGGGGATTTAACCCTTCAGATATAGCAGCTAAAGTCCATACTTTGCTGGTGTATAAGGATTCCATCTCAGATCACTAAGCATCCAGCCATTCTTACAGAGTCTTACTCCTGATGGCCAGCTTGAAACTAGTTGGGTCATCATCTCATGATGCATTCCTCGCTCCCACTGTCATAGAGAAACCGAAGTATCTCTCAGGTGGGTGAGGAACCCTACTAGATCGGCGGAGAGGCTGAGGTTCGTTGGTTTCCACTGAATCCTCTGGTTGCACCAAATCATGCTGTAGTTTGTATAGCTGGAACACTTCCAGTTCTACATAACAGACCTTGCCTCGAGCTTGTCCGGATTTTGCTTTTAGACATAGGCCGGACAACCCCAAATCTTAACTAGCTTAAGACATGGGCTCTTCCCTTTCCATATCTCATATGGAATGGTAGGCAACTGATTTGATTGGAACCCTATTCAATAGGTATGCAGCTTCTCAAGTGCATAACACCCAAAAGGAAATATGTATCTCAGTATTACTCATCATAGAGCACACCTTATCACATAGGGTGTAATAGCTCCACCCCGATATACCATCGTGCTATGGTGTATGCGGAGGAGTAATGCTGAGAGAGAATCTCATTCTCCTTTAGAAAAGTCCAGGATTTCCGTGCTCAAGTATTCTCCTCCTCGATCACATCAAAGGACATAATACTTATACCCTTATTGGTTCTCTACTTCTAACTTATATTCTATGAATATCTCAAAAGGTTCGGACTTGTGTTTCAACAGGAACATATGTCTGAATCTTGAGAGATTATCAGAGAATGTAATGAAGTACAAAGAACCGGTCTTGGCATGTGTAGACAGGGGACCTTACATACATCAACATGTATTATCCCAAGAGTTCACTAACTCTTTCTCTATTTCCAATAAACAGAGCTAATGTCATCTTATCTTTGTGACATGACTGGCGAGTTTCACAAGATGTAAATTCAAACTGATTTAAATATGCAATTATATGTAACTCTAGCTAGTCGGGTCACATTGATCTGACCTAGTCTACAATGCCTCAAGAAGAATTCGTTCATTTCTGAACCCTTCCTCTTGTGTGTGTTCCGTATACTAAGAACTGCAATTTGATTTAGAACATCAATGCTTTTAGATAACGTGCCTGAACCGATCAACTTTTGATATAGGAAATGTTCAAAACATTATCCATCAATACAAAATTATATCCTTTCTTTACTAATAAAGAGACTGATATGATTTTGTATATCAGGTTCGGTATCTAATAACATTCGTTCAGAATCAATGTATTCTGGTAATACAGGGTGACAATGACCAACAGACTTGGCTGCAACACTTGCCCCGTTTTCTTCCTCATGAAACTTATCACCCGTTCTCAGTTCTTTACCTATCTGTAGCCCATGTAACATATTACATATGCGGGATCCTGATCCGGTATCACATACCCAAGACGTAAAGAATAGAGAAACAGTTCTGTATAAAGAACACACCCGAAGATGATGCATCAGCATGCACTCTCTTCGTTTGGGCGGCACGGGAAATCTGGTATTCCCCAATTTCCTGCTCTGTCTTATAACAATTATAAGTTGGAGCGGGACCAACGTTCCCCAGCTCAGTATAACAAGCGGGTTCGGTCAATATTCCGTATTATTATCTTGATTAAGGCGTGATATGGTCGCTACCTGGAGAGAGAGAGAAGAAAACACTCAGCGTGCGCTCTTGCAAGAATAGATTGGTTATTATTTTATCTAATCAGGATGGCTCCCACTGCTTTTTATCAAATCTTCCTTCAAACCCTAAAAGGAAAGACTAGCCGGGATTAATTACACACTACAAGTTCGCCAATCTTTCAGCCAGGCCAGTGTCGGTACTTTGAGGGAGGTCCCCCGTGCTTTCGCACGAACCTAATTAATGTAAACCTCGTTTTCCCAGAGGCGTAACCCCGTTGACACCTTTCTAGACACCTACTTGATCGGCTAATTGTAATGTATAAAACTCTCCCAGGAGTAACACTTACTCGCAGCGGGTATCGGGATCCAACTATCTCATAGAAGGTATGCAATCTCATTGCAAATTTCAACACTTGAAATTCCCGATAATATTTTGCCCCTAACCTCCTATGACCTTGACAAAGGCCAACAAACCATAGGATGCTAGTCAAGTTCAACCCATCATTTCTTGATCGAAATAAACCCACCCGCACGGCCCTTGACAAAGGCCAACAAGGTCGCACGACTACCCTAATCCAATCTGCATCATATGCATAAGCAGATAAGCACTAGTTAGCTACCGCACACTGCGCCTTGACAAAGGCCAACAAACGCAGCACGAATACTAACTACTACTTATCTGAAATGACGGAGGGCTACGACAGGTTTTTCTGAAAACCTATTGCGTAATGAACTTGATATCGTTGTAGAATCAAATGATTTTAAAATGGAGTGCTTTTGAGGCTTTTCTAGTTTTGCTAAAGGAGTCACTCCCGGTGAAGGGATCGTCGGTCCTTTCCTCGTCGAATGAGGTGCGGGATATATCATATATATCACTGTGCAAAGCAAAAAAACTTAAAAGCTATCAAAAGACAAACCGAGTGTGTAGCATCTGCCAGTTATTGCTAAAGGAGTCACTCCCGGTGAAGGGATCTCGGTCCTTTCCTCATCGAATAAGGTGCAGGATATATCACATATACCGCTGTGAAAAGCAAGAACTGTAGCTACCTGTTTTATTTTGAAATTCGATTCTACAACATCTTAGGTTTCTTTTATTTCATTAATCTCATTAATGAAGTCCCATCATTTAAAGTACCTAAACATCACAGATAAATACGACGTACACATATGCCATCCGCATTCGCCTCGATGTCCCCTCGTGCACCGTTAGGTTAGGTAACTAACGGCAGAGCGGGGCAGGGCTAGCGCGGGTGTAAAACATAAGTAACATCTATATAATATATCATATATACTATATACAGTATCTATCACAGAACATCACATGATCACATCACAGATATCGCAGCAGAAGAAACATATGAAATATTGGATATACTAGGATGTCCGTGTTTTCAATACGAGCCAGTATAAAACACGGATTCCACGGTCGCGATGAATAGTCAAACCCACACCCCTAGACCCCTACGAGAGCGGCAAGCAACCCTACCAATTCTAGAGTTAGGAGACCCGGACTCGACTCCTCGAGTTGGTCTCCCACTGGACCCCAGAACCCGGTTACTTATGCTCCCCTCCTTGGGTCTATCCTAGTGCGGAAAAGTAAATAATATACAAAGGGTGACATCTTCCGCAACCTGGAAGTGTCCCAATAAAAGAATATTACATACAAGTTTTTACATGAATGAAAATGAAAAACACTTATCTCACATAAAAAACCCCGGCTATTCAAACACGACGATCCAATATAATATATCCAGCAACACATAATATCACATGTCATCAACGTAAGTAAATATGTCCATCCCAATTGTCGTTGACATATAGCAACGAAACTGGCGATATCACATATTACACTTACGGTCACAGAAAAGAAAGTGTAAAACTACAACAGTTGGAATCCGCAGCCGCAACCTCCTTAGTCATCGCATGCCCGACCAAATGAATTACTTAGACATCGCATGCCTAATAATTATAAACCCCGCATTTTAGTCTCAAAATCGAAAACTCTTTTCAATATCAAGTCGGGCAATTCAACAGGATTCCCGACATTCTGATCGAATGCTCGTCGCAAACTTCAGTAAGCGGCCGCACCCCTGATACCGTCGACGAAGTGCACCAAGGCGGAACACCGCTACCGCGAGCACCCGAACGGATGCTTTCGGCGACGGGGTTCTCCTACAGTCACTTGGTCGGGGCTATGGAGTGAGGCTGTCTATTAAGTTTACCCGGCGAGTATCCGCATACGCTACGTGATTGCGACGGACTTTTGATCACATCAAAATTCCGTGGCAACCGATCAAGTGAGACTAAATTGCTATGTTTATAACATTCATTCAGTTATCTCATAACTTCTTGTGAATTCCAATTATTGTATCCCATTCCAGATAATTAGAAAATGTTAAACTTTCCGATTGAACATTCGAACACCCAAGTTTTCCCGCTACAGTTCAACACATGAAATAAGTCTTACAACATTCAGTTCGTGCCTCAGTACCGACGGTCCAGCCATAGAAGGGTCAAGCCAACGCCTCACATGTGGCACGCCGTACTGCCCCAAACCCGAAGGTTCAAAGGTCAGTTCAAGACGGTCACATAATCGAGTTAAGGTTTGTTGTCTTCTAGAGGGTCCATCGCGTTACTTGCACTATTTAGAACGTCGTTAAACTACGGAAAAATCCAACACTTGGAAATTTCCCGACAGGGGAAAAGGTGGGTATTTATATCCGGTCGAACTTTTTGACATATTCTAAAATTTATCCGGAAAGCCACACAGACAAAATTTGATACTCCGATCGAAACACCGAATCCCCAAAAACACAGCAGAAAATTCAACTCTTGAATAAATTTTAAAAATTCCCAGAAAACTCAGCATAATTTATCAGGAATTACTGTGCAAACAAAGTGGGCTGACGTCACCACCTAGCCGCGGAACCGCCGTAGAAGCTGGGCTTCTGTCGCGGTTCCGCGCTCTGTTGGATGAATCATGGGTCCAGTTTTGCGCCGTAACTCATATATTTCCCTGCTGAATTTTTTAGCAATTTTTAATATAGAAAAACTCACTGTTTTCAAAAACGTACAGAGAGCATGATCGGAATTGGGTTTCGGGTTCGTTCGGACTTCAAATTCCGTCTAGACTTCGCCTAAGGCTCTAGCTAGGCTCTGATACCACTGTAGGGTTCCTAGGCACTCTCAAGAGGTCTCACAAGGCATCAACCATGCCAATTTCAAAAAAACGGTGCCGAGAAACCCTAGCCTACGGATCGTTTGCTAGAAAACTAGGCGAAAAAGCTAACTAGTTAACACTTAACTATGAGAATCGGAAATACAACCTTTGTAGATCCGGTGCTCCACCTCCATAGCTCCGCAATAAAGTCTCCTCACTGTCCATATCAAGTCCCGGGCTCTAGCGTCGGCTTCATCGGAGAATGGACGGGCTAGGTCATCGATGTCTATGCCGAAGATGATCTACGTCGAGGCATCGCTAAATTAAGCTCCGACTTCACCAAGTCAAGAAACTTGTGAAGAAAATACACTCTACTACTTGGCAAGAGGTAGAGGATGAAGAAATAGGAAGTGGGTAGACTTTAGAATTGGATTTCTCACATGTTTCATCAATCCACCATTGATGAAGAAAGCTTTTCTTCTTTTAAGAAGATGAAGAAGAAGAAGCTAATTGTTATGATAAGTTAATTAGAAAATATAAAATAAAAGAATACTTATCATAATCTTTAACCATGGTAATGTGTAGAGAATCAATCATGGTTAAAGGAATGGTTAGGGTCAAGCTAGAGACAAAATGGTCACTTAGTCAAAAGATCAAGAAGCTTCAACTAGAATCCAAAATTAGCAACCATTTCATTTCATTTTCTTTTATTCATTTATCATAAATAAATGGATAATTAAATAAGATAAATGAATAACAAATAATAAACCCTAACCTATTCATTAACCAAGGTTTAATACTTTACACTTAACCAAAAAGCATGTATCATCAAACATGATACAAGCAGGTGCACAAAATCATATCGCATATGCAATGCGCACACCCGAGTGAGAAAATCCATTTAAAGTGAACCGATACTAGATAATGCAAAGTAATATATCAAATATATAATTATGCATTAAATCATTAAATCAACACTAGATTCAATGATCCGGTCATGTCGCACATAACCGACCAGTATCCTATATATCGGCTTATCGAATCAACCTTTGATTCGATAACTAGGGTATATCGCATATAACCTAATCGATACATTCATCGCGAGAATGGAATACGGTATCACATACACGCATTATTCTCGGTCCCGCACATATCTCATATGCGCTCCTATTTCGTTTCGCTTGAGCCAGGAAACCTCTGTGTAGGACTCTAAAGACTCGTCAATACGCCGGCAGCAGGCGATGATCATATCAAACACCCACAAGCCGCAAGCGGTCTGCTAAACGTAATGGCCACCCGGGTATTGAGCGATCTGAAGATCGACGAGCAAGCCCGCTCACACTCCAGTGAATCCGACCAGTAACACTACCTTACAGTCCGGTCTGATCGTCTGATATGTCGCATATCTCGCCTAGGGGTGGCAAACGTCAGACCCCAATAGCTCGATAAGTCGTGTCGATATGAGATCTATAACTGTTCGAGAAACTTCTGGTAACACTTACCAGTAAATCTCAGCAACCCTGGCCAGGGATTTCCTGTTATAGCCAATCGAACACAGCGCAACATCAACTCCCTATACCGGGAGAGACGAATCCCCTCCTATCGCTCATTGCCTCCTTGTAACTCGGGACTGTACCCAAAAACCACCGTTTTGCACGCCCTCTTGGACGTGGTAAGATGGAAATCAAAGCACAGTGGGAACCACACAAGACTCTATGACGATCTCGGGTCAACAGACTACTCTGTACCAGTGTCACCAGAGAACTGCCATCTGACGTGAGGTATAATACCATCTGGGAGTTCTCAGCGAGTCCGTCCAGTGTACCCAGTCTCTACTGAGCACCCGTATATCATCTCTGATGTCAAACACCGATGGATATGGGATCATCCATCGCCCATCTGTATAGGTCGAGAAGGTACACGCTAGTCTACGCTGGTATATCGATGCCCCGTCTCGATACACCCACGACTAGGGACTTTGAAGGATGTACTTATGGACTACCATGTCCCCACTAGTATGATCCGCATCATAGTCCAGGTAGTCAAGTACATATCCTAAGGTCTTTACCAACATGTAACAGAGAGACAATCAGTATACACGTTAAGGTAAAGTTCAACCAGATAGCATACTATCATGTCGAGCAAGAAAGTCCTCCCTATATATGTCCCAGCATCCACTACAATATACATCCTATGTACAGTAATGGCCTCTAGGGCATACATATAACTAACAGGATCAACAATTTTGATGTGATAGTCAAGGTGATTGACTTCGTCAAAACAAAGGTGAACCTAGTAAGAAGGATGTAGGGAGTACTGACTATGTTTTAGATGACATACTCCTGATAGAAAGTGATGTTCCTATACTACATTCGGTTAGATTTTGGTTGTCACACAGTGTTTTCTCCATGTTGGATATGGATAATATATCAGGAGTTCTGGTGACTAGATCTACGATTTTAGATCTAGGTTTAGGAAGTTTCCCAAATCAGGTACTTGGACAGCATTCTAAAAGTATCTTAGAATGGACGATTCCTAGCGTGATAGTGTACCCGCAGGTGATGGAGTCACCCTCTCTAAAAGGATGTCTTTTTGACTGATGAAGAGAGGGACTGGCATGAATGACACATCATTTGCTTAGGCAATTGAGTCAATCATGCAAAGTCTTGTACAACACCAGATACTGCTTTTGCACTAGTTACAACAAATAGATATTAATCTAATCCTAAAGAAACAAAGGGAAGCAGTAAAGAACATAAGAGGATGTTCGTGGTATTTGATAACGGCTGCCTCCTCTAGGAAGCGGTTATCAGTTTAGGCTTCCAAGGTGACCTGGATGACAGAGATGTTGTCAAAGTTGTGAGTTTAGCCTCTTCTGAGGATCAGGATATTGGATAATGTTCTAATAGAGATACTGAGGTAATCATGGTGCAGGATGCTGGTTATAACTCAACAGCGGATACAGCCCAAGAAGTTTGTTGGATAGGAGTTGTTCATTGATGAACTTGGTGTAGGGTTCCTAGGCACTCTAACAAGGTTCTATAAGGCATCAACCATGCCCGATTCAAAAAAAATAGCCGTGTCGAACAACCCTAAGCAAGATCGTATACTAGAGATTATGCGAAAACTAGCAAGTTAAACATTTTAACTACAAGTGAAAGGGATTACAACCTTTGTAGATCCGGTCCTTCACTTCTAAAGCTCCGTGTTAACGTTCCTTCATTGCGATCATCGGGATCCCGGACTCTAGCGATGGTTTCTTCGGAGAAATGAGCGGGCTAGATCGTTGACTTCGAGGCCGAAAATGATCTACGTCGAGGAGACTCAAACTCAAGCTATTCCTTCACTTGCTCATAAACTTTGTGAAGAGAACACCCTAAACTAAATGGCAAGTAGTAGAGGATGATGGAATAGGATGTGGGTTCACTTTGGATTTGGATTTCTCACTCTAATTCTTCACTTGAAAATTACTAGCAAGGTTTTTCTTCTTCTTGAAGAAGAAGAAGAAGAAAAGAATATGAATTAATTAAAAGGAATAATCAAGTGAAGTCTATCATAATGCAACCATGGGTGAGTTAACCTTTGTAGAGACTAAACTAGAGTTTAAGTTAATGGTTAGGTTAATGAAAATCTCATGCAAAACAAAATGGTTAGACTTTGTCAAAGATGCTTGAAAGCTTCATGAAGCTTCAAGCAAAGACAAAGAAAACCACCATTTTGTTTTACCAAAACAAATAAAAAAAAACCTAAACCATTAACCTAAACATGGTGTAAGTCATACACACACCCAAGTTTGCATGTATCATCAATCACGATACAAACTAGTGCACAAACATATATCACATATACAACTAGTGCATATCAAGTGAGAAAATCAATCTTAAGTGAACCAATACTAGTCAATGTAAAGTAATATATCAAATATATATAATTATACATTAAATCATTAAATAAATACTTGATTTAATGATCCGGTCATATCGCATACAACCGACTAATATCAAGTGTATCAATATATCGAATAAACATTTGATTCGGTAACCCGGCTATATCTCATATAACAGTCCGATGATACAAATCGCGAGAATAGAATTCAGTATCACATACTGGTATTATTCTCGGTCCCGCACATATCTCATAAGCGCTCCTATTTCGTTTCGCTTGAGCCAGGAAACCTCTGTGTAGGACTCTAAAGACTCGTCAATACGCCGGCAGTAGGTGGTGATCATATCAATCACCCACAAGCCGCAAGCGGTCTGCTAAACGTAACGGCCACCCGGGTATTGAGCGATCAGAAGATCAACGAGCAAACCTGTTCACACTCCTGCGAATCCAACCAATAACACTTACCGAACAGTCCGGTCTGTTCGTCTGATATGTCGCATATCTCGCCTAGGGATGGTAAACGTCAGACCCCAGCAGCTTGATAAGTCATGCCGATACTAGGTCCATAACAAGCGTGAAACTACTGATAACTCTTACCAGTAAATCACTACAACCCTGTCCAGGGATTTCCAGTTATGCCAAGTCGAGCATAGTGCAACATCAACCCCCAATACCGGGAGAGACGAATCCCCTCCTATCGTTTATTGCCTCTATGTGAATCGGGTTTATACCCAAAAACCACCTGTTTTCACGACTCAGTAGAGCCGTGGTACGGTGGAAATCAAAGCACAGTGGGAGACACATAAGACTCTATGACGATCTCGGATGAACAGACTAAGCTGTACCAGTGTCACCAGAGAACTGCCATCTGACGTGAGGTATAATACCATCTGGGAGTTCTCGGTGAGTCCGTTCAGTGTACCCAGTCACCACTGAGCACCCGCATACCATCTTTGATGTCAAACACCAATGGATATGGGATCATCCATCGCCCATCAAATGGGTCGAGAAGATATACGCTAGTCTACTCTGGAATATCGATGCCCCGTCTCGATATTCCCACGACTAGGAACATTGAAGGATGTACTCATGGACTACCCAGGCCCCACTAGTATGATCTACAACATAGTCCTGCATGTCGAGTACATATCCTAAGGGCTTTATCAACATGTAACTGAGAGACAATAAGTGTACATGTTAAGATAAAGAGCAACCAGATAGCGTACTATCATGTCGAGCAAGAAAGTCCTACCTATATATGTCCCAGCATCCACTACAATATACATCTCATGAACAGTAATGGCCTCTAGGGCATACATATAACTAACAATCTCTCACTTGCACTAGGGCCATCTGTAGCAGTGGTTGTAGTATCTCATACTCAACCATCCCATAAAAGTCTCTCTCTGGGAAAAGGCCTTTGTGAGTGGATCCGCCGTGTTGTCCTCTGTGTCTACTCTCCTAACCTCGATCACCCTGGAGATCAACTATCTCCATGATCAGGTGATACTGCCTTGGAATATGTCTGGGTCACTGATGGGACCGGGGTTCCTGGGACAAAGCCACACTTCCATTGTCATACAATGGTAGGAACCTAGTTCATCTCATGAACTAATATACACCCAAACTGCCTCTTTGGTAGTATCTTTGATAGCGATGTCACCAGCCTTTATCATCTAGTCTGCCACGGTATCTAGCTTGGAACTCTTCCAACATATCGTCTCTCCACTGAGGGTAAAGACAATGCCTGTGACTGACATTCAGTCAACCTTATCACCCTGGAACCTTTCCAGTGATTCTCCCCAGGATCGATTGATACCATCTCACTACATCTAGTGAGAATCCTAATATCCATTTAGATCTATCTCATATATCCAAAACCCAGGATTTAGGAGGTATCACATTTATCCTATATGGAGAATCCTTGTGATAAGCGGAGATTGACCGAGCGTAGCATAGGAAACTTTTTTCCTATCAAGAGCATGTTGTCTACGTATAATACGAGGATGACCACCTTACTCTCTACTACCTTTTTGTATATACATGGTTCATCTACTATTTTGATGAAGTCAAACTCTTTGACTACCACATCAAAACAGACGTTCCAACTCCGCAATGCCTGCTTTATCCTGTAAAACAACTTGCACACGTTTTCGCTGCTCCCACTGTCTACGAAGCCCCCTGGCTGTGTACTTATAGACGCTCTCTTCTAAATCAATATTTAGAAAAGCAGTCATGACACCCAACCGCCAGATATCGTAGTCATGGTATGTAGCCGTGGCAAGTAGGATCTGGATGGACTTAAGCACAGCCACTAGAAAAGCTTTCATCATTATCCACGCCTGGTCGATGACAAAAACCATTAACAAGTCTAGCTTTGAAAGTCTCAACTTTTCCATCTACACCAAGTAATCTTCTCAAGATATACTTGCTTCTGATGGGGATTTAACCCTTCAGATATATCATCCAAAGTCCATACTTTGTTGGTGTACATCGATTCCATCTCAGATCGCTAAGCATCCAGCCATTCTTATAGAGTCCCCACTCTTGATGGCCTGCTCGAAACTAGTTGGGTCACCATCTCATGATGCAATCCTCGCTCCCACTGTTATCGAGAAACCGAAGAATCTCCCAGGCGGATGACGAACCCTGCTAGATCGGCGGAGAGGCTGAGGTTTGTCGGAATCTATTGAATCCATTGGTTCTACCAAATCACCTGTTGTAGTTTGTATAGCTGGAACTCCTTCCAGTTCCTCTGTTAGGTAGAAGATATTCCTTTGCGAATGCTTGGGATATCCAACAAACTTCTACAGAACTGACTTTGTCTCGAGCTTGTCCGGATTTTGCTTTTAGACACAGGCCGGACAACCCTAAATCTTAACAAACTTAAGATATGGGATCTTCACATTCTATATCACATATGAAGTGGTAGGCAATGGATTTGATTGGAACCCTATTCAATAGGTATGCATCTTCTTAAGTGCATAACTCCCAAAATGAAATCGGAAACTCGGTAGTACTCATCATAGAGCGCACCATATCACATAGGGTGTGATTGCTCCGCCCCGATACACCGACATGTTGTGGTGTATACGGAGGAGTAATGCTGAGAGAGAATCCCATTCTCCTTTAGAATGGTCCAGGAATCCCGTGCTCAAGTATTCTCCTCCCTGATCACATCAAAAGACATAATACATATACCCATTTTTGGTTCTCTACTTCTAACTTATATTCGGTGATTATCTCAAAAGTTTCGGACTTGTGTTTCAACAGGAACATATATCTGAATATAGAGAGATCATCAGTGAATGTAATGAAGTACAAAGAACCGGTCGTGGCATATGTAGACTGGGTACCTTTATACATCACTATGTATCAGTCTTAAGAGTTCACTAACTCTTTCTCTGTTTCCAGTAAACGGAGCCATGGTCATCTTATCTTTGTGACATGACTGGAAAGTTTCATAAGATGTAAATTTAAACTGATTTAAATATGCATCTAAATGTAACTTAGCTATTCGGGTTGCCCTGATATGACCTAGTCTACAATGCCTCAAGAAGAATTCGTTCATTTCTGAACTCTTCCTCTCGTGTGTGTTTTGTATACTAAGAACTGTAGTTTGATTTAGAACGTCAATGCTTTTAGATAACGTGTCTGAACCGATCAACTCTTGATATATGAAATGTTCAAAATATTATCCAACAATACAAAATTATATTCTTTCTTTACTAGTAAAGAGACTGATATGATGTTGTATATCAGGTTTGGTATCTAATAACATTCGTTCAGAATCAATGTATTCTGGTAATACAGGGTGATAGTGACCAACAGATTTGGCTGCAACACTTGCACCGTTTTCTGTCTCATGAAACTTATCACCCGTTCTCAGTTCTCTACCTTTCTGTAGCCCATGTAACAGATTACATATGTGAGATCCTGATCTGGTATTTAATACCCAGGACGTAGAGGATACTGAGAAACAGTTCTTTGTAATGAACACACCCGAAGAAGATGCATCATCATGCACTTTCTTCGTTTGGGCGGCATGGGAATCCTGGTATTCCCCTAATTCCTGCTCAGTCTTATAACAATTATAAGTTTGAGCGGGACCAACGTTCCCCAGCTCATTATAACAAGCGGGTTCGGTCAATACATCAATATTATTATCTTGATTAAGGCGTGACATGGTCGCTTCCTGGAGAGAGAGAGAAGAAAGCACTCTGCGTGCGCTCTTGCAAGATTAGATTGGTTATATATTTTATCTAATCAGGATGGCTCCCACTGTTTTTATTAAATCTTCCTTCAAACCTTAAAAGAAAAGACTAGCTGGGATTAATTACACTCTACAAGTTCGCCAATCTTTCAGCCAGGCCAGTGCCGGTACTTTGAGGGAGGTTCCCCGTGCTTTCGCACGGACCTAATTAAAATAAACCTCGTTTTCCCAGGGGCGTAACCCCGTTGACACCTTTCTAGACACCTACTTGATCGGCTAATTGTAAAGTGCAAAACTCTCCCAGGAGTAACAATTACTCGCAGTGGGTATCGGGATCCAACTATCATATAGAAGGTATGCAATCTCATTGCAAATTTCAACACTTGAAACTCCCAATAAAGGTTTTTACCCCTAGCACCTATGACCTTGGCTATATTCAACAAATCATAAGCACTAGTCAAGTTCTACCCGTCATTTCGTGATTAATTAGACCCACTCACATGACCCTTGGCTAAGGTCAACAAAGTCACATGACTGTCCTAACTAATCGCATCATATGCTTTGTAGGAAGACATCACTTAGCTACCGTACACCACGCCTCGGCTATGGTCGACAAACGCAGCACGAATACTAAGTACTCTACTTCCTAAAATGACGGAGGGTTGCGGATGGTTTTTAATAAAACCTTTAACGCTTTGAACTTGATCTTGCTGCAGAATTAAATGGTTTTTAAATGGAGTGTTTTTGAGGTTTTTGCTAGTTTCGCTAAAGAGGCCACTCCCAGTGAAGGGATCTCGGCTCTTTCCTCGTCGAATGAGGTGCAGGATATTCACAATACCACTATGCAAAGCAAGAACTAGAAAAGCAGTCAAAAGACAAACCGAAGGTTGTAGCATCTGCTAATTATTGCTAAAGAGGTCACTCCCGGTGAAGGGATCTCGGCTCTTTCCTTATCGAATAAGGTGCTGGATGTTCTACAAGGAACATCGCTATGCAAAGCAACAACTAGAGCTACCTAATTTTTGAAATTCGATTCCACATCATTTAGGTTTATTTTCTTTCATTAATCTCATTAATGAATGTCCCATCATTTATGTCCACCTAAACATCACAGATAAATACAACGTACACTTAAGCCATCCGCATTCGCCTCGATGTCCCGTCTGCACCGTTAGGTTAGGTAACTAACGGCGGAGCGGGGCAGGGCTTGCGCGGGTGTAAAACATAAGCAACGTCTATATAATATATCATATATACTATATAGAGTATCTATCTGAACATATCACATGATCACATCACAGATAACGCAGCAGAAAATATCATATGAAATATTGGATATACTAGGACGTCCGTGTTTTATTTTGAGCCTATATAAAATACGGATTCCACGGTCGTGATGAATAGCCAATCCTACACCCCTAGACCCCTACGATAGCAGCAAGAAACCCTACCAATTCTAGAGTTAGGAGACCCGGACTCGACTCCTCGAGTTGGTCTCCCACTGGACCCTAGAACCCGGTTACTTGTGCTCCCCTCCTTGGGTCTATCCTAATGCGGAAAAGTAAATAAATACAATGGTGACATCATCCTCAGCCCGGAAGTGCCCCAATAAAAGAATATTACATACAAGTTTTTACATGAATGAGAAAGAAAAACACTCATCTCACATAAAAAAAACCCGTCTATTCAAACACGACAATCCAATATAACATATCCAGCAACACATAATATCACATGTCATCAACGTAAGTAAATATGCCCATCCCAATTGTCGTTGACATATAGCAACGAAACCGGCGATATCACATATTACACTTACGGTCGCAGAAAAGAAAGTGTAAAACTACAACAGTTGGAATCCGCAACCTCTTTAGACATCGCATGCCTAACTATATGAATTCCTAAGACATCGCATGCCTAACTATTATAAACCCCGCATTTTAGTCTCATCATCGAAAACTCTTTTCAATATCAAGTCGGGCAATTCAACAAGATTCCCGACATCCTGATCGAATGCTCGTCGCAAACTTTAGTAGACGGCCGTACCTCCAGATGCCTTCGACGAAGTGTACTAAGGCAGAACATCGCTGCTGCGAGCACCCGAACGGATGCTTTTGGCGACGAGGTTCTCCTACAGTCACTTGGTCGGGGCTATAGGGCATGGCTGTCTATTAAGTTTACCCGGCGAGTATCCGCGTACGCTACGTGATTGCGACAGACTTTTGATTGCATCAAAATCCCGTGGCAACCAATCATTTGAGATTGAAGTGCTAGATTTATAATATTCAAATCAGTTATCTCATAACTACTTGTGGATTCCAAATATTGTATCACATTCCAGATAAATAGACAATGTTAAACTTTCCGATCAAATAATCAAATACCCAAGTTTTCCCAATTGCTCAACACTTGAAGGGAGTTTAAAAAACATCCATTTCATGCCACAGTACCAACGGTCCAGCCGTAGAAGGGTCAAGCTAACGCCCCACATGCGGCACGCCGTACTGCCCCAAACCCTAAGGTTCAAAAGGCAGTTCAAGACGGTCACATAATCGAGTTAAGGTTTGTTGTCTTCTAGAGGGTCCATCGCGTTACTTGCACGACTTAGAACGTTCTTAAACTTCGGAAAAATCCAACACTTGGAAATTTTCCGGCAGGGGAAAAAGTGAGTTATTGATATCCAGTCGAACTTTTTAACACGATCTAAAAATTACCCGGACAAACTAAACAAAATTAAATTATCCGATCGAATCAACGAGTCCCCAATACAACCCTAAGAAAACTCAACACTTGAGTGGAATTAAAAAATTCCCAGAAAAAATTGACAAGAGAGGACCTAAGAATAAATATATGAAGTATGAGGGACAAAGTCATAATTTGGGCCGCAGAACCGCCGCCAAACCCTTGGTTTAGCCGCGGTTCCGCGTTCAAATAGATGAATCAGTGGGCCGTACTTCACAGTAATTCTTAGTTTTTCCTGCGTAATTTTCTGAGCTTTTTTAATTCATAAAAAATCACAATTTCAAAAAAAGTATAGAGAAGGGTATTATCGGGGTTATCCGGGTTCGATCGGACTTCTAACTTCGTCTAGAGTTCGCCTAAAGCTCTAGTTTGGCTCTGATAGCACTGTAGGGTTCCTAGGCACTCTAACAAAGTTCTACAAGGCATCAACCATGCCCGATTCAAAAAAAAAAATAGCCGTGCCGAACAACCCTAACCAAGATCGTATACTAGAGATTATGTGAAAACTAGCAAGTTAAACATTTTAACTACAAGTGAAAGGGATTATAACCTTTGTAGATCCGGTCCTTCACTTCTAAAGCTCCGTGTTGACGTCCCTTCGCTGCGATCATCGGGATCCCGGACTCTAGCGATGGTTTCTTCGGAGAAATGAGCGGGCTAGGTCGTTGACTTCGAGGCCGAAGATGATCTACGTCGAGAAGACTCAAACTCAAGATATTCCTTCACTTGGTCATAAACTTTGTGAAGAGAACACCCTAAACTAAATGGCAAGTAGTAGAGGATGATGAAATAGGAAGTGGGTTCACTTTGGATTTGGATTTCTCACTCTAATTCTTCACTTGAAAATTTCTAGCAAGGTTTTAAGAAAAGAATATGAATTAATTAAAAGGAATAATCAAGTGAAGTCTATCATAATGCAACCATGGGTGAGTTAACCTTTGTAGAGACTAAACTAGATTTTAAGTTAATGGTTAGGTTAATGAAAATCTCATGCAAAACAAAATGGTTAGACTTTGTCAAAGATGCTTAAAAGCTTCATGAAGCTTCAAGCAAAGACAAAGAAAACCACCATTTTGTTTTACCAAAACAAATAAGAAAAACCTAAACCATTAACCTAAACATGGTGTAAGTCATACACACACCCAAGTTTGCATGTATCATCAATCACGATACAAACTGAAAGGTTCCTAGGCACTCTAGTAAGGTCTCACAAGGCATCGAACATGCCATTTTAAAATTTTTGGTGCCGAGAAACCCTAGACTACGGATCGTTGCTAGAATTCTAGGCGAAACTAAAAGCTAGTTAACACATTAACTAAAAGTCGGAAACTACAACCTTTGTAGATCCGGATTTCCGCCTCCTTAGCTCCACGTGGTCATTCCCTCGCTGTCCATCAGGAATCCTCGACTCGATCATCGGCTTCATCGGGAAAGCAAGCGGAATAGGTCGTCGGCTTTGTGTCAAAGACGATCTACGTCGAGGTTGCACAAACTCAAGCTCCGACTTCACAAACTTGTGAAACTTGTGAAGTAAACACCCAAAACAACTTGGCAAGAGGTAGAGGGTGAAGAAATAGGAGGTGGGTTCACTTTAGATTTGGATTTCTCTCACTAAAACTCAAGTTGCCATTGGAGTAGCAAGCTTGAAGAAGAAGAAGAAGATGAGCTCAAGAAAAGATTATGATAAGTCTTATATTCAAAATAAAAATAAATCAAATACTTATCATAACTTGAACTAGGGTTAAGTGTAGAGAATTAACCATGGTCACTTTGATGGGTTAGGGTTAAGCATGAAGATAAGGATGGTTAGCAAAGTCAAAGCTTCATGAAGCTTCAATATAAAACAAACTTAGCCACCATTCTTATCATAACTCATTTCAAATAAATAAATAAATAAATAAATAAATAAATGAAAATGCAAAACCCTAATTATCATATTAACCATGGATTAATTTTATACACTTAACTAAATGATCAAGTATCATCAAACATGATACAAAAAAGTGCACGAAAGTATATCACATATACAATGTGCAATCCAAGTGAGAAAAATCCGTTTAAAGTGAACCAATACTAGTTAATGCAAAGTAATATATCAAATATATAATTATACATTAAATCATTAAATCAACACTTGATTCAATGATCCGGTTATATCGCATACAACCGACTAGTATGTAATGTATCGATTTATCGAATCAACGATTCGATAACTAGGTCATATCGAATATAACCAATCGAAACATATATCGCGAGAATGAAGTGCGGTATCACATACACGCATTATTCTCGGTCCTGCACATATCTCATATGCGCTCCTATTTCGTTTCTCTTGAGCCAGGAAACCTCTGTGTAGGACTCTAAAGACTCGTCAATACGCTGGTAGCAGATGATGATCATATCAAGCACCCACAAGCCGCAAGCGGTCTGCTAAACGTAACGGCCACACGGGTATTGAGCGATCAGAAGATCGACGAGCTAGTCCGCTTGTTGGGGTAAAAATTTACACCCCCGTTGACCGAGTCAAAGTCAAGGTCAACCCCAAGCCAGGTGGGCCCAAGCCCAGGTCAAGCGGGCCCATGCCCAAGTCGAGCCCGCGGCCAGCCTTCCGCCATGCCAACAACAAAAATCATGTAACAAATAATTTTTATGTAATTTTTGTGCATGAATGTATGCAAAATGGGCATAAAGCCAATATTTTGTAAGCCCATGGCTTATGTGCAAAAAAGAAATGGCACATAAGCCATGGGAGGGGCAAAATGCCATTCTGTAGAGCCCAAGGGGCTATATGTAAATATGTAGGCCTATAAAAGGCATGATGATGAATAAAGCAAGACTTTTCATTCCCCCAAAAAAACCTAGGGTTCTTTGTGCCTCCTGCTTCTTCTCTAAGGTTCTAAAACCTTCTCATTTCTTTTGAATTAAATCAAGAGTTTTACTCTTTCTTTTCCAAAACTAAGTGGTTTTCCACCACAAAACCCACAAAGGGGAACTCAGATCTCCCATCAGATCTCAAAAAGGAGTGATTTTTTTAAAATCTCCTACTTCTTGATCTTCAAGATCCGGCCAAACAACAGGAGGAAGAAGAAGAACCCCCTTTATCAGCTTCAAAACATCATAGGAGTTTAACTCCATACATATATACATAATAAATATTTCATTTCTGAATCACAGCTTCTGTTTCTTAGGCTAAAAGCCTCTTGTCCTCTCTAGCGCGCAGCGCAAGTGCGCAAAACGCCCGTGTGCCGACACGTGGCGCGCGCGCTTGCGCAAGTGCGCAAAGAGCCCGCGTGCCGACACGTGGCGCGCGCGCGCTTGCGCTCCAACGCGCATTGCGCAAAGCGCCCGCGTGCCGACACGTGGCGCGCGCGCGCTTGCGCACCTGCGCGCAACGCGCATTGCGCAAAGCGCCCACGTGCCGACACGTGGCGCGCGCGCGCTTGCGCACCTGCGCGCAGCGCTCTTGCGCAAAGCGCCCACGTGCCGACACGTGGCGCGCGCGCTTGCGCACCTGCGCGCAGCGCTCATTGCGCAAAGCGCCCACGTGCCGACACGTGGCGCGCTTGCGCCTGAGCGCACAGCACCTAAGCGCACAGCGCTCAAGGCGCTGGCCCCCACGCATCCTTTGGATACCTTTTCCCCTTTATTCATATATATATGTATATATATACATTTGTATACAAATGTACACATACACATACTCCGCAACATTCTCCCCCTCAAAAAAAATTTTCGGGCCGGGGCGCTGCCCCGAACCCCTCAAGGGGGCTGCTAGCCCCCTTGACCCCCAGCCCGCTATCCGGGTAGCGGGACCCCCGTAAAAACTCTGCGTGGCTCCCGATATATCCAAAACCCCCCTTTCAAAACAGAACACACGCACACCGCACATTGGGTTCGCATGACCAGTTTAACCCGTTAATCGGAGGTTCCCTCGCCCCAAAGGCGAGGGGTAATTAACGGCAGCTTAGTCCGCGGCTGCCGGAGATTCGGATCCCCACAATCATTAAAAACCGGCCTACCCTAGGCAGGGGGAATCTGTAGTACGCCTGACAAGCGCGCGCGTATTCCCATCTCACTGGGGCGACGAAAAACACCCTACAGATTCTGGCACGCCCGGTGGGACTAATCTCTCCTCCCATATTTCGGGTTTAAGCGTTCATGCGAACTCAATCAATATACATACATGTATTTATACTAAAAATAATGCTTTTTCATGCAGATTTTCAAGCAATCACTTTCCGACGATGTCTTCGATGATGAACTCAGCTCCCGTCTCCTACATGATGAAGATAGACTCCAGGACGGTCCTTCCGGCCAGTCTCGGACGACAATGGGAGGAGCCGTTGCTACCTTTCGGCTCTATTATGTTCATACCAATTGGCGCCATCCCAGCTCCTCAAGCTCCAGCAGCAGACAAACCGGTCTCGAAAGGCAGGAGACCAAATGTGGTGATCTCGAGGGCGCCCCAATCCAAACGCGAGTCGGTATCTGAACGACTTTCCTTGGCCCCAGCTGGGGGCATGGCCATCAACACCGACAAAGCAACAAGGCCTCTCGAGCAAGCTCCGGCGGTGCCCTTGACAACCGCTCGATCGGGAATCTTCTCAGGCATCCCCATCACTCGGCCTATGGCGGCTTCCCGAGGAGCAGAAGCCTGCCAAGCGCTTAAGGCAGAGAAGCTGAGGCAGAAGCGGCTTAGATATAGAGCCAACAAAAGGGCTAGGGCCCTGGCCATGTTAAAATTTATGAATTTCCAAAGCCCGGACCACTCCGCGAAACCAGCTGCCAGTGGTGAAAGAACGGCTGAATGTGTTATCCACACTGTCTACATGGCCGGACATGAAGAAACGAACCCTCCTCTTCTTCACAGCCATGGTGATGATATGGTTGACGCTACCCAGCATCGGCTCGATCTAAATGATGAAGAGCCCGCTCAGGCCGATAAGCCAGAGGAGCCCGTGGTTCCTACGGAATTGAGCTCAGGCAATAAAGATTACCCGGTTGTCATAGCCGGAACTACAGAGCAAGCATTATTCCAATGGCTTCAAAGGCAATTTCAGGACAGGGATGAGAAGATGGCCGAGGTCTATTCCAAAGCCGACGAGCTGGCAAACGTCATGGCAGATCTCGCGACCCAAGTCGCCCGGTTGCAATTACAGCAGAATCAAATTTTGGCTCATGAGCCAGGGATTGATACCCGGGGGCAGCCAACTGATATCCCTTTCAACCTAAAAGCGGAGCGCTTTCGCGAAAATCGGCCGCAATCAGCCTCCAGTCCCTCCGATACATACGCCGGGGGGGAATCGCCTCTGAAAGAGAAACTGGAAAAGGTCTATTCCTTCAAGAGGGAAAAGGTCTACAAGATATTCAGGGACGCCCTAAGAAACGGTCTACAACTGCCAGAATCAAAGAGACCGCAAGAAGAGAATATGACCGACGACCCAAAATATTGCCCCTATCACAGGGTGGTAGGTCATGCCATTGAGGACTGCTTTGTCTTCAAAGATTGGGTCGAAAGGCAATACAAGATGGGAGAGATAGAACTGTCTAAAGGCGTGTTAGCAAACAGTCAAGCTACGACCGCCGATTTCATGCAAATGGAGACCGAAGCCTTTCGGGAACCTAACCCTCCCAGACATGTGCAGGGCGAACCAAAGATTGATCGGCCTCAGGGACCGGCGTCAGTGAGGGCACCTACTCTGATGGAGAGAAGGAAGAAGGTGTACTCCTTTAGGAGGGATGAGGTCCGCGATATATTCGAGGAAGCCCTGAACAATGGCCTGCAACTGCCTATTCCGAAGAGGCCACATGAAATGAATATGACTGGCAATCCTATATACTGCCCATACCATAGAGTGCTGAGTCATACCATTGAAGATTCCTGTGTTTTCAAAGATTGGGCAGAGGACCAATATAAGCTTGGAAAAACCTCACAATCCTCGGATGTATCGGCAAGCCACAGAGCTAGGTCATCAACACAGCTCCGCCAAGATCAATGTTCAAGGAGCTGGGATAAGCAAAGAGGACCACCACGTCGTTAAACTGGGAAACAATCGACCTCTAAGTCGTTAAACTGGGAATGTAAAAAAAAAATGTAAATAAAAAAAAATGTGTAAATAAAAGAAAAATGAAAATAAAGCCGAAATGATGGGGCAACCGCGAATAAAAGCCGAAATGGTAGGGCAATCGCGACCTTCGCGATAAAAAAAAGGTTGAAATGATAGAGCAATCGCGGTACAAAAAAAAAAAGGGCGGATGATGAGTTGCTCCTGGCATTATTCCAGTGCAGCAATACAGACGCCAAACAAAAATCCAATTTCCCAAAATTCTTTCAGCCCTACGGCCAGTCCCCAAATTGACTACCGTATACAATCCACGGGCTCAAATAATTCTCAGTATACTCATGCCCCACCGCAACCACCAGTTACGCGGCTGGTCTCCGCCTTTGGAATTATGCTTCATTGGAAAGACCCACTCATGTGTCCTCACGATGCATGAGGAGAACAAACCTTCGTGAGATCCTTACGACTCACCAAGGAAAAACACACTTAGGAGTCCTCACGACTCTTAAGGAGAAAATACACCTGCGGGATCCTTACGATTCGTAGGGAGAAAATGCTTTTATGGGACCCTCACGGCCCATAAAATTGAAAAGTCTTAGGTGATAGGGATCCAAACCTGTCTCCTAAGCCATCGCTCCCCAATCCCCAAGTGGCGAATGATGAGTCGCTCCTGGTACCATATCCAGTGCAGCGATGCAGACGCCAACCAAATTCCAAATCCCAATCCCCAAGTGGCGAATGATGAGTCGCTCCTGGTACCATATTCCAGTGCAGCGATGCAGACGCCAACCAAATTCCAACTCCCATACCCCAACGGCGAATGATGAGTCGCACCTGGTACCATATTCCAGTGCAGCGATGCAGACGCCAACAAAGTCCCGAAATGTTTTTGGCCCTACGATCTGGATCATACATCCTGCAAAACCGTATACAATCCACGGGCGTAAAACGATCCCAATCTCTCCCAAGTCCTACCGGCGAGACCACATTCAAAGTCCCACCGGCAGGGAAGATTCCAAAAAAAAAAAATGAAAATGAAAAAAATGAAAAAAAAAAGAAGAAAAAAAAAGGAAAAAAAAAGAAGAAGAACGGTATGTCCACAAGCAAAATGGGCACGGATGAAAACCCGAAAGGGCTCCGTGAGTAAAAACAGCAGGACTGCCGGCGAGTTTGTGAAAACCCGAAAGGGCGCAAACTCGTAAAAAAAAAGAAAAGAGATGAAATGCACTCGCAAAGTCCTCTCGACTTTGTGAGGAGAAAATTCCCGCGTGAGATCTTTACGACTCACAAAGGAGCAATACACTTAGGAGTCCCCACGACTCCTAAGGAGAAAATACACCTACGAGATCCTTTCGACTCGTAGGGAGAAAATGCTTTTATGGGACCCTCACGGCCCATAAAATTGAAAAGCCTTAGGTGACAGGGATCTAAACCTGTCTCGTAAGCCACCAATTCCCAAATCCTCTCGGGGCACATGATGAGTTGCTCCTGGCATTATTCCAGTGCAGCAATGCAGATGCCAAACGAAAAAAAACCAAATCCAAATCCTCCCGGGGCACATGATGAGTTGCTCCTGGCATTATTCCAGTGCAGCAATGCAGATGCCAAACAAAAAAAAACCAAATCCAAATCCTCCCGGGGCAAATGATGAGTTGCTCCTGGCATTATTCCAGTGGAGCAATGCAGATGCCGACAAAAATACCAATCCCAAAATTCTCTCATGACGAATGATGATTCGCTCCTGGTACCATATTCCAGTATAGCGATGCTGATGTCAACTTAAGTCAAACAAATCAAACCATCCAATTCCAACATCGACCTTTGCGTCAAACAGCGACACTCCGTGCCGGGGGCACGTCTACCAAATCGCTCCGTAACAGAGCGTCGACCGTCTATGTCGCAAAAATGGCAGTGCAGGCTCCCGCAAACTGGGAACCCAAATCGCTTCGGATTAGAGCGTCGACCGTCTATGTCGCAAAAAGGGCAGTGCAGGCTCCCGCAAACTGGGAACCCAAATCGCTCCGGATCAGAGCGTCGACCGTCTATGTCGCAAAAAGGGCAGTGCAGGCTCCCGCAAATTGGGAACCCAAATCGCTTCGGATCAGAGCGTCGACCGTCTATGTCGCAAAAAGGGCAGTGCAGGCTCCCGCAAACTGGGAACCCAAATCGCTCCGGATCAGGGCGTCGACCGTCTATGTCGCAAAAAGGGCAGTGCAGGCTCCCGCAAATTGGGAACCCAAATCGCTTCGTAACAGAGCGTCGACCGTCTATGTAGCAAAAAGGGCAGTGCAGGCTCCCGCAAATTGGGAACCCAAGTCGCTTCGTTACAGAGCGTCGACCGTCTATGTCGCAAAAAGGGCAGTGCAGGCTCCCGCAAACTGGGAACCCAAATCGCTCCGGATCAGAGCGTCGACCGTCTATGTCGGAAAAAGGGCAGTGCAGGCTCCCGCAAATTAGGAACCCAAATCGCTTCGGATCAGAGCGTCGACCGTCTATGTCGCAAAAAGGGCAGTGCAGGCTCCCGCAAACTGGGAACCCAAATCGCTCCGGATCAGGGCGTCGACCGTCTATGTCGCAAAAAGGGCAGTGCAGGCTCCCGCAAATTGGGAACCCAAATCGCTTCGTAACAGAGCGTCGACCGTCTATGTCGCAAAAAGGGCAGTGCAGGCTCCCGCAAATTGGGAACCCAAATCGCTCCGTAACAGAGCGTCGACCGTCTATGTCGCAAAAAGGGCAGTGCAGGCTCCCGCAAATTGGGAACCCAAATCGCTCCGGATCAGAGCGTCGACCGTCCATGTCGCAAAAAGGGCAGTGCAGGCTTCCTACAAAGCAGGAACCAGATCGCTCCGAGCCAGGGAAACGTCTACCACGGACACTCCGTCTCGGAGACGCGTTAAGCGTCGACCGTCCATGTCGTAAAACGGGCAGTGCGGGCTCCCCACAAATCGGGAACCAAATCACTCCGGGTCAGGGAAACGTCTACCACGGACACTCCGTCTCGGAGACGCGTTAAGCGTCGACCGTCCATGTCGTAAAACGGGCAGTGCAGGCTTCCTACAAAGCAGGAACCAGATCGCTCTGAGCCAGGGAAACGTCTACCACGGACACTCCGTCTCGGAGACGCGTTAAGCGTCGACCGTCCATGTCGCAAAAAGGGCAGTGCAGGCTTCCTACAAAGCAGGAACCAGATCGCTCCGAGCCAGGGAAACGTCTACCACGGACACTCCGTCTCGGAGACGCGTTAAGCGTCGACCGTCCATGTCGTAAAACGGGCAGTGCGGGCTCCCCACAAATCGGGAACCAAATCACTCCGGGTCAGGGAAACGTCTACCACGGACACTCCGTCTCGGAGACGCGTTAAGCGTCGACCGTCCATGTCGTAAAACGGGCAGTGCAAGCTCCCCACAAATCGGGAACCAAATCACTCCGGGTCAGGGAAACGTCTACCACGGACACTCCGTCTCGGAGACGCGTCAAGCGTCGACCGTCCATGTCGTAAAAAGGGCAGTGCGTCCCAAAAAGTAGGAACCAAAGCAAGTCGCCTCCACGTGAAAGAAGATCCATCAATTTCATGCACACGACCCATATATGCTGTGTGCATTTATTGATGGGGGGCACTTTGTTGGGGTAAAAATTTACACCCCCGTTGACCGGGTCAAAGTCAAGGTCAATCCCAAGCCAGGTGGGCCCAAGCCCAGGTCAAGCGGGCCCATGCCCAAGTCGAGCCCGCGGCCAGCCTTCCGCCATGCCAACAACAAAAATCATGTAACAAATAATTTTTATGTAATTTTTTTGCATGAATGTATGCAAAATGGGCATAAAGCCAATATTTTGTAAGCCCATGGCTTATGTGCAAAAAAGAAATGGCACATAAGCCATGGGAGGGGCAAAATGCCATTCTGTAGAGCCCAAGGGGCTATATGTAAATATGTAGGCCTATAAAAGGCATGATGATGAATAAAGCAAGACTTTTCATTCCCCCAAAAAAACCTAGGGTTCTTTGTGCCTCCTGCTTCTTCTCCAAGGTTCTAAAACCTTCTCATTTCTTTTGAATTAAATCAAGAGTTTTACTCTTTCTTTTCCAAAACTAAGTGGTTTTCCACCACAAAACCCACAAAGGGGAACTCAGATCTCCCATCAGATCTCAAAAAGGAGTGATTTTTTTAAAATCTCCTACTTCTTGATCTTCAAGATCCGGCCAAACAACAGGAGGAAGAAGAAGAACCCCCTTTATCAGCTTCAAAACATCATAGGAGTTTAACTCCATACATATATACATAATAAATATTTCATTTCTGAAGCACAGCTTCTGTTTCTTAGGCTAAAAGCCTCTTGTCCTCTCCAGCGCGCAGCGCAAGTGCGCAAAACGCCCGCGTGCAGACACGTGGCGCGCGCGCTTGCGCACCTGCGTGCTTGCGCAAGTGCGCAAAGCGCCCGCGTGCCGACACGTGGCGCGCGCGCGCTTGCGCTTCAACGCGCATTGCGCAAAGCGCCCACGTGCCGACACGTGGCGCGCGCGGGCTTGCGCACCTGCGCGCAACGCGCATTGCGCAAAGCGCCCACGTGCCGACACGTGGCGCGCGCGCGCGCTTGCGCACCTGCGCGCAGCGCTCTTGCGCAAAGCGCCCACGTGCCGACACGTGGCGCGCGCGCTTGCGCACCTGCGCGCAGCGCTCATTGCGCAAAGCGCCCACGTGCCGACATGTGGCGCGCTTGCGCCTGAGCGCACAGCACCTAAGCGCACAGCGCTCAAGGCGCTGGCCCCCACGCATCCTTTGGATGCCTTTTCCCCTTTATTCATATATATATGTATATATATACATTTATATACAAATGTACACATACACATACTCCGCAACATTCTCCCCCTCAAAAAAAATTTTCGGGCCGGGGCGCTGCCCCGAACCCCTCAAGGGGGCTGCTAGCCCCCTTGACCCCCAGCCCGCTATCCGGGTAGCGGGACCCCCGTAAAAACTCTGCGTGGCTCCCGATATATCCAAAACCCCCCTTTCAAAACAGAACACACGCACACCGCACATTGGGTTCGCATGACCAGTTTAACCCGTTAATCGGAGGTTCCCTCGCCCCAAAGGCGAGGGGTAATTAACGGCAGCTTAGTCCGCGGCTGCCGGAGATTCGGATCCCCACAATCATTAAAAACCGGCCTACCCTAGGCAGGGAGAATCTGTAGTACGCCTGACAAGCGCGCGCGTATTCCCATCTCACTGGGGCGACGAAAAACACCCTACACCGCTCACACTCCTGCGAATCCGACCAGTAACACTTACCATACAGTCAAGTCTCTTCGTCTGATACGTCGCATATCAAGTCTAGGGGTGGTATACGTCAGATCCCAATAACCCGATAAGTCGTGCCGATGTGAGGCTCATAACGGGTCGAGAAACTACTGGTAACACTTACCAGCAAATCTCTGATCAGCCCTGGCCAGGGACTTACCTGTTACGGCCAATCGAGCACAGCGCAACATCAACTCCCAATACCGGGAGAGACGAAACCCCTCCTATCGCTCATTGCCTCCATGTGACTCGGGACTGTACCCAAAGACCACCGTTTTGCACGCCCTCATGGACGTGGTAAGGTGGAGATCAAAGCACAGTGGGAATCACACAAGACTCTATGACGATCTCGGGTCTACAGACTAACCTGTACAAGTGTCACCTGAGAACTGCCATCTGACGTGAGGTATAATACCATCTGGGAGTTCTCGGCGAGTCCGTCCAGTGTACCCAGTGACCACTGAGCACCCGTACACTATCTCTGATGTCAAACACCAATGGATATGGGATCATCCATCGCCCATCACATGGGTCGAGAAGCGTATACGCTAGTCTACACTGGCATATCGATGCCCCGTCTCGATACACCCACGACTAGGGACCTTGAAGGAGGTACTTTGGACTACCATGTCCCCACTAGTATGATCTGCATCATAGTCCAGGTAGTCAAGTACACATCCTAAGGGCCTTACCAACATGTAACTATAAGACAGTATAAAGAGACTAGTGTACATGTTAAGATAAATGGCAACCAGATAGCATACTATCATGTCGAGCAAGAAAGTCATCTCTATATATGTCCAAGCATCCAATATAATATACATAATCTGTACAATACTGGCCTCTAGGGCATACATACAACTAACAATCTCCCACTTGCACTAGGGCCAGCTGCTGTAGTATCTCATACCGAGCATCCCGAAGAGTCTCTCAAACTGTATCTGGGGAATGGCCTTCGTGAGTGGATCCTCCGTGTTGTTCTTCGTGTCAACCCTCCTGACCTCGATCTCCCGGCGATCAACTATCTCCCGGATCTGGTGATACCGCCTCAGAATATGCCTGGACCGCTGATGGGACCTGGGTTCCTTGGCCAAAGCCACCGCTCCATTGTTATCGCAATACAAAGGTATTGGATACTCAATGGATGGAACCACTCCAAGTTCAGAAATGAACTTCTTGATCCAGACAGCTTCTTTAGCAGCATCGTTGGCAGCGATGTATTCAGCCTCCATCGTCGAGTCTGCCACGGTTTCCTGCTTGGAACTCTTCCAGCTAACCGCCCCTCCGTAAAGGGTAAAGACAAAGCCCGACTGCGACTTAGAGTCGTCCTTATCACTCTGGAAGCTCGAATCGGTAAAGGACTCCACTTGGAGTTCTCCGTTACCATACACCAAGAACATATCTCTAGTCTTTCGTAAGTACTTGAGAATGCTCTTCACAGCTGTCCAGTGACTCTCTCCAGGATCAGCTTGATACCTGCTCACTACACTTAGTGAGTATGCTACATCGGGTCTGGTACATAGCATCGCATACATGATAGAGCCTGCTGCCGAAGCATAGGGTATCCCTTGCATGCGAGCTCTCTCCAAATCAGTCTTGGGAGACATCTCTTTGGAGAGAGTGACTCCAGAGATCGTGGGCAAGTTCCCACGCTTGGACTCTTCCATACTAAACCTCTTCAGTATGGTGTCAATGTACCTGGATTGGGACAATCCCAAAATCCGTTTGGATCTATCTCTATAGATCCTAATTCCCAATATGCAGGAGGCATCACCAAGATCTTTCATTGAGAATCTTTGTGATAAGAAGAGCTTGACCGATTGCAGCATAGGAACATCATTTCCTATCAAGAGTATGTCGTCCATGTACAATACGAGGAAGACAACCTTACTCTCTGCCACCTTCTTGTAGACACAAGGTTCATCTGGATTTTTGACGAAATCAAACTCTTTGATAACGACGTCAAAGCAGATGTTCCATCTCCGCGATGCTTGCTTTAATCCATAAATGGATTTAAGCAGCTTGCACACCTTCCCGCTGCTCCCACTGTCTACGAAGCCCTCTGGCTGAGTCATGTACACGCACTCTTCTAAATCACCATTTAGAAAGGCGGTCTTAACATCCATTTGCCAGATTTCGTAGTCATGAAAGGCAGCAATAGCAAGCATGATTCGGATGGATTTAAGCATAACCACTGGAGAAAAGGTCTCGTCATAGTCCACACCTGGTCTTTGACGAAAACCCTTTGCTACAAGTCTAGCTTTGAAAGTCTCCACTTTCCCATCTACACCAAGTTTCTTCTTAAAGATCCACTTGCTCCCAATGGGTTTTACCCCTTCAGGAGCAACTTCCAAAGTCCATACTTTGTTGGTGTACATGGAATCCATCTCGGACCGCATAGCATCCAGCCATTTCACTGAGTCCCCACTCGTGATGGCCTGCTCGAAGCTAGTTGGGTCATCATCCTCCATGATGCAATCCTCGCTTCCACCATCAATGAGAAAACCGTAGTATCTCTCAGGTGGACGAGAAACCCTACCAGATCGGCGGAGTGGCTGGGGTTCATCGGGAACTATGGAATCCTCGGGTTCAACCAAATCTTCTGTTGTAGTCTGTGTCGCTGGAACCTCTTCCAGTTCTACCTCAATGCCATTTATCTGTTTCATAAGAAAACCTTTTTCTAAGAAAGTGGCATGTCGAGAAACAAACACCTTTTGTTCCTCAGGGTGGTAGAAGATATACCCTTGTGAATTTTTGGGATATCCTACAAACTTACATAAGACAGATCTTGCCTCGAGTTTGTCCGGATTTTGTCTTTTGACATAGGCTGGACAACCCCATATCTTAATATAATTAAGATGTGGTCTCTTCCCTTTCCATATCTCATATGGAGTGGTAGGCACTGATTTGGTAGGAACTCTATTCAATAGGTCCATGGCTGTCTCAAGCGCATGTCCCCAGAAGGAAATAGGTAACTCAGCTGTACTCATCATTGAGCGCACCATATCTAATAGGGTGCGGTTTCTCCGTTCAGATACACCGTTGTGCTGTGGTGTATAAGGAGGAGTCAGCTGAGAGAGAATCCCATTCTCTTTTAGGAAGTCCAGGAATTCATTGCTTAAGTATTCCCCTCCTCGATCAGATCGAAGGATTTTAATACTTTTTCCGGTTTGGTTCTCAACTTCTTGTTTATATTCCCTAAATTTCTCAAAAGCTTCTGATTTGTGTTTCATCAGGAACACATATCCGAATCTAGAGAGATCGTCAGTGAATGTAATGAAGTACGAAGAACCATCCCTGGCATGTGTAGACATGGGACCGCATACATCACTATGTATCAGTCCTAAGAGTTCGGTAACTCTTTCTCCGTGTCCCGTAAACGGAGTCTTGGTCATCTTGCCTTTGAGACATGACTGGCAAGTGTCATAAGATGAAAATTCAAACGGATTTAAATATCCATCTTTATGCAACTTAGCTAGTCGTGTCGCATTGATGTGACCCAGTCTACAATGCCACAAGAAGGATTCGTTGAGTTCAGAACTCTTCCTCTTGTGTGTGTTTGTTATGCTCAGAACTGTTGATTGATTTAGAACATAAATGCCATTGCACAACGTGCCTGATCCAACCAACTTTTGGTTATGGAAAATGTTCATAACATTGTCCTGTAATACAAAATTATATCCTTCTTTACTTAGCAAAGAAACCGATATAATATTGCATATCAGGTTCGGCATGTAATAGCATTCGTTCAGAACCAATGTATTACCAGTTGGTAATACAAGGTGATATTCCCCGACAGTCTTAGCTGCAACAATTGCACCATTTCCAACTCTTATGTCTTTATCACCTTCTCCAAGTTCTCTACCTTTCCTTAGCCCATGTAACTGATTACATATATGGGATCCCGACCCGGTATCCAATACCCAGGACGTAGAGCAAATGGAGAAACAGTTCTCAGTAACGAACACACCCGAAGAAAATGCATCATCATGTACTTTCTTCATTCGGGTGGCATGGGAATCCTGGTATTCCCCTATATCCTGTTCATTCCTATAACTCTTATAGGAAAGAACGGAACCAACGTTCCCCAGCACAGTATAACATGCGGGTTCGGTCAATACATCCATATTATTATCTTGATTAAGGCATGAAATGGTCGCTACCTGGAGAGAGAGAGAAGAAAACACTTTAGCGTAAGCTCGTGCAAGATCAGATTGGTTATTATCTTATCTAATCAGGATGGCTCCCACTACTTTTTATCAAATCTTCCTTCAAACCCTAAAAGGAAAGACTACCCGGGATTAATTACACACTACAAGTTCGCCAATCTTTCAGCCAGGCCAGTGTCGGTACTTTGAGGGAGGTCCCCCGTGCTTTCGCACGAACCTAATTACTGTAAACCTCGTTTTCCCAGAGGCGTAACCTCGTTAACACCTTTCTAAACACCTACTTGATCGGCTAATTGTAATGTGTAAAACTCACCCAGGAGTAACTCTTACTCACAGTGGGTATCGGGATTCAACTATCTCATAGAAGGTATGCAATCTCATTGCAAATTTCAACACTTGAAATTCCCGATAATCTTTTGCCCCTAGCGTGCTATGACCTTGACGCATGCCAAACAACCCATAGTGCGCTAGTCAAGTTCAACCCGTCATTTCCTGATTGAATTAAATCCACCCGCACGACCCTTGACGCATGCCAAACAACGCCGTGCGAATACCCTAATCCAATCTGCATCATATGCATAAACAGATAAATACTAGTTTAGCTACCGTACACTACGCCTTGACGCATGCCAAACAACCGCAGCACGAATACTAAATAGTACTTATCTGAAATGATGGAGGGCTACGCCAGGTTTTTCTGAAAACCATGAGCGTAATGAACTTGATATCGTTGTAGAATCAAATGAAGTTTTTAAAATGGAGTGATTTTGAGGCTTTTCTTGTTTTGCTAAAGGAGTCACTCCCGGTGAAGGGATCTCGGTCCTTTCCTCGTCGAATGAGGTGCGGGATATATCATATATATCGCTGTGCAAAGCAAAAACCCAAAAGCAGTCAAAAGCAAACCGAGTGTAGCATCTGCCAGTTATTGCTAAAGGAGTCACTCCCGGTGAAGGGATCTCGGTCCTTTCCTCATCGAATAAGGTGCAGGGTATATCATATATACCGCTATGCAAAGCAAGAACTGTAGCTACCTGTTTTATTTAAAATCTGATTCTACAACATCTTAGGTTTCTTATCTTTCATTAATCACATTAATGAAGTCCCATCATTTAAATACCTAAACAACACAGATAGATATGACGTACACTTATGCCATCCGCATTCGCCTCGATGTCCCCTTGTGCACCGTTAGGTTAGGTAACTAACGACAGAGCAGGGCAGGGCTAGCGCGGGTGTAAAACATAAGTAACGTCTATATAATATATCATATATACTATATACTATATCCATCACAGAGTCACAACACAGATATCGCAGCAGAATAAACATATGAAATATTGGATATACTAGGACGTTCGTGTTTTCAATACTAGCCAGTATAAAACACGGATTCCACGGTCGTGATGAATAGCCAATCCCACACCCCTAGACCCCTACGAGAGCGGCAAGCAACCCTGCCAATTCTAGGGTTAGGAGACCCGGACTCGACTCCTCGAGTTGGTCTCCCACTGGACCCCAGAACCCGGTTACTTGTGCTCCCCTCCTTGGGTCTATCCTAATGCGGAAAAGTAAATAATATACAAAGGGTGACAACTTCCGCTACCTGGAAGTGCCCCAAATAAAAGAATATTACATACAAGTTTTTACATGAATGAAAATGAAAAACACTCATCTCATATAAAAACCCCCGGCTATTCAAACACGACGATCCAATATAACATATCCAGCAACACATAACATCACATGTCATCAACGTAAGTATGCATACCCCAATTGTCGTTGACGTATAGCAACGAAACCGGCGATATGAACATACTACACATACGGTCACAGAAAAGAAAGTGTAAAACAACAACAATTGGAATCCGCAATCTCCTTAGACATCATATGCCTAACAGTTACAAACCCCGCATTTTAGTCTCATTATCGAAAACTCTTTTCAATATCGTATGGGACTAAACTGCTAGATTTATAACATTCATCCAGTTATCTCATAACTGTTTGTGAATTCCAATTATTGTATCCAATTCCGGATAAATAGAACATATCAAACTTTCCGATCGAACATTCGAACACCCAAGTTTTCCCGACACCGATCAACACATGAAATAGGTTCAAAGACATTCACTTCATACCTCAGTACCAACGGTCCAGCCGTAGAAGGGTCAAGCCAACGCCTCACATGTGGCACGCCGTACTGCCCCAAACCCGAAGGTTCAAAGGGCAGTTCAAGACGGTCACATAATCGAGTTAAGGTTTGTTGTCTTCTAGAGGGACCATCGCGTTACTTGCACTACTCAGAACGTCTTTTAACCACACAATAATCCAACACTTGGATATTCCGGCAGGGGAAAACCTGGGTATTTATATCCGGTCGAACTCTTTAACATATTCTACAATTATCTGGAAAAACACTTAGACAAAAATTTGATAACCCGATTGAATAAACGAATCCCCAAAGCAACCCCAAAATACTCTTCTGTGAAGTCACAATAAAATATCCCAGAAAACACAGCATTGAATTATATGAGTTACTGTGCAAAAATAATTATTCAAGGGAACAGTAAGACCGCGGAAGCGCCGCACATGCCTAGCATGTGCCGCCCTTCCGCGGTGGAAAAGTGGAATTAGCCCCTCGTGTTTCACAGTAATTCTAATAACACCCTGCTTGATTTTCTACATATTTTTAATTGACAAAAATCCGAATTTTTAGAAAAAGTCCAGAGAGCATTTTTAGGTTTTGGATTTCGGTTCGATCGGGTTTCAAACATCGTCGGGACTTCGCCTAAGGCTCTAGCTAGGCTCTGATACCAGTGAAAGGTTCCTAGGCACTCTAGTAAGGTCTCACAAGGCATCGAACATGCCGTTTTAAAATTTTTGGTGCCGAGAAACCCTAGACTACGGATCGTTGCTAGAATTCTAGGCGAAACTAAAAGCTAGTTAACACATTAACTAAAAGTCGGAAACTACAACCTTTGTAGATCCGGATTTCCGCCTCCTTAGCTCCACGTGGTCATTCCCTCGCTGTCCATCATGAATCCTCGACTCGATCATCAGCTTCATCGGGAAAGCAAGCGGAATAGGTCGTCGGCTTTGTGTCAAAGACGATCTACGTCGAGGTTGCACAAACTCAAGCTCCGACTTCACAAACTTGTGAAACTTGTGAAGTAAACACCCAAAACAATTTGGCAAGAGGTAGAGGGTGAAGAAATAGGAGGTGGGTTCACTTTAGATTTGGATTTCTCTCACTAAAACTCAAGTTGCTATTGGAGTAGCAAGCTTGAAGAAGAAGAAGAAGATGAGCTCAAGAAAAGATTATGATAAGTCTTATATTCAAAATAAAAATAAATCAATTACTTATCATAACTTGAACTAGGGTTAAGTGTAGAGAATTAACCATGGTCACTTTGATGGGTTAGGGTTAAGCATGAAGATAAGGATGGTTAGCAAAGTCAAAGCTTCATGAAGCTTCAATATAAAACAAACTTAGCCACCATTCTTATCATAACTCATTTCAAATAAATAAATAAATAAATAAATAAATAAATGAAAATGCAAAACCCTAATTATCATATTAACCATGGATTAATTTTATACACTTAACTAAATGATCAAGTATCATCAAACATGATACAAAAAAGTGCACGAAAGTATATCACATATACAATGTGCAATCCAAGTGAGAAAAATCCGTTTAAAGTGAACCAATACTAGTTAATGCAAAGTAATATATCAAATATATAATTATACATTAAATCATTAAATCAACACTTGATTCAATGATCCGGTTATATCGCATACAACCGACTAGTATGTAATGTATCGATTTATCGAATCAACGAATCGATAACTAGGTCATATCGAATATAACCAATCGAAACATATATCGCGAGAATGAAGTGCGGTATCACATACACGCATTATTCTCGGTCCTGCACATATCTCATATGCGCTCCTATTTCGTTTCGCTTGAGCCAGGAAACCTCTGTGTAGGACTCTAAAGACTCGTCAATACGCCGGTAGCAGATGATGATCATATCAAGCACCCACAAGCCGCAAGCGGTCTGCTAAACGTAACGGCCACCCGCGTATTGAGCGATCAGAAGATCGACGAGCTAGTCCGCTCACACTCCTGCGAATCCGACCAGTAACACTTACCATACAGTCAAGTCTCTTCGTCTGATACGTCGCATATCAAGTCTAGGGGTGGTATACGTCAGACCCCAATAACCCGATAAGTCGTGCCGATGTGAGGCTCATAACGGGTCGAGAAACTACTGGTAACACTTACCAGCAAATCTCTGATCAGCCCTGGCCAGGGACTGACCTGTTACGGCCAATCGAGCACAGCGCAACATCAACTCCCAATACCGGGAGAGACGAAACCCCTCCTATCGCTCATTGCCTCCATGTGACTCGGGACTGTACCCAAAGACCACCGTTTTGCACGCCCTCATGGACGTGGTAAGGTGGAGATCAAAGCACAGTGGGAATCACACAAGACTCTATGACGATCTCGGGTCTACAGACTAACCTGTACAAGTGTCACCTGAGAACTGCCATCTGACGTGAGGTATAATACCATCTGGGAGTTCTCGGCGAGTCCGTCCAGTGTACCCAGTGACCACTGAGCACCCGTACACCATCTCTGATGTCAAGCACCAATGGATATGGGATCATCCATCGCCCATCACATGGGTCGAGAAGCGTATACGCTAGTCTACACTGGCATATCGATGCCCCGTCTCGATACACCCACGACTAGGGACCTTGAAGGAGGTACTTATGGACTACCATGTCCCCACTAGTATGATCTGCATCATAGTCCAGGTAGTCAAGTACACATCCTAAGGGCCTTACCAACATGTAACTATAAGACAGTATAAAGAGACTAGTGTACATGTTAAGATAAATGGCAACCAGATAGCATACTATCATGTCGAGCAAGAAAGTCATCTCTATATATGTCCAAGCATCCAATATAATATACATAATCTGTACAATACTGGCCTCTAGGGCATACATACAACTAACACAAACTAGTGCACAAACATATATCACATATACAATTTGTGCACATCAAGTGAGAAAATCAATCTTAAGTGAACCAATACTAGTCAATGTAAAGTAATATATCAAATATATATAATTATACATTAAATCATTAAATCAATACTTGATTTAATGATCCAGTCATATTGCATACAACCGACAAATATCAAGTGTATCAATATATCGAATCAACATTTGATTCGGTAACCCGGCTATATCTCATATAACCGTCCGATGATACAAATCGTGAGAATAGAATTCAGTATCATATACTGGTATTATTCTCGGTCCCGCACATATCTCATATGCGCTCCTATTTCGTTTCGCTTGAGCCAGAAAACCTCTGTGTAGGACTCTAAAGACTCGTCAATACGCCGGCAGTAGGTGGTGATCATATCAATCACCCACAAGCCGCAAGCGGTCTGCTAAACGTAACGGCCACCCGGGTATTGAGTGATCAGAAGATCAACGAGCAAACCTGCTCACACTCCTGCGAATCTAACCAGTAACACTTACCGCACAGTCCGGTCTGTTCGTCTGATATGTCGCATATCTCGCCAAGGTGTGGTAAACGTCAGACCCCAGCAGCTTGATAAGTCATGCCCATACTAGGTCCATAACAAACGTGAAACTACTGATAACTCTTACCAGTAAATCACTGCAACCCTGGCCAGGGATTTCCAGTTATGCCCAGTCGAGCATAGCTCAACATCAACCCCCAATACCGGGAGAGACGAATCCCCTCCTATCTCTCATTGCCTCCATGTGAATCGGGACTGTATCCAAAAACCACCTGTTTGCATGACTCAGTAGAGCCGTGGTAGGGTGGAAATCAAAGCACAGTGGGAGACACACAAGACTCTATGACGATCTCGGGTCAACAGACTAAGCCGTACCAGTGTCACCAGAGAACTGCCATCTGACGTGAGGTATAATACTATTTGGGAGTTCTCGGCGAGTCCGTTCAGTGTACCCAGTCACCACTGAGCACCCGCATACCATCTCTGATGTCAAACACCAATGGATATGGGATCATCCATCGCCCATCACATGGGTCGAGAAGATATACGCTAGTCTACTCTGGAATATCGATGCCCCGTCTCGATATTCCTATGACTAGGAACATTGAAGGATGTACTGATGGACTACCCAGGCCCCACTAGTATGATCTACATCATAGTCCTGCAAGTCGAGTACATATCCTAAGGACTTTATCAACATGTAACTGAGAGGCAATAAGTGTACATGTTAAGATAAAGAGCAACCAGATAGCGTACTATCATGTTGAGCAAGAAAGTCCTACCTATATATGTCCCAGTATCCACTACAATATACATCTCATGTACAGTAATGGCCTCTAGGGCATACATATAACTAACACTTGGTCCCATCAGGTATCAAGAAAAAATCTTCTGGCGGGGTATCGCTCAGTTTGGGAGATTGTTGATCTCTACAAAGTTGAGATATAGAGAGAAGAAGTTGGAACATTATAGCGGATCCACTCACTGAGGCTATTTCTCGAACACGGATGTTCCTCAAACTAGATTTGAGAAACTGATTAGTAGAGAAGTTGGGTATTCGGTAGCACACGAGCTGTGAGTACGTGATACCGTAATAATTAGCTTTAAGTGCAAGTGGGAGATTGTTGGACATAATGCCCTCAAGTCAATTATTGTAATCACAGGCGCGGGATTGTGATGATTGAGGAAGGACCTATACGGGTAGGACAGTCTTACTCAAAATGATAGTATGCTAACCGGTTTTTCTTTATCATCTTGTACATGAAAGTGTATGTTAGCACCACCACTGGGTTTTACTAGCATCAAGCATGTCGTTTTTTAAAGATTTAGGGTGCTAATCTACACTAACCAAGATCTTAAACTAGATGATTAGGGTTTAATTATGATATCATAAAAACTAGCTAAGAGAAAAGTGGCTACAACCATTGTAGACCGTGTCCTTCTCTTCTAAACCACCGGGTTGTAGTCCCTACGACTCCACTAGGCTCCACATGAAGGTTGAACGAACTTTCTTCGATAATCTTTGTGCCGAAGATAATCCACCCGAAGTCCGCTAATCCAAGCTACCTCTCACTAAACTCTTTAGTGAAGGAAACACACTACACTCAAATGCTAATTAAGTGTAGGATGGTGAAGTAGGGGTTTTGTTTGCTCACTAGGGTTCTCACAAGCTCAAGAGTTCACAACTCATGTGAGGGATTGAGCTTGGTGGAAGAGGTGAAGAAAATGGAAAGAGCAAGGAGCTCAAGTGAGGAAAAATAACTCTTGTGAATAATGAAGTATGTAATGGCCCTTCATTAGCTCACCCATTATTGAAGCATACAATTTTCAACCATTAAAAATTGTAGCCATGCTTCAATAGTGTAAGCAAATGAATATAAAAAAGAATAAGCCATGTTATGCTCCATGCCACAAAAAAGTCTCCCCATTTTCCGACACATATTCTATTTTCTAAAAATAGAAAATCCATGTCACGATTCATATAATATATATATATATATCATATATATATTAATATATATATTATGAAGAATAATTTATGAGCTAATAATATTAGTCAATATACAATTATATCAAATATAAATATATATCATATTATTAAATCAACACTTGATTTAATAATCCGGTTATATCATATATAACCGACTAATATCATTCATCTGTATATCACATTATCAAATCAACACTTGATTCAATAATCCAGTTATATTACCGGTTATATTACATATAACCTAACTGATATCAAATAACCGCCAGATTAGAATACGGTATCACATACTCGTATTTAATCAGGGCCCCCGTGAAGGGTTACACTAGCGCACCGGCCAACTTCCGTGGCCAAATGCGGAACAAAAATTTTACTATGATACAAAACTTAGCGCTAGAATAAACCTTAACCGGATCTTTACCATAAACCTAACTAGCAAAAGAAGGTTCTATCTACTATGATAGAAAGTTATACCTCAAACTTGAACTCCTTCTCTTCTTGTGTTGCTTCCCCTTGTTGTGAGCTCCTTGGAGTGGTGTAGATGGCTCCTCCTCACCGTCTTCTCTTTGCCAAAGAAAGATCCACCTGATGTCCTCTACCTTGAGCTCAAAATCTATCTTGAAGTAACTAAGGTGCTTGGCTTGCTACATTAAGAACCCTAGAGTGAGTAGAGAAGTGGTTTGGTGGTTTAGTCTCAAAGTTTTGATTTTCAACACATGAAACACTTAAGCTTTTTTTTTAGAGAGGAAGAGGGAGAGCAAACATGAGAGAGAAAGGTAATGAGAGAATGAGAGAATAAAGCTCTCATATCAGAAATATATGATAATAATAATTATTATTATGAAAATTGTGATGGTGAGTTGATTTGACCATTATCATTTCATAATAAATGCTAAGCATGCTTCAAAAAAATATCTCATGCTTAACAAAAGAAAATATCTAAGTCAATGTGAGTCAACAAGTCAAATGGTCAAACCAACTTTAACCATGATACAATTATCCTTAATTAAAACTATTAATCATATTCCTCCTTCTCATTATGGTTTTGATCAAGTTAATGGTCAAAACCCTAATGAGGTGTCTCCCTCTCCGCCCCTGTCAACTGTACATACATACCCGCATTCGTGTTCCATAGAAACACGAATACAATGAGACTAGACTGATCCCAAAACAAATACTAGGATCTGGCTTAAACCAAAGCCTACTAGTATCAATTGCCCGAACACCAAACGTGCACAAGTGCGCGTATGTGAACAAACCCCCATCGTAAAAACCATACGACCTCTAGTACGTTTCGCCCAAAGGTGAACAACCCTCTGTGTGGGACTCTAAAAGCTCGACACTACGCTGGCAGTGGGTTTAACCATAGGCTGCAAGCGGTACTAGCTGTACGTAACGGTCCCCCGGTAGATGTCGATAAGAAGACTGATGAGGTGAACCCATCTGAACTCCTACTGAGCCTGAATGTGACAATCTCCGTACAGTCCGGTCTGTTCAGAGTATCGCATGTCGGGCCTAGGGGGCGGTAAATGTCAGACCCCTAATAGCGGTACAAGTCGTGTCGGAGTGTAGCCCAGAACACCTGAGAAACTACTGGAAACACTACCAGTAAATCTCACTTGCCCTGGCCAGGGACTTTGTGTAATGGCTCCCGTAGACACAGCGCGATATCAACTCCCAATACCGGGAAAGACGAATCCTGTCTAACCGTCAGTGCCTCCAAGTGCTTCGGGACTGCACCCAACTACTACCTATTTGCATGCCTCAATAGAGCCGTGGTAGGGTAGTAATCTAAGAACAGTGGGAACACACTCGAGACGAAGTGACAATGTCAAGTCAACGGACTAAGCTGTACTTATGTCACCTTGGAACCGTTAACTGACGATAGTTATAATACCAACCAACAGTTCCCGACGAGTCCTGTCCAGTGTACTCGTAACCTAACGAGCACCTGCATACGATCTCCAGTACAACGTACTGATGGCTATGGGACAGACCATCTCCCTTGCTGCGACGAGAAGCGTATGCACCAGTCTACTCTGGAGTATCGATGCCCTGTCTCGATAATCCTACGACTACGGACCTGTATAAGGATGTGCTTATAGACTACCCAGACCCCACTAGTGTGATCGCCATCACAACGCCGGTAGTCAAGAAAAGATCCTAAGGGCTCCATCAATTTGTATTAAAGATATGTTAAAAGAAACATATACACATATTAAGATAGAAACAAACCAAGTAGCATACTACTATATTGAGCAAGACTGTTGTAAACCCGTATATATATCCTAAGCTTCCAGAATGTATTATACAAACTAGTACTATACAATAATGGCCTCTAGGGCATACATATCCAATAATCTCCAACTTGCACTAAAGGCCACTAATTGGTGTACCGCATACCCAACGTCTGCTCTATGGCCAGCTGCTGGCATACCGCATACCCAATAGCTCAAAAAGTCGCTCGAACTGTGTTTGAGGGAGGGCCTTTGTGAATGGATCCACCGTATTTTCTTTTGTGTCCACTCTCCGTACTTCGATCTCCTGGCCATCAATGATCTCTCTGATCAGGTGATACCGCCTTAAGATGTTTCTGGACTTCTGATGGGACCTTAGTTCCTTCACTAAAGCTATAGCCCCATTGTTATCGCAATACAAAGGTATTGGGTCAACAATGGACGGAACCACCTGAAGTTCACTAATGAACTTCTTCATCCAGACCGCCTCTTTTATGGCATCGCTTGCAGCAATGTATTCAGCCTCCATCGTTGAGTCTGGGAAGGTATCCTGTTTGGAGCTCCTCCAACACATCGCCCCTCCGTTGAGGGTAAACACAAAACCCGAGACGGACTTGCTGTCATCCTTGTCACTCTGGAAGCTTGAATCGGTAAAGGACTCGACCCTGAGGTCTCCATTACCGTAAACCAGGAACATCTCCTTAGTCCTTCTCAGGTAATTGAGAATGTTCTTCACTGCCGTCCAGTGGTTCTCACCTGAGTCTTACTGATACCGGCTCACCACGCTTAGTACGTAAGCAACATCTGGTCTTGTACATAGCATCGCATACATTATAGATCTTACCGCCGAAGCGTAGGGTATAATGCTCATGCGAACCCTCTCCTCATCAGTCTTGGAAGACATCTTCTTAGAGAGGGTGATTCCGTGCAATGCTGGTATATTACCGCGTTTGGAATCTTCCATACTAAATCTTTTTAGTACGGTCTCTATGTACCTGGACTGCGAAAGTCCCAGTAATCTCTTGGATCTATCTCTGTAGATCTGGATCCCCAGTATGCATGTGGCATCACCTAGGTCCTTCATGGAGAACCGTTGTGACAAGAATAGCTTGACCGATTGTAGCATAGGAATATCATTTCCTATCAAAAGAATGTCGTCCACGTACATGACTAGGAACACGACAGTTCGTCCTACAATCTTCTTATAGATACAAGGTTCATCTTCGTTCTTGATGAAATCAAATTCCTTGATTGCCTCATCAAAACAGATGTTCCAGCTCCGCGATGCCTGCTTTAATCCATAAATGGATTTAAGCAACTTGCACACTTTCTCGCTGCTCCCACTGTCTACAAAACCTTCTGGCTGATCCATGTAAACGCACTCTTCTAAACTGCCGTTTAGAAAAGGCGTTTTTACGTCCATCTGCCAGACCTCATAGTCATGGAAGGCAACAATGGAAAGTAGGATCCGAATGGATTTGAGCATACCCACTGGAGAAAAAGTTTCGTCATAGTCCAAACTAGGTCTTTGACGAAAACCTTTTGCAACGAGTCTAGCCTTATAGGTTTCCACCTGCCCATCTACACCAAGTTTCCTTTTGTAGATCCATTTGCATCCAACGGGTTTTACCCCAGGTGGAGCAATATCCAAGGTCCACACTTTATTGGTGTACATAGACTCCATTTCGGATTGCATAGCATCCAGCCACTTATCAGAGTCCCCACTGATAATGGCCTGCGTGAAACTAGCAGGGTCATCTTCTTCCAAGATACAATCCTCTCGATTCCCGTCTATGAGAAAACCATAGTATCTCTCGGGCGGATGAGAAATCCTACCAGATCCGCGGAGTGGCTAGGTTCTTCTAGGGTTATTGAATCTTGAGGTTCTATCAAATCTTCAGTTTCATTTTGTGGTCGTTGAATTTCTTCCAGTTCTACCGAACTCCCACTAGTTTCTTTTGCAAGAAATTTCCACTCTAAAAAGGTGGCGTGGCGAGATACAAACACTTTCTGTTCCTCGGTGTGGTAGAACATATATCCAATAGAATTTTTAAGATATCCCACAAATTTACATAGAACTGAACGTGCCTAAAGTTTGTACGGATTTTGTACTTTTACATAGGCCGGACAACCTCATATCTTAATGCGCTTAAGATACGGCCTTTTACCATTCCATATCTCGAACAGTGTCTTAGGCACTGATTTAGACGGAACATCATTCAATAGATATGCTGCTGTCAAAAGCGCATGTCCCAAAAATGAAAGAGGTAACTCAGCACTACTCATCATGGAGCGAACCATATCCAACAGGGTATGGTTCCTCCGCTCCGATACACCATTATGTTATGGTGTGTACGGAGGAGTAAGCTGAGAGAGAATAACATTCTCTTTTAACTAATCTAGGAATTTCGTGCTTAAGTACTCCCTTCCTCTATCAGACTGGAGGATCTTGATACTTTTGCCTATCTGGTTCTCCACTTCATTTCTGAATTCTCTGAATTTCTCAAAAGCTTCAGATTTGTGTTTCATCAGATACACATATCCGAACCTAGAGAGATCTTCAGTGAATGTGATGAAGTACGAGAACCCACCCCTTGCATGTATAGATATTGGACCACATACATCACTATGTATGAGTCCCAAGAGCTCTGCTGCTCTTTCTCCATGTCCGGTGAACGGAGATTTGGTCATCTTTCCTTTGAGACAAGACTGACAAGTTTCATAAGATGAAAACTCGAACATATCCAAGAGTCCATCTTTATGCAACTTACTTAGTCTTTTCTCCCCGATATGACCAAGTCTACAATGCCACAAGTAGGATTCGTTCGTATCAGAACTGTTCCTCTTGCGTGTGTTTTGTATATTGAGAACTGTATTCTGATTTAGAACATAGATACCATTACACAGTGTACCTTCTGCAACCAGTACCTTATCAAGGTAAATGTTCATGATATTTCTATCAAGAGCAAAATTATATCCATCTTTATCAAGTAAAGACACTGATAATATGTTGTAAACCATGGAAGGTACATAGTAGCAATTGTTCAAAATCATTGTATTACTATTTGGCAACACTAGGTGATATTCACCGACGGCTGCAGCATTAACTTGTGCTCCGTTCCCTACCCTGAGGGACATATCACCAGGTGCAACTTTCCTACTTTTTCTCAGTCCCTGCAATAAATTACAGATATGAGATCCTGATCCGGTATCCAGTACCCAGGAAGTAGGACTGACCGAAAAATAGTTCTCAATCACAAGAACACCTGAAGTAGATGCATTAGTATGCTTCTTCTTCAACTGGGTCTCCTTGGAATCCATACAATCCTCTTTCCCTTGCTCATACTTATGACTGTTGTCGTAAGTTAGAGCCGAACTGACGTTCCCCAGCCCCGAATAAGAATTCGGATCGGTCAAGCGATACATTTTATTATCTTGATTAGGGCGTGAAATGGTTGCTACCTGGAGAGAGAGAAAAGAAACAACTCAGCGTGCGCTCTTGCAAGATTAGATTGGTTTATTAATTTATCTAATCAGGATGGCTCCCACTATTTCCTCAAATTCTTCTTCAAACCAAAAAAGAAGAATTAGTCAGGATTAATCGCAAGTCACATGATTGTTACGTTCTTGCGTGTTCTAGTTTAATTACCGCAATCAGGACGGTTTCGCTTTGTAGCTAGCCGGATGAGTACGGGTCGATCCACAGAGAGATGGGAGTCTTTTTCTTTATGTTTTAACGAGTTAAGTCCAAATATGTCCAGGTTGGTTTAAGATTAACTAATTAGAAATGAATGATAAGAGAACTTGTTAGGGTTAGGATTTGGTTAATTAAAGTTAGGAGATTGCTCACTTAATTCATTTGCCACTCTTAATATTGATGTTACGGTAATCGGCCACAAGGAGGATTAGCACTATTAAGAAGGAAACTTGCGAGTATAAGCTAGGCTTTCCAACACTTAGTTTCCTCTCTTGGGTCCTTGTCCGTCCGTTCTTGGCTCTTAGTCGTAACCTCAGGTTGATTCAACCACAGCCGGTCTCACTAGGGTATCACCACTATTATAAAGAATAGGGTGCCGTAGAGAGCGGAATGTGGTTCAATTAACGGGAGTTCGAATCAAGATGTTGGGCGAAGAAAAGAGTGAGGGAGATTTCCTTCTCTCAAACTTTCCTTTTCCTACCCTAACAAGTGAGAGATTACATGCCCATTATAAAAGATAAATAAAAATGAAACAAAGAAAGAAAGATAATAAGAATTGAGGTAGAAAATCACAACTAGCTATTTGGGACCTCACTTAGGCAAGGATCACACTAAGCATCATAGTTGTAAGGATAAAAGAAAATAGAAGAGAATAAAACAACAAACAAATAACAACAACTACTTTTAACAATTGAAATTACAAGTAAAATAAAGAACTAAATTACAAATCATGCATGTAGAAAAAGAATACTTCTTTCATTCTTCAACACACAATAAAGCTCACACAAGTTTTAATGGAGGAAGATGAAGAAAATACACTCTTATTAAAGACTAAACTAAAACCTAATACAAAAATTACACACAAGAATAAGCACCTTTCACTTGGCATTATTCTGGGCTATTTATAGGCATGTTTCTGAAACAATAGGAATAAAATATAAGGCCAAATACAATTACAGAAATAACCCCAAATTTTCAACAGATGAGGACACGTGGAAGCCGCGGAACCGCGGCCATAGTGGGCATTTGGCCACGGATCCGCGGTGGGTCGGTGGCCAAACCCCGTCGAGTTGATTTCTCTGGTCTTGCACTCATTTTTCCTTGTGTTTGAAAACTTTAAACTGCAACAAGTCTTTCAGAATATCTTCAGATTTCATAGTCCAAGATTGCTTTTAATTTCCTCTCCTATAACTTCTATCTCCCTTGACTTCTATCTCCCTTGGGCCCCGCGCTTGATTTAGTCACAAATGACAACTAGTTTCGTCCCATCTTTTGAACTGGTACTGGACGGATACTGGAACCCGGCTTTTATCTGTTTGTGACAGATGTTCTGATTTTGGCATAACTATGGAGATTTTGTCGGATTTGTATTATTTTGGACTGGAAACCTGTAATCTGTAAACATGCAGCAAATACGGATTAAAAGCACCTACCTATATGCAATGTGATCATGAATGGGCGGTATAATTATACAAAATTATGATATGAACAAATACCCCCAAACTTATCTTTTGCTCGTCCCGAGCAAAGCCATTTTATTCACAAAAAGTCCTAACCTCACTTTCGCGGGGAACGTGATTGCACTGAGCACGTGCAATAAGCCGTTAAACCTCTAGTTGTCTCTAGTAGGAGGAGTGTTGTCTCCTGAGGGTTTTCAGCGGATTACACCCACAAAATCCGATCAAATTGGCCGTCGACTCTAATCCTACATTTCAGCATTCTAGCAAGAAACTCTATTATCATTAACTTAGAAATCATTAACCCGTATTCTTCACACTTCCTTTTTATTTAACTTAAGATCCTATACGTCTAGCCATTTTACAAAGCTTTCAGCATCTCTTGAGTTTCCCTTCTTAAGCGCAATCTCGAATCCGGAGTTTTTATCAACTCTACTGAAGAAATAAACCCTATTTTTCATTCCTATCTTTCCTCCAAACTCTGATTACATACCCCTACGTGTGTGTAATTATCACCCCTACACTTGGAAATTCAGTTCAAGCTATAATATCCTTACCTTAATACCTAGAACTACTTCTTTTTATTAATGATGGACGGTTTTGCTCATACATCTTTCATTCGACTATTAATGCTTCTTGAGGCACTAACATCCGATTACTAAATGTGTGAGCTTTAAAGCGTAAATAGCAGTTTCTAGGTCTTATATTTTATTTATTTTTCTTCCCTTTTTTTCTTTTCTTTATTTTTCTTTTTCAAGTCCGGATATATTTTTCAATGGTTCTCTTTTGGTGTTTAGCTTTAAATACCGTTTTTTCTTTCTTACTAGGCTTTCAGGCAAGAGTATTTCTAGGTATCCTCTACTATTCCAAGTTTCAAGGTGGTATCTGTGCGATTTGTAGGATATATATTTTCAGAAATTTCGACTTAAGATTCAGAATTATTTTTCAGACTTACTCTTCAAATAGAGCTTCAATACTTTTCCCCCATTTTGACTTAGCGTAAGAACTAAACTCAAAATTTGCTTATTTCAAAATAAACCGCTAGGACGTATATTTTCTATAGTTATATATCAAGAAAGGTTATTTTTAGGGTTTTTAATTAACTAAGTTTAAGATTCCTAACTAGTCATATGTCATATCGGACTTGAGTCAAAAATGGTCAATAAAGAATTTTTTTTTCTTTTTAAATTTTTGTTTTCATTTTCAAGATATTTTTTTATTTTTTTCCAAATTTTTTTCAAATTTTTATGATTTTTTTATATAGGGATGCAATGCAGAAATTAAATATGCAAAAGAAAAAGAAAAAATATATACAAAAAAAATAAAAAGGTATGCCATGCAAAGGATAACTATATACAACCCAATCCCACCCCCAAACTTATTGATAGCAGTGTCCTCACTGCTCCCTGCGGCGTCTCCTAGACGCTGCCTCGCTTGTCCCTGCCTCACTACTCTCTGCCCGTGGGCCCCTTGATCGTGATCTAGATCTTTCCTCTCTTGCCAGGAGGGTGGCCATTCCGTGTTCCAGGTTCGTTAGACATTGATCAAAGTTCGTCATCATCCCAATTACTCTTTCTACCCCCTATGTGTTCGTCGAATTAGGCGCGCTTGCGCAGCGGGGGTGAGCTCTTCGTCGCTCGCTGTGGAGCTCGAGCTAGATGTCCTGTCCATCACATTCTCAGCCGGCTCGGTGCGCGACCATATATCGTGGAGTCAAGTATAGGATGTGGAGACACCCTCAAGAAGGGGTCGAATGGGAGCCCCAGCATGCATGTGAAATTCAAACTCGTCAACAAGGAGGAAATGGCGACACAGTTGTGTCACCAACATTGGGCACGGATAATTGGCCGCACGTTTGCCAGCGTCAATCGACTGAAGTAACACAGTGCACATATCATAACTTGGGTTTCTAGTCATTAACGTGTGCACGATGTGTAGTGAAGGTGTAAAAAACGTCGTATTATGCGAACTGCCAAATATGTTATTTTCTGCCCATCGGCACACGGTCAACACATTCGCATACAGTGTACACGCCTGAATCCCATTTCTAGGCTCCCTATAACAATCGTTGCCCGTCAATGGCGTGTAATCCTCAAATTGGAGGGGTTGGTCATGAGCGGGTATACGGGGTATCAATATGACTTCTTGAATGAAGTCTCTGTCTATTCTAATCTCCCGATCACCCCAAAGTAAGCGAATAAACCCATATTTTTGAAAGCAACCTTCCTCTATACTATCGAAGAACCGTAAAACGAGATCCGGAAGCGCGAATGCATTCGGATGGTTATACAAGAGGTAATTCCATCCGCGTTTCCGGATTTCGTCGCCAAAATAGCTACCATACGTGTTATGGGCGAATAATTGTGAGAAGTTTCTTTCAAATTGGAAATGTGGAGCCATAAACAGAAACTAGGAATTATACAGATCTGAAAAGAGGGAGAAAGAAGATCACACCTCCTCTGGAAAAATCCAGAGGGCAAGTCGACTTGACGGCGGCGCTTCCGTGGTGGGAGGGCTCTCTGGCGGCGGTTCCGCGGTGACGTGGCGGCGGCGCTCTGTTATCTTGCTTCAGCTGAGTGACTGCGACGGCTAGGGTTTGTTGTGGAATTTTGTTTGAGGCAGAAGAATTCTGAAATGGGCTAGAGAATTATTTATAGGGGTTTTGGTTATTTGCACTAAAACCCCTATAAAAAGAATAATGAAATAAAAGAATTATGTACAAAGAATACTCTATTTTATGGGTTGAATATTAAAAAAATATCATTACATATATATAGTTATTTATTTATTTTTTATTTTTTATTAATTTTTTATTGCTTATTTATTGTATTAATACAAGTGGAATTTTACCAGGCACAAAGAAAAAACAAATTGTATATACATACCCCCAAACTTATTTGAAACAGTGTTTCCACTGTTTTTGGCTGGATAACCATAGTTTGGGTGTAGGGGGAGGAAGATTAGTCGATGTAAACCGGCTCCTGCAACAGCAGGAGCTCCTCTGATGGGTCTGCGGTGTGGAATAGTTTCAACCTGTGTCCGTTCACTTTGAATAGTGAACCGTCGTCTGGATTTTCCAGATCCACCGCACCGTACGGATATACAGTCCGCACCAAGAATGGTCCTTTCCAACGAGATCTGAGCTTCCCGGGATGGAAATGTAGTCTGGTGTCGTAAAGAAGTACCTGTTGGCCAGGTGTGAAGGTTTTGCGCAGAAGGTGTTTATCGTGAAACACCTTCATTCGGTTCTTGATGACAACTGAGTTCTCGTAAGCTTCATCCCGAAGCTCGTTCAATTCATTTAGCTGCAGCTCTGCCCGCATCTTCAAGGGTCAAGTTCAGCTCTTTGATCGCCCAAAATGCGCGATGCTCGATTTTTACTGGAAGGTGGCAAGCCTCTCCGTAAACAAGACGATAAGGTGACATGCCAAGATCGGTCTTATAAGCAGTTCGAAATGCCCAAAGGGCATCGGTGAGTTTCAAAGACCAGTCCTTACGGTTCTTGGAAACCGTTTTCTCCAAAATCTGTTTGATTTTCCGATTAGACACTTCGTCTTGCCCGCCCACTTGTTTGGTGGTAGGGCGTGGACAACTTATGATTAATGGAGTATTTCTGCATCAAGGCCTCGAAAGTCCTATTACAGAAATGCGTTCCATTGTCACTAATGATTGCGCGGGGGTGTCCAAACCGGGAAAAGATGTTTTCTTTAAGGAATTTAACGACAACCTTGTTGTCGTTAGTCCGACTTGGTATGGCCTCGACCCATTTAGAGACATAATCAACAGCTAGAAGAATGTACAGGTTCCCAATAGAGCTGGGAAACGGCCCCATGAAATCAATACCCTAAACATCGAAAATCTCGACAACCAAGATTGGTTGGAGCGGCATCTCGTTTCTCCTCGATATTCGGCCCAAGTGTTGGCACTGGGAGCAAGTCTTGCAGTAGTCATGAGCATCTTTGAAGAGTTGTGGCCAGTAGAAGCCACACTGCAAGATCGTCTCAGCTGTCTTTCTTGAGCCAAAATGCCCGCCACACGCTTTATCGTGGCAAAATGACAGCACACTCTTGAATTCATCATCAGGAACGCACCGACGAATAATCTGGTCGGGGCAGTACTTGAACAGGTAGTGTTCGTCCCAGTAAAAGTGTTTTACTTAGGATAAGAATCAAAGTCTGTCCTGACTGGACCATTCTTTCGGCAGTAATCCTGTTGCCAAATAATTCACAATATCGGCGAACCAGGGTTCGCGTGATACCATTAAGAGTTGTTCATCCGGAAAAAACGTCATTTATTGGATTTTGAAGCGACGGCGAAGAAGGAAGTCGTGAGAGATGGTCGGCGACTACGTTTTCACATTCTCTTTTGTCCTTGATGATAAGGTCAAACTCTTGAAGCAAGAGGATCCAAGGTATCAGCCGAGATTTTGCATCTTTCTTTGCAAAAAGATGTCGAAGAGTTGAATGGTCCGTGTAGACGATGACTGGAGAGCCGATCAAGTAAGGCCTGAACTTTTCTAAGGCAAACACAACAGCCAAGAATTCCTTCTCGGTTGTTATGTAGTTCAGTTGGGCATCGTTCAGGGTTCGGCTAGCGTAATAGATTACATGCGGTATCTTATCGATGTGCTGTCCAAGGACTGCACCGATGGCAAAGTCGGATGCATCACATATAATCTCAAATGGATACTTCCAGTCAGGAGAAGAAAGAACGGGAGCAGAAGTGAGTGAGATTTTTAATGACTCGAACGCAGTCACACAGCTCGAGTTGAAGTCGAAAGTCATGTCCTTGGCCAGCAAAAGACTCAAGGGCCTAGCAATCTTGCTAAAGTCCTTGATGAACCGTCTATAGAAACCGGCATGGCCAAGGAAGGCTCGGATGTCTCTGACGCATCTGGGAGGAGGGAGATTGGAAATGACCTCAATCTTCGCTTTGTCAACCTCTATGCCATTTTGCGAAATGATATGTCCTAGGACAGTACCTTCGCGTACCATGAAGTGGCACTTCTCCTAGTTCAATGTGAGGTTCTTATCCTTACATCGGGTAAGGACAGCGTCAAGATGCAGCAAACACCTATCAAAGGAATCGCCGAAAATGGAGAAATCGTCCATGAAGATCTCCAAGAATTTTTCCACCATGTCTGAGAAGATTCCCATCATACACCGCTGGAAAGTAGCGGGCGCATTGCATAACCCAAAGGGCATGCGACGATATGCAAACGTGCCGAAAGGACATGTGAATGTGGTCTTGTCCTGGTCTTTTTCGGCCATGGGAATTTGATTATAGCCGGAGTAGCCATCCAGAAAGCAGTAGTACTCGTGTCTAGCCAATTGTTCAAGCATTTGTTCAATGAAAGGTAGTGGAAAGTGGTCTTTCCGCGTTGCGGCATTGAGTTTTCTATAATCAATGCATACTCGCCACCCAGTCTGGGTGCAAGTAGGGATTAACTCGTTGGCCTCGTTGGTTATGACCGTTATGCCCGACTTTTTGGGGACAACGTGAATGGGGCTAACCCACTGGCTATCATAGATAGGGTAAATGATACCACTATCTAGACACTTTACGATCTCCTTTTTTACAGCCTCCTTCATGACTGGGTTGATTCGCCTTTGTAGATCCCTGGTTGGTTTGGTATCATCCATCAAATGAATGTGATGTTCAACGATCATGGGACTAATCCCCTTGATGTCCGCCATTGACCAGCCAAAAGCTTGCCTATTGCTGTGCAAGACGGTAAGAAGGGCTTTCTCTTGCTCTGGAGCTAGAGAAACCGAGATGATAACAGGGAGGGTCTCGTTCTCACCCAAGTAAGCGTACTTAAGGTGAGATGGAAATGGTTTGAGTTCGAGCGTTGGCGGTGAAACGATTGAAGGCAAGGTTGGTGAAAAGGTCTCGAACTCAAAGGATTCCAGCAGAGGTTCAAAATGAGTGTAAGCGACCGAGTTGGATGGTTCAGCTAACTCATCCGGAAATTCAAAGGAGTCAAACTCGGGTGGTGACTGGCCAAGATCGTTCGAGAAGGTGAAACACTCGTAGTCATTGTCGGGCTCAGAAGCAGCAGCTGGTTCGAAGAGGAGCGCACTAGTGGCGTCAAGGTCGCTGTGATCGAACAAAAACTCCTCGAATTCACAGCCCTCTGATGTGATCTCCTGGATCGAGCAAACGTCTAGTGTATGAGAATTAGGTTCAGAGGGCTGATTCCCCAACCTGAAAATGTTGAGTTCAATTTTCATGTTTCCAAAAGATAGGTTCATCGAACCATTTCGACAATTGATCACAGCATTAGAGGTTGCAAAGAATGGACGTCCGAGTATCACCGGAATTTGGTTCCGGGGGTTAGCTACAGGCTGTGTGTCTAAAACAATGAAGTCAACGGGGAATATGAAATCCCCAACCTTGATTAACACATCCTCTAGCTCACCCCTAAGATGGGTGATAGATCGGTCGGCCATTTGGAGAGTACAATGTGTAGGTTTTAGCTCTCCTATACCTAGTTGTTCATATACTGAGTACGGAAGTAGGTTAACACTGGCACCAAGATCCAAGAGTGCACGGGTGATGTTCTTATCCCCAATGGTGATTGAAATCGTAGGACAGCCAGGGTCCTTTCGTTTTTGAGGTAAAGCTTGGGTAAGAGCATCACTCACAGCACTAGCTAAAAAAACTTTCTTGGGTACCTGAGATTTCCTCTTTTTCGTGCACAAGTCCTTCAAGATTTTTACGTAGGAAGGAACTTGTTGGACATCATCTAAAAGGGGAATGTTGATGTTAACCTGCTTCAATAACTCCAGAATCTTCTCCATTTGTGGATTTTGTTTATATGACCTCAACCGGTTTGGAAATGGAACATTTTTGAAATTGGTTGAATCCAATGTTTGTCGAGGAGATTGTGGAGTTGGAACGGATCCCAGAGCTGGAGTTTTTGTAGAGTGAGATGTGGGTCCATTCAGAGAAGAAGAAGAAGAAGAAGAAGAGCCTTCACATGAATGGAGAATAGGCTCAGAAGACGAAGAAGAAGAAGAAGAAGCGGCCGGGGTGTCATTATCCTCAATTGTTGTGCCGATGTTGTTGTTCAGCATTCTTCCTGATCTCAATGTAGTCACGGCACTCACATTATGGTTCTGTTGTTCAAGAGTAACATGTACATTATGTGGGAGACCAGGATTTGGGAATGGTTGAGATGGAAGCTTCCCTTTCTCTCACTTGCTTAGAGCCGCATTCAGCTGTGCAATTTGGGCTTCAATAATCTTGATGCTTTGCCCATGAGAAGTGGTGTGTTGCACTAGAGACTGAATAGACGACTGGATGTTGGCGGTGGATTGTGTTGATTGTTTAACGAATGCCTCCAGACTTCGTTTTAATGAGGAAACCTTATCATTGTTGGACGGAACAAAGTTGTTTTGAGGAAAAGAATTGTTGGGCGCGAAATTGTTCGTCGCATTTTGAAAAGGTTGGGATTGGTAGGGCTGCTGATACTGTTGTTGTGCTTATTGTTGAGGAGGCCCCCTTTGAAAATTGTTCTGCCCTTGGAACTGATTTTGATTCTGGTTCCATGCGAAGTTAGGGTGGTTTCTCCATCCAGGGTAGTACGTGGAAGAGTATGGATCATTTCTTGGTCTTTGCTGAAATGCAGCATTAACCTGATCTTGTCCTTGAGATGGTGAATTGTAAGGACACTCTTCGGTTAGGTGAGATGGATCGGAACAACAAGCACAAATTGTATGAAGGGGAAGAACAGGGGCAGGTGCAGGAGATGAAAATTTGCTCTCTATTGCTTCAAGTTTTTTCGTTATTGCAGCCATTTTGGCTTTCATTGCAATAGAGACATCGAGTTGGTGAATGCCTGCCCTAGACTGACCCGTAGAAGTGGAGGAAGAAGAAGAAGTACTTGGTCTGGTGCTCTCCCATTGAAGCGTTTGTTCCGCAAGGTCGTCGAAGAATTGCCACGCTTCCTCGTCAGATTTGGATAGGAAGTGGCCTTGACAAATGGTTTCCAACAACTGCTTGGTTGCTGGATTCAGGCCCTCGTATAAAATTTGGCAAAGTTGCCATCTCTCAATACCATGATGAGGGCACTGAACAAGAAGGTCTTTATATCGGTCAAAGCACTTCCAAAAAGGTTCAGTAGGAAGCTGGGAAAATTGGTTGATTTCGTTACGAATCTTCGCGGTTTTGTGATTTGGATAGAATTTCTTGAGAAACGCTTTCACAAACTCGTCCCAACTGGTTATGGAGTGGGAAGCAGTGCTATACAGCCACTTTTCAGCAAGATCGCACAAAGTGAACGGAATAACCTGTAGCCGTATAGCATCATCTGACAGCTGGGTCGTTTTCATCATTGCACATACATTCTGGAATTTGTTGATGAAGATATAGGCATCTTCAGATTCAAGCCTATGAAATTTCGGAAGCATGTTAATGAAGTGGGGCTTAATTTCGAAATTAACCCCATTGGCCGGTGGAAGGGAAAGACAGGTAAGGAGTGCAGCGCGAGTAGGATAGAATCGATCTTGGAGCGCAATTCGCTGCGGCGCTTCAACAAGAGGTGGTCGCGGGTTATTCGCACCTAATGGAGGTGGAATTATTCCCGGAGGAGGTAAGGTGATGTTATGAGGAAATCCCGACATCTCGTTAAAAGAGTGTGGGGAAGGTGAAGGGGAAGGTGAAGATGTATGGACAGAATCTCGTTCGACGTCGGAGTTGGCCGGCAAGGGTAAGGGTGAAAGAGGCATGGAGGGAGTTTCGACGTCTTAGTCGATCGCGTAGTCGGTAGCGACTAACGTAACACGGACTAGGCGGGCGCTAGTGTCCCGAGTCCAACCGGACATATACTAAACGAGTTTAGTATAGTCAAAGCAAAGAATGTGAGGGTAAGAAAACGTCAATGGATAAATACGATGAGAGGTGGGTGAAAAAATGGGATTCTAGCGACAAAGGGCAAGTTTTTAAAAAAAATTTTGTTTTCTGTTTTTTTTCTATTTTTTTTAGAAAGAGTTTTTGCAGAAATATGTACGGACTTACGGCTTAACTTCAAACAATCACAGACAAAATATGCACAATCACACCTAGATCTAGGATCACCTAGGTCAGCTAGACAGCTCCTAACCGTTCCAAAGGGCTAGAAATAGGACCTCAAACCGCCTCTTCACCGCCAATTGCGGCCAGGTGAGTGGGAGGCTCTCCACCACAAGTAGTGGCCCTAATTAAGTAACCACTCGCCTTAGACACACTTGCCTAGACACCGCAAAGTCAGGTTAGGATCAACGGCCGATGCCTACAACTAGTCCTCTCTCCTATTGAGCGCGACGTCCTTAGGGCTGAGTCTAGTATTTTTTAATTAAATAATGGTCAATGCATATGCCTTATGTGATTTCTGGGGTCCTAGGAAGGGTGATGAAATCCCCACCCAATCTGAATTGGTCTCAAGCCTCTTAAAGTTCGATTAAAAATATGCAAAGCAGTAACAATCACTTGCATTCAAATTTTTTATTTTTTTTTAGCGCGGTGCAAAGAATGCTGCAGAAAGAATAGTTCAGTAGAGTTAAAAGGAGTTGAGAAGAGGATTGGGATACTCACAAAGGATTTTGGGTTTCTCCTTTATCCTCCGCGGTGTAGCCGCGAGATATGGGTCAAACTCCCCACGACTTTGGAACTGAACTTGAACTTCTCCCTATCCTGCACTCTTGCACAAAGAATAACAAGATGATTTTTACAGTATATTTTTTTTGTTTTTGGTTATATTTATATTCACAAATTAACCCGAAATTACATCAAAGAAATAAACTATCGTCTCCCCGGCAACGGCGCCATTTGATTGTTACATTCTTGCGTGTTCTAGTATAATTACCGCAATTAGGACAGTTTCGCTTTGTAGCTAGCCGGATGAGTACGGGTCGATCCACAGAGAGATGGGAGTCTTTTTCTTTATATTTTAACGAGTTAAGTCCAAATATGTCCAGGTTGGTTTAAGATTAGCTAATTAGAAATGAATGATAAGAGAACTTGTTACGGTTAGGATTTGGTTAATTAGAGTTAGGAGCTCGCTCAGTTAATTCATTTGGCACTCTTAATATCGATGTTACGGTAATCGGCCACAACGGGGATTAGCACTATTAAGAAGGAAACTTGCGAGTATAAGCTAGGCTTTCCAACACTTAGTTTCCTCTCTTGGGTCCTTGTCCGTCCGTTCTTGGCTTTTAGTCGTAACTTCAGGTTGATTCAACCACAGCCGGTCTCACTAGGGTATCACCGCTATTATAAAGAATAGGGTGCCGTAGGGAGCGGACTGTGGTTCAATTAACGGGAGTTCGAATCAAGATGTTGGGCAAAGAAAAGAGTGAGGGAGATTTCCTTCTCTCAAACTTTCCTTTTCCTACCCTAACAAGTGAGAGATTACTCACCCATTATAGAAGATAAATAAAAATGAAACAAAGAAAGAAAGATAATAAGAATTGAGGTAGAAAATCACAACTAGCTATTTGGGACCTCACTTAGGCAAGGATCACACTAAGCATCATAGTTGTAAGGATAAAAGAAAATAGAAGAGAATAAAACAACAAACAAATAACAAAAACTACTTTTAACAATTGAAATTACAAGCAAAATAAAGAACTAAATTACAAATCATGCATGTAGAAAAAGAATACTTCTTTCATTCTTCAACACTCAATAAAGCTCACACAAGTTTTAATGGAGGAAGATGAAGAAAATACACTCTTATTGAAGACTAAACTAAAACCTAATACAAAAATTACACACAAGAATAAGCACCTTTCACTTGGCATTATTCTGGGCTATTTATAGGCATGTTTCTGAAACAATAGGAATAAAATATAAGCCCATATACAATTACATAAATAACCCTAAATTTTCAACAGATGAGGACACGTGGCAGCCGCGGAACCGCGGCCATAGTGGGCATTTGGCCGCGGATCCACGGTGGGTTGGTGGCCAAACCCTGTCGAGTTGATTTCTCTGGTCTTGAACTCATTTTTCCTTGTGTTTGAAAACTTTAAACTGCAACAAGTCTTCCAGAATATCTTCAGATTTCATAGTCCAAGATTGCTATTAATTTTCCTCTCCTTTGACTTCTATCTCCCTTGACTTCTATCTCCCTTGGGCCCCGCGCTTGATTTAGTCACTAATGACAACTAGTTTCGTCCCATCTTTTGAACTGGTACTGGACGGATACTGGAACCCGGCTTTTATCTGTTTGTGACAGATGTTCTGATTTTGGCATAACTGTGGAGATTTTGTCGAATTTTTATTATTTTGGACTGTAAACCTGTAATCAGTAAACATGCAGCAAATACGGATTAAAAGCACCTACCTATATGCAATGTGATCATGAATGGGCGGTATAATTGTACAAAATTCTGATATGAACATCACTATACTTGCTTAACCTTTCAGCCAAGCTAGTGTTGGTACTTTGAGGGAGGTTTTCCAACGCTTTCGCGAAGTTCCTTAATTACATAACCACTTTTCCCTGGAGGCGTGCCCCGCTAACACCGTTCTAGACGCCTACTTGGTTTATAGTATTGATTGTTAAGTGAAATAATCTCCCGAGAGTAATCCAACTCATTAGTGGGATCGGAATCCAACTATCATTGTGTGATGACCTAGATGGAATCCACTCTAGTCAACACACTCCAGAAGGTATGCTAAATCTGCAAGTTTCCTGTATGTTTGAAACTCCCGATGTGGTTTTTACCCCTAGGACCCATGTGACCTTGACTGAGCCAACATATCAATGGATCCTAGTCAAGTTCAACCCGTCATTATCTTGATTGCATTAGACCCACCCGCACGAGTCCTTGACTGAGCCAAAATGACCGTACGACTGTCCAAACCAATCGCATTACATGTTACAGAAAAATATTACATAGCTACCGAACACTACGCCTCGGCTAAGCACGAAATACATAGTACGAATACTAAGCAATAACAATCCGAAATGACGGAGGGCTACGGCTGGGTTTTTTGGAGAAAACCCCGTTAACGTAATGAACTTGATATCGTTGAAGGAACCTGATAATCCTTTTAAAAGGTATAGTGACGAAAACTTTTGCTAAAGAGGTCACTCCCTGTGAAGGGATCTCGGCTCTTTCCTCGTCGAATGAGGTGCAGGATATTCCAAACTGAATACCACGATGCAAAGCAAGAATAATCGACTATAGTGAAGTTATTACGTGGACGCAAAATTTTACTCAAGGGGTCACTCCCCGTAAAGGGATCTCGGCACGTGCCTCGTCGAATGAGGTGCTGGATATTCCAAACTGAATACCACTGTGCAAAGCAAAAGAGAACGTCTGTAATATCTATTTTTAAAACATGGTTCCAACAACATCTTTTTAGGTTTTTTTTACTTGCATTAATCAAAATTATTGTTGTCCCATCAAAGTAACCTACCACACAAGAAAAGAACGAAAATACGATGTACGTATATGTCATCCGCATTCGCCACTGGGCCCCGTCATCACCCGTTAAGTTACTTAACTAATGACAGAGCGGGGGCTGGACTAGCGTGGGTGCAAAACATATACAACATCTACTAGTGTGTGTGTTTGTGTGTGTATATATATATATTTATATATATATATATATTTATATATATATATAAGAGTATATACAACATTCTTCCCAGGTATGATAGTAAACAACATCACAGAAACACAGCCAACAATACAGAATGGTGGATAATCTTGGAGCCCCGGGTTTTATTTGAGCCACAAATAAAACCCGACGTTCCCTGTCGTGTGGATAGCCTGTGCAATGAAAACCTGTACCCCCTATGAGTGCGGCGAATAGCCTGCCAACTCTAGAATGAAGCCCCGTCCGTCTCAACACTATGAGAAAGAAGCCCCCTCCGTCTCAACGCCATGAGATGCGGGCTTGCTGCCTTCTAGAACCAGGCTATTTGTGCACTCCACCGTGGGGTAACCCTAGTACAGAAATATAAAATAATATGTACAAACGGTGACATCGACCTCAGCCCGGTCGTGCCCCAAAATAATGTACAACTCGGAAAATACGGCAGTCCACATGTCGGACGCTCGCCCCGTAATAACAAATGTACAAAACAATTTAACTGCACTATAAACATTGCAACACTTGCTATCCATCATGACTATCCAACCACAATCACAGAACAAGCACACAACATCAACGCGAATGTCACGTTCGCAAAACCCATCTAAAAGAACATATAGCAATCAGACGAGTTTTACCGATCGAGTGACATTCCCGGTCGCAGATAAAAGTGAATGTACTGTAGAATACACATTTAAAATTTCGATTGACTAAACTTTTCCAAATAGGCCCCAAATGTAAATCCAGCACTCAAATAAACCTGGGCCAAAACTATATATCACAAATATCATATTTTCATGAACTAGAGCCCCATAAAAATTTTGGGGTACTGTAGTGATTCGAGTGTCAAAGAATATTTAGTAACCGCAATCAAGAACGACGTCGCTTGGTAGTTAGCCGGTGAGTACGGATCGGTCCACAGGGATGTTGTGAATTTTCTAATTGCTCTTACGAGTTAATTCCGAACGGTGTGAACGGATTGATTAAATCTAAAAACTAAATTAATCTAGATCTAAATCTTGCTATGGTTAGGTTTAGGTTAAGTTTGGAAAGTCAATAAATCTTACCGCTTACTATACCCATATTAAGATCTATTAGGAGTTATGGTAATTATTAATAGAGGGGATTAAAACCATTCGGGAAGATGTTTCTTCCTCTAGCTTCTTGTCCTTCCTTTACCAATTCTTACCCTAACCTCCATGGAAAACACGCGCAACCGGGCCTTTATACTACGGTATCACCGCTACCTCGTGGGATAGGGTGCCGTAGGGAGCGGTGTGTGCATGTATGCATGGAGTCCTATGAATTATATGTGATGGGAAAGAAAGGGGTGAGAGATCTTCATCTCTCAAACCTTCCCCAAAGCTAACCCTAACAAGCGAGGAGACTACTCGCTCAATAGCGAATTGAAGAACAGATCTAAACTATTTATCTAGGGCAAGGAATTAAAGATCTAAGTAGGGCAAGGAATAGAAATTACCTACGGCAGATAAGAAATTTAACCTAGGGCAGAAAAATAAATTAAGAACTTACAAATTGATGCTCTCTAAAAAAGAATTCTGAATTTTATTAATGAAAGGAGGCATGACCTAATACAAGGATTTGGGTCTCTATTTATAGGACATAGAAAACCCTAGGTTTACAATTGCCGCATGTATGCTTTTACAATAATACCCCTAGGAAGACTATTCAGCGCCGCCTCAGAATATGGTAAAAAGTGTTAGTGTATATGCCCTAGAGGCCATTACTGTATCATACTAGTTTGTATATTACTTAATGGAAGCTTAGGATATTCACCTTGTATATACAATCTTGCTCAAGATAGTAGTATGCTACTTGGTTTGTTTCTACTTCAATGTGTACATGTGTTTATTTTAGTATATCGCCTATACACATTAGTGGAGCCCTTAGGATCTTTGCTTGATTACCAGCGTTGTGATGGCAGTCACACTAGTGGGGCTGGGTAATCTATAAGCACATCCTTATGCAGGTCCCTGGTCGCAGGACTATCGAGACAGGGCATCGATACTCCGGAGTAGACTAGCGCATGCGCTTCTCATCCCAGTGTGGGAGACGGTCTGTCCCACAGCCGTCGGTATGTCGTACTTGAGAGAGTATGCGGGTGCTCGTTGGGTTACGAGTAAACTGGACATGACTCGTCGGGAACTGACTAGTTGGTATTATGCCTATCGTCAGTTATCAGTTCCCAGGTGACATGAGTACAGCTTAGTCCGCTGACTTGACACTGTCACTTCGCCTCGAGTGTGTTCCCACTGTACTTTGATTACTACCCTACCACGGCTCAAAGGAGGCGTGCAAACAGGTGGTAGTTGGGTGCAGTCACGAAGCACTTGGAGGCAGTGACGGTTAGACATGATTCGTCTTTCCCGGTATTGGGGGTTGACATCGCGCTGTGTCTAGGAGAGCCATTACACGAGTAGTCCCTGGCCAGGGCAAACGAGATATACTGGTAGGCTTCCAGTGTTATCTCAGGGTGTTTTGGGCTTCACTCCGACACGACTTGTACCGCTATTTGGGGACTGACGTTTACCGCCCCCTAGGCCCGCCATGCGATGTATCAGATGAACAGACCGGACTGTACGGAGAATGTCACATTCAGGCTCAGTAGGAGTTCAGATGGGTTTCGCCTCGTCAGTCTTCTTGTCGGCATCTACCTGGGGACCGTTACGCACAGCTAGTGCAGCTTGCGATCTGTGGTTAAACCCACTGCCAGCGTAGTGTCGAGTCTTTAGAGTCCCACACAGAAAGCTATTCGCCTTTAGGCAAAAGAGTAGAGGTCGTATGGTTTTGCGGCAGGTCGCATGGTTTTGCGACAGGGTTCGGTCACATCCGTGCGCTTATGCACGTACAGTGTCCGGACAGTTTACAATAGCGGGCTTTGGTTTAAGCCAGATCCTAGTGTACCTTTTGGGATTGGATTTATCCAGTATGCATTCGTGTTCCTCGGAACGCGGATGCGGGTGTTTATGCACAGTTGACGGAGAGACAGAGGCAGAGGATTCTCATTAGGGTTGTTGACCGTTGACAGTTGACTATTGACTTTTTGCTCAACCCTAATGAGAATATGATATGTGATTAACAATTATATTAATTAAGTATTGTGGTGATATGGTTGTTGAGGGGTTGACTTTGTTGACTTGTTGACTTTGTTGACTTGTTGACTTTATTGACCGGTTGACTAGGTTGGACTAGTTGACCATCATGATGACTATGGCTATCATTTCATGGCAAAGACTTTTTACTTGCTTGTTTCTCTTGTGAGAAATGAATGCATGAAATGATTTAGCCATTTTGACTTGAACCATTTTACACAATACTTGATTATTATTTTTGTGATGATGGTTTTGGATTATGAGAGCCAAATGAGAAAAGTCTTCTCTCATTCTTTCATGCTCACTCTCTCTCTTGTTCTTGAGCTCTCATCTTCTTCCTCTTGCTCTCCCTCTCTTGACTCTATGGTTCACTTGTCTCATGAGTTGAGAACCAAGAACCATAGATAAAATCCCGTACAAACTCTTCTCTACTCACTCTAGTTCACAAGGTTTAGCAAACCGAGTGAACTAGTTTCTTCAAAGTTCGAAGAAGGAGCCAAAGGTTGAAGCTTTCAGGTGGATCTATCTTCGGCGCAAGGAGACGACGGGGAGAAGCCGATTCGGACGACCATCGAAGCTTAAAGACGAAGGAGTTCGAGAAAAAGAAAGGTATAACCCCCTAACCGAGTAGTTAGCAACTCGTAGTTAGGTTGTTAGTTAGATGTTTAATAAAGATCCGGTTTTGAGTCCATGTTACCACCTCTAGGAAAATTGTTTTTCACCTAATTCCGCATGCCCGAAAGTACCGGGAGAGGTAGCATGGACTTACAGTGGTGTCAGAGCCTAGTTAAACTCTATCTAACATGTTAGCAAAGTAGCTAGAAGATCGATCAAAGGAAAAGTCGCAAAACGAACCCAAAACTGTCAAGTTTCTGCCGAAATTTTTTCTGTTCAAAAGTTGATAATTTTCATCTTAAAAATCGGCTCAGGCTTTTGTGTGAACACCCACCAAATTTGGTCCAACGATCGAGTCAAAGAGCCGCGGAAACGCGGCGGGAGCACGCTCCCGCCGCGGTTCCGCGGCCGAGTTGACTCGGCCGAGGTCCAAGTTTGGTGCAGTGTTTTTCTGGGGTTGTTTTCGGATTTTTGGAATATATATTTTCTGCCCAGATTTTCCAGAACGAAAATTTTATTTTTGGGGTCCTGAAAATCCGTATTTTTGATCGAACTTCTGAAAGACTTAAGCTGACGGGTTTTTCTGTGATGTGATATTTGTATTGAACGTCTACTAATCGCTATATGTCGATTAGTGGGGGTTATACAAATCTGTGATCTGTAATGTTATTGGAATGTGTATATGAATATGTTGGATTGTCGCGGGTGAATAGCCGGGGGTTGTGAGACGAGAGTTTTCTTTTCTTTCAATTCATGTAAATTTGTAAATTGATGTAATAATTATTTGTATGGCCGCACAACCGGGTCGGGGTTGTAGCCGTCATTGTATAATTTCTTTTTACTGTTTTTGCTCCTAGGATAGACCCATGGAGTGGGTGCACAAACTACCGGGTATGCCGAAGTGCCGAGTGGCCTACTTACGGAGTTGAGGGAGGTTGCTTCGCTTCTGGTACTTGGCGGGTAGTTTGCCGCACCCGTAGGGGTCTTGGGTGGGGTATTGGCTATTCACCGCGACCGTGTAATCTGCTTTTCGTTACAGGCTCGTACGAATCGCGGATTCCTAGTATATCCAATGTGTTCATCTGTGATCTGAAATGGCTATCATTGCAGTATATTTATATATGATATTATTTAGGCGTTGCTTATGTTTTACAGCCGCGCTAGCCCAGCCCCCGCTCTGTCGTTAGTTAAGTAACCTAACGGGTAATGACGGGGCCCCGTGGCGAATGCGAATGGCATAAGCGTACGTCATATTTTGGTTGTTTTCTGCAATGGTAGGATTAAATGATGGGACGCATTAAAAGAACTAATGTAAGAATATCACGCATTAAAAGAACTAATGCAAGAAAATAAACCAAGTTAAAGTCGTTGGAACACTTTCGAAAAAAACCACTCGGTTCTTTTCAAAATCAACTTTTAAAATGCGGAGTTTGAGCCACTCCTTTTAAAAGCTATCTCGTTCTATCGATTATATCAAGTTCACTACGTTCACGGTTTTGCCAAAACCATTCGTAGCCCTCCATCATTTCAGTTAAATATTCGGTAGTATTCAAGCTATGTATTTTGACCTCACGCCAAGGCATAGTGATTGGTAGCTGCCAGATATTTATCTGTTGCATATATAGAATGCGTTGGTTTGGGACAGCCGTACTACCATTTTGGCCTACGTCAAGGGTAGGTACGGGTGGATTCAAATTAACCTGGATAATGATGGGAAGAACTTGACATGTGACATATGACATTTTGACCTCACGCCAAGGTCATAAGAGCATGGGGCAAAAATCCACATCGGGAGTTTCATAAGTACCGAAACTTGCTAGCACTGCATACCATTTGGAGTGTGATGATTCTGGTAGGATTCCTTCAGTTTCGTCACGCGATGATATTTGGATCCCGATCTTACTGTGAGTATATGCTTCTCCTCGGGAAATTTCTCACTTAACGATCAATGCTATAAACCAAGTAGGTGTCTAGAAAGGTGTTAGCGGGGCTACGCCCCCAGGGAAAAGAGGTTATTTAATTAAGGAACTTCGCGAAAGCGTTGGAAAACCTCCCTCGAAGTACCGACACCAGCCTGGCCGAACGGTTAAGCAAGTATTGTATGGTGAGATTGATCCTGACTAATTCTTCTTTTTTGGTTTGAGGAGGGATTCGAGAAACAGTGGGAGCCATCCTGTTTAGACAAACTAAAAACCACTCTAAACTTGCAAGAGCATCATGCTGAGTGTTTCTTCTTCTCTCTCCTAATTGCAGTGACCAATCGACATGACTGGACTTAAGTTACTTCTAGATAAAAACATACTGACAGGGCCAAACTACAAAGATTGGCTCAGGAATGTCAAGATGGCAATCACTTACGACAAGCTGGGGTATCTTCTTACCACCAAAGCTCCCCCTGCCCCTGGTCCCACTTCCAGCGTCGCGGATAAGGAAATCCGTAAGACTTGGGAGATTGATAGCGCGAAGGCCAAGTGCCTCGTACTTGCCTCTATGGACAATGAACATCAGAGGAGGCACGAGAATATGGACTTGGAATCCATATTTCTTCATACAAAAGAACTGTATGGAGAGCAATCTCGTATCGCAAGATACGAAGCGTCGAAAAAGTTATTTTCGGCAAGGATGGCCGTCGGATCATCAGTAGCAGAACACGTGCTTAAGATGATCGGCTACATTGAGGAGTTCGCGGACCTAGGGACCACATTGGAGAGTGAGCTCTATACGGACTTAGTTCTCCGGTCCCTTCCTTCCACTTACGCCCAGTTTATACTGAACTTCAACTTACAAGAAAAAGAAGTTGAACTTTCAGAGCTCCTCAACATGCTGAGGAGCGCAGAGGGCACCCTACAGAAAGGTAGGGAAACATCCACTTTGTTTGTAGGAGGATCATCTTCTTCTAGGTCCAATGCGAAAGCCAAGGGAAAGAAGAAGAAAGCCTCCGCCAAACCAAGAGGCGGTGTTAGTAAAGTGGATACGAAGGGAAAAGCTAAAGCAACAAAGAAAGCGGGGAAGCTTGTGGATAAGGAAGAATGCTTCTATTGTCATAAGAAAGGACACTGGAAGAATGATTGCAGGGCCTGGAAGGCCAGAACACAGGAATTGAAGTAGGTTGCAGCTTCAGCTTCAGGTGTGTATGTTATTGAAAACTGTCTTTCAATAAACTCTACTTCCTCGGTATTGGATACCGGATCAGGATCTCATATCTGTAATTCTTTGCAGGCGTTGAGAAACCGTAGGATTTTGAAAGCAGGTGACATGACCCTCAGAGTTGCGAACGGAGCTAGCATGGATGCTAAAGCCGTGGGGGGCTATCACCTGGGAATGTCAGATGGACATGTTTTGGTTTTGCGTAATTGCTTTTTTGTACCCAACGCAACTTGTAATATCATTTCTGTATCTTTAGTTTCTAAAGAAGGTTATGAATTTGCGTTTGTAAGCAATGTTGTAAACATTCACCTTAATCAAGTTCTGATTGGGTCAGGTACATTGAGCAATGGTATATACGTATTAAACCAACCACAGATTTTCAATGTCCAGAATACACACAAAAGAAAGTCTCCGGAAATAAATCAGACTTTCTTGTGGCATTGTAGACTGGGTCACATCAATGAGAGAAGGTTGACGAAGTTACATACAGAAGGATATTTGAATGCGTTCGAATATCAATCGTATGCCACTTGTCAATCCTGTCTCAAAGGAAAGATGACAAAGACTCCGTTCACTGGACACGGAGTAAGAGCGAGCGAGCTCTTGGGACTCGTACACAGCGACGTGTGCGGTCCAATGTCTACACATGCGCGAAGCGGTTATTCTTACTTCATTACTTTTACGGATGACTTTTCAAGGTACGGTTATGTCTTCTTATTGAAACATATGTCCGAAGCCTTTGGAAAGTTCCAGGAATATAAGAATGAAGTAGAAAAACAAACCGGCAAAAGTATCAAGATCCTAAGATCGGATCGAGGTGGTGAATACTTGAGTGCCGAGTTCCTGGATTATTTAAAAGAGAACGGAATTCTCTCTCAGCTTACTCCTCCATACACTCCGCAACATAACGGTGTATCGGAAAGACGGAACCGAACCCTATTGGATATGGTACGGTCTATGATGAGTAACGCTGAGTTACCGCGATCATTCTGGGGGTATGCGCTAGAATCAGCTGCGTACCTTTTGAACCGAGTTCCCACTAAGATTGTGCCTACCACACCTTATGAGTTATGGAGTGGGAATAAACCCTATCTTCAATATCTGAAGATCTGGGGATGTCCAGCTTTTGTCAAAAAGCAGCATGCGGACAAACTCGAGGCACGCTCCGTACTGTGCAAGTTTGTGGGATACCCAAAGAACACCAGGGGGTATCTTTTCTACCACGCAGAGGAACAAAAAGTCCTTGTTTCTCGTAATGCCCACTTTCTAGAACACCAGTTCTTAGAAAAGGAAATTAGTGGGAGCGCAGTAGAACTGGAAGAAATTCCAGAACCACAAGCTATTACTGAAAGCTTAGTGGAACCAGAGGGTTCAAAAGAACAGGACATTCCTACGCCGCTCCGCAGGAGTAGTAGGCAGTCTCATCCGCCCGAGAGATACTACGGTTTTCTCATAGACGGGGATAGAGAGGATTGCATCATAGATTATGATGAGCCTACTAGCTTCCAGCAGGCCGTTCAGAGCGTTGACTCAGTAAAATGGCTTGATGCAATGCGGACCGAGATGGAGTCCATGTACACCAACAAAGTATGGACGTTGGACATTGCTCCAGACGGGGTAAAACCCGTAGGATGCAAGTGGATCTTCAAAAGGAAGATTGGTGTAGATGGACAGGTTGAGACCTATAAAGCTAGACTTGTTGCGAAGGGTTTCCGTCAAAGACCTGGCTTGGACTATGACGAAACCTTTTCTCCAGTGGCTATGCTGAAATCCATTCGGATCCTTCTTGCCATTGCTGCCTTCCACGATTATGAGATCTGGCAAATGGACGTGAAGACCGCTTTTCTAAATGGAAATTTCGAGGAGTGTGTCTATATGGACCAACCAGAGGGTTTCATTCAGAGTGGGAGCAGCGGAAAGGTGTGCAAGTTGCTTAAGTCCATCTATGGACTAAAGCAGGCATCGCGGAGTTGGAACATCTGTTTTGATGAGACGGTCAAGGAATTTAGCTTTATCAAAAATCCAGATGAACCATGCATCTATAGTAGATTTGTAGCGAGAACTGTAGTATTCCTCGTTTTATACGTGGATGACATTCTCTTAATAGGAAATGACATTCCTATGCTACAATCTGTCAAGGGGTTCTTGTCACACAGGTTCTCCATGAAAGACCTGGGTGATGCCTCATACATCCTGGGGATCCGGATCCATCGTGATAGATCCATGAGGATATTGGGACTTTCACAGTCCAGGTACATCGACACCATACTGAAGAGATTCAATATGGAAAATTCCAAGCGCGGTAACCTACCGGCTTGTCACAGGATCACCCTCTCTAAAGAGATGTCTCCCAAGACTGATTTGGAGAGGGATCGCATGTCTATTATACCCTACGCTTCTGCGGTAGGCTCTATAATGTATGCGATGTTGTGTACCAGACCGGATGTCGCTTATGCACTGAGTGTGGTAAGCCGATATCAGTCAAACCCTGGGGAGAAACACTGGATAGCAGGTAAAGAACATTCTCAAGTACCTGAGAAGGACTAAGGAGATGTTCTTGGTGTATGGCGGAAAAGACCTCCAAATCGAGGCCTTTGCTGACTCTAGCTTCCAGAGTGACAAGGATGATTCCAAGTCCATGTCGGGTTTTGTCTTTACCCTCAATGGAGGGGCGGTGTGTTGGAAGAGTTCCAAACAGGAAACCGTTGCAGACTCGACGATGGAAGCGGAATACATCGCTGCATCTGATGCCGCAAAAGAAGCTGTCTGGATGAGGAAGTTCTTGAAAGAGCTTCAGGTGGTTCCGTCCATTGTTGATCCAATACCTTTGTATTGCGACAACAACGGGGCTATAGCTTTAGCGAAGGAACCCAGGTCCCATCAGAGATCCAGACACATCTTAAGGCGGTATCACCTGATCAGGGAGATCGTGGATCGCCAGGAGATCGAGGTTCGGAGAGTCGCTTCAGAAGATAACACTGCAGATCGATTCACCAAGACCATGCCCCAGACTCAGTTCGAGCGGCTGATCGAGATGATAGGTCTTCGATACGCCGGTACATGGCCTTAGTGCAAGTGGGAGATTGTTAGTGTATATGCCCTAGAGGCCATTACTGTATCATACTAGTTTGTATATTACTTAATGGAAGCTTGGGATATTCATCTTGTATATACAATCTTGCTCAAAATAGTAGTATGCTACTTGGTTTGTTTCTACTTCAATGTGTACATGTGTTTATTTTAGTATATCGCCTATACACATTAGTGGAGCCCTTAGGATCTTTGCTTGATTACCAGCGTTGTGATGGCAGTCACACTAGTGGGGCTGGGTAATCTATAAACACATCCTTATGCAGGTCCCTGGTCGCAGGACTATCGAGATAGGGCATCGATACTCCGGAGTAGACTAGCGCATGCGCTTCTCATCCCAGTGTGGGAGACGGTCTGTCCCACGGCCGTCGGTACGTCGTACTTGAGAGAGTATGCGGGTGCTCGTTGGGTTACGAGTACACTGGACAGGACTCGTCGGGAACTGACTAGTTGGTATTATGCCTATCGTCAGTTATCAGTTCCCAGGTGACATGAGTACAGCTTAGTCCGCTGACTTGACACTGTCACTTCGCCTCGAGTGTGTTCCCACTGTACTTTGATTACTATCCTACCACGGCTCAAAGGAGTCGTGCAAACAGGTGGTAGTTGGGTGCAGTCCCGAAGCACATGGAGGCAGTGACGGTTAGACAGGATTCGTCTCTCCCGGTATTGGGGGTTGACATCGCGCTGTGTCTAGGAGAGCCATTACACGAGTAGTCCCTGGTCAGGGCAAACGAGATATACTGGTAGGCTTCCAGTGTTATCTCAGGGTGTTTTGGGCTTCACTCCGACACGACTTGTACCGCTATTTGGGGACTGACGTTTACCGCCCCTAGGCCCGCCATGCGATGTATCAGACGAACAGACCGGACTGTACGGAGAATGTCACATTCAGGCTCAGTAGGAGTTCAGATGGGTTTTGCCTCGTCAGTCTTCTTGTCGGCATCTACCTGGGGACCGTTACGCACAGTTAGTGCCGCTTGCGGTCTGTGGTTTAACCCACTGCCAGCGTAGTGTCGAGTCTTTAAAGTCCCATACAGAAAGCTATTCGCCTTTAGGCAAAAGAGTAGAGGTCGCATGGTTTTGCGGCAGGTCGCATGGTTTTGTGACAGGGTTCGGTCACATCCGTGCGCTTATGCACGTACAGTGTCCGGACAGTTTACACTAGCGGGCTTTGGTTTAAGCCAGATCCTAGTGTACCTTTTGGGATTGGATTTATCCAGTATGCATTCGTGTTCCTCGGAACGCGGATGCGGGTGTGTATGCACAGTTGACGGAGAGACAGAGGCAGAGAATTCTCATTAGGGTTGTTGACCGTTGACAGTTGACTATTGACTTTTTGCTCAACCCTAATGAGAATATGATATGTGATTAACAATTATATTAATTAAGTATTGTGGTGACATGGTTGTTGAGGGGTTGACTTTGTTGACTTGTTGACTTTGTTGACTTGTTGACTTTGTTGACCGGTTGACTAGGTTGGACTAGTTGACCATCATGATGACTATGGTTATCATTTCATGGCAAAGACTTTTTACTTGCTTGTTTCTTTTGTGAGAAATGAGTGCATGAAATGATTTAGCCATTTTGACTTGAACCATTTTTCACAATACTTGATTATTATTTTTGTGATGATGGTTTTGGATTATGAGAGCCAAATGAGAAAAGTCTTCTATCATTCTTTCATGCTCACTCTCTCTCTTGTTCTTGAGCTCTCATCTTCCTCCTCTTGCTCTCCCTCTCTTGACTCTATGGTTCACTTGTCTCATGAGTTGAGAACCAAGAACCATAGATAAAATCCCATACAAACTCTTCTTTACTCACTCTAGATCACAAGGTTTAGCAAACCGAGTGAACTAGTTTCTTCAAAGTTCGAAGAAGGAGCCAAAGGTTGAAGCTTTCAGGTGGATCTATCTTCGGCGCAAGGAGACGACGGGGAGAAGCCGATTCGGACGACCATCGAAGCTTGAAGACGAAGGAGTTCGAGAAAAAGAAAGGTATAACCCCCTAACCGAGTAGTTACCAACTCATAGTTAGGTTGTTAGTTAGATGTTTAACAAAGATCCGGTTTTGAGTCCATGTTACCACCTCTAAGAAAATTGTTTTTCACCTAATTCCGCATGCCCGAAAGTACCGGGAGAGGTAGCATGGACTTACAAAAAGTTTTTCCACTAAGGGCATCACACGGCCGCGGAACCGCGGCCGCAGCCATGGTTTGGCCGCGGTTCCGTCGCCAAAAGAGAAGCTTGTGCTTTGCAATTTCTTCTGATGGCTTTGGTTGACTTGTACTTCCTGTTTCTGCAGTTGGTTCTTCAGAATATTCTCTCGTTCTCTTCCAGATCTTCACAGTGAGTAATGCAGTGGACTTTAACCGTTCGCTTTGTGTCGAACTCTTGAACCTTGCGATGCCTTCTGTTTTGTGAACTGATCTTCGTGTAGGCTTAATCAAGATCCTTCTATTCGTTGGTCGTAGTCCCACTTTTGCATCGTCTTTTTTCTTTTTCACTGTTTTTGCTCCAAGAACCTGTAACATGTACTATGTAGCAGACATGGGTCAAAAGCACCTGTTTATTTGTAAAATGCATAAGAATGGGGAATATAATAATGCAAAATTATGATATGAACAAATACCCAAAAACTTATGTTTTGCTCGTCCTCGAGCAAACTTAGTTTTATTCTCGACAAAAACCTAACCTCACTTTCGTAGGGAAACGCGATTGCACTGAGCTCGTGCAACAAGCCGTTAAACCTCTAGGTGTCCCTAGTAGGAGGAGTGTTGTCTCCTGAGGGTTTTCAGCGGATACTACCCACAAAATCCTATCAATTTAGGCCCATTGACTTTTATTCTCCAATTAGGTTTTCTAACAAGGAATTCTATTATCTTCGACTCATAAATTATCCACCTGTATTCTTCGCGCTTCCCTATCATTTAACTTAAGATTATATATATCCTTGTGAATTTACTTAGCTTTCGGTATTTTTTAAGTTTTCCTTCTAGGGTTCTATCTCACATAGGAATTTTTATCATCTCTATTAAAAATATAAGTCATATTCTTCATTCCTATCTCTTATCTAAACCCCAATCACATACCCCTACGTGTGTGTATAAATCACCCCTACACTTGGAAATTCAAATCAAGCAATCATACTCTTGTCCGTTGTCCAAAGCACTTCTTAATTGGTGAATTTTTAGATGAATTTTGCTTACACATCCTTCATGCTACCGTTAATACTTCTTGAGGTACCAACGACTGATTACAGAATGCATTTGCACTTTAAAGCGTAATTCCTAGTCTTGTAACACCTAAGGCTTTAGCAGTGACTCCCAAACCAGTTGGTCTAAGGCACTAGGTGATGAAGCACCCTTGCTAAATATTTTTCTATTTTTGCAGCCTTAAGTAATCACAAAAACCAGTGTTCATTTTTTTATTATCTCTTTATTCATACTTGTATATTTTTTTATTTTCTTCGTACTAAGGACTTTAAACAAGAGCATTTCAAGGTCTCTTCTACTATTCCAAGTTTCAAGGTGCGTGTTTGTGCAATTTGTAGGGTATACATTTTCAAAATTTAGACTTAAGTTAGGAATTATTTTTCAAACTTATACTCTAATAAAAATATCAATACTCTTCCCTTATTTTAACTTAGCCCAAGAAGTGAACTCAAAATTTGCCTATTTCTAAATAAACTACAAATAAATATACTTTCTACCGTTAAACTTTAAGAAAAGTTATTTTTAGGGTTTTTAATTTAATAAGTCTAGATCTAGTTCTCTAAGTGCACGGCAGCGCCCCGGCCGTCAATCCGACGCCGGAATGCGGAAACAAAAATTTTACAAAACTTGTAAACCGGCGCCACCGCGCACTAAAATCCCGGATCGGACATTAACCTTCTCCTAGCTAACTAGAGAATGGGTAGAGAGATATACAGAGCGATCCGTATCCTTCGGTCTTCTCGTTGTCGTCCCGATTTTCCCGCGGAATCTCCGGTCTTCATCTCCTCGTCGGAAGGGCACCACATCGCCGGGTTCTTTTACGGGCTCCCACCTCTGGACCGAGGCAACTCGAGCACGAAGTTGGCGAGTCGACGTGCCCAAGGATACTGTAGATGAAGTGTAGAAAGCTTTGTCTCATTGGGGTTGAAGTTGCCATGGGTTTTGGTGGAAGAATGAGATGCAAGTTTTTTGGATGAACAAAGGGATTTTTTGTGCAAACAAATTGAGAACAATCCCACACCCAAAAATGGGACAGCCCCTACCCCCTTCATGTGGCCGGCCATACATCAAGATAAGGAAAAATCTCAAGGTGGTGAGCACAACAGAGAGGAGGGTGTGTGAGTGTCATGCAAGAAAGAATGATGAGTGATGATGAGAACATAATCATCACAACAAAGTCACCTACACATCAACCATCTCATCAAGCAAAGTCAAGCAATGATGAACCAATGAAGTCAATGGATGGTGCACAATCATGAAACTATCATATGCCATAAAAAGTCTTCTCCTTTGTTAAATGCACAATTGCAAATAACCCCCTCCACCAAATTTCAGCCAAAGAAAGGAAACAAAGGAAAATGGCCGAAACGGAAAGCAAACTGGCAACTTCAGAAAAACGATCCCGTAATAAATTAAAGGAAAACCCCGTGACTGTATATACATACCCGCATTTGTATTCCGACCGAATACAAATGCAATGAGACAAAATCTACACAGTACAATACTAGGATCCGGCTTAAACCAAAGCCCGCTAGTATTATCCGTCCGATCATGATCCGTGCAATACCGCACGTATCTGATCGAACCCTGCCATATCTCCATACGGCCTCTATAGCGTTTCGCCCGAAACTTGAGAAAACGGTCTGTGGGGGACTCTAAAGACTCATCAATACTTTGGTTGTGGATTTAACCACTAGCACGTCAGAGGTATTAGCCATACGTAACGGGCTACCAGGTATTGACCAAAAGGGACATCGATGAGCGAACTCATCCTGACACCCTACTGAGCCTGTCAGTGACAATATCCGTACAGTCCGGTCCGTTCGACTATGAGCATCGCATGGCGGGCCTAGGGGGTTGGTAAAAGTCAGATCCCCAAAAGCGGTACAAGTCGTGTCGGAGTGTAGCCCAAAGCACCCTAAGATACTACTGGAATACCTACCAGTAAATCTCCTGCCTTGGCCAAGGACTTCGTGTAATGGCTCTCCTAGACACAGCGCGACCTCACTCCCAATACCGGGAGAGACGAACCCCTGCAGATCCGCTCCCTGCCTCCATGTGGCTCGGGACTGTACCCAACTAAAACCTGTTTGCATGACTCCTTTAAGCCGTGGTAGGGTAGTAATCAAAGTATAGTGGGAACTCACAAGAGACAAATGACGATCTCAGGTCGATGAACTAACCTGTACACATGTCACCAGGGAACTGCTATCTGACGTCAGGTATAAGACCAACTAGCATGTTCCCGGTAAGTCCTGTCCGGTACTCTCATAACCCAATGAGCACCTGTATACATCTTAGGTGAACCAACTGATACCAGTGGCTTGTGAGACCGGCCACCGCCCCTCGTCGGGGTCTCGACTGTATACACTAGTCTACTCTGGAGTATCGATGCCCTGTCTCGAAACTCCCACGACTAGGGACCGTTAAAGGATGTGCTTATAGACCCCAGCTCCCACGTATATGATCACTCTCATACTGCTGGCAGTCAAGCAAGAATCCTAGGGGCTCTATCAACGTGCAATAGTGACCTGTAAGGTCGCCTAAAGCAGTACACGATGATAAAGATAAACCAGATAGCATACTATCATCTTGAGTAAAACTGTTCTATCAGTATAGGTCCTCGCTCAATCATCGCAATCACGTGCCTATGATCTAATAATTGACTCTGAGGGCACTAACTCCAACAATCTCCCACTTGCACTCAAAGCTAATTATTGCGATGCCGCATACTCACAGCCCGTGTGATACCGAACAACCAACTCCTCTACTAATCAGTCTCACAAAATCCGTTTGCGAAACTATTGCGTTCGAGGAATAGCCTCAGTGAGTGGATCCGCTTTGATGTTTCTTTCTATGTCTCTCTTAATTTCAAGTTCGCGGAGAAACCCATCTCCCGAAATGAGCAATACCTGTCTTAGAATATGTCTGGATGTCTGATGGGACCTAGTTCATAAATGAACTCCAAATCCAAACTTCTTAGACTCTATCGTCAACTGAACTTAATCAGTATCCTGCGCCATGCCCCCCTCAGTATCCACCTGGACCACCTGTCCAAATTACTGCCCCTCTTCAGAGGGAAAACTATAACTCTGACAGCCACTCTGTCAACCAGGTCACCTTGGAAGCCTGGAATGATAACCGTTTCCCGAATGAGGCTGTTGTTATCATATCCCTAGAACATCCATTTATGTTCTAAAACTGCTTCCGAATGTTTCTCCAGGAATGGATCAATATCTTATTGTATCTACTGCAAAAACAACATCTGGTGTGGTACTTGACATCTCATGATTGACTCAATTGCCTAAGCAAGTGATCTGCCAATCATGCACATTCCTCTCCCATTTAGTCTGTAAGACACCTTTAGAGAGGGTGACTCCATTATCTGCAGGTACACTACCGTGCCCGGAGTCGTCCATTCTAAAACACCTTTAGAATGCTGTCTTAGTACCCTGATTGGGATACTTCCCAAATCTAGATCTAAAACCATAGATCCAGTAACCAGAATGTCAGATATTATATCTATATCCTATGTGGAGAAACCACTGTGTGACAACCAAAGTATACCCGATCGTAGTATAAGAACTTCACTTCCTACTCTGTGTATGTCATCCAAATATCAAGACATCACACCCTACTACCTTCTTAACAGATCCATCCCCTATTTTGATGAAGTCAAACCTATGGCTGTCACATCAGAAATAGATGATCTATCTCCGCTATCTCTGCTTTAGTCTATAAATAGACATAAGCCACTTGTCCACCATGCTTCCGCTGCTCCCACTGACTACGACAACCCTCTGGCAGAGTCATATACACGTGCACTTCTAAAGCCAGTTCAGAACGACGCTATACACATCCTCCTGCCGGGTCTCACAGTCTGGAACAACAGCAATGGCATGTCTGGGTAAACAAGAACCTCCCTGTCACCGTCTTTGAGCATACCGAAGTACCTCTCGAGTGCCTGAGGTTACCCACCATATCTGCGGAGTGGCTAATAGAATGTCAAACGAGATTGAATCTTTAGGTTCTTATCAAATTTTCAGTAATCGTTTGCGGTTCGGGAATCACTTCCAGTTCTACCATACTCCCACTTCTGTTTTCTGAAAAAATCCATTTTTACTTAAGACTGTGGCGAGTCTAGAACAATATCACTATTGATCTTCCAGATGTTAGAAAGTCAACACTCGTCATAGCCTGGGTCAACCCACAAACAGCCATTACAGAAACGTGCCTTGAGTTATCCAGAGTCTGGTTTTAAGCAAAAGCCGGACAACTCCCCGTACCTTAACATCGTTAAGATATGAACCGTTCTATATCCAATATAGAAACAGAGGCACTGATTTAATTGGAACCAGATTCAAATCATGCAACTGTCTCCAGTGCATGTCAACTAAATGGAAGGAGGCCGATCAGCATTACTCAACTTAGGAGTGCTTCCAATTATGAGTAACCCTGAAAGAGAAGCAAGTTCTCTTAATCATTACTATCAACTGAATACCATACACAAGTATCTATATCTTCGATCACCTTGAAGAATCCCGATACTTGCAATACCTGGTTCTCTACTTTACTCTTATACCTATAACTTCTCAAAACTTGGACCTTGTGTTTCTACGAAACATCTGTCTAAAAACTAGAGAAGTCATAAGTAAACCGACTATAGTACGAGGACCAACCCCTCTGTCCTAATGGGCACTGGACAACATACAATACTCTGTATAAGTCCCTTGAGTCTAATAACTCATTCCTTGTGTGTCGTAGGTTGAAAACTGTACTTATGGTTATGAAGAATTACACCGCTGTTTAATGCTCCTTACCTAACCATCCACTGATATAGGTAAATGTCATGGACATAATTTCAAAAAGGTATATCTCACTCTATAAAAACAGACGTACAGATATATCAATTTGAAATTGGTGAATAACAGCGGATATTCAAAACCAAATATTTGCCGTCCGGCAAACTACCCAGGCGATTTCCTCAAATATCACCAATTCCAACCAATTCCGATATAATGAGGACAATCACCTAATTCCCAATAACTTACTCCCACTCATCATTAGTAAAACCATACAGATGTAAGAATCATACCTGGTAAATACATACCCTGGAGTAAGGACTAATTGGGAAATCAGTTTTCTTTTAACAGTACATAGTGAAACTGAAACATTGAAATGTTTCGAAGGGGTATCCGGGTATTCCTAGTAATGCCTCTTCCATTATCCAGATTCACATCTGTAACCGTATATTTCTTTGCCACTTCTCCAAATCCCTTTATATGTCTTTAGTCATTACCTTCTGTACACCCTCTTAGGCTAAATGGTTTTCTTCCTTCCCTACCGTTCGGCACCAGCCTATGGTTTGGAAGAAGACTATCCAATAAGCATAATGGGTGTACTGTCCTAATCCTAGGAGCACTCGAAACCCGAGAGAAGGTAAAGATAAAAGACACTTAAATAAACCTTATTCCTATTTCTCTTGAACCAGAATCCATCCCCGAACTGGAACAAGTTCCATTCGAGTTCGTATATAACCATACGATGGAGTATCCAATAAACTGTGGATCTTCGTAGTGATACGGAGTGTTCTGGAGAAATACAAAGGTGAAGTAGGAGTGCTAATGAAATACTTGGTTTGGTCATGAATAGCAGTCGCAATTTACTTTGCCCTCTTACTAATCCCTTTATTTGTCTTAACATAATACCTTCTGTACACCACACTTAGGCTAATCGGCTTTCTTCATTCCCTACCGTTCGGCACCAGCCTAAGCTTTGGAAGAAGACTATCCAATAGGCGTAACGGGTGTACTATCCCCTAATCCAAGGAGCACTCGCAACCTGAGAGAAGGTAAAAGGAAAAGACAACTGAATAGTCCTATTCGTTTTCTCCAGAACCGGAAACCATCCTCGAGTTAATTCCTTCGAGTTTGTATATAACCATACGATGGTTTTATCCAATGGAAGTGGACGTTCGTAGTAATACGGGGTGTTCTGGAGAAAAGGGTAAAAGTAGGAGTGGCAATGAGTTTTGCAACTCTGACAATCTAAAAGCCAGTGTTTAAGAAGGTTCGGTTAATTTTGGTCACTGAGTCATAGTCAAGGGTCGGGCCATGCTCGCTGCCAAAGAGAGAGAGAAAAGAAACACTCAGCGTACACTCTAACCTAAATCAGAATGGTTATCACTTTATCTAATCAGGAAACCTACCACTGTAACCTCAAATTCTCCTCCAAACCTGAAAGAAGAATTAGTCGGGATCACCCGAGGAGTAAACCAACTCATCAGTGGGAATCGGGATCCAACTATCATCGCATGATAATGTGATGGAATCCACTCACGTTATCACACGCCAAAAGGTATGCGCATGCCTGGCAAGTTTCAGTTTCTTTAGAAACTCCCGATGTGATTTTTACCCCATGCTCTTATGACCTTGACGAAGGCCAACAAATCATAAGTCACATGTCAAGTTCTACCCGTCATTATCCAGGTTGATTTGAACCCACCCATACCTACCCTTGACTTTGGCCAATAAGGCAGTACGACTGTCCCAAACCAACGCATCTATCTATGCAGCAGAAAGGTAACAAGCAGCTACCGTACACTATGCTTTGACGAAGGCCAACAAACATAGCATGAATACTACGTGCTACCCGTCTGAAATGACGGAGGGCTACGAATGGTTTTTGGCGAAAAACCATTAACGTAATGAACTTGATATCGTTGAAGGAACCGAATAGCTTTTTATAAAAATATAGTGACGAAAACCTTTGCAAAACATATACAACATCTACTAGTATATATATCAATATATAATATTCGCTCAAGGCGTGATAAAAATACAACATCACAGAAATGTAATAAGCATCACAGAAAAATAAAGATATCTGGGATCCCCGGGTTTCATAGAGCCGCTACTGAAACCCGACGTTCCCCTGGTCGTGTGGATAGCCTGTGCAATGAAATCCTAGACCCCTACGGGCGCGGCATGTTACCCGCCAAAACCTAAAGCGAGGCAGCCCGCTTCAGCAACGTGAATGGACCACCCAGCACTTCACGAATTCCGGTAACTTGGGCACCCCTCCTGGGTCAACCTATCCCGCCTACGAATGCGGCGAATAGCCCGCCAATTCTAGAGTGAAGCCCCCTCCGTCTCAACGCCGTGAGATGCGGGCCCATTGCCCTCTAGAACCCGGCTATCCGTGCACCCCACCGCGGGGTAATCCTAGTACAGAAAGTAAAATATACATACAACGGGTACATCGACCTCAGCCCGGTCGTGCCCCAAAAGAATAATATACAAACAGGCAGTGACGACAGTCCACATATCGAACGCTCTCCCCGCAATATCAAATGTACATAAAATACCAAAACCGTACTAACATTGCATCCAGGCTATCCACCACGACAAATCCGCAACATCACAGAACAACACAGAACATCAACGTGAATGTCACGTTCGCAAATCCGTCTAAAAGGGCTATAGCAGTTAGACAGGATTTACCGATCAAGTGACATTCACGGTCGCAGATATAATGTAAATACTGTGAACTAACATGTTTAAAATTTTCGATCGACTAAATTTGCCGAAGTGGGCCCCAAGCACAACTGTAGCACTCAAAAACATCTGGGCCCAAAAAGAATATACCAGAAACCCTATTTCCATGTCAGAGAGCCACTATAAAAATTTGATGCAGTGAAGCCAAAATTCGGCGGCGGATCCGCGGCCAAAACGTGGTTTTGGCCGCAGATCCGCCGCGCTACAGTAACTTCAGCCTACCAAATTTTCACAGAATTCATAAAAAATCCTGCACATAATTTTACAATGTACTAAATAATTTTTAGAGCACAGAAAAATTCGACAGAAAGTACAACATGGAAACACGGTTTTTGGAAAATCCGTTCGATCGAACTTGTAAACACGTTAGAGCAAGCTAGACTAGGTTAATGGCGTGGCTCTGATACCAGTGTAAGTGCACGGCGGCGTCCCGGCCGTCAATCCGACGCCGGAATGCGGAAACGAAAATTTTACAAAACTTGTAAACCGGCGCCACCGCGCATTAAAATCACGGATCGGGCCATTAACCTACACCTAGCTAACTAGAGAAGGGGTAGAGAAATATACCGAGCGATCCGTGTCCTTCGGTCTTCTCGTCGTCATCCCGATCTCCCCGCGGAATCTCCGGTCTTCATCTCCTCGTCGGAAGGGCACCACATCGCCGGGTTCTTTTACGGGGTCCCACCTTTGGACCGAGGCAACTCGAGCACGAAGTTGGCGAGTCGACGTGCCCAAGGATACTGTAGATGAAGTGTAGAAAGCTTTGTCAAATTAGGGTTGAAGTTGGCATGGTTTTTGGTGGAGGAATAAAATGCAAGTTGTTTGGATGAACAAAGGGATTTTTTGTGCAAACAAAATGAGAACAATCCCACACCCAAAAATGGGACAGCCCCTACCCCCTTCATGTGGCCGGCCATACATCAAGAGAAGGAAAAATCTCAAGGGGTTGAGCACAAGAGAGAGGAGGGTGTGTGAGTGTCATGCAAGAAAGAATGATGAGTGATGATGAGAACATAATCCTCACAACAAAGTCTCTTACACATCAACCATCTCATCAAGCAAAGTCAAGCAATGATGAACCAATGAAGTCAATGGTTGGTGCACAATCATGAAACTATCATGTGCCATAAAAAGTCTTCTACTTTGTTAAATGCACAATTGCAAATAACCCCCTCCACCAAATTTCAGCCAAAGAAAGAAAACAAAGGAAAATGGCCGAAACGGAAAGCAAACTGGCAACTTCAGAAAAACGATCCCGTAATAAATTACAGGAAAACCTCGCGACTGTATATACATACCCGCATTTGTATTCCAGCCGAATACAAATGCAATGAGACAAAATCTACACAGTACAATACTAGGATCCGGCTTAAACCAAAGCCCACTAGTATTATCCGTCCGATCATGATCCATACAATACCGCACGTATCTGATCGAACCTTGCCATATCTCCATACGGCCACTGCAGCTTTTCGCCCGAAACTTGAGAAAACGTTCTGTGGGGGACTCTAAAGACTCATCAATACTTTGGTTGTGGATTTAACCACTAGCACGTCAGAGGTATTAGCCATACGTAACGGGCTACCAGGTATTGACCAAAAGGGACGTTGATGAGCGAACTCATCCTGACACCCTACTGAGCCTGTCAGTGACAATATCCATACAGTCCGGTCCGTTCGTCTATGAGCATCGCATGGCGGGCCTAGGGGGTTGGTAAAAGTCAGACCCCCAAAAGCGGTACAAGTCGTGTCGGAGTGTAGCCCAGAACACCCTGAGATACTACTGGAATACCTACCCGTAAATCTCCTGCCTTGGCCAAGGACTTCGTGTAATGGCTCTCCTAGACACAGCGCGACCTCACCCCCAATACCGGGAGAGAAAAACCCCTGCAGATCCACTCACTTCCTCCATGTGGCTCGGGACTGTACCCAACTAAAACCTGTTTGCACGACTCCTTTGAGCCGTGGTAGGGTAGTAATCAAAGTACAGTGGGAACTCACACGAGACAAATGACGATCTCAGGTCAATGAACTAACCTGTACACATGTCACCAGGGAACTGCTATCTGACGTCAGGTATAAGACCAACTAGCATGTTCCCGGCGAGTCCTGTCCGGTGTACTCATAACTCAATGAGCACATGTATACATCTTAGGTGAACCAACTGACACCAGTGGCTTGTGAGACCGGCCACCGCCCCTCGTCAGGGTCTCGACGGTATACACTAGTCTACTCTGGAGTGTCGATGCTCTGTCTCGAAACTCCCACGACTAGGGATCGTTTAAGGATGTGTGTATAGACCCCAGCTCCCACGTATATGATCGCCCTCATACTGCTGGCAGTCAAGCAAGAATCCTAGGGGCTCTATCAACGTGCAATAGTGACCTATAAGGTCGCCTAAAGCAGTACACGATGATAAAGATAAGCCAGATAGCATACTATCATCTTGAGTAAGACTGTTCTATCGGTATAGGTCCTCGCTCAATCATTGCAATCGCGTGCCTGTGATCTAATAATTGACTCTGAGGGCACTAACTCCAATAAGTTGTTCCTAGCTAGTTTACCATTTTGTCAAACTTAAGTCAATTATGGCCAAAATTGAATACATTGATTTTATAATTTTTAAAATTTTCAAATTTTTATGGGTTTTAAAATATATATGCAAATGCAAAATGTACATATGAATGCGAAGGAAGAAGGCTTACCGAGCATACCCCCAAACTTAAACTTGACAGTGTCCTCACTGTCATGCTACACCAAGAGGGTCAAAATGTCGGCACTCACCTGTTTATTTATTTATAAACTTTTTTTTATTGTTAAAAGAAAAACAAAATATATATACAAAATGGTTCCCCCCAAACTTAAGTAAAACAGCGTTAAAGTTCAGAGTTAGGGAGGAGAAAAATCAAACTATACAAGGCCTTACACAGACCAAAAGTTAGCACCAACTATTCAAAAATCTTATCGTGATAAAGATAGAGTTGGTGAAAGAATGGAGTGTAAAGAAAAGAAATGAGAAACACATGAGACCGTATGGGAAGAAGAGTGGAATATGGTCTCGGCGGAGGAGAAGAATGACGGAAGGGAAAAAGAAATGGTGGTGGTTCTACTTCTTCGAGTGGAGGTTGATTAATCACAAAATTCATATTGTTTAAGAATGCGAGTTCGTCGGCGAAAATATCTTCAAAACTTTCATCGAAGGTCCAATTGAAAATTATCGAACTCAAAATATCGGATTGTGATTCATCAACACTCGATATCATTAAAGGAAGATTAGAAGAACCAAAGAAAGTGGGAATACGAATTTGAGGGTGGGGATGGAGCGTATAAATTAGAACAATTTGTGATGACCGATGTGTAGAAAGCGATTGTGCTAATCTATCAACCCGCGGAAAAATGAGATTAAATCCCTCAAGATTCGTGAGCAAATATGGGTACGTCGAACTTGGTATTGGAGAAGAAAGCGTAACGGTCTCTTGCAAGGTCGGAACGAGGACGGAGGGAAGTGGGTGAGGAAGGGTATCAGTTAAAGATTCAGGAGGGTGTACACAATCAGTAGGAGGGCCATGATGAATTGGGACATCCGACTCATCAAACAAAACTGGTTCATCCTCAATAATTTCCTCATTATGAAGTTCGGGATAAACATTTAATGACTCGGGATGATTGATTGGACATAAAATTTCAATTAAATCTACGGGTTCATTATCCAAAATATTCTCGGCATCTATATCCTCAATCAAGTGAAAATCAATTTTTTCTGACACCTCATCAAAAGCATGGATATTTATAAATTTAGGTTCTAGAGTGGAGGTGTAAAGTTCAAAAAGATTTGGTGTGGTTTCACTCGAAAGGGATTCTTCACAATCTGGCAAATCAAGCACTACAAAGTCACACAACTCGTTAGATGTTTTATTTTCAACTTGTGAATCATTTGGAACAATCGATGGAAAACCGGAGTTGTGGGCTTCAATTGGGTATGGGTAGGTTTGATTTGGAAAGGTGTAGAACTCGCTCTCTCTTCTCAAATTCTCACTCTGTCCAACCGCCTCCTCATACATTGAAAAATTTGGAGCTAGTTGGAAACTAGCTGCCGGTTCACTAGGTTGTATAAGGGCGGCCATGGACGCATCCACATTCCTCATCATTTTGTTTGTTGCTAAAATATAAGCTTCCAACGACTGTTCCAAACTACACATGGGTTGTGAAGGGGTTTCAGTAAAAGATTCGAAATTGTTTGGATACGTGAAACTCCCAACTGGCTATGTAGAAGCAATGTCTAGTGAAGGAGGGAAAGTCGGATAGGACTGGTAGGAATTGGATGGTTGGACAGGAGTAGGATCAACATTTGTATAAAAAGGTGAATGGACTTGTTGATCCTTATAACTGGATGTGTGGAGAGGAGTGAAAGATTGGCTACGAGATTGTTCAATATGCTCAGCAATAGACATCGGTTTAGGAGTTAAAAAAGGACTCGAAAAAGTGGTATCAACGTACGAAGGTGGTGAAGGTTGACATGGTTGATACAAAGTGGATTCCAAAGTCGAACTGTTTCTCCTAGACGCTTCTATTTGATCTTTCAAAGAAATTTTGGGCATGGAGGGATCGTCCTTAAATCGACCGAAACAATTCACGTACGAAGAAAAGTTAGGTTCAGGATACCAAATTCGGTAAGAGATTTATGAGGTGGGGTACCCATGATGTAAGAAGGAGAAGAGTAAGAAGGTTGGGGTGCACGGATTTTAAGCGACAAGTTGCAAGTTTTTATAAAAAAAAATTCTTTTTCCTTTTTTTTATTTATTTGGAACTTTTTGCAAAAAAGATTTTTGATAAAGGGCTTTGACACAAATGCAATCAACCACAAATGCACAATCAGGCCTAGATCTAGGGTCACCTAGGTCTACTAGACATCTCCTAACTGTTCCAAAGGGCTAGAAATAGAACCTCAAACCGCCTCTTCACCGCTAATTGCGGCCAGGTAAGTGCCAGGTGAGTGGGAGGCTCTCCACTACAAGTAGTGGCCCTAATTAAGTAACCACTCGCCTTAGACACACTTGCCTAGACACCGCAAAGTCAGGTTAGGATAAACGGTCGATACCTATAACTAGTTCTCTGTCCTATTGAGCGCGACGTTCTTAGGGCTGAGTCTAGTATTTTTTAATTAAATATGATCAATGCAAATGCCTTATGTGATTTCTGTGGTCCAGGGAAGGGTGATGAAATCCCCACCCAATCTGAATTGGTCTCAAGCCTCTTAAAGTCCGATTAAAATATGCAAAACAGAAAAAATCACTTGCAATCAATTTTCTTTTAAGCGTGGCGCAAAGAATCCTGCACAAGATTTGTTATTGGAAGGGAGAAGATTTTTTTAAGCACAAAGAATCCTGCAGGAGATTTGACAAAAGATATATCGGGAGATTCAGAGGGGAGAGAGAGAGGAAACAAACAGTGATTTTCCACTTGCTGACGTCATGAGATAGCCACGTTTCCGCGGTTGAAACAGGCAAAGTGCGGCGGTTCCGCGGTGGAGTGGAAGGTTCGGATCCCGAAAAAAAATTTCACGCGCTGAGTCAACAAAGCGGCCGCGGTTCCGCCGCCAGAAGGCCTTCCCGACCGCGGTTCCGCGGTCTGTTGTGAGGATTGGTTCCCACAAATTTCTGAGCCCCTCTGGTTTTGTGATCCTCTGTCATTCAGATCTTTATTTTTCGGTTTCGCTATCTGGATTTCTACAGATCCGTCGATCCTGCAAAGATTCACAAAAAAAAATACCCTTCAAACAATAAAAGATGATAAATTTTTTATATGTATAATTTTTTATTTTTCTGTTTTTATGATTTTTTTTAATTTAGATTAACCCGAAATTGCAAAAAGTAAATACTACGCCATCCCCGGCAACGGCGCCATTTGATTCGAGTGTTAAAGAATATTTAGTAACCGCAATTAAGAATGGCGTCGCTTGGTAGCTAGCCGGTGAGTACGGGTCGGTCCACAGGGATATTGTGAATTTTCTAATTGCTCTTACGAGTTAATTCCGAACGGTGTGAACGGATTGATTAAATCTAAAAACTAAATTAATCTAGATCTAAAACTTGCTAGGGTTAGGTTTAGGTTAAGTTTGGAAAGTCAATAAATCTCACCGTTTACTATACCCATATTAAGATCTATTAGGAGTTATGGTAATTATTAATAGAGGGGATTAGAACCATTCGGGAAGATGTTTCTTCCTCTAGCTTCTTGTCCTTGCTTCTTCAATCCTTACCTTAACCTCCATGGAAAACACGAGCAACCGGGCCTTTATACTACGGTATCACCGCTACCTCGTGGGATAGGGTGCCGTAGGGAGCGGTGTGTGCATGTATGCATGGAGTCCTATGAATTATATGTGATGGACAAGAAAGGGGTGAGAGATCTCCATCTCTCAAACCTTCCCCAAATCTAACCCTAACAAGCGAGGAGACTACTCGCTCATTAGGGAATTGAAGAACAGATCTAAACTATTTATCTAGGTCAAGGAATTAAAGATCTAACTAAGGCAAGCAATAGAAATTACCTAGGGCAGATAAGAAATTTAACCTAGGGCAGAAAAATAAATTAAGAACTTACAAATTGATGCTCTCTAAAAAAGAATTCTGAATTTTATTAATGAAAGGAGGCATGACCTAATACTAGGATTTGGGTCTCTATTTATAGGACATAGAAAACCCTAGGTTTATAATTGCCGCATGTATGCTTTTACAATAATACCCCTAGGAAGACTATTCAGCGCCGCCTCAGAATATGGTAAAAAGTTTTGCCACTACGGGCATCACACGGCCGCGGAACCGCGGCCGCAGCCATGGTTTGGCCGCGGTTCCGTAGCCAAAAGAGAAGCTTGTGCTTTGCAATTTCTTCTGATGGCTTTGGTTGATTTGTACTTCCTGTTTCTGCAGTTGGTTCTTCAAAATATTCTCTCGTTCTCTTCAAGATCTTCACAGTGAGTAATGCAGTGGACTTTAACCGTTCGCTTTGTGTCGAACTCTTGAACCTTGCGATGCCCTCTATTTTGTGAACTGATCTTCGTGTAGGCTTAATCAAGATCCCTCTATTTGTTGGTCGTAGTCCCACTTTTGCATCGTCTTTTATCTTTTTCATTGTTTTTGCTCCAAGAACCTGTAACCTGTACTATGTAGCAGACATGGGTCAAAAGCATCTGTTTATTTGTAAAATGCATAAGAATTGGAATATAATATTGCAATTTTATGATATGAACATGTAGCCCAAAAAGAGTCGCGGAAGGGCTGCCAAATGCGCCATATTGCTCACTTTCCGCGGCGGAATTTTGGAGTTTGGCCCCTAAATATTTTCTGTAGCTAAAGTTTCGCCTGCATGTAATTCTAAGATACTCAGAAAAATTTTTGGACAACTTCGAAAATCGACAGCAAGCTCATGAACATAGATTCGTGATTCGGAAAAATTTGTCAATCGAAATTTTATCCTTGTGCAAATTAGCTAGTAGGGTTTATGGGTAGGCTATGATACCATGAAGGGTTACACTAGCGCCCCGGTCAACTTCCGTGGCCAAATGCGGAACAAAATTTTTACTACGAAACAAAACTTGGAGCTAGAATAAACCTTAACCGGATCTTTACCATAATCCTAACTAGAAAAAGAAGGTTCTATCTACTATGATAGAAAGTTATACCTCAAACTTGAACTCCTTCTCTTCTTGTGTTGCTTCCCTTTATTATGAGCTCCTTGGAGTGGTGTAGATGGCTCCTCCTCACCGTCTTCTCTTTGCCAAAGAAAGATCCACCCGAAGTCCTCTACCTTTAGCTCCAACCTCTATCTTGAAGTAACTAAGGTGCTTGGTTTGCTATACTAAGAACCCTAGAGTGAGTAGAGAAGTGTTTTGGTGGTTTAGTCTCAAAGCTTTGATTTTCAACACATGAAACACTTAAGCTTTTTTTGAGAGTGGAAGAGGGAGAGCAAACCTTAAGAGAGAAAGGTAATGAGAGAATGAGAGAACAAAACTCTCATATGAGAAATATATGATAATAATAATAATAATTAAGAAAATTGTGATGGTGAGTTGATTTGACCATTATCATTTCATAATTAATGCTAAGCATGCTTCAAAAAAATATCTCATGCTTAACAAAAGAAAATATTTAAGTCAATGTGAGTCAACAAGTCAAATGATCAAACCAACTTTAACCATGATACAATTATCCTTAATTAAAACTATAAATCATATTCCTCCTTCTCATTATGGTTTTGATCAAGTCAATGGTCAAAACACTAATGAGGTGTCTCCCTCTTCGCCCCTGTCAACTGTACATTCATACCCGCATCCGTGTTCCATAGAAACACGAATACAATGAGACTAGACCAATCCCAAAACAAATACTAGGATCTGGCTTAAACCAAAGCCCACTAGTATCAACTGCCCAAACACCAAACGTGCACAAGTGCGCGTATGTGAACAAACCCCCGTCGTAAAAACCATACGACCTCTACTACGTTTCACCCAAAGGTGAACAACCCTCTTTGTGGGATTCTAAAGACTCGACACTACGCTGGCAGTGGGGTTAACCACAGGCTGAAAGCAGTACTAGCTGTACGTAACGGTCCCTAGGTAGATGTCGATAAGAAGACTGATGAGGTGACCCATCTGAACTTCTACTGAGCCTGAATGTGACAATCTCCATACAGTCTGGTCTGTTCGTCTAAGAGTATCGCATGTCGGGCCTACGGGGCGGTAAACGCCAGACCCCTAATAACGGTACAGGTCGTGTCAGAGTGTAGCCCAGAACACCCTAAGAAATTACTGGAAACACTACCAGTAAATCTCGCTTGTCCTGGCCAGGGACTTTGTGTAATGGCTCTCCTAGACACAGCGCGATATCAACTCCCAATACTGGGAGAGACAAATCCTGTCTAACCGTCACTGTCTCCAAGTGCTTCGGGATTGCACCCAACTACTACCTGTTTGCACGACTCAATAGAGCCGTGGTAGGGTAGTAATCTAAGAACAGTGGGAACACACTCGGGGCGAAGTGACAGTGTCAAGTCAACGGACTAAGCTGTACTCATGTCACCTGGGAACTGTTAATTGACGATAGGTATAATACCAACCAACAGTTCCCGATGAGTCCTGTCCGGTGTACTCGTAACCTAACGAGCACCTGCATACTATCTCTAGTACGACGTACTGATGGCTGTAGGACAGACCTTCTCCCCTGCTGGGACGAGAAGCGTATGCACCAGTCTACTCTAGAGTATCGATGCCCTGTCTCGATAATCCTACGACTAGGGACCTGTATAAGGATGTGCTTATAGACTACCTATCCCCCACTAGTGTGATCACCATCACAACGCCGGTAGTCAAGCAAACATCCTAAGGGCTCCATCAATATGTATTAGCGATATGTTAAAAGAAACATATACACATATTAAGATAGAAACAAACCAAGTAGCATACTACTATATTGAGCAAGACTGTCGTAACCCCGTATATATATCCCAAGCTTCTAAAATGTATTATACAAACTAGTACTATACAATAATGGCCTTTAGGGTATACATATCCAACAACCCGCACATATCAGCATATGTACCCTACTTCGTTTTGCTTGAACCGGGAAACTTCTATGTGGGACTCTAAAGACTCGTCAATACGCCAGCAGTATGTGATGATCACATCAGTCACCCACAAGCCGTCAGCGGTACTAGCTGGACGTAATGGCTATCCAGGTATTGAGCGAATAGAAGATCAACAAGCAAGCTTGTTTAAACTCGCATGAAGCCTATAGGTAACACTAACCGTACATTCCAGTCTCTTCGTCTGATATGTCGCATATCGAGTCTGGGGGTGGAATCCTCAGACCCTATTAACTTGATAAGTCATGCCGATGTATGGCTCATAACGGTTCGAGAAACTACTGATAACACTTACCAGTAAATCTCATCAACAGCCCAGGCCAGGGACTTCCTGTTATAGCCAATCGAGCATAGCGCAACATCAACTCCCAATACCAAGAGAGACAAAACCCCTCCTATCGCTCATTGCCTCCATATGACTCAAGACTGTACCCAAAATCCACCTGTTTGCAAGACTCCTTTGAGCCGTGCTAGGGAGGAAATCAAAGCACAGTGGGAGCCACACAAGACTTTATGGCGATCTCAGGTCTACAGACTAACCTGTACCAGTGTCACCAGAGAACTGCTATCTGACGATAGGTATAGTACCAACTAGGAGTTCTCGGCGAGTCCTGTTCGGTGTACCCATTCTCTAATGAGCACATGTGTACAATCTTTGTGTTAGTTATATGTATGCCCTAGAGGCCATTATTGTACATATGATGTATATTATAGTGGATGCTTGGATATATAGAGAGAGGACTTTCTTGCTCGACATGATAGTATGCTATCTGGTTACCTTTATCTTAACATGTAGACTTATATATTGTTATACTGTCTTCCTCTCACATGTTGATAAAGCCCTTAGGATATGTACTTGACTACCAGGACTATGATGGAGATCATACTAGTGGGGCCAGGGTAGTTCACAAGTACATCCTTTAATTGTTCCTAGTCGAGGGAATATCGAGACAGGTCATCGATATTCTGGAATAGACTAGCATATACGCTTCTTGACCCATATGATGGGCGATGGATGATCCCACATCCATTGGGGTTTGACAGCAGAGATGGTATACGGATGCTCAGTGGAGACTGGGTACACTGAACAAGACTTTCTGAGGACTCCTATGTGGTAGTAAACCTATCGTCAGATAGCAATCCTCTGGTGACACTGGTACAGGTTAGTCTGTAGACCCGAGATCGTCATAGAGTCTTGTGCGGCTCCCACTGTGCTTTGATTTCCTCCCTACCACGCTCAAGAGGAGTCATGCAAACAGGTGGATTTTGGATACAGTCCCGAGTCGTATAGAGGCAATGAGTGATAGGAGGGATTTCGTCTCACCCGGTATTGGGGGTGGATGTTGCGCTATGCTCGATTGGCTATAACTGGAAGTCCTTGGCCAGGGCTGATATGGAGATCTACTGATAAGTGTTATCGGTACTTTCTCGACCTGTTATGAGCCTCACATCGGTATGGTTTATCACGTTACTGGGGTCTGACGATTTCCACCCCTAGACATGATATACGACATATCAGAAGAAAAGACCGGACTCTATGGGAGTGTTACTGATAGGCTTTATGGAGACTGTGGACATGCATGCTTGTTGATCTTCATATCGCTCAATACCCGGGTAGCCGTTACGTCCAGTTAGTACCGCTGACGGCTTGTAGGTGACTGATATGATCATCACCTACTGCTGGCGTATTGACGAGTCTTTATAGTCCCACATAGAAGTTCCCTGGTTCAAGCGAAACGAAGTAGGACACATATGGGATATGTGTGTGGGCCTGATTAAATACGAGTATGTGATACCGTATTATAATCTGGAAGTCATCTGTTATCGGTACGGTTGTATGTGATATAACCAGATTGTCGAATCAAGTGTTGATTCTATAATATGATATACAAATAAATGATATTAGTCGGTCATATATGATATAACCGGATTATTAGGTCAAGTGTTGATTTAATAATGTGATATAAATTATATGAGATATAATTATATATATTAACTAATATCATTAGCTCACTAATTAATCTTCATTAAATATACATTAATATATATGATATATATATATATATATTAAAATGAATCATGGCATTTTCTTTTCTATTTTGTGAAAATAGAAATGAGGTGTAAAGTTGAAGCATGGTTGCAAGCATGGTGTTTTATATTGTTTATTCATTCTTGACTCACTATTCAAGCATGGTTGCAATTTAATATTGCATAATTCCATGCTTGAATGAGTGAGGAGTCAAGAATTATCATTGATTTTCATGTTCATTCCAAAAGACTTAGCCATTTTTCTCTTATGCTTGCTCTCATGCTTCTTCTTCCTCCTCTTGCTTTGCCTCAAGCTTCAACCCTCAAATATGATATGAATCATGAAGCTTGAACACAAATTAGTGAGCTCTTAACATCCCCTACTTCATCATCTCACACCATTCTAGCAAATTAGTGTGATGTGTTTCATACACTAAAGAGTTTAGTGTAGTGGTAGCTTGAACTAGTAGGAGCTTCGTGGTGGATCATCTTTGGCGTGAAGGCAACGAAGGAAGCTTGTTCAAAGTCTCAAGAGAAGCCTTGTGGAGTCGCGGTACTACTACACGGAGCATATTGAAGAGAAGGACCGTCTACAAAGGTTGTATTCTTGATCTCTTTAGATGTAAAGTAGTTTACATTTGGTGTTGTCTAAATTTTTAGTTAAAGAACCTTGGTTTAGTGTTCGTTAGCATAGAAATTTTTTGAAAACGGCATGGACGATGCCTCCCGAAACCTTGCTGTCGTGCTAGGGAACCTTACAGTGGTATCAGAGCCAAGATAAAGATTTAGACAAACTTTGTTAGATTACGAAACCGAAACTACTGCGAAACTGAAACACGAAAAGCCAGTTTCTGTCGATTTTTAAATGAGCTCTAAAAATTTTTCAAACAATCGCAGAGTGATGTATGTGACATTACATGAACACTGGAGAAATTTGGGGCAATTATAAGAAAATTGGGCTGGGCACCATACCCTAGGTATCGGCCAAATCCGAGCACAGTCCCAGCAATTTTCTTCAGTGTTCCATTGACTGGGTTTTGGTGTTTCAGGAGTTGTTTGTTTTTGCTAAATTTTCATGTGATGCTAATTGTTCATAAAAACAACTAGGAGTGTTTCGTAGTCGTAATTTTTACTATATTTCAGGTTATTTAGATGGTATTAAAAAGTTCGAACGGATATCAGATACCCACTTTGACCCTCGCTGGAAATTTATTCAAGAGTTGGATCTTATTCCTTAGTTTTAAACATTCAAATATCGTGCAAGTTATTCGATGGACCCTCTAGAAGAACAAAACCTTAACTCGATTATGTGACCGTCAGAACTGCCACTAAACCCTCTGGTTTGTGGTAGTTCAGCGGTGCCACATGTGAGGCATTGGTTGACCCTTCTACGGTTGGTCCATTGGTACTGTGGCATGTGATGGATACTTTTAAAACTACGCTCAAGTGTTGAGCTTTTTGGGTAATTTTGGGTGTTTGTTGATTCGATCAGAATGTTTAACATCGTCTAACTTTTTGATAACATGTGATGTTATGTGTTGCTTGGATATGTTATATTGGATCGTCGTGTTTTGAATAGCCGGGGGTTTTTATGTGAGATGAGAGTTTTTATTTTCATTCATGTAAAATTCATGTATGTAATATTCTTTTATTGGGGCACTTCCGGGTTGAGAATGAAGTCACCATTTTTGTATATTATTTATTTTTCCGCATTAGGATAGACCCAAGGTGGGGAGCACAAGTAACCGGGTTCTAGAGTCCAGTGGGAGACTATCTCGAGGAGTCGAGTCCGGGTCTCCTAACTGTAGAATTGGTAGGGGTCTAGGGATATGGGTTTGGCTATTCATCGTGACCGTGGAATCCGTGTTTTATACTGGCTTAACTTAAAACATGGAATTCCTAATATATCCAATATTTCATATGTTATCTTCTGCTGCTGATGTTTTGTGATGTGATTACTTTATATGCGTGAGACGAATGCTTTATTATTGTATATATGATATATAATAAACGTTGCTTATGTTTTGCACCCGCGCTAGTCCCTCCCCGCTATGCCATTAGTTAAGTAACCTAACGGTGTATAACGGGACACTGTGGCGAATGCGGATGGCACAAGCGTACGTTGTATTTTCGTTTCTTCTGTGATGCTTAGGAAGCTTAATTGATGGGACTTCATTAATGAGATTAATGAAAGAAAAGAAACCTAAAGATGTTGTAGAATCAAATTTTCAAAAAGGGTAGCTCTAGTTTTTGCTTTGCATAGCGGTATTCCTTGTAGAATATCCAGCACCTTATTCGATAAGGAAAGAGCCGAGATCCCTTCACCGGGAGTGACCTCTTCAGCGAAACTAGCAAATGCTATAAATCACTCGGTTTAGTTTTTGATTGTTTCTCTAGTTTTTGCTTTGCATAGCGGTATTCCTTGTAGAATATCCAGCACCTTATTCGATAAGGAAAGAGTCGAGATCCCTTCACCGGGAGTGACCTCTTTAGCGGAACTAGTAAAAGCCTCAAAAATACTCCTTTTCAAAATCACTCGATTCTGCAACGATATCAAGTTCATTGCGCTCATGGTTTTCTTAAAATCCTTCATAGCCTTCCGTCATTTCAGATAAGTCCTAGTAAGTATTCGTGCTACGTTTGTTGACCTTGTCAAGGCGTAGTGTACGGTAGCTGATTAGTGCTTATTTGCTAAAGTATGAGATGCGATTGGATTAGGGTAGTCGTACGGCCTTGTTGACCTTGTCAAGGGTCGTGCGGGTGGGTTTAATTCAATCGGGAAATGACGGGTTGAACTTGACTTGCGATTTATGGTTTGTTGGCCTTGTCAAGGTCATAAATCACTTGGGGCAAAAGTATTATCAGGAATTTCAAGTGTTGAAATTTGCAATGAGATTGCATACCTTCTATGAGATAGTTGGATCCCGATACCCAATGAGAGTAAGAGTTACTCCTGAGAGAGTTTTACACATCACAATTAGCCAATCAAGTAGGTGTCTAGAAAGGTTTTAACGGGGTTACGCCACTTGGAAAACGAGGTTTACTTTATTTAGGTCCATGCGAAAGCATGGGGAACCTCCCTCAAAGTACCGGTACTGGCCTGGCTGAAAGATTGGCGGACTTGTAAGGTGTAATTAATCCCGGCTAGTCTTACCTTTTAGGGTTTGAAGTAAGATTTGATAAAAATAGTGGGAGACGTCCTGATTAGATAATAACTAATCTAATCTTGCAAAGAGTGCAAGCTAACGCGTTTCCTTCTCTCTCTCTCTCCAGGCAGCAACCAATGTCACGCCTTAATCAAGATAATAATATGGATGTATTGATCGAACCCACTTGCTATAATGAGCAAGGGAATGTTGGTTCCGCTCCAACTTATAAGTGTTATAAGTCCGAGCAGGAAATAGGAACTTATACGGATTCCCACACCACCCAAACGAAGAATAAGCATGCTGATGCATCTTCTTCAGGTGTGTTAGTTACGGAGAACTGTTTCTCAGTTCACTCTACGTCATGGGTATTAGATACCGGATCGGGATCCCATATACGCAATATGTTGCATGGGCTGAGGAAAGGTAGAGAAATGGGAAAGGGTGATCATTCACTAAAAGTAGGGAATGTTGCAGCCAAAGCAGTTGGTGAATATCACCTTGTATTGCCAACAGGGAATACATTGATCAAAAACGACTGTTACTACGTACCCTCTATGATATGCAATTTAATATCAATTTCTTTATTGGATAAAGAAGAATATAATTTTGTAGTAGAGAATAATGTTATGAACATTTACCTAAATTAAGTGTTGATTGGGTTTGGTACGCTATGTAACGGATTATACGTTCTGAATCAAAACATGGTTCTTAACGTACAAAACACACACAAGACGAAGAGTTCAGAAATAAATGATTCCTTTTTATGGCATTGTAGACTAGGTCATATCAATACGACACGACTGGCTAAGTTGCATAAGGATGGATATTTGTATCCGTTCGAATTTTTATCTTATGACACTTGCCAGTCATGTCTCAAAGGCAAGATGACCAAAACTACATTTAGTAGACACAGAGAAAGAATTACGGAACTCTTGGGACTGATACATAGTGACATATGCGGTCCCATGTCTACGCATGCCGGGAATGGTTTCTCGTACTTTATTACATTCACTGACGATCTCTCAAGATACGGACATGTGTTCCTGTTGAAACACAAGTCTGAAGCTTTTGAGAAATTCAGAGAATATAAGCACGAAGTAGAGAACCAAACGGGTAAAAGTATTAAAATCCTACGATCTGATCGGGGAGGTGAATACTTGAGCACAGAATTTTGTGACTATCTAAAAGAGAATGGGATTCTCTCTCAGCTTACTCCTCTGTATACACCACAGCACAACGGTGTATCGGAGCGGAGGAATCGCACCCTATTAGATATGGTGCGCTCTATGATGAGCACCGCTGAGTTACCTATTTCCTTTTGGGGTTATGCGCTTGAGACAACAGCATACCTATTGAATCAAGTTCCATCTAAATCAGTGCCTACAACCCCATATGAGATATGGAGTGGGAAGAGACCGTATCTTAAACGAGTTAAGATATGGGGTTGTCCGGCCTATGTCAAAAGACAAAATTCGGATAAACTCGAGGCACGATTAGTTCTTTGCAAGTTTGTGGGATATCCAAAGAATTCATATGGATATTTTTTCTACCACAGTGAGGAGTAAAAGGTGTTTGTTGCTCAACATGCCATCTTTTTAGAAAAGGAATTTCTTGTAAAAGAAATTAGTGGCAAAGAGGTAGAGCTGGAAGAAGTTCCAGCTACACAAACTACAACTGATGATTTATTGGAACCAGAGGATCCAGTAGTCTCCAACGAACCCCAGCCACTCCGTAGATCTAGTAGGGTTCCTCATCCACTTGAGAGATACTACGGTTTTCTCGTTGATGGTGGGAGCGAGGATCGCATCATGGAAGATGATGACCCAACTTGCTTCGAGCAGGCCTGTAACATTTCAAAAAAATAAAATATTATTTTTGAGAATTTTTATAATTAAATATTAAATATAATGAATATTTTAATATTGTGGTATAATTAAATACCGATAAATGGGGGAAAATTTGAAAATTTTTAGAAATTACTGAAATGAGGGTGCTTTATGTGATTCTTGCAAATTATGAAAGTTTATGATTTATTTGACACTATTTTAGTGCTAATCGCGATTAAAAATCGCTAATCGGGGTTTAAGCATGTTTTGTGCACATGACATGCACATGTCATTTTTAACACTTGTTGCTTTTCCTTCATGGTTATTTCTTCATTCATGCATGGTTATTGATTTTAAGAAAAGAGAAAGGAAAATGAAAACAAAACAAAACAAAAGAAAACAATAAAGAAAGGGGTATGGGCATGAGAGAGAGAGGGTGAAGGGTCAAACCAAGTCATGGCTCTTGTTCCCTCCGTCATTTCCTCTTCATTTCCTCTCCTCATCTCTTATGGCTGTTGCCCTCTCCTTCATCCCCTCTCCACCTCCTCAAAACACCATGAAAAATACCCCAAAACTCCATCCCCACTTCATTAAATTTGTGCACAAGCCTTCTAGCTACACTTTGGACCAAGAAATGGTGGATCTTGAGCACTTGGGGCAACTCAAGAAAATTCTTGAGTTGCCAAATGAGATATTCTCTTAACCATTAGCATAGTATTTCCATTGCTTTTACATCCATGTTTGTGTAGAACCGATTTGGTGTCGTTTAGTGAGATTTGGAAATTTCTAGTTAGGGTTTATGGAATTCTTGAGTTGTAAAGTGCAATTGATCTTAGTAGAGGCCACACAAACCCCCTAGTGCTAGAATTCAGACCCAAACCAGATACTAGAACCCCGGAATACGAACTTAGAAAACCCGATATCGGATAATTTTGGATTCTGTGAGGGAATATTGACATCTGCTATCACCTTAGACACCTGAAAAATATTTAGCAAATACAGAGACACAAACAGGCAACCTAGAACCTATACCCAAAACCCAGGACTCCAATTCCCTTGCCAGGCCGCAGATTTAATCAATCTGGCCGCAAATTATGGCCAGGGTGGGACCATTGGTGTTTGTATTTGTTCTATGGCTTTATCTCAAGTAAACTAGACCCTTGACATATGCAAAATTGGCTAATTTCACCTAGGGTAAAATATGGGACTATTTTCAAGAGTTGCTGTTTTGATTCGGGGTTTCGTTTCTCGTATTTTGAATCCTGGATTTTTGTATCTGTGTTTTACCTCGATCACTTGACGTTTGTACGACGGTATCGAGGGTTGGTGGTGGTTTTGAAGGCGTGGTCCATAGGTTCTAACCTATAGGCCTTTAGCGTATCGTTTCGGTTTTCCGATGTGATTTTAATACGTGTTTGCGATTGTGTTATATTTGTAGGTACCCCCCTCACGTGGATGTTAAGACGTTGAAGATGAATATGGCGACATCGGCATCGGCACGCAAGATGCAAAGTGAGTAGATATATTTCTACGGGGGAAGTCGGGTGGATGGCGTATAGCACCCCCACAGTTCGATGTATGGTATGCTATATATACACTATATATATATGATATCTTTTATGTGAGACATGGATATTCAAGATATGGTTATGTGTTCATGGTTTAGTTTAGAGTAGTTAGAAGTAACTTAGTTTAGCTTCTTAGTCGCGAACACTAGAATAGTTGTTACACCCACACGCGCACACACACATGCATACATTTATTTTACTTATGCGTATATGGGGATATGTATATATATATATATATATATATACACACACATGGGTATAGGACTGTGTGTGTGTGTGTCTATACGTATACATATACACGGATTATAAGGATAGTACTTGGGATTGGAGATGAGTCGATGAGATTGGGCTTGAGGCCGTGAGATCGGTGATGTGATAGGGTTCATATTTGAGATATGACATGATGTTTTAGCGGGTCCTTTGACGTGGTGTTTTCATACACACACATGCATATACATAGATGGTATCAGTATTGTACTAGACATAGATCAGTACCCCGGATCATGATATTTGATAAGAGGATAGCAGATGAATAATGTGATAGAGGTGACATTTGACCTGTACCCAGATTTGGGAGGCCGTACGACGGATTTACCGTACGAGCTATATATGTTGATGATAGATCCGCACTCTTGACTTGAGGATATCATATTATATTAGGATATTGTATGGGATACTATTGAGGCGGGATCACCGACTGTTATATTTATATATATTTGTGTGTGTGTGTGTGTGTATCGACTCAGATGTTAGGCGGTTTCCTTACCTTTCGATCAGCCTGTAGTTACTTGTAAATGATAAATTAGACTCGAGTCATACCTATTTCAAAACACCACGATTCGTGTTATTTCAAATGGAAAAACTGTATGACTCATATTTATATAAATGCATATTAGTTGTCATTGTGTTTATTATTCAGCTCCCGCATATTATTGTTGTTCGCATCGCATCGCATGCTTATATTGTGTTTTTTTCATATGCCATTATTGAGATCATGCTGTCAGGACACCAGCACCATTACCGATGATGCATATGTTCCACATACACTTACTTGCCGGCTCACACACATCATCATCGGTAATTGCCATGTCACGAAAACTTTAGAGAATATTACTCATTGACATAGCTTGTTAACTGATAGTTTGACATGGTATTAGCGTACTCGTCTTTATATGCTAGTTTAGACATTGCAGTTATTATTTGCTACTTCATGCATATTATTATTCACTGTTATGCAGTATTATAAAGTTTTTATGCCGATATTCACTGTTTACTTACTCTTGATTCATGGATTTTGGATTTTCATGAGACTTCTGGATTTGGGGGAAAACCGCAAGAATATATATAAACTTCTTTCTCTCTCTCTCTTTTTAAATGCAAGTTACGGTTTTCTCGTGATGTATGAGTCGTCCACCATGAGTTTCATGACTGTTGTTGGATTTCGAGACCCGATTCGAGGAGTTGAATGAACCATCTACGGGTACATGGTGGACCCGGTATGGTACCTCGGGGAAAGAGTGATTTCATGGAGGATGATGAGCCCGGCAGGGGAAGACTGCCTACCGGTAATTGTTTGGCGCTTCGAATATCCGGAGGATACCGTTCGTGGTCATGTGATTTATGATACGGGCCAATCCGGACTGACGGAGTCCGAGGTATTGAGACACTGAGATTTGAGGATACAGGCCAGTCCGGGTAGCCATAGCGTGAGATATTGAGATATTGGGATTTATGTTTGGTGTCGATGCATGGCACGGGTTTCTCTGTTGATTTCATTGATGATACTCAAATTATATACATACAGAAATCTCATTAAATAAAGAAAACAGTTGTCTCACTCATTTCATTACATTACATTCATACCTCATACATTATGATATATTGCTACCTGAGGCACTGACACGAGCACATGGGATTACACTTACGTATAGATGTTTACCCTTGCCGCCTTTTCATGCTTCAGACTTATCATTTTGAGGTTATATGTATCTTTGATCGTATTGACCTAGGATGAGTCATACATACGATTTCTGCTCGGTGATGTTTTCTACTCACGAGTTGGCAACTCACCCCCGTTGTGCCACAGTTTCTTGCAGGTTTTGCCGTACAGGTTTCGTTACGGCTTTGCTAGCACACTGCTTTCATTCCGGGTGATTTTCTTCGGTATATGGGTTCACGTGTATCGTGACCACCATTGTACTTTATTTTATTCATTATATCTAGTAAACTCCATCAACTAGACATGTATATTTATTCAGACTTAGAGACCAGAGTTGTATATTCTTTCGACCTTAGAGTCGCGCGTTGTATTATTATGGTTTTCATTAATGTTTTGAGTTCCCTTTTGAGTTTTGATCCTTGTCCTTCAGCGTTGTATATTATATTGCTTGTGTGGTTGTGGCCGTCGATTGACGAAGAGCTAGCTCCCGCTTGGGGAAGCCTTTTATCATTGATGGATATATTTATCATGTTGTACCCCGGTCGGGGCCAGTATTTACAAAGGAAACTCTGCAGAAATTTTCAGAAAAGACTTGAGGTTTTAAAAATGCATATTCGGCTCATTTTTATCAAAACACTTTCTTTCAAAATGGTTTAGATTTCTGGGATTTTTGGCTTACTTGAATTAGATGGAGCCCTATAGACTTCATATAATTCAAGTGCCAGTCACGTGCCATTTCCGGGTCGTGACAAGGCCATCACGAGTGGGGACTCTGTGAAATGGTTGGATACAATGCGATCTGGGATGGAATCCATGTACACCAACAAAGTACGGACTTTGGAAGTTGCTCCCGAAGGGGTAAAACCCATTGGGAGAAAATGAATCTTTAAGAAGAAACTTGGTGTAAATGGAAAAGTTGAGACTTTCAAAGATAGACTTGTTGCAAAAGGTTTTCTTCAACGACCAGGTGTGGATTATGATGAAACCTTTTCTCCAGTGGCTATGCTTAAGTCCATCCGGATCCTGCTTGCCATCGCTGCATACCATGACTACGAAATCTAATAAAAGGATGTTAAGACCGCCTTTCTAAATGGTGATTTAGAAGAGAGCGTATACATGACTCAGCCGGAGGGCTTCGTAGACAGTGGGAGCAGTGGAAAGGTGTTCAAGCTGCTTAAATTCATCTATGGGTTAAAACAGGCATCGCGGAGTTGGAACATCTGTTTTGATGAGGTAGTCAAAGAGTTTGACTTCATCAAAAATATAGATGAACCTTGTATATACAAGAAGGTTGGAGAGAGTAAGGTTGTCTTTCTCGTATTGTACGTGGATGACATACTCTTGATAGGAAATGATGTTCCTATGCTGCACTTGGTCAAGCTCTTCTTATCACAAAGATTCTCAATGAAAGATCTAGGCGATGCCTCCTACATCTTAGGAATTAAGATCTATAGAGATAGATCTAAACAGATACTGGGATTGTCCCAATCCAGGTACATAGACACCATACTAAAGAGGTTTAGTATGGATGATTCCAAGCGTGAGAATATACCCTCGATCTCTGGACTCACTCTCTCCAAAGATATGTCTCCCAAGACTGATTTGGAGAGAGCTCGCATGCAAGGGATACCCTATGCTTCGGAAGTAGGCTCTATCATGTATGCGATGTTATGTACCAGACCTGATGTAGCGTACTCACTAAGTGTAGTGAGTAGGTATCAAGCAGATCTAGGAGAGAATCACTCGACAGCTGTAAAGAACATTCTCAAGTACTTGAGAAGGACTAAGGAGATGTTCTTGAGGTACGGTAACGGTGAACTCCAAGTGGAGTCCTTTACCGACTCGAGCTTCCAAAGTGATAAGGACGACAGTAAGTTGGTCTCGGGTTTTGTCTTTACCCTCAATGAAGGGGTGGTGTGTTGGAAGAGTTCCAAGCAAGACACCGTTGCAGACTCGACGATGGAGGCTGAATACATCGCTGCCAACGATGCTGCCAAAGAAGCTTTCTGGATGAAGAAGTTCATTGCTGAGCTTGGTGTGGTTCCATCCATTGAGCATCCAATACCCGTGTATTGTGATAACAATGGAGCGGTGGCTTTGGCCAAGGAACCTAGGTCCCATCAAAGATCCAGACATATTCTGAGGCGGTATCACCTGATCCGGGAGATAGTAGATCGCCGGGAGATCGAGGTCAAGAGAGTTGACACGAAGGACAACGTAGCGGATCCACTCACGAAGGCCCTCCCCCAGACGCAATTTGAGAGACTCTTGGGGATGTTGGTTATGAGATACTACAACACATGGCCTTAGTGCAAGTGGGAGATTGTTAGTTATATGTATGCCCTAGAGACCATTATTGTACTTATGATGTATATTATAGTGGATGCTTGGATATATATATAGAGGACTTTCTTGCTTGACATGATAGTATGCTATCTGGTTACCTTTATCTTAACATGTAGACTTATATATTGTTATTGTTAGTTATATGTATGCCCTAGAGGCCATTACTATACATAGGATGTATATTGTAGTGGATGCTGGGACATATATAGGGAGGACTTTCTTGCTCGACATGATAGTATGCTATCTGGTTGATCTTTATCTTAACGTGTACACTGATTGTCTCCCTGTTACATGTTGGTAAAGCCCTTAGGATTTGTGCTTGACTACCTGGACTATGATGCGGATCATACTAGTGGGGACATGGTAGTCCATAAGTACATCCTTCAAAGTCCCTAGTCGAGGGTGTATCGAGACGGGGCATCGATATACCAGAGTAGACTAGCGTATACCTTCTCGACCCATACAGATGGGCGATGGATGATCCCATATCCATTGGTGTTTGACATCAGAGATGATGTACGGGTGCTCAGTAAAGACTGGGTATACTGGACGGACTCGCCGAGAACTCCCAGATGGTAATATACCTCACGTCAGATGGCAGTTCTCTGGTGACACTGGTACAGAGTAGTCTGTTGACCCGAGATCGTCATAGAGTCTTGTGTGGTTCCCACTGTGCTTTGATTTCCATCTTACCACGTCCAAGAGGGCATGCAAAACGGTGGTTTTTGGGTGCAGTCCCGAGTCACATGGAGGCAATAAGCGATAGGAGGGGATTCGTCTCTCCCGGTATAGGGAGTTGATGTTGCGCTGTGTTCGATTGGCTATAACAGGAAATCCTTGGCCAGGGTTGCTGAGATTTACTGGTAAGTGTTACCAGTAGTTTCTCGAATTGTTATAGACCTCATATCAACACGACTTATCGAGCTTTTGGGGTCTGACGTTTACCACCCCTAGGTGAGATATACGACATATCAGACGATCAGACCGGACTGTACGGTAGTGTTACTGGTCGGATTCACTGGAGTGTGAGCGGGCTTGCTCGTCGATCTTCAGATCGCTCAATACCCGGGTGGCCGTTACGTTTAGCAGACCGCTTGCGGCTTGTGGATGTTTGATATGATCATCATCCGCTGCCGGCGTATTGACGAGTCTTTAGAGTCCTACACAGAGGTTTCCTGGCTTAAGCGAAACGAAATAGGAGCGCATATGAGATATGTGCGGGACCGAGAATGATGCGTGTATGTGATACCGTATTTCATTCTCACGATGTGACATTGATCGGTTATATACGATATAGCCGGGTTATCGAATCAAGTGTTGATTCGATAAGTTGTTACTGAAGATACCAGTCGGTTATGTGCGACATGACCGGATCATTGAATCAAGTGTTGATTTAATGATTTAATGCATAATTATATATTTGATATATTACTTTGCATTAGCTAGTATAGGTTCACTTTATATGGATTTTCTCACTCAATGTGCAAGTTGTATATGTGATATACTTTTGTGCATATACATTGTATCATGTTTGATGATACATGTTGACTTGTGCTTGTGTAAAGATTAAACCATGGTTATATGAATGGTTAGGGTTTTATATACTTATTCATTTATTTATATTCATTATTCATTTAAGTAAAAGAAAAGAAAAATGGTGGCATTCTTTTGTTCATTCATGAAGCTTCATGAATACTTTGACTTAGTCACCATTTTTGTCTTCATTCCTAACCTAACCATTCACTTAACTTGGGTTTAGTCTCTACACATAACCATGGTTATGTTATGATAAAGATTGGATTATTCTTTTCTTTTTAATTAATCTTATCATATCATTTCTTCTTCTTCTTCCTTCAACTCAAGAAGAAAACCTAAGGTCCATCAATGGTGATTGATGATTAAGAGTGAGAAATCCAATTCTAAAGTGTTAGTGTATATGCCCTAGAGGCCATTACTGTATCATACTAGTTTGTATATTACTTGATGGAAGCTTGGGATATTCACCTTGTATAAACAATCTTGCTCAATATAGTAGTATGCTACTTGGTTTGTTTCTACTTCAATGTGTACTTGTGTTTATTTCAGTATATCACTTATACGCATTAGTGGAGCCCTTAGGATCTTTGCTTGATTACCAGCGTTGTGATGGCAGTCACACTAGTGGGGGCTGGGTAATCTATAAGCACATCCTCATACAGGTCCCTAGTCGCAGGACTATCGAGACAGGGCATCGATACTCCGGAGTAGACTAGCGTATGCGCTTCTCATCACAGTATGGGAGATGGTCTGTCCTACAGCCATCAGTATGTCGTACTGGAGATAGTATACGGGTGCTCGTTAGGTTACGAGTACACTGGACAGGACTCGTCGGGAACTGACAGGTTGGTACTATACCTATCGTCAGTTATCAGTTCCCAGGTGACATGAGTACAGCTTAGTCCGCTGACTTGACACTGGCACTTCGCCTCGAGTGTGTTCCCACTGCACTTTGATCACTACCCTACCACGGCTCAAAGGAGTCGTGCAAACAGGTGGTGGTTGGGTGCAGTCCCGAAGCTCTTGGAGGCAGTGACGGTTAGACAGGATTCGTCTCTCCCGGTATTGGGGGTTGACATCGCGCTGTGTCTAGGAGAGCCATTACACGAGTAGTCCCTGGCCAGGGCAAGCGAGATATACTGGTAGGTTTCCAGTGTTATCTCAGGGTGTTTTGGGCTTCACTCCGACACGACTTGTACCGCTATTGGGGGACTGACGTTTTACCGCCCCCTAGGCCCGACATGCGATGTATCAGACGAACAGACCGGACTGTACGGAGACTGTCACATTCAGACTTAGTAGGAGTTCAGATGAGGTTTCACCTCGTCAGCCTTCTTGTCGACATCTACCTGGGGACCGTTACGCACAGCTAGTGCCGTTTGCGGTCTGTGGTTAAACCCACTGCCAGCGTAGTGTCGAGTCTTTAGAGTCCCACACAGAGGGTATTCGCCTCTGGGCAAAACAGAGTAGAGGTCGCATGGTTTTGCGACAGGGTTCGTTCTCATCCGCGCACTTGTGCACGTTTAGAGTCCGGACGGATATTACTGGCTGGCTCTGGTTTGAGTCAGATACTGGTATATGTTTTTGGGGTTGCTTTTATCTCAGTATTCATGTTCCTCGGAACAAGGATGCAGGTGTGTATGCACGGTTATTTGAGGAAGAGGAAGATGACTTTCATTAGGGTTTCGGAACGGGTGCGTATGCACAGTTGACAGTCGTCTTTTTCCAAACCCTAATGGATTTGTATTATATCAATTAATAATATATAATAAAATGAAATTGTGTCATGGTTGGTTTTTGTTGACTTGTTGACCATGGTTGACTTGTTGACCATGGTTGAAGTTTTGACCATCATCATTACAAAAGAAAGATGCTCTTTGATTCTAGCAAATTCATTTAATGTTTGAAATGATAATGGTCATTCTAAAACTTTCCATCAACCTTTTCATTTTCATTATTATTATTATTGATAATTCTTTTTCTTTTGCATTATGGTTGCAAGAAAGAAAAAGGATAGCTCATTTCTATCATATTCATTCTCTCTCTTCACTTCATCTTCTTCTTCCTCTAGCTAAAGAGAAACCTTCTCATGTGTTGAGAATCCTTCTCTTTAAAAAGAAAAGCACCCCTTAGACTCTCTCTACTCATTCTAGGTTCAAGGTTTAGCAAGCCGGAAACCCTAGTTCACTCAAAGATCGAGGAAGAGCCCAAAGGTCGAACCTTCGAGGTGGATCCATCTTCGACGGAAGAAGGCGACAAGAAGAGAACCATCAACCTCTACAAAAGTTTGAAGAAGAAGGAGTTCAAGTTTAGGTATAACCATCCTCATCCGAGTAGCTAACTTTCTTTAGCTTGTATGCTAGTTTTAGTTTAGCTAAAGATCCCGACTTTGCTTAGTCCATGTTGCCCCTTGCGCTAAAAATTTGATTTTTATACCGTTTCCGCCTCCCCGTAAGAACCGGGGGTCGCAACGTGGACTTACAGTGGTATCAGAGCCTAACTAAACTTAAACTAGCTTGGTAGTGAAGTGTAACGAAGTTCGGAACCGAAAAAAATCACAAAACCGGAAAAACAAAACCCTAAGTTTCTGTTGAAATTTTTTCTGCTCTAAATGAAAAACTTTACACTTGTAAATTCGGCTCAGGGTTTTGTATGAACACCCAAGAAAAACGATGCAATGATTCGTTCAAACCGCCGCGCTTCCGCCGCACGAGGTAGGCATGTGCCGCGGAAGCGCCGCGGTTTGTCGTCTTCTGTGCATCGTTTTTCGTGCAGTGTGTGTCTGTGTTGGTTTTGGGATTTTTAAAATATATTATATGTGCCCAGATTTTCCAGAACTGAAATTCACTTTTGGGGTCCTATAATTCCGTATTTTTTCCGAACTTCACTGCACTTTGACTATGATGGTTATATCTGTGATGTTTGCATGTATTGAACGTCGGCTAATCGCTATAGGTCGATTAGTCGGGGTTATACATGATCTGTGTTTGATATTGGATTGTGTATATGAATGTGTTGGACTGTCGCGGGTGAATAGCCGGGGTGGATGTGAGATGAGCTTTTGTTTTTCTTTCATTCATTGTAAATGTAAATTGATGTAATTATTATTATTTGTTTGGCCGCACAACCGGGTCGGGGTTGTAGCCGTCATTGTATAATTCTTTTTACTGTTTTGCTCCTAGGATAGACCCATGGAGGGGTGCACAAACTGCCGGGTACTTGGCGGGTAGTTTGCCGCACCCGTAGGGGTCTTGGGTAGGGTATTTGGCTATTCACCGCGACCGTGTAATCCGCTTTTCATTGCAGGCTCGAAAGGATTGCGGATTGCTAGTATATCCAATGTATTCATCTGTGATCTGTAATGTCTATCATTGCTTTCTATTTAGGCGTTGCTTATGTTTTACAGCCGCGCTAGCCCAGCCCCCGCTCTGTCGTTAGTTAAGTAACCTAACGAGTGATGACGGGACCCCGTGGCGAATGCGAATGGCATAAGCGTACGTCATATTTTGGTTGTTTTCTGCAATGGTAGGATTAAATGATGGGACGCATTAAAAGAACTAATGCAAGAATATCACGCATTAAAAGAACTAATGCAAGATAATAAACCAAGTTTAAGTCGATGGAACACTTTCGGAAAACCACTCGGTTCTTTTCAAAACTAACTTTTAAATGCGGAGCTTGAGCCACTCCTTCTAAAAGCTATCTCGTTCCATCGATTATATCAAGTTCACTACGTTCACGGTTTTACCAAAACCATCCGTAGCCCTCCGTCGTTTCATATGAATATTCAACAGTATTCAAGCTGTGTTTGTTGGCCTTAGTCAAGGCACAGTGTTTGGTAGCTGCTGGGTATTCATATGTTGCATAGATAGAATGCGTTGGTTTGGGACAGTCGTATTGCCTTGTTGGCCATAGTCAAGGGTACATACGGGTGGGTTCAAATTAACCTGGATAACGACGGGAAGAACTTGACATGTGACTTATGATTTGTTGGCCTTAGTCAAGGTCATAAGAGCATGGGGCAAAAATCCACATCGGGAGTTTCATAAGTACTGAAACTTGCTAGATTTGCATACCATTTGGAGTGTGATGATTATGGTAGGATTCCTTCATTTTCGTCACGCGATGATATTTGGATCCCGATCCTACTGTGAGTATATGCTACTCCTCGGGAAATTTCTCACTAAACGATCAATGCTATAAACCTAGTAGGTGCCTAGAAAGGTGTTAGCGGGGCTACGCCCCCAGGGAAAAGAGGTTCTTAAATTAAGGAACTTCGCGAAAGCATTGGAAAACCTCCCTCGAAGTACCGACACTGGCCTGGCTGAACGGTTAAGCAAGTATTGTACGGTGGGATTGATCCCGGCTAATTCTTCCTTTGTGGTTTGAGGAGGGATTCGAGAGACAGTGGGAGCCATCCTGTTTAGACAAATTAAAAACCATTCTAAACTTGCAAGAGCATCGTGCTAAGTGTTTCTTCTCTCCCCCTGCAGCGACCAAATCGAAATGACTGGACTTAAGTTACTTCTAGATAAAAACATACTGACAGGGCCAAACTACAAAGATTGGCTCAGGAATGTCAAATTGGCAATCGCTTACGACAAGCTGGGGTATCTTCTTACCACCAAAGCTCCCCCCGTCCCAGGTCCCACCTCCAGCGTCGCGGATAAGGAAATCCGTACGACTTGGGAGATTGACAGCGCGAAGGCCAGGTGCCTCGTACTTGCCTCGATGGACAACGACCATCAGAGGAGGCACGAGAATATGGATTTGGAATCCATATTTCTTCATACAAAAGAACTGTATGGAGAGCAGTCTCGTATCGCAAGATACGAAGTGTCGAAGAAGTTATTTTCGACAAAGTTGGCCCTCGGATCATCGGTAGCGGACCACGTGCTTAAGATGATTGGCTACACTGAGGAGCTCGCAGAACTTGGGACCACGTTGGACAGTGAACTCTATACGGATATAATTCTCCAGTCCCTTCCATCCACTTACGCCCAGTTCATACTGAATTTCAACTTGCAAGAAAAGGAAGTTGAACTTTCAGAACTCCTCAACCTGCTGAGGACGCAGAGGGCACCCTACAGAAGGGTAGGGATACACCCGCTTTGTTTGTAGGAGGATCTTCTTCCTCTAGGTCCAAGGCGAAAGCCAAGGGAAAGAGGAAGAAAGCCCCCGCCAAACCAAGAGGCGGTGTTAGTAAAGTGGGTATGAAGGGAAAGGAAAAGGCAACAAAGATTGCGGGGAAGCTTATTGGAAAGGAAGAGTGCTTCTATTGTCATAAAAGTGGACACTGGAAGAAAGATTGCAGGGCTTGGAAAGCCAGGACACAGGAACTGAAGCAGGTTGCGGCTTCAGCGTCAGGTGTGTATGTTATTGAAAACTGTCTTTCTATAAACTCTACTTCCTGGGTATTGGATACCGGATCAGGATCTCATATCTGTAATTCTTTGCAGGCGTTGAGAAACCGTAGGTTTTTGAAGGCAGGTGATATGACCCTCAGAGTTGCGAACGGAGCTAGCATGGATGCTAAAGCCATGGGGGACTATCACCTGGGAATGACAGATGGGCATGTTTTGGTTTTGCGTAATTGCTTTTTTGTACCCAACGCAACTTGTAATATCATTTCTGTATCTTTGGTTTCTAAAGAAGGTTATGAATTTGCGTTTGTAAGTAATGTTGTAAACATTCACCTTAATCAAGTTCTGATTGGGTCAGGTACACTGAGCAATGGTATATACGTATTAAACCAACCACAGATTTTCAATATCCAGAATACACACAAAAGAAAGTCTCCAGATATCAATCAGGCTTTCTTATGGCATTGTAGACTGGGTCACATCAATGAGACACGGTTGACTAAGTTACATAAAGAAGGATACTTGGATCCGTTCGAGTATCAGTCTTATGCCACTTGTGAATCTTGTCTCATGGGAAAGATGACAAAGACTCCGTTCACTGGACACGGAGAAAGAGCGAGCGAGCTCTTAGGACTCATACACAGTGACGTGTGTGGTCCAATGTCTACACATGCGAGAAGCGGTTATTCATACTTCATTACTTTCACAGACGATTTCTCTAGGTATGGACATGTCTTCTTAATGAAGCACAAATCCGAGGCCTTTGAGAAATTTCGGGATTACAAGAATGAAGTTGAAATACAAACAGGCAAAAGTATCAAGATCCTAAGATCGGATCGAGGTGGTGAATACTTGAGTGCCGAGTTCCTGGACTATTTAAAAGAGAATGGTATTCTCTCTCAGCGTACTCCTCCATACACTCCGCAACATAACGGTGTATCAGAAAGGAGGAATCGAACCCTATTAGATATGGTTCGTTCCATGATGAGTAAGGCTGAGTTACCGCGATCTTTCTGGGGATATGCACTAGAAACAGCTGCACATCTCTTGAACCAAGTTCCTACTAAGACTGTGCCTACCACACCATATCAGATGTGGAGTGGGAAGAAACCCTGTCTTAAAGCCTTTAAGACATGGGGATGTCCGGCTTTTGTAAAAAAGCAGCATGCGGACAAGCTCGAGGCACGCTCAGTACAGTGCAAGTTTGTGGGATACCCAAAGAACTCCAAGGGGTATCTATTCTATTACGCAGAGGAGCAAAAAGTCCTTGTTTCTCGTCATGCCCACTTCTTGGAAACTGAGTTTTTGGAAAATCAGATAAGTGGGAGCGCAGTAGAACTGGATGAAATTCCAGAACCTCAGACTATTACTGAAAGCTTAGTGGAACCAGAGGGTTCAAAAGAACACGACATTCCTATGCCGTTCCGTAGGAGTAGTAGGCAGTCTCATCCGCCCGAGAGATACTGCGGTTTTCTCATAGACGGGGATAGAGAGGATTGCATCATAGATTATGATGAGCCTACTAGCTTCCAGCAGGCCATTCAGAGCGTTGACTCGGTAAAATGGCTGGATGCAATGCGGACCGAAATGGAGTCCATGTACACCAACAAAGTATGGACGTTGGACATTGCTCCAGACGGGGTAAAACCCGTAGGATGCAAGTGGATCTTCAAAAGGAAGATTGGTGTAGATGGACAGGTTGAGACCTATAAAGCTAGACTTGTAGCAAAGGGTTTCCGTCAAAGACCTGGCTTGGACTATGACGAAACCTTTTCTCCAGTAGCTATGCTGAAATCCATTCGGATCCTTCTTGCCATTGCTGCCTTCCACGATTATGAGATTTGGCAGATGGACGTAAAAACCGCTTTTCTAAATGGAAATTTAGAGGAGTGTGTCTATATGGATCAGCCAGAGGGTTTCATTCAGAGTGGGAGCAGCGGAAAGGTGTGCAAGTTGCTTAAGTCCATTTATGGACTAAAGCAGGCGTCGCAGAGTTGGAACATCTGTTTTGATGAGACGGTCAAGGAATTTGACTTTATCAAAAATCCAGATGAACCATGCATCTATAGTAGATTTGTAGCGAGAACTGTAGTATTCCTTGTTTTATACGTGGATGACATTCTCTTAATAGGAAATGACATTCCTATGCTACAATCTGTCAAGGGTTTCTTGTCACACAGGTTCTCCATGAAAGACCTGGGTGATGCCTCTTACATCCTGGGGATCCGGATCCATCGTGATAGATCCAAGAGGATATTAGGACTTTCACAGTCCAGGTACATCGACACCGTACTGAAAAGATTCAGTATGGAAGATTCCAAGCGCGGTAACCTACCGGCTTGTCACGGGATCACCCTCTCTAAAGAGATGTCTCCCAAGACTGATTTGGAGAGGGATCGCATGTCTATTATACCCTACGCTTCTGCGGTAGGCTCTATAATGTATGCGATGTTGTGTACCAGACCGGATGTAGCTTATGCACTGAGTGTAGTAAGACGGTATCAGTCAAACCCTGGGGAGAAACATTGGATAGCAGTAAAGAACATTCTCAAGTACCTGAGAAGGACTAAGGAGATGTTCTTGGTGTATGGCGGAAAAGACCTCCAGATCGAGGCCTTTGCTGACTCCAGCTTCCAGAGTGACAAGGATGATTCCAAGTCCATGTCGGGTTTTGTCTTTACCCTCAATGGAGGGGCGGTGTGTTGGAAGAGTTCCAAACAGGAAACCGTTGCAGACTCGACTATGGAAGCGGAATACATCGCTGCATCTGATGCCGCAAAAGAAGCTGTCTGGATGAGGAAGTTCTTAAAAGAACTTCAGGTGGTTCCGTCCATTGTTGACCCAGTACCTCTGTATTGCGACAACAACGGGGCTATAGCTTTAGCAAAGGAACCCAGGTCCCATCAGAGATCCAGGCACATCTTGAGGCGGTATCACCTGATCAGGGAGATCGTGGATCGCAAGGAGATCGAGGTTCGGAGGGTTGCTTCAGAAGAGAACACTGCAGATCCATTCACCAAGGCCTTACCCCAGACTCAGTTCGAGCGGCTGATCGAGATGATAGGTCTTCGATACGCCAGTACATGGCCTTAGTGCAAGTGGGAGATTGTTAGTGTATATGCCCTAGAGGCCATTACTGTATCATACTAGTTTGTATATTACTTGATGGAAGCTTGGGATATTCACCTTGTATAAACAATCTTGCTCAATATAGTAGTATGCTACTTGGTTTGTTTCTACTTCAATGTGTACTTGTGTTTATTTCAGTATATCACTTATACGCATTAGTGGAGCCCTTAGGATCTTTGCTTGATTACCAGCGTTGTGATGGCAGTCACACTAGTGGGGGCTGGGTAATCTATAAGCACATCCTTATACAGGTCCCTAGTCGCAGGACTATCGAGACAGGGCATCGATACTCCGGAGTAGACTAGCGTATGCGCTTCTCATCCCAGTATGGGAGATGGTCTGTCCTACAGCCATCAGTACGTCGTACTGGAGATAGTATACGGGTGCTCGTTAGGTTACGAGTACACTGGACAGGACTCGTCGGGAACTGACAGGTTGGTACTATACCTATCGTCAGTTATCAGTTCCCAGGTGACATGAGTACAGCTTAGTCCGCTGACTTGACACTGGCACTTCGCCTCGAGTGTGTTCCCACTGCACTTTGATCACTACCCTACCACGGCTCAAAGGAGTCGTGCAAACAGGTGGTGGTTGGGTGCAGTCCCGAAGCTCTTGGAGGCAGTGACGGTTAGACAGGATTCGTCTCTCCCGGTATTGGGGGTTGACATCGCGCTGTGTCTAGGAGAGCCATTACACGAGTAGTCCCTGGCCAGGGCAAGCGAGATATACTGGTAGGTTTCCAGTGTTATCTCAGGGTGTTTTGGGCTTCACTCCGACATGACTTGTACCGCTATTGGGGGACTGACGTTTTACCGCCCCCTAGGCCCGACATGCGATGTATCAGACGAACAGACCGGACTGTACGGAGACTGTCACATTCAGACTCAGTAGGAGTTCAGATGAGGTTTCACCTCGTCAGCCTTCTTGTCGACATCTACCTGGGGACCGTTACGCACAGCTAGTGCCGCTTGCGGTCTGTGGTTAAACCCACTGCCAGCGTAGTGTCGAGTCTTTAGAGTCCCACACAGAGGGTATTCGCCTCTGGGCAAAACAGAGTAGAGGTCGCATGGTTTTGCGACAGGGTTCGTTCTCATCCGCGCACTTGTGCACGTTTAGAGTCCGGACGGATATTACTGGCTGGCTCTGGTTTGAGTCAGATACTGGTATATGTTTTTGGGGTTGCTTTTATCTCAGTATTCATGTTCCTCGGAACAAGGATGCAGGTGTGTATGCACGGTTATTTGAGGAAGAGGAAGATGACTTTCATTAGGGTTTCGGAATGGGTGCGTATGCACAGTTGACAGTCGTCTTTTTCCAAACCCTAATGGATTTGTATTATATCAATTAATAATATATAATAAAATGAAATTGTGTCATGGTTGGTTTTTGTTGACTTGTTGACCATGGTTGACTTGTTGACCATGGTTGAAGTTTTGACCATCATCATTACAAAAGAAAGATGCTCTTTGATTCTAGCAAATTCATTTAATGTTTGAAATGATAATGGTCATTCTAAAACTTTCCATCAACCTTTTCATTTTCATTATTATTATTATTGATAATTCTTTTTCTTTTGCATTATGGTTGCAAGAAAGAAAAAGGATAGCTCATTTCTATCATATTCATTCTCTCTCTTCACTTCATCTTCTTCTTCCTCTAGCTAAAGAGAAACCTTCTCATGTGTTGAGAATCCTTCTCTTTAAAAAGAAAAGCACCCCTTAGACTCTCTCTACTCATTCTAGGTTCAAGGTTTAGCAAGCCGGAAACCCTAGTTCACTCAAAGATCGAGGAAGAGCCCAAAGGTCGAACCTTCGAGGTGGATCCATCTTCGACGGAAGAAGGCGACAAGAAGAGAACCATCAACCTCTACAAAAGTTTGAAGAAGAAGGAGTTCAAGTTTAGGTATAACCATCCTCATCCGAGTAGCTAACTTTCTTTAGCTTGTATGCTAGTTTTAGTTTAGCTAAAGATCCCGACTTTGCTTAGTCCATGTTGCCCCTTGCGCTAAAAATTTGATTTTTATACCGTTTCCGCCTCCCCGTAAGAACCGGGGGTCGCAACGTGGACTTACATAAAGTCTACCCACTTCCTATTTCTTCATCCTCTACCTCTTGCCAAGTAGTAGAGTGTGTTCTCTTCACAAGTTTTTGGACTTGGTGAAGTCGGAGCTTGATTTAGCGATGCCTCGACGTAGATCATCTTCGGCACGTCGTCGATGACCTAGCCCGCTTCTTCTCCGATGAAGCCGACGCAAGAGCCCGGATTTTGGATTTGTACAGCGGAGATGACTTCTTCATGGAGCTATGGAGGTGGACAAACGGATCTACAAAGGTTGTATATCCGTATCCCTTAGTTAAGTGTTAACTAGTTAGCTTTTTCGCCTAGTTTTCTAGCAAACGATCCGTAGTCGGGTCTCTCGGCACCTAGACTTTTTAAAAATGGCATGTTCGATGCCTTGTGAGACCTCTTGAGAGTGCCCAGGAACCCTACAGTGGTATCAGAGCCAAGCTAGAGCCTTAGGCGAAGTCTAGACGGAATTTGAAGTCCGATCGAACCGAAAAACTAACCCGGAACATACTCTCTGTCCTTTTTCTAAAAACAGGGATTTTTGTGAATTAAAAATTGCCAAAAAATTCAGCAGGGAAATCTATGAATTACGGCGCAAAAATTATTTGATGAACAGTTAACACTGCGGCGGAACCGCGGTAGAAGCCTTGCTTCTGCGGCGGTTCCGCGGCCACTTTATTGAATTATCATATAATATTTGCACGGTAATTTAGTTCTTCAGGATTTGGATTTTCTGGAAATTTTTAAAATTTATTCAAGAGTTGAATTTTCTGGGGTTGATTTGGGGATTCGGTGTTTCGATCGGAGTATCAAATTTTGTCTGTGTGGCTTTCCGGATAATTTTTAGAATATGTTAAAAAGTTCGACCGGATATAAATACCCAATTTTTCCCCTGTCGGGAAATTTCCAAGTGTTGGATTTTTCCGTAGTTTAACGACGTTCGAAGTGGTGCAAGTAACGCGATGGACCCTCTAGAAGACAACAAACCTTAACTCGATTATGTGACCGTCTTGAACTGCCCTTTGAACCTTCGGGTTTGGGGCAGTACGGCGTGCCACATGTGAGGCGTTGGCTTGACCCTTCTACGGCTGGACCGTTGGTACTGAGGCACGAACGGAATGTTGTTAGACTTATTTCATGTATTGAGCTGTATCGGGAAAACTTGGGTGTTTGACTGTTCGATCGAAAAGTTTAACATTTTCTATTTATCCGGAATGTGATACAATAATTGGAATTCATAAGAAGTTATGAGATAACTGAATGAATGTTATAAACATAGCAGTTTAGTCTCACTTGATCGGTTGCCACGGAATTTTGATGTGATCAAAAGTCCGTCGCAGTCACGTAGCATACGCGGATATTCGCCGGGTAAACTTAATAGACAGCCTCACTCCATAGCCCCGACCAAGTGAGTGTAGGAGAACCCCGTCGCCGAAAGCATCCGTTCGGGTGCTCGCGGCAGCGGTGTTCCTCCTTGGTGCACTTCGTCGACGGTATCGGGGGTGTGGCCGCCTACTGAAGTTTGCGACGAGTATTCGATCAGGATGTCGGGAATCTTGTTGAATTACCCGACTTGGTATTGAAAAGTGTTTTCGATTTTGAGACTAAAATGCGGGGTTTATAATTGTTAGGCATGCGATGTCTAAGTAATTCATTTGGTCAGGCATGCGATGTCTGAGATGGTTGCGGATTCCAACTGTTGTAGTTTTACACTTTCTTTTCTGTGACCGTAAGTGTAATATGTGATATCGCCGGTTTCGTTACTATATGTCAACGACAATTGGGATGCGCATATTTACTTACGTTGATGACATGTGATGTTATGTGTTGCTGGATATGTTATATTGGATCGTCGTGTTTGAATAGCCGGGTTTTTTTTATGTGAGATGAGTGTTTTTTATTTTCATTCATGTAAAAACTTGTATGTAATATTCTTTTATTGGGGCGCTTCCAGGTTGCGGAAGTTGTCACCTCTTGTATATTATTTACTTTTCCGCACTAGGATAGACCCAAGGAGGAGAGCACTAGTAACCGGGTTCTGGAGTCCAGTGGGAGACCAACTCGAGGAGTCGAGTCCGGGTCTCCTAACTCTAGAATTGGTAGGGTTGCTTGCCGCTCTCGTAGGGGTCTAGGGGTGTGGGTTTGGCTATTCATCACGACCGTGGAATCCGTGTTTTATACTGGCTCGTATTGAAAACACGGACGTCCTAGTATATCCAATATTTCATATGATTCTTCTGCTGCGATATCTGTGATGTGATCATGTGATGTTCTGTGATAGATACAGTATATAGTATATATGATATATTATATAGGCGTTACTTATGTTTTACACCCGTGCTAGCCCTGCCCCGCTCTGCCGTTAGTTACCTAACCTAACGGTGCACGAGGGGACATCGAGGCGAATGCGGATGGCATAAGTGTACGTCGTATTTATCTGTAATGTTTAGGTATTTAAATGATGGGACTTCATTAATGAGATTAATGAAATAAAAGAAACCTAAGATGTTGTAGAATCGAATTTCAAAATAAAACAGGTAGCTACAGTTCTTGCTTTGCACAGCGGTATATGTGATATATCCTGCACCTTATTCGATGAGGAAAGGACCGAGATCCCTTCACCGGGAGTGACTCCTTTAGCAATAACTGGCAGATGCTACACACTCGGTTTGTCTTTTGATTGCTTTTAAGAGTTTTTGCTTTGCACAGTGATATATATGATATATCCCGCACCTCATTCGACGAGGAAAGGACCGACGATCCCTTCACCGGGAGTGACTCCTTTAGCAAAACTAGAAAAGCCTCAAAAACACTCCATTTCAAAATCATTTGATTCTACAACGATATCAAGTTCATTACGCAAAAGGTTTTCAGAAAAACCTGTCGTAGCCCTCCGTCATTTCAGATAAGTTGTATATAGTATTCGTGCTGCATTTGTTGGCTTTCATCAAGGTGCAGTGTGCGGTAGCTATATGCAGCTTATCTGCTAGCATACGATGCGATTGGATTAGGGTAGTCATGCAGCTTTGTTGGCTTTCGTCAAGGGTCGTGCGGGTGGGTTTAATTCGATCAAGAAATGTACGGGTTGAACTTGACTAGCGGGCTATGGTTTGTTGGCTTTCGTCAAGGTCATAGCACGTTAGGGGTAAAATATTATCGGGAATTTCAAGTGTTGAAATTTGCAATGAGATTGCATACCTTCTATGAGATAGTTGGATCCCGATACCCGCTGCGAGTAATTGTTACTCCTGGGAGAGTTTTATACATTACAATTAGCCGATCAAGTAGGTGTCTAGAAAGGTGTTAACGAGGTTACGCCTCTGGGAAAACGAGGTTAACATTAATTAGGTTCGTGCGAAAGCACGGAGGACCTCCCTCAAAGTACCGACACTGGCCTGGCTGAAAGATTGGCGAACTTGTAGTGTGTAATTAATCCCGGCTAGTCTTTCCTTTTAGGGTTTGAAGGAAGATTTGATAAAAGGCAGTGGGAGCCATCCTGATTAGATAAAATAATAACCAATCTATTCTTGACAGAGCGCACGCTGAGTGTTTTCTTCTCTCTCTCTCCAGGTAGCGACCATATCACGCCTTAATCAAGATAATAAAACGGAATATTGACCGAACCCGCTTGTTATACTGAGCAGGGGAACGTTGGTCCCGCTCCAACTTATAATTGTTATAAGACAGAGCAGGAAATTGGGGATTACCAGAATTCCCATGCCGCCCAAACGAAGAGAGTGCATGCTGATGCATCATCTTCGGGTGTGTTCATTATAGAGAACTGTTTCTCAGTATCCTCTACGTCCTGGGTATGTGATACCAGATCAGGATCCCAGATATGTAATCTGTTACATAGGGCTACAGAAAGGTAGAGAACTGAGAACGGGTGATAAGTTTCATGAGGCAGAAAACGGGGCAAATGTTGCAGCCAAGTCTGTTGGTCACTGTCACCCTGTATTACCAATACATTGATTCTGAACGAATGTTATTAGATACCGAACCTGATATACCAAATCATATCACTCTCTTTGTTAGAAAAGAAAGGATATAATTTTGTATTGATGGATAATGTTTTGAACATTTCCTATATCAAAAGTTGATCGGTTCAGGCACGTTATCTAAAAGCATTGATGTTCTAAATCAAACTACAGTTCTTAGTATATGGAACACACAAAAGAGGGAGAGTTCAGAAATGAACGGATCCTTCTTAAGGTATTGTAGACTAGGTCAGATCAATGTGACCCGACTGGCTGAAGTTACATATAGATGCATATTTAAATCAGTTTGAATTTACATCTTGTGAAACTTGCCAATCATGTCACAAAGATAGATGACCATAGCTCTGTTTATTGGAAACAGAGAAAGAGTTAGTAAACTCTTGGGATGATACATGTTGATGTATGTAGGTCCCCTGTCTACACATGCCAGGACCAGTTCTTCGTACTTCATTACATTCTCTGATAATCTCTCAAGATTCAGACATATGTTCCTGTTGAAACATGAGTCCGAGCCTTTTGAGATATTCACAGAATATAAGCGAGAAGTAGAGAACCAAAATAAGGGTATAAGTATTATGTCCTATGATGAGATCAGGGAGGAGAATACTTGTGCATGGAATTCCTGGAATATTCTAAAGGAGAATGAGATTCTCTCTCAGCATTACTCCTCTGTATACACCATAGCACGATGGTATATCGGGGCGGAGCAGATACACCCTATTTGATATGGTGTGCTCTATGATGGGTACTACTGAGTTACCTATTTCCTTTTGGGAGTTATGCACTTGAGAAGCTGCATACCTATTGAATAGGGTTCCAATCAAATCAGTTGCCTACCATTTCATATGTGATATGGAAAGGGAAGAGCCCATCTCTTAAGATAGTTAAGATTTGGGGTTGTCCGGCCTATGTCTAAAAGCAAAATCCGGACAATCTCGAGGCAAGGTTAGTTATGTAGAACTGGAAAGGTTCCAGCCATACAAACTGCAGCTGATGATTTGATGGAACCAAAGGATTCAATTGTTACCAACGAACCTCGGCCTCTCCGCCGATCTAGTAGGGTTCCTCACCCACCTGAGAGATACTTCGGTTCCTCTATGACAGTGGGAGCGAGGACTGCATCATGAGATGATGACCCAACTAGTTTCGAGCTGGCCATCAAGAGTAAGACTCTGTAAGAATGGCTGGATGTTTATCGATCTGAGATGGAATCCATGTACACCAACGAAGTATGGACTTTGGTTGCTATATCTGAAGGGTTAAATCCCCATCAGGAGCAAGTATATCATGAGAAGATTACTTGGTGTAGATGGAAAAGTTGAGACTTTCAAAGCTAGACTTGTTAAAGGTTTGCATCATTGACCAGGTATGGATCATGATGAAACTTTTTCTAAGGATCTATGCTTAAGTCCATCCAGATCCTACTTGTCACGGCTACTTACCATGACTACGATATCTAGTGGTTGGGTGTCTTGACTGCTTTTCTAAATGATGATTTAGAAGAGTGTGTCTATAAGTACACAGCCAGAGGGCTTCGTAGACAGTGGGAGCAGCGGAAACGTGTGCAAGATGCTTTATAGGATAAAGCAGGCATCGCGGAGTTGGAACATCTATTTTGCTAGATTAGTCAAAGAAGTTGACATCATCAAAATGGTAGATGAACCTTGTATAAACAAAAAGGTAGTAGGGAGTATGGTGACGATCCTCGTAGAGTACGTGGATGACATACTCTTGATAGGGAAGGAGTTTCCTATGCTACGCTCGATCAATCTCCACTTATCACTATGATTCTCCATATAGGATCAAAATGATACCTCCTAAATCCTGAGTTTTGGATCTATGAGATAGATTTAATTGGATGTTAGGATTCTCACTAGTTGTAGTGAGGTGGTATCAATCGATCCTGGGGAGAATCACTGGAAGGGTTCCAGGGTGATAAAGACGACTGAATGTCAGTCGCAGGCATTGTCTTTACCATTAGTAAAGGGACGGTATGTTGGAAGAGTTCCAAGCTAGATACCGTGGCATACTAGACGATAAAGGAAGGATACATCGCTACTAAAGATGCTACCAAAGAGGCTGTTTGGGTGTATATTGGTTCATGAGATGAACTATGTTCCTCCCATTGTGTGACAATGGAGTTGTGGCTTATGCCAAGGAACGCCCGTCCCATCAGTGATCCAGACATATTCTAAGGCAGTATCACCTGATCATGGAGATGGTTGATCTCCATGGAGATGGTTGATCTCCAGGGAGATCCAGACATATTCATTGAATCAAGTGTTGATTTAATGATTTAATGCATAATTATATATTTGATATATTACTTTGCATTAGCTAGTATAGGTTCACTTTATATGGATTTTCTCACTCAATGTGCAAGTTGTATATGTGATATACTTTTGTGCATATACATTGTATCATGTTTGATGATACATGTTGACTTGTGCTTGTGTAAAGATTAAACCATGGTTATATGAATGGTTAGGGTTTTATATACTTATTCATTTATTTATATTCATTATTCATTTAAGGAAAAGAAAAGAAAAATGGTGGCATTCTTTTGTTCATTCATGAAGCTTCATGAATACTTTGACTTAGTCACCATTTTTGTCTTCATTCCTAACCTAACCATTCACTTAACTTGGGTTTAGTCTCTACACATAACCATGGTTATGTTATGATAAAGATTGGATTATTCTTTTCTTTTTAATTAATCTTATCATATCATTTCTTCTTCTTCTTCCTTCAACTCAAGAAGAAAACCTAAGGTCCATCAATGGTGATTGATGATTAAGAGTGAGAAATCCAATTCTAAAGTCTACCCACTTCCTATTTCTTCATCCTCTACCTCTTGCCAAGTAGTAGAGTGTGTTCTCTTCATAAGTTTTTGGACTTGGTGAAGTCGGAGCTTGATTTAGCGATGCCTCGACGTAGATCATCTTCGGCACGTCGTCGATGACCTAGCCCGCTTCTTCTCCGATGAAGCCGACGTAAGAGCCCGGATTTTGGATTTGTACAACGGAGATGACTTCTTCATGGAGCTATGGAGGTGGACAAACGGATCTACAAAGGTTGTATATCCGTATCCCTTAGTTAAGTGTTAACTAGTTAGCTTTTTCGCCTAGTTTTCTAGCAAACGATCCGTAGTCGGGTCTCTCGGCACCTAGACTTTTTAAAAATGGCATGTTCGATGCCTTGTGAGACCTCTTGAGAGTGCCCAGGAACCCTACAGTTATACTGTCTTCCTCTCACATGTTGATAAAGCTCTTAGGATATGTACTTGACTACCAGGACTATGATGGAGATCATAATAGTGGGGCCAGGATAGTTCACAAGTACATCCTTTAATTGTTCCTAGTCGAGGGAATATCGAGATAGGGCATCGATATTCCATAATAGACTAGCATATACGCTTCTTGACCCATATAATGGGCGATGGATGATCCCACCTCCATTGGTGTTCGATATAAGAGATGGTATACGGGTGCTCAGTGGAGACTGGGTACACTGAACATGACTCGCCGAGGACTCATATGTGGTAGTATACCTATCGTCAGATAGCAGTCCTCTGGTGACACTGGTACAGGTTAGTCTGTAGACCCGAGATCGTCATAGAGTCTTGTGCGGCTCCCACTGTGCTTTGATTTCCTCCTTACCACACTCAAGAGGAGTCGTGCAAACAGGTGGATTTTGGGTACAACCCCGATTTGTATGGAGGCAATGAGCGATAGAAGGGATTTCGCCTCTCCCGGTATTGGGGGTTGATATTGCGCTATGCTCGATTGGCTATAACTGGAAGTCCCTGGCCAGGGCTGATATGGAGATCTACTGATAAGTGTTATCAGTAGTTTCTCGACCTGTTATGAGCCTCACATCGGCATGTCTTATCACGTTACTGGGGTCTGACGATTTCCATCCCTAGACATGATATGTGACATATCAGACTGTACGGGAGTGTTACTGATAGGCTTCATGGAGACAGTGGACAGGCTTGCTTGTTGATCTTTATATCGCTCAATACCCGGGTAGCCATTACGACCAGCTAGTACCGCTGACGGCTTGTAGGTGACTGATATGATCATCACCTACTGCTGGCGTATTGACGAGTCTTTAGAGTCACACACAGAAGTTCCCTGGTTCAAGCGAAACGAAATAAGACACATATGTGATATGTGTATGGGCCTGATTAAATACGAGTATGTGATAGCGTATTATAATCTGGCAGTCATCTGTTATCGGTACGGTTGTATGTGATATAACCAGATTGTCGAATCAAGTGTTGATTCGATAATGTGATATACAGATAAATGATATTAGTCGGTCATATATGATATAACCGGATTATTAGGTCAAGTGCTGATTTAGTAATGTGATATAAATTATATGTGATATAATTATATATATTAACTAATATCATTAGCTCACTAATTAATCTTCATTAAATATATATTAATATATATGATATATATATATATATATTAAAATTAAGCATGGCATTTTCTTTTCTATTTTGTGAAAATAGAAATGAGGTGTAAAGTTGAAACATGGTTGCAAACATGGTGTTTTATATTGTTTATTCATTCTTGACTCACTATTCAAGCATGGTTGCAATTTAATATTGCATAATTCTATACTTGAATGAGTGAGGGGTCAAGAATTATCATTGATTTTCATGTTCATTCCAAAAGACTTAGCCATTTTTCTCTCATGCTTACTCTCATGCTTCTTTTTCCTCCTCTTGCTTTGCCTCAAGCTTCAACCCTCACATGTAATGTGAATCATGAAGCTTGAACACAAATTAGTGAGCTATTAACATCCCCTACTTCATCATCTAACACCATTCTAGCAAATTAGTGTGATGTGTTTCATACACTAAAGAGTTTAGTGTAGTGGTAGCTTGAACTAGTAGGAGCTTCGTGGTGAATCATCTTTGGCGCGAAGGCAACGAAAGAAGCTTGTTCAAAGTCTTAAGAGAAGCCTTGTGAAGTCGCGGGACTACTACACGGAGCATATTGAAGAGAAGGACCATCTACAAAGGTTGTATTCTTGATCTCTTTAGATGTAAAGTAGTTTACATTTGGTCTTATCTAAATCTTTAGTTAAAGAACCTTGGTTTAGTGTTCGTTAGCATGGCAATTTTTTGAAAACGGCATGGACGATACCTCCTGAAACCTTCCTGTCGTGCTAGGGAAGCTTACAGTGGTATCAGAGCCAAGCTAAAGATTTAGACAAACTGTGTTAGATTACGAAACCGAAACTGCTCTGAAACTGAAACACGAAAAGCCAGTTTTTGTCGATTTTTATTCGGGCCGGGTCGGGTGTAAGGGTAGAGTTAGGATTTAGTTTAGGTAATAATTAAAATATTAAATATATATATATATATATATCATTATATATAAAATAGAAAAATTCAAGGAAAAATTTGGAAAAATTTTATTCGGAACCGGTGATTTACATCATACCCTCCTTACAAAAATTCTGTCCTCAAAATTAAAAACGTAAATGACGGAACAACACACTATACAAACAAATGTATAAAACGTGCACGGATGTCCTCCTCGCGTTCCCAGGTAGACTCCCCTGGAGAACGACCACCCTAAGAAACTCGAACCAGGGGAATGACTTTGTTCTTCAGCACTTTTTCCCGACGATCGAGAATGGTGGTGGGCTGCTCCTCGTAAGACAGATCGGTGCCCAAAGTTAATTCCGAATGGTCCAGAATATGGCCGTCGTCCCGAACATAGCGCCTCAACTGAGATACGTGAAAAGTGTTGTGCACACCAGCTAGCGATGGAGGTAAGGCAAGTCGATAGGCCACCTCTCCCACTCGCTCTAGCACCTCAAAAGGTCTGATGAATCAGGGACTGAGTTTTCCGCGACCTTCAAACCTGATAACACCGTGGGTAGGAGAAATCTTCAGAAACACATGATCTCCGACCTCGAATTCTAGCGCTCTCCTGCTGGCACCCGCCAAACTCTTTTGTCGGTCCTGAGCCGTCTTAATGCGCTGTCTGATCATCTGGACCATGTCTACCGTCTGAACAATAAGTTCGGGACCCAATAATCTCCGCTCTCCCACGTCATCCCAATAAACAAGGGATCGACATTTCCGTCCGTAAAGTGCTTCGAATGGATCCATCTGGATGCTAGCTTGGAAACTGTTGTTATAAGAAAACTCCACCAAATGAAGGTGATCCTCCCAAGAACCCTGGAAGTCTAGCATGCAAGCCCTCAACATGTCCTTGAGCGTCTAAATAGTACGCTCGGACTGTCCGTTCGTCTGGGGATGATAAGCCGTGCTGAACTTGAGACATGTACCCATACTCTCCTGTAAGCTCTTCAAAATGTGTGAAACAAATCTGGTGTCTCGATCTGACACTATACTGACCGGAACTCCGTGAAGCCGCACTACCTCTTGCATGTATTTCTCCGCCAGTGACTCTGTCGACTGGCCCACACGAAAGGGTATAAAATGTGCAGCTTTCTTAAGACGGTCGACGATAACCCAGACGGCGTTGTTTCCCCTTGGGTTCCGTGGTAAGGCAGTCACAAAATCCATAGTAATGTGCTCCCACTTCCACTCGGGTATCGGAAGCGGTTGCAACAGTCCAGCCGTTCTCTGGTGTTCTGCTTTCACTTGCTGGCATACTAGACATTTGGATACAAAACGTGCAACCTCTCGCTTCATCCCGTTCCACCAAAAGTGTTGCCTTAGATCTCGGTACATTTTCGTGCCTCCCGGATGCACAGAATAAGCCGAATTATGAGCCTCAGCTAATACCTCTTCTCGAACATCCCCCTTGGGAACGCAGAGTCTGCTACCGAATCTCAGAGGACCATCTCGATGTATGAGTAAGTCCGTCCTCAGCCCGGCTTCCACCTGCTCTCTGGACTTTTGCAATCGAATATCATCAGCCTGCACAGCCTTAATGCGATCTACAAGAGAAGACTGCACCTGTAACTTCCAGAACTGCCTGATTGCACTCGGTGTAACAACCTCTAGTTCGAGCTTCTGAAAATCCTCAATGATGCTCTTCTGACTGATCAACTTCATGACTGCTGGCTTGCGACTGAGAGCGTCTGGTAAAATATTAACCTTCCCCGGATGATATTGTAAGTCCAAGTCGTAGTCTGCCATTAATTCTAGCTATCGGCGTTGCCTCATATTCAGTTCTCTCTGAGTGAACACGTACTTTAGACTCTTGTGATCCGTGTACACTTCCACTTTTTCGCCTAACAAGTAATGTCTCTAGATCATCAATCTGAAAAACACTGCGGCTAACTCCAAGTCGTGTATTGGGTAGTTCCTCTCATGATTCTTCAGCTGCCGTGAGGCATAAGCAACTACCCGACCGTGCTGCATCAGGACGCAGCCTAAGCTTTTCCCCGAGGCATCGTTGTGTATCACTAAACCACCTGAATTATCTGGTTCTGTAAGAATAGGTGCCGTGGTCAATTTCTGCTTCAGTACCTCAAAAGCCCGAGGACACTCCTCCGTCCATACGTACGGTACTTCCTTCCGCGTTAGCTTCGTCAAAGGTTCAGCAACTCGTGCAAAGTCTTGAACGAACCGCCGATAATATCCTGCCAATCCCAGGAAGCTTTCGATCTCGGCCACTGACTTCGGTGTCGCCCAATCTCTAATCGATTCTATCTTTGCTGGGTCCACAGAGATGCCTTCGCCCGAAACAACGTGTCCCAAGAACTGCACTTTGTCGAGCCAGAACTCACACTTGCTCAATTTTGCATATAGCTTCTCTTTCCGAAGAATTTGTAATACTGTCCGTAAGTATTCGTCATGCTCCTCCCGGATCTTAGGGTAGACTAGTATGTCGTCGATGAATACAATGACAAACGTGTCCAAGTATTTCGCAAATACTCTATTCATCATATCCATAAATATAGCTGGAGCATTGGTAACACCTAACGGCATCACAAGAAACTCATAATGTCCTAATCGGGTCCTGAAAGCCGTCTTGCATATATCTTCGGCCGCTACTCTGATCGTGATAGACCGAACAAAGATCCGGCTTCGAAAATACCTTGGCCCCACCCAACTGATCAAATAAGTCGTCGATATATGGAATGGGGTATTTGTTCTTTATCGTAACCATGTTCAGCTCCCGGTAGTCTATGCACATCCATAGCGATCCGTCCTTTTTCTTCACCAACAAGACTGGTGCACCCCACGGCGAAGCGCTTGGGCGAATAAATCCTTTCTCCAGGAGTTCTCCAATTTGTTTCTTCAATTCTGCCAACTCAACTAGCGCCATCCTGTAAGGAGCTTTGGAAACTGGCGTCGTCCCTGGAATCAAGTTAATAGAGAATCCCAAGACGCGGGGAGGTGGTAGACCTGGTAAATCTTCAGGGAACACATCAAGAAAATCCCGAACGATCTCTCGGGCTGGACTCTCATCAATCTTCAAAGCTGTCAACGCTTTTGGCTTGGCTCTAAACTTGGCTGGCTCCAAAGACTCGCTCCCGCCTCCGAAAACAAACTCAGGGTGATTGGGGATGTGGAAGGTCACTTTCCTAGCTCGGCAATCGATGATCGCATGGAAGTTGCTCATCCAATCCATCCCGAGAATCGCGTCATAGCTGTGTTGGATATAGTGCCCTCAGAGTCAATTATTGGATCACAGGCACGTGATTGCAATGATTGAGGGAGGACCTATGCCGCTAGGACAGTCTTACTCGAGATGATAGTATGCCATCTGGTATATCTTTATCATCGTGTACTGCTTTAGGTGACCTTACAGGTCACTATTGCACGTTGATAAACCCCTAGGATTCTTGCTTGACTACCAGCAGTATGAGGGCGATCATATACGTGAGAGCTGGGGTCTATAAGCATATCCTTAAAAGGTCCCTAGTCCTGGGAGTTTCGAGACAGGGCATCGATTCTCCAGAGTAGACTAGTGTATACAGTCGAGACCCCGACGAGGGGCGGTGGCTGGTCTCACAAGCCATTGGTGTCTGTTGGTTCACCTAAGATGTATACAGGTGCTCATTGGGTTATCAGTACACCGGACAGGACTCGCCGGGAACCTGCTAGTTGGGATTATACCAGACGTTAGATAGCAGTTCCCTGGTAACATGTGTACAGGTTAGTTCATCGACCTGAGATCGTCATTTGTCTCGTGTGAGTTCCCACTGTGCTTTGATTACTACCCTACCACGCTCAAAGGAGACGTGCAAACAGGTTTTAGTTGGTTACAGTCCCGAGCCACAAGGAGGCAGTGAGCGGATCTGCAGGGGTTCGTCTCTCCCGGTATTGGGGGTGAGGTCGCGCTGTGTCTAGGAGAGCCAGTACATGAAAAGTCCTTGGCCATGGCAGGAGATTTACTGGTAGGTATTCCAGTAGTATTTCAGGGTGTTCTGGGCTGCACTCCGACATGACTTGTACCGTTTTTGGGGGTCTGACTTTTACCAACCCCCTAGGCCCGCCATGCGATGCTCATAGATGAACGGACCGGACTGTACGGATATTGTCACTGACAGGCTCAGTAGGGTGTCAGGATGAATTCGCTCATCGACGTCCCTTTTGGTCAGTACCTGGTAGCCCGTTACGTATTGGCTAATACTTCTGACGTGCTAGTGGTTAAATCCACAACCAAGGTGTTGACGAGTCTTTAGAGTCCCCCACAGACCAGTTTCTCAAGTTTCGGGCGAAACGCTGTAGAGGCCGTTTGGAGATATGGCAGGGTTCGATCAGATACGTGCGGTATTGCACGGATCGTGATCGGACGGATTTTTACTAGCCGGCATTGGCTTAAGCCGGATCCTAGTATTAGACTGTGTAGTTTTGTCTCTTTGCATTTGTGTTCAGTGGGAATACAAATGCGGGAATGTATATGCAGTAGCGGGGTTTTCCTGTAATTTATTACGAGATCAGTTTTCTGAAGTTGCCAGTTTGCATTCCGTTCCGGCCGGTTTTCCTTTGTTCCTTCACGACCGGACTTTCTGATGGAGGGGGTTATTTGCAAGTTTGCAAATAACTTATTGTGGAGGGGTTTCTTGCATTTGTGGCTTCTATCATCATGAGATGCTTTATCCATCTTCTCATGCATTAAATGAGAAAGGATTTGGAAAGGATGTGAGGTTGATATTGTTGTGATCATTATTCTTTTTTATGAATTCTTTTCTCCACTTGGATTTGCTTGCAATAATTCCACCACCCATTTCTTGTAGGGGGCCGGCCACATTAGAGGGGAGAGAGAGAGGTTCATTTTGGTGTGGCATTTTTCCTTCATCACATTTTCTAGCTTGCTACAAATTCCTAACCTCTCCAAATAGTTCATTACTCCACATACCATGGCAACTACACTAAACCCCAAGAGACAATAGATTCTACACTACATCTATAGCAAATCTTGGTCGTGTCGGTTAGCCAACTTCACGCCCGAGTTGCCTCGGTCCAGAGGTGGGAGCCCGTAAAAGAATCCGGCTACGTGGTGCCCTTTCCGACGAGAAGGTGACGGACGGAGATTCCGCGGGAGATCGGAGTGGAGACGAAGACCGAAGGACACGGATCGCTTGGTATAACTCTCTACCCATCTTGTAGTTTGCTAGTAGCTAGGTTAATGGCCCGATCCGGGTTGATTATGCGCGGTGGTGCCGGTTTGCAAGTTTTGCAAAGTTTTTCGTTTCCGCGTTTCCGGCATCGGATCGACGGCCGGGACGCCGCCGTGCACTTACATTGGTATCAGAGCCACGCCATTAACTTATCCTAGCTTGCTCTAACATGTTTAGAACTCGATCGAACAATAAAACCCCAAAAACCGTATTTTTTAGTGCATTGGGTTTCTGTCGAAATTTTTTAGCTCCAAAAATTTTTCAGGGTGTTTCAGAAACATGTGCAGAGAATTCTAAGAACACTGTAAAAATTTGGTGACCTAATCCCTCAAGAGAGCCATGGAACCACGGCCATAACCCCACTTTGGTCGCGGTTCCGCTGCAGGAATATAGCTTCATTGCACCAATTTTTTTCAGTGGGTCCTAGTCTGTGAAATAGGGGTTTTGGGATAATCTTTTTGGGCCCAGATTTTCTGTGAGAGCTACAGTAGTGCTTGGGGCCCACTTTGATAAATTTGTTCGATCGGATATTTTAAACATGCTAGTTCACAGTATTTACATTATATCTGCGACCGTGAATGTCATTCGATCGGTAAATCCAGTCTATCTGCTATAGCCCTTTTAGACGGATTTGCAAACGTGACATTCACGTTGATGTTCTGTGTTGTGCTGTGGTGTTGCGGATTGGTCGTGGGGGATAGCCTGGATGCAATGGTAGTACAGTTTCGTTTTATATGTACATTTGATATTGCGGGGCGAGCGTCCGACATGTGGACTTCCGTCACTGCCTGTTTGTATTATTCTTTTGGGGCACGACCGGGTCGAGGTCGATGTACCCGTTGTATGTATATTTTACTTTCTGTACTAGGATTACCCCGCGGAGGGGTGCACGGATAGCCGGATTCTAGAGGGCAACGGGCCCGCATCTCATGGCATTGAGACGGAGGGGGCTTCACTCTAGAATTGGCGGGCTATTCGCCGCACTCGTAGGGGGTACAGGTTGACCCAGGAGGGGTGCCCAAGTTACCGGATTCCATGAAGTGCTGGGTGGTCAATTCACGTTGCTGAAGGGGGCTGCCTCGCTTCAGGTTTAGGCGGGTAACTTGCCGTGCCCGTAGGGGTCTAGGATTTCATTGCACAGGCTATCCACACGACCAGGGGAACGTCGGGTTTCAGTAGCGGCTCTATGAAACCCGGGGATCCCAGATATCTGTATTGTTCTGTGATGCTGGTTACATTTCTGTGATGTTGCATTTTTATCACACCTTGAGCGAAAATTATATATTATATATATACTAGTAGATGTTGTATATGTTTTGCATCCGCGCTAGTCCAGTCCCCGCTCTGTCGTTAGTTAAGTAACCTAACGGGTGATGACGGGACCTAGTGGCGAATGCGGATGGCATATACGTACATCATTATTTTCGTTCTTTATTGGTGTGATCAAATTGATGGGACTGCGTTGATTCAGATCAATGCAAGATAAACAAACCTAATCTGATGTTGTTGGAACATTTTTCAAAAAGCTGTTATTGCAAGGGCGTTCTCTTTTGTTTTGCATAGTGGTATTCGGTTATGAATATCCAGCACCTCAGTCGACGAGGCAAGGGCCGAGATCCGTTCACCGGGAGTGACCCCTTGGACAGAAGTTTGCGTCAGGGCAATAACTTCACTATAGCCGATTACTTTTGCTTTGCATCGTGGTATTCAGTTGGAATATCCTGCACCCCATCCTACGGGGAAAGTGCCGAGATCCCTTCACCGGGAGTGATCTCTTTAGTAAAGGTTTTCGTCACTATATTTTTAAAAAGCTATCCGTTCCTTCAACGATATCAAGTTCATTACGTTAAAGGTTTTCCTCAGAAACCATTCGTAGCCCTCCGTCGTTTCATATGGATAGTCAATAGTATTCAAGCAGTGTTTGTTGGCCAAAGTCAAGGCACAGTGTTTGGTAGCTGTTAGTTATTCATATGCAGCATAGATAGATGCGTTGGTTTGGGACAGTCGTATAGCCTTGTTGGCCAAAGTCAAGGGCTTGTGCGGGTGGGTTCAAATCAACCTGGAGAATGACGGGTAGAACTTGACATATGACTTATGATTTGTTGGCCAAAGTCAAGGTCATAAGAGCATGGGGCAAAAATCCACATCGGGAGTTTCTAAAGAAACTGAAACTTGCCAGATATGCGCATACCTTCTGGAGTGTGATAACGTGAGCAGATTCCATCACGTTATCATGCGATAAGAGTTGGATCCCGATTCCCACTGATGAGTTGGTTTACTCCTCGGGTGATCCCGACTAATTCTTCTTTCAGGTTTGGGGAAGAATTTGACGTTACAGTGGGAGGTTTCCAGATTAGATAAAGTGATAACCATTCTGATCTAGGTTAGAGTGCACGCTGAGTGTTTCTTTTTTCTCTATCTTTGGCAGCGACCATTGACCCGAACCTAGACTATGACTCAGTGACCAAGTTGACCGGACCTTCTTAAACACTGGCTTTTGGATTGTCAGAGTGGCAAACCTCATTGCCACTCCTACTTTTACCCTTTTCTACAGGACACCCCGTATTACTACGAACGTCCACTTCCATTGGACAAAACCATCGTATGGTTATATACGAACTTGAAGGAATTTATTCGAGGATGGTTTCTGGTTCTGGAGAAAACGAATAGGACTATTCAGTTGTCTTTTCCTTTTACCTTCTCTCAGGTTGCGAGTACTCCTTAGTTTAGGAGATAGTATACCTATTACGCAAATTGGATAGTCTTCTTCCAAACTATAGGCAGGTGCCGAACGGTGGGGAATGAAGAAAACCAATTAGCATAACGAAGGTGTACAGAAGGTATTATGTAAAGACATAACAAGGGATTAGTAAGAGGGAAAAGTAAATTGCGACTGCTATTCACGACCAAACCAAGTATTTCTTCGCCAATCCTAAATCACCTTTGTATTTCTCCAGGACACTCCGTATCACTATGAAGATCCACAGTTTATTTGGATATTCCATCGTATGGTTATATACGAACTCGAAAGGAATTTGTTCTAGTTCGGGGATGGATTCTGGTTCAGGAGAAATAGGAATAAGGTTTATTCGGTTGCCTTTTATCTTCACCTTCTCTCGCATTGCGAGTGCTCCTAGGATTAGGACATTACACCCATTATGCTTATTGGATAGTCTTCTTCCAAACCATAGGCTGGTGCCGAACGGTAGGGAAGGAAGAATACCATTTGGCCTAAAGGGGTGTACAGAAGGTAATGACTAAAGACATATGAAGGGATCTGGAGAGATGGCAAAGAAATATACGGTTATATTTGTGAATCTGGATAATGGAAGAGGCATTACTAGGAATACCGGGATACCCCATCGAAACATTTCAATGTTTCAGTTTCACTGTGTACTGTTAAAAGAAAACTGATTTCCCAATTAGACACTTGCTCCAGGGTATGTATTTACCAGGTATGATTCTCACATCTGTATGGTTTTACAGATGATGAGTAGGAGTGAGTTATTGGGAATTAGGTGATCGTCCTCATTATATCGGAATTCGTTGTAATTGGTGATATTTGAGGAAGTCACCTGGGTTGTTTGCCAGACGACAAATGTTTGGTTTTGAATATCCGTTGTTATGCACCAATTTCAAATTGATATATCTGTACGTCTATTTTTATAGAGTGAGATATAACTTTTTGAAATTATGTCGATGACATTTACCTATATCAGTGGATGGTTAGGTAAGGAGTATTGAACAGCGGTGTGATTCTTCTTAACCATAAGTACAGTTTTCAACCTACAACACATAGTGAATGAGTTATTAGACTTAAGGGACTTATACAGAGTATTGTATGTTGTCCAGTGTCCATTAGGACAGAGGGGTAGGTACTCATACTATATTCTGTTTACTTGTGACTTCTCTAGTTCTTAGACAGGTGTTTCGTAGAAACACAGGGTCTGAGTTTTGAGAAGTTATAGGTATAAGAATAAAGTAGAGAACCAGATGTTGCAAGTATCAGGATTCTTCAAGGGGATCGAAGATGTAGGTACTTGTGTATGGTATTCAGTTGATAGTAATGACTAAGAGAACTAGCTTCTCTTTCAGGTTACTCATAATTGGAAGTACTCCTAAGTTGAGTAATGCTGATCGGCCTCTCTTCCATTTAGTTGATATGCACTGGAGACAGCTGCATGATTTGAATCTGGTTCAATTAAATCAGTGCCTATGTTTCTATATTGGATATAGAACAGTTCATATCTTGACATTGTTAAGATACGGGGAGTTGTCCGGCTTATGCTTAAAACCAGACTCTGGATAACTCAAGGCATGTTTCTGTAATTATTAGTTATGTATATGCCCTAGAGGCCATTGTTGTACATATGATGTATATTATGATGGATGCTTAGATATATACAGAGAGGACTTTCTTGTTCGTCATGATAGTATGCTATTTGGTTTCACTTTATATAAACATGTTGGCTTGTATTGGTTTACTGTCTTACTCTCACATGTTGATAAAGCCCTTAGGATCTGTACTCGACTACTGGGACTATGATGAGATCATAGTAGTCGATGAGTACATCCTATAACTGTTCCTAGTCGAGGGTATATCGAGACAGGGCAACGATACACCAGAGTAGACTAGCGTATACGCATCTTGACCCATATGATGGGCGATGGATGATCCCATATCCATCGGTGTTTGACATCAAGGATGGTGTACGGGTGCTCAGTGGAGACTGGGTACACTGGACGGACTCGCCGAGAACTCCTAGATGGTGATATACCACACGTCAGATGGCAGTTCTCCGGTGACACTGGTACAGGGTAGTCTGTAGACCCGAGATCATCATAGAGTCTTGTGTGATTCCCACTGTGCTTTGATTTCCACCTTACCACGTCCAAGAGGGCATGCAAAACGGTGGCTTTTGGGTACAGTCCTGAATCACATAGAGGCAATGAACGATAGGAGGGGATTCGTCTCTCCCGGTATAGGGAGTTGATGTTGTGCTGTGTTCGATTGGCTATAACTGGAAGTCCCTGGCCAGGGCTGATATCGAGATTTATTGGTAAGTGTTACTAGTAGTTTCTTGACCTGTTATGAGCCTCACATCGACACGACTTATCGGTTACTGGGGTCTGGCGTATACCACCCCTAGACTTGATATGCGACATATCAGACGAACAGAATCAGACGAACAGACCGGACTGTACGGGAGTGTTACTGATTGGATTCACAGAAGAAAGGACAAGCTAGCTTGTTGATCTTCTGATCGCTCAATACCTGGGTGGCTGTTATGTTTAGCTGACCGCTTGCAGCTTGTGGGTGTTTGATACGATCATCACCTGCTACTAGTGTATTGACGATTCTTTAGAGTCCTACACAGAGGTTTCTTGGCTCAGGAAAAACGGAGTAGAGGCACATATGTGATATGTGCAGGACAGAGGATAATGCGATATGAGATACCGTATTATATTCTCGCGATATTTAGATATGAATCGGGACATCGGATCAAGTGTTGATTCGATGAATCGGTACATCATATGTTAGTCGGTTATATTTGATATAGCCGGATCGTCGGATCAAGTGTTGATTCGATAATTTAATGTATAATGATATATATGATATATTGTATTACATTATCTAATATTTTCTTACTTTATTATTTCATTTTCTCACCGGATTAACACATTGATATATATGCGATATATGTTAATTGTATTATTTTCTTTTGTTGCAAATATATAATATATATGTGATATATTATTGTGACATGATATGATTTATTATAAAACATATTTAAGGATGATAAAAAGGGATTAGGGTTTGATTAGGGTTAGCTTCTTCTTGTTCATTCTAGAAGGATTCTATTTTGTCTTGGTTATGATATTATGGTTGATACTTATCCTTAACCTAACTAAACCCTAACTCTAGTTTATTCTTTATAAGTTTTAACCTCTCATCCTTGACCATGGTTCTATAATCAATCATATACTCTTGACTACTATTCAACACAAAAGGATTATTCTCTTTTCATTCTTCATCTTCTTCTATCTTTAGTTTTGAGAGAGAGCTCACTAGAAATTCCTTTTGTGATGATTTATTGTGAGAAAGTGAATGAAAAAGATAACATAAATACTACTCCATCATCCTCATCTAATCTAGCCAATTAGATTAGGGTGTTCATCTCTTTAGAGTGAAAGAGCTTGGGTTATTGCAACTTCGACGTAGATCATCGGAGAATCGGAACACTTCAAGCTAGCATGGATCGTTCGAGTCGTGGAGCCTCTCTTGAGTCCGGGAGATCATGGATCGCGGCGAAGGGACTTCTACTCGGAGCTTGTGAAGCGAAGGAGCGGACTACAAAGGTTGTAATCCCTCATACTTAGCTTTAAAGATGTTATCTTGCATGCTAAACCCTAATAATCTAGCAAAGATCCCGTCTTTGGGTTGTTCGGCACATGTAAAATTTTATTCGGGCATGTTTGATGCTTTATGAACCATCACAAGTGTGCCAAGGAACCCTACAGTAATGGCTGTTTGTGGGTTGACCCGGGCTATGACGAGGGTTGACTTTCTACCATCTGGAAGATCAATAGTGATATTGTTCTCAACTCGCCACAGTTTTAACAAAAATGGATTTTTTCAGAAAACAATAATGGGAGTATGGTAGAACTGGAAGTGATTCCGGAACCGCAAACGATTACTGAAGATTTGATAAGAACCTAAAGATTCAATCTGGTTTGACATTTCATTGGCCACTCCGCAGATGTGGTGAGTAACCTCAGGCACCCGAGAGGTACTCCGGTAGCCTCAAGGACGGTGACAGGGAGGTTCTTGTTTATCCAGACTTTCCATTGCTGTTGTTCCAGACTGTGAGACCCGGCAGGAGGATGAGTATAGCGTCGTTCTAAACTGGCTTTAGAAGTGCACGTGTATATGACTCTGCCAGAGAGTAGTCATGATCAGTGGGAGCAGCGGAAGCATTGTTGGACAGGTGGCTTATGTCTATTTATAGACTAAAGCAGATATAGCGGAGATAGATCATCTATTTCTGATGCGACGGTCATAGGTTTGACTTCATCAGAATAGGGGATGGATCTGTTAAGAAGGTAGTAGGGTGTGATGTCCTGGTATTTGGATGACATACACAGAGTAGGAAGTGAAATTCCTATACTACGATCGGTTATTCTTTGGTCGTCACACAGTGGTTTCTCCACATGGGACTTGGATATAATATCAAGACATTCTGGTTACTAGATCTATAGATCTAGATTTAGGTAGTTTCCCAATCTGGGTACTTAGACAGCATTCTATGAGTATTTAGAATGGACGACTCCTGGCACGGTAGTGTACCTGCAGGTGATGGAGTCACTCTCTCTAAAGGTGTCTTATAGACTAAAGTAGAGAGGGATGTGCATGATTGGCAGATCACTTGCTTAGGCAATTGAGTCAATCATGAGATGTCAAGTACCACACCAGATGTTGTTCTTGCAGTAGATGCAATAAGTTGATATTAATCCAATCCTGGAGAAACGTTAGGAAGCAGATTTAAAACATAAGTGCATGTTCTAAGGATATGATAACGACAGCCTAATTCGGGAGACAGTTATCATTCCAGGCTTCCAAGGTGACATGGACGACAGGGTGGTCGTCAAAGTCATAGTTTTCCTCTGACGAGGGGCAGTATTTTGGACAGGTGGTCCAGGTGGATACTGAGGGAAGGATGGCGCAGGATACTGATTAAGTTCAATTGACGATACAGTCTAAGAAGTTTGGATTTGGAGTTCATTTATGAGCTAGGTCCCATCAGACATCCAGACATATTCTAAGACAGGTATTGCTCATTTCGGGAGATGGTTTTCTCCGCGAACATGAGATAAAGAGAGACATAGAAAGAAACATCAAAGCGGATCCACTCACTGAGGCTATTCCTCGAACGTAATAGTTTCGCAAACGAGCTTTGTGAGACTGACTAGAAGAGGAGTTGGGTGTTCGGTATCACACAGGCTGTGAGTATGCGACATCGCGATAATTAGCCTTGAGTGCAAGTGGGAGATTGTTGGATATAGTGCCCTTAGAGTCAATTATTGGATCACAGGCACGTGATTGCAATGATTGAGGGAGGACCTATGCCGGTAGGACAGTCTTACTCGAGATGATAGTATGCTATCTGGTTTACCTTTATCATCGTGTACTGCTTTAGGTGACCTTACAGGTCACTATTGCACGTTGATAAAGCCCCTAGGATTCTTGCTTGACTACCAGCAGTATGAGGACGATCATATACGTGAGAGCTGGGGTCTATAAGCACATCCTTAAAAGGTCCCTAGTCATGGGAGTTTCGAGACAGGGCATCGATTCTCCAGAGTAGACTAGTGTATACAGTCGAGACCCCGACGAGGGTCGGTGGCCGGTCTCACAAGCCACTGGTGTCAGTTGGTTCACCTAAGATGTATACAGGTGCTCATTGGGTTATGAATACACCGGACAGGACTCGCCGGGAACCTGCTAGTTGGGATTATACCAAACGTCAGATAGCAGCTCCCTGGTGACATATGTACAGGTTAGTTCATCGACCTGAGATCCTCATTTGTCTAGTGTGAGTTCCCACTGTGCTTTGATTACTACCCTACCACGCTCAAAGGAGACGTGCAAACAGGTTTTAGTTGGGTACAGTCCCGTGCCACATGGAAGTAGTGAGCGGATCTGCAGGGGTTCGTCTCTCCCGGTATTGGGGGTGAGGTCGCGCTGTGTCTAGGAGAGCCAGTACATGAAAAGTCCTTAGCCGAGGCAGGAGATTTACTGGTAGGTATTCCAGTAGTATCTCAGGGTATTCTGGGCTGCACTCCGACATGACTTGTACCGCTTTTGGGGGTCTGACTTTTACCAACCCCCTAGGTCCGCCATGCGATGCTCATAGACGAACGGACTGGACTGTACGGATATTGTCACTGACAGGCTCAGTAGGGTGTCAGGATGAGTTCGCTCATCGACGTCCCTTTTGGTCAGTACCTGGTAGCCCGTTACGTATTGGCTAATACCTCTGACGTGCTAGTGGTTAAATCCACAACCAAGGTGTTGACGAGTCTTTAGAGTCCCCCATAGACCAGTTTCTCAAGTTTCGGGCGAAACGCTGTAGAGGCCGTATGAAGATATGGCAGGGTTCGATCAGATACGTGCGGTATTGCACGGATCGTGATCGGACGGATTTTTACTACCCGACTTTGGCTTAAGACGGATCCTAGTATTAGACAGTGTAGTTTTGTCTCTTTGCATTTGTGTTCAGTGGGAATACAAATGCCGGCATGTATATGCAGTAGCGGGGTTTTCCTGTAATTTATTACGGGATCAGTTTTCTGAAGTTGCCAGTTTGCATTCCGTTCCGGCCGGTTTTCCTTTGTTCCTTCACGATCGGACTTTCTGATGGAGGGGGTTATTTGCAAGTTTGCAAATAACTTATTGTGGAGGGGTTTCTTGAATTTGTGGCTTCTATCATCATGAGATGCTTTATCCATCTTCTCATGCATTAAATGAGAAAGGATTTGGAAAGGATGTGAGGTTGATATTTTTGTGATCATTATTCTTGTTTATGAATTCTTTTCTCCACATGGATTTGCTTGCAATAATTCCACCACCCATTTCTTATAGGGGGCCGGCCACATTAGAGGGAAGAGAGAGAGGTTCATTTTGGTGTGGCATTTTTCCTTCATCACATTTTCTAGCTTGCTACAAATTCCTCACCTCTCCAAATAGTTCATTTCTCCACATACCATGGCAACTACACTAAACCCCAAAAGACAATAGATTCTACACTACATCTACAGCAAATCTTGGTCGCGTCGGCTAGCCAACTTCACGCCCGAGTTGCCTCGGTCCAGAGGTGGGAGCCCGTAAAAGAATCCGGCAACGTGGTGCGCTTTCGGACAAGAAGGTGACGGACGGAGATTCCTCGGGAGATCGGAGTGGAGACGAAGACCGAAGGACACGGATCGCTTGGTATAACTCTCTACCCATCTTGTAGTTTGCTAGTAGCTAGGTTAATGGACCGATCCGGGTTGATTGTGCGCAGTGATGCCGGTTTGCAAGTTTCGCAAAGTTTTTCATTTCCGCGTTTCCAGCGTCGGATCGACAGCCGGGGCGCCTCCGTGCACTTACAAGCTGCCCGTCCCAATTAAAAGGAAATTTGCATAGAATTCCCTGCCGCATACTACCATAGAACATAATCTACACTCTTGGTTGGACACAATAATACCGTTACCCGTATGTATCTCCTAACCCTTGGTCAACGGCTCGTAAAGTATACAGTGTGTGTCAACGAACCGCGTGGAAATAAAATAACGCGAGGCACCCGAATCGAAAAGAACTCTAGCTGGTACAGAATAAACAAGGATGGTACATATAACCACATCTCCAGAAGCCTCCGCCTGCTCGGCGGATAAGGTGAAAGCCCGTCCCTGATTCTAACCTGTACCAGTCTACCTCTGATCGAAGGACCGTTGCTGGGGCACCCGAGGTGGACCCCTCTGATCTGAAGTGCCATAGGACGGTTGTTGTTGCCCGAACCCTCCCTATAACTCAGATCCTTGGGGACACCCGTTGATCCTGTGCTCGCTGGAATCGCAAATCAGGCACTGCCCTTTAGCTCTGCGGTAATCTCTCTGCATGTGTCATGGCCTCTGGCAATAATCGCAGAACAGGGACCTCCGCTGTGGCTGCTTAGGTGAGAAGGTGTGCTTCATCTGTATGGCACCCGGCCTGTGAACTGGGATCGCTCCACGTGGGGGAATGGTAGTGTTAGTTATATGTATGCCCTAGAGGCCATTACTATACATAGGATGTATATTGTAGTGGATGATTGGACATATATAGGGAGGACTTTCTTGCTCGACATGATAGTATGCTATCTGGTTGCTCTTTACCTTAACGTGTATACTGATTGTCTCTTTATTACATGTTGGTAAAGCCCCTAGGATGTGTACTTGACTACCTGGACTATGATGCGAATCATACTAGTGGGGACATGGTAGTCCATAAGTACATCCTTCAAAGTCCCTAGTCGTGGGTGTATCGAGACGGGGCATCGATATACCAGAGTAGACTAGTGTATACCTTCTCGACCCATACAGATGGGCGATGGATGATCCCATATCCATTGGTGTTTGACATCAGAGATGATATACAGGTGCTCAGTAGAGACTGGGTACACTGGACGGACTCGCCGAGAACTCCCAGATGGTATTATACCTTACGTCAGATGGCAGTTCTCTGGTGACACTGGTACAGAGTAGTCTGTTGACCCGAGATCGTCATAGTGTCTTGTGTGGTTCCCACTGTGCTTTGATTTCCACCTTACCACGTCCAAGAGGGCGTGCAAAACGGTGGTTTTTGGGTACAGTCCCGAGTCACATGGAGGCAATGAGCGATAGGAGGGGATTCGTCTCTCCCGGTATAGGGAGTTGATGTTGCGCTGTGTTCGATTGGCTATAACCGGAAATCCCTGGCCAGGGTTGCTGAGATTTACTGGTAAGTGTTACCAGTAGTTTCTCGAATTGTTATAGACCTCATATCGACACGACTTATCGAGCTATTGGGGACTGACGTTTACCACCCCTAGGCGAGATATGCGACATATCAGACGACGAGACCGGACTGTACGGTAAGTGTTACTGGTTGGATTCACAGGAGTGTGAGTGGGCTTGCTCGTCGATCTTCTGATCGCTCAATACCCGGGTGGCCGTTACGTTTAGCAGACCGCTTGCGGCTTGTGGGTGTTTGATATGATCATCATCCGCTGCCGGCGTATTGACGAGTCTTTATGGTCCTACACAGAGGTTTCCTGGCTCAAGCGAAACGAAATAGGAGCGCATATGAGATATGTACGGGACCGAGAATAATGCGTGTATGTGATACCGTATTCCATTCTCGCGATGAATGTATCGATCGGTTGTATGCGATATAAGCTAGTTATCGAATCGAGGATTGATTCGATAAGCTGATACATTGGATATTAGTCGGTCATATGCGATATGACCGGATCGTTTAATCAAGTGTTGATTTAATGATTTAATGTATAATTATATATTTGATATATTACTTTGCATTAACTAATATTTGTTCACTTTAAATGGATTTTCTCACTTGTGCACATTGTATATGTGATATAGTTTTGTGCACTTGTATGTATCATGTTTGATGATACATGTTTACTTGAGTTTGTGTAAAGATTAAACCATGGTTATTTAAATGGTTAAGGTTTTAATTTTCATATCTATTTATTTATTTATTTATTATGGAAATGATAATGAGAAAAATGGTTGCTTTCTTTTTTTGTTCATGAAGCTTCATGAAGCTTTGACTAAAGTGACCATTTTGTCTCATCCTTAACTCTAACCATTTCACTTAACCATAGTTCTCTCTCTACACATAACCATGGTTATAGTTATGATAAGAATAATCTATTTTCTATTTTTCTCATTATTCTTATGATAATTATCTTCTTCTTCTTCTTCTTCTTCAAGATGAAGAAGCTTGATTCCATCAATGGTGATTTGATGAAATGAGTGAGAAATCCAATTCTAAAGTGAACCCACCTCCTATTTCTTCATCCTCTACATCTTGCCAAGTAGTATAGGGTGTTTTCTTCACAAGTTTCATGACTTGGTGAAGTGGGAGCTTGATCTTGTGATGCCTCGACGTAGATCATCTTCGGCATCGTTGTCGATGACCTAGCCCGCCCATTTCTCCGATGAAGCCGACGCTAGAGCCCGGGATTCGATTTGGACAGCAAGGAGACTTCATCATGGAGCTATGGAGGTGGAGAACCTGATCTACAAAGGTTGTATTTCCGTTCACTTAGTTAAGTTGTTAACTAGATGCTTGTTTCGCCTAAAATTCTAGTTAACGATCCGTATTAGGGTTTCTCGGCACTTGTAAAATTTGAAATTGGCATGGTTGATGACTTGTGAGACCTCATTAGTGTGCCTAGGAACCCTACAGTGGTATCAGAGCCTAGCTAGAGCCTTAGGAGATGCGTAGACGGAGTTTGAAGCCCGATCGAACCGAAATCCCATTTCCAAAATGCTCTCTGGACTTTTTTCAAAAACTGGGTTTTTTCCAGATTAAAAATTGCTAAAAAATTCAGCAGGGTCTTAGTTGAATTACTGTGAAATTCGAGGGGCTAACTCATCTAAAGCGCGGCGGAACCGCGGCACAAGCATGCCTTGTGCGGCGGTTCCGCGGCCATATGATGACGTCAGCCCTCCATTTTTGCACAGTAATTTGTCACTTCAGGTGCTGGATTTTCTGGGAATTTTTTAATTTTTATTCAAGAGTTGAATATTCCAGGGTGTTTTGGAGCTTAGATGATTCGATCGGATTATCAAACTTTGTCTATGTGTTTTCTGGATAATTTTAGAATATGTTAAAAAGTTCGACCGGATATAAATACCCAATTTTTTCCCTGCCGGAAAATTTCCAAGTGTTGGATTTTTCTGAGGTTTAAAGACGTTCTAAGTAGTGCAAGTAACGCGATGGTCCCTCTAGAAGACAACAAACCTTAACTCGATTATGTGACCGTCTTGAACTGCCTTTTGAACCTTAGGGTTTGGGGCAGTACGGCGTGCCACATGTGAGGCGTTGGCTTGACCCTTCTACGGCTGGACCGTTAGTACTGAGGCACGAAGTGAATGTTTTTGATCTTATTTCATGTGATGAGCTATTTCGGGAAAACTTGGGTGCTTGACTGTTCGATCGGAAAGTTTAACATTTTCTGTTTATCTGGAATGTGATACAACAATTGGAATTCACAAGTAGTTATGAGATAACTGAATGAATATTATAAATCTAGCGGTTTAGTCTCACTTGATCGGTTGCCATGGAATTTTGATGTGATCAAAAGTCAGTCGCAATCACGTAGCGTACGCGGATACTCGCCGGGTAAACTTAATAGACAGCCTCGCCCCATAGCCCCGACCAAGTGATTGTAGGAGAACCCCATCGCCGAAAGCATCCGTTCGGGTGCTCGCGGTAGCGGTGTTCCGCCTTGGTGCACTTCGTCGACGGCATCGGGGGTGCGGCCGTCTACTAAAGTTTGCGACGAGCATTCGATCAGGATGTCGGGAATCATGTTGAATTGCCCGACTTGATATTGAAAAGTGTTTTCGATTTTGAGACTAAAATGCGGGGTTTATAATTGTTAGTCATGCGATGTCTAAGTAATTCATTTGATTAGGCATGCGATGTCTATGGAGGTTGCGGATTCCAACTGTTGTAGTTTTACACTTTGTTTTATGTGACCGTAAGTGTAATATGTGATATCGCCGGTTTCGTTGCTATATGTCAACGACAATTGGGATGCGCATGTTTACTTAAGTTGATGGCATGTGATGTTATGTGTTGCTGGATATGTTATATTGGATCGTCGTGTTTGAATAGCCGGGGTTTTTTATGTGAGATCAGTGTTTTTCATTTTCATTCATGTAAAAACTTGTATGTAATATTCTTTTATTTGGGGCACTTCCAGGTTGCGGAAGATGTCACCCTTTGTATATTATTTACTTTTCCGCACTAGGATAGACCCAAGGAGGGGAGCACAAGTAACCGGGTTCTGGAGTCCAGTGGGAGACCAACTCGAGGAGTCGAGTCCGGGTCTCCTAACTCTAGAATTGGTAGGGTTGCTTGCCGCTCTCGTAGGGGTCTAGGGGTGTGGGTTTGGCTATTCATCGCGACCGTGGAATCAGTGTTTTATACTGGCTCGTATTGAAAACACGGACGTCCTAGTATATCCAATATTTCATATGATTCTTCTGCTGCGATATCTGTGATGTGATCCTATGATATGTTCTCTGATGGATACAGTATATAGTATATATGATATATTATATAGGCGTTACTTATGTTTTACACCCGCGCTAGCCCTGCCCCGCTCTGCCGTTAGTTACCTAACCTAACGGTGAACCAGGGGACATCGAGGCGAATGCGGATGGCATAAGTGTTCGTCGTATTTATCTATGATGTTTAGGTGACTTAAATGATGGGACTTCATTAATGTGATTAATAAAAGAAAAAGAAACCTAAAGATGTTGTAGAATCGAATTTCAAAAATAAAACAGGTAGTTATAGTTCTTGCTTTGCACAGCGGTATATATGATATATCCTGCACCTTATTCGATGAGGAAAGGGCCGACGATCCCTTCACCTGGAGTGACCCCTTTAGCAATAACTGGCAGATGCTACACACTCGGTTTGTCTTTTGATAGCTTCTATAGTTTCTGCTTTGCACAGTGATATATATGATATATCCCGCACCTCATTCGACGAGGAAAGGGCCGACGATCCCTTCACCGGGAGTGACCCCTTTAGCAAAACTAGAAAAGCCTAAAAAACACTCCATTTTAAAAATCTTTTGATTCTACAACGATATCAAGTTCATTACGCAATAGGTTTTCAGAAAAACCTGTCGTAGCCCTCCGTCATTTCAGATAAGTAGTAATTAGTATTCGTGCTACGTTTGTTGGCCTGCGTCAAGGCGTAGTGTGCGGTAGCTAACTAGTATTTATCTAGTTATGCATATGATGCAGATTGGATTAGGGTAGTCGTGTGACTTTGTTGGCCTGCGTCAAGGGTCGTGCGGGTGGGTTTAATTCAATCAGGAAATGACGGGTTGAACTTGACTAGCGCACTATGGTTTGTTGGCCTGCGTCAAGGTCATAGGACGCTAGGGGCAAAATTATCGGGAATTTCAAGTGTTGAAATTTGCAATGAGATTGCATACCTTCTATGAGATAGTTGGACCCCGATACCCACTGCGAGTAACTGTTACTCCTGGGAGAGTTTTACACATTACAATTAGCCGATCAAGTAAGTGTCTAGAAAGGTGTCAACGGGGTTACGCCTCTGGGAAAACGAGGTTTACTGTAATTAGGTTCGTGCGAAAGCACGGGGGACCTCCCTCAAAGTACCGACACTGGCCTGGCTGAAAGATTGGCGAACTTGTAGTGTGTAATTAATCCCGGCTAGTCTTTCCTTTTAGGGTTTGAAGGAAGATTTGATAAAAACAGTGGGAGCCATCCTGATTAGATAAAATAATAACTAATCTGATCTTGCAAGAGCGCATGCTGAGTATTTTATTCTCTCTCTCTCCACGTAGCGACCATATCACGCCTTAATCAAGATAATAATACGGAATATTGACCGAACCCACTTGTTATACTGAGCTGGGGAACGTTGGTCCCGCTCCAACTTATAATTGTTATAAGACAGAGTAGGATATTGGGGATTACCGGAATTCCCGTGCCGCCCAAACGAAGAAAGTGCATACTGATGCATCATCTTCGGGTGTGTTCATTACAAAGAACTGTTTCTCTGTATCTTCTACGTCCTGGGTATTTGATATCGGATCAGGATCCCAGATAAGGAATCTGTTATATAGGGCTATAGAAAGGTAGAGAACTGAGAACGGGTGATAAGTTTCATGAGGCAGAAAACGGGGCAAGTGTTGCAGCCAAGTCTGTTGGTCACTGTCACCCTGTATTACCAATACATTGATTCTGAACGAATGTTATTAGATACCGAACCTGATATACAAAATCATATCTGTCTCTTTATTAGTAAAGAAACGATAAAATTTTGTATTGTTGGATAATGTTTTGAACATTTCCTATATCAAAAGTTGATCGGTTCAGGCACGTTATCTAAAAGAATTGATGTTCTAAATCAAACTACAGTTCTTAGTATACGGAACACACACAAGAGGAAGAGTTCAGAAATGAACGAATCCTTCTTGAGGTATTGTAGACTAGGTCATATCAATGCGACCCGACTAGCTGAAGTTACATATAGATGCATATTTAAATCAGTTTGAATTTACATCTTGTGAAACTTGCCAGTCATGTCACAAAGATAAGATGACCATAGCTCCGTTTACTGGAAACAGAGAAAGAGTTAGTGAACTCTTGGGATGATACATCTTGATGTATGAAGGTCCCCTGTCTACACATGCAAAGACCGGTTCTTTGTACTTCATTACATTCTCTGATGATCTCTTTAGATTCAGACATATGTTCTTGTTGAAACACTAGTCCGAACCTTTTGAGATATTCACAGAATATAAGTTAGAAGTAGAGAACCAATGAGGGTATAAGTATTATGTCCTTTGATGCGATCAGGGAGGAGAATAATTGAGCATGGAATTCCTGGACTATTCTAAAGGAGAATGAGATTCTCTCTCAGCATTACTCCTCCGTATACACCATAGCACGATGGTATATCGGGGCGGAGCAATCACACCCTATATGATAAGGTGTGCTCTATGATGAGTACTACTGAGTTACCTATTTCCTTTTGGGGGTTATGCACTTGAGAAGCTGCATACCTATTGAATTGGGTTCAAATCAAATCAGTTGCCTACCACTTCATATGTGATATGGAAAGGGAAGAGCCCGTATCTTAAGTTAGTTAAGATTTGGGGTTGTCCAGCCTATGTCTGAAAAGCAAAATCCGGACAAGCTCGAGGCAAGGTCTGTAATGTAGAACTGGAAAGGTTCCAGCTATACAAATTACAGCAGATGATTTGAAACCAAAGGATTCAATAGTTACCAACGAACCTCAGCCTCTCCGCCGATCTAGTAGGGTTTCCTCACCCACCTGAGAGATACTTCGGTTTCTCTATGACAGTGGGAGCGAGGATTGCATCATGAGATGATGACCCAACTAGTTTCGAGCTGGCCATCAGGAGTAAGACTCTATAAGAATGGCCGGATGCTTAGCGATCTGAGATGGAATCCTTATACACCAAAAAAGTATGGACTTTGGTTGCTATATCTGAAGGGTTAAATCCCCATCAGGAGCAAGTATATCTTGAGAAGATTACTTGGTGTAGATGGAAAGGTTGAGACTTTCAAAGCTAGACTTGTTAAAGGTTTTCGTCATCGACCAGGCGTGGATAATGATGAAACCTTTTCCAGTGGCTATGCTTAAGTCCATCCGGATCCTACTTGCCACGGCTACATACCATGACTACGATATCTGGCGGTTTAGTGTCATGACTGCTTTTCTAAAATGATGTTTTAGAAGAGGGCGTCTATAAGTACACAGCCAGAGGGCTTCGTAGACAGTGGGAGCAGCGGAAACGTGCACAAGTTGCTTTATAGGATAAAGCAGACATCGCGGAGTTGGAACATCTGTTTTGATGTAGTAGTCAAATAGTTTGACTTCATCAAAATGGTAGATGAACCTTGTATATACAAAAAGGTAGTAGGGAGTATGGTGGCAATCCTCGTAGAGTACATGGATGACATACTCTTGATAAGAAAGGAGTTTCTTATGCTATGCTCGGTCAATCTCCGCTTATCACAATAATTCTCCATATAGGATCAAAGTGATACCTCCTAAATCTTGGTTTTTGGTTCTATGAGATAGATCTAATTGGATGTTAGGATACTCACTAGTTGTAGTGAGATGGTATCAATTGATCCTGGGGAGAATCACTGGAAAGGTTCCAGGGTGATAAGAACGACTGAATGTCAGTCACAGGCATTGTCTTTACCCTCAGTAAAGGGACAGTATGTTGGAAGAGATCCAAGCTAAATACCGTGGCTTACTAGACGATAAAGGCTGGATACATCGCTACTTAAGATGCTACCAAAGAGGCAGTCTGGATGTATATTTGTTCATGAGATGAACTTAGTTCCTCCCGTTGTGTGACAATGGAGTTGTGGCTTATGCCAAGGAACGTCCGTCCCATCAGTGATCCAGACATAATCTGAGGCAGCATCACCTAATCATGGAGATGGTTGATCTCCATGGAGATCGAGGTTAGGAGAGTAGACTCAGAGGACAACACGGCGGATCCACTCACAAAGGCCTTTTCCCAAAGAGAGACTTTTATGGGATGGTTGAGTATGAGATACTACAACCACTGCTATCAGATGGCCCTAGTGCAAGTGGGAGATTGTTAGTTATATGTATGCCCTAGAGGCCATTACTATACATAGGATGTATATTGTAGTGGATGATTGGACATATATAGGGAGGACTTTCTTGCTCGACATGATAGTATGCTATATGGTTGCTCTTTACCTTAACGTGTATACTGATTGTCTCTCTATTACATGTTGGTAAAGCCCTTAGGATGTGTACTTGACTACTTGGACTATGATGCGGATCATACTAGTGGGGACATGGTAGTCCATAAGTACATCCTTCAAAGTCCCTAGTCGTGGGTGTATCGAGACGGGCATCGATATACCAGAGTAGACTAGTGTATACCTTCTCGACCCATACAGATGGGCGATGGATGATCCCATATCCATTGGTGTTTGACATCAGAGATGATATACGGGTGCTCAGTAGAGACTGGGTACACTGGACGGACTCGCCGAGAACTCCCAGATGGTATTATACCTTACGTCAGATGGCAGTTCTCTGGTGACACTGGTACAGAGTAGTCTGTTGACCCGAGATCGTCATAGAGTCTTGTGTGGTTCCCACTGTACTTTGATTTCCATCTTACCACGTCCAAGAGGGCGTGCAAAACGGTGGTTTTTGGGTACAGTCCCGAGTCACATGGAGGAAATGAGCGATAGGAGGGGATTCGTCTCTTCCGGTATAGGGAGTTGATGTTGCGCTGTGTTCGATTGGCTATAACCGGAAATCCCAGGCCAGGGTTGCTGAGATTTACTGGTAAGTGTTACCAGTAGTTTCTCGAATTGTTATAGACCTCATATCGACACGACTTATCGAGCTATTGGGGTCTGACGTTTACCACCCCTAGGCGAGATATGCGACATATCAGACGACGAGACCGGACTGTACGGTAAGTGTTACTGGTTGGATTCACAGGAGTGTGAGCGGGCTTGCTCGTCGATCTTCTGATCGCTCAATACCCGGGTGGCCGTTACGTTTAGCAGACCGCTTGCGGCTTGTGGGTGTTTGATATGATCATCATCCGCTGCCGGCGTATTGACGAGTCTTTAGAGTCCTACACAGAGGTTTCCTGGCTCAAGCGAAACGAAATAGGAGCGCAAATGAGATATGTGCGGGACCGAGAATAATGCGTATATGTGATACCGTATTCCATTCTCGCGATGAATGTATCGATCGGTTGTATGCGATATAACCTAGTTATCGAATCGAGGATTGATTCGATAAGCCGATACATTGGATATTAGTCGGTCATATGCGATATGACCGGATCGTTAAATCAAGTGTTGATTTAATGATTTAATGTATAATTATATATTTGATATATTACTTTGCATTAACTAATATTTGTTCACTTTAAATAGATTTTCTCACTTGATGTGCACATTGTATATGTGATATAGTTTTTTGCACTTGTATGTATCATGTTTGATGATACATGTTTACTTGAGTTTGTGTAAAGATTAAACCATGGTTATTTAAATGGTTAGGGTTTTAATTTTCATATCTATTTATTTATTTATTTATTATGGAAATGATAATGAGAAAAATGGTTGCTTTCTTTGTTTGTTCATGAAGCTTTGACTAAAGTGACCATTTTGTCTCATCCTTAACTCTAACCATTTCACTTAACCATAGTTCTCTCTCTACACTTAACCATGGTTATAGTTATGATAAGAATAATCTATTTTCTATTTTTCTCATTATTCTTATGATAATTATCTTCTTCTTCTTCTTCTTCAAGATGAAGAAGCTTGATTCCATCAATGGTGATTTGATGAAATGAGTGAGAAATCCAATTCTAAAGTGAACCCACCTCCTATTTCTTCATCCTCTACCTCTTGCCAAGTAGTATAGGGTGTTTTCTTCACAAGTTTCATAATTTAGTGAAGTGGGAGCTTGATCTTGTGATGCCTCGACGTAGATCATCTTCGGCATCGTTGTCGATGACCTAGCCCGCCCATTTCTCCGACGAAGCCGACGCTAGAGCCCGGGATTCGATTTAGACAGCAAGGAGACTTCATCATGGAGCTATGGAGGTGGAGAACCGGATCTACAAAGGTTGTATTTCCGTTCACTTAGTTAAGTTATTAACTAGTTGCTTGTTTCGCCTAAAATTCTAGTTAACGATCCGTATTAGGGTTTCTCGGCAGGTAGTTCATGCTGGAACCATGTAGGGTCTCCTATCCATCAATCATTGGCCCTTAGCCTTCTCTTCCAGTCTTTCTTGTACTCGGGCAGCGTTCAAAACATGGGCAAAGGTTGGTAGGTCGAGAGACGTGATGAGTTGTTGCAGTTCAATATCGAGCCCTTGCTGGAACCGTCTTGCCCTGGTGACTTCGGTGGCTACCATGTACGGTGCGAAGCGACTCAACCGATTGAACTCCGTGAAGTAAACATCCACTGGGCGCCCATTCTGCTTCTACATAATGAATTTATCCTCCATCTCGGCCTTGGCAGTAGCCGGAAAGTAGTGATCCAGGAAGCATGCGGAGAATGTATCCCATCCAATTGGTTTCTCTTGCCGGCTCTCCTTTACGGACCACCACATGCGGGCCTCGTCTTCTAGCTAAATCTTCACCACGTTCACTCTGTCATCATCAGGAATTCGAGCGGCAGACAGGAGGTTCTCTACGTTGATGAGCCATTGTTCGGCCTCAAATGGACTTGCTAATCCCGTGAACACTGCTGGATGAAGCCTCCTGAAATCTGAAATGGTACCAACCCTAGCATGTGTAGTCGGTACGAGCGCGCCCTCGGAGGTGGCGGGAACAGCCGTAGATCTCTCTAGAGTGGTAATAGCGGTCTCCTTACCGCCTTCAATCCCTCGTCCAGAAGATTGATCTTCCTCTCTTAAGCTTGGGCCAGGTTCGTCAGTGTGCTAAGGATCTTCTCGATACGATCGTGGGGACCGGCACCTCAGGAGTTGCCTGAGGAGTCCATTTTCCTAAACAGATCAAATGAAATCAGATTCAAGTAAGGCTACACAATGATTCAACGATGATTAGAAAGTGAGGAAGAAATGTAATAAGGCATACGCTATGGGTGTAACTCAATATGGCGGTCCCTCGACGGAACTTTAATTTCATCCAAAACCTGGCTCTGATACCAACAAAACCATGTCACACCCCGCTTCCCAAAATAAGGAATACGAGGGGTGACTAGGCCAGCCATGCTCCTACTGTCAGGGAATAATCCCGCCGTAGTCACACTTCGGCTTCTAGCATTACATAGTAATCAGTAATCAGTACTTGAGTAAAGGAAAATCATAGTTCATAACTTTATTACATTGCAAATAAAAGAGTTCGAGGTACATTTATTTTACAGAATAAAAATAAACTAACCAACAAACAAGTGCAGAAAGCAAAAGAAAAGGCGATGATGAAGCAGTCTAGATCTCCGCAATCTCGAAGGATAGGTCCTGCTCCTGGGCTGGATCCATTTCGTCCTTTGAGCATACACACTCAGGTCGTCAGGGCGACACATATAGCAATAAATATGTATATATGGGCATGCAATATTATTAAACATGAGGAGTACAATGAATTGCAGAACATGAGTAAAAAAACATTGACTGAATATGAATGGTGCCACGTAGGTATCATGTCAATAAACTAGGTCATATGCATGTCACTACTTATCATTCACTAAGTCAATGAAATCAATTGTGGAAAAGATGCTCGTATTTAACAAGGGTCCCGTGCATGCCCGAGACTACGGTCTACTGTGCCCGGGACATAACCCTGTCAGCCGTGCCACTAGGCCCACGACCTAATGTGTGTGTATATATATATGTCACTAATAGAGAATGATCATCCTCTAAATCACTGTACCTTGCTAAATACGAGTTCAATTCCACCATGATTTCCTCATTCCCCAGGTTATAGTACGCATTCAGGTATCAGATAGGTTGTGAACAAATACGTATCGCTGTCACTTTGAATCACCTTTCCACTTGTCACTATCACTGTCGTATTTGCCACAACACAATCACTAACACTAATATATATCGACAATGTAGAACGGTCGCTAGGTCTCAATATGAACGATCACTATGCAGCAGGTATAAATCAAGCACGAAAATATGCATAAATGCACTGAACAGGCATTCACTATTTCAATGACGACCAATGACATATAACTTGTAAAATTTATGATAAATCACAGGTATAGAATCGACCAAAATAATATAAAGGACGTACGAAGTAAACTTGATCATATAAACAGTAAAATTAATTTCAAGTCAATCAGGATTCAGGTTAGGGAATTATCATCATTTGAAGGTAGCGATCGATTACTAAAATTCCAGTTTCAGAACTGGAAGCCCAACTTCGCGCACGTTTTATTAGTGATTGTGTTCAAATTCCTGTTAGTTATATGTATGCCCTAGATGCCATTACTGTACATGAGATGTATATTTTATTGAATGCTGGGACATATATAGGTAGGACTTTCTTGCTCGACATGATAGTACGCTATCTGGTTGCTCTTTATCTTAACATATATACTTACTGTCTCTCTGTTACATGTTGATAAAGCCCTTAGGATGTGTACTCGACTTGCAGGACTATGATGTAGATCATACTAATGGGGCCTGGGTAGTCTATGAGTACATCCTTCAATGTTCCTAGTCGTTGGAATATCGAGACGGGGCATCGATATTCCAGAGTAGAGTAGCGTATATCTTCTCGACCCATGTGATGGGCGATGGATGATCCCATATCCATTGGTGTTTGACATCAGAGATGGTATGCGGGTGCTCAGTGGAGACTGGGTACACTGAACGGACTCGCCGAGAACACCCAAATGGTATTATACCTCACGTCAGATGGCAGTTCTCTGGTGACACTGGTACAGCTTAGTCTGTTGATCCGAGATCGTCATAGAGCCTTGTGTGTTTCCCACTGTGCTTTGATTTCCACCCTACCATGGCTCTGTTGAGTCATGGAAACAGGTGGTTTTTGGGTACAGTCCCGATTCACATGGAGGCAATAAGCGATAGGAGAGGATTTGTCTCTCCCGGTATTGGGGGTTGATGTTGCGCTATGCTCGACTGGCCATAACTGGAAATCCCTGGCCAGGATTGCAGTGATTTACTGGTAAGTGTTATCAGTAGTTTCACGCTTGTTATGGAACTTACATCGGCATGACTTATCAAGCTATTGGGGTCTGACATTTACCACCCCTAGGCGAGATATGCGACATATCAGACGAACAGACTGGACTGTGCGGTAAGTGTTACTGATTGGATTCGCTGGAGTGTGAGCAGGCTTGCTTGTTGATCTTCTGATCACTCAAAACCCGGGTGGCCGTTACGTTTAGTAGACCGCTTTCGGCTTGTGGGTGATTGATATGATCACCACCTACTGCCGGCGTATTGACGAGCCTTCAGAGTCCTACACAGAGGTTTCCTAGCTCAAGCGAAACGAAATAGGAGCGCATATGAGATATGTGCGGGACCGACAATAATACCAGTATGTGATACTGTATTCTATTCTTGCGATTTGTATCATCGCTCGGTTATATGAGATATAGCCGGGTAACCGAATCAAGTGTTGATTCGATATAATGATACACTGCATATTAGTCGATTATATGAGATATGACCGGATCATTATATCAAGTGTTGATTTAATGATTTAATGTATAATTATATATTTGATATATTACTTTACATTAACTAGTATTGGTTCACTTAAGATTGATTTTCTCACTTGATGTGCACAAGTTGTATATGTGATATATGTTTGTGCACTAGTTTGTATCATGATTGATGATACATGCAAACTTGGGTGTGTGTATGACTTACACCATATTTAAGATAATGGTTTAGGTTTTTATTTATTTTGGTAAAACAAAATGGTGGCTTTCTTTGTCTTGGATTGAAGCTTCATGAAGCTTTTAAGCATCTTTGACAAAGTCCAGTCATTTTGTTTTGCATAAGATTTCTATTAACCAAACCATTAACTTAAACTATAGTTTAGTCTCTACAAAGGTTAACTCATCCATGGTTGCATTATGATAGACTTCACTTGATTATTCTTTTTAATTAATTCATTATTCATATTCTTTCATCTTCTTCTTCAAGAAGAGCTTGCTAGAAATTTTCAAGTGAAGAAATAGAGTGAGAAATCCAAATCCAAAGTGAACCCACTTTCTATTTCATCATCCTCTACTACTTGCCATTTAGTTTAGGGTGTTCTATTCACAAAGTTCATGACCTAGTGAAGATGGAGCTTGAGTTTGAGTCTCCTCGACGTAGATCATTTTCGGCCTCGAAGTCAACGAGCTAGCCCGTTCATTTCTCCGAGGAAACCGTCACAAGAGTCCGGGATCTCGATGATCGCAGCGAAGGTACGTCAACACGGAGCTTTAGAAGTGAAGGACCAGATCTACAAAGGTTGTAATCCCTAACTCTTAGAAGTAAAGTTGTTTGCTTGCTATTAGTTTCGCCTAATCTCTAGTATACGATCTAGGTTAGGGTTGTTCGGCACGTCTAATTTTTGAATCGGGCATGTATGATGCCTTGTAGAACCTTGTTAGTGTGCCTAGGAACCCTACAGTGGTATCAGAGCCAGGCTAGAGCTTTAGGCGATGTCTAGACGAAGTTTAAAGTCCGATCGAACCCGGATAACCCCGATTAAACCCTTCTCTGAATATTTTTTGAAAATGTGATTTTTTCTGAATAAAAAATACTCAAAAAAGCAAGAAGGAAAAACTAAGAATTACTGTGAAGTACGGACCTCTAATTCGCTCATTCGGCCGCGGAACCGCGGCCAAACCCTTGGTTTGGCCGAGGTTCCGTGGCCAAAATTTTGAATTAGTCCCTGGAACTTCATATATTTATTCTTAAGGTTTGGGGCAATACGGCGCGCCACATGTGAGGCATTGGCTTGACCCTTCTACGGATGGACCATTGGTACTGTGGCATGTCATGGACGTTTTTAAACTAATTTCAAGTGTTGAGAACTATTTGGGAAATCTTGGGTGCTTGTTTATACAATCGGAAAGTTTAACATTGTCTATTTATCAGGAATGTGATACAATAATTGGAATCAACAACATTTGAATTTTATAAGCCTAGCAGTTTAGTCTCAGATGATCGGTTGCCACGGAATTTTTATGTGATCAGAAGTCCGTCGCAGTCACGTAGCGTACGCGGATACTCGCCGGGTAAACTTAATAGACAGCTACACCCCATAGCCCCAACCAAGTGACTGTAGGAGAACCCCATCGCCAAAAGCATCCGTTCGGGTGCTCGCGGCAGCGGTGTTCCGCCTTAGTGCACTTCGTCGACGGCATCCGGGGGTGCGGCCGTCTACTAAAGTTTGCGACGAGCATTCGATCAGGATGTCGGGAATCTTGTTGAATTGCCCGACTTGATATTGAAAAGAGTTTTCGATAATGAGACTAAAATGCGGGGTTTATAATTGTTAGGCATGAGATGTCTAAGGAATTCATTTGGTTAGGCATGAGATGTCTAAGGTGGTTGCGGATTCCAACTGTTGTAGTTTTACACTTTCTTTACTGTGACCGTAAGCGTGGTATGTAGTGTATCGCCGGCTTCGTTGCTATACATCAACGACAATCGGGATACGCATACTTTCTTACGTTGATGATATGTGATATTATGTGTTGCTGGATATGTTATATTGGATCTTCGTGTTTGAATAGCCGGGGTTTTTTTATGTGAGATGAGAGTTTTTCATTTTCATTCATGTAAAAACTTGTATGTAATATTCTTTTATTTGGGGCACTTCCAGGTTGAGGAAGATGTCACCGTTGATGTATATTATTTACTTTTCCGCATTAGGATAGACCCGAGGAGGGGAGCACAAGTAACCGGGTTCTAGGGTCCAGTGGGAGACCGCCTCGAGGAGTCGAGTCCGGGTCTCCTAACTCTAGAATTGGTAGGTTGCTTGCCGCTCTCGTAGGGGTCTAGGGGTGTAGGATTGGCTATTCATCACGACCGTGGAATCCATGTTTTATATAGGCTCAAAATAAAACACGGACGTCCTAATATATCCAATATTTCATATGATATTTTCTGCAGTGTTATCTGTGATGTGTTGATGTGATATGTTCAGATAGATATTGTATATAGTATATATGATATATTATATAGACGTTGCTTATATTTTACACCCGCGCTAGCCCTGCCCTGCGCTGCCGTTAGTTACCTAACCTAACGGTGCAGACGGGACATCGTGGCGAATGCGGATGGCATAAGCATACGTTGTATTTATCTGTGATGTTTAGGTGACTTATATGATGGGACATTCATTAATAAGATTAATGAAAGAAAAATATACCTAAATGATGTTGTGGAATCGAATTTCAAAAATTAGGTAGCTCTAGTTGTTGCTTTGCATAGCGGTGTTCCTTGTAGAACATCCAGTACCTTATTCGATAAGGAAAGAGCCGAGATCCCTTCACCGGGAGTGACCTCTTTAGCAATAACTAGCAGATGCTACAACCTTCGGTTTGTCTTTAGACTGCTTTTCTAGTTCTTGCTTTGCATAGTGGTATTGTGAATATCCTGCACCTCATTCGACGAGGAAAGAGCCGAGATCCCTTCACCGGGAGTGACCTCTTTCGCAAAACTAGCAAAAGCCTCAAAAACACTCCATTTTAAACCATTTGATTCCGCAACGAGATCAAGTTCAAAGCGTTAAAGGTTTTCTTAAAAACCATCCGCAACCCTCCGTCATTTTAGGAAGTAGAGTACTTAGTATTCGTGTTGTGTTTGTTGACCTTAGTTAAGGCACAGTATACGGTAGCTAAGTGATGTCTTCCTATACCGCATATGATGCGATTAGTTAGGACAGTCGCGTGACTTTGTTGACCTTAGTTAAAGGTCATGTGGGTGGGTCTAATTAATCACGAAATGACGGGTAGAACTTGACTAGTGCTTATGATTTGTTGACCATAGTTAAGGTCATAAGTGCTAGGGGTAAAAACCTTTATCGGGAGTTTCAAGTGTTGAAATTTGCAATGAGATTGCATACCTTCTATATGATAGTTGGATCCTGATACCCACTGCGAGTAATTGTTACTCCTGGGAGAGTTTTGCACTTTACAATTAGCCGATCAAGTAGGTGTCTAGAAAGGTGTCAACGGGGTTACTGTTAGTTATATGTATGCCCTAGAGGCCATTACTGTACATAGGATGTATATTGTAGTGGATGCTGGGACATATATAGGGAGGACTTTCTTGCTCGACATGATAGTATGCTATCTGGTTGAACTTTACCTTAATGTGTATACTGATTGTCTTTCTGTTACATGTTGGTAAAGCCCTTAGGATGTGTGCTTGACTACCTGGACTATGATGCGGATCATACTAGTGGGGACATGGTAGTCCATAAGTACATCCTTCAAAGTCCCTAGTCGAGGGTGTATCGAGACGGGGCATCGATATACCAGAGTAGACTAGCGTATACCTTCTCGACCCATACAGATGGGCGATGGATGATCCCATATCCATTGGTGTTTGACATCAGAGATGATATACGGGTGCTCAGTAGAGACTGGGTACACTGGACGGACTCACCGAGAACTCCCAGATGGTATTATACCTCACGTCAGATGGCAGTTCTCTGGTGACACTGGTACAGAGTAGTCTGTTGACCCGAGATCGTCATAGAGTCTTGTGTGGTTCCCACTGTGCTTTGATTTCCATCTTACCACGTCCAAGATGGCGTGCAAAACGGTGGTTTTTGGGTACAGTCCCGAGTCACATGGAGGCAATGAGCGATAGGAGGGGATTCGTCTCTCCCGGTATAGGGGGTTGATGTTGTGCTGTGTTCGATTGGCTATAACCGGAAATCCCTGGCCAGGGTTGCTGAGATTTAATGGTAAGTGTTATCAGTAGTTTCTCGAATTGTTATAGACCTCATATCGACACGACTTATCGAGCTATTGGGGTCTGACGTTTACCACCCCTAGGCGAGATATGCGACATATCAGACGATCAGACCGGACTGTACGGTAGTGTTACTGGTTGGATTCACAGGAGTATGAGCGGGCTTGCTCGTCGATCTTCTGATCGCTCAATACCCGGGTGGCCGTTACGTTTGGCAGACCGCTTGCGGCTTGTGGATGCTTGATATGATCATCACCTGCTGCCGGCGTATTGACGAGTCTTTAGAGTCCTACACAGAGGTTTCCTGGCTCAAGCGAAACGAAATAGGAGCGCATATGAGATATGTGCGGGACCGAGAATAATACGTGTATGTGATACCGTATTCCATTCTCGCGATGAATGTGTCGAATGGTTGTATGCGATATAACCTAGTTATCGAATCCAGGATTGATTCGATAAGCCGATACATTGTATACTAGTCGGTTGTGTGCGACATGACCGGATCATTGAATCAAGTGTTGATTTAATTATTTAATGCATAATTATATATTTGATATATTACTTTGCATTAACTAGTATCGGTTCACTTTAAATGGATTTTCTCACTCGGATGTGCGCATTGCATATGCGATATGATTTTGTGCACTTGCTTGTATCATGTTTGATGATACATGCCTTTTGGTTAAGTGTAAAGAATTAAACCTTGGTTAATGAAATGGTTAGGGTTTACTATTTCCTTATTCATTTATTTATCTATTTATTCTTTTTGGAAAATGATTTGCATAAAGATTAAATGGTGGCTTTCTTTGTTGTTTTCATGAAGCTTCATGAACACTTTGACTAAGTGACCATTTTGTCTCTAGCTTGACCCTAACCATTCCTTTAACCATGATTGATTCTATACACATTACCATGGTTAAAGATTATGATAAGTATTCTTTTATTTTATATTTTCTAATTACTTATCATAACATTTACCTTCTTCTTCTTCATTTCTTCAAGTGAAGAAAGCTTGCCTCCATCAATGGCAAGTGATGAAAAAGAGTGTGAAATCCAAATCTAAAGTCTACCCACTTTCTATTTCTTCATCCTCTACCTCTTGCCAAGTAGTAGAGTGTGTTTTCTTCACAAGTTTCTTGACTTGGTGAAGTCGGAGCTTGATTTAGCGATGCCTCGACGTAGATCATCTTCGGCATGGACATCGATGACCTAGCCCGTCCATTCTCCGATGAAGCCGACGCTAGAGCCCGGGACTTGTTATGGACAGCGAGGAGACTTCATTGCGGAGCTATGGAGGTGGAGAACCGGATCTACAAAGGTTGTATTTCCGTATCTCTTAGTTAAGTGTTAACTAGTTTACTTTTCGCCTAGAAATCTAGCCAACGATCCGTACACTAGGGTTTCTCGGCACCATAATTTTCGAAATTGGCATGGTTGTTGCCCTGTGAGACCTCTTGAGAGTGCCTAGGAACCCTACAGTGGTATCAGAGCCTAGCTAGAGCCTTAGGCGAAGTCTAGACGGAATTTGAAACCCGATCGAACCCGAAACCCCAAATCAAAATTGCTCTCTGGAAATTTTCTACAATCTGGGATTTTTCAACATTAAAAATATGCAGTAAAATCAGCAGGAAATTCTAAGGGATACTGCAAAATTCGAGCGCGTAATTCCATAATTTAGCCGCGGATCCGCGGCATGAGCATGCTCATGCGGCGGTTCCGCGGCAACTTTGTCTTTTTGTGCTTCGAAATTTGCACCTTAATTCTTAATTTTCATTTCTGGTTTTCCTGGGAATTTTTAATATTTTTTCCAGAGTTTTATTTTCTGAGTTGTTTTGGGGATTCGAATGTTCGATCGGATTATCAGATTTTGTCTATGTGGCTTTCCGGATAAATTTTAGAATATGTTAAAAAGTTCGACCGGATATAAATACCCAATTTTCCCCCTGTCGGGAAATTTCCAAGTGTTGGATTTTTCCGTAGTTTGACAACGTTCTAAGTAGTGCAAGTAACTCGATGGACCCTCTAGAAGACAACAAACCTTAACTCGATTATGTGACCGTCTTGAACTACCTTTTGAACCTTAGGGTTTGGGGCAGTACGGCGTGCCACATGTGAGGCGTTGGCTTGACCCTTCTATGGCTGGACCGTTGGTACTGAGGCACGAACTGAATGTTGTTAGACTTATTTCATGTGTTGAGCTGTATCGGGAAAACTTGGGTGTTTGACTGTTCGATCGAAAGTTTAACATTTTCTGTTTATCTGGAATGGGATACAATAATTGGAATTCACAAGTAGTTATGAGATAACTGAATGAATGTTATAAACATAGCACTTTAGTCTCACTTGATCGGTTGCCACGGAATTTTGATGCGATCAAAAGTCCGTCGCAATCACGTAGCGTACGCGGATACTCGCCGGGTAAACTTAATAGACAGCCTCACTCCATACCCCCGACCAAGTGACTGTAGGAGAACCCCGTCGCCAAAAGCATCCGTTCGGGTGCTCACGGCAGCGGTGTTCCGCCTTGGTGCACTTCGTCGACGGTATCAGGGGTGCGGCCGCCTACTAAAGTTTGCGACGAGCATTCGATCAGTTTTTCGGGAATCTTGTTGAATTTCCCGACTTGATATTGAAAAGTGTTTTCGATAATGAGACTAAAATGCGGGGTTTATAATTGTTAGGCATGGATGTCTAAGTAATTCATTTGGTCAGGCATGCGATGTCTGAGGTGGTTGCGGATTCCAACTGTTGTAGTTTTACACTTTCTTTTCTGTGACCGTAAGTGTAATATGTGATATCGCCGGTTTCGTTGCTATATGTCAACGACAATTGGGATGCGCATATTTACTTACGTTGATGACATGTGATGTTATGTGTTGCTGGATATGTTATATTGGATCGTCGTGTTTGAATAGCCGGGGGTTTTTATGTGAGATGAGTGTTTTTCATTTTCATTCATGTAAAAACTTGTATGTAATATTCTTTTATTGGGGCGCTTCCAGGTTGCGGAAGTTGTCACCTCTTGTATATTATTTACTTTTCCGCACTAGGATAGACCCAAGGAGGAGAGCACTAGTAACCGGGTTCTGGAGTCCAGTGGGAGACCAACTCGAGGAGTCGAGTCCGGGTCTCCTAACTCTAGAATTGGTAGGGTTGCTTGCCGCTCTCGTAGGGGTCTAGGGGTGTGGGTTTGGCAATTCATCGCGACCGTGGAATCCGGGTTTTATACTGGCTCGTATTGAAAACACGGACGTCCTAGTATATCCAATATTTCATATGTTTCTTCTGCTGCGATATCTGTGATGTGATCATGTGATGTTCTGTGATAGATACAGTATATAGTATATATGATATATTATATAGACGTTACTTATGTTTTACACCCGCGCTAGCCCTGCCCCGCTCTGCCGTTAGTTACCTAACCTAACGGTGCACGAGGGGACATCAAGGCGAATGCGGATGGCATAAGTGTACGTCGTATTTATCTGTGATGTTTAGGTACTTAAATGATGGGACTTCATTAATGTGATTAATGAAATAAAAGAAACCTAAGATGTTGTAGAATCGAATTTCAAAATAAAACAGGTAGCTACAGTTCTTGCTTTGCACAGCGGTATATGTGATATGTCCTGCACCTTATTCGATGAGGAAAGGACCGAGATCCCTTCACCGGGAGTGACTCCTTTAGCAATAACTGGCAGATGCTACACACTCAGTTTGTCTTTTGATTGCTTTTAAGAGTTTTTGCTTTGCACAGTGATATATATGATATATCCCGCACCTCATTCGACGAGGAAAGGACCGACGATCCCTTCACCGGGAGTGACTCCTTTAGCAAAACTAGAAAAACCTCAAAAGCACTCCTTTTCAAAAATCATTTGATTCTACAACGATATCAAGTTCATTACGCAATAGGTTTTCAGAAAAACTTGACGTAGCCCTCCGTCATTTCAGATAAGTACTAGTTAGTATTCGTGCTACGTTTGTTGACCTCTGTCAAGGCGTAGTGTGCGGTAGCTGATTAGTGCTTATCTGCATAAGCATATGATGTGATTGATTTAGGGTAGTCGTGCGACCTTGTTGACCTCTGTCAAGGGTCGTGCGGGTGGGTTTACTTCAATCAGGAAATGACGGGTTGAACTTGACTAGCAGCCTATGGTTTGTTGACCTCTGTCAAGGTCATAGGACGCTAGGGGCAAAATATTATCGGAAATTTCAAGTGTTGAAATTTGCAATGAGATTGCATACCTTCTATGAGATAGTTGGATCCCGATACCCGCTGCGAGTAAGTGTTACTCCTGGGAGAGTTTTATACATTACAATTAGCCGATCAAGTAGGTGTCTAGAAAGGTGTTAACGAGGTTACGCCTCTGGGAAAATGAGGTTTACATTAATTAGGTTCGTGCGAAAGCATGGGGGACCTCCCTCAAAGTACCGACACTGGCCTGGCTGAAAGATTGGCGAACTTGTAGTGTGTAATTAATCCCGGCTAGTCTTTCCTTTTAGGGTTTGAAGGAAGATTTGATAAAAAGCAGTGGGAGTCATCCTGATTAGATAAAATAATAACCAATCTATTCTTGCAAGAGCGCACGCTGAGTGTTTTCTTCTCTCTCTCTCCTGGTAGCGACCAAATCACGCCTTAATCAAGATAATAATACGGAATATTGACCGAACCCGCTTGTTATACTGAGCTGGGAAACGTTGGTCCCGCTCCAACTTATAAATGTTATAAGACAGAGCAGGAAATTGGGGATTACCAGAATTCCCGTGCCGTCCAAACTAAGAGAGTGCATGCTGATGCATCATCTTCGGGTGTGTTCGTTACAAAGAACTGTTTCTCTGTATCCTCTACGTCCTTGGTATGTGATACCAGATCAGGATCCCAGATATGTAATCTGTTGCATAGGGCTACAGCTAGGTAGAGAACTGAGAACGGGTGATAAGTTTCATGAGGCAGAAAACGGGGCAAGTGTTGCAGCCAAGTCTGTTGGTCACTGTCACCCTGTATTACAATACATTGATTCTGAACGAATGTTGTTAGATACCGAACCTGATATACAAAATCATATCAGTCTCTTTATTATTAAAGAAATGATATAATTTTGTATTGTTGGATAATGTTTTGAACATTTCCTATATCAAAAGTTGATCGGTTCAGGCACGTTATCTAAAAGCATTGATGTTCTAAATCAAACTACAGTTCTTTAGTATACAGAACACACACAAGAGGAATAGTTCAGAACTGAACGAATCCTTCTTGAGGCATTGTAGACTAGGTCATATCAATGCGACCCGACTAGCTGAAGTTACATGTAGATGTATATTTAAATCAGTTTGAATTTGCATCTTATGAAACTTGCCAGTCATGTCACAAAGATATAATGACACCAGCTCTATTTATTGGAAACAGAGAAAGAGTTAGTAAACTCTTTGGATGATACATGTTGATGTATGTAAGGTCCCCTGTCTACATATGCCAGGACTGGTTCTTTGTACTTCGTTACATTCTCTGATAATCTCTCAAGATACAGACATATGTTCCTGTTGAAACACAAGTCCGAACCTTTTGAGATATTCACAGAATATAAGTTAGAAGTAGAGAACCAAAACAAGGGTATAAGTATTATGTCCTATGATGAGATCAAGGAGGAGAATACTTGTGCATAGAATTCCTGGACTATTCTAAAGGAGAATGAGATTCTCTCTCAGCATTGCTCCTCCGTATACACCATAGCACGATGGTATATCGGGGCGGAGCAGATACACCCTATCTGATAAGGTGTGCTCTATGATGAGTAATACTGAGCTACCTATTTCCTTTTGGGTGTTATGCACTTGAGAAGCTGCATACCTATTGAAAAGGGTTCTAATCAAATCAGATGCCTACCGCTTCATATGTGATATGGAATGGGAAGAGCCCATTTCTTAAGTTAGTTAAGATTTGAGGTTGTCCGGCCTATGTTTAAAAGAAAAATCCGGACAATCTCGAGGCAAGGTCTGTAATGTAGAACTGGAAAGGTTCCAGCTATACAAACTACAGCAGATGATTTGGAAGAACCAAAGGATTCAGTAGATACCAACGAACCTCAGCCTCTCCGCCTTTTGAACCTTAAGGTTTGGGGCAATACGGCGCGCCACATGTGAGGCATTGGCTTGACCCTTCTACGGATGGACCATTGGTACTGTGGCATGTCATGGATGTTTTTAAACTAATTTCAAGTGTTGAGAACTATTTGGGAAATCTTGGGTGCTTGTTTATACAATCGGAAAGTTTAACATTGTCTATTTATCAGGAATGTGATACAATAATTGGAATCAACAACATTTGAATTTTATAAGTCTAGCAGTTTAGTCTCAGATGATCGGTTGCCACGGAATTTTTATGTGATCAGAAGTCCGTCGCAGTCACGTAGCGTACGCGGATACTCGCCGGGTAAACTTAATAGACAGCTACACCCCATAGCCCCAACCAAGTGACTGTAGGAGAACCCCATCGCCAAAAGCATCCGTTCGGGTGCTCACGGCAGCGGTGTTCCGCCTTAGTGCACTTCGTCGACGGCATCCGGGGGTGCGGCCGTCTACTAAAGTTTGCGACGAGCATTCGATCAGGATGTCGGGAATCTTGTTGAATTGCCCGACTTGATATTGAAAAGAGTTTTCGATAATGAGACTAAAATGCGGGGTTTATAATTGTTAGGCATGAGATGTCTAAGGAATTCATTTGGTTAGGCATGAGATGTCTAAGGTGGTTGCGGATTCCAACTGTTGTAGTTTTACACTTTCTTTACTGTGACCGTAAGCGTGGTATGTAGTGTATCGCCGGCTTCGTTGCTATACATCAACGACAATCGGGATACGCATACTTTCTTACGTTGATGATATGTGATATTATGTGTTGCTGGATATGTTATATTGGATCGTCGTGTTTGAATAGCCGGGGTTTTTTTATGTGAGATGAGAGTTTTTCATTTTCATTCATGTAAAAACTTGTATGTAATATTCTTTTATTTGGGGCACTTCCAGGTTGAGGAAGATGTCACCGTTGATGTATATTATTTACTTTTCCGCATTAGGATAGACCCGAGGAGGGGAGCACAAGTAACCGGGTTCTAGGGTCCAGTGGGAGACCGCCTCGAGGAGTCGAGTCCGGGTCTCCTAACTCTAGAATTGGTAGGTTGCTTGCCGCTCTCGTAGGGGTCTAGGGGTGTAGGATTGGCTATTCATCACGACCGTGGAATCCATGTTTTATATAGGCTCAAAATAAAACACGGACGTCCTAATATATCCAATATTTCATATGATATTTTCTGCAGTGTTATCTGTGATGTGTTGATGTGATATGTTCAGATAGATATTGTATATAGTATATATGATATATTATATAGACGTTGCTTATATTTTACACCCACGCTAGCCCTGCCCCGCGCTGCCGTTAGTTACCTAACCTAACGGTGCAGACGGGACATCGTGGCGAATGCGGATGGCATAAGCATACGTTGTATTTATCTGTAATGTTTAGGTGACTTATATGATGGGACATTCATTAATGAGATTAATGAAAGAAAAATATACCTAAATGATGTTGTGGAATCGAATTTCAAAAATTAGGTAGCTCTAGTTGTTGCTTTGCATAGCGGTGTTCCTTGTAGAACATCCAGTACCTTATTCGATAAGGAAAGAGCCGAGATCCCTTCACCGGGAGTGACCTCTTTAGCAATAACTAGCAGATGCTACAACCTTCGGTTTGTCTTTAGACTGCTTTTCTAGTTCTTGCTTTGCATAGTGGTATTGTGAATATCCTGCACCTCATTCGACGAGAAAGAGCCGAGATCCCTTCACCGGGAGTGACCTCTTTCGCAAAACTAGCAAAAGCCTCAAAAACACTCCATTTTAAACCATTTGATTCCGCAACGAGATCAAGTTCAAAGCGTTAAAGGTTTTCTTAAAAACCATCCGCAACCCTCCGTCATTTTAGGAAGTAGAGTACTTAGTATTCGTGTTGTGTTTGTTGACCTTAGTTAAGGCACAGTATACGGTAGCTAAGTGATGTCTTCCTATACCGCATATGATGTGATTAGTTAGGACAGTCGCGTGACTTTGTTGACCTTAGTTAAAGGTCATGTGGGTGGGTCTAATTAATCACGAAATGACGGGTAGAACTTGACTAGTGCTTATGATTTGTTGACCATAGTTAAGGTCATAAGTGCTAGGGGTAAAAACCTTTATCGGGAGTTTCAAGTGTTGAAATTTGCAATGAGATTGCATACCTTCTATATGATAGTTGGATCCTGATACCCACTGCGAGTAATTGTTACTCCTGGGAGAGTTTTGCACTTTACAATTAGCCGATCAAGTAGGTGTCTAGAAAGGTGTCAACGGGGTTACTGTTAGTTATATGTATGCCCTAGAGGCCATTACTGTACATAGGATGTATATTGTAGTGGATGCTGGGACATATATAGGGAGGACTTTCTTGCTCGACATGATAGTATGCTATCTGGTTGAACTTTACCTTAATGTGTATACTGATTGTCTTTCTGTTACATGTTGGTAAAGCCCTTAGGATGTGTGCTTGACTACCTGGACTATGATGCGGATCATACTAGTGGGGACATGGTAGTCCATAAGTACATCCTTCAAAGTCCCTAGTCGAGGGTGTATCGAGACGGGGCATCGATATACCAAAGTAGACTAGCGTATACCTTCTCGACCCATACAGATGGGCGATGGATGATCCCATATCCATTGGTGTTTGACATCAGAGATGATATACGGGTGCTCAGTAGAGACTGGGTACACTGGACGGACTCACCGAGAACTCCCAGATGGTATTATACCTCACGTCAGATGGCAGTTCTCTGGTGACACTGGTACAGAGTAGTCTGTTGACCCGAGATCGTCATAGAGTCTTGTGTGGTTCCCACTGTGCTTTGATTTCCATCTTACCACGTCCAAGATGGCGTGCAAAACGGTGGTTTTTGGGTACAGTCCCGAGTCACATGGAGGCAATGAGCGATAGGAGGGGATTCGTCTCTCCCGGTATAGGGGGTTGATGTTGTGCTGTGTTCGATTGGCTATAACCGGAAATCCCTGGCCAGGGTTGCTGAGATTTAATGGTAAGTGTTATCAGTAGTTTCTCGAATTGTTATAGACCTCATATCGACACGACTTATCGAGCTATTGGGGTCTGACGTTTACCACCCCTAGGCGAGATATGCGACATATCAGACGATCAGACCGGACTGTACGGTAGTGTTACTGGTTGGATTCACAGGAGTATGAGCGGGCTTGCTCGTCGATCTTCTGATCGCTCAATACCCGGGTGGCCGTTACGTTTGGCAGACCGCTTGCGGCTTGTGGGTGCTTGATATGATCATCACCTGCTGCCGGCGTATTGACGAGTCTTTAGAGTCCTACACAGAGGTTTCCTGGCTCAAGCGAAATGAAATAGGAGCGCATATGAGATATGTGCGGGACCGAGAATAATACGTGTATGTGATACCGTATTCCATTCTCGCGATCAATGTGTCGAATGGTTGTATGCGATATAACCTAGTTATCGAATCCAGGATTGATTCGATAAGCCGATACATTGTATACTAGTCGGTTGTGTGCGACATGACCGGATCATTGAATCAAGTGTTGATTTAATTATTTAATGCATAATTATATATTTGATATATTACTTTGCATTAACTAGTATCGGTTCACTTTAAATGGATTTTCTCACTCGGATGTGCGCATTGCATATGCGATATGATTTTGTGCACTTGCTTGTATCATGTTTGATGATACATGCCTTTTGGTTAAGTGTAAAGAATTAAACCTTGGTTAATGAAATGGTTAGGGTTTACTATTTCCTTATTCATTTATTTATCTATTTATTCTTTTTGGAAAATGATTTGCATAAAGATTAAATGGTGGCTTTCTTTGTTGTTTTCATGAAGCTTCATGAACACTTTGACTAAGTGACCATTTTGTCTCTAGCTTGACCCTAACCATTCCTTTAACCATGATTGATTCTATACACATTACCATGGTTAAAGATTATGATAAGTATTCTTTTATTTTATATTTTCTAATTACTTATCATAACATTTACCTTCTTCTTCTTCATTTCTTCAAGTGAAGAAAGCTTGCCTCCATCAATGGCAAGTGATGAAAAAGAGTGTGAAATCCAAATCTAAAGTCTACCTACTTTCTATTTCTTCATCCTCTACCTCTTGCCAAGTAGTAGAGTGTGTTTTCTTCACAAGTTTCTTGACTTGGTGAAGTCGGAGCTTGATTTAGCGATGCCTCGACGTAGATCATCTTCGGCATGGACATCGATGACCTAGCCCGTCCATTCTCCGATGAAGCCGACGCTAGAGCCCGGGACTTGTTATGGACAGCGAGGAGACTTCATTGCGGAGCTATGGAGGTGGAGAACCGGATCTACAAAGGTTGTATTTCCGTATCTCTTAGTTAAGTGTTAACTAGTTTACTTTTCGCCTAGAAATCTAGCCAACGATCCGTACACTAGGGTTTCTCGGCACCATAATTTTCGAAATTGGCATGGTTGTTGCCCTGTGAGACCTCTTGAGAGTGCCTAGGAACCCTACAGTGGTATCAGAGCCTAGCTAGAGCCTTAGGCGAAGTCTAGACGGAATTTGAAACCCGATCGAACCCGAAACCCCAAATCAAAATTGCTCTCTGGAAATTTTCTACAATCTGGGATTTTTCAACATTAAAAATATGCAGTAAAATCAGCAGGAAATTCTAAGGGATACTGCAAAATTCAAGCGCGTAATTCCATAATTTAGCCGCGGATCCGCGGCATGAGCATGCTCATGCGGCGGTTCCGCGGCAACTTTGTCTTTTTGTGCTTCGAAATTTGCACCTTAATTCTTAATTTTCATTTCTGGTTTTCCTGGGAATTTTTAATATTTTTTCCAGAGTTTTATTTTCTGAGTTGTTTTGGGGATTCGAATGTTCGATCGGATTATCAGATTTTGTCTATGTGGCTTTCCGGATAAATTTTAGAATATGTTAAAAAGTTCGACCGGATATAAATACCCAATTTTCCCCCTGTCGGGAAATTTCCAAGTGTTGGATTTTTCCGTAGTTTGACAACGTTCTAAGTAGTGCAAGTAACTCGATGGACCCTCTAGAAGACAACAAACCTTAACTCGATTATGTGACCGTCTTGAACTGCCCTTTGAACCTTAGGGTTTGGGGCAGTACGACGTGCCACATGTGAGGCGTTGGCTTGACCCTTCTATGGCTGGACCGTTGGTACTGAGGCACGAACTGAATGTTGTTAGACTTATTTCATGTGTTGAGCTGTATCGGGAAAACTTGGGTGTTTGACTGTTCGATCGAAAGTTTAACATTTTCTGTTTATCTGGAATGGGATACAATAATTGGAATTCACAAGTAGTTATGAGATAACTGAATGAATGTTATAAACATAGCACTTTAGTCTCACTTGATCGGTTGCCACGGAATTTTGATGCGATCAAAAGTCCGTCGCAATCACGTAGCGTACGCGGATACTCGCCGGGTAAACTTAATAGACAGCCTCACTCCATACCCCCGACCAAGTGACTGTAGGAGAACCCCGTCGCCAAAAGCATCCGTTCGGGTGCTCACGGCAGCGGTGTTCCGCCTTGGTGCACTTCGTCGACGGTATCAGGGGTGCGGCCGCCTACTAAAGTTTGCGACGAGCATTCGATCAGTTTTTCGGGAATCTTGTTGAATTTCCCGACTTGATATTGAAAAGTGTTTTCGATAATGAGACTAAAATGCGGGGTTTATAATTGTTAGGCATGCGATGTCTAAGTAATTCATTTGGTCAGGCATGCGATGTCTGAGGTGGTTGCGGATTCCAACTGTTGTAGTTTTACACTTTCTTTTCTGTGACCGTAAGTGTAATATGTGATATCGCCGGTTTCGTTGCTATATGTCAACGACAATTGGGATGCGCATATTTACTTACGTTGATGACATGTGATGTTATGTGTTGCTGGATATGTTATATTGGATCGTCGTGTTTGAATAGCCGGGGGTTTTTATGTGAGATGAGTGTTTTTCATTTTCATTCATGTAAAAACTTGTATGTAATATTCTTTTATTGGGGCGCTTCCAGGTTGCGGAAGTTGTCACCTCTTGTATATTATTTACTTTTCCGCACTAGGATAGACCCAAGGAGGAGAGCACTAGTAACCGGGTTCTGGAGTCCAGTGGGAGACCAACTCGAGGAGTCGAGTCCGGGTCTCCTAACTCTAGAATTGGTAGGGTTGCTTGCCGCTCTCGTAGGGGTCTAGGGGTGTGGGTTTGGCAATTCATCGCGACCGTGGAATCCGTGTTTTATACTGGCTCGTATTGAAAACACGGACGTCCTAGTATATCCAATATTTCATATGTTTCTTCTGCTGCGATATCTGTGATGTGATCATGTGATGTTCTGTGATAGATACAGTATATAGTATATATGATATATTATATAGACGTTACTTATGTTTTACACCCGCGCTAGCCCTGCCCCGCTCTGCCGTTAGTTACCTAACCTAACGGTGCACGAGGGGACATCGAGGCGAATGCGGATGGCATAAGTGTACGTCGTATTTATCTGTGATGTTTAGGTACTTAAATGATGGGACTTCATTAATGTGATTAATGAAATAAAAGAAACCTAAGATGTTGTAGAATCGAATTTCAAAATAAAACAGGTAGCTACAGTTCTTGCTTTGCACAGCGGTATATGTGATATGTCCTGCACCTTATTCGATGAGGAAAGGACCGAGATCCCTTCACCGGGAGTGACTCCTTTAGCAATAACTGGCAGATGCTACACACTCAGTTTGTCTTTTGATTGCTTTTAAGAGTTTTTGCTTTGCACAGTGATATATATGATATATCCCGCACCTCATTCGACGAGGAAAGGACCGACGATCCCTTCACCGGGAGTGACTCCTTTAGCAAAACTAGAAAAGCCTCAAAAGCACTCCTTTTCAAAAATCATTTGATTCTACAACGATATCAAGTTCATTACGCAATAGGTTTTCAGAAAAACTTGACGTAGCCCTCCGTCATTTCAGATAAGTACTAGTTAGTATTCGTGCTACGTTTGTTGACCTCTGTCAAGGCGTAGTGTGCGGTAGCTGATTAGTGCTTATCTGCATAAGCATATGATGTGATTGATTTATGGTAGTCGTGCGACCTTGTTGACCTCTGTCAAGGGTCGTGCGGGTGGGTTTACTTCAATCAGGAAATGACGGGTTGAACTTGACTAGCAGCCTATGGTTTGTTGACCTCTGTCAAGGTCATAGGACGCTAGGGGCAAAATATTATCGGAAATTTCAAGTGTTGAAATTTGCAATGAGATTGCATACCTTCTATGAGATAGTTGGATCCCGATACCCGCTGCGAGTAAGTGTTACTCCTGGGAGAGTTTTATACATTACAATTAGCCGATCAAGTAGGTGTCTAGAAAGGTGTTAACGAGGTTACGCCTCTGGGAAAATGAGGTTTACATTAATTAGGTTCGTGCGAAATCATGGGGGACCTCCCTCAAAGTACCGACACTGGCCTGGCTGAAAGATTGGCGAACTTGTAGTGTGTAATTAATCCCGGCTAGTCTTTCCTTTTAGGGTTTGAAGGAAGATTTGATAAAAAGCAGTGGGAGTCATCCTGATTAGATAAAATAATAACCAATCTATTCTTGCAAGAGCGCACGCTGAGTGTTTTCTTCTCTCTCTCTCCTGGTAGCGACCAAATCACGCCTTAATCAAGATAATAATACGGAATATTGACCGAACCCGCTTGTTATACTGAGCTGGGGAACGTTGGTCCCGCTCCAACTTATAAATGTTATAAGACAGAGCAGGAAATTGGGGATTACCAGAATTCCCGTGCCGTCCAAACTAAGAGAGTGCATGCTGATGCATCATCTTCGGGTGTGTTCGTTACAAAGAACTGTTTCTCTGTATCCTCTACGTCCTTGGTATGTGATACCAGATCAGGATCCCAGATATGTAATCTGTTGCATAGGGCTACAGCTAGGTAGAGAACTGAGAACGGGTGATAAGTTTCATGAGGCAGAAAACGGGGCAAGTGTTGCAGCCAAGTCTGTTGGTCACTGTCACCCTGTATTACAATACATTGATTCTGAACGAATGTTGTTAGATACCGAACCTGATAAACAAAATCATATCAGTCTCTTTATTATTAAAGAAATGATATAATTTTGTATTGTTGGATAATGTTTTGAACATTTCCTATATCAAAAGTTGATCGGTTCAGGCACGTTATCTAAAAGCATTGATGTTCTAAATCAAACTGCAGTTCTTTAGTATACAGAACACACACAAGAGGAATAGTTCAGAACTGAACGAATCCTTCTTGAGGCATTGTAGACTAGGTCATATCAATGCGACCCTACTAGCTGAAGTTACATGTAGATGTATATTTAAATCAGTTTGAATTTGCATCTTATGAAACTTGCCAGTCATGTCACAAAGATATAATGACACCAGCTCTATTTATTGGAAACAGAGAAAGAGTTAGTAAACTCTTTGGATGATACATGTTGATGTATGTAAGGTCCCCTGTCTACATATGCCAGGACTGGTTCTTTGTACTTCGTTACATTCTCTGATAATCTCTCAAGATACAGACATATGTTCCTGTTGAAACACAAGTCCGAACCTTTTGAGATATTCACAGAATATAAGTTAGAAGTAGAGAACCAAAACAAGGGTATAAGTATTATGTCCTATGATGAGATCAAGGAGGAGAATACTTGTGCATAGAATTCCTGGACTATTCTAAAGGAGAATGAGATTCTCTCTCAGCATTGCTCCTCCGTATACACCATAGCACGATGGTATATCGGGGCGGAGCAGATACACCCTATCTGATAAGGTGTGCTCTATGATGAGTAATACTGAGCTACCTATTTCCTTTTGGGTGTTATGCACTTGAGAAGCTGCATACCTATTGAAAAGGGTTCTAATCAAATCAGATGCCTACCGCTTCATATGTGATATGGAATGGGAAGAGCCCATTTCTTAAGTTAGTTAAGATTTGAGGTTGTCCGGCCTATGTTTAAAAGAAAAATCCGGACAATCTCAAGGCAAGGTCTGTAATGTAGAACTGGAAAGGTTCCAGCTATACAAACTACAGCAGATGATTTGGTAGAACCAAAGGATTCAGTAGATACCAACGAACCTCAGCCTCTCCGCCGATCTAGTAGGGTTCCTCACACACCTGAGAGATACTTCGGTTTCTCTATGACAGTGGGAGCGAGGATTGCATCATGAGATGATGACCCAACTAGTTTCGAGCTGGCCATCAGGAGTAAGACTCTATAAGAATGGCCGGATGCTTAGCGATCTGAGATGGAATCCTTATACACCAATAAAGTATGGACTTTGGTTGCTATATCTGAAGGGTTAAATCCCCATCAGGAGCAAGTATATCTTGAGAAGATTACTTGGTGTAGATGGAAAAGTTGAGACTTTCAAAGCTAGACTTGTTAAAGGTTTTCGTCATCAACCAGGCGTGGATTATGTTGAAACCTTTTCTAAGGAGCTATGCTTAAGTCCATCCAGATCCTACTTACCACGGCAACATACCATGACTACGATATCTGGTGGTTGGGTGTCATGACTGCTTTTCTAAATGATATTTTGGAAGAGAGCGTCTATAAGTACACAGCCAGAGGGCTTCGTAGACAGTGGGAGCAGCGGAAACGTGTGCAAGATGCTTTATAGGATAAAGCAGGCATCGCGGAGTTGGAACATCTGTTTTGATGGATTAGTCAAACAGTTTGACATCATCAAAATGGTAGATGAACCTTGTATATACAAAAAGGTAGTAGGGAGTATGGTGATGATCCTCGTAGAGTACGTGGATGACATACTCCTGATAGGGAAGGAGTTTCCTATGCTACGCTCGATCAATCTCCGCATATCACAATGATTCTCCACATAGGATCATGATGATACCTGCTAAATCCTGAGTTTTGGATCTATGAGATAGATCTAAATGGATGTTAGGATACTCACTAGCTGTAGTCAGATGGTATCAGTTGATCCTGGGGAGAATCACTGGAAGGGTTCCAGGGTGATAAAGACGACTGAATGTCAGTCGCAGGCATTGTCTTTACCCTCAGTAAAGTGACGGTATGTTGGAAGAGTTCCAAGCTAGATACCGTGACATACTAGACGATAAAGGCAGGATACATCGCTACTTAAGATGCTACCAAAGAGGATGTTTGGGTGTATATTAGTTCATGAGATGAACTACGTTCCTACCATTGTGAGACAATGGAGTTGCGGCTCATGCCGAGGAACACCGGTCCCATCAGTGATCCAGACTTATTCTAAGGCAGCATCGCCTGATCATGGAGATAGTTGATCTCCAGGGTGATCGAGGTTAGGAGAGTAGATTCAGAGGACAACACAGCGGATCCACTCACAAAGGCCTGTTCCCAGAGAGAGATTTTTATGGGATGGTTGAGTATGAGATACTACAACCACTGCTACAGATGGCCCTAGTGCAAGTGGGAGATTGTTAGTTATATGTATGCCCTAGAGGCCATTACTGTACATAGGATGTATATTGTAGTGGATGCTGGGACATATATAGGGAGGACTTTCTTGCTCGACATAATAGTATGCTATCTGGTTGAACTTTACCTTAATGTGTATACTGATTGTCTCTCTGTTACATGTTGGTAAAGCCCTTAGGATGTGTGCTTGACTACCTGGACTATGATGCGGATCATACTAGTGGGGACATGGTAGTCCATAAGTACATCCTTCAAAGTCCCTAGTCGAGGTTGTATCGAGACGGGGCATCGATATACCAGAGTGGACTAGCGTATACCTTTTCGACCCATACAGATGGGCGATGGATGATCCCATATCCATTGGTGTTTGACATCAGAGATGATATACGGGTGCTCAGTAGAGACTGGGTACACTGGACGGACTCACCGAGAAATCCCAGATGGTATTATACCTCACGTCAGATGGCAGTTCTCTGGTGACACTGGTACAGAGTAGTCTGTTGACCCGAGATCGTCATAGAGTCTTGTGTGGTTCCCACTGTGCTTTGATTTCCATCTTACCACGTCCAAGAGGGAGTGCAAAATGGTGGTTTTTGGGTACAGTCCCGAGTCACATGGAGGCAATGAGCGATAGGAGGGGATTCGTCTCTCCCGGTATAGGGGGTTGATGTTGCGCTGTGTTCGATTGGCTTTAACCGGAAATCCCTGGCCAGGGTTGCTGAAATTTACTGGTAAGTGTTACCAGTAGTTTCTCGAATTGTTATAGACCTCATATCGACACGACTTATCGAGCTATTGGGGTCTGACGTTTACCACCCCTAGGCGAGATATGCGACATATCAGACGATCAGACCGGACTGTACGGTAGTGTTACTGGTTGGATTCACAGGAGTATGAGCGGGCTTGCTCGTCGATCTTCTGATCGCTCAATACCCGGGTGGCCGTTACGTTTGGCAGACCGCTTGCGGCTTGTGGGTGCTTGATATGATCATCACCTGCTGCCGGCGTATTGACGAGTCTTTAGAGTCCTACACAGAGGTTTCCTGGCTCAAGCGAAACGAAATAGGAGCGCATATGAGATATGTGCGGGACCGAGAATAATACGTGTATGTGATACCGTATTCCATTCTCGCGATGAATGTGTCGAATGGTTGTATGCGATATAACTTAGTTATCGAATCAAGGATTGATTCGATAAGCCGATACATTGTATACTAGTCGGTTGTGTGCGACATGACCGGATCATTGAATCAAGTGTTGATTTAATTATTTAATGCATAATTATATATTTGATATATTACTTTGCATTAACTAGTATCGGTTCACTTTAAATGGATTTTCTCACTCGGATGTGCGCATTGCATATGCGATATGATTTTGTGCACTTGCTTGTATCATGTTTGATGATACATGCCTTTTGGTTAAGTGTAAAGAATTAAACCTTGGTTAATGAAATGGTTAGGGTTTACTATTTCCTTATTCATTTATTTATCTATTTATTCTTTTTGGAAAATGATTTGCATAAAGATTAAATGGTGGCTTTCTTTGTTGTTTTCATGAAGCTTCATGAACACTTTGACTAAGTGACCATTTTGTCTCTAGCTTGACCCTAACCATTCCTTTAACCATGATTGATTCTCTACACATTACCATGGTTAAAGATTATGATAAGTATTCTTTTATTTTATATTTTCTAATTACTTATCATAACATTTACCTTCTTCTTCTTCATTTCTTCAAGTGAAGAAAGCTTGCCTCCATCAATGGCAAGTGATGAAAAAGAGTGTGAAATCCAAATCTAAAGTCTACCCACTTCCTATTTCTTCATCCTCTACCTCTTGCCAAGTAGTAGAGTGTGTTTTCTTCACAAGTTTCTTGACTTGGTGAAGTCGGAGCTTGATTTAGCGATGCCTCGACGTAGATCATCTTCGGCATGGACATCGATGACCTAGCACGTCCATTCTCCGATGAAGCCGACGCTAGAGCCCGGGACTTGTTATGGACAGCGAGGAGACTTCATTGCGGAGCTATGGAGGTGGAGAACCGGATCTACAAAGGTTGTATTTCCGTATCTCTTAGTTAAGTGTTAACTAGTTTACTTTTCGCCTAGAAATCTAGCCAACGATCCGTACACTAGGGTTTCTCAGCACCATAATTTTCGAAATTGGCATGGTTGTTGCCCTGTGAGACCTCTTGAGAGTGCCTAGGAACCCTACAGTTACGCCCATGGGAAAACGAGGTTTATTTTAATTAGGTCCGTGCGAAAGCACGGGGAACCTCCCTCAAAGTACCGGCACTGGTCTGGCTGAAAGATTGGCGAACTTGTAAAGTGTAATTAATCCCGGCTAGTCTTTCCTTTTAAGGGTTTGAAGGAAGATTTGATAAAAACAGTGGGAGCCATCCTGATTAGATAAAATATATAACCAATCTAATCTTGCAAGAGCGCACGCAGAGTATTTTCTTCTCTCTCTCTCCAGGTAGCGATCATGTCACGCCTTAATCAAGATAATAATATAGATGTATTGACCGAACCCGCTTGTTATACAGAGCTGGGGAACGTTGGTCCCGCTCCAACTTATAATTGTTATAAGACAGAGCAGGAAATTGGGGATTACCAGAATTCCCGTGCCGCCCAAACGAAGAAAGTGCATGTTGATGCATCTTCTTCGGGTGTGTTCATTACACAGAACTATTTCTCAGTATCCTTTACATCCTGGGTATGTGATACCGGATCAGGTTCCCGCATATGTAATCTGTTACATGGGCTACAGATAGGTAGAGAACTGAGAATGGGTGATATGTTTCATGAGATAGAAACGGTGCAAGTGTTGCAGCCAAGTCTGTTGGTCACTATCACCCTATATTACCAGAATACATTGATTCTGAACGAATGTTATTAGATACCGAACCTGATATACAACATCATATGAGTCTCTTTATTAGTAAAGAAAGGATATAATTTTGTATTGTTGGATAATGTTTTAAACATTTTTTATATCAAGAGTTGATCGGTTCAGGTACGTTATCCAAAAGCATTGACGTTCTAAATCAAACTACGGTTCTTAGTATAAAGAACACACACAAGAGGAAGAGTTCAGAAATGAACGGATCCTTCTTGAGGCATTGTAGACTAGGTCATATCAATGCGACCCGACTAGCTAAGTTACATATAGATGTATATTTAAATCTGTTTGAATTTACATCTTGTGAAACTTGCCGGTCATGTCACAAAGATAAGATGACCACAGCTCTGTTTATTAGAAACAGAGAAAGAGTTAGTAAACTTTTGGGATTGATACATGCTGATGTATGAAGGTCCCCTGTCTACACATGCCAAGACCGGTTCTTTGTACTTCATTACATTATCTGATGATCTCTCAAGATTCAGACATATGTTCCTGTTGAAACACATGTCTGAAGCTTTTGAGAAATTCAAAGAATATAAGATAGAAGTAGAGAACCAAAACGGGTATAAGTATTATGTCCTATGATGAGATCAGGGAGGAGAATACTTGTGCATAGAATTCCTGGACTATCCTAAAGGAGAATGAGATTCTCTCTCAGTATTACTCCTCTGAATACACCACAGCACAACGGTGTATCGGGGCGGAGCAATCACACCATATTAGATATGGTGTGCTCTATGATGAGTATTACTGAGTTACCTGTTTCTTTTTGCGGGTTATGCACTTGAGAAGCTGCATACCTATTGAATTGGGTTCGAATCAAATCAGTGCCTACCACTCCATATGAGATATGGTATGGGAAGAGCCCATCTCTTAAGCAAGTTAAGATTTAGGGTTATCCGGCCTATGTCAAAAGCAAAATCCGGACAAGATCAAGGCAAGGTCAGTTCTGTAGAACTTGAAGGATTTCCAGCTATACAAACTACAGCTGATGATTTGACAGAACCAAAGTATTCTATAGTCCCCGACGAACCTCAGCCTCTCCGCCGATCAGGTAGGGTTCCTCATCCGCCTGAGAGATACTTCGGTTTCTCGGTGACAGTGGGAGCGAGGAATGCATCATGAGATGATGACCCAACTAGTTTCGAGCAGGCCATCGAGAGTAGGGACTCTGTAAGAATGGCTGGATGCTTAGCGATCTGAGATGGAATCCATGTACACCAACAAAGTATGGACTTTGGTTGCTAAATCTGAAGGGTTAAATCCCCATCAGGGGCAAGTATATCTTGAGAAGATTACTTGGTGTAGATGGAAAGGTTCAGACTTTCAAAGCTAGACTTGTTAAAGGTTTTCGTCATCGACCAGGCATGGATAATGATGAAACCTTTTCCAGTGGCTATGCTTGAGTCCATCCGGATCCCACTTACCATTGCTGCATACCATAACTGCAATATCTGGTGGTTGGGTGTCATGACTACTTTTCTAAATAATGATTTAAAAAGGAACGTCTATAAGAACACAGCCATAGGGCTTCATAAACAGTGGGAGCAGCGGAAACATGTGCAAGTTGCTTTACAGATTAAAGCAGGTATCGCGGAGTTGGAACATCTATTTTGATATAGTAGTCAAAGAGTTTGACTTCATCAAAATAGTAGATGAACCTTATACATACAAAAGGGTAGTAGAGAGTAAGGTGGTCATCCTCGTATTATACGTGGACAACATACTCTCTTGATAGGAAAAGAGATTCCTATGCTACGCACGGTCAATCTCCTCTTATCACATGGATTCTCCATATAGGATCAAAGTGATACCTCCTAAATCCTAGGTTTTATATCTATGAGATAGATCTAATTGGATGTTAGGATTCTTACTAGTAGCAGTGAGAAGGTATCAATTGATCCTAGGGAGATTCACTGGAATGGTTCCAGGGTGGTAAGGTTGACTGAATGTCAGTCACAGGCATTGTCTTTACCCTCAGAGCAGGGACGGTATTTTGGTAGAGTTCCAAGCTAGATATTGTGGCAAACTAGACGATAAAGGCCGGTGACATCGCTATCAAAGATACTACCAAAGCGGCAGTTTGGGTGTATATTAGTTCATGTGATGAACTAGGTTCCTACCATTATATGACAATGGAAGTGTGGTTTTGACCCAGGAACCATGGTCCCATCAGTGACCCAGACATATTCCAAGGCAGTATCACCTGATCATGGAGATGTTGATCTCCTAGGTGATCGAGGTTAGGAGAGTAGACTCAGAGGACAACACAGCGGATCCACTCACAAAGGCCTTTTCCCAGAGAGAGACTTTTATGGGATGGTTGAGTATGAGATACTACAACCACTGCTACAGATGGCCCTAGTGCAAGTGGGAGATTGTTAGTTATATGTTTGCCCTAGAGGCCATTACTGTACATAAGATGTATATTGTAGTGGATGCTGGGACATATATAGGTAGGACTTTCTTGCTTGACATGATAGTACGCTATCTGGTTGCTCTTTATCGTAACATGTATACTTACTGTCTCTCTGTTACATGTTGATAAAGTCCTTAGGATGTGTACTCGACTTGCAGGACTATGATGTAGATCATACTAGTGGGGCCTGGGTAGTCAATGAGTACATCCTTCAATGTTCCTAGTCGTGGGAATATCGAGACGGGGCATCGATATTCCAGAGTAGACTAGCGTATATCTTCTCGACCCATGTGATGGGCGATGGATGATCCCATATCCATTGGTGTTTGACATCAGAGATGGTATGCGGGTGCTCAGTGGAGACTGGGTACACTGAACGGACTCACCGAGAACTCCCAGATGGTATTATACCTCACGTCAGATGGCAGTTCTCTGGTGACACTGGTACAGCTTAGTCTGTTGACCCGAGATCGTCATAGAGTCTTGTGTGTCTCCCACTGTGCTTTGATTTCCACCCTACCACAGCTCTGTTGAGTCGTGCAAACAGGTGGTTTTTGGGTACAGTCCCGATTCACATGGAGGCAATGAGCGATAGGAGGGGATTCTTCTCTCCCAGTATTGGGGGTTGATGATGCGCTATGCTCGACTGGCCATAACTGGAAATCCCTGGCCAGGGTTGCAGTGATTTACTGGTAAGTGTTATCAGTAGTTTCACGCTTGTTATGGACCTTACATCGGCATGACTTATCAAGCTATTGGGGTCTGACGTTTACCACCCCTAGGCGAGATATGCGACATATCAGACGAACAGACCGGACTGTGCGGTAAGTGTTACTGATTGGATTCGCAGGAGTGTGAGCAAGATTGCTTGTCGATCTTCTGATCGCTCAATACCCGGGTGGCCGTTACGTTTAGCAGACCGCTTGCGTCTTATGGGTGATTGATATGATCACCATCTACTGCCGGCGTATTGACGAGTCTTTAGAGTCCTACACAGAGGTTTCCTGGCTCAAGCAAAATGAAATAGGAGCGCATATGAGATATGTGCGGGACCGACAATAATACCAGTATGTGATACTGTATTCTATTCTTGCGATTTGTATCATCGCTCGGTTATATGACATATAGCCGGGTTACCGAATCAAGTGTTGATTCGATATAATGATACACTGGATATTAGTCGATTATATGAGATATGACCGGATCATTAAATCAAGTGTTGATTTAATGATTTAATGTATAATTTTATATTTAATATATTACTTTACATTAACTAGTATTGGTTCACTTAAGATTGATTTTCTCACTTGATGTGCACAAGTTGTATATGTGATATATATTTGTGCACTAGTTTGTATCATGATTGATGATACATCCAAACTTGGGTGTGTGTATGACTTACACCATATTTAAGATAATGGTTTAGGTTTTTATTTATTTTGGTAAAACAAAATGGTGGCTTTCTTTGTCTTGGATTGAAGCTTCATGAAGCTTTTAAGCATCTTTAACAAAGTCCACTCATTTTGTTTTGCATAAGATTTCTATTAACCAAACCATTAACTTAAACTATAGTTTAGTCTCTACAAAGGTTAACTCACCCATGGTTTCATTATGATAGACTTCACTTGATTATTCTTTTTAATTAATTCATTATTCATATTCTTTCATCTTCTTTTTCTTCAAGAAGAAGAAATGCTTGCTAGAAATTTTCGAGTGAAGAAATAGAGTGAGAAATCCAAATCCAAAGTGAACCCACATCCTATTTCATCATCCTCTACTACTTGCCATTTAGTTTAGGGTTTTCTCTTCACAAAGTTCATGACCTAGTGAAGATGGAGCTTGAGTTGGAATCTTCTCGACGTAGATCATCTTCGGCCTCGAAGTCAACGTGCTAGCCCGTTCATATCTCCGAGGAAACCGTCACAAGAGTCCGGGATCTCGATGATCGCAGTGAAGGGACGTCAACACGGAGCTTTAGAAGTGAAGGACCAGATCTACAAAGGTTGTAATCCCTAACTCTTAGAAGTAAAGTTGTTTGCTTGCTATTAGTTTCGCCTAATCTCTAGTATACAATCTTGGTTAGGGTTGTTCGGCACGTCTAATTTTTGAATCGGGCATGTATGATGCCTTGTAAAACCTTGTTAGTGTGCCTAGGAACCCTACAATTTCGATGTTACTCTAGATTAATGAAATATAGTTCTATTAGTTAAGTTTACAACGCATCAAACATATTATCAATAGCACCTATATATTAGAAGTTATGTTCAGTTTAATGTGCCAGTGCAAGGAATATTACTGCAGAAACTGCAGAACACAGCGACACTCTAAAATACAATTTAAATAACAAACGATGGTGGAAATGCACGGGACCAGATTCATGTGTTATCTAATTAAGTTATCTACGAGGCCCTATGGGGCTCCGCGCATTTTCAGTTTTATGCAGGTATGTACAGGTGCTTAAATTCAGGTTTCCCCCGTAGAACGCTGCCCCGGACTACAGTCCAGAGCCCCAGTGTCATGAAAATGTAATATTCAATAACTAATTACATAGGGTTATAGGTTATCTAGTTAGGTTCGATACGAGCCCTAGAACACCATGATTATATTTATATTTAATTAACTACTAGTTTTACAACGTGATATGTACGGTGATTTTCAGATTTGACGCAACCAATTGGGATGTCATTTTATATTCGATGCCTTAACTATTTGATCCCAATTTCTTATACATCACTCGTTAACAGCAATCGAACTTCTAATAATAAAATTGTGGGATTTTTAATAGGGTCTTGGATAGGGTAATCGCATCGAACATTTAGATATATATATGTAACACATGAGATGTCGGTTTTATCCAACAGATTAAAACGATATTTGACCACTATGAGTTCTATACGATATTGATACGAGTTATTAGACCCGCTTTAAGTTCAATTCAACACAACTAAATAACTACGATATAGGTATATAATAATCATTTTAATTATTATAATTATAGCATGATATAAGCAAGTATTAAACTTGCCTGGCGACGGTTAACCAGTGGGCTCCTGCGGCGAGAGGCAATTTGCAGCGACGACATGGGAAACGGCGGCAACCGTGATGTGATCGAGTGTGCAGTGGAGGTGGGTGAAGGTCTGGGGTGCTCGGGTCTCTGTCGGCGAGGTGTTGGTGGCCCTGCAGACGTCAGTGAGGCGATGGTGGCTGCTGGGAAGCAAAGGTAATGGTTGGAGATATCGAGGCTCCGATGGAGTTTGTTGTTGGAAGCTCGGCTTGGAGGAGGGCAGAGGAAAGAGGTGATGGTGGCGATGTCGTGGGGGTGTTGTGGTCTACTGGGGAGCTTGGCGGCGGCGGTTGCAAGCGACGATGGTCGGTGGTGATGGTGGTGGCAAGGTGGTCGGTTTGAGGTGGAGCTTGTAGTTGGGTTGGGAGGAAGTGGGGAGCTCAGGTTGTGGGTTGGATGTCTACGAGGGCGGTGGTGTTGCGGTGCTAGAGAGGTGGTTACGGCGGTGCTCAGGCGAGTGTGCAGGCGAGGGTGTTGGGTTCGGGATTGCAGGCGTTGGCGAGAGCGAGAGTGTGTGAAGCAGAGAAAGAACGAGGAAGAGAGAGGGTGAAGTAGAGAGAGAGGGAGGGAGTGAGACGAGGGAAGTCATGGCTGTTGGAGATGTGCGGGTCATGGGGAGATGGGTGCGGCTGTCGCAGGCGAGCGCGAGGAGCGGGGAGTCGTGAGGGAGCCGTTGGGGAGCGGGTCTCAAGTAAGCGCGAGAAGAGTGCGTAGGTGCGGTCTTCGCGGGCGCGAGAAGCGGGGGACGTTGGAGGTGATGCGAGGGAAGTGGCGGGAAAAGGAAACGAATGGGGAAGAAGGAGAGGGGGAAAGCGGGTCGAGTCGGCATGGGTTGGGCCAGGTCAGGTGTAAGGGTAGAGTTAGGATTTAATTTAGGTAATAATTAAAATATTAAATATATATATATAATAGAAAAATTCAAGGAAAAATACGGAAAAATTTTATTCGGAACCGGGGATTTACAGAACTCTTCCAACATACCACCTCTCCATTTAGGCTAAAGACAAAACCCGAGACCGACTTACTATCGTCCTTATCACTCTGGAAGCTCGAATCAGTAAAGGGCTCCACCTGGAGTTCACTATTACCATACACCAAGAATATTTCTTTAGTCCTTCTCAAGTACTTAAGAATGTTCTTCACAGCTGTCCAGTGGTTTTCCCCAGGATTTGATTGATACCTACTCACTACACCTAGTGAGTAAGCTACATCCGGTCTGATACATAATATCGCATACATGAAAGACCCGACTTCCGAACCATAGGGTATCCCTGGCATGCGAGCCCTCTTCAAATCAGTCTTGGGAGACATCTCTTCAGAGAGACTGATTGCTGAACAAGCGGGTAAATTACCACGCTTAGAATCTTCCATACTAAACCTTTTTAGTATGGTGTCTATGTACCTGGATTGGGACAATCCCAACATCCGCTTCGATCTATCTCTATAGATCTTTATCCCCAGGATGTAGGAGGCATCACCAAGATCTTTCATGGAGAACTTATGTGATAAGAAGAGCTTGACCAGGTGTAGCATAGGAACATTGTTTCCTATCAAGAGTATATCATCCATGTACAATACGTGGAAGACAGCCTTACTCTCTACAACCTTCTTGTATATACAAGGTTCATCTACGTTTTTGATGAAGTCAAACATTTTGATAGCTTCATCGAAACAGATGTTCCAGCTCCGCGATACCTGCTTTAATCCGTAGATTGATTTAAGCAGCTTGCACACGCTTCCGCTGCTCTCACTATCTATGAAGCCCTCTTGCTGTGTCATGTACATGCTCTCTTCTAAATCACCATTTAGAAAAGCGGTCTTGAATTCCATCTGCTAGATTTTATAGTCATGGTATGCAGCAATGGAAAGTATGATCCTGATGGACTTAAGCATAGCCACTGGAGAAAAGGTTTCATCACAGTCGACACCTGGTTGTTGACGAAAACCTTTTGCTACAAGTCTAGCTTTGAAAGTCTCAACTTTTCCATCTACACCAAGTTTCTTTTTAAAGATCCACTTGCTCCCGATGGGTTTTACCCCTTCAGGAGCAACTTCCAAAGTCCATACTTTGTTGGTGTACATGGATTCCATCTCAGATCGCATAGCATCCAGCCATTTCACAGAGTCTCCACTTGTGATGGCCTGCTCGAAACTAGTTGGGTCATCATCTTCCATGATGCAATCCTCGCTCCCACCATTTACGAGAAAACTGTAGTATCTCTTAGGTGGATGAGAAACCCTACTAGATCTGCGGAGTGGCTGAGATTCGTCGGGGACTATTGAATCCTCCGGTTCTACCAAATTGTCAGTTATAGTTTATGTAGCTGGAACTTCTTCCAGTTCTACCTCATTGCCACTAATTTCTTTTACAAAAAAATCCTTTTCTAAAAAGGCGGCATGTCGAGAAACAAACACCTTCTGTTCCTCGGTGTGGTAGAGGATATACCCTCACGAATTTTTGGGTATCCTACAAACTTGCACAAAACTGACCTTGCATCGAGCTTGTCCGGATTTTGCTTTTTTAACATAAGCCGAACAACCCCATATCTTAATAAAATTTAATACATGGTCTCTTCTCTTTCCTTATCTCATATGGAGTGGTAGGTACAGATTTGGTGGGAACCATATTCAATAGGCGTGCGGCTGTCTCAAGCGCATAACCCCAAAAAGAAATAGGTAACTAAGTAGTACTCATCATTGAGCACACCATATCTAATACGGTGCGATTCCTGCGTTCCGATACACCATTGTGCTGTGGTGTGTACGGAGGAGTAAGTTGAGAGAGAATCTCATTCTTTTTTAAATAATTCAGGAACTCCATGCTTAAGTATTCTCCTTCCCGATCAGATCGAAAGATTTTAATACTTTTACCCGTTTAGTTCTCCACTTCGCACTTATATTCCTTGAATTTCTCAAAAGGTTCAGACTTATGTTTCAACAGGAACACATGTCCGTATCTTGAGAGATCATCGGTGAATGTAATAAAGTACGAGGAACCATTCCTAGCATGTGTAGACATAGGACCGCATACTTCACTATGTATAAGTCCCAAAAGTTCAGTAGCCCTTTCTCCGTGTCCAGCATCTTACCTTTGAGACATGACTCGCAAGTTTCATAAGATGCAAATTCGAACGGATTCAAATATCCATCTTTATGTAACTTAGCTAGCCTTGTCGCATTGATATGACCTAATCTACAGTGTCACAAGAAGGCTTCGTTCATTTCTGAACTCTTCCTCTTGTGTGTGTTCTGTACGTTTAGAACTGTCGTTTGATTTAGAACGTATATACCATTACATAACGTATCAAACCCAATCAACACTTGATTGAGAAAAATGTTCATAACATTATCCTCTAATGTGATATTATATCATTCATTAGTTAGCAAAGAAACTGATATAATATTACACATCATTTTTGGTACGTAATAACAGTTGTTCAGAATCAATGTATTACCAGTTGGTAATATAAGGTGATATTCGCCAACTACTTTGCCTGCAACAATTGCACCATTCCCTACTACTAGAGACTTATCACCATTTCCCAGTTCTCTACCTCTCTTTAGCCCATGTAACAAATTACATATGTGGGATCCTGATCCGATATCCAATACCCAGAACGTAGAGCAAACTGAGAAATAGTTCTCGGTTACAAATACACCCAAAGATGATGCATCAATATACTTATTCTTCGTTTGGGTGGCGTGGGAATCCTGATATTCCCCTATCTCTTGCTCAAACTTATGACAATCATAAGAAAAAGTGGAACCAACGTTCCCCAGCTCAGTATAAGAAGCGGGTTCGGTCAATACATCCATATTATTATCTTGATTAAGGCGTGTCATTGGTCGCTAACTAGAGAAAGAGAGAGAAGGAAACGAATTAGCGCGCGCTCTTTTCAAGATTTGATTGTTTATTATCTTATCTACTCAATATGGGTCCCATTGTTTTTATCAAATCTTCCTTCAAACCGTAAAAGGTAATATTAGCCGGGATTAATTACACCCTACAAGTTCGCCAATCGTTCGGCCAAGTAGGTATTGGTACTCCGAGGGAGTCTCCCCATACTTTCGCATGGAACTAATTAAATAACCTCGTTTCCGCAGGGGCATAACCCCGTTAACACCTTTCTTAGACACCTATTTGATCGGCTAATTGTAAAGTGCAAAACTCTCCCAGGAGTAACTCTTATTCACAGTGGGTATCGGGATCCAACTATCATATAGAAAGTATGCAATCTCATTACAAATTCCAACACTTGAAATTCCCAAGAATTGTTTTTAGCCATAACGTCCTATGACCTTGACGAAGGCCAACAAACCATAGGCCGCTAGTCAAGTTCAGCCCGTTCATTTCTTAATTGAATTAAACCCACCCGCACGACCCTTAACGAAGACTAACAAAATCGCATGACCACCCTAATCCAATCGCATCACATGCGGCAGATAAGCACTAATCAGCTACCGCACACTACGCCTTGACGAAAGCCAACAAGCGTAGAACGAATACTAAATAGTACTATCTGAAATGACGGAGGGCTACGGCTGGTTTTGATGAAAACCTTTAACGTAATGAACTTGATATCGTTGTAGAATCTAGTGATTTGAAAAGGGAGTGTTTTTGTAGCTTTTGCTAGTTTCGCTAAAAAAGTCACTCCCGGTGAAGGGATCTCGGCTCTTTCCTCATCGAATGAGGTGCTGAATATTCATCAAGGAACACCACTATGTAAAGCAAGAACTAGAGAAGCTATAAAAACCAAACCGAGTAGGTTGTAGCATTAGCTAGTTTTATAAAAGAGGTCACTCCCGGTGAAGGGATCTCGGCTCTTTCCTCATCGAATGAGGTGCTGAATATTCATCAAGGAATACCACTATGCAAAGCAAAAAATAGAGCCACCTTTTTGAAAATTTTGATTCTACAACATTTTTGGGTTTCTTTTCTTTTCATTAATCTCATTAATGAAGTCCCATCATTTAATATTTCCTAAACATCACAGAAAATGAAACGAAAATAGAACGTACGCTTATGCCAGCCGCATTCGCCACGGGGCCCGTCATGCACCGTCAGGTTACTTAACTAACGGCAGAGCGGGGGCTGGACTAGCGCGGGTGCAGAACATAAGCAACGTTTATTATATATATCATATATATATAGCATTCGTCTCACGCAGTTATATGATCACATCACAAAACCAAGCAGCAGAAGTCAACATATGAAATATTGGATATACTAGGATGTCCGTGTTTTAAATTCAACCAGCAATGAAAAACACAGATTCCACAGTCATGATGAATAGCCAAACCCACATCTCTAGACTCTTACGAGAGCAGCAAGCAACCCTGCCAATTCTAGAGTTAGGAGACCCAGTCTCAACTCCTCGAGATGGTCTCCCACTGGACTCCAGAACCCGGTTACTTGTGCTCCCCGCCTTGGGTCTATCCTAATGCGGAAAAGTAAATAATATACATCAATGGTGACATCATCCTCAACCCGGAAGTGTCCCAATAAAAGAATAATACATACAAATTTTACATGAATGAAAATACAAAAACTCTTATCTCACGTAAAACCCCCGGCTATTCAATCACGACGATCCAATATAATATATCAGCAACACATAATATCACATGTCATTAACGTAAGTAAATACGCGAATCCCAAATTCCGTTGACATATAGCAACGAGATTTAGGATACCTCACATATCACACTTACGGCCGCAGAAAAGAAATGAAAAACTACAATAATTAGAATCCGCATTTCCTTAGACATCGTAAACCCGGAATATCTCATATTCCGAATTTCATGCCTAACCCTATAAACCCCACATTTTAGTCTCATATCGAAAACTCTTTTCAATAATTTAGTCGGGTAATTCAACAAGATTCCCGACTACTGGATTGAATACTCGTCAGGAACTTTAGTAGATGGCCGCACCCCCGATGCCATCGACCAAGTGCACTTAGGCGGAACACTGTGGCCGCGAGCACCCGAGTGGATGATTTTGGCAACGGGGTTCTCCTAAAGTCACTTGGTCGGGGTTATGGGGCGTGGTTACCTAGTAAAATTATCTGGCGAGTATTCGCGTACGATACGCGATTGCGACGGAGTTTCGATCTGAATAGAAATTTCGTGGCAATCGATCAAAAGAGACTAACATGCTAGATTTAGAAACAAACTAGTTTTCACAAAACTAATTAACTGCGGGTTCCAAGTATTGTATCACAAATCAAATTTAAACCCGAAACGACGTAAAAAACACGACTACGAAACACTCCGATTAGCCCTAACAGAATTGTTAACATCACATGCAAACTGGGCCAATCAAACATAGCCTGAAACCCCAAAACCAAGCCAACAAAACACCAAACAAATACGAGACAAAATGGAGCAGGTGGGGTCGACGATGCCGGTAATATGTCCGATCTTGCCGGGTGAATAGTGGAGATTTGGTCACGTTTTTGTTAAGTGTTCTAGTTATATCATATATAACATTCTGCAGTTGTTTAAAAAAATTTCAGAGTCCATTTTGAAATCGACAGAAACTTGGTGAATAGGGTTTCAGTTTTGGAGTTGTTTCGGTTTCGTGTTTCTATTAACATCGTCTAATCTTCTAGCCTTGGCTCTGATACCATGAAAGTGTTGGGATATCTACAATGGCAGCAAGGTTTCGGGTGGCATCACACATGCCAATTTCAAAATTTTGTCATTATAGATAACCCTAAACCTAGATCATGAACTAGAGAATCAAACAAAACTAGCATGTTAACACTTTAACATCTAAGAGTTAGGGGTTACAACCTTTGTAGTTCATTCCTTCGCTTCAAAAGCTCCGAGTTGAGGTCCCTTCGCTGCGATCATCGAGTACCCGGACTCTAGAGAGGCTCCATGAAGAGAATGATGCAACCTTACTTCTAATCTTCAAAAACTAAGATGATCTACCTTGAAGAAATACTAACCCAAGCTCTCACTTCACTAATCAAGTATTCGTGAACTGAACACCCTAATCTAAGTGGCTAGAATAGATGAGGATGATTAAGTATGAATTTTGCTCTCTTTTGTTTTCAATTTCTCACATAAAATCATCAAAAACCCAAAATCCAGTGAAGCTTTTCCAAGAGAGGTAGAAGAAGAAGAAAGCTTTTGCGATGAATAATGAATTATTTTTTAGGTTAGAAATGCAACATAGGGTTAAGCATGACATGCTTAACCCTTGTAGAGACTTTACCATGGGTTAAGGTTTGGGTTGGGTTAACAAATATCTCTCCAAAATATCAAAGAAAATGGACAAAGTCAAACCTTCATGAAGCTTCCTCAAAGCTCATCCAAAACCTAATCCAAAAGCTTAACCCTAATCCAAACCCTAACATGGTTAAATCTCAAAACCTTTGTTGCATTTGTAACCCTAACGTGTTACAATATTATATATCACATATATAATATATAATGTAACAAAAGAAAATAATACAATTAATATATATCGCATGTACATCAATGTATTATCCAAGTGAGAAAAAGAATCTTTAAGTGAGCTTATATTAGTTAATGTAATATATCAAATATATAATTATACATTAAATTATCGAATCAACACTTGATCCGATAATCCGTCTATTATCAAATAACCGACTAATATAATCTGTATCAGTTCATCGAATCAACACTTGATCCGATGACCCGACTATATCACATATACCCGGCCGATATCACATATCGCGAGAATTGAATACGGTATCACATACACGTATTATTCTCGGTCCCACACATATCACATATGTTCTCCTACTCCGTTTTGCCTGAGCCAGGAAATCTCTGTGTAGGACTTTAAATAATCGTCAATACGCTGGCAGTAGGTGATGATCATATCAAACACCCACAAGCTGCAAGCGGTCAGCTAAACGTAACAGCCACCCAGGTATTGAGCGATCAGAAGATCAACAAGCAAGCCTGTACATTCTCCTGTGAATCCAATCAGTAACACTCCCGTACAGTCCGGTCTCTTCGTATGATATGTCGCATATCCAGTCTAGGGGTGGTAAACGTCAGACCCCCAGTAACCGATAAATCATGTCGATATGAGGTCCATAACGGTTCGAGAAACTACTGATAACTCTTACCAGTAAATCTCAGCAACCCTGGCCAGGGATTTCCAGTTATAGCCAATCGAACACAGCGCAACATCAACTTCCAATACCGGGCGAGAAGAAACCCCTCCTATCCCTCATTGCCTCCATGTGATTCGGGACTGTACCCAAAATCCACCGTTTTGCACGTTCTCTTGAATGTGGTAAGGTGGAAATCAAAGCACAGTGGGAATCACACAAGACTCTATGACGATCTCGGGTCTACAGACTAACCTGTACCAGTGTCACCAGAGAACTACCATCTGACGTGAGGTATAATACCATCTGGGAGTTCTCGGCGAGTCCGTCCAGTGTACCCAGTCTCCATTGATCACCCGTATACTGTCTCTGATGTCAAACACCAATGGATATGGGATCATCCATCGCCCATCTATATGGGTCGAGAAACTATACGCTAGTCTACTCTGGTATATCGATGCCCTATCTCGATACACCTGCGACTAGGAACATTTGAAGGATGTACTTAGCGACTACACTGTTCCCACTAGTATGATCTGCATCATAGTCCTGGTAGTCAAGTACTCATCCTAAGAGCTTTATCAACATGTAACATAGAGACAATCAGAGTACATGTTAAGATAAAGAGCAACCAGATAGCTTACTATCATGTCGAGCAAGAAAGTCCTCCATATATATGTCCAAGCATCCACTACAATATATATGTATGTATGGCCTCTAGGGCATACATATCACTAAAAGAAAGTGTATGTTAGAACCACCATTGGGTTTTACTAGCATCAAGCATGCCGTTTTTTAAAAATTTAGGGTGCTAATCTACCCTAACCAAGATCTTAAACTAGATGATTAAGGTTTAATTATTATATCATAAAAACTTGCTAAGAGAAAGGTGACTACAACCTTTGTAGACCGTGTCCTTCTCTTCTAAAGCTCCAGGTTGTAGTCCCTATGACTCCACTAGGCTAAACTTGAAGGTTGAACGAACTTGCTTCGATGACTTTCGTGCTGAAGATGATCCACCCGAAGTTCGCTAATCTAAGCTACCTCTTCACTAAACTCTTTAGTGAAAGAAACACACTACACTCAAGTGCTAATTAAGTGTAGGACGATGAAGCAGGGGTTTTGTTTGCTCACTAGGGTTCTCACAAGCTCAAGGGTTCACAACTCATGTGAGGGATTGAGCTTGGAAGAAGAGGTGAAGAAAATGGAAAGAGCTAGAGAGCAAGGAGCTCAAGTGAGGAAAAATAACTCTTGTGAAGAATGAAGTGTGTAATGGCTCTTCATTAGCTCGCCCATTATTGAAGCATACAATTTTCAACCATTAAAAATTGTAGCCATGCTTCAATAGTGCAAGCAAATGAATATAAAAAAGAATAAGTCATGCTATGCTTCATGCCACAAAAAAGTCTCCCCATTTTCCACCACATTTTCTATTTTCTAAAAATAGAAAATCCATACAATTCTTCATATATATATATATATATATATATATATATATATATATATATATATATAGATATAGATATAGATATATTATGAATAATAATTAGTGAGCTAATAATATTAGTCAATATACAATTATATCAAATATAAATATATATCATATTATCAAATCAACACTTGATTTAATAATCCGGTTATATCACATATAACCGACTAATATCATTCATCTGTATATCACATTATCAAATCAACACTTGATTCAATAATCCAGTTATATCACATATAACCTAACTGATATCAAATAACCGCCAGATTAGAATACAGTATCACATACTCGTATTTAATAAGGCCCCCCACACATATCAGCATATGTGCCCTACTTCGTTTCACTTGAATCAGGAAACTTCTATGTGGGACTCTAAAGACTCGTCAATACGTCAGCAGTAGATGATAATCACATCAGTCACCCACAAACCGTCAGCGGTTCTAGCTGGACGTAACGGCTACCCAGGTATTGAGCGAATAGAAGATCAACAAGAAAGCTTGTCTAAACTCCCATGAAACCTATATGTAACACTTATCGTACAGTCCAGTATCTTCGTCTGATATGTCGCATATTGAGTCTAGGGGTGGAATCGTCAATCCCCGGTAATGTGATAAGTCATGCCGATGTATGGCTCATAACGGTTTGAGAAACTACTGATAACACTTACCAGTAAATCTCATCAACAGCCATGGACAAGGACATCCTGTTATAGCCAATCGAGCATAACGCAATATCAACTCCCAATACCGGGAGAGACGAAACCTCTCCTATCGCTCATTGACTCCATGTGATTCGGGGCTGTACCCAAAATCCACCTGTTTGCATGACTCTTTTGAGCCGTGGTAGGGAGGAAATCAAAGCACAGTAGGAGCCACACAAGATTCTATGACGATCTCGGGTCTACAGACTAACCTGTATCAGTGTCACCAGAGAACTTCTATTTGACGATAGGTATAGTACCAACTAGGAGTTCTCGGCGAGTCCTGTTCGGTGTACCCATTCTCTAATGAGCACATGTATACAATTTTTAATGTCAAACACCAATGACTATGGGATCAACCATCGCCCCCATACAGGGTCAAGAAATGTACACACTAGTCTACTCTGGAATATCGATGCCATGTCTCGATATACTCTCGACTAGGAACAATTAAAGGATGTGCTTGTAGACTACCCAGGTCGCAGTAGTATGATCCGCATCATAGTCCTAGTAGTCAAGCCTATATCCTAAGGGCTTTATCAACATGTATATGAGAGACAGTATAATAATACCAGTGAATATGTTAAGATAAAGGCAACCAGATAGCATACTATCATGTCGAGCAAGAAAGTACTCTATATATATGTCCAAGCATCCATTATAATATACATCAATGTACAATAATGGCCTCTAGGGCATACATATCCCTAACAGTATATGCATTATGTGGTATTGCAGATCACTATTATATGTTTCTAGAGCCCATAGGAATCTTGCTTGACTACCAACATTATGATGGCGATCATATACGTGAGAGCTGGGTAGCCTATACGCACATCCTTAAATGTCCCTAGTTGTAGGAGTATCGAGACTGGGCATCAATATTCCGGAATAGACTAGTGTATACGCTTCGAGACCCCGACGAGGGGTGGTAGCCGGTCTCATAAGCCATTCGTGTTGTGTCACCTAAGATAGTATACAAGTTATCACTGGAGGGGAGTACACTGGGCGGACTCGCTGAGAACTTCCAGATGGTATTATACCTATCGTCAGATGGAAGTTCTCATGTGGCATGAGTACAGATTAGTCCTTTGACCTGAAGTCGTCATTTGTCTCGTATGAGTGCCCACTGTACTTTGATTACTACCCTACCACTGCTCAAAGGAATCATGCAAACAGGTTTTAGTTGGGTACAGTCCTGAGCCACATAGAGGCAGTGGTCGACTGTCAGGGATTCGTTTCTCCTGGTATTGGGAGTCAATGTCACGCTGTGTTCAGTTAGATATCACCAGAAATCCGTAGCCACGGTAGGGGAGATTTACTGATAGTTGATCAACAGTATCTCAGTTGGTGATGAGCTTGACTCAGACACGACTTATCAGGTTAATAGGGGTCTAACGTTATCCACCCCCTAGACCCGATATGCGATACTCTATGACGAAGAGACCAGACTATACGGAGATTGCCATATTCAGGCTCAGTAGGGTAAAGACATACTTGATTGTCGACCCCTTTCGACAAGTACCTGGGTAGCCGTTACGTACAGCTATTGTCGCTAACGTGCTTGTGGTTAAACCCACTGCCAGCGTATTGTCGAGTATTTAGTGTCCCACAAAGAGGGTTTTCCCGGTTCAGGCGACAGATGTAGGAGCCGTACGGTGGTACATGCAGGGGTCCGATTAAATACGTATACGCAGTACACGGACTTTAATCGGACGGTTGGTAATACTATACGGCTTAGGATTAAACCGGATTATTAAATAAGGTTTTGATTTAATAATTTATATATGTATTTTGATACATGTATTTTAGTATTATTGTTCACCATTCATTTTCTCTCTTTGGTGCTATCCATATTTTTCTATGGATACGCGTATATGTAGCGATACATATACCTGATGAAGTATTCCGTATTTATACGGGAATGCTTCTAGAAGAAGGAAACCTCATATTTGATTTTCCTTTTTGGAAAATTAAATGGGAAATGAGGTGGCATGAGCATGGTCAATAGGCATGACTTGGTTTTTTATATTGATTTTTCATTTGGATGCACTATTGCATCATGGTTGATTTTTTAGTAGCCATTCTCTTTTCCATTTTTTTGACATGAGGATTTTCTTCATCTCCTCCATGGATGGTTCATGCTCTTCCTCAATCTCATCTCCTTCTTCTTCTTGCTTCCATTTTCAAGCAAGATTCTAGAGAGAAAAATATAGTGAAGTATTCCTACATCACCGGCCATCCAAACCTAGTAACTTTGGACCGTCGGTTTGAGACTCCACCGCGTTCCCTCAGATGGATCGTCTTCGGTAAGGGTGATCGATGCTCAAGCGCGTTTCCGGCTGCTATGAGCTTGGAAGGGTCTTCCACAATTGGGTTGATACGCAACAAAGGTTGTATTTCCATATCTTTGCATGCTTGGTTTGCTAGTTTAGGAGTTTGGATCGATTCTAGGTTAGGGGTTCCTTCGTGTTTGCTTAAATTTTTTGTTTGCCATCCGTGTCTCCGCTGCGCCGCGGGCACTAGGGAACCCTGCAACGAGTACATGGTAAGTTTCATATAATTTAGTCGATCATGTATTTTAAGTTAACACATGTGTGTATTCTTTGCAAACCCAGTTCCAGGAGAGAAAGGACGCCTTCGGACTTAGCCCCGACAACCCGATTACCGCCATTGTCCATGTCCTGAATTCGCTATCTGGCGGACATCATGGTGCCTTTGAGCCCAGGGTTGGCTTCGGGGCCCAACGACACTTTGCTAGGCGTGCGTCCATCCATGAGTACGTCGTCACCCTGACGCGGCCAGATGCGGCAGCTGCATCGTAAGAGGAGATCCGTCAACTCCGCGACCAAGTGACGCAGCAGCAGCATGAGCATCAGCAGACGCGGGAGTAGCTCCAAAGCCTTATGTCAGGGGTCCGGGAGCTGAGGCAGTTAAACGCTAAGTCCATCCGCCAGACCATACGGCAGGAGTTAAGGAGTTTCTTTAGGCCACGAGACGATGGAGGTAGATCGTCCCGTGGATCATAACTTATTTTTTAGTTGATACGAACATATGTTTGTCTATTGATGTGTTGAATTTATGGATTGTTTATGTTTTTTATTTGTAATTGCTTGCGATTTGATTAATATTGCTTGTTGCTTATTATAACTGCGTGAGATTTGATATTCTGAATATTATTATCCGTTACTATTTATGATTGTAAGCATCGCGCATGGGGCGCGGAATTTTCAGTTTTAAAAAAAATTATTTCTTCAGCGGTAACGGTTATAACCGTTACCACGACACTTTGGTAACGGTTATCACCATTATCATAGGGGCATCAGCTAACTGATACCATAAAGATATCAGGTATCAGTTAGATTATAAGATATGGTAACGGTGAAAACCGTTGCCATATATTTCCCATTGTAACAGTTTATACCGGTACCTATTAAAATAGTAATGGTTAAAACCGTTGCCACAGACGTGGGCCCCATCCATGATTGGTTCAATAAGCTGAATCAATATTCATAACGCCTCTTCTATGGTAACTGTGTATACCGTTAGCATATTCATCAATGGTAACAGTTTAATACATTACCACTACTAAAATAGGGGGTTGCCCCTACGGATAACAACATCCGTAGGGGCAGATTTAGTTTGGCCCTACGGATTAATCCGTAGGGCAAAACGGTTGCCCCTACGGTCCTTACATATTTATTTAAAAATTATTAAATCTTAAAGTGTTGTTTTCCCCTACGGAGCCGCAAACCAAGAACCTATGGGCTTATCCGTAGGGGCATCTAAATAGAGATTTAAGTGATCGAGCCCTACGCTGATTATCTCTTATTCTCTTATCACTTGTGCGCGAACCCAAATCCATAAACCCTCGTTCCCGCCGATCGTCGTTCTCGTCGTCGCCGTTCTCGTCGTCTCCAGCACCGGCCGATTCATCGTCGCCACCGCCTGCTTCTTCCTCATCTCCGTTCGTCGTCGCCACCGCCTGCTTCTTCCTCATCTCCGTTCGTCGCCGCCACCGATTCATCGTCGCCACCGCCTGCACAGGTTATGAAATCATCAATTAAACAAATTTTTGATTGTTTTAGTCTATGGTTCATGGTTTGGGTAGGCATCGGTTGGGGTTAGCGTTAGGGTTAGGGGTGGGGCTGGGGGGCTGCTGTTGCGGTTGGGGTTGGGGTTCGGCAGGGGGTAGCGGTTGGGGTTGGGGTTGGGGTTGTGTGTCCCTGAGCACTTCTTGATTTGGGCTGGGGCTGCGGCTGCGGGCTGGGGCTGGGGCTGGGGCTGGGGCTCGGGCTCGGGCTCGGGCTTAGGCTAGGGTTGGGGCTGGGGCTCAGGCTGCAGCTAGGGCTGTGGTTGGGGTTGGGGCTCAGGCTCGGGCTGCGGTTAGCGTTAGGGTTGGGGCTGGGGCAGGGGCTGGGGCTGCGGTTGGGGTTGAGGTTCGGCAGGGGGTTGCTGTTGGGGTTGGGGTTGGGGTTAGGGTTAGGGTTAGGGTTGGGGTTTTGGATTTGAGGGTCTAAGTTAATTTCCATTCTAATTAGCATTAAGCTCGTTAATTGAAATGTTGAGGATGATCATAAGAGGAAAATCTGTCTAGTTTGAGAAGGTGTTGGAAACTGGACTAATAATGTGGGTAAAGCCCAGTTTAATTAATAATTTTATTTGTCATTCTCAAATTTTCTTGGAAACGGAGACTGTTTTGTGGAACTTTTAGGCGTTGGGCATGTTGGGTTGAATATGTTTGCTAATTGCATAAGATGCTCATAAGATTCTGGATTTTGAGGATGGGCCGTTGTAATTGGAAATGCTTAGAATTGTAGGACCTTCTTTGTTTTAGCTGAATGCCATTGCAATAATAGTTTTTGGTATAGATGAATGCCATTGCAATAATAGTTTTTGGTAGATGAATGCCATTGCAATGTAGGATGATCAGTTCTATCAATCTTGATCTCAATGGTTTAAAATCATGTTACACATACAACACGAATGCACAACAAACGCATCATTAGAGAGTGGTTCGAGATGTTCAAGTTAAAACCAATATATGATACTCGATGATAATATGAAACCTTCATATTCTCATCGATACTCATATATGAAACTAAAAGCGCCACTTAGTCCCCGTCTATCGGTTAGTATACGTGCGATGTTCGTCGTGACATAGAACTATACGAAGGTTGTTAAATATCGGACGGTATAGCTCGATACTAACAACCGTCGTATAATCTACGCGACGAGAAAATTCAATCGTATGGTAACCCATATATTTGTCTCGTGTGGACAAGTTAAGAATGTATAAAGCAAACGCCTTCATTCACTTATGTTTTCATCCGTTTCGAGATATTTCATCAGTACCTTTCCGCTGGTTCTCCGTGTATAAAGATAGATTAGATGTTCATTTCAATGTTGTTTCATAGCTTTGAAATGATTATCTATTCTATTACAGTGTAATCGGAGAACAGCGAGGAGGTGCTGCCGAAATTTACTCGAAATGGTTGAAAGCACAAGTGATGGGTGTTCGCTCTATACATTCTTAATGGGATAGAATCCTACCCCCGACAGCCGGAACACACACATACAACAAGAATACACAACAAACGCATAATTAGAGAGTGATTCGAGATGTTCAAATTAAAACAAATATATGATACTCGATGATAATATGAAACCTTCATATTCTCATCGATACTCGTATATGAAACTAAAAGCGCCACTTAGTCCCCGTCTATCGGTTAACATACGTGCGATGTTCGTCGTGATATAGAACTATACGAAGGTTGTTAAATATCGGACGGTATAGCTCGATACTAACAACCGTCGTATAGTCTACGCGACGAGAAAATTCTATCGTATGGTAACCCATAGATTTGTCCCGTATGGACAAGTTAAGAATGTATAAAGCAAACGCCTTCATTCACTTATGTTTTCATCCGTTTCGAGATATTTCGTCGGTACCGTTCCGCTGGTTCTCCGTGTACAAAGATAGATTAGATGTTCATTTCAACGTTGTTTCACAGCTTTGAAATGATTATCTATTCTATTACAGTGTACTCGGAGAACAGCGAGTTGGTGCTGCCGAAATTTACTCGAAACGGTTGAAAGCACAAGTGATGGGTGTTCGCTCTATACATTCTTAATGGGATAGAAGCCTACCCCCGACAGCCGGAACACACACATACAACAAGAATACACAACAAACGCATAATTAGAGAGTGATTTGAGATGTTCAAGTTAAAACCAATATATGATTCTCGATGATAATATGAAACCTTCATATTCTCATCGATACTCATATATGAAACTAAAAGAGCCACTTAGTCCCCGTCTATCGGTTAACATACGTGCGATGTTCATCGTGATATAGAACTATACGAAGGTTGTTAAATATCGGACGGTATAGCTCGTTACTAACAACTGTCGTATAGTCTACGCGACGAGAAAATTCAATCGTTTGGTAACCCATAAATTTGTCCTGTGTGGACAAGTTAAGAATGTATAAAGCAAACGCCTTCATTCACTTGTGTTTTCATCCGTTTCGAGATATTTCGTCGGTACCTTTCCGCTGGTTCTCCGTGTACAAAGATAGATTAGATGTTCATTTCAACGTTGTTTCACAGCTTTGAAATGATTATCTATTCTATTACAGTGTACTCGGAGAACAGCAGGGAGGTGCTCCCAAAATTTACTCGAAACGGTTGAAAGCACAAGTGATGGGTGTTCGCTCTATACATTCTTAATGGGATAGAAGCCTACCCCCGACAGCCGAAACACACACATACAACTAGAATACACAAAAAATGCATAATTAGAGAGTGATTCGAGATGTTCAAGTTAAAACCAATATATGATTCTCGATGATAATATGAAACCTTCATATTCTCATCGATACTCATATATGAAACTAAAAGCGCCACTTAGTCCCCGTCTATCGGTTAACATACGTGCGATAATTTATTCTTTTCAATGACAAACGCATACACAAAGCATATACATGGATTTTCTCCTTTGTCAGTAACTATCACGTTCTTATATTTCTCAATATAGTCAACATAACCTACAATTTATATGTTATACAGTCTAACATGGCCCATGAGTACGTCAGAGTTAAGGACTGGATGTATGTGGATTGGGAACAACGTATGCAACCTAAGTTTGTCGCAGGAGTTGCTGCTTTCCTTGAATTTGCACACGCACATAATAAGATCATAATAGAGAAGATTCTCTGTCCGTGCGATAGATGTAGCAATAAGTACTGGCAGAAGGTAGAATTGGCAGAGCTTCATATTGTAAAATATGGGTTTACTAGACTTTATACAACTTGGAAATATCACGGGGATGGAGAAGAATGCAGTACTGCGGCAGAAGAAGAAGGTGTAGGTGCACGGCGGCGCCCCGGCCGTCGATCCGATGCCGGAATGCGGAAACAAAAATTTTACGAAACTTGTAAACCGGCACCACCGCGCACTTTTAAACCCGGATCGGGCCATTAACCTAACTCTAGCAAACTAGAAAATGGGTTAGAGAGCTATACCGAGCGATCCGTGTCCTTCGGTCTTCAGCCTCCACTCCGATCTCCTCGCGGAATCTCCGGTCTTCATTTCCTCGTCGGAACGGGCACCACATCGCCGGGTTCTTTTACGGGCTCCCACCTCTGGACCGAGGCAACTCGGGCACGAAGTTGGCAAGCCGACGTGCCCAAGAAATGCTGTAGGCTAAGTGTAGTAGCTTTGTCTCATGGGGTATGAAGTTGCCATTGATGATGGAGAAGAGAAAAGAACTTTGATATGGAACACTCTTTTTAGCATGAATGGAAATATGAGATGCCAAAAATTTCTCACACCAAAAACAATCCCTCCCCTTTCCTCAAGTGGCCGGCCAAAATATGAGAGGGAAAAGCAACAAGGGAGGTGAGTGTAGGGATAGCAAATGGTAACCCTAAGCCAAATCAAATCCAATCACAATTCCATCACATTAAATGCAAAGTAAAATGACTCAAAGAGAATCTAATAATGCATGAACCATCATGAAGCCACAAATACAAATAACCCCCCTCCACAATGCCAATTTGCATACTTGCAAATTAGCCCTTCCCATCACAAAAGTCCAGCCGTAAAGGAACAAAGAAAATCTGGCCGAAACGGAATGCAAACTGGCAAATTCAGAAAACTGATCCTGTAATAAATTACAGGAAAACCCCGCGACTGTATATACATAACCGCATTTGTATTCCGATCGAATACAAATGCAAAGAGACAAAATCTACACTGTATAATACTAAGATCCGGCTTAAACCAAAGCCCGCTAGTATTATCCGTCCGATCATGATCCGTGCAATACCGCACGTACATGATCGAACCCTGCCATATCTCCATACGGCCTCTACAGCGTTTCGCCCGAAACATGAGAAAACGGTTTGTGGGGGACTCTAAAGACTCGTCAATAGTTTGGTTGTGGATTTAACCACTAACACGTCAGAGATATTAGCCATACGTGACGGGCTACCAGGTATTGACCAAAAGGGACGTCGATGAGCGAACTCATCCTGACACCCTACTGAGCCTGTCAGTGACAATATCTGTACAGTCCGGTCCGTTCGTCTATGAGCATCGCATGGCGGGCCTAGGGGGTTGGTAAAAGTCAGACCCCCAAAAGCGGTATAAGTCGTGTCGGAGTGTAGCCCAGAACACCCTGAGATACTACTGGAATACCTACGAGTAAATCTCTTGCCTTGGCCAAGGACTTCGTGTAATGGCTCTCCTAGACACAGCGCGACCTCACCCCCAATACCGGGAGAGACGAACCCCTGCAGATCCGCTCACTGCCTCCATGTGGCTCGGGACTGTACCCAACTAAAACCTGTTTGCACGACTCCTTTGAGCCGTGGTAGGGTAGTAATCAAAGTACAGTGGGAACTCACATGAGACAAATGACGATCTCAGGTCGATGAACTAACCTGTACACATGTCACCAGGGAACTGCTATCTGACGTCAGGTATATGACCAACTAGCATGTTCCCGGCTTGTCCGGTCCGGTGTACTCAAAACCCAATGAGCACCTGTATACATCATAGGTGAACCAACTGACACCAGTGGCTTGTGAGATCGGCCACCACCCCTCGTCGGGGTCTCGACTGTATACACTTGTCTACTCTGAAGAATCGATGCCCTGTCTCGAAACTCCCACGGTTAGGGACCTTTTAAGGATGTGCTTATAGACCCCAGCTCCCACGTATATGATCGCCATCATACTGCTGGCCGTCAAGCAAGAATCCTAAGGGCTCTATCAACGCGCAATAGTGACCTGTAAGGCCACCTAAAGCAATACACGATGATAAAGATAAACCAGATAGCATACTATCATCTTGAGTAAGACTGTCCTATCGGCATAGGTCCTCTCTCAATCATTGCAATCACATACCTGTGATCCAACAATTGACTCTGAGGGCACTATCTCCAACAATCTCCCACTTGCACTCAAGGCTAATTATTGCGATGTCGCATACTCATGGCCTGTGTGATACCGAACACCCAACTCCTCTACTAATCAGTCTCACAAAACCCGTTTGCGAAACTAATGCGTTCGAGGAATAGCCTCAGTGAGTGGATCCGCTCTAATGTTTCTTTCTATGTCTCTCTTTATCTCATGTTCGCGGAGAAAACCATCTCCCGAAATGAGCAATACCTGTCTTAGAGTATGTTTGGATATCTGATGGGACCTAGTTCATAAATGAACTCCAAATCCAAACTTCTCAGAATGTATCGTCAACTGAACTTAATTAGTATCTTGCGCCATGCATCCCTCAGTATCCGCCTGGACCACCTGTCCAAAATACTACCCTTTGTCAGAGGGAAAACCATAACTCTGACAGTCACTCTGTCATCCAGGTCACCTTGGAAGCCTGGAATGATAACCGTCTCCTAAAGGAGGCTGCCGTTATCAAATCCCTAGAACACGCACTTATGTTATAAAGCTGCTTCCTAATGTTTCTCCAGGATTGGATTAATATCAACTTATTGCATCTACTGCAAAAACAACATCTAGTGTGGTACTTGACATCTCATGATTGACTCAATTGCCTAAGCAAGTGATCTGCCAATTATTAGGTTTGCCTAGCACCCTATGTAGAGTTTTGTAGCATCACATGTCTCAAAGTTTAAATTTTTTAATGGTGCTAAACAAGCATATAAAGGAATCGATCCTAGAAAATTAGGGTTTCGAATTTAAAGCCAATAAAAAACTAGGGTTTCGAGACTACAACCTTTGTAGCTCCCTTTCGCTAGATTCTTTAGCCTCTTGGGTGTTGGAAGAAGGTCCTCTTGAAGTCTTCTCGCGTCTACGACGATCCACCCGGAGTTCCTCGTCCAAGCTCGCAACTTCGATTATCAGGATGAGAAACGAAGAGAACACTCTAAACAAGTTGGCTAAACTTGTGTAGAATGATGTTGTGGTTAAGATTCTCACTTCAAAAACCTTTCTTTATGTGTGTTTTACTCACTAGAAGAAACTATAGTGCAAATGGTGAAGGAGGAAGAAGATGGTAGCTTTCTTTTAACAAGAGTAAAATGATAACCATTGAAAAGAAATGAAATATATATATATATATTTTTATTTCTTCTCACTACAAACCATGGTTAAATCTTTGAGTTATTATTTTAATTAGGGTTTAAAAAACATATAAGGAAAGTTTAATCCAAGGTTAAGGGTAGGTGAGAATGGTTAGGTTAAAGAAGAGTGTAGAAACAACTCAAGAATTATCCTTTCCTTTTCTATTTTGTTTTAAAACATAAAATTAAATAATAATCCATATATTTATCCATGGTGTGAGTCTTATATTGCCACCATTTCCATGTGTAAACAACCATGATAGATGGGTGTATGTATGTATGTATGTACGCACATCCATATATGCATGAAAACTAGAAAGAAAGAAAGAAACACATACATGCATGCATACATCCATCATATTCAAGAAAGGTTTTAAGTGAGAAAACTAATGGTTAAATGATAAATCAACACTTGATTTATCAATCCGGCCAGATCACATATGACCCTACCAAAAGTAAGCCGCCCGATCAATGTACGGTATCATATACGCGCATTTTAATCGGGTCCATGCGGATATCGCATACGTGCACCACAACGTTTCGCCTGGACTAGGTAACTCCTGTGTGGGACTCTAAGACTCGTCAATACGCCGGCAGAGGGTGATGATCATATCAAGCACCCCCAAGCCGCAAGCGGTCAGCTAAACGTAACGGCCACCCGGGTATTGAGCGATCAGAAGAAAACAAGCGAACCTGCTACAACTCCCGTCGAGCCAACCGGCAACACTACCATACAGTCCGGTCTCTTCGTCAGATATGCTCCATATCGAGCCTAGGGATGGTCACGTCGACCCCAATAACTCAATAAGTCGTGCCGTTGAATGGTCTATAACAGATCGAGAAACTACTGATAACACTTATCAGCAAATTTCAGCAGCCCTGGCCAGGGACTTACTGATATAACCAGTCGGGCACAGCACGGCATCAACTCCCAATACCGGGAGAGACGAAACCCCTCCTATCGCTCATTGCCTTCGTTTGTCTCGGGACTGTACCCAACGGCCACCTGTTTGCACGACTCAGTAGAGCCATGGTATGGTGGCAATCAAAGTACAGTGGGAGAACACACAAGACTCTATGACGATCTCGGGTCTACAGACTAACCTGTACCAGTGTCACCTGAGAACTGCTATCCGACGATAGATATAATTCCATATAGGAGTTCTCGGTGAGTCCGTCCAGTGTACCCAGTCACCACTGAGCACCCGTATATGATCTTGATGTCAAACATCGATGAATGTGGGAACATTCATCGCCTATCGTATGGGTCTAGTATCATATACGCCAGTCTACTCTGGTTTATCAATGCCCCGTCTCGATATACCTACGACTAGGGACTTTCCAGGATATGCTTATAGACTACAGATGTCCCACTAGTATGATCTCTATCATAATCAGAGCAGTCAAGCCGATATCCTCAGGGCTTTATCAGCATGTATGAATGAATAAAAGCATGATCAAATCAACATGTCAGATAAAGAAGAACCAGATAGCATACTATCATGTCGAGCAAGAATGTATACTGAATATATATATATATATATATATATATATACATGTACAAATACATCCACTATCATATAATGGCCTCTAGGGCATACATATATCCAACAATCTCCCACTTGCACTAAGGCCGGTTATTGGCGTATCTCATACCCAACATCTCAAAAAGTCGCTCATGCTGGGGCTGAGGGAGGGCCTTGGTGAATGGATCCGTGGCATTATTCTTTGTGTCTACTCTCTTAATTTCGATCTCGCGGCGATCTACAATCTCGCGGATCAAATGAAAGCGCCTTAGGATGTGTCTGGACCGCTGATGGGATCTGGGCTCCTTGGCTAATGCCATAGCCCCATTATTATCACAATACAAAGGTATTGGATCAATAATGGTTGGAACAACTCCTAGCTCCGAGACGAACTTCTTCATCCAGACGGCTTCCTTTGCGGCATCATTCGCAGCAATGTACTCAGGTTCCATCGTAGAGTCTGCAACGGTATCCTGTTTGGAACTCTTCCAACTTACCGCCCCTCCGTTGAGGGTAAATACAAACCCAGAGATAGATTTGTTGTCGTCCTTATCGCTCTGGAAGCTCGAATCGGTAAAGGCCTCTATTTGGATATCTGCATTATCATACACCAAGAACAATTCTTTAGTCCTTCGCAAGTACTTAAGAATGTTCTTCACAGCTGTCCAATGGTTTTCCCCTGGGTTGGATTGATACCTGCTTACAACACTAAGTGCATAAGCTGCTTCTGGGCGTGTACATAACATCGCATACATTATAGATCCTACTGCCGAAGCATAGGGTATAACGCTCATGCGAGCTCTCTCTTCATCGGTCTTTGGACAAGAATCCTTGGAGAGAGTGACCCCATGGCAAGCGGGTAAGGCACCCCGCTTGTTGTCTTCCATACTAAACCTTTTTAGGATAGTGTCAATGTACCTGGTTTGGGACAATCCCAATAACTTTTTGGATCTATCCCTATAGATCCTTATGCCCAGGATGTATGTGGCATCACCCAGGTCCTTCATGGAGAACCTTAGTGATAAGAAAGATTTGACCGACTGTAGTATAGAAATATCATTTCCTATTAGAAGAATATCATCCACGTACAATACGAGGAATGTGACAGCTCTTCCTACAGCCTTCTTATAAACACAAGATTCATCTGGATTTTTGATGAAATCAAATTCTTTGATAACATCATCGAAACAGATGTTCCAACTCCGAGATGCCTGCTTTAACCCATATATGGATTTAAGCAATCTACATGCTTTCCCGCTGCTCCCACTGTCAATGAAACCCTCTGGATGATCCATATAAACGCATTCTTCTAAATCTCCATTTAGAAATGCTGTTTTAACGTCCATCTACCAGATTTTATAATCGTAGTGAGCAGCAATAGAAAGTAGGATCCGAATGGATTTAAGCATGGCTACGGGCGAAAAAGTTTCGTCATAGTCCAAACCTGGTCTTTGACGAAAGCCTTTCGCCACAAGTCTTGCCTTATAGGTCTCTACCTGCCCATCTACACCAATCTTTCTTTTAAAGATCCACTTGCACCCCACAGGTTTTACCCCAGGGGGTACAACGTCCAAAGTCCATACTTTTTTGGTGTACATAGACTCCATTTCGGATCTCATAGCATCCAGCCACTTCACAGAGTCTCTACTCGTGATAGCTTGCTGAAAACTGGTAGGATCATCATCATCCATGATACAGTCTTCTCTGTCACCATCAATGAGGAAACCGTAGTACCTCTCTGGTGGGCGAGAAGCCCTACCAGACCTACGGAGTGGCCGAGGTTCTTCAGTTTCTGTTGCAACAGCCGGTTCAACCAAATCGTCATTTGTAGTTTGTGTCTCTAGAACCTCTTCTAGATCCACCACCTTGCCATCATCTTTATCTGTGAAAAACTCTTTTTCCAAGAATGTGGCATGTTGAGAAACAAACACTTTTTGTTCGTCTTTGTAGTAGAATAGATATCCATAAGAATTCTTTGGATATCCCATAAAGTTACACATGACTGACCGTGTCTCGAGTTTGGCCGGATTCTGCTTTTTAACATAGGCCGGGCAACCCCAAATCTTAATTCTCTTAAGAGATGGTCTTTTCCCATGCCATATCTCATATGGCGTGGTAGATACGGTTTTGGTTGGAACCCTGTTTAGCAGAAATGCTGCAGTCTCCAATGCATGCCCCCAAAACGAGACGGGTAACTCAGCGTCACTCATCATGGACCGGACCATATCTAATAGGGACCTATTCCGTCGTTCTGACACACCGTTGTGCTGTGGTGTGTAAGGGGGAGTGAGCTGAGAGAGAATCCCATTCTCTTTTAGGAAGTTTGCAAATTCTGTACTGAGATACTCACCACCTCGATCTGATCGAAGCATCTTGATACTAAAGCCGGTTTGATTTTCTACTTCTTGTTTATATTCAATAAATTTCTCGAATGCTTCGGACTTGTACTTTAATAAAAATACATGACCGAATCTTGAAAAATCGTCAGTGAATGTAATGAAGTATGAAAAACCGCCTCTAGCCTGTGTAGACATTGGCCCACATACATCACTATGTATGAGGCCTAGGAGCTGAGTAGCTCTTTCTCCGTGTCCGGTAAACGGAGTTTTGGTCATTTTACCCTTGATACAAGACTGGCAAGTCGCATAAGATTTATATTCAAAAGAGTTTAAATATCCATCTTTGTGTAACTTGTTTAGTCTTGTTTCGTTAATATGACCAAGTCTACAGTGCCAAAGAAAAGCTTCATTTAATTTTGAAAATTTTCTTTTATTAGTGTTTTGTATACTGAAAACTGTGTGTTGATTTAGGACATATATTCCGTTATTAAGCGTACCATACCCAACCAACATTTGATTCAGGTGAATGTTCATAACATTGTTCTGCAATACAAAATTATATCCTTCATTGTCTAACAAAGAAACGGATATTATATTACAAAGCATACTTGGTACAAAATAACATGGATTCAAAACCAAAATACATCCAGATGGCAACCCAAGTGATACTCTCCCACTGCGACTGTATGTACATTGGAACCATTTCCAACGCGGAGAGTATGGTCACCTGTCTTCAAAACTTTGCTATTTCTCAGCCCCTGCATAGAATTGCAAATGTGAGAACCTGAACCGGTATCTAATACCCAGGAAGCAGAGTTTATTGAAAAACAGTTTTCTGTCATAAACGCACCTGAAGCAGAAGCATCACCATGCTTCTTCTTGAGACTTAAGTACTCCGTGCAATTGCGCTTCCAATGTACTGTCTTGTGGCAATGAAAACATTCGCCCTTCCCCGAGTCTCCAGCCTTGGACTTTTCCTTTCCCTTCACCTTTTTAACTCCACCCTTAGGATTAGTGGGTTTCTTCTTTTTCTTTCCCTTGGCCTTAGCTTTCGGGCGAGAAGAGGAAGACTGTCCAATAGTCATAACGGGGGTTTTTGCTGACTTCATAGTGCTCTCTGCACTCCTTAACATATTAAGGAGTTCAGGGAGTTCCTTCTCCATGCCGTGCATGTTGAAGTTCACTATGAATTGAGCAAAGGTGGAGGGGAGGGACTGCAGAATAATATCTATATATTGTTCATTGTCCATCGTCCATCCAAGGTCCTCAAGCTCTTCTATAAGAGCTATCATCTTCAAAACATGGTCTCATACTGGTGTGCCAGGGGCCATTCGCATCTGAAACAATTTCTTTGATGCTTCGTATCGCAATACGCGGGATTGCTCTCCATACAACTCCTTTGTATGGAGCAATATGGTTTGAATGTCCATATTCTCGTGATGCTTTTGATGTGTATTGTCCATCGATGCAAGCGCAAGGCATTTGGCCGTGGCACAATCAGCGTCCCATGTCTTGCGGACTTCTTTGTCCGCAACTGAGGATTTTGGACCTGGGACGGGCGGGGCTGAAGCCGTGAGGACATATGATACTTTATCATAAGTCAAGGCGATTTTCAGATTCCTCAGCCAGTCTTTATAATTGGTCCCATTCAGTTTGTTTTTATCTAGTAGAAGCTTGAGTCCAGTCATGGGTATCTGCCATTAAGAGAGAGAAAAGAATACACTCAGCGAAAGCTCTTGCATAGATCAGATTGGTTATTATCTTGTCTAATCGATGTTTCCCACTGCTTTTATCGAGTCTTTCTTTCAAACCTTAAAAAGAAAAACTAGCCAGGATTAATTACAGTCTACAACTTCGCTAACCGTTCAGCCAGGCCGGTGTCGGTACTTGAGGGAGGTTCCCCGTGCTTTTGCACGGACCTAATTAGAGTAAACCTCGTTTTCCCAGAGACGGAGCCCCGTTAACACCTTTCTAGACACCTAATGAGTTAGCTAATTGCAAACTGTAAAACTCTCCTAGGAGCAACTATTGCCCACAGTGGGATCGGGATCCAACCATCACATGGAAGGTATGCAATCTCATTGCAAATTTCAACTATTGAAATTCCCGATGTGGTTTTTACCCCTAGTACCCGTGACCTTGGCTAAGGTCAACAAATCACGAGTACTAGTCAAGCTCAACCCGTCATTTCTTGATTAATTAGACCCGTTCACATGACCCTTGGCTAAGGTCAACAAAGTCATATGCCCGTCCTAATTAATCTGCATCATATGCATTTGTAGGAAGACATCACTTAGCTACCGTACACTACGCCTTGGCTAAGGTCAACAAACGTAGCACGAATACTAAGTACTCTACTTCCTAAAATGACAGAGGGTTGCGGATGATTTTTAAGAAAATCTTTAACGCTTTGAGCTTGATATCGTTGTAGAATCAAATGGTTTTCAAAAGGAGTGGCTTAAGCTCCGCAGTTTTGAAATATAGCTTTTTCATAAATAGCCGAGTGGTTTTCAAATCTGATTCTACAATATCTTTTTAGGTTTATTTTCTTTACATTAATCACATTAATGTAATCCCATCATTTAAGTCCTTAAGCCAATCACAGAAAAGAAACGAAAATAACACGTACGCTTATGCCATCCGCATTCGCCGCAATGTTCCGTTATGCACCGTTAGGTTACTTAACTAACGGCATACCGGGACGGGACTAGCGCGGGTGTAAAACATAAGCAACGTCTACTATATATCATATATATAATATGTCATTCATCTCAGATATCACAGAACACAGGCAGCAGAAACATAGATATAAAATGGGATATATTAGGACGTCCGTATTTAGTATTTAGCCAGAATAGAAAATACGGATTCCACAGTCGCGATGAATAGCCAAGCCCACACCCTGGACCCCTACGAGAGCGGCAAGTGACCCTACCAATTCTGTAGTTTAGGAGACCCGGTCTCGACTCCTCGAGATGGCCTCCCACTGAACCCCAGAACCCGGTCACCTGTGCTCCCCTCCTTGGGTCCATCCTAATGCGGAAAAGTAAATAATATTCAACACTGGTGACACAAACTCAACCCGGAAGTGCCCCAAATAAAAGAATATTACATTACATTTGAATTTACATGAATGAAAATATAAAACTCTCATCTCACATAAAAAAAACCTGGCTATTCAATCGCGACAATCCTGCACATCATATCTCAGCAACACATAATATCTCATATCATCAACGTAAGTAAGTATGCATACCCCAATTGTCGTTGATGTATAGCAACGAAACCGGCGATATCGAACATACTACACTTACGGTCACAGAAAAGAAAGTGTAAAACTACAATATTTGGAATCCACATTCTTTTTAGACATCATAAATGCGAAATATCACATATTTCGTATTTCATGCCCAAACTATATGAATTCCACATATTGTATCACATTCCAGATAAACAGACAGTATTAAAGTTTTCGAACGAACGATCAAGTACCCAAGATTCACTAAAGATCAACACTTGAGCAGGGTTCAAAAAATCCGGAGTGTGACACAGTAGTAGCGGTCCAGCCGTAGAAGGGTCAAGCCAACGCCTCACATGTGGCACGCCGTACTGCCCCAAACCCTAAGGTTCAAAGGGCAGTTCAAGACGGTCACATAATCGAGTTAAGGTTTGTTGTCTTCTAGAGGGACCACCATAAAAAGACTTGCACGTACCTCCAAAATATTTAAACCCCGTGAACAGTGAGCAAATGATACTCGTTCAAACACTTCAATACTTTCTAATTTACCAGGAAAAGCAACGAAATGAAAATTCCGATCGAATCTACTGGTCCAAAACCATCTCCAGAAAATACAGTACTAAATTCATATTAAAAATACCGTAAAAAATATACAAGCAGAATGAAGCATTACTGTATAAATATGATGCATTGATTGCTAAGTACGGCCGCGGAGCCGCGGCCTAAGCAAGCTTAGGCTGCATTTCCGCGGCCTAAGCAAGCTTAGGCCGCATTTCCGCGGCAAGATTCACTGTTCATTGCATAATTTTTATACTGTAATTCTTGTATTTTTCTGCTGGATTTTTTACATATTTTTATTTCTGAAAAACAGCAGTTTTTAAAATTTGTCCAGAGAAGGTCATAAAATGTCGTATTTTTGTCCGATCGGGATTTTTACTTCGTAAAAGCGTCGCCTAAAGTTCTAGGTCGGCTATGATACCAATGTTAGGTTTGCCTAGCACCCTATGTATAGTTTTGTAGCATCACATGTCTCAAAGTTTAAATTTTTTATGGTGCTAAACAAGCATACAAAGGAATCGATCCTAGAAAATTAGGGTTTCGAATTTAAAGCCAATAAAAACTAGGGTTTCGAGACTACAACCTTTGTAGCTCCCTTTCGCTAGACTCTTTGGCCTCTTGGGTGTTGGAAGAAGGTCCTCTTGAAGTCTTCTCGCGTCCACGACGATCCACCCGGAGTTCCTCGTCCAAGCTCGCAACTTCGATTATCAAGATGAGAAACGAAGAGAACACTCTAAACAAGTTGGCTAAACTTATGTAGAATGATGTTGTGGTTAAGATTCTCACTTCAAAAACCTTTCTTTATGTGTGTTTTACTCACTAGAAGAAACTAGAGAGCAAATGGTGAAGGAGGAAGAAGATGGTAGCTTTCTTTTAACAAGAGTAAAATGATAACCATTGAAAAGAAATGAAATATATCTATATATATTTTATTTCTTCTCACTACAAACCATGGTTAAATCTTTGAGTTATTATTTAATTAGGGTTTAAAACATATAAGGAAAGTTTAATCCAAGGTTAAGGGTAGGTGAGAATGGTTAGGTTAAAGAAGAGTGTAGAAACAACTCAAGAATTATCCTTTCCTTTTTTATTTTATTTTAAACATAAAATTAAATAATAATCCATATATTTATCCATGGTGTGAGTCTTATATTGCCACCATTTCCATGTGTAAACAACCATGATAGATGGGTGTATGTATGTATGTATGTATGTATGCACATCCATATATGCATGAAACTAGAAAGAAAGAAAGAAACACATACATGCATGCATACATCCATCATATTCAAGAAAGGATTTAAGTGAGAAAACTAATGGTTAAATGATAAATCAACACTTGATTTATCAATCCGGCCATATCACATATGACCCTACCAAAAGCAAGCCGCCCGATCAATGTACGGTATCATATACGCGCATTTTAATCGGGTCCATGCACATATCGCATACGCGCACCACAACGTTTCGCCTGGACTAGGTAACTCCTGTGTGGGACTCTAAGACTCGTCAATACGTCGGCAGAGGGTGATGATCATATCAAGCACCCCCAAGCCGCAAGCGGTCAGCTAAACGTAACGGCCACCCGGGTATTGAGCGATCAGAAGAAAACAAGCGAACCTGCTACAACTCCCGTCGAGCCAACCGGCAATACTACCGTACAGTCCGGTCTCTTCGTCAGATATGCTGCATATCGAGCCTAGGGATGGTCATGTCGACCCCAATAACTCAATAAGTCGTGCCGTTGAATGGTCTATAACAGATCGAGAAACTACTGATAACACTTATCAGCAAATCTCAGCAGCCCTGGCCAGGGACTTACTGATATAACCAGTCGGGCACAGCACAGCATCAACTCCCAATACCGGGAGAGACGAAACCCCTCCTATCGCTCATTGCCTTCGTGTGTCTCGGAACTGTACCCAACGGCCACCTGTTTGCACGACTCAGTAGAGCCATGGTAGGGTGGCAATCAAAGTACAGTGGGAGAACACACAAGACTCTATGACGATCTCGGGTCTACAGACTAACCTGTACCAGTGTCACCTGAGAACTGCTATCCAACGATAGATATAATTCCATATAGGAGTTCTCGGTGAGTCCGTCCAGTGTACCCAGTCACCACTGAGCACCCGTATATGATCTTGATGTCAAACATCGATGAATGTGGGAACATTCATCGCCCATCGTATGGGTCTAGTATCATATACGCCAGTCTACTCTGGTATATCAATGCCCCGTCTCGATATACCTACGACTAGGGACTTTCCAGGATATGCTTATAGACTACAGATGTCCCACTAGTATGATCTCTATCATAATCAGAGCAGCCAAGCCGATATCCTCAGGGCTTTATCAGCATGTATGAATGAATAAAAGCATGATCAAATCAACATGTTTAGGTAGCATACTATCATGTCGAGCAAGAATGTATACTGAATATATATATATACATGTACAAATACATCCACTATCATATAATGGCCTCTAGGGCATACATATATCCAACACCAATCATGCACATCCCTCTCTACTTTAGTCTATAAGACACCTTTAGAGAGGGTGACTCCATTACCTGCAGGTACACTACCGTGCCAAGAGTCGTCCATTCTAAAACACCTTTAGAATGCTGTCTAAGTACCTAGATTGGGAAACTACCCAAATCTAGATCTAAATCCATAGATCTAGTAACCAGAATGTCTTGATATTATATCCAAGTCCCATGTGGAAAAACCACTGTGTGACAACCAAAGAATAACCGATCATAGTATAGGAATATCACTTCCTACTCTGTGTATGTCATCCAAATAGCAGGACATCATACCCTACCACCTTCTTAACAGATCCATCCCCTATTCTGATGAAGTCAGACCTATGACTGTCACATCAGAAATAGATGATCTATCTCCGCTATATCTGCTTTAGTCTATAAATTGACACAAGCCACCTGTCCTCCAATGCTTCCGCTGCTCCCACTGACTACGACAACCCTCTGGCAGAATAATATATACGTACGCTTCTAAAGCTAGTTTAGAACGATGCTATACTTATCCTTCTGCCGGGTCTCACGGTCTGGAACAACAGCAATGGCAAGTCTGGGTAAACAAGAACCTCCCTGTCACCGTTTTTGAGCATACCGAAGTACCTCTCGAGTGCTTGAGGTTACTCACTATATCTGCGGAGTGGCCAATGGAATGTCAAACCAAAATGAATCTATAGGTTCTTATCAAATTTTCCGTAATCGTTTGCGGTTCTGGAATCACTTCTAGTTCTACCATACTCCCACTACTGTTTTCTGAAAAAATCCATTTTACTTAAAACTGTGGCGATTCTAGAATAATATCACTATTAATCTTCCAGATGGTAGAAAGTCAACCCTCGTCATAGCCTGGGTCAACCCACAAACAGCCATTACAGAAACGTGCCTTGAGTTGTCCAGAGTCTGGTTTTAATCATAAGCCGGACAACTCCCCGTACCTTAACATCGTTAAGATATGAACCGTTTTATATCCAATATAGAAACAGAGGCACTGATTTAATTGGAACCAGATTTGAATCATGCAGCTGTCTCCAGTGCATGTCAACTAAATGGAGAGAGGCCGATCAGCATTACTCAATTTAGGAGTGCTTCCAATTATGAGTAACCTGAAAGAGAAGCAAGTTCTCTTAATCATTACTATCAACTGAATACCATACACAAGTATCTACATCTTCGATCACCTTGAAGAATCCCGACACTTGGAACACCTGGTTCTCTATTTTATTCATATACCTATAACTTCTCAAAACTCAGACCTTGTGTTTCTACGAAACACTTGTCTAAGAACTAGAGAAGTCATAAGTAAACAGAATATGGTATGAGGACCAACCCCTCTGTCCTAATGGACACTAGACAATATACAATACTCTGTATAAGTCCCCCTCGTAGGTTGAAAACTGTACTTATGGTTAAGAAGAATTACACCGCTGTTTAATGCTCCTTACCTAACCATCCACTGATATAGGTAAATGTCACCGACATAATTTCAAAAAGTTATATCTCACTCTATAAAAATAGACGTACAGATGTATCAATTTGAAATTGGCGCATAACAGCAAATATTCAAAACCAAATATTTGCCGTCCGGCAAACAGCCCAGGCGATTTCCTCAAATATCACCAATTAAAACGAATTCCGATATAATGAGGATGATCACCTAATTCCCAATAACTTACTCCCACTCATCATCTGTAAAACCATACAGATGCGAGAATCATATCTGGTAAATACATACCCTGGAGCAAGTGTCTAATTGTGAAATCAGTTTTCTTTTAACAATACACAGTGAAACTAAAACATTGAAATGTTTCGTAGGGGTATCCTGGTATTCCTAGTAATGCCTCTTCCATTATCCAGATTCACAACTGTAACCGTATATTTCTTTGCCATCTCTCCAAATCCCTTTATATGTCTTTAGTCATTACCTTCTGCACACCCCTTTAGGCTAAATGGTTTTCTTCCTTCCCTACCGTTCGGCACCAGCCTATGGTCTGGAAGAAGACTATCCAATAAGCATAATGGGTGTACTGTCCTAATCCTAGGAGCACTCGCAATGCGAGAGAAGATGAAGATAAAAGACAACCGAATAAATCTTATTCCTATTTCTCCTGAACCAGAATCCATCCCCGAACTGGAACAAATTCCTTCGAGTTCTTCTATAACCATACGATGGAGTATCCAATAAACTTTGGATCTTCGTAGTGATATGGAGTGTCCTGGAGAAATACAAAGGTGAAGTGGGAGTGGTAATGAAATACTTGGTTTGGTCGTGAATAACAGTCGCAATTTACTTTGCCCTCTTACTAATCCCTTGATATGTCTTTACTTAATACCTTCTGTACACCATCGTTATGCTAATTGGTTTTCTTCATTCCCCACCGTTCGGCACCAGCCTAAGGTTTGGAAGAAGACTACCCAATTTGCATAACAGGTGTACTATCTCCTAAACCAAAGAGTACTCGTAACCTGAGAGAAGGTAAAAGGAAAAGACAACTGAATAGTCCTATTCGTTTTCTCCAGAACCGGAAACCATCCTCGAATAAATTCCTTTAAGTTCGTATATAACCATACGATGGTTTTATCCAATGGAAGTGGACGTTCGTAGTAATACGGGGTGTCCTGGAGAAAAGATTAAAAGTAGGAGTGGCAATGAGGTTTGTGTTAGTTATATGTATGCCCTAGAGGCCATTACTGTACATTGGATGTATATTGTAATGGATGCTGGGACATATATAGGTAGGACTTTCTTGCTCGACATGATAGTACGCTATCTGGTTGCTCTTTATCTTATCTACAAAGGTTGTAGCCCCTTTCACTTTTTAGTTAAGTTGTTAACTTGCTAGTGTTTCGCCTATCCTCTAGTTAACGATCTTTTCTTAGGGTTTCTCGGCACAAGAAATTTTTGAATTGGATATGTTTGATCAGTTGTAGAACCTCATTAGCGTGCCTAGGAACCCTACAGTGGTATCAGAGCCTAGCTAGAGCCTTAGTCGATGTGTAGACGAAGTTAGAAACCCGATCGAACCCGAAACCCTAATCCAAAACCCTTCTCTGTACATTTTCTGAAATTGTGGTTTTTTCTGAATTAAAAATACCTGAAAAATTCAGCAGGGAAATATAAGAATTGTAGTGAAAAACGACAGCCTAATTCGTACATTCCACCGCGGAACCGCGGCAATACTTTGCTTAGGCCGCGGTTCCGCGGCCGTACAGAAGAGACAGGCCATCATTTTTCCACCATAATTCCTATTTCTGTGATTTATATTTTATGGGTATTTTTATTATGACTCAAGAGTTGAGTGTTCTCGGGTTGTATTGGGACTCGATGATTTGATCGGTTTATTTAACTTTGTTTACTTTGTCTTCCGGGTATTTTTAGAGCATGTTAAAAAGTTCGACCGGATATAAATACCCAATTTTTCCCCCGCCGGGAAATTTCCAAGTGTTGGATTTTTTCCGTGGTTTAAGAATGTTCTAAGTAGTGCAAGTAACGCGATGGTCCCTCTAGAAGACAATAAACCTTAACTCGATTATGTGACCGTCTTGAACTGCCCTTTAAACCTTAGGGTTTGGGGTAGTACGGCGTGCCACATGTGAGGCGTTGGCTTGACCCTTTTACGGCTGGACCGTTGGTACTGAGGAATGAAGTGAATGTTTTTAAACTTATTTCATGTGTTGAGCTGTTTTGGGAAAACTTGGGTGTTCGATTGTTCGATCGGAAAGTTTAACATTTTCTATTTATCCGGAAGGTGATACAATATTTGGATTCCACAAGTAGTTATGAGATAACTGATTTGAATGTTATAAACATAGCACTTTAGTCTCAAATGATCGCTTGCCACGGAATTTTGATGCAATCAAAAGTCCGTCGCAATCACCTAGCGTACGCGGATACTCGCCGGATAAACTTAATAGACAGCTACACCCCATAGCCCCGACCAAGTGACTGTAGGAGAACCCCATCGCCGAAAGCATCCGTTCGGGTGCTCGCGGCAGCGGTGTTCCGCCTTGGTGCACTTCGTCGACGGTATCGGGGGTGCGGCCGTCTACTGAAGTTTGCGACGAGCATTCGATCAGGATGTCGGGAATCTTGTTGAATTGCCTGACTTGGTATTGAAAAGTGTTTTCGATTTTGATACTGAAATGCGGGGTTTATAATTGTTAGGCATGCGATGTCTAAGGAATTCATTTGATTAGGCATGCGATGTCTAAGGAGGTTGCGGATTCCAACTGTTGTAGTTTTACACTTTCTTTTTTGCGACCGTAAGTGTAATATGTGATATCGCCGGTTTCGTTGCTATATGTCAACGACAATTGGGATGCACATATTTACTTACGTTGATGACATGTGATGTTATGTGTTGCTGGATATGTTATATTGGAGAGTCGTGTTTGAATAGCCGGGGGTTTTTATGTGAGATGAGTGTTTTTCATTTTCATTCATGTAAAAACTTGTATGTAATATTCTTTTATTGGGGCGCTTCCAGGTTGCGGAAGTAGTCACCGTTTGTATATTATTTACTTTTCCGCACTAGGATAGACCCAAGGAGGAGGGCACAAGTAACCGGGTTCTGGAGTCCAGTGGGAGACCAACTCGAGGAGTCGAGTCCGGGTCTCCTAACTCTAGAATTGGTAGGGTTGCTTGCCGCTCTCGTAGGGGTCTAGGGGTGTGGGTTTGGCTATTCATCACGACCGTGGAATCCGTGTTTTATACTGGCTCGTATTAAAAACACGGACGTCCTAGTATATCCAATATTTCATATGATATTTTTCTGCTGCGTTATCTGTGATGTGATCATGTAATTTGTTCAGATAGATATAGTATATAGTATATATGATATATTATATAGACGTTGCTTATGTTTTACACCCGCGCTAGCCCTGCCTCGCTCTGGCGTTAGTTACCTAACCTAACGGTGCAAACGGGACATCGAGGCGAATGCGGATGGCATAAGCGTACGTTATATTTATGTGTGATGTTTAGGTGGACTTAAATGATGGGATATTCATTAATGTGATTAATGAAAGAAAATAAACCTAAAAGATGTTGTGGAATCAAATTTCAAAAATAAAACAGGTAGCTACAGTTCTTGCTTTGCACAGCGGTATATATGATATATCCTGCACCTTATTCGATGAGGAAAGGGCCGACGATCCCTTCACCGGGAGTGACCCCTTTAGCAATAACTGGCAGATGCTACAACCCTCGGTTTGTATTTTGATTGCTTCTATAGTTTTTGCTTTGCACAGCGGTATATATGATATATCCTGCATCTTATTCGATGAGGAAAGGGCAGACGATCCCTTCACCGGGAGTGACCCCTTTAGCAAAACTAGAAAAGCCTCAAAAACACTCAATTTAAAAACCATTTGATTCCGCAACGAGATCAAGCTCAAAGCGTTAAAGGTTTTCCTAAAAATCATTCACAACCCTCCGTCATTTTAGGAAGTAGAGTACTTAGTATTCGTGCTACGTTTGTCGACCATAGCGGAGGCGTAGTGTACGGTAGCTAAGTGATGCCTTCCAACACCGCATATGATGTGATTAGTTAGGACAGTCATGTGGCTTTGTTGACCTTAGCCAAGGGTCAAGTGGGTGGGTCTAATTAATCACGAAATGACGGGTAGAACTTGACTAGTGCTTATGATTTGTTGACCAGAGCAAAGGTCATAGGTGCTAGGGGTAAAAACCATTATCGGGAGTTTCAAGTGTTGAAATTTGCAATGAGATTGCATACCTTCTATATGATAGTTGGATCCCGATACCCACTGCGAGTAATTGTTACTCCTGGAAGAGTTTTGCACTTTGCAATTAGCCGATCAAGTAGGTGTCTAGAAAGGTGTCAACGGGGTTACGCCTCTGGGAAAACGAGGTTTATTTTAATTAGGTCCGTGCGAAAGCACGGGGAACCTCCCTCAAAGTACCGATACTGGTCTGGCTGAAAGATTGGCGAACTTGTAGTGTGTAATTAATCTCGGCTAGTCTTTCCTTTTAGGGTTTGAAGGAAGATTTGATAAAAACAGTGGGAGTCATCCTTATTAGATAAAATAAATAACCAATCTAATCTTGCAAGAGCGCACGCAGAGTGTTTTCTTCTCTCTCTCTCCAGGTAGCGACTATATCACGACTTAATCAAGATAATAATACGGATGTATTGACCGAACCCGCTTGTTATACTGAGCTGGGGAACGTTGGTCCCGCTCCAACTTATAAATGTTATAAGACAGAGCAGGAATTTGGGGATTACCAGAATTCCCGTGCCGCCCAAACGAAGAAAGTGCATGCTGATGCATCATCTTCGGGTGTATTCATTACAGAGAACTGTTTCTCAAATGTCCTTTACGTCCTGGGTATTTGATACCGCATCAGGATCCCACATATGTAACATATTACATGGGCTACAGAAAGGTAGAGAACTGAGAACGGGTGATAAGTTTCATGAGGCAGAAAACGGCATAAGTGTTGCAGCCAAGTATGTTGGTCACTGTCACCCTGTATTACCAGAATACATTGATTCTGAACAAATGTTATTAGATACCGAACCTGATTTGCAAAATCATATCAGTCTCTTTATTAGTAAAGAAACGATAAAATTTTGTATTGTTGGATAATGTTTTGAACATTTCCTATATCAGAAGTTGATCGGTTCAGGCACGTTATCTAAAAGCATTGATGTTCTAAATCAAACTACAGTTCCTAGTATACAGAACACACACAAGAGGAAGAGTTCAGAAATGAACGAATCCTTCTTGAGGTATTGTAGACTAGGTCATATCAATTCGACCCGACTAGCTTAAGTTACATTCTAGATGCATATTTAAATCAGTTTGAATTTACATCTTGTGAAATTTGCCAGTCATGTCACAAAGATTAGATGACCATAGCTCTGTTTATTGGAAACAGAGAAAGAGTTAGTGAACTCTTGGGACTGATACATAGTGATGTATGCAAAGTCCCCTGTCTACACATGCCAGGACCGGTTCATTGTACTTCATTACATTCTCTGATGATCTCTCAAGATTCAGCCATATGTTCCTGTTGAAACATAAGTCCGAAACTTTTGAGATAATCACCGAATATAAGTTAGAAGTAGAGAACCAAAAACCGGGTATAAGTATTATGTCCTATGATAAGATCAGGGAGGAGAATACTTGTGCATAGAATTCTTGGATTATTCTAAAGGATAATGAGATTCTCTCTCGGTGTTACTCCTCTGAATACACCACAGCACAACGGTGTATCGGGGCGGAGCAATCGCACCATATTAGATATGGTATGCTCTATGATGAGTACTACTGAGTTACCTATTTCCTTTTGGGGTTGTGCACTTGAGAAGCTGCATATCTATTGAATTGGGTTCGAATCAAATCAGTGCCTACCACTCCATATAAGATATGGTATGGGAAGAACCTATCTCTTAAGTAAGTTAAGATTTGGGATTGTCCGGACTATGTCAAAAGCAAAATCCGGACAAGATCGAGGCAATGTCAGTTTTGTAGAACTGGAAAGGTTCCAGCTATATAAACTACAGCTGATGATTTGATAGAACCAAAGGATTCAACAGTCTCCGACGAACCTCAGCCTCTCCGCTGAACTAGCAGGGTTCCTCATCCGCCTGAGAGATACTTCGGTTTCTCGATGACAGTGGGAGCGAGGAATGCATCATGAGATGATGACCCAACTAGTTTCGAGCAGGCCATCGAGAGTAGGGACTCTGTAAGAATGGATGGATGCTTAGTGATCTGAGATGGAATCCTTATACACCAACAAAGTATGGACTTCGGTTGCTATATCTGAAGGGTTAAATCCCCATCAGGAGCAAGTATATCTTGGGAAGATTACTTGGTGTAGATGGAAAAGTTGAGACTTTCAAAGCTTGACTTGTTAAAGGTTTTCGTCATCGACCAGGCATGGATAATGATGAAACCTTTTCCAGTGGCTATGCTTAAGTCCATCCGGATCCTACTTGCCACGGCTGCATACCATGACTACGATATCTGGTGGTTGGGTGTCATGACTGCTTTTCTAAATACTGATTTAGAAGAGAACGTCTATAAATACACAGCCAGAAGGCTTCGTAAACAGTGGGAGCAGCGGAAACGTGTGCAAGATGCTTTACAGAATAAAGCAGGCATCGCGGAGTTGGAACGTCTATTTTGATCCGATAGTCAAAGAGTTTGACTTCATCAAAATGGTAGATGAACCTTGTATATACAAAAAGGTAGTAGAGAGTAAGGTGGTCATCCTCGTATTGTACGTGGACAACATACTCCTGATAGGAAAAGAGTTTCCTATGCTACGCTCGGTCAATCTCCTCCTATCACATGGATTCTCCATATAGGATCAAAGTGATACCTCCTAAATCCTGGGTTATGGATCTATGAGATAGATCTAAAGGGATGTTAGGGTTCTCACTAGATTTAGTGAGATGGCATCAGTTGATCCTGGGGAGAATCACTGGAAAGGTTCTAGGGTGATAAGGACGACTGAATGTCAGTCGCAGGCATTGTCTTTACCCTCAGTGGAGGGACGATATGTTGGAAGTGTTCCAAGCTAGATACCGTGGCAGACTAGACGATAAAGGCTGGTAATATCGCTATTAAAGATACGACCAAAGAGGAAGTTTGGGTGTATATTGGTTCATGAGATGAACTAGGTTCCTACCATTGTGTGACAATGGAAGTGTGGCTTTGGCCCAGGAACCCCGATCCCATCAGTGGCCCAGACATATTCAGAGGCAGCATCACCTGATCATGGAGATAGTTGATCTCCAGGGTAATCGAGGTTAGGAGAGTAGACTCAGAGGACAACACAGCGGATCCACTCACAAAGGCTTTTTCCCAGAGAGAGACTCATATGGGATGGTTGAGTATTAGATACTGCAACCACTGCTACAGATGGCCCTAGTGCAAATGGGAGATTGTTAGTTATATGTATGCCCTAGAGGCCATTACTGTACATTGGATGTATATTGTAGTGGGTGCTGGGACATATATAGGTAGGACTTTCTTGGTCGACATGATAGTATGCTATCTGGTTGCTCTTTATCTTAACATGTATACTTTCTGTCTCTCTGTTACATGTTGATAAAGCCCTTAGGATGTGAACTCGACTTCCAGGACTATGATGTAGATCATACTAGTGGGGCCTGGGTAGTCCATGAGTACATCCTTCAATATTTCTAGTCATGGGAATATCGAGACGGGGCATCGATATTCCGGAGTAGACTAGCGTATATCTTCTCGACCCATGTGATGGGCGATGGATGATCCCATATCCATTGGTGTTTGACATCAGAGATGGTATGCGGGTGCTCAGTGGAGACTGGGTATACTGAACGGACTCGCCGAGAACTCCCAGATGGTATTATACCTCACGTCAGATGGCAGTTCTCTGGTGACACTGGTACAGCTTAGTCTGTTGACCCGAGATCATCATAGAGTCTTGTGTGTCTCCCACTGTGCTTTGATTTCCACCTTACCACGGCTCTACTGAGGCGTGCAAACAGGTGGTTTTTGGGTACAGTCCCGATTCACATGGAGGCAATGAGCGATAGGAGGGGATTCGTCTCTCCCGGTATTGGGGATTGATGTTGCGCTATGCACGACTAGCCATAACTAGAAATCCCTGGCCAGGGTTGCAGTGATATATTGGTAAGAGTTATCAGTAGTTTCACGAATGTTATAGACCTTACGTCGGCATGACTTATCAAGCTATTGGGGTCTGACGTTTACCACTCCTAGGCGAGATATGCGACATATCAGAAGAACAGACCGGACTGTACGGTAAGTGTGCTTGTTGGATTCACAGGAGTGTGAGCGGGCTTGCTCGTTGATCTTCTGATCCCTCAATACCCGGGTGGCCGTTACGTTTAGCAGACCACTTGCGGCTTGTGGGTGTTTAATATGTTCATCACCTGCTGCCGGCGTATTGACGAGTCTTTAGAGTCCTACACAGAGGTTTCCTGGCTCAAGCAAAACAAAATAGGAGCGCATATGAGATATGTGCGGGACCGAGAATAATGTGTGTATGTGATACCGTATTCTATTCTCGTGATGAATGTATCGATTGGTTGTATGCGATATAACCTAGTTATTGAATCGAGGATTGATTCGATAAGTCAATACATTGGATATTAGTCGGTCATATGCGATATGACCGGATCGTTAAATCAAGTATTGATTTAATGATTTAATGTATAATTATATATTTGATATATTACTTTGCATTAACTAGTATTGGTTCACTTAAGATGGATTTTCTCACTTGATGTGCACATTGTATATAAGATATAGTTTTGTGCACTAGTTTGTACCATGTTTGATGATACATGCAAACTTGGGTGTGTATGATTAAACCATGATTAAGTTAATGGTTAGGGTTTGATTTACTTATTTATTTATTTCTTTTCATATATTTTTGGACAAGAAATGAAATGGTTGCTTCTTTTGTTTTTTGTTGAAGCTTCATGAATCTTTGAAAGCTTGACCATTTTATTTCTTTCCTTAACCCTAACCATTTACTTAAACCCTAGTTTATTCTCTACACTTGTTAACCTAACCCATGGTTGCATTATGATAAGATCAATTGATTTTATTATTATCATGATATTCTTTTTCTTCTTCTTCTTCTTCTTCTTCAAGAAGAAGAAACCATTGATAGATTTGCTACCTCCAATGGTGTCATGATCAAAAGAGTGAGAAATCCAAATCCAAAGTGAACCCACTGTTAGTTATATGTATGCCCTAGAGGCCATTACTGTACATATGATGTATATTGGAGTGGATGCTAGGACGTATATAGGGAGGACTTTCTTGCTCGACATGATAGTATGCTATCTGGTTACACTTTACCTTAACGTGTACACTGACTGTCTCTCTGTTACATGTTGGTAAAGCCCTTAGGATGTGTGCTTGACTACCTGGACTGTGATGCAGATCATACTAGTGGGGACATGGTAGTCCATAAGTACATCCTTCAAAGTCCCTAGTCGTGGGTGTATCGAGACGGGGCATCGATATACCAGAGTAGACTAGCGTATACCTTCTCGACCCATACAGATGGGCGATGGATGATCCCATATCCATTGGTGTTTGACATCAGAGATGATATACGGGTGCTCAGTAGAGACTGGGTACACTGGACGGACTCGCCGAGAACTCCCAGATGGTATTATACCTCACGTCAGATGGCAGTTCTCTGGTGACACTGGTACAGAGTAGTCTGTTGACCCGAGATCGTCATAGAGTCTTGTGTGGTTCCCACTGTGCTTTGATTTCCATCTTACCACGTCCAAGAGGGCATGCAAAACGGTGGTTTTTGGGTACAGTCCCGAGTCACATGGAGGCAATGAGCGATAGGAGGGGATTCGTCTCTCCCGGTATAGGGGGTTGATGTTGCGCTGTGTTCGATTGGCTATAACAGGAAATCCCTGGCCAGGGTTGCTGAGATTTACTGGTAAGTGTTACCAGTAGTTTCTCGAATTGTTATAGACCTCATATCGACACGACTTATCGAGCTATTGGGGTCTGACGTTTACCACCCCTAGGCAAGATATGCGACATATCAGACGATCAGACCGGACTGTACGGTAGTGTTACTGGTCGGATTCACTGGAGTGTGAGCGGGCTTGCTCGTCGATCTTCAGATCGCTCAATACCCAGGTGGCCGTTACGTTTAGCAGACCGCTTGCGGCTTGTGGGTGTTTGATATGATCATCACCTGCTGCCGGCGTATTGACGAGTCTTTAGAGTCCTACACAGAGGTTTCCTGGCTCAAGCGAAACGAAATAGGAGCGCATATGAGATATGTGCGGGACCGAGAATAATGCGTGTATGTGATACCGTATTCCATTATCGCGATGAATGTATCGATTAGGTTATATGCGATATACCCTAGTTATCGAATCAAAGGTTGATTCGATAAGCCGATACATAGGATACTGGTCGGTTATATGCGATATGACCGGATCGTTAAATCAAGTGTTGATTTAATGATTTAATGTATAATTATATATTTGATATATTACTTTGCATTAACTAGTATTGGTTCACTTTAAATGGATTTTCTCACTCGGATGTGCGCATTACATATGCGATATGATTTTGTGCACTTGATTGTATCATGTTTGATGATACATGTTTACTTGGTTAAGTGCAAAGAATTAAACCATGGTTAAAAGAATGGCTAGGGTTTCATTTCCTTTATTTATTTGTTTATTCATTTTGGAAAAGAAGAGAAAAGAATGGTTGCTAGTTTTGGAGTTTAGTTGAAGCTTCATGAAGTTTTGATCAAGTCAACCATTCTTATCTCATCCTTAACCCTAACCATTCTTACTAACCATGATTCATTCTCCACACTTGACTATAGTTAATGATATGATAAGTATTTGTTTTTCTATTATTTTTCATAACTTATCATATATTTCTTTCTTCTTCTTCTTCATGAGCAAGGAAGAAAAAGCTTTCTTCATCAATGGTGTTTGATGATAAAGAGTGAGAAATCCAATTCTAAAGTCTACCCACTTCCTATTTCTTCATCCTCTACCTCTTGCCAAGTAGTAGAGTGTGTTTCCTTCACAAGTTTTTAGGGCTTGGTGAAGGTAGAGCTTGATTTAGCGATGCCTCGACGTAGATCATCTTCGGCATGGACATCGACGACCTAGCTCACTTTTTCTCCGACGAAGCCGACTCTAGAGCCCGGATTCCTTTTGGACAGCGGAGATGACTTCGTTGCGGAGCTATGGAGGTGGAGCACCGGATCTACAAAGGTTGTATTTCCGTTTTCCCATTAGTTAATTGTTAACTAGTTAGTTTGTTCGCCTAGATTTCTAGCCAACGATCCGTAGTCGGGTCTCTCGGCACCCATAAATTTTTATATTGGCATGTTCGATGCCTTGTGAGTCCTCCTTGGGGTGCCTAGGAACCCAGCAGTGGTATCAAAGCCTAGCTAGAGCCTTAGGCGAAGTCTAGACGGATTTTGAAACCCGAACGAACCCGAAAACCCCAATACAAATTGCTCTCTGTACTTTTTCTGAAAACTTGGATTTTTCAACATTAAAAATATGCAGAAAAATCAGCAGGGGATTATAAGGGTTACTGTAAAATTCGATGCCATGATTCCATAAAATAAGCGCGGATCCGCGGCATGAGAGTGCTCATGCGGCGGATCCGCGGCTAATTTATCGTTTTGCGCATCTAATTTTGTACAGTAATTCCTCTTATGCAATGCTGGTTTTCCTGGGAATTTTTAATTGTTTTTCAAGAGTTGAATTTTCTGAGTTGTTTTGGGGATTCGAATGTTCGATCGGTTTATCAAATTTTGTCTATTTGGCTTTCCGGATAAATTTTAGAATATGTTAAAAAGTTCGACCGGATATAAATACCCAATTTTTCCCCTGTCGGGAAATTTCCAAGTGTTGGATTTTTCCGTAGTTTAACGACGTTCTAAGTAGTGCAAGTAACGCGATGGTCCCTCTGGAAGACAACAAACCTTAACTCGATTATGTGACCGTCTTGAACTGCCCTTTGAACCTTCGGGTTTGGGGCAGTACGGCGTGCCACATGTGAGGCGTTGGCTTGACCCTTCTACGGCTGGACCGTTGGTACTGAGGCACGAACGGAATGTTGTTAGACTTGTTTCATGTGTTGATCTGTATCGGGAAAACTTGGGTGTTCGAATGTTCAATCGGAAAGTTTAACATTTTCTAATTATCTGGAATGGGATACAATAATTGGAATTCACAAAAAGTTATGAGATAACTGAATGAATGTTATAAACATAGCAGTTTAGTCTCACTTGATCGGTTGCCACGGAATTTTGATGTGATCAAAAGTCCGTCGCAATCACGTAGCGTACGCGGATATTCGCCGGGTAAACTTAATAGACAGCCTCACTCCATAGCCCCGACCAAGTGACTGTAGGAGAACCCCGTCGCCGAAAGCATCCGTTCGGGTGCTCTCGGTAGCGGTGTTCCGCCTTGGTGCACTTCGTCGACGGTATCAGGGGTGCAGCCGCCTACTAAAGTTTGCGACGAGTATTCGATCAGGATGTCGGGAATCTTGTTGAATTGCCCGACTCGATATTGAAAAGTGTTTTCGATAATGAGACTAAAATGCGGGGTTTATAATTGTTAGGCATGCGATGTCTAAGGAATTCATTCGGTCAGGCATGTGATGTCTGAGGTGGTTGCGGATTCCAACTGTTGTAGTTTTGCACTTTCTTTTCTGTGACCGTAAGTGTAATATGTGCTATCGCCGGTTTCGTTGCTATATGTCAACGACAATTGGGATGGACATATTTACTTACGTTGATGACATGTGATGTTATGTGTTGCTGGATATGTTATATTGGAGAGTCGTGTTTGAATAGCCGGGGGTTTTTATATGAGATGAGTGTTTTTCATTTTCATTCATGTAAAAACTTGTATGTAATATTCTTTTATTGGGGTGCTTCCAGGTTGCGGAAGTAGTCACCGTTTGTATATTATTTACTTTTCCGCACTAGGATAGACCCAAGGAGGAGGGCACAAGTAACCGAGTTCTGGAGTCCAGTGGGAGACCAACTCGAGGAGTCGAGTCCGGGTCTCCTAACTCTAGAATTGGTAGGGTTGCTTGCCGCTCTCGTAGGGGTCTAGGGGTGTGGGTTTGGCTATTCATCACGACCGTGGAATCCGTGTTTTATACTGGCTCGTATTGAAAACACGGACGTCCTAGTATATCCAATATTTCATATGATTCTTCTGCTGCGATATCTGTGATGTGATCATGTGATGTTCTATGATAGATACAGTATATAGTATATATGATATATTATATAGACGTTACTTATGTTTTACACCCGCGCTAGCCCTGCCCTGCTCTGTCGTTAGTTACCTAACCTAACGGTGCACGAGGGGACATCGAGGCGAATGCGGATGGCATAAGTGTACGTCGTATTTATCTGTGATGTTTAGGTACTTAAATGATGGGACTTCATTAATGAGATTAATGAAATAAAAGAAACCTAAGATGTTGTAGAATCGAATTTCAAAATTAAAACAGGTAGCTACAGTTCTTGCTTTGCACAGAGGTATATGTGATATATCCTGCACCTTATTCGATAAGGAAAGGACCGAGATCCCTTCACCGGGAGTGACTCCTTTAGCAATAACTGGCAGATGCTACACACTCGGTTTGCCTTTTGATTGCTTTTAAGAGTTTTTGCTTTGCACAGTGATATATACGATATATCCCGCACCTCATTCGACGAGGAAAGGACCGACGATCCCTTCACCTGGAGTGACTCCTTTAGCAAAACTAGAAAAGCCTCAAAAGCACTCCATTTTAAAATCATTTGATTCTACAACGATATCAAGTTCATTACGCAATAGGTTTTCAGAAAAACCTGTCGTAGCCCTCCGTCATTTCAGATAAGTTGTAGTTAGTATTCGTGCTGCGTTTGTTGGCCTTTGTCAAGGCGCAGTGTGCGGTAGCTAACTGGTGCTTATCTGCTTATGCATATGATGCAGATTGAGTTAGGGTAGTCGTGCGACCTTGTTGGCCTTTGTCAAGGGCAGTGCGGGTGGGTTTAATTCAATCAGGAAATGACTGGTTGAACTTGACTAGCATCCTATGGTTTGTTGGCCTTTGTCAAGGTCATAGGAGGTTAGGGGCAAAATATTATCGGGAATTTCAAGTGTTGAAATTTGCAATGAGATTGCATACCTTCTATGAGATAGTTGGATCCCGATACCCGCTGCGAGTAAGAGTTACTCCTGGGAGAGTTTTATACATTACAATTAGCCGATCAAGTAGGTATCTAGAAAGGTGTCAACGAGGTTACGCCTCTGGGAAAACGAGGTTTACATTAATTAGGTTCGTGCGAAAGCACGGGGGACCTCCCTCAAAGTACCGACACTGGCCTGGCTGAAAGATTGGCGAACCTGTAGTGTGTAATTAATCCCGGCTAGTCTTTTCTTTTAGGGTTTAAAGGAAGATTTGATAAAAAGCAGTGGGAGCCATCCTGATTAGATAAAATAATAACCAATCTATTCTTGACAGAGCGCACGCTGAGTGTTTTCTTCTCTCTCTCTCCAGGTAGCGACCATATCACGCCTTAATCAAGATAATAATACGGATTATTGACCGAACCCGCTTGTTATACTGAGCTGGGGAACGTTGGTCCCGCTCCAACTTATAATTGTTATAAGACAGAGCAGGAAATTGGGGAATACCAGATTTCCCGTGCCGCCCAAACGAAGAGAGTGCATGCAGATGCATCATCTTCGGGTGTGTTCATTACAGAGAGCTGTTTCTCAGTATCCTCTGCGTCCTGGGTATTTGATACCAGATCAGGATCCCAGATATGTAATCTGTTACATAGGGCTACAGAAAGGTAGAGAACTGAGAACGAGTGATAAGTTTCATGAGGCAGAAAACGGGGCAAGTGTTGCAGCCAAGTCTGTTGGTCACTGTCACCCTGTATTATCAATACATTGATTCTGAACGAATGTTATTAGATACCGAACCTGATATACAAAATCATATCACTCTCTTTGTTAGAAAAGAAAGGATATAATTTTGTATTGTTGGATAATGTTTTGAACATTTCCTATATCAAAAGTTGATCGGTTCAGGCACGTTATCTAAAAGCGTTGATGTTCTAAATCAAACTACAGTTCTTAGTATATGGAACACACATAAGAGGAAGAGTTCAGAAATGAACGGATCCTTCTTAAGGCATTGTAGACTAGGTCATATCTATGCGACCCGACTGGCTGTAGTTACATGTAGATGCATATTTAAATCAGTTTGAATTTACATCTTGTGAAACTCGCTAGTCATATCACAAAGATAAGATGACCATAGCTCCGTTTACTGGAAACAGAGAAAGAGTTAATGAACTCTTGGGATGATACATGTTGATGTATGTAGGTCCCCTGTCTACACATGCCAAGACCGGTTCTTTATACTTCATTATATTCTCTGATAATCTCTTAAGATTCAGTCATATGTTCCTGTTGAAACATGAGTCCGAACCTTTTGAGATATTCACAGAATATAAGTTAGAAGTAAAGAACCAAAATAAAGGTATAAGTATTATGTCCTTTGATGAGATCAAGGAGGAGAATACTTGAGCACGGAAATCCTGGATTATTCTAAAGGAGAATGAGATTCTCTCTCAGCATTACTCCTCCGAATACACCATAGCACGATGGTATATCGGGGTGGAGCAATTACACCCTATGTGATAAGGTGTGCTCTATGATAAGTACTACTGAGTTACCTATTTCCTTTTTGGGAGTTATGCACTTGAGAAACTGCATACCTATTGAATAGGGTTCGAATCAAATCAGTTGCCTACCACTCCATATGAGATATGGAAAGGGAAGAGCCCATGTCTTAAGCTAGTTAAGATTTGGGGTTGTCCGGCCTATGTCTGAAAGCAAAATCCGGACAAGCTCAAGGCAAGGTCTGTTATGTAGAACTGGAAGTGTTCCAGCTATACAAACTACAGCAGATGATTTGGTACAGCCAGAGGATTAAGTAGAAACCAACGAACCTCAGCCTCTCCGCCGATCTAGTAGGGTTCCTCACCCACCTGAGAGATACTTCGGTTTCTCTATGACAGTGGGAGCGAGGAATGCATCATGAGCTGATGACCCAACTAGTTTCGAGCTGGCCATCAGGAGTGGGACTCTGTAAGAATGGCTGGATGTTTAGCGATCTGAGATGGAATCCTTATACACCAACAAAGTATGGACTTTGGTTGCTATATCTGAAGGGTTAAATCCCCATCAGGAGCATGTATATCTTGAGAAGATTACTTGGTGTACATGGAAAAGTTGAGACTTTCAAAGCTAGACTTGTTAAAGGTTTTCGTCATCGACCAGGCATGGATAATGATGAAACCTTTTCCAGTAGCTATGCTTAAGTCCATTCAGATCCTACTTGCCACGGCTACATACTATGACTGCGATATCTGGTGGTTGGGTGTCTTGACTGCTTTTCTAAATGATGATTTAGAAGAGAGCGTCTATAAGTACACAGCCAGAGGGCCTCGTAGACAGTGGGAGCAGCGGAAACGTGTGCAAGATGCTTTATAGGATAAAGCAGGCATCGTGGAGTTGGAACATCTGTTTTGATGAAGTAGTCAAAGAGTTTGACATCATAAAAATGGTAGATGAACCTTGTATAAACAAAAAGGTAGTAGAGAGTATGGTGGTGTGTTAGTGTATATGCCCTAGAGGCCATTACTGTATCATACTGGTTTGTATATTACTTAATGGATGCTTGGGATATTCACCTTGTATATACAATCTTGCTCAAAATAGTAGTATGCTACTTGGTTTGTTTCTACTTCAATGTGTACATGTGTTTATTTTTGTATATCGCCTATACACATTAGTGGAGCCCTTAGGATCTTTGCTTGATTACCAGCGATGTGATGGCCGTCACACTAGTGGGGCTGGGTAATCTATAAGCACATCCTTATGCAGGTCCCTGGTCGCAGGACTATCGAGACAGGGCATCGATACTCCGGAGTAGACCAGTGCATGCGCTTCTCATCCCAGTGTGGGAGACGGTCTGTCCCACAGCCGTCAGTACGTCGTACTTGAGATAGTATGCGGGTGCTCGTTAGGTTACGGGTACACTGGACAGGACTCGTCGGGAACTGACTAGTTGGTATTATACCTATCGTCAGTTATCAGTTCCCAGGTGACATGAGTACAGCTTAGTCCGCTGACTTGACACTGTCATTCCGCCTCGAGTGTGTTCCCACTGTACTTTGATCACTACCCTACCACGGCTCAAAGGAGTCGTGCAAACAGGTAGTGGTTGGGTGCAGTCCCGAAGCACTTGGAGGCAGTGACGGTTAGACAGGATTCGTCTCTCCCGGTATTGGGGGTTGACATCGCGCTGTGTCTAGGAGAGCCATTACACGAGTAGTCCCTGGCCAGGGCAAACGAGATATACTGGTAGGTTTCCAGTGTTATCTCAGGGTGTTTTGGGCTTCGCTCCGGCACGACTTGTACCGCTATTGGGGGACTGACGTTTACCGCCCCCTAGGCCCGCCATGCGATGTATCAGACGAACAGACCGGACTGTATGGAGAATGTCACACTCAGGCTCAGTAGGAGTTCAGATGGGTTTCGCCTCGTCGGTCTTCTTGTCGGCATTACCTGGGGACCGTTACGCACAGCTAGTGCCGCTTGCGGTCTGTGGTTAAACCCACTGCCAGCGTAGTGTCGAGTCTTTAGAGTCCCACACAGAAAGCTTTTCTCCTTTAGGCAAAAGAGTAGAGGTCGCATGGTATTGCGACAGGTCGCATGGTTTTGCGACAGGGTTCGGTCACATCCGTGCACTTGTGCGCGTACAGTGTCCGGACAGTTTACACTAGCGGGCTTTGGTTTAAGCCAGATCCTAGTGTACCTTATGGGATTGGATTTATCCAGTGTGCATTCGTGTTCCTCGAAACGCGGATGCGGGTGTGTATGCACAGTTGACAGGGAGACAGAGGCAGTGGATTCTCATTAGGGTTGTTGACAGTTGACCGTTGACTATTTGACTTTTTGCTCAACCCTAATGAGAATATGATATGTGATTAACTATTATATTAATTAAGTATTATGGTGATATGGTTGTTGACTTTGTTGACTTGTTGACTTTTGTTGACTTGTTGACTTTGTTGACTTGTTGACTTTTGTTGACTTGTTGACCGGTTGACTAGGCTTGACTAGTTGACCATCATGATAACCATAGCCATCATTTCATGGCAAAGACTTTTGTTTGCTTGCTCATTTGTACAAAATGAGTGCATGAAATGATATGGTTATGGTTGCTTCAACCATCACATAAGACTTTTGTTTGTATGATGAGTTATCATGACTTTGGATTATGAGAGGGTGAAAGACAAAAGAGAGCCTCATTCTTTCTTGCTCATTCTCTCTCTTGTTCTTGAGCTCTCCTCTTGCTCTCACCCTCAACCTCTTCCTCCCTCTCTTGATTCTATGGTTCTCTTGTCTCATGAGTTGAGAATCAAGAACCATAGATAAAATCCTATTCTATTTCTTCTCTACTCATTCTAGTTCACTAGGTTTAGCAAACCAAGTGGACTAGTTTCTTCAAAGAACGAAGAAGGAGCTAAAGGTTGGAGCTTTCAGGTGGATCTATCTTCGGCGTACGGAGACGACGAGAAGAAGCCATCGGACCACCATCGGAGCTTTGAAGACGAAGGAGTTCAAGACAAGCAAGGTATAACCCCCTAACCGAGTAGCTAGAAACTCATAGTTAGGTGTTAGATAGATGTTTAACCAAGATCCGGGTTATAGGTCCATGTTACCACCTCCGTAAAAATTGTTTTTTACCAAATTCCGCTTTCCTGAAAGTACCGGGAGAGGTAGCATGGACTTACAGTGGTATCAGAGCCTAGTTAAACTCTATCTAACATGTTAGCAAGTAACTAGAAGATCGATCAACGAAAAAGTCCCGAAACAAACCCCAAAAATTTGCAGTTTCTGTCGATTTTTCCACTGTTCAAAAGTTGATTATTTTAACACCTAAAATCGGCTCAGGCTTTTCTGTGAGCACCCACCAAAAATTGTCCAACGTTCGAGTCAAAGGGCCGCGGAAACGCGGCGGGAGCACGCTCCCGCCGCGGATCCGCGGCCGAGTCGACTCGGCCGAGGTAAATTTTTGGTGCAGTGTTTTTATGGGGGTATTTTGGGATTTTTAGCATATATATTTTCAACCCAGATTTTCCAGAACGAAAATTTTATTTTGGGGTCCCGAAAATCCGTATTTTGATCGAACTTCTAAAAGACTTGAGCTAACGGGTTTTTCTGTAATGTGATATTTGTATTGAACGTCTACTAATCGCTATATGTCGATTAGTGGGGGTTATACAAATCTGTGATCTGTAATGTTGATGGAATGTGTATATGAATATGTTGGATTGTCGCGGGTGAATAGCCGGGGGTTGTGAGACGAGAGTTTTCTTTTCTTTCAATTCATGTAAATTTGTAAATTGATGTAATAATTATTTGTATGGCCGCACAACCGGGTCGGGGTTGTAGCCGTCATTGTATAATTTCTTTTTACTGTTTTTGCTCCTAGGATAGACCCATGGAGGGGGTGCACAAACTACCGGGTATGCCGAAGTGTCGAGTGGCCTACTCATGGAGATGAGGGAGGTTACTACGCTTCAGGTACTTGGCGGGTAGTTTGCCGCACCCGTAGGGGTCTTGGGTGGGGTATTTGGCTATTCACCGCGACCGTGTAATCTGTCTTTTGTTACAGGCTCGTACAAATTACAGATTCCTAGTATATCCAATGTATTCATCTGTGATCTGAAATGTTTATCATTGCAGTATATCTTTATATGATATTATTTAGGCGTTGCTTATGTTTTACAGACGCGCTAGCCCAGCCCCCGCTCTGTCGTTAGTTAAGTAACCTAACGGGTAATGACGGGGCCCCGTGGCGAATGCGAATGGCATAAGCGTACGTCATATTTTGGTTGTTTTCTGCAATGGTAGGATTAAATGATGGGACGCATTAAAAGAACTAATGCAAGAATATCACGCATTAAAAGAACTAATGCAAGATAATAAACCAAGTTAAAGTCGTTGGAACACTTTCGAAAAACCACTCGGTTCTTTTCAAAACAACTTTTAAATGCGGAGCTTGAGCCACTCCTTTTAAAAGCTATCTCGTTCCATCGACCAAATCAAGTTCACTACGTTCACGGTTTTGCCAAAACCATCCGTAGCCCTCCGTCGTTTCACATGAATAGTCAATAGTATTCAAGCTGTGTTTGTTGGCCAAAGTCAAGGCACAGTGATTGGTAGCTATTGGGTATTCATGTGCAGCATAGATAGATGCGTTGGTTTGGAACAGTCGTACTGCCTTGTTGGCCAAAGTCAAGGGTAGGTGCGGGTGGATTCAAATTAACCTGGAGAACGACGGGCAGAACTTGACATGTGACTTATGATTTGTTGGCCAAAGTCAAGGTCATAAGAGCATGGGGCAAAAATCCACATCGGGAGTTTCATAAGTACTGAAACTTGCTAGATTTGCATACCATTTGGAGTGTGATGATTCTGGTAGGATTCCTTCAGTTTCGTCACGCGATGATATTTGGATCCCGATCCTACTGTGAGTATATGCTACTCCTCGGGAAATTTCTCACTTAACGATCAATGCTATAAACCTAGTAGGTGCCTAGAAAGGTGTTAGCGGGGCTACGCCCCCAGGGAAAAGAGGTTCTTTAATTAAGGAACTTCGCGAAAGCGTTGGAAAACCTCCCTCGAAGTACCGACACCGGCCTGGCTGAACGGTTAAGCAAGTATTGTACGGTGGGATTGATCCTGACTAATTCTTCCTTTATGGTTTGAGGAGGGATTCGAGAAACAGTGGGAGCCATCCTGTTTAGACAAACTAAAAACCACTCTAAACTTGCAAGAGCATCATGCTGAGTGTTTCTTCTTCTCTCTCCTAATTGCAGCGACCAATCAACATGACTGGACTTAAGTTACTCCTAGATAAAAACAAACTGACAGGGCCAAACTACAAAGATTGGCTCAGGAATGTCAAGATAGCAATCACTTACGACAAGCTGGGGTATCTTCTTACCACCAAAGCTCCCCCTGTCCCTGGTCCAACTTCCAGCATCGCGGATAAGGAAATCCGCAAGACTTGGGAGATTGATAGCGCGAAGGCCAAATGCCTCCTGCTTGCCTCGATGGACAACGAACATCAGAGGAGGCACGAGAATATGGACATGGAATCCATATTGCTTCATACAAAAGAACTGTATGGAGAGCAATCTCATATCGCAAGATACGAAGCGTCGAAAAAGTTATTTTCGACAAGAATGGCCGTCGGATCATCAGTAGCCGAGCACGTGCTAAAGATGATCGGCTTCATTGAGGAGCTCGCTGACCTAGGGATCACATTGGAGAGTGAGCTATATACGGATATAGTTCTCCAGTCCCTTCCTTCCACTTACGCCCAGTTTATACTGAACTTCAACTTACAAGAAAAAGAGGTTGAACTTTCAGAGCTCCTCAACTTGCTGAGGAGCGCAGAGGGCACCCTACAGAAAGGTAGGGATACATCCACTTTGTTTGTAGGAGGATCATCTTCTTCTAGGTCCAAGGCGAAAGCCAAGGGAAAGAAGAAGAAGGCCCCCGCCAAACCAAGGGGCGGTGTTAGTAAAGTGGATACGAAGGGAAAAGGTAAAGCAACAAAGATAGCGGGGAAGCTTGTGGATAAGGAAGAATGCTTCTATTGTCATAAGAAAGGACACTGGAAGAATGATTGCAGGGCCTGGAAGGCCAGAACACAGGAATTGAAGCAGGTTGCAGCTTCAGCTTCAGGTGTGTATGTTATTGAAAACTGTCTTTCAATAAACTCTACTTCCTGGGTATTGGATACCGGATCAGGATCTCATATCTGTAATTCTTTGCAGGCGTTGAGAAACCGTAGGGTTTTGAAGGCAGGTGACATGACCCTCAGAGTTGCGAACGGAGCTAGCATGGATGCTAAAGCCGTGGGGGACTATCACCTGGGAATGTCAGATGGACATGTTTTGGTTTTGCGTAATTGCTTTTTTTGTACCCAACGCAACTTGTAATATCATTTCTGTATCTTTAGTTTCTAAAGAAGGTTATGAATTTGCGTTTGTAAGTAATGTTGTAAACATTCACCTTAAACAAGTTTTGATTGGGTCAGGTACATTGAGTGATGGTATATACGTGTTAAACCAACCACAGATTTTTAATGTCCAGAATACACACAAGAGAAAGTCTCCAGAAATAAATCAGACTTTCTTATGGCATTGTAGATTGGGTCACATCAATGAGAGAAGGTTGACGAAGTTACATACAGAAGGGTATTTGAATGCGTTCGAATATCAGTCGTATGCCACTTGTCAATCCTGTCTCAAAGGAAAGATGACAAAGACTCCGTTTACTGGACATGGAGTAAGAGCGAGCGAGCTCTTGGGACTCGTACACAGTGACGTGTGCGGTCCAATGTCTACACATGCCCGAAGCGGACATTCTTACTTCATTACTTTTACGGATGACTTCTCAAGGTACGGTTATGTCTTCTTGATGAAACATAAGTCCGAGGCCTTTGGAAAATTCCAGGAGTATAAGAATGAAGTAGAGAAACAGACCGGCAAAAGTATTAAGATTCTAAGATCGGATCGAGGTGGAGAATACTTAAGTGCCGAGTTCCTGGACTATTTAAAAGAGAACGGAATTCTCTCTCAGCTTACTCCTCCATACACCCCGCAACATAACGGTGTATCGGAGAGACGGAACCGCACCCTATTGGATATGGTGCGGTCCATGATGAGTAACGCTGAGTTACCGCGATCATTCTGGGGATATGCGCTAGAATCAGCAGCATACCTTCTGAACCGAGTTCCTACTAAGACCGTGTCTACTACACCATATGAGATGTGGTGTGGGAAGAGACCCTATCTTAAGCACATTAAAACATGGGGATGTCCAGCTTTTGTCAAAAAGCAGCATGCGGACAAGCTCGAGGCACGCTCGGTACAGTGCAAGTTTGTGGGGTATCCGAAGAACTCCAAAGGATATTTCTTCTACTGTGAAGAGGAACAAAAAGTTCTTGTTTCTCGTCATGCCTACTTCTTGGAAACTGAGTTTTTGGAAACCCAGATAAGTGGGAGCACAGTAGAACTGGAAGAAATTCCAGAACCACGGACTATTACTGAAAGTTTAGTGGAACCAGAGGGTTTGGAAGAACAGGACATTCCTACGCCGCTCCGCAGGAGTAGTAGGCAGACTCATCCGCCCGAGAGATACTACGGTTTTCTCATAGACGGGGATAGAGAGGATTGCATCATAGATTATGATGAGCCTACTAGCTTCCAGCAGGCCGTTCAGAGCGTTGACTCAGTGAAATGGCTGGATGCAATGCGGACCGAAATGGAGTCCATATACACCAACAAGGTATGGACGTTGGACATTGCTCCAGACGAGGTAAAACCCGTAGGATGCAAGTGGATCTTCAAAAGGAAGATTGGTGTAGATGGACAGGTTGAGACCTATAAAGCTAGGCTGGTAGCAAAAGGTTTCCGTCAAAGACCTGGCTTGGACTACGACGAAACCTTTTCTCCAGTAGCCATGCTGAAATCCATTCGGATCCTTCTTGCCATTGCTGCCTTCCACGATTATGAGATCTGGCAAATGGACGTAAAGACAGCTTTTCTAAATGGAAATTTAGAGGAGTGTGTCTATATGGACCAGCCAGAGGGTTTCATTCAGAGTGGGAGCAGCGGAAAGGTGTGCAAGTTGCTTAAGTCCATCTATGGACTAAAGCAGGCATCGCGGAGTTGGAACATCTGCTTTGATGAGACGGTCAAAGAATTTGGCTTTATCAAAAATCCAGATGAACCATCCATCTATAGTAGATTTGTAGCGAGAACTGTAGTATTCCTCGTTTTATACGTGGATGACATTCTCTTAATAGGAAATGACATTCCTATGCTACAATCTGTCAAGGGGTTCTTGTCACACAAGTTCTCCATGAAAGACCTGGGTGATGCCTCGTACATTCTGGGTATCCGGATCTACCGTGACAGATCCAAGAGGATATTAGGACTTTCTCAGTCCAGGTACATCGACACCATACTGAAGAGATTCAGTATGGAAGATTCCAAGCGCGGTAACCTTCCGGCTTGTCACGGGATCACCCTCTCTAAAGAGATGTCTCCCAAGACTGATTTGGAGAGGGATCGCATGTCTATTACGCTTCTGCGGTAGACTCTATAATGTATGCGATGTTGTGTACCAGACCGGATGTAGCTTATGCACTGAGTGTGGTAAGCCGGAATCAGTCAAACCCTGGGGAGAAACACTGGATAGCGGTAAAGAACATTCTCAAGTACCTGAGAAGGACTAAGGAGATGTTCTTGGTGTATGGCGGAAAAGACCTCCAGATCGAGGCCTTTGCTGACTCCAGCTTCCAGAGTGACAAGGATGATTCCAAGTCCATGTCGGGCTTTGTCTTTACCCTCAATAGAGGGGCGGTGTGTTGGAAGAGTTCCAAACAGGAAACCGTTGCAGACTCGACGATGGAAGCGGAATACATCGCTGCATCTGATGCCGCAAAAGAAGCTGTCTGGATGAGGAAGTTCTTGAAAGAACTTCAGGTGGTTCCGTCCGTTGTTGATCCAATACCTCTGTATTGCGACAACAACGGGGCTATAGCTTTAGCGAAGGAACCCAGGTCCCATCAGAGATCCAGGCACATCTTGAGGCGGTATCACCTGATCAGGGAGATCGTGGATCGCCAGGAGATCGAGGTTCGGAGAGTCGCTTCAGAAGATAACACTGCAGATCCATTCACCAAGGCCCTGCCCCAGACTCAGTTCGAGCGGCTGATCGAGATGATAGGTCTTCGATACGCCAGTACATGGCCTTAGTGCAAGTGGGAGATTGTTAGTGTATATGCCCTAGAGGCCATTACTGTATCATACTGGTTTGTATATTACTTAATGGATGCTTGGGATATTCACCTTGTATATACAATCTTGCTCAAAATAGTAGTATGCTACTTGGTTTGTTTCTACTTCAATGTGTACATGTGTTTATTTTTGTATATCGCTTATACACATTAGTGGAGCCCTTAGGATCTTTGCTTGATTACCAGCGATGTGATGGCCGTCACACTAGTGGGGCTGGGTAATCTATAAGCACATCCTTATGCAGGTCCCTGGTCGCAGGACTATCGAGACAGGGCATCGATACTCCGGAGTAGACCAGCGCATGCGCTTCTCATCCCAGTGTGGGAGACGGTCTGTCCCACAGCCGTCAGTACGTCGTACTTGAGATAGTATGCGGGTGCTCGTTAGGTTACGGGTACACTGGACAGGACTCGTCGGGAACTGACTAGTTGGTATTATACCTATCGTCAGTTATCAGTTCCCAGGTGACATGAGTACAGCTTAGTCCACTGACTTGACACTGTCATTCCGCCTCGAGTGTGTTCCCACTGTACTTTGATCACTACCCTACCACGGCTCAAAGGAGTCGTGCAAACAGGTAGTGGTTGGGTGCAGTCCCGAAGCACTTGGAGGCAGTGACGGTTAGACAGGATTCGTCTCTCCCGGTATTGGGGGTTGACATCGCGCTGTGTCTAGGAGAGCCATTACACGAGTAGTCCCTGGCCAGGGCAAACGAGATATACTGGTAGGTTTCCAGTGTTATCTCAGGGTGTTTTGGGCTTCGCTCCGGCACGACTTGTACCGCTATTGGGGGACTGACGTTTACCGCCCCCTAGGCCCGCCATGCGATGTATCAGACGAACAGACCGGACTGTACGGAGAATGTCACACTCAGGCTCAGTAGGAGTTCAGATGGGTTTCGCCTCGTCGGTCTTCTTGTCGGCATTACCTGGGGACCGTTACGCACAGCTAGTGCCGCTTGCGTTCTGTGGTTAAACCCACTGCCAGCGTAGTGTCGAGTCTTTAGAGTCCCACACAGAAAGCTTTTCGCCTTTAGGCAAAAGAGTAGAGGTCGCATGGTATTGCGACAGGTCGCATGGTTTTGCGACAGGGTTCGGTCACATCCGTGCACTTGTGCGCGTACAGTGTCCGGACAGTTTACACTAGCGGGCTTTGGTTTAAGCCAGATCCTAGTGTACCTTATGGGATTGGATTTATCCAGTGTGCATTCGTGTTCCTCGGAACGCGGATGCGGGTGTGTATGCACAGTTGACAGGGAGACAGAGGCAGTGGATTCTCATTAGGGTTGTTGACAGTTGACCGTTGACTATTTGACTTTTTGCTCAACCCTAATGAGAATATGATATGTGATTAACTATTATATTAATTAAGTATTATGGTGATATGGTTGTTGACTTTGTTGACTTGTTGACTTTTGTTGACTTGTTGACTTTGTTGACTTGTTGACTTTTGTTGACTTGTTGACCGGTTGACTAGGCTTGACTAGTTGACCATCATGATAACCATAGCCATCATTTCATGGCAAAGACTTTTGTTTGCTTGCTCATTTGTGCAAAATGAGTGCATGAAATGATATGGTTATGGTTGCTTCAACCATCACATAAGACTTTTGTTAGTATGATGAGTTATCATGACTTTGGATTATGAGAGGGTGAAAGACAAAAGAGAGCCTCATTCTTTCTTGCTCATTCTCTCTCTTGTTCTTGAGCTCTCCTCTTGCTCTCACCCTCAACCTCTTCCTCCCTCTCTTGATTCTATGGTTCTCTTGTCTCATGAGTTGAGAATCAAGAACCATAGATAAAATCCCATTCTATTTCTTCTCTACTCATTCTAGTTCACTAGGTTTAGCAAACCAAGTGAACTAGTTTCTTCAAAGAACGAAGAAGGAGCTAAAGGTTGGAGCTTTCAGGTGGATCTATCTTCGGCGTACGGAGACGACGAGAAGAAGCCATCGGACCACCATCGGAGCTTTGAAGACGAAGGAGTTCAAGACAAGCAAGGTATAACCCCCTAACCGAGTAGCTAGAAACTCATAGTTAGGTGTTAGATAGATGTTTAACTAAGATCCGGGTTATAGGTCCATGTTACCACCTCCGTAAAAATTGTTTTTTACCAAATTCCGCTTTCCCGAAAGTACCGGGAGAGGTAGCATGGACTTACATGGTGAACCTCGTAGAGTACGTGGATGACATACTCTTGATGGGGAAGGAGTTTCCTATGCTACGCTCGATCAATCTCCGTCTGTCACAATGATTCTCCACATAGGATTAAAATGATACCTCCTAAATCCTGAGTTTTGGATCTATGAGATAGATTTAATTGGATGTTAGGATTCTCACTAGTTGTGGTGAGATGGAATCAATCGATCCTGGGGAGAATCACTGGAAGTGTTCCAGGGTGATAAAGACGACTGATTGTCAGTCACAGGCATTGTCTTTACCCTCAGTAAAGGGACGGTATGTTGGAAGAGTTCCAAGCTAGATACCGTGACATACTAGACGATAAAGGCACGATACATCGCTACTTAAGATGCTACCAAAGAGGCAGTCTGGGTGTATTGGTTCATAAGATGAACTATGTTCCTCCCATTGTGTGACAATGGAGTTGTGGCTTTTGCCAAGGAACGCCGGTCCCATCAGTGATCCAGACATATTCTAAGGCAGTATCACTTGATCATGGAGATGGTTGATCTCCAGGGAGATCGAGGTTAGGAGAGTAGACTCAGAGGACAACACAGCGGATCCACTCACAAAGGCCCATTCCCATAGAGAGACTTTTAAGGGGATGGTTGAGTATGAGATACTACAACCACTGCTACAGATGGCCCTAGTGCAAGTGGGAGATTGTTAGTTATATGTATGCCCTAGAGGCCATTACTGTACATATGATGTATATTGTAGTGGATGCTAGGACGTATATAGGGAGGACTTTCTTGCTCGACATGATAGTATGCTATCTGGTTACACTTTACCTTAACGTGTACACTGACTGTCTCTCTGTTACATGTTGGTAAAGCCCTTAGGATGTGTGCTTGACTACCTGGACTGTGATGCAGATCATACTAGTGGGGACATGGTAGTCCATAAGTACATCCTTCAAAGTCCCTAGTCGTGGGTGTATCGAGACGGGGCATCGATATACCAGAGTAGACTAGCGTATACCTTCTCGACCCATACAGATGGGCGATGGATGATCCCATATCCATTGGTGTTTGACATCAGAGATGATATACGGGTGCTCAGTAGAGACTGGGTACACTGGACGGACTCGCCGAGAACTCCCAGATGGTATTATACCTCACGTCAGATGGCAGTTCTCTGGTGACACTGGTACAGAGTAGTCTGTTGACCCGAGATCGTCATAGAGTCTTGTGTGGTTCCCACTGTGCTTTGATTTCCATCTTACCACGTCCAAGAGGGCGTGCAAAACGGTGGTTTTTGGGTACAGTCCCGAGTCACATGGAGGCAATGAGCGATAGGAGGGGATTCGTCTCTCCCGGTATAGGGGGTTGATGTTGCGCTGTGTTCGATTGGCTATAACAGGAAATCCCTGGCCAGGGTTGCTGAGATTTACTGGTAAGTGTTACCAGTAGTTTCTCGAATTGTTATAGACCTCATATCGACACGACTTATCGAGCTATTGGGGTCTGACGTTTACCACCCCTAGGCGAGATATGCGACATATCAGACGATCAGACCGGACTGTACGGTAGTGTTACTGGTCGGATTCACTGGAGTGTGAGCGGGCTTGCTCGTCGATCTTCAGATCGCTCAATACCCGGGTGGCCGTTACGTTTAGCGGACCGCTTGCGGCTTGTGGGTGTTTGATATGATCATCACCTGCTGTCGGCGTATTGACGAGTCTTTAGAGTCCTACACAGAGGTTTCCTGGCTCAAGCGAAACGAAATAGGAGCGCATATGAGATATGTGCGGGACCGAGAATAATGCGTGTATGTGATACCGTATTCCATTCTCGCGATGAATGTATCGATTAGGTTATATGCGATATACCCTAGTTATCGAATCAAAGGTTGATTCGATAAGCCGATACATAGGATACTGGTCGGTTATATGCGATATGACCGGATCGTTAAATCAAGTGTTGATTTAATGATTTAATGTATAATTATATATTTGATATATTACTTTGCATTAACTAGTATTGGTTCACTTTAAATGGATTTTCTCACTCGGATGTGTGCATTACATATGGGATATGATTTTGTGCACTTGATTGTATCATGTTTGATGATACATGTTTACTTGGTTAAGTGCAAAGAATTAAACCATGGTTAAAAGAATGGCTAGGGTTTCATTTCCTTTATTTATTCATTTATTTATTTGTTTATTCATTTTGGAAAAGAAGAGAAAAGAATGGTTGCTAGTTTTGGAGTTTAGTTGAAGCTTCATGAAGCTTTGATCAAGTCAACCATTCTTATCTCATCCTTAACCCTGACCATTCCCACTAACCATGATTCATTCTCTACACTTGACTATAGTTAATGATATGATAAGTATTTGTTTTTCTATTATTTTTCATAACTTATCATATATTTCTTTCTTCTTCTTCTTCATGAGCAAGGAAGAAAAAGCTTTCTTCATCAATGGTGTTTGATGATAAAGAGTGAGAAATCCAATTCTAAAGTCTACCCACTTCCTATTTCTTCATCCTCTACCTCTTGCCAAGTAGTAGAGTGTGTTTCCTTCACAAGTTTTTAGGGCTTGGTGAAGGTGGAGCTTGATTTAGCGATGCCTCGACGTAGATCATCTTCGGCATGGACATCGACGACCTAGCTCACTTTTTCTCCAACGAAGCCGACTCTAGAGCCCGGATTCCTTTTGGACAGCGGAGATGACTTCGTTGCAGAGCTATGGAGGTGGAGCACCAGATCTACAAAGGTTGTATTTCCGTTTTCCCATTAGTTAATTGTTAACTAGTTAGTTTGTTCGCCTAGATTTCTAGCCAACGATCCGTAGTCGGGTCTCTCGGCACCCATAAATTTTTATATTGGCATGTTCGATGCCTTGTGAGACCTCCTTGGGGTGCCTAGGAACCCAGCACCCACTTCCTATTTCATCATCCTCTACCACTTGCCAAGTAGTAGAGTGTGTTATCTTCACAAGTTCTATGACCAAGTGAAGATGGAGCTTGATCTTGAGTTACCTCGACGTAGATCATCTTCGGCATCGAAGTCGACGACCTAGCCCGATCATTTCTTCGACGAAACCATCGCTAGAGTCCGGGATCCGATGATCGCAGCGGGGGGACATCATCACGGAGATAAGGAAGTGGAGGACCGGATCTACAAAGGTTGTAGCCCCTTTCACTTTTTAGTTAAGTTGTTAACTTGCTAGTTTTTCGCCTATCCTCTAGTTAACGATCTTTGCTTAGGGTTTCTCGGCACAAGAAATTTTTGAATTGGACATGTTTGATCAGTTGTAGAACCTCATTAGCGTGCCTAGGAACCCTACAGTTTGCAACTCAGACAATCCAAAAGCCAGTGTTAAAGAAGGTTCGGTTAATCTTGGTCACTGAGTCATAGTCAAAAGTCGGGTCATGGTCGCTGCCAAAGAGAGAGAGAAAAGATACACTCAGCGTGCACTCTAACCTAGATCAGAATGGTTATCACTTTATCTAATCAGGAAACCTCCCACTGTAACGTCAAATTCTTCCCTAAACCTGAAAGAAGAATTAGTCGGGATCACCCGAGGAGTAAACCAACTCATCAGTGCGAATCGGGATCCAACTATCATCGCATGATAACGTGACGGAATCCGCTCACGTTATCACACTCCAGAAGGTATGCGCATATCTGGCAAGTTTCAGTTTCTTTAGAAACTCCCGATGTGATTTTTGCCCCATGCTCTTATGACCTTGACGAAGGTCAACAAATCATAATTCACATGTCAAGTTCTACCCGTCATTGTCCAGGTTAATTTGAACCCACCCGTACAAGCCCTTGACGAAGGTCAACAAGGCTATACGACTGTCCCAAACCAACGCATCTATCTATGCAGCAGAAAGGTAACAAGCAGCTACCATACACTATGCCTTGACGAAGGTCAACAAACATAGCATGAATACTACGTGCTACCCGTCTGAAATGACGGAGGGCTACGAATGGTTTCTGGAGAAAAACCTTTAACGTAATGAACTTGATATCGTTGAAGGAACCGGATAGCTTTATAAAAATATAGTGACGAAAACCTTTGCTAAAGAGGTCACTCCCGGTGAAGGGATCTCAGCTCTTTCCCCGTGGAATGAGGTGCAGGATATTCCAACTGAATACCATGATGCAAAGCAAAAGTAATCGACTATAGTGAAGTTATTGCCCTGACGCAAACTTCTGTCCAAGGGGTCACTCCCGGTGAAGGGATCTCGGCCCTTGCCTCGTCGACTGAGGTGCTGAATATTCATAACCGAATACCACTGTGCAAAACAAAAGAGAACGTCCTTGCAATAACAGCTTTTTGAAAATTGTTCCAACAACATCAGAATAGGTTTGTTTGGCATGCATTGATCCGAATCAATGCAGTCCCATCAATTGATCACACCACAAAAGAACGAAAATAATGATGTACGTATATGCCATCCACATTCGCCATTGGGTCCCGTCATCACCCGTTAGGTTAACTAACGACAGAGCGGGGACTGGACTAGCGCGAATGCAAAACATATACAACATCTACTAGTATATATATCAATATATAATATTCGCTCAAGGCGTGATAAAATGCAACATCACAGAAATGTAATAAGCATCACAGAACAATACAGATATCTGGGATCCCCGGGTTTCATAAAGCCGCTACTGAAACCCGACGTTCCCCTGGTCGTGTGGATAGCCTATGCAATGAAATCTTAGACCCCTACGGGCGCGGAAAGTTACCCGCCAAAACCTGAAGCGAGGCAGCCCCCTTCAGTAACGTGAATGGACCACCCAGCACTTCACGGAATCCGGTAACTTGAGCACCCCTCCTTGGGTCAACCTGAACCCCTTACGAGTGCGGCGAATAGCCCACCAATTCTAGAGTGAAGCCCCCTCCGTCTCAAAACCATGAGATGCGGGCCCGTTGCCCTCTAGAACCCGGCTATCCGTGCACCCCTCCGCGGGGTAATCCTAGTACAGAAAGTAAAATATACATACAACGGGTATATCGACCTCAGCCCGGTCGTGCCCCAAAAGAATAATATACAAACAGGCAGTAACGGCAGTCCACATGTCGGACGCTCGCCTCGCAATATCAAATGTACATATAAAACGAAACTGTACTACCATTGCAACCAGGCTATCCCCACGACCAATCCGCAACATCACAGCACAACACAGAACATCAACGTGAATGTCACGTTCGCAAATCCATCTAAAAAGGCTATAGCAGTTAGACATGATTTACCGATCAAATGACATTCACAGTCGCAGATATAATGTAAATACTGTGAACTAACATGTTTAAAATTTTCGATCGATCAAATTTACCGAAGTGGGCCCCAAGCACTACTGTAGCACTCAAAGAAAATCTGGGCCCAAACAGAACATACAAAACCCCCATTTCCAAGTCCAAAGAGCTCTGTAGAAAATTGGTATGGTGATCACCTATTACTGCAGCGGAACCGCGGCCAGAACAAGGGTGTGGCCGCGGTTCCGCGGCCTATCTACAGTGTCACATGACCAATTTTTCACAGAAGTCTTAAAACTTCCTGCATGTTTTTCTGCAACACACTGAAAAAATTTTCGAGCCAAAAATAATTCGACAAAAAACTGATGCTTTGAAATCGCGGTTTTGGGAATTTTGTTCGATCGAAAATGTAAACACGTTAGACCAAGCTAGACTAGGTTAATGGCGTGGCTCTGATACCATGTAGGTGCACGGCGGCGCCCCGGCCGTCGATCCGACGCCGGAATGCGGAAACGAAAATTGTACGAAACTTGTAAACCGGCACCACCGCGCACTTTAAAACCCGGATCGGGCCATTAACCTAACTCTAGCAAACTAGAAAATAGGGTAGAGAGCTATACCAAGCGATCCGTGTCCTTCGGTCTTCGGCCTCCACTCCGATCTCCTCGCGGAATCTCCGGTCTTCATTTCCTCGTCGGAACGGGCACCACATCGCTGGGTTCTTTTACGGGCTCTCACCTCTGGACCGAGGCAACTCGGGCACGAAGTTGGCAAGCCGACGTGCCCAAGAAATGCTGTAGGCTAAGTGTAGTAGCTTTGCCTCATGGGGTATGAAGTTGCCATTGATGATGGAGAAGAGAAAAGAACTTTGATTTGGAACTCTCTTTTTATCATGAATGGAAATATGAGATTGTAAGTCTACGGTAGCGCCCCGGCCGTCTACAGACGCCAAATGCGGAACAAAAACTTTTTAGCTGGCGCTATCGTATACTTTAACCCGGATCTTCCATAATTGCTAAACTAACAAACTGTAAAGAGTGTAGAAAGGTTATACCGAATGATCCGAGTCCTTCGTTCTTTAACCATCATCCCACGCTCCATTGCGGCTGCTCCAATCTCTTCGATCTCCGATCTGCTCGTCCAGGTGGCACCACGTCAACGATTCTTTAAACGGGCTCCCGCCTCTGACTTGAGGCAACTCGGTCGTCAAGTTTGCTAAAAGAGACGACCAAGAATGATGTAGAGAATGAGTAGATGACTTTGTCTCACTTCGCCCAAAGCCGTGGACGATCGGTTAATGAAGTTGCCGATGGAAATGAAATGGAACAAGAAATGAACTATGAAATTTTCATGCATCCAAAACTTTGGTCTTTTCTTTTTAACAACCATAATCTTTTCAAGTGAGTGAGTGGAGGAGGAGAGAGAGGGCCGGCCACTTTAAAGGAGGGGGGTGAGTGTAGGAACCAAGTGGTGACCATAACACAAAGCTTATCATGAAGAAAAGATCTTAACAAAAACAAAATGCATTAATGTAAACCATGACTCACTTAAACCTAGTCATCATATAATAAATGCAATCAAAGGTTCATGAACCTAGTCACCATCCTTGTCATCACATCTAGAAACTTCTAGAACACTGACTCACCTCATCTCAAGAAAAGATAAATCCGTTTTTAACCGAATGTTAAAAGACGACTGATAGAAAACTGGAAACTGGCAACTTCCAAAAGTGATCCTGAAACGACTTTCAGGATAACCCCGTAACTGTATAAAAATACCCGCATTTGTATTACGACCGAATACAAATGCAACTGAGACAAAGATATTATATCTACTCAATATAATACTCGGATCCGGCTTATACCAAAGCCGACCAGTATTAAATGCCCGAAAAATAACACGTGCGTAAACGCACGTGCATTTTCTGAACCCTGCCATAAAACCATACGGCCTCTACAACGTTTCGCCCGAACTTGGGAAACTGTCTGTGGGGGGCTCTAATGACTCGTCAGTACCCTGGCAGTGGGTTTAACCACAAACCGTCAACGGCACTAGCTATGCGTAACGGCTGCCCATGGACTGACCTCAAGGGAGGCCGATGAGGGAACTCACCCGGAAACCCTACTGAGCCTAACAGTGACAATGTATATACAGTCCGGTCCGTTCGTCAATGAGTATCGCATATCTGCCTAGGGGGCTAGTAACGTCAGACCCCCAATAGCAGTATAAGTCGTGTCGGAGTGAAGCCCAATAACACCCTGAGATACTACTGGAGTACCTACCAGTAAATCTCCTGCCACGGCCGTGGGCTATGTGTAATGGCTCTCCTAGACACAGCACGATCTTGCCCCCAATACCGGGAGAGACGAATCCCCTGCCGATCCGCTCACGTTCCTCCATATGGCTCGGGACTGGACCCAAAAGCTACCTGTTTGCACGACTCCTTTGAGCCGTGGTAGGGTAGAAATCAAAGCACAGTGGAAACTCACACGAGACAAATGACGACCTCAGGTCGATGAACTAACCTGTACACATGTCACCAGGGAACTGCTATCTGACGATATGTATAATACCAACTAGCAGATTCCCGGCGAGTCCTGTCCGGTGTACTCATAACCCAATGAGCACCTGTATACATCTTAGGTGATCCAACTGACACCAGTGGTTTGTGAGACCGGCCACCGCCCCTCGTCGGGGTCTCGACTGTATACACTAGTCTACTCCGGAGTATCGATGCCCTGTCTCGAAACTCCCACGACTAGGGACCACAATTAAGGATATGCGTATAAACCACCCTACTCTCACGTATATGATCGCCATCATACTGTAGGTAGTAAAGCAAGATCCTAAGGACTCTATCAAAGTGTAACAGTGATCAGTCACCTGAAACTGTACACGACTAATAAAGGAAAACCAGATAGCATACTATCATCTCGAGTAAGACTGTCCTACCGGTGTAGGTCCTCCGCAATCATTGCAATCACGTACCTGAGATCCAATAATTGACTATGAGGGCACTATCTCCAACAATCTCCCACTTGCACTCAAGGCTAATTATTGCGATGTCGACTACTCACAGCCCGTGTGAAACCGAACATCCAACTCCTCTACTAATCAGTTTCACAAAGCCCGTTTGTAAAACTATTGTGTTCGAGAAATAGCCTCAGTGAGTGGAACCGCCTAGATGTTTCTTTCTATATCTCTCTTAATCTCAAGTTTGCGGAGAAAGCCATCTCCCTAACTGAGTAATACCTGTCTTAGAATATGTCTGGATTTCTGATGGGACCTAGTTCATAAATGAACTCTAAATCCAAACTTCTTAGACTGTATCGATCACTGAACCTAATCAGTATCCGGCACCATGCCACCCACAGTATCCTCTTGGACCACCTGTCCATAATACTGTCCCTCTTCGTCAGAGGGAAAAACTAAAACTCTGACAATCACTCTGTCATCCACGTCACCTTTGAAGCCTGGAATGATAATCGTCTCCTGAAGGAGGCTGCCGTTATCAAATCCGCAGAACATCCACTTATGTTCTAAAACTGCTTCCTTATGTCTCTCCAGGATTAGATTAATACAAACTTATCGCATCTGGTGCAAAAACAACATCTGGTGTGGTACTTGACATCTGACGATTGACTCAATTGCCTAAGCAAGTGATCTGCCAATCATACACAGCCCTCTCCCCTTTAGTCTAAACGACACCTTTAGAGAGGGTGACTCCATCACCTGCAGGTACACCACCATGCTAGGAGTCAACTTTTCTAAAAACCATTAGAATATCTGTCAAAGTACCCACATTGGGAAATTACCCAAATCTAGATCTAAAACCATAGATCCAGAAACCAGAATGTCAAATATTATATCCATATCCTGTCTGGAGAAACAACTGTGTGACGACCACAGTACAACCGATCGTAGTATAGGAATTTTACTTCCTACTCTATGTATGTCATCCAGATACCATGACATCACACCCTACTACCTTCTTAACAGATCCATCCCCTATTCTGATGAAGTCAAACCTATGACTGTCACATCAAAATTTGATGATCTATCTCCGCTATAACTGCTCAAGTCTATAAATAGATATAAGCATCTTGCCCACTATGCTTCCGCTGCTCCCACTGACTACGACAACCCTCCTACCGGGTCTCATAGCCTGGAACAACAGTAGTGTCAAGTCTGGGTAGATAAGAACCTCCTTGTCACCGTCCTTGAGGCTACCGAAGTACCTTTCGGGTGTCTGAGGTTACCCACTGTATCTGTGGAGTGGCTAATGGAATGTCAAACCTGATTGAATATATAGGTCCTATTAAATTTTCCGTAATCGTTTGCGGTTCTGGAATCACTTCCAGTTCTACCATACTCCCACTACTGTTTTCTGAAAAAGTCCATTTTACTAAAACTGTGGCGAGTCAAGAATAATATTACTATTGATCTTCCAAATGGTAGAATATCAACCCTCGTCATAGCCAGGGTCAACCCACAAGCAGCCATTACAGAAACGTGCCCTGAGTTATCCAGAGTCTGGTTTTAAGCATAAGCTGGACAACTCCCTGTACCTTAACATCTTATAAGGTATGAACCATTCTATATCCAATATAGAAACTTTGGCACTTATTTAATTGGAACCATATTCTAATTATGCAGCTGTCTCCAGTGCATATTAACTTAATGGAAAGAGGCTAATCAGCATTACTCAACTTAGGAATCCATCCAATTATGAGTAACCTGAAAGAGAAACAAGTTTCTCAAAACCATTACTATTATCTGAATACCAATCACAAGAATCTACATCTTCAATCTCTTTGAAGAATCCCGATGCTTGTGATACCTGGTTCTGCTTTATTCTTATACCCACAACTTCTCAAAACCTAGACCATGTATTTCTACGAAACACTTGTCTAAAAACTAGAGAAGTTATAAGTAAACAGAACATAGTACGAGGACCTACCCCTTTGTCCTGATGGACACTTGGACAACATACAATACTCTGTATAAGTCCGCTGAGTTTGAACAATCCAAAACCTGTGCGTCGTAGGTTGAAAACTGTACCCTGGCGATTTCCTCAAATATCACCAATTACAATGAATTCCGATATAATGAGGATGATCACCTAATTCCCAATAACTTACTCCCACTCATCATCTGTAAAACCATACAGATATGAGAATGAAACCTGGTAAATACATACCCTTGGAGTAAGTATCTAATAGGGAAAACAGTTTTCATTTAACAATGCACTGGAACATGAAAATGTTTCGTAGGGGTATCCTGGTATTCATAGTAATGCCTCTTCCATAATCCAATTCTTGACTTCAACCGTATATTTTATTGCCATCTCTCCAAATCCCTTTATTTGTTTTTAGTCGTTCCCTTCTGCACACCATCGTTAGGCTAAATGGTTTTCTTCCTTCCCTACCGTTCGGCACCAGCCTATGGTTTGGAAGAAGACTATCCAGTAAGCATAATAGGTGTACCCTCCTAAACCAAGGAGTACTCATATCTTGAGAGAAGGTGATGATAAAAGACAACTGATAAAAGACAACTGAATAATACCTTATTCCTTTAAAGGTGAAATAGGAGTGGCGATGAAGTACGCGGTTTGGTCGTGAATGATAACAGTCGCAATTTACTTTTCCCTCTTTCTAATCCCTTTATTTTGTCTTTAGTTATTGCCTTCTGCACACCCTACTTAGGCTAATTGGTTTTCTTCATTCCCTACCTTTCGGCACCTGCCTATGGTTTGGAATAAGACTATCCAATAAGCGTAATAGGTGTACTCTCCTAAACCAAGGAGCCCTCGCAACCTGAGAGAAGGTGATAATAAAAGACAACTGAATAAACCAATTCTATTTCTCCTGAACCTGGATCCATCCTCGAAGAATTCCCTTCGAGTTCGTATATAACCATACGATGGATCTATCCAATGGAAGTGGATGTCCGTAGTAATACGGGTGTTCTGAGAAATGCAAAGGGTAAAAGAAGGAGTGGTAATGACTTATGCAACTAGGACAATCCAAAAGCCAGTATTTAAAGAAGGTTCGGTCAACTTTGGTCACTGAGTCATAGTCTAGGGTCGGTCAAAGGTCGCTGCCAAAGAGAGAGAGAAAAGAAACACTCTGCGTGCACTCTAACCTAGATCAGAATGGTTATCACTTTATCTAATCTGGAAACCTCCCACTGTCCTGTCAAATTCTCCCCCAAACCTGAAAGAAGAATCAATCGGGATCACCCGAAGAGTAAACCAACTCATCAGTGGGAAACGGGATCCAACTCTCATCGCATGATAACGTGATGGAATGCATCCACGTTACTCATACTCCAGAAGGTATGCGCATACTTGGCAAGTTTCAGTTTCTTTAGAAACTCCCGATATTATTTTTTTCCCCATGCTCTTATGACCTTGGCTTTGGTCAAAATATCATAAGTCACATGCCAATTTCTACCCGTCACTATCTTGTCAATTTGAACCAACCCGCACATGCCCCTGACTTTGGCCAATCGGCAGAACGACTGTCCCAAACCAACTCATCTATCTATGCAACAAATGAATACCCAGCAGCTACCAAACACTATGCCTTAACTTTGGCTAAAATGCATAGCTTGAATACTACTGAATACCCAAAAGAAATGACGGAGGGCTACGGCTGGTTTTTGGCAAAAAACCTTTAACGTAGTGAACTTGATATCGCTGAAGGAACCTGATAGCTTTTTAAAATATAGTGGCGAAAACCTTTTTCTAAAGAGGTCACTCCCGGTGAAGGGATCTCGGCTCTTTCCTCGTGGAATGAGGTGCAGGATATTCCACTGAATACCGCTATGCAAAGCAACTTGTAATCGACTATAGTGAAGTTATTACCCTGACGCAAACTTCTGCCCAAGGGGTCAGTCCCGGTGAAGGGATATCGGCCCTTGCCCCGTCGAATGAGGTGCAGGATATTCCACTGAATACCTCTATGCAAAACAAAAGGAAACATCTTTGCAATAACACCTTTTAAATTGTTCCAACAACATCAAACAGGTTTGTTTTACTTTGCATTGATCAGAATCAACGCAGTCCCATCAATCAATCACACCAGAAAAGAACGAAAATAAAATGTACGTATATGCTATCCGCATTCATCATTGGGTCCCGTCATCACCTGTTAGGTTACTTAACTAACGACAGAGCGGGGACTGGACTAGCACGGGTGTAAAACATATACAACATCTAATAGTATATAAACCAATATACAATAATCGCTCCAGGCGTGATAATATGCAACATTACAGAAAAGTAATAAGCATCACAGAACAATACAGATAATCTGGGATCCCCGGGTTTCACAGAGCCGCTGCTGAAACCCGACGTTCCCCTGTCGTGTGGATAGCCTGTGCAATGAAACCTAGACCCCTACGGGTGCGGCAAGTTACCCGCCAAAACCTGAAGCGAGGCAGCCCCCTACAGCAAAGTGAATGGACCACCCAGCACTTCACGGAATCCGGTAATCTTGGGCACCCCTCCTTGGGTCAACCTGTACCCCCTACGAGTGCGGCGAATAGTCTGCCAATTCTAGAGTGAGGCCCCTCTGCCTCTCAAAGCCATGAGATGCGGACCCGTTGCCCCCCAGAACCCGACTATCCGTGCACTCCGTCGCGGGGCAAAACCTAGTACAGTAATGAAAAATAGTACAACAGGTATATCGACCGCAACCTGGTCGTGCCCCAAAAGAATATTATACAACAGGCAGTGACGGAAGTCCACAAGTTGGACGCTCGTCCCGCAATATCAAATGTACAAATAAACTCAAAATGTACTACCATTGCACACTGCTATCCACCACGACAAATCCGCAACATCACAGCACAACACAGAATATCAACGCGAATGTCACGTTCGCAAACCCGTCTAAAAGAACTATAGCAATCAGACGCGGTTTACCGATCAAATGACATTTCCGGTCGGAGATATAATGTAAGCACTGTAAACTAACGTGTTTAAATTTCGATCGACTAAATATCACGAAGTGGGCCCCACGAACAACTGGTGAACAGTAACAAAATCTAGGCCCAAAAGATATTTACCAAAAACCACAAATTCCAGAGAAGAACCTACTGAGCAAATTTGGGGGGCATGATGACACAGAATGGCCGCGTTTCCGCGGCAGTCTTGTCGAATCATGATCCCAAATTTGTACGGTGTTCTAATAATACCCTGCACAACTTTCTGTGATATGTAGAATAATTTTAGGACATCATTTAAAATCGACAGAAACTGTGAAGCAAGAAAAATGCGGTTTTTGATTTCCGGTTCGATCGATATTTTAAACGCGTTAGCACAAGTTAGTATAGCAAAATGGTGAGGCTCTGATACCACTGTAAGTCTACGGTAGCGCCCCGGCCGTCTACAGACGCCAAATGCGGAACAAAAACTTTTTAGCTGGCGCTATCGTATACTTTAACCCGGATCTTCCATAATTGCTAAACTAACAAACTGTAAAGAGTGTAGAAAGGTTATACCGAACGATCCGAGTCCTTCGTTCTTTAACCATCATCACACGCTCCGTTGCGGCTGCTCCGATCTCTTCGATCTCCGATCTGCTCGTCCAGGTGGCACCACGTCAACGATTCTTTAAACGGGCTCCCGCCTCTGACTTGAGGCAACTCGGTCGTCAAGTTTGCTAAAAGAGACGACCAAGAATGATGTAGAGAATGAGTAGATGACTTTGTCTCACTTCGCCCAAAGCCGTGGACGATCGGTTAATGAAGTTGCCGATGGAAATGAAATGTAACAAGAAATGAACTATGAAATTTTCATGCATCCAAAACTTTGGTCTTTTCTTTTTAACAACCATAATCTATTCAAGTGAGTGAGTGGAGGAGGAGAGAGAGGGCCGGCCACTTTAAAGGAGGGGGGTGAGTGTAGAAACCAAGTGGTGACCATAACACAAAGCTTATCATGAAGAAAAGATCTTAACAATAACAAAATGCATTAATGTAAACCATGACTCACTTAAACCTAGTCATCATATAATAAATGCAATCAAAGGTTCATGAACCTAGTCACCATCCTTGTCATCACATTTAGAAACTTCTAGAACACTGACTCACCTCATCTCAAGAAAAGATAAATCAGTTTTTAACCGAATGTTAAAAGACGGCTGATAGAAAACTGGAAACTGGCAACTTCCAAAAGTGATCCTGAAACGACTTTCAGGATAACCCCGTAACTGTATAAAAATACCCGCATTTGTATTACGACCGAATACAAATGCAACTGAGACAAAGATATTATATCTACTCAATATAATACTCGGATCCGGCTTATACCAAAGCCGACCAGTATTAACTGCCCGAAAAATAACACGTGCGTAAACGAACGTGCATTTTCCGAACCCTGCCATAAAACCATACGGCCTCTACAACGTTTCGCCCGAACTTGGGAAACTGTCTGTGGGGGACTCTAATGACTCGTCAGTACCCTGGCAGTGGGTTTAACCACAAACCGTCAGCGGCACTAGCTATGCGTAACGGCTGCCCATGAACTGACCTCAAGGGAGGCCGATGAGCGAACTCACCCGGAAACCCTACTGAGCCTAACAGTGACAATGTATATACAGTCCGGTCCGTTCGTCAATGAGTATCGCATATCTGCCTAGGGGGCTAGTAACGTCAGACCCCCAATAGCAGTATAAGTCGTGTCGGAGTGAAGCCCAATAACACCCTGAGATACTACTGGAGTACCTACCAGTAAATCTCCTGCCACGGCCGTGGGCTATGTGTAATGGCTCTCCTAGACACAGCACGATCTCGGCCCCAATACCGGGAGAGACGAATCCCCTGCCGATCCGCTCACGTGCCTCCATATGGCTCGGGACTGTACCCAAAAGCTACCTGTTTGCACGACTCCTTTGAGCCGTGGTAGGGTAGAAATCAAAGCACAGTGGAAACTCACACGAGACAAATGACGACCTCAGGTCGATGAACTAACCTGTACACATGTCACCAGGGAACTGCTATCTGACGATATGTATAATACCAACTAGCAGATTCCCGGCGAGTCCTGTCCGGTGTACTCATAACCCAATGAGCACCTGTATACATCTTAGGTGATCCAACTGACACCAGTGGCTTGTGAGACCGGCCACCGCCCCTCGTCGGGGTCTCGACTGTATACACTAGTCTACTCCGGAGTATCGATGCCCTGTCTCGAAACTCCCACGACTAGGGACCACAATTAAGGATATGCGTATAAACCACCCTACTCTCACGTATATGATCGCCATCATACTGTAGGTAGTAAAGCAAGATCCTAAGGGCTCTATCAAAGTGTAACAGTGATCAGTCATCTGAAACTGTACACGACTGATAAAGAAAAACCAGATAGCATACTATCATCTCGAGTAAGACTGTCCTACCGGTGTAGGTCCTCCGCAATCATTGCAATCACGTACCTGCGATCCAATAATTGACTATGAGGGCACTATCTCCAACAGAGATGCCAAAAATTTCTCACACCAAAAACAATCCCTCCCCTTTCCTCAAGTGGCCGGCCAAAATATGAGAGGGAAAAGCAACAAGGGAGGTGAGTGCAGGGATAGCAAATGGTAACCCTAAGCCAAATCAAATCCAATCACAATTCCATCACATTAAATGCAAAGGAAAATGACTTAAAAAGAATCTAATAATGCATGAACCATCATGAAGCCATAAATACAAATAACCCCCTTCCACAATGCCAATTTGTATACTTGCAAATTAGTCCCTCCCATCACAAAAGACCGGCCGTGAAGGAACAAAGAAAATCTGGCCGAAACGGAATGCAAACTGGCAACTTCATAAAACTGATCCCGTAATAAATTACAGAAAAACCCCGCGACTGTATATACATACCCGCATTTGTATTCCGACCGAATACAAATGCAAAGAGACAAAATCTACACTGTACAATACTAGGATCCGGCTTAAACCAAAGCCCGCTAGTATTATGCGTCCGATAATGATCCGTGCAATACCGCACGTACATGATCGAACCCTGCCATATCTTCATATGGCCTCTACAGTGTTTCGCCCGAAACTTGAGAAAACGGTCTGTGGAGGACTCTAAAGACTCGTCAATACTTTGGTTGTGGATTTAACCACTAGCACGTCAGAGGTATTAGCCATACGTGACGGGCTACCAGGTATTGACCAAAAGGGACGTCGATGAGCGAACTCATCCTGACCCCTACTGAGCCTGTCAGTGACAATATCCGTACAGTCCGGTCCGTTCGTCTATGAGCATCGCATGGCGGGCCTAGGGGGTTGGTAAAAGTCAGACCTCCAAAAGCGGTATAAGTCGTGTCGGAGTGTAGCCCAGAACAACCTGAGATACTACTGGAATACCTACCAGTAAATCTCCTGCCTTGGCCAAAGACTTCGTGTAATGGCTCTCCTAGACACAGAGCGACCTCACCCCCAATACCGAGAGAGACGAACCCCTGCAGATCCGCTCACTGCCTCCATCTGGCTCGGGACTGTACCCAACTAAAACCTGTTTGCACGACTCCTTTGAGCCGTGGTAGGGTAGTAATCAAAGTACAGTGGGAACTCATACGAGAAAAATGACGATCTCAGGTCGATGAACTAACCTGTACACATGTCACCAGGGAACTGCTATCTGATGTCAGGTATATGACCAACTAGCATATTCCCGGCGAGTCCTGTTCGGTGTACTCATAACCCAATGAGCACCTGTATACATCTTAGGTGAACCAACTGACACCAGTGGCTTGTGAGACCGGCCATCGCCCCTCGTCGGGGTCTCGACTATATACACTAGTCTACTCTGGAGAATCGATGCCCTGTCTCGAAATACCCACGCCTAGGGACCTTTTAAGGATGTGCTTATAGACCCCAGCTCCCACGTATATGATCGCCATCATACTGCTGGCCGTCAAGCAAGAATCCTAAGGGCTCTATCAACGTGCAATAGTGACCTGTAAGGTCACCTAAAGCAGTACACGATGATAAAGATAAACCAGATAGCATACTATCATCTTGAGTAAGACTGTCCTATCGGCATAGGTCCTCTCTCAATCATTGCAATCATGTTCCTGTGATCCAATAATTGACTCTGAGGGCACTATCTCCAACAGAAGGAGAACACGATAATGCGGCAGGAGAAGAAGAAGAATTCGGTAATGCGGCAGAAGGAGAAGACGGTAATTTATTTCCATCAAAAGAAATGGAGGATATGGTAGAGGCTGCCCTAGGTGAATCTATTCGTACCGAAGATGACATTCCTTCCGGTCAAGGACCACGTGCGGATAAATATGAAAATTTCATGAATGATACTAGGAAACCAATTTATGAGAATGCGAAGTATTCCACCCTCTCTTGGTTCGTCCAACTTTTCCAGATTAAGTGCCTAAATGGATGGAGCAACAAGTCATTCACAATACTTCTTTCGTTCTTGAAAGATTCTATGCCTCCGGGAAATAACTTGCCCGACAGCTGGTACGGAGCCCAGAAGATAATGTCTGATTTGGGTCTAATGTGCGAGAAGATTCAAGCATGTCCTAAAAATTGCGTGTTGTACTGGAAAGAGAATTCAGATTTGAAAGAGTGTCCAACATATGGAGAGGCCAGATATAAGCCGAAAGATTCTGATAAGAAGCCTGATATACCTGTCAAGATAGCACGATACTTTCCCATAATACAGAGGCTACAGAGGCTATTCAGGTGCAAGAAAACAGCCGAGGCAATGATTTGGCATCACCGTGTAAGTCCACGGTAGCGCCCCGGCCGTCCAACAGACGCCAAATGCGAAACAAAAACTTTTTACAAACTGGCGCATCTGCCATTAAAGCTAAACTAACAAACTACAAAGTGCGTTAGAATTGTTAAACCGAACGATCCGAGTCCTTCGGTCTTCAACCATCATCCCACGCTTGTTGCGGCTGCTCCGATCTTCTCGATCTCCAATCTTGTTGTCCAGGTGGCACCACGTCGACGGATCTTTAAACGGCTCCCGCCTCTGAACCGAGGCAACTCGATCGTCAAGTTTGCCAAAAGAGACGACCAAGATGAAGTAGAGAATGAGTAGAACACTTTGTCTCGTTACGTCCAAGGCTATGGACGAACGGTTATGGAAGTTGCCTTTTGGATCGGGTGAAATGAGAAAGAGGCTATCTAATTTTCATGAACCCGAATCTATCATAATCTTTTTTCCAGTGAACAACAACCATGAGCCAAGAGAGGGGGGAAGGCCGGCCACTTATAGGAGAGGAGGGAGGTGAGTGTAGGAGGGGGAGGGTGACCACAAAGGAAAAGATCAACAACAAATATCTAAGCACCAAGTATAAATGCATTAAAAGCAAACCAATCAAAATTAACCTAGTCACCTTGTCATTAATTGCACCATTAATGACCTAATGAGTCACTAGCCTTGTCACCCTCTCCAGAACCTTCTAGAACACTGACTCACCTCATCAAGAAAAGATAAATCAGCATTTAACCAAATGTTAAATACGGCTGATAGAAAACTGGAAACTGGCAACTTCCAAATATGATCCTGAAATGGATTTCAGGATAACCCCATATCAGTATAATCATACCCGCATTTGTATTACGAACGAATACAAATGCAACTGATACAAAGATATTATATCTACACGGTATAATACTGGGTTCCGGCTTAAACCAAAGCCTACCAGTATTATCTGCCCGAAAAACGACACGTGCGAAAACGCACGTGCTTTTTTCGAACCTTGCCATATCACCATACGGCCTCTACAACGTTTTGCCCGAACTTGGGAAAGTGTCTGTGGGGGGACTCTAATGACTCATCAACACACTGGCACTGGGTATAACCCCTAGCACGTCAGAGGTACAAGCTGTACGTAACGGTTTGCCTATGTATTGATTGGAAGGGAAGCTGACGAGCGAACTCATCTATAAACCCTACTGAGCCTGACAGTGACAATGTATATACAGTCTGGTCCATTCGTCTAAAGAGTATCGCATATTGAGTCTAGGGGGGTGGATAAAGTCAGACCCCTAATAACGCGATAAATCGTGTCGGTATGAAGCCCATCACCACCTGAGAAACTACTGATCCAAATCAGTAATTCTCCACTACCTCGGCTGAGGATTCCTAATGATGGCCACCCGTGCACTGCGCGACATCAACCCCCAATACTGGGAGAGACGAATCCCCGACGATCCGCTCACTTGCCTCCAATGTGGCTCGGAACTGTACCCAACTAAAACCTGTTTGCACAACTCATTTGAGCATGGTAGGGTAGTAATCTAAGCACAGTGGGAACTCACACGAGACAAATGACGATCTCAGGTCGATGAACTAACCTGTACACATGTCACCAGGGAATTATTATCAGACGATATGTATAATACCAACTAGCAGATTCCCGGCGAGTCCTGTCCGGTGTACTCATAACCTAATGAGCACCTGTATACATCTTAGGTGAACCAACTAACACCAATGGCTTGCGAGACCGGCCATCGCCCCTCGTCGGGGTCTCGACTGTATACACTAGTCTACTCTGGAGTATCGATGCCCTGTCTCGAAACTCCCACGACTAGGGACACTTTAAGGATGTGCTTACAGACCCCAGCTCCCACGTATATGATCGCCATCATACTGCTGGTAGTCAAGAACGAATCCTATGGGCTCTATCATCATGCAATAGTGAACTAAAGCATGTATACGATGATAAAGACAAACCAGATAGCATACTATCATCTCGAGCAAGACTGTCATATCGGTATAGGTCCTGCCTCAATCATTGCAATCACGTACCTGCGATCCAATAATTGACTTTGAGGGCACTATCTCCAACAATCTCCCACTTGCACTCAAGGCTAATTATTGCGATGTCGCATACTCACAGCCCATGTGATACCGAACATCCAACTTCTCTACTAATCAGTTTCACAAAGCTAATTTGTAAAACTCTTGTATTCGAGAAATAGCCTCAGTGAGTGGATCTGCCCTGATGTTTCTTTCTATGTCTCTCTTAATCTCAAGTTCGCGGAGAAAGCCATCTTCCGAATCGAGTAATACCTGTCTTAGAATATGTCTGAATATCTGATGGGACCTAGTTCATAAATGAACTCAAAATCTAAACTTCTTAGACTGTATCGATAACTGAACCTAATCAGTATCCAGTACCATGCCTCCCACAGTATCCTTTTGGACCACCTGTCCATAATACTGTCCCTTGTCATAGGGGAAAAACTATAACTCTGACAATCACTCTGTCATCCATGTCACCTTGGAAGCCTGGAATTATAACCGTCTCCCGAAGAAGGCTGCCGTCATAAAATCCGTAGAACATGCACTTATGTTCTAAAACTGCTTCCTCATGTTTCTTCAGGATTGGATTAATATAAACTTATCGCATCTAGTGCAAAAACAACATCTGGTGTGGTACTTGACATCTCATGATTGACTCAATTGCCTAAGCAAGTGATCTGCCAATCATGCGCATCCCTCTCTCCTTTAGTCTCTAAGACACCTTTAGAGAGGGTGACTCCATCACCTGCAGGTACACCACCATGCCAGCAGTCATCTATTCTAAAATACTATTAAAATACTGTCAAAGTACCCACATTGGGAAACTACCCAAATCTAGATCTAAAACCATAGATCTAGTAACCAGAATGTCTGATATTATATCCATATCCTGTGTGAAGAAACAACTGTGCGAGAACCACAGTACAACCGATCGTAGTATAGAAATTTTACTTCGTACTCTGTGTATGTCATCCAAATACCAGGACATCATACTCTACAACCTTCTTAACAGATCCATCCCCTATTCTGATGAAGTCAAAGCTATGACTGTCTCATCAAAATTAGATGATCTAATCTTCGCTATATTTGCTCAAGCCTATAAATAGACATAAGCTACTTGCCCACTACGCTTCCGCTGCTCCCACTGACTACGACAACCCTCTGGCAGAATAATATCTACGTACGCTTCTAAATCTAGTTTAGAACGACGTTATACTTATCCTCTTGCCGGGTCTCATAGTCTGGAACAACAGTAGTGTCAAGTCTGGGTAAACAAGAACCTCCCTGTCACCGTCCTTGAGGCTACCGGAGTACCTCTTGGGTGACTGAGGTTACCCTCCATATCTGCGGAGTGGCTATTGGAATGTCTAACCTGATTGAATATATAGGTCCTATTAAATTTTTTGTAATCGTTTGCGGTTCTGGAATCACTTCCAGTTCTACCATACTCCCACTACTGTTTTCTGAAAAAATCCATTTTAATAAAACTGTGGCGAGTCTAGAACAATATCACTATTGATCTCCCAGATGGTAGAAATATCAACCCTCGTTAAAGCCAGGGTCAACCCACAAACAACCATTACAGAAACGTGCCTTGAGTTACCCAGTGTCTGGTTTTAAGCATAAGCTGGACAACTCCCCGTATCTTAACATCGTTAAGATATGAACCATTCTATATCCAATATAGAAACAGAGGCACTAATTTAATTGGAACCAGATTCAAATCATGCAGCTGTCTCCAGTGCATAACAACTTAATGGAAAAAGGCTAATCAGCATTACTCAACTTAGGAATCCATCCAATTATGAGTAACCTGAAAGAGAAACAAGTTTCACAAAACCATTACTTTCATCTGAATACCAATCACAAGAATCTACATCTTCGATCTCTTTGAAGAATCTCGATACTTGCGACAACTGGTTCTCTACTTTATTCTTATACCCACAATTTCTCAAAACTTAGACATTGTATTTCTACGAAACACTTGTCTAAAAACTAGAGAAGTCATAAGTAAACAGAACATAGTACGAGGACCTACCCTTTTGTCCTGACGGACACTGGACTACATACAATACTCTGTATAAGCCCGCTGAGTTGAATAACTCAAAACCTGTGTGTCGTAGGTTGAAAATGTTAGTTGTATGTATGCCCTAGAGGCCAGTATTGTACAGATGATGTATATTATATTGGATGCTTGGACATATATAGAGATGACTTTCTTGCTCGATATGATAGTATGCTATCTGGTTGCTCTTTATCTTAACATGTACATTTGTCTCTTTAAACTGTCTTATAGTTACATGTTGGTAAAGCCCTTAGGATGTGTACTTGACTACCTGGACTATGATGCAGATCATACTAGTGGGGACATGGTAGTCCATAGGTACATCCTTCAAGGTCCCTAGTCGTGGGTGTATCGAGACGGGGCATCGATATACCAGTGTAGACTAGCGTATACGCTTCTCGACCCATGAGATGGGCGATGGATGATCCCATATCCATTGGTGTTTGACATCAGAGATGGTATACGGGTGCTCAGTGGAGACTGGGTACACTGGACGGACTCGCCGAGAACTCCCAGATGGTATTATACCTCACGTCAGATGGCAGTTCTCAGGTGACACTTGTACAGGTTAGTCTGTAGACCCGAGATCGTCATAGAGTCTTATGTGATTCCCACTGTGCTTTGATCTCCACCTTACCACGTCCATGAGGGCGTGCAAAACGGTGGTCTTTGGGTACAGTCCCGAGTCACATGGAGGCAATGAGCGATAGGAGGGGTTTCGTCTCTCCCGGTATTGGGGGTTGACGTTGCGCTGTGCTCGATTGGCCGTAACAGGGAAGTCCCTGGCCAGGGCTGATCAGAGATTTGCTGGTAAGTATTACCAGTAGTTTCTCGACCTGTTATGAGCCTCACATCGGCACGACTTATCGGTTATTGGGGTCTGACGTATACCACCCCTAGACTTGATATGCGACATATCAGACGAACAGACCGGACTGTACGGTAAGTGTTACGGGTTGGATTCACAGGAGTGTGAGTGGGCTAGCTCGTCGATCTTCTGATCGCTCAATACCCGGATGACCGTTACGTTTAGCTGATCGCTTGCGGCTTGTGGGTGCTTGATATGATCATCATCTGCTACCGGCGTATTGACGAGTCTTTAGAGTCCTACACAGAGGTTTCCTGGCTCAAGCGAAACGAAATAGGAGTGCATATGAGATATGTGCAGGACCAAGAATGATGCGTGTATGTGATACCGTATTCCATTCTCACGATGGTTGTATCGATTGGTTATATTCGATATAACCTAGATATCGAATCAAGGATTGATTCGATAAGTCGATACATAGGATACTAGTCGGTTATATACGATATGACCGGATCGTTAAATCAAGTGTTGATTTAATGATTTAATGTATAATTATATATTTGATATATTACTTTGCATTAACTAGTATTGGTTCACTTTAAATGGATTTTCTCACTTGATGTGCAAGAAGTATATGTGATATACTTTTGTGCACATTTTTGTATCATGTTTGATGATACTTGATCATGTGATTAAGTGTAAAGGATTAAACCATGGTTAAGAGATGATTAGGGTTTTGCTTTTTCATTTATTTATTTTTTTATTTATTTGGAAAAGATTTAGATAAGAATGGTGGCTATGTTTGTTTCTGGTTGAAGCTTCATGAAGCTTTGACTTCTTAACCATTCTTGTCTTCATGCTTAACCCTAACCCATCCAAGTAACCATGGTCTATTCTCTACACTCTACCCTAGTTAGTTTATGATAAGTATTCATTTATTATTCATTTTAACTCAACACTTATCATAATTCTAGCTTCATCTTCTTCTTCATCTTCAAGAATGAAAACTTGATGCCATCAATGGCAACTTGAGCAAAAGTGAGAGAAATCCAATTCTAAAGTGAACCCACCTCCTATTTCTTCATCCTCTACCTCTTGCCAAGTGGTTTTGGGTGTTTTCTTCACAAGTTTCACAACTTGGTGCAGTCGGAGCTTGAACTTGTGAAACCTCGACGTAGATCATCTTCGGCACGAAGCCGACGACCTTGCCCGCTCGTTTTTCCGATGAAGCCGACGATTGAGTCTAAGATTCGAGATGGACAGCGAGAGGACGCCTACGTGGAGCTAAGGAAGTGGAGAACCGGATCTACAAAGGTTGTAGCCTCTCTCCTTTAGTTAAGTTGTTAACTAGTTTAGTTTTTTCGCCTAAACTTCTAGTCAACGATCCGTATTAGGGTTTCTCGGCACCCGTAAAATTTGAAATTGGCATGGTTGATGCCTTGTGAGACCTCTTGAGAGTGCCTAGGAACCCTATAGTGGTATCAGAGCCTAGCTAGAGCCTTAGGCGAAGTCTAGACGACGTTTGAAACCCGAACGAACCCGAAACCCTAAAACCCAAGTGCTCTCTGGACTTTTTCTAAAATCTGGGATTTTTCCATATTAAAAATGCTTAAAAAATTCAGCAGGAAAATCTAAGAATTACGATGCAAAATTTATCCCATGAACAGTAAAAAGTGCGGCGGAACCGCGGCAGAAGCCTGGCTTCTGCGGCGGAACCGCGGCAGAAGCCTGGCTCTGCGGCGGTTCCGCGGCAATATGATGACATCATCACTCCCATTTTGCACAGTAATTACTATTTTATTATGCTGAATTTTCTGGGAATTTTTAATTTGACTCAAGAGTTGAGTGTTCTGGGGTTGTATTGGGAATCGACGATTCGATCGGATTATCAAATCTTGTCTATGTGGCTTTCCGGATGACTTTAGAATATGTTAAAAAGTTCGACCGGATATAAATACCCAACTTTTCCCCTGCCGGAAAATTTCCAAGTGTTGGATTTTTCTGTGGTTTAAGGACGTTCTGAGTAGTGCAAGTAACGCGATGGTCCCTCTAGAAGACAACAAACCTTAACTCGATTATGTGACCGTCTTGAACTGCCCTTTGAACCTTTGGGTTTGGGGCAGTACGGCGTGCCACATGTGAAGCGTTGGCTTGACCCTTCTACGGCTGGACCGTTGTTACTGAGGCATGAAGTGAATGTCTTTGAACCTATTTCATGTGTTAAACGGTTTCGGGAAAACTTGGGTGTTCGAATGTTCGATCGGAAAGTTTAATATATTCTATTTATCCGGAATGGGATACAATAATTGGAATTCACAAACAGTTATGAGATAACTGAATGAATGTTATAAATCTAGCGGTTTAGTTTCACTTGATATTGAAAAGTGTTTTCGATAATGAGACTAAAATGCGGGGTTTATAACTGTTAGGCATGTGATGTCTAAGTATTTCATTTTGATTAGGCATGCGATGTCTAAAGAGGTTGCGGATTCCAATTGTTGTAGTTTTACACTTTCTTTTCTGTGACCGTAAGTGTAATATGTGATATCGCCGGTTTCGTTGCTATATGTCAACGACAATTGGGATGCGCATATTTACTTACGTTGATGACATGTGATGTTATGTGTTGCTGGATATGTTATATTGGATCGTCGTGTTTGAATAGCCGGGGGTTTTTATGTGAGATGAGTGTTTTTTCATTTTTCATTCATGTAAAAACTTGTATGTAATATTCTTTTATTTGGGGCACTTACAGGTTGCGGAAGTTGTCACCCTTTGTATATTATTTACTTTTCCGCATTAGGATAGACCCAAGGAGGGGAGCACAAGTAACCGGGTTCTGGGGTCCAGTGGGAGACCAACTCGAGGAGTCGAGTCCGGGTCTCCTAAACCCTAGAATTGGTAGGGTTGCTTGCCGCTCTCGTAGGGGTCTAGGGGTATGGGATTGGCTATTCATCACGACCGTGGAATCCGTGTTTTATACTGGCTCGTATTGAAAACACGGACGTCCTAGTATATCCAATGTTTCATATATTTCTTCTGCTGCGATATCTGTGATGTGATCATGTGATGTTCTGTGATAGATACAGTATATAGTATATATGATATATTATATAGACGTTACTTATGTTTTGCACCCGCACTAGCCCTGCCCTGCTCTGTCGTTAGTTACCTAACCTAACGGTGCACGAGGGGACATCGAGGCAAATGCGGATGGCATAAGTGTACGTCGTATTTATCTGTGATGTTTAGGTACTTAAATGATGGGACTTCATTAATGTGATTAATGAAATAAAAGAAACCAAATGATGTTGTAGAATCAGATTTTAAACAAAATAGGTAGCTACAGTTCTTGCTTTGCATAGCGGTATATGTGATATATCCTGCACCTTATTCGATGAGGAAAGGACCGAGATCCCTTCACCGGGAGTGACTCCTTTCGCAATAACTGGCAGATGCTACACACTCGGTTTGACTTTTGATTGCTTCTATAGTTTTTGCTTTGCACAGCGATATATATGATATATCCCGCACCTCATTCGACGAGGAAAGGGCCGACGATCCCTTCACCGGGAGTGACCCCTTTAGCAAAACTAGAAAAGCCTCAAAATCACTCCATTTCAAAACTTCATTTGATTCTACAACGATATCAAGTTCATTACGCTCATGGTTTTTTCTGAAAGAACCCGCGTAGCCCTCCGTCATTTCGGATAGATATTATTTAGTATTCGTGCTATGTTTGTTGACTTAGTCAAGGCATAGTGTATGGTAGCTAAATTATGTTTATCTGTAACAACATGAGATGTGATTGGATTAGAGCATTCGCACGGCCTTGTTGACTCAGTCAATGGTCGTACGGGTGGGTTTAATTCAATCGGGAAATATACGGGTTGAACTTGACTTGCGATTTATGGTTTGTTGACTTAGTCAAGGTCATAGATCGCTAGGGGCAAAAGCATTATCGGGAATTTCAAGTGTTGAAATTTGCAATGAGATTGCATACCTTCTATGAGATAGTTGGATCCCGATACCCACTGCGAGTAAGAGTTACTCCTGGGAGAGTTTTGCACACTACAATTAGCCGATCAAGTAGGTGTCTAGAAAGGTGTCAACGGGGTTACGCCTCTGGGAAAACGAGGTTTACATTAATTAGGTTCGTGCGAAAGCACGGGGGACCTCCCTCAAAGTACCGACACTGGCCTGGCTGAAAGATCGACGAAGTTGTAGGGTGTAATTAATCCCGGCTAGTCTTTCCTTTTTGGGTTTGAAGGAAGATTTGATAAAAACCAGTGGGAGCCATCCTGATTAGATAAGATAATAACCAATCTGATCTTGCAAGAGCATACGCTAAAGTGTTTTCTTCTCTCTCTCTCCAGGTAGCGACCATTTCATGCCTTAATCAAGATAATAATATGGATGTATTGACCGAACCCGCATGTTATACTGTGCAGGGGAACGTTAGACCAGTTCTATCTTATAAATATTATAAGACTGAACAGGAAACAGGAGAATATCTAGATTCTCACGCCGCCCAAACGGAGAACGTGCATGATGATGCACCTTCTTCGGGTGTGTTTGTTATTGAGAACTGTTTCTCAGTTCACCCTACGTCCTGGGTATTAGATACCGGATCAGGATCCCATATATGTAAGCAGTTACATGGGCTACGAAAAGGTAGAGAACTGGGAAAAGGTGATCATTCTGTTCAAGTAGGGAATGGGGCAAATATTGCAGCCAAAGCAGTTGGCATATATCACCTGGTATTACCAAATGGTGATACACTAGTCCTGAATGAGTGCTATTATATACCGAACATGATGTGCAACATTATATCAGTTTCTTTATTAAGTAAAGAAGGATATAATTTTGTAGTAAAGGATAATTTTATGAACATATTCCTAGATCAAAAGTTGATTGCATCAGGCTCGCTACATAATGGGATATTCATTCTCAATCAAAATACAGTCTTCAATATACAAAACACACACAAGAGGAAAAGCTCAGAAATGAACGAATCCTTCTTGTGGCATTGTAGACTTGGCCATATCAATGAGACACGACTAGCTAAGTTGCATAAGAATGGATATTTGAATTCATTCGAATTATCATCTTATGACACTTGCCATTCATGTCTCAAAGGAAAAATGACCAAAACTCCGTTTACGGGACACGGAGAAAGAGTTACAGAACTCTTGGGACTGGTACATAGTGATGTATGTGGTCCTATGTCTACACACGCCAGAAATGGTTCTTCCTACTTCATTACATTCACTGACGATCTCTCTAGATACGGGCATGTGTTCCTGTTGAAACACAAGTCTGAAGCTTTTGAGAAATTCAAAGAATATAAGCACGAGGTAGAGAACCAAACGGGCAAAAGTATTAAGATTCTTCGATCTGATCGAGGAGGTGAATACTTAAGCAGTGAATTCCTGGATTATCTAAAAGAGAATGGGATTCTCTCTCAGCTTACTCCTCCTTATACACCACAGCACAACGGTGTATCGGAACGAAGGAATCGCACCCTATTAGATATGGTGCGTTCAATGATGAGCAATGCTGAGTTACCTATTTCCTTTTGGGGATATGCGCTTGAGACAGCCATATACCTATTGAATCTGGTTCCGTCTAAATCTGTACCTACCACACCATATGAGATATGGAGTGGGAAGAGACCATATTTTAAACGAATTAAGATATGGGGTTGTCCGGCCTATGTCAAAAAGCAAAATCCGGACAAACTCGAGGCACGATCAGTCCTTTGCAAGTTTGTAGGATATCCTAAGAATTCTCAAGGATATTTTTTCTACCAAGCTGAGGAACAAAGAGTGTTTGTTGCTCAACATGCCACCTTTTTGGAAAGGGAATTTCTTGCAAAAGAAATTAATGGCAAAGAGGTAGAGCTGGAAGAGGTTCCAGCACCACAAACTGCAACTAATGATTTAGTAGAACCAGAGGATTCAGTGGTGCCTGACGTACCCCAGCCTCTCCGCCGATCTAGTAGGGTTTCTCGACCACCTGAGAGATACTATGGTTTTCTCATTGATGGTGGCGGTGAGGATTGCATCATGGAGGATGATGACCCAACTAGCTTCGAGCAGGCCATCACGAGTGGGGACTCAGTGAAATGGCTGGATGCTATGCGGTCCGAGATGGAATCCATGTACACCAACAAAGTATGGACTTTGGTAGTTGCTCCTGAAGGGGTAAAACCCATTGGGAGCAAGTGGATCTTCAAGAAAAAACTTGGTGTAGATGGGAAAGTGGAGACTTTCAAAGCTAGACTTGTAGCAAAAGGTTTTCGTCAAAGACCAGGTGTAGACTATGACGAAACCTTTTCTCCAGTGGCTATGCTTAAATCCATCCGAATCATGCTTGCCATCGCTGCATATCATGACTATGAAATCTGGCAAATGGATGTTAAGACCGCCTTTCTAAATGGTGATTTAGAAGAGTGCGTGTACATGACTCAGCCAGAGGGCTTCGTAGACAGTGGGAGCAGCGGGAAGGAGTGCAAGCTGCTTAAATCCATTTATGGATTAAAGCAAGCATCGCGGAGTTGGAACATCTGCTTTGACGTCGTTATCAAAGAGTTTGATTTCGTCAAAAACCCAGATGAACCTTGTATTTACAAGAAGGTGGCAGAGAGTAAGGTTGTCTTCCTCGTATTGTACGTGGACGACATACTCTTGATAGGAAATGATATTCCTATGCTGCAATCGGTTAAGCTCTTCTTATCGCAAAGATTCTCAATGAAAGATCTTGGTGATGCCTCCTGCATATTGGGAATTAGGATCTATAGAGATAGATCCAAACGGATATTGGGATTGTCCCAATCCAGGTACATTGACACCATACTAAAAAGGTTTAGTATGGAAGAATCCAAGCGTGGGAACTTGCCCACGATCTCTGGAGTCACTCTCTCCAAAGAGATGTCTCCCAAGACTGATTTGGAGAGAGCTCGCATGCAAGGGATACCCTATGCTTCGGCTGTAGGCTCTATCATGTATGCGATGCTATGTACCAGACCCGATGTAGCATACGCACTAAGTGTAGTGAGCAGGTATCAAGATGATCCTGGAGAGAGTCACTGGACAGCTGTGAAGAGCATTCTCAAGCACCTACGAAGGACTAAAGAGATGCTCTTGGTGTATGGTAACGGAGAACTCCAAGTGGAGTCCTTTACCGATTCGAGCTTCCAGAGTGATAAGGACGACTCTAAGTCGCAGACGGGATTTGTCTTTACCCTTTACGGTGGGGCGGTTAGCTGGAAGAGTTCCAAGCAGGAAACTGTGGCAGACTCGACGATGGAGGCTGAATACATCGCTGCCAACGATGCTGCCAAAGAGGCTGTCTGGATCAAGAAGTTCATTACTGAACTTGGAGTGGTTCCATCCATTGAGCATCCAATACCATTGTATTGCGATAACAATGGAGCGGTAGCTTTGGCCAAGGAACCCAGGTCCCATCAGCGATCCAGGCATATTCTGAGGCGGTATCACCTAATCCGGGAGATAGTTGATCGCCGGGAGATCGAGGTCAGGAGGGTTGACACGAAGGACAACACGGCGGATCCACTCACGAAGGCCATTCCCCAGTTACAGTTTGAGAGACTCTTCGGGATGCTCGGTATGCGATACTACAGCAGCTGGCCCTAGTGCAAGTGGGAGATTGTTAGTTGTATGTATGCCCTAGAGGCCAGTATTGTACAGATGATGTATATTATATTGGATTCTTGGACATATATAGAGATGACTTTCTTGCTCGATATGATAGTATGCTATCTGGTTGCTCTTTATCTTAACATGTACATTTGTCTCTTTAAACTGTCTTATAGTTACATGTTGGTAAAGCCCTTAGGATGTGTACTTGACTACCTGGACTATGATGCAGATCATACTAGTGGGGACATGGTAGTCCATAGGTACATCCTTCAAGGTCCCTAGTCATGGGTGTATCGAGACGGGGCATCGATATACCAGTGTAGACTAGCGTATACGCTTCTCGACCCATGAGATGGGCGATGGATGATCCCATATCCATTGGTGTTTGACATCAGAGATGGTATACGGGTGCTCAGTGGAGACTGGGTACACTGGACGGACTCGCCGAGAACTCCCAGATGGTATTATACCTCACGTCAGATGGCAGTTCTCAGGTGACACTTGTACAGGTTAGTCTGTAGACCCGAGATCGTCATAGAGTCTTGTGTGATTCCCACTGTGCTTTGATCTCCACCTTACCACGTCCATGAGGGCATGCAAAACGGTGGTCTTTGGGTACAGTCCCAAGTCACATGGAGGCAATGAGCGATAGGAGGGGTTTCGTCTCCCCCGGTATTGTGGGTTGATGTTGCGCTGTGCTCGATTGGCCGTAACAGGGAAGTCCCTGGCCAGGGCTGATCAGAGATTTACTGGTAAGTGTTACCAGTAGTTTCTCGACCCGTTATGAGCCTCACATCGGCACGACTTATCGGTTATTGGGGTCTGACGTATACCACCCCTAGACTTGATATGCGACATATCAGACGAACAGACCGGACTGTACGGTAAGTGTTACGGGTTGGATTCACAGGAGTGTGAGTGGGCTAGCTCGTCGATCTTCTGATCACTCAATACCCGGATGGCCGTTACGTTTAGCAGACCGCTTGCGGCTTGTGGGTGCTTGATATGATCATCATCTGCTACCGGCGTATTGACGAGTCTTTAGAGTCCTACACAGAGGTTTCCTGGCTCAAGCGAAACGAAATAGGAGTGCATATGAGATATGTGCAGGACCGAGAATGATGCATGTATGTGATACCGTATTCCATTCTCACGATGGTTGTATCGATTGGTTATATTCGATATAACCTAGATATCGAATCAAGGATTGATTCGATAAGTCGATACATAGGATACTAGTCGGTTATATGCGATATGACCGGATCGTTAAATCAAGTGTTGATTTAATGATTTAATGTATAATTATATATTTGATATATTACTTTGCATTAACTAGTATTGGTTCACTTTAAATGGATTTTCTCACTTGATGTGCAAGAAGTATATGTGATATACTTTTGTGCACATATTTGTATCATGTTTGATGATACTTGATCATGTGGTTAAGTGTAAAGGATTAAACCATGGTTAAGAGATGATTAGGGTTTTGCTTTTTCATTTATTTATTTGTTTATTTATTTGGAAAAGATTTAGATAAGAATGGTGGCTATGTTTGTTTCTAGTTGAAGCTTCATGAAGCTTTGACTTCTTAACCATTCTTGTCTTCATGCTTAACCCTAACCCATCCAAGTAACCATGGTCTATTCTCTACACTCTACCCTAGTTAGTTTATGATAATTATTCATTTATTATTCATTTTAACTCAACACTTATCATAATTCTAGCTTCATCTTCTTCTTCATCTTCAAGAATGAAAACTTGATGCCATCAATGGCAACTTGAGCAAAAGTGAGAGAAATCCAATTCTAAAGTGAACCCACCTCCTATTTCTTCATCCTCTACCTCTTGCCAAGTGGTTTTGGGTGTTTTCTTCACAAGTTTCAGAACTTGGTGCAGTCGGAGCTTGAACTTGTGAAACCTCGACGTAGATCATCTTCGGCACGAAGCCGACGACCTTGCCCGCTCGTTTTTCCGATGAAGCCGACGATTGAGTCTAGGATTCGAGATGGACAGCGAGAGGACGCCTACGTGGAGCTAAGGAAGTGGAGAACCGGATCTACAAAGGTTGTAGCCTCTCTCCTTTAGTTAAGTTGTTAACTAGTTTAGTTTTTTCGCCTAAACTTCTAGTCAACGATCCGTATTAGGGTTTCTCGGCACCCGTAAAATTTGAAATTGGCATGGTTGATGCCTTGTGAGACCTCTTGAGAGTGCCTAGGAACCCTACAGAAAACTGTACCCAGGCGATTTCCTCAAATATCACCAATTACAACGAATTCCGATATAATGAGGATGATCACCTTAATTCCCAATAACTTACTCCCACTCATCATCTGTAAAACCATACAGATGTGAGAAACATACTTGGTAAATATATACTCTGGAGTAAGTATCTAATCGAAAAAACAGTTTTCTTTTAACAATGCGCAGTGAAACTGAAACATTAAAATGTCTCGTAGGGGTATCCTGGTATTTCTAGTAATGCCTCTTCCATAATCCTATTCATGACTGTAACCGTATATTTCTTTGCCATCTCTACAAATCCCTTTATTTGTCTTTAGTCGTTACCTTCTGTACACCTTCGTTAGGCTAAATGGTTTTCTTCCTTCCCTACCGTTCGGCACCAGCCTATGGTTTGGAAGAAGACTATCCAGTAAGCATAATAGGTGTACTCTCCTAATCCTAGGAGTACTCGTATCTTAAGAGAAGGTGATGATAAAAGACAACTGAATAATACCTTATTCTATTTCTCCCAAACTGGGGAAAAAGCAAAGGTGAAATAGGAGTAGCGATGAAGTACGCGGTTTGGTCGTGAATGATAACAGTCGCAATTTACTTTGCCCCTTTTCTAATCCCTTTATTTTGTCTTTACATATTACTTCTGCACACCCTACTTAGGCTAATTGGTTTTCTTCATTCCCTACCTTTCGGCGCCTGCCTATGGTTTGGAATAAGACTATCCAATAAGCGTGATAGGTGTACACTCCTAAACTAAGGAGCCCTCACAATCTGAGAGAAGGTGATAACAAAAGACAACTGAATAAACCAATTCTATTTCTCCTGAACCTGGATCCATCCTCGAAGTAGTACCTTCGAGTTCGTATATAACCATACGATGGATCTATCCAATGGAAATGGATGTCCGTATTAATATGGGATGGTCTGAGAAATACAAAGGGTAAAAGAAGGAGCGGCAATGACTTATGCAACTTGGACAATCCAAAAGCCAGTATTTTAAGAAGGTTCAGTCAACTTGGTTACTGAGTCATAGTCTAGGGTCGGTCAAAGGTCGCTTCCAAAGAGAGAGAGAGAAAAGAAACACTCTGCGTGCACTCTAACCTAGATCAGAATGGTTATCACTTTATCTAATCAGTAAACTGTAAGTGCACGGCGGCGCCCCGGCCGTCAATCCGACGGCCAAATGCGGAAGCGGTGATAAACTTTAATTTTTCTTGAACTGGCAAACCGTCGCGCACTAATACCCGGATCGAACCATTAATTAGTCCTAGCTATCTACAAGAAAGGGAATAGAGATATACCGACGATCCAAGTCCTCCGGTCTTCTCGTCATCGTCCCGATCTCCTGCGGAATGTCCCGTCTCCTCCTCGTCGCCGGAAGTGCACCACATCGCCTACTTCTTTTACAGGCTCCCACCTCAATGCCGAGGCAACTCGGGCACGAAGCCGGCTACTCGACGTGCCCAAGATACGCTGTAGAATATGTAGTGTACAAGTCTCATTTGGGGTTCATGGAGGTGCCATTTTAGTGGAGGGATGATACAAGAAATATATGTGGAGGAGCTTTGGGGATTTTGGAACATGAAATGAACAAAACCCCACAACCAAAAATGTTGGACAGCCCCCTCCTAATGGAATGGCCGGCCAAGACAATCTGAGAATGAGAGGGAGAGCCAAACTCAAGAGGGTTGAATCAAATCAATAATGCAAGGTGGAGTGTCATGGAAAAAGCAAGTGATGATGAGAGGCAATGATCACTCCCAAAACCAATACACTACCAACTAATCATCAACAACCATGATGCTTACAAAGTCAAGCCATCATGAAGCTAGAAGTCAAGGTCAATGAGAGACTATCATGATACAACAATAAGCAAAGAACCCCTCCACAAATACTTATTTGCAACAATGCAAATAAGCCCTCCTCCACCAAACTTCGGCCAATGAACGATACAAAGGAAATCGGCCGAAACGAAAAGCAAACTGGTAACTCCAGAAAACTGGTCCCGTAATAAATTACAGGAAAACCCCGATACTGTGCATACACACCCGCATTTGTATTCCGACCGAAATACAAATGCAATGAGACAAAATCTACACTGTACTACACTAGGATCCGGCTTATACCAAAACCGGCTAGTAATATCCGTTCGATCCTGATCCGTGCAATACCGCACGTATCTGATCGAACCCTGCCATATAACCATACGGCCTGTAGTACAAACTGTCCGATCCTGATCCGTACAATACCGCACGTATCTGATCGGACCTTGCCATATCTCCATACAGCCTCTACAACCTTTCGCCCGAAAGCTGAGTAACTGAATGTGGGGGACTCTAAAGACTCGTCAACACCTTGGTTATGGATTTAACCACTAGCACGTCAGAGGTATAAGCCAATACGTAACGGGCTACCAGGTATTGACTAAAAGGGACGTCTGTGAGCGAACTCAGCCTGACAACCCTACTGAGCCTGTCAGTGACAATATCCGTATAGTCCGGTCCGTTCGTCTATGAGCATCGCATGGCGGGCCTAGGGGGTTGGTAAAAGTCAGACCCCCAAAAGCGGTACAAGTCGTGTCGGAGTGTAGCCCAGAACACCCTGAGATACTACTGGAATACCTACCAGTAAATCTCCTTGCCTCGGCCGAGGGCTTCGTGTAATGGCTCTCCTAGACACAGCACGACCTCACCCCCAATACCGGGAGAGACGAACCCCTGAAGATACGCTCACTGCCTCCATGTGACTCGGGACTGTACCTAACTAAAACCTGTTTGCACGACTCCTTTGAGCCGTGGTAGGGTAGTAATCAAAGTACAGTGGGAACTCACACGAGACAAATGACGATCCCCAGGTCGATGAACTAACCTGCACACATGTCACCAGGGAACTGCCATCTGACGTCTGGTATATGACCAACTAGCATGTTCCCGGCGAGTCCTGTCCGGTGTACTCATAACCCAATGAGCACCTGTATACATCTTAGGTGATCCAACTGACACCAGTGGCTTGTGAGACCGGCCACCGCCCCTCGTCGGGGTCTCGACTGTATACACTAGTCTACTCTGGAGTATCGATGCCCTGTCTCGAAACTCACACGACTAGGGACCATTTAAGGATATGCTTATAGACCCCAGCTCCCACTTATATGATCGCCCTCATACTGCCGGTGGTCAAGCAAGAATCCTAGGGGCTCTATCAACGTGTAATAGCGACTTGTCAGGTCACTTAAAGCAGTACACGATGATAAAGGTAAACCAGATAGCATACTATCATCTCGAGTAAGACTGTCCTACCGGGATAGGTCCTCCATCAATCATTGCAATCACGTACCTGTGACCTAATAATTGACTCTGAGGGCACTATCTCCAACATAAACCTCCCACTGTAATCTCAAATTCTTCTTCAAACCTGAAAGAAGAATTAGTCGGGATCACCCAAAGAGTAAACCAACTCATCAGTGGGAATCGGGATCTAACTCTCATCGCATGATAACTTGATGGAAGCCACTCAAGTTATCACACTCCAGAAGGTATGCACATATCTGGCAAGTTTCCTGTATATTTGAAACTCCCGGTGTGATTTTTGCCTCATGCTCTTATGACCTTGACTTTAGTCAACAAATCATAAGTCACATGTCAAGTTCTACCCGTCATTTTCCAGGTTAATTTGAATCCACCCGTACATACCCTTGACTTTAGTCAACAAGGTAATACGACTGTCCCAAACCAACACATCTATCTATGCTACAGATGAATACCCAGCAACTACCAAACACTATGCCTTGACTTTAGTCAACAAACATAGCTTGAATACTACTGAATACCCAAAAGAAATGACGGAAGGCTACGGCTGGTTTTTGGCGAAAAACCTTTAACATAATGAACTTGATCTCGTTGAAGGAACCTAATAGCTTTTTATAAAATATAGTGACGAAAACGTTTTGCTAAAGAGGTCACTCCCGGTGAAGGGATCTCGGCTCTTTCCTCGTAGAATGAGGTGCAGGATATTCCAACTGAATACCGCTATGCAAAGCAACTTGTAATCGACTATATTGAAGTTATTATCCTGACGTAAACTTCTGCCCAAGGGGTCACTCCCGGTGAAAGGATATCAGCCCTTGCCTCGTCGAATGAGGTGTAGGATATTCTAAACTGAATATCGCTATGCAAAACAAAAGTAAACATCTTTGTAATAACACTTTTTAAAAATTTGTTCTAACAACATCAAATATAGGTTTGTTTTATCCTTGCATTGATAAGACTCAATGCAGTCCCATCAATCAATCACACAAGAAAAGAACGAAAATATAATGTACGTATATGCCATCCGCATTCGCCACTGGGTCCCGTCATCACCCGTTAGGTTACTTAACTAACGACAGAGCGGGGACTGGACTAGCGTGGGTGTAAAACATATACAACATCTAATAGTATTGTCACGACCCGAAAGAGCACGTGACTGGCCCTTGAGCCATATGAAGTCTATAGGACCCCATCTGATCCAAGTAAGCCAAAAGCCCAGAAATCTAAAACCATTTAAAGAGTAAATAAGGAAAACTGGTTTTAAGAAGTAAAGAAATCATGTTTCGAAAATCAAAGTTTTTAAATAACTAAGCCGAATATGTATTTTAAAAATGTGTAACCTTTCCAGAAAATTTCGGCAGAGTTTCCTTTGTAAAAACTGGCCCCGAACGGGGTACAACAAGAATAATATATATGAAATGATAAAAGGCATCCCCAAGCGGGAGCTAGCTCTTCGTCAATCGACGGTCACAACCACGCAAGCAAATAATAATATACAACGCCAAAGGGCGAGGATCAAAACCCAAAAAGAACTCAAAACAGCCAGAAAACCGTAATACTACAAGCGTGACTCTAAGGTCGAAATAATATAACACTGTTTTCTAAGTCTGAAACAATATAAAAGTTTTGGTTGATGGAATTCTAGATACAATGAATAATACATGAACAATGGCGGTTCTGATACAAAAGAACCCACCTACCCAAGCAAGTCACCCATAAGGAAGCAGTGTGCCAGAAATGCCGCTATGGAATCTGTACGGCAAAACCTGCAAGAACTGTGGCACAACGGGGGTGAGTTGCCAACTCGTGAATAGAAAATATCTACAAGCAAAGATCGAATGCATGACCCATCCTAGGTCAATACGATCAGATATAAATAAACCTCAATATGAATAAGTCTGAAGCATGCTAAACTGGCAAGGTAATCTCTATGCATGAGTGTAGTGCCAAGTGCTCGTGCCAGTGCCTCAGGTAATAGCATATCATAAATGTGAGGTATGATCAATGTAATCAAATCTGCATGTACGTGGATCCCATCCACTCGTCACCCAATGACAATAACCATCATGCATGTAAATATCATAAAGCATGTGCATGGGAATAATATGAGGATATAAACCATCTGTGTCCCTCGCGACACGTCAAAATCATGGAACCGGAGTGCCCAGCATCGACACTCGAAAACATCATGAAAACTGTGCCCGGCATCGGCACGTAAATCCTCATATATCGGGCTCCGTCAGTCCGGATCGGCCCACGGGCTCTGTCTGCGGTATCGGCCCTCGGCCCCGGCAGTACGCCCATATCCATCTATCGACTCTGGTCAGTATCCTCCGGATAACCGCCAGGTCCAACCAATCACCGGTAGGTACTCGCCACCCTGCCAGGCTCATCGTCTACTCCACGAAAAACATTTCTTGCCCCGGGGAACCATACCGGGTCCACCATGTACCCGCAATTGGCCTCATCCGCCTTCTCGAATCGGGTTTCACATGTCGCTCTCAGCACCGAGAAAACATATGGTGGACGCACTGAAATATCATATCAAGGGTAACCGGGTTTTAAAACAATTACATATTCACTTTTTGAAACACCCACGGTTCCCAAAAACCAGAAATATCATGGAAACAACATATCTCAATGCGTATAATCAGAAAGCATGATGTATGCGACATGTAAAGAAATGTAAGCAACATACACTGAATGCAACAGTACTACAGTGTAGTGACATGGCAATTATCGATGATGAAGTGTGTGAGCCGGCAAACAAGTGTACGTGGAACATACGCATCATCGATAATAGTGTTGGTGTCCTAGCAGCATGACTGAAATATATCAACAATACAAGCGATGCAATGCAAATAGCATGAATATGTAGAATCGAATAATCAACGCAACAGTAAAGAACCTGCCTCAATAGATATATCATGCAACCTTGCCTTTTGAAATAAGACGAATCAGGGCTTTTGGTAAAATAAGGGCTACGGTGTTTTAAGAAAAGATGCGTCATTTGAAAATATTCGTATAAACCCTTTTTGCCTATCTTTAAAATATCCCCGATTCGTTGGTTTTGAAATAGGTATTGTAGGGTTCCTAGGTACACTAATGAGGTCTCACAAGGCATCAACCATGCCAATTTCAAATTTTTCCGGTGCCGAGAAACCCTAATACAGATCGTTAACTAGAGTTTAGGCGAAACTACAAGCTAGTTAACAACTTAACTACTAAGTGAACGGAAATACAACCTTTGTAGATCCGGTCCTCCACCTCCATAGCTCCATGATGAAGTCCCCTCGCTGCGATCATCGGATCCCGGGCTCTAGCGTCGGCTTCATCGGAGAAATGGGCGGGCTAGGTCATCGACTTCGATGCCGAAGATGATCTACGTCGAGGCAACACAAGATCAAGCTCCAACTTCACCAAGCCATGAAATTTGTGAAGAAAACACCCTATACTACTTGGCAAGTGGTAGAGGATGAAGAAATAGAAAGTGGGTTCACTTTAGAATTGGATTTCTCACTCTTTTTCTCAAGTTGCCATTAATGGAGGCAAGGTTTCTTCTTTGTTGAAGAAGAAGAAGAAGAAAGAATATGATAAGTTATCTTAAAAATAGAAAACAAAATGATACTTATCATAATCTCAACCATGGTCAAGTATAGAGAATAAACTAGGGTTAGGTTTAATGGTTAGGTTTAAGGAATAAAACAACATGGTCAAAGCTTTTTCAAAGCTTCATGAAGCTTCAACAAAATCCAAAGAAAGCCACCATTTTATCTCAAGCCAAAATGAAATAAATAAATAAATAAAGCAAATGAAACCCTAACCATTAACTAACCATGGTTTAAATCTTTACACAAACCCAAGTTGCATGTATCATCAAACATGATACAATCTTGTGCACAAAAGTATATCACATATACAACTTGTGTACATCAAGTGAGAAAATCCAATTTAAGTGAACCAATACTAGTTAATGCAAAGTAATATATCAAATATATAATTATGCATTAAATCATTAAATCAATACTTGATTTAACGATCCGGTTATATCGCATATAACCGACTAATATCCAATGTATCGGCTTATCGAATCAATCATCGATTCGATAACTAGGTTATATCACATACAACCATTCGATACATTCATCGTGAGAATTGAATACGGTATCACATACACGCATTATTCTCGGTCCCGCACATATCTCATATGCGCTCCTATTTCGTTTCGCTTGAGCCAGGAAACCTCTGTGTAGGACTCTAAAGACTCGTCAATACGCCGGCAGCAGGTGATGATCATATCAAACACCCACAAGCCGCAAGCGGTCTGCTAAACGTAATGACCACCCGGGTATTGAGTGATCAGAATATCGACGAGCAAGCCCGCTCACACTCCTGTGAATCCAACCAGTAACACTTACCGTACAGTCCGGTCTGTTCGTCTGATATGTCGCATATCTCGCCTAGGGGTGGTAAACGTCAGACCCCAATAGCTCGATAAGTCGTGTCGATATGAGTTCTATAACAGTTTGAGAAACTACTGGTAACACTTACCAGTAAATCTCAGCAACCCTGGCCAGGGATTTCCGGTTATAGCCAATCGAACACAGCGCAACATCAACTCCCTATACCGGGAGAGACGAATCCCCTCCTATCGCTCATTGCCTCCATGTGACTCGGGACTGTACCCAAAAACCACCATTTTGCACGCCCTCTTGGACATGGTAAGGTGGAAATCAAAGCACAGTGGGAATCACACAAGACTCTATGACGATCTCGGGTTTACAGACTACTCTGTACCAGTGTCACCAGAGAACTGCCATCTGACGTAAGGTATAATACCATCTGGGAGTTCTCGGCGAGTCCGTCCAGTGTACCCAGTCTCTACTGAGCACCCGTATATCATCTCTGATGTCAAACACCAATGGATATGGGATCATCTATCGCCCATCTGTATGGGTCGAGAAGGTATACGCTAGTCTACTCTGGTATATCGATGCCCCGTCTCGATACACCCACGACTAGGGACCTTGAAGGATATACTTATGGACTACCATGTCCCCACTAGTATGATCCGCATCATAGTCCAGGTATTCAAGTACACATCCTAAGGGCTTTACCAACATGTAACAGAGAGACAATCAGTGTACACGTTAAGGTAAAGAGTAACCAGATAGCATACTATCATGTCGAGCAAGAAAGTCCTCCCTATATATGTCCAAGCATCCACTATAATATACATCCTGTGTATAGTAATGGCCTCTAGGGCATACATATAACTAACAATCTCCCACTTGCACTAGGGCCATCTGTAGCAGTGGTTGCAATATCTCATACTCAACCATCCCATAAAAGTCTCTCTCTGGGAATAGGCCTTTGTGAGTGGATCCGCCGTGTTGTCCTCTGAGTCTGTTCTCCTAACCTCGATCACCCTGGAGATCAACCATCTCCATGATCAGGTGATACTGCCTTAGAATATGTCTGGATCACTGATGGGACGGACGTTCCTTGGCATAAGCCACAACTCCATTGTCACACAATGGGAGGAACTAAGTTCATCTCATGAACAATTATACATCCAGACTGCCTCTTTGGTAGTATCTTAAGTAGCGATGTATCCTGCCTTTATCGTCTAGTAAGCCACGGTATTTAGCTTGGATCTCTTCTAACATACCGTCCCTCTACTGAGGGTAAAGACAATGCCTGTGACTGACATTCAGTCGTCCTTATCACCCTGGAACCTTTCCAGTGATTTTCCCCAGGATCAACTGATACCATCTCACTACAACTAGTGAGTCTCCTAACATCCAATTAGATCTATCTCATAGATCCAAAATCCAGGATTTAGGAGGTATCACTTTGATCCTATATGGAGAATCATTGTGATAAGCGGAGATTGACCAAGCGTAGCATAGGAAACTCCTTCCCTATCAAGAGTATGACATCCACGTATTCTACGAGGATCACCACCATACTCCCTACTACCTTTTCGTTTATACAAGGTTCATCTACCATTTTGATGATGTCAAACTCTTTGACTAACACATCAAAACAGACGTTCCAACTTCGCGATGCCTGCTTTAATCTGTAAAGCAACTTGTGCACGTTTCCGCTGCTCCCACTGTCTACGAAGCCCTCTGGCTGTGTACTTATAGACGCCCTCTTCTAAAACATCATTTAGAAAAGCTGTCATGGCACCCAACCGCCAGATATCGTAGTCATAGTATGCAGCCGTGGCAAGTAGGATCTGGATGGACTTAAGCATAACCACTGGAAAAAGGTATCATCATTATCCACGCCTGGTCGATGAAGAAAACCTTTAACAAGTATTGCATTGAAAGTCTCAACTTTTCCATCTACACCAAGTAATCTTCTCAAGATATACTTGCTCCTGATGAGGATTTAACCCTTCAGATATAGCAACCAAAGTCCATACTTTGTTGGTGTATAAGGATTCCATCTCAGATCGCTAAGCATCCAGCCATTCTTACAGAGTCACTACTCTCGATAGCCTGCTCGAAACTAGTTGGGCCATCATCTCATGATGCAATCCTCGCTCACACTGTCATAGAGAAACAGAAGTATCTCTCAGGTGGGTGAGAAACCCTACTAGATCGGCGGAGAGGCTGAGGTTCGTTGGTATCTACTGAATCCTTTAGTTCTACCAAATCATCTGCCGTAGTTTGTATAGCTAGAACCTTTCCAGTTCTACATGACTGACCTTCCCTCGAGCTTGTCCGGATTTTGCTTTTAGACATAGGCCGGACAACCCCAAATCTTAACTAAGTTAAGACATGGGCTCTTCCCATACCATATCTCATATGGAGTGGTAGGCTGTGATCTGATTCGAACCCTATTCAATAGGTATGCAGCTTCTCAAGTGCATAACTCCCAAAAGGAAAATAGGAAACTCAGTAGTACTCATCATAGAGTGCACCTTATCATATACGGTGTGATTGCTCCACCCCGATATACCATCGTGCTATGGTGTATACGGAGGAGTAATGCTGAGAGAGAATCTCATTCTCCTTTAGAATCATCCAGGAATTCCGTGCTTAAGTATTCTCCTCCTTGATCACATCAAAGGACATAATACTTATACCCGTATTTTGGTTCTCTACTTCTAACTTATATTCTGTGAATATCTCAAAAGGTTCGGACTTGTGTTTCAACAGGAACATAGGTCTGAATCAGAGAATGTAATGAAGTATAAAGAACCAGTCCTGGCATGTGTAGACAGGGGACCTTACATACATCATCATGTATCAGTCCCAAGAGTTCACTAACTCTTTCTCTCTTTCCAGTAAACAGAGCTATGGTCATCTTATCTCTGTGACATGACTGGCAAGTTTCACAAGATGTAAGTTCAAACAGATTTAAATATGCATCTAAATGTAACTTCAGCCAGTCAGGTCGCATTGATATGACCTTGTCTACAATACCTCAAGAAGGATTCGTTCAGTTCTGAACTCTTCCTCTTGTGTGTGTTCTGTATACTAAGAACTGTAGTTCGATTTAGAACATCAATGCTTTTAGATAACGTGCCTGAACCAATCAACTTTTGATATAGGAAATGTTCAAAACATTATCCAACAATACAAAATTATATCCTTTCTTTACTAATAAAGAGACTGATATGATTTTGTATATCAGGTTCGGTATCTAATAACATTCGTTCAGAATTAATGTATTGGTAATACAGGGTGACAGTGACCAACAGACTTGGCTGCAACACTTGCCCCGTTTTCTGTCTCATGAAACTTATCACCCGTTCTCAGTTCTTTACCTATCTGTAGCCCATGTAACAAATTACATATGCGGGATCCTGATCTGGTATCTTATATCCAGGACGTAATGAATACTGAGAAACAGTTCTGTATAACGAACACACCCGAAGAAGATGCATCATATGCACTTTCTTCGTTTGGGCGGCATGGGAATCTTGGTATTCCCCTAATTTCCTGCTCTGTCTTATAACAATTATAAGTTGGAGCAGGACCAACGTTCCCCAGCTCAATATAACAAGCGGGTTCGGTCAATATTCCGTATTATTATCTTGATTAAGGCGTGACATGGTCGCTACCTGGAGAGAGAGAGAGAAGAAAACACTCAGCGTGCGCTCTAGCAAGAAAAGATTGGTTATTATTTTATCTAATCAGGATGGCTCCCACTGTTTTTTATCAAATCTTCCTTCAAACCCTAAAAGGAAAGACTAGCCGGGATTAATTACATACTATAAGTTCGCCAATCTTTCAGCCAGGCCAGTGTCGGTACTTTGAGGGAGGTCCTCCGTGCTTTCGTACGAACCTAATTAATGTAAATCTCGTTTTCCCAGAGGCGTAACCCCGTTGACACCTTTCTAGATACCTACTTGATCGGCTAATTGTAATGTGTAAAACTCTCCCAGGAGTAACAATTACTCGCAGCGGGTATCGGGATCCAACTATCTCATAGAAAGTATGCAATCTCATTGCAAATTTCAACACTTGAAATTCCCGATAATATTTTGCCCCTAACATGCTATGACCTTGACGAAAGCCAACAAACCATAGCCCGCTAGTCAAGTTCAACCCGTACATTTCTTGATTGAATTAAACCCACCCGCACGACCCTTAACGAAAGCCAACAAAGCCGCACGACTACCCTAATCCAATCGCATCGTATGCAGCAGATAAGCAGCATATAGCTACCGCACACTACACCTTGACGAAAGCCAACAAATGTAGCACGAATACTATATACAACTTATCTGAAATGACGGAGGGCTACGACAGGTTTTTCTGAAAACCTATTGCGTAATGAACTTGATATCGTTGTAGAATCAAATAATTTTAAAATGGAGTATTTTTTAGGCTTTTCTAGTTTTTCTAAAGGAGTCACTCCCGGTGAAGGGATCGTCGGTCCTTTCCTCGTCGAATGAGGTGCGGGATATATCATATATATCACTGTGCAAAGCAAAAACTATAGAAGCAATCAAAAGACAAACCGAGGGTTGTAGCATCTGCCAGTTATTGCTAAAGGAGTCACTCCCGGTGAAGGGATCTCGGTCCTTTCCTTATCGAATAAGGTGCAGGATATATCATAAATACCGCTGTGCAAAGCAAGAACTGTAGCTACCTGTTTTGTTTTTGAAATTCGATTCTACAACATCTTTAGGTTTCTTTTATTTCATTAATCACATTAATGAAGTCCTATCATTTAAGTACCTAAACATCACAGATAAATACGACGTACACTTATGCCATCCGCATTCGCCTCGATGTCCCCTCGTGCACCGTTAGGTTAGGTAACTAACGGCAGAGCAGGGCAGGGCTAGCGCGGGTGTAAAACATAAGTAACATCTATATAATATATCATATATACTATATACAGTATCTATCACAGAACATATCACATGATCACATCACAGATATCGCAGCAGAAGAAACATATGAAATATTGGATATACTAGGACGTCCGTGTTTTCAATACTAGCCAGTATAAAACACGGATTCCACGGTCGCGATGAATAGCCAAACCCACACCCCTAGACCCCTACAAGAGCGGCAAGCAACCCTACCAATTCTAGAGTTAGGAGACCCGGACTCGACTCCTCGAGTTGGTCTCCCACTGGACTCCAGAACCCGGTTACTTATGCCCTCCTCCTTGGGTCTATCCTGGTGCGGAAAAGTAAATAATATACAAAAGGTGACAACAACCGCAACCTGGAAGTGCCCCAATAAAAGAATATTACATACAAGTTTTTACATGAATGAAAATGAAAAACACTCATCTCAGATAAAAACCACCCGGCTATTCAAACACGACGATCCAATATAACATATCCAGCAACACATAACATCACATGTCATCAACGTAAGTAAACATGCGTATCCCAATTGTCGTTGACATATAGCAAAGAAACCGGCGATATCACATATTACACTTACGGTCAAAGAAAAGAAAGTGTAAAACTACAACAGTTGGAATCCGCAACCTGCATAGACATCGCATGCCTAATCAAATGAATTTCTTAGACATCGCATGCCTAACAATTATAAACCCCGCATTTTAGTCTCATTATCGAAAACACTTTTCAATATCAAGTCGGGTAATTCAACAAGATTCCCGACATCCTGATCGAATGCTCGTCACAAACTTTAGTAGGCGGCCGCACCCCCGATACCGTCAACGAAGTGCACTAAGGCGGAACACCGCTGCCGCCAGCACCCAAACGGATGCTTTCGGCGACGGGGTTCTCCTACAGTCGCTTGGTCGGGGCTATGGGGTGAGGCTGTCTATTAAGTTTACCGGCGAGTATCCGCGTATGCTACGAGATTGCGACGGACTTTTGATCACATCAAAATTCTGTGGCAACCGATCAAGTGAGACTAAAGTGCTAGATTTATAACATTCATTCAGTTATCTCATAACTACTTGTGGATTCCAAGTATTGTATCTCATTCCAGATAAATAGAAAATGTTAAACTTTCCGATCGAACATTCAAACACCCAAGTTTTCCCGAAACAGCTCAACACATGAAACAAGTTTAAAAACATCCAGTTCATGCCTCAGTACCAACGGTCCAGCCATAGAAGGGTCAAGCCAACGCCTCACATGTGGCACGCCGTACTGCCCCAAACCCTAAGGTTCAAAGGGCAGTTCAAGACGGTCACATAATCGAGTTAAGGTTTGTTGTCTTCTAGAGGGACCATCGCGTCACTTGCACTACTTAGAACGTCATTAAACTACGGAAAGATCCAACACTTGGAAATTTCCCAACAGGGAAAAAATTGGGTATTTATATCCGGTCGAACTTTTCAAGATTTTCTAAAATTATCCGGAAAAACACAGACGAAGTTAAACTTCCCGATCGAAACACCGAGTCCCCAATACAACCCAGAAAATACAACTCTTGAGTAAATATTAAAAATTCCCAGAAAACTCAGCACCTGAAGAGACAAATTACTGTGCAAAAATGGAAGCGTAATCACATAATTTGGCCGCGGAACCGCCGCAGAAGCCAAGCTTCTGCCGCGGATCCGCCGCGCATTGGGCGTATCGTTTGCTCGTTTTTGCACCGTAATTCTTAGAATTTCCTGCTGAATTTTTTAAGTATTTTTAATATGGAAAAAACCCAGTTTTGCAAAAATGTACAGAGAGGGGTCATTTTTAGGGTTTCGGGGTTCGATCGGAATTCTAATATCGTCTACACTTCGCCTAAGTTTCTAGCTAGGCTCTGATACCACTGTAGGGTTCCTAGGCACACTAATGAGGTCTCACAAGGCATCAACCATGCCAATTTCAAATTTTTCCGGTGCCGAGAAACCCTAATACGGATCGTTATCTAGAGTTTAGGCGAAACTACAATCTAGTTAACAACTTAACTACTAAGTGAACGGAAATACAACCTTTGTAGATCCGGTCCTCCACCTCCATAGCTCTGTGATGAAGTCCCCTCGCTGCGATCATCGGATCCCGGGCTCTAGCGTCGGCTTCATCGGAGAAATGGGCGGGCTAGGTCGTCGACTTCGATGCCGAAGATGATCTACGTCGAGACAACACAAGATCACGCTCCAACTTCACCAAGCCATGAAATTTATGAAGAAAACACCCTATACTACTTGGCAAGTGGTAGAGGATGAAGAAATAGGAAGTGGGTTCACTTTAGAATTGGATTTCTCACTCTTTTTCTCAAGTTGCCATTAATGGAGGCAAGGTTTCTTCTTTGTTGAAGAAGAAGAAGAAGAAAGAATATGATAAGTTATCTTAAAAATAGAAAACAAAATGATACTTATCATAATCTCAACCATGGTCAAGTGTAGAGAATAAACTAGGGTTAGGTTTAAGGAATAAAACAAAATGGTCAAAGCTTTTTCAAAGCTTCATGAAGCTTCAACAAAATCCAAAGAAAGCCACCATTTTATCTTAAGCCAAAATGAAATAAATAAATAAATAAAGCAAATGAAACCTTAACCATTAACTAACCATGGTTTAAGTCTTTACACAAACCCAAGTTGCATGTATCATCAAACATGATATAATCTTATGCACAAAAGTATATCACATATACAACTTGTGTACATCAAGTGAGAAAATCCAATTTAAGTGAACCAATACTAGTTAATGCAAAGTAATATATCAAATATATAATTATGCATTAAATCATTAAATCAATACTTGATTTAACGATCCGGTCATATCGCATATAACCGACTAATATCCAATGTATCGTCTTATCGAATCAATCCTCGATTCGATAACTAGGTTATATCACATACAACCATTCGATACATTCATCGCGAGAATAGAATACGGTATCACATACACGCATTATTCTCAGTCCCGCACATATCTCATATGCGTTCCTATTTCGTTTAGCTTGAGCCAGGAAAGCTCTGTGTAGGACTCTAAAGACTCGTCAATACGCCGGCAGCAGGTGATGATCATATCAAACACCCACAAACCGCAAGCGGTCTGCTAAACATAACGGCCACCCGGGTATTGAGCGATCAGAAGATCGACGAGCAAGCCCGCTTGATTGTGCAAAAGAGTGTATGTTTTTAGTTAACCGCAATCAGAACGGTGTCGCGTGTAGCTAGACCGAGATGAGTACGGGTCGTCCTCTGGGAAACGTGGAACCTTTTATTCTTACTTTAGATGTGTTGAAAAAGAGAGGAGGGATGAAGAATTGTATAGAATGGTTTCTAGATCTACGTTAAACAAGAATGTAAAATATAGATCAAGATTATTTTAAAGATGTAGTTTATATAATAAGGGGGCTTGTAGGGTTCGTTAGGATTTAGTAGTTATGGACGATTAATTAAAAGTTACCCTTTTTATCCATTAATAGATTTAAAACTAGAACGACGGTGATGCATGTAGATTAGGGTTTCTGGAGGGAAAAGGAATACCACTCTTAACCCTTATCTCGACACGGAACTCCGTTCATATCTAGCCTTTACCAAAACAATCATTAATCTAATCTCTAATCGCGGTCGGAACTAACAAAGAATTGTTAGCGCGCCCGATTAGGATGTTAAAGATTATTTTGATAAAGTTCATAAACTTTATAGGACTTAAAAAGGGTTTAGGGATTTTTATCGTCCATTAGCCTACCCTAATCCTACGAACCCTAACAAGCGGAGAATTACTCACGCATGTTAGGAAAAGAAGATGTAAAGACGGAGAGGGGAAACATAATGTAAAATGCAAAAAGAATTAAATAAAATAACTACCTTTATTAATCAACTTGAACAATCTACACTTTTATTCGGTAGAAAATGATTACAAAGACTAGTTTTCTTCTCGATCTCTTCCAAGGAGGTAGATGAACAGTTGATGATCAGCCTGGATGCGTGAGCGTCTGGGGCTTCGTGATCGCGTCGGCTTGATAAATTTTCCAAGAGGCTCTCGGTGCCTTTTTATAGTGCAAAGCCAGAATCATTTGCTTCCATATTAGGTAAAATTCTTCATAGATTCACCCACAAAAATCTTGGACTTTATTTCCATAATACTGTCGCGGATCCGCGGCATCAAGGGGATTGGGCCGCGGATCCACGGCCTGATGATCAGAACCCTTGATCATTTTTTATGGGGCTGCTTCTTGTGACATGTGGCAATCCTAGGAACCTTCAGAATTTAGAAATCTTCTCGCGGTTGCTGCCAGACTTGGTCTTCAAGTTTTGATTCTTAATTAGGCAAGTCTTCTTCAACAACTTGATTTGCTTGATTCTAGTCTTGAAAATTTCTGCACAACTTGGAAAATTTTTGCACAACAACTCAAATAATATTTAGTAGACTTTGTTCTACTAGGATTTGGTCAGTGAATTTATTTGCATACATTTTCCTACCAAATACTAATTATAATATATCAACACATGGAAAATAGTATTTTTACACATAAACCCTCATATGTATGATATATTATAATAAAGTCCTTTTTTAATATGAAACTGGTAGGAAAAATGTAATAACAAATGTGCAGTTTTATCAACTGAATAAATACCCCCAAACTTGTCTTTGATTGTCCCGAGCAAACTAGTTATTCAAGAGAAGGAGAAAAAGAAAGGAGAAAACTAAGCACACTTTCGTAGGCGGACACGATTGCACTGAGCACGTGCAACAAGCCGTTAAACCTCTAGGTGTCCCTAATAGGAAGAGTGTTGTCTTCTGAGGGTTTTCAGCGGATTACACCTACAAAATCCTATAACAAAAGAGAGATAGTGAAATTTACATATAAAGATAAGAACCATAAAAGAAAGACTTTGAAAATAAGAGTTTCCAACTATACTAGCTTTTCAGTTGTCATGAGCCCTATCTTAATAGTCATGAAAAGATGTTAGAAATCACATTATCCCTCAATAAAACATCGTCTTTATTCTTCATTCCTACCTTTTATCCAAACATCGATCATATACCCCTACGTGTGTGTAATGGACATCCCTTTACTCGGAGAATTCAATTCAAGCTATCATACTCTTGTCCATCTACCTCGGTACTTTTTAACTTAATGAATATTTAGATTTGCTCACACATTTTCATGCGACCGTTAATACTTCTTGAGGTACTAACCGACCGATTACTCATGTGTTTGCTGATTAGGTGATAATATTTTCCTCGTCTTGCACCACCTAAGGCTTAGCAGTGACTCCCAGACCAGTTGGCCTTAGGGCACTAGGTGAAGAGGCACCCTCGCTATATTTTTTATTGCTGCCTTGGCGATAACAAAACCAGTGTTCATTTTTTTATTTTCACCATTTTTATATTTTTTTCATTTTTTTTATTTCCTTCATACTCTGGCTTTTAGACAAGAGCATTTCAAGGTATCCTCTACTATCCCGAGTTTCAAGACGTGTGTAAGTGCATATAGTAGGGTATCAACATTCAAATGTTTGGCTTCCAGAATAGAAACTATTTTTCAGACTTATTTTTATCCTCAGATTAGTGACTTCCTTCATTTTACTAGCCCTTGGGACAACAGCTCATAACTACTTATTACTAGTTCGTTTAAGAAAACTTCTAATTTTCATGGTTTTCTTAAACTATTCCTATCTTTTGGATGTAATTTTTCACTTTCTACTCTTTTGTTATAAAAGAATTTTTTTTTTAATTTTTGAAAATGTTGTGCTTATGCAAAATATGATGCAGAGTGATGCGTAAATAAGCACAAACCTCCCCCAAACCTGTTTACAGCAGTGTCCTCACTGATGTCATCCGTTAAGCTCAAAAACCTGTAGACTTGGGAGGAAATTATTAATGGGGGCAAGAATATATGAAAGTGAAAATCCTCCCCCAAACTTATTTTAGGCTCACAAATTTGTAAAAATCAATTTCTTTCAAGAGCCCAAAATATACCACCCCCCTAAACTTGAGTTAAACAATTTTAATCTTTTAAAATCACACGAGGGGGTGAAGGTTATTGGTCAATGCCAAGTTTTGCAAAGACCGAAGGTCAACACCAACCATTCAAAAATTTTATCGATGAAGCACCAAGGTTGGTGGAAGAACATGTCACCTTTCGACGTGAAGAAGTGGGGAGGTGATAAGAGGTGTAATGGAAAAGGATTGCGTCTCAATTTGGAGAGACGACGCAGTGATAGTAATGATGGATTACTCGCATTATCATGATTGTCCAAAAGAAGGGGTGGAGGTCCAATTTCTTCATCTTGGAGTTGATTCATCTCAACACCCGTGTCTTGTAAAAATACGAGTTCATCAGCGAAAATTTCCTCAAAGCTTTCATCGATACCCCGAAGAATAATGTCATCAGAAAAAATGGGGTGATCGTCCGACTCTATAAAAAGTTCCTCATCAGCGTTAGATGTTGACCCGGACAACTCGGTGGAAGAGTCCGTGTCAAATAACGACATATGAAAAGAGTTAGAATTATGAGGTTGATCAAATTCGCTGCTGTCAGCATCCATTAATTCGACAGAACACACATGAGCATAGGGTTCGGAGGGTTCACTTCCCAACTTGTAAATGTTAAGCTCAATTGTCTTCTTTCCAAAGGATAGGGTCATAGAGCTGTTTCTACAATTAATTACTGTGTTGGAAGTGGCCAAAAAGGGTCGACCGAGTATCACCGGGATTTGATTGCGTGGGTTTGCCACAGGTTGTGTATCTAAAACAATAAAGTCCACGGGAAATATGAATTCCCCGACTTTAATTAACACATCCTCTACTTCGCCCCGAGGTTTGGTGATCGATCGGTCTGCCATCTGGAGAGTACAATGGGCTGGTTTTAACTCTCCAATCCCTAATTGCTCATAAATAGAATACGGAAGCAAGTTAACACTAGCACCTAGATCGAGTAGAGCACGATTGATATTTTTACCCCCAATAGAAATAGAAATTGTAAGACTTCCGGGGTCCTTTCGTTTCTTGGGTAGTTGTTGCGTAAAAGCAGTGCTCACATTACTCGCAAGGAAAACTTTTTTAGGTACTTGAACTTTTCTCTTCCTAGTGCACAAGTCCTTTAGGATTTTTGCATATGACGGAACTTGTTGAATAGCATCTAGGAGAGGAATGTTTATGTTAACTTGCTTAAAAATTTCCACAATCTTCTCCATTTGTGAACTTGGTCTGTTGCCTCTTAACCTGTTTAGATAAGGTACTTTATCAATAAGGGTTTGGTCCAATATTGGAGAGGATTGTGGGGACGGATTCGATCCTAAAACTGGAGTGGGAATCGACTTAGATAGATTTGGCGAAATGGGCGAAGGGTTCGAGCCTTGGGAAAAACCGAGAATAGGCTCGGGTGAAGGTGGGAGACTAGACGAATTAGGGGAAGAAGAAGAAGCTGGGGTATCATTGGTGTCACTATCATCACATTGCTCACCCACTCGGTTATTCAGCACTTTTCCCGATCTCAACGTAGTAACGGCACTCACATTATAACTTTGTGAGTGGCCAGGATTAGGTATGGGTTGAGATGGGAGTTTCCCTTTCTCTCTCGCACTCATTGCGGCATTTAACTGTGCGATTTGGTTTTCTATTGAATTAATACTCTCACCTTGGGAGGCGGAGTTTTTCGTTAGGGTATCAATAGAAGACATCATCTCAGCCGACAATTGCATAGATTGTTTCATGAACATATCCAAAGTTTGTGCAAGTGAGTTGTCAGTACCGGCCACTTGTGGTGTAGAAATGTTGGTCGGATTTTGGAAATTCTGTGACTGAAAGGGAGGCTGATTCTGTGGTTGTGGTTGCTGTGGAGGAGGTCTTTGATAATTGCTTTGTTGGTTTTGGTTCCAAGCAAAGCTAGAATGATTCCTCCATCCTTGATTGTACGTGGAAGAATAAGGGTCGTTTCTAGGTCGCTGCTGAAAAGCAACATTAGCTTGAAACGATTCATTCATAGGACATTCTTCCGTTAAGTGTGAAGGATCCGAACAGCAACCACAAACGTTCTTAAGAAGCGTGACCTGATTTAGGGAGAATGATGAAAATTTGTTCTCAATAGCGTCGAGTTTCTTCTGTATCGCTGCCATTTCGGCTTTTACTGCGATAGAAATATCGAACTGGTAAACACCTCCCCTAGATGAAGGTGGTCTTACGCTTTCCCACTGCAAAGTGCTTTCTGCGAGATCTTCCAGATATTTCCATGCTTCACCGTCATCTTTAGACATGAAATTGCATTGACACATTGTTTCAAGCATCTGCTTTGTCGCAGGATTAATGCCCTCATATATAATCCGACATAAATCCCATCTTTGTATTCCGTGATGGGGGCATTGGACAAGCAAATCTTTGAAACGTTCAAAGCACTTCCAAAATGGTTCATTGGGAAGCTGGGTGAACTGGTTGATCTCGCTTCGAATATGGGCAGTCTTATAGTTTGGGTAAAACTTCTTAAGAAATGCTATGACAAATTCATCCCAATTAGTGATAGAGTGTGCGGCAGTATTATAAAGCCATTTTTCTGCCAAGTCGCACAGTGTGAATGGGAGAAGACATAAGCGCATAGCATCTAAAGTCAATTGTGAAGTACCCATCATTGCGCATACGTTTTCGAATTTGGTGATGAAAACGTACGCGTCTTCCGACTCAAGCCCGTGAAATTTGGGCAGCAGATTGATGTAGTGGGGTTTAATTTCGAAATTATCCCCGTTAGGTGGTGGAAAAGATAGACAAGTGTGAAGAGGACCACGGATAGGATAGCATCTTTCTTGGAGAGAGATGCGCGGTAGATTCTGCGCACCTATGGGCGGTGGCAGCGTGGTGTTATACTCTGATGGAGTACCGTCCATCTCGGTCATGGTGTGTGGTGGGGGAAAAGAAGATGAAGAAGTACCAACTTCGGCGTCGATAGCAGGAACGCGGACAAGACGGGCATTAGGATCCCGTGTCCAGCCGAGCATGCACTAAGCGGGTTTAGTGCAAGTGGCAGCGTGTGTGTGATTTTAAAATTGGTCTGTTTTGAAAAATGTGGGACTCAAGACAAATCACCCTAAGATGCACAAGCAACCCTAGAACTAAGGTCACCTAGGTCCAGTCTCTAGACCGCTCCTAGACTTCCAAAGGACAAGCCGCAGGATCAATCCTCTACCGCCTCCGTACTACCCTTGTAGCCAGGTAAGTGCCAGGCAAGTGGGAAGGAACCACGGTCATGGGCCTAATTAAAAACCACTAGCCTTCGACACACTTGCCTAGGCACTACAAAAGTAATGCGGATAAACGATAGATTACCCACGACCTTCCTCTGTCCTTATTGAGCGCGACAGTCCTTAGAGTCTGGTCTAGATATTTTTTAAATTAATGAAGGGTAGATCTAGATGCTCGGTTTGTGATTTGTGGGGCTTAGGAAGGGTGATGAAATCCCTACCTAATCTTGATTTGGTCTTTTCCCCATAAAGTCCGTATTAAAATATGCAAAACAAAACCAATCACAAAACTTTTGCAAAAAGATTTTTGAGCGGCGTTATTTTGCAAAGAATCCTGCAGAAAATAGATTTTATTGGATTTGAGAGGAGAGAGAAGGAGTTGAGAATCTTACCAGAGAGTTCTGTAGCCCTAATCCCTCTAACCTGCCGCGATTCCGCCGCCGGAAGCACCTTTATGCCGCGGTTCCGCCGCGTGGCAGAAGGATCACTTGATGAAATTTTTTTGTATAGCCTTCTGTGCTCTTCTGGATCTCTAAAAATGTCTCTGTTTCCTGTTTTCCTTGATTCTGTAACTCCAGATCTCCTTGCAAAAATTCACGCACAAATTGTTAAATATGCAATTTGCAGTTTTGTTTTAATAATGATATGAATCGTCTAAGAATTGAACACAAATAATAAGAATAAAAAATTACGCACGTATCCCCGGCAACGGCGCCATTTGATTGTGCGAAAGAGTGTATGTTTGTAGTAAACCGCAATCAGAACGGTGTCGCGTGTAGCTAGACCGAAATGAGTACGGGTCGTCCTCTGGGAAACGTGGAACCTTTTATTCTTACTTTAGATGTGTTGAAAAAGAGAGGAGGGATGAAGAATTGTATAGAATGGTTTCTAAATCTACGTTAAACAAGAATGTAAAATATAGGTTTAGATTATTTTAAAGATGTGGTTAATATAATAAGGGGGTTGTAGGGTTCGTTAGGATTTAGTAGTTATGGACGATTAATTAAAAGTTACCCTTTTTATCCATTAATAGATTTAAAACTAGAACGACGGTGATGCGTGTAGATTAGGGTTTCTGGAGGGAAAAGGAATACCACTCTTAACCCTTATCTCGACACGGAACTCCGTTCATATCTAGCCTTTACCAAAACAATCATTAATCTAATCTCTAATTGCGGTCGGAACTAACAAAGAATTGTTAGCGCGCCCGATTAGGATGTTAAAGATTATTTTGATAAAGTTCATAAACTTTATAGGACTTAAAAAGGGTTTAGGGATTTTTATCGTCCATTAGCCTACCCTAATCCTACGAACCCTAACAAGCGGAGAATTACTCGCGCATGTTAGGAAAAGAAGATGTAAAGACAGAGAGGGGAAACATAATGTAAAATGCAAAAAGAATTAAATAAAATAACTACCTTTATTAATCAACTTGAACAATCTACACTTTTATTCCGTAGAAAATGATTACAAAGACTAGTTTGCTTCTCGATCTCTTCCAAGGAGGTAGACGAACAGTTGATGATCAGCCTGGATGCGTGAGCGTCTGGGGCTTCGTGATCGCGTCGGCTTGATAAATTTTCCAAGAGGCTCTCGGTGCCTTTTTTATAGTGCAAAGCTAGAATCATTTGCTTCCATATTAGGTAAAATTCATCATAGATTCACCCACAAAAATCTTGGACTTTATTTCCATAATACTGCCACGGATCCGCGGCATCAAGGGGATTGGGCTGCAGATCCGCGGCCTGATGATCAGAACCCTTGATCATTTTTTATGGGGCTGCTTCTTGTGACATGTGGCAATCCTAGGAACCTTCAGAATTTAGAAATCTTCTCGTGGTTGCTGCCAGACTTGGTCTTCAAGTTTTGATTCTTAATTAGGCAAGTCTTCTTCAACAACTTGATTTGCTTGATTCTGGTCTTGAAAAATTCTGCACAACTTGGAAAATTTCTGCACAACAACTCAAATAATATTTAGTAGACTTTGTTCTACTAGGATTTGGTCAGTGAATTTATATGCATACATTTTCCTACCAAATACTAATTATAATATATCAACACATGGAAAATAGTATTTTTACACATAAACCATCATATGTATGATATATTATAATAAAGTCCTTTTTTAATATGAAACCGGCAGGAAAAATGTATTAACAAATGTGCAGTTTTATCAACTGAACACCGCTCGCACTCCTGTGAATCCAACTAGTAACACTTACCGTACAGTCTGGTCTGTTCGTCTGATATGTCGCATATCTCGCCTAGGGGTGGTAAACGTCAGACCCCAATAGCTCGATAAGTCGTGTCGATATGAGGTCTATAAAAGTTTAAGAAACTACTGGTAACACTTACCAGTAAATCTCAGCAACCCTGGCCAGGGATTTCCGGTTATGGCCAATCGAACACAGCGCAACATCAACTCCCTATACCGGGAGAGACGAATCCCCTCCTATCGCTCATTACCTCCATGTGACTCGGGACTGTACCCAAAAACCACCGTTTTGCACGCCCTCTTGGACGTAGTAAGGTGGAAATCAAAGAACAGTGGGAATCACACAAGACTCTATGACGATCTCGGGTCTACAGACTACTCTGTACCAGTGTCACCAGAGAACTGCCATCTGACGTAAGGTACAATACCATCTGGGAGTTCTCGGCGAGTCCGTCCAGTGTACCCAGTCTCTACTGAGCACCCGTATATCATCTCTGATGTCAAACACCAATGGATATGGGATCATCCATCGCCCATCTGTATGGGTCGAGAAGGTATACACTAGTCTACTCAGGTATATCGATGCCCCGTCTCGATACACCCACGAATAGGGACCTTGAAGGATGTACTTATGGACTACCATGTCCCCACTAGTATGATCCGCATCATAGTCCAGGTAGTCAAGTACATATCCTAAGGGCTTTACCAACATGTAACAGAGAGACAATCAGTGTACACGTTAAGGTAAAGAGTAACCAGATAGCATACTATCATGTCGAGCAATAAAGTCCTCCCTATATATGTCCAAGCATCCACTACAATACATCCTATGTATAGTAATGGCCTCTAGGGCATACATATAACTAACAGGTATGACTCGGGTCTAGTGTAACGCCTACTATGTGAACTACGAACCCAACAATCAAGTCAATCGGGAGGGGTATAAAAACCACCTAAATCTGAGTCGATATACATATATATATATATATATATATAGTCGGTGATTGATCAGTCGAAAATATTGTATATTTTAGCCGGCAATTTCCTTAACATTTGCATACATTTAGAAGTGTTCGGCATTCATATTCTACATATTAGCAAATCTGTCACAAAATATGAGATTGCATGTGTTAGACTTTTAAACCGACACTTTAAGGGAAATTAACCGCATTTCATGGCATCGCATCATTTCTGTATTTGCGCAACACTTGTCTTGAGTCTATGCAGGAAATACGGAAGAAAAGCAAAAGAGCTGATCAAAAATACGCCAACCAAATCATTTCAGATCTGGTAGCAATTCAGATGGAGATATTAAATTCAACACATGAAAACAAGGCCCAACAATCATCCCAAGAATTACCAGAAAAGTTGGCAGCCCAAGGCCCACAAGTAGCCGCGGATCCGCGGCAGGAACTTGCTTGCGCCGCGGATCCGCCGCTCCTTTGACACGTCATCAAGGAATATTTAGGGCACAATTCTCAGCTCTGGTCCCACAGTCCTCTCTGATACTTCGAATTCCAGAACTCTCTCAAAGCTACTGCCAGATCAGAATAGAAGATTAAGGAAGACTAATCCTAATTAAGCTCCTAATTAATCCTCTTCTAGAAGCTCCTCCTAACTAATTACATCTAGAAGCTTCTCCCCTAACTAACTTTTGGAGGGAAATTTGAATTCTCTCAACAAACTTTTGGAGGGAAACTTAGAATTTGAAATCCTAGATCTAGGGTTAGTTATCTATAAATAGGAGCCTAGATCTAAGGGTTGAGGTTAATCTTTAATATTCCTAAAGTTCATTCTACACCATTTTCTTCCACAAGTCTCGTGACAAGGCTTGTGCGAAACCCTAACCCTAATTCCACTCCAACTTCAAGATCTTGAGTACCAAATCAAGCGAGAAGCCTTCAACCTTTTAGGAGCCGAGCCGATCTTCAATCGGGCAAGTGATCCAAGCCGATCCGCGATCCACGGAGACGAGCGAAGCCAAGTCGACGATCGAATTCTTCCTCTTGTAGTTCTTGAGCGAATGTAATGAAATTGTTGATATAAATAAAAGGTGAAATTCTTTAATCTTGCTTTCTTTTAATTCTTGCATCATGATTAGATCTCAATTTGTAATTGTTGTTCTTGTTGTGATGTTTGAGTAAAACTCCGCTCGTAAAGGAGTCGAGACGATTGTAGAATGATGATGTAACAAATCTTAATACTGTTTTTAAGTCCTACGAGTTTTGTAAACCCTAGCAAGTTCAAGAATCGATGACCTAGTTTCGTAGCGATGCTTTCTTGATTGTGATCGCTCGAAATTAGGGATCTACGATCGTTTCTTGAATTTACTAGAGGCTAGAATATGAATGGTATCAATGAAAGAACAAGAGATAAGATGAAACCCTAGTTTCACAAGAAGTCTCTAATTCTCATCGATTATCATCGATCTAGTATCAATTCATCGAAAGATAAGAATACGTAATTGTAAGATTACATCACATCTATAGATCCTATCGATTCCTACGAGCCTCATTTCGATTCTTGATATTTGGTTTGGAAAAATCAACAAACTATAAATTCTTGATTCTATCTTTTCTTGTTATTAGATCTAGATATTTTCTTTTTCTTGAAATACAAAATTTAAATCATGAATTGTTTGTTTTCTTTTCTTTAAAGTTTCGACTCATCTAAATTCGAAAAGACGAACGATTACACTTTCCCTGTGGACGATCCGCACTCACTAACAATCTACATCCGACACCGTAGTTGATTGCGGTCAAATAATTTTTGATTGTGATTTCTTTACAATTTCATACTATACATCAAGAATTCGTTTTCAATCAAATGGCGCCGTTGCCGGGGATAGTGCGCTAATAGTTCGTATTTTTGAAATTTGAGTTGAACAATTTATTTCATCATAATTTTTAGATCTAAACTCGTACAAACCCTAATACGTGTTTTGTGATTTGTTGCGAGAAATTCTGGAATCATTGGAGCTGTGGAGAAATTTTTCTGTATAATCCAGAGAGCTCCTGAGGTGAACAGAAACAAATACTCAAAATTTGGTGCAGTGATTCATTGATCTGACCGCCCTTCCGCGGCAAAACACCCTCATCCGCGGCTAATCCGTGGCAACCCTAGCTCCTCTCTGCAGCAATTTTGCTCTATAACTTTCTCACTTTCTTATCTCTTACCTCATCTGCTCCAATAACAATTTTACTGCAGGTTTCTTTGCAAATAAATCGCTGCGCGCAAAAGCAAAATAAAATTTGTGCGTGTTTTTGATTCTTGGTTGTTTGCATATTAAAACGGAAATTAAGGGGCACGACCAAATTCAAATTAGGTGGGGATTTCATTACCCTTCCTAGGCCCCGAAAACCACAAAACTTGCATCCGCATTTACCCTCATTAATTAAAAGAAATCTAGAGATGACTCTAAGGACCGTCGCGCTCAATTAGGACAAGAGAAGGCCGTGGGTAATTCATTGCTTATCCGCGTTTTCTTGTGGTGCCTAAGGCGAGTGTGTCTAAGGCTAGTGGTTATTAATTAGGCCCACTGTAGTGGTGGTTCCTTCCCACTTACCTGGCACTTATCCGGCCACAGGGGGACAAAAAGGCAGTGGAGGATTCTATCCTGCGACTTGTCTTTTGGCAGTTAGGAGCGGTCTAGAGCCGGACCTAGGTGACCACTAGATTCTAGGGTTTGTGTGCTGCATTTGCTGTGTCGCATCATATTTTCAAAAATCCGTATCTTTTTAAAACAAACACCGCATTCATTCTTTCCCCTAATTATAAATTCACGCTGCCACTTGTACTAACCCTTTTTAGTGCAAGATAGGCTGGACACGGGTTTCTAGTTCCCGTTAAGTCCGCGTTTCCTTTGATCGACCCAAAGTCGGTATTTCTACATTTACCCTTTCTTTACCCACCACCACACCCACATCGATGGATCCACCTCCATCGAACTTCTTTTCCACTACTCTGCCGCCGTCCGTTGGTGCGCAGAATCCACCTCGCATCTCTCTCCAAGAGAGATGCTATCCTACACGAGGCCCACTTTCCACCTGTCTTTCCATACCACCAGCAAACGGGGAAAATTTTCAAATAAAACCCCAATACATCAACCTTCTACCAAAATTTCACGGTCTCGAGTCTGAAGACGCATACGTGTTTATCACGAAATTCGAAAATGTATGCGCAATGATGGGTACTTCACAGCTTTCTGTGGATGCTTTCCGTCTTCGTCTTCTCCCATTCACTTTGTGCGATTTAGCCGAGAAGTGGCTATATAACACTACCGCACATTCCATTTCAAATTGGGACGAATTCGTCAAAGCATTCCTTAAGAAATTCTACCCACATCAAAAGACAGCTCGAGTCCGTAGCGAAATCTATCAATTCACCCAGCTTCCAAACGAAACATTTTCAAAATGTCTTGACCGCTTCAAGGATCTGTTAATCCAATGTCCACATCACGGCATCCCGAGATGGGATCTTTGCCGAATTATTTATGAGGGCATTACTCCTTACACAAGACAGACCCTTGAATCCATGTGTCAAGGCAACTTTATGACCAAAGATGATGGGGAAGCCTGGAAATTTCTAGAAGATTTCGCTGAAAAATCTTTACAGTGGGAGGGTGTGAGTCAATCGTCTAGGGATGGCAATGATATTTCCATAGGAGTTAGAGCTGACATTTCAGCTATGCAAAAGAAACTCGAGACTATGGAAAACAAATTTTTAGCCGCCCTAAGTCAAATATCACTCTCCAAAACTGTATGTGGATGCTGTTCTGATCCGTCTCACTTGACGGAAGAATGTCCATTTCAAGGTCCTGAGCATACAAATGCCGCATTTCAAAGACCTAGAAACAATCCATCTTCCTCCACATATGATCAGGGGTGGAGGAATCACCCTAACTTTGAATGGAAACAATCCCAATTTCAAAACACGGTTCCAAACCAAAACAATTTCTAAGGGACCCCTCCACCACAACAGCACCCACAACTTCAATTGAGTCGGCACCCCTTCCAAGTACAAAACTTTCAAATCCGGCCAACACTTTTGCACCATCTAGTCCTTTGCAATTGACCGGTACAGATAATACCTCTGCACTAGCACAAACCTTGGATACTTTCATGAAACAATCCATCCAAGGGACGGCAAGTTTGCAATCTTCCGTCGAGAATGTGATGAAGATCATTATCTCTCAAAATGATAATATCAAATCGATGGAAGAACAAATTGCACAACTAAAAGCCGAAATGAGTGCAAGAGAGAAAGGGAAACTTCCAGCTCAACCTTTACCTAATCCTAGCTATTCACATCATGTGGATGAGATCACGTTGAGATCTGGAAGAGTGCTTGACACTCATGTTGGGGAAGAGTTTGATGATACTGATAAATCAATCAATAACACCCCGGCTGAGACCTTTCTTCACACACACACTTCTTACCCCAGTTCTTCTACCCCACCTTCTTCCGAGCCTATTCTTCGTTTCCCAAAAGGCTCGCCACTTCAGCCCACCACTTTTACCCCTCCACGGACGATCCCCACTTCTATTTTGGGATCGGTTCCACACACACTTCCTTCTCCTATGATGGACCCAGCACTTATTGCTAAAGCACCTTATCCTAATCGGTTAAGGGCTAACACACCGAGTCCACATATGGAGAAGATTATGAACATTTTTAAGCAAGTAAACACCAACATCCCTCTCCTAGATGCCATACAACAAGTTCCGTCCTATGCGAAAACTCTTAAGAACTTGTGCACTAGGAAGAGGAAGACTCAAGTGCCCAAGAAGATTTTTATAGAAAAAATAATAGACACGGCTTTCCCCCAACAATTACCGAGGAAACGTAAGGATCCAGGATATCGTACTATTTCTGTTTCTATTGGGGAAAAACACATCAACCGTGCTCTACTAGACCTTGGCGCTAGTGTTAACTTGCTTCCATACTCAGTCTATGAGCAATTAGGGATCGGAGAGTTGAAGCCAACCAATTGCACTCTCCAGATGGCTGACCGATCTATCACCAAACCTAGGGGTGAACTGGAGGATGTGTTAATAAAAATCGGAGAATTTATATTCCCGGTAGATTTTATTGTAATTGATACACAGCCTGTAGCGAACCCACGGAATCAAATTCCGGTGATTTTAGGTCGCCTCTTTTTGGCCACTTCCAATGCAATAATCAACTGTCGTAACGGTTCTATGACCCTACCTTTCGGGAATAGGTCAATAGAACTAAACATTTACAAGTTGGGAAGTGTACCCTCCGAACCTACTGCTCAGGTCTGTTCTGTCGACTTAATGGATGTCGACAGCAGCGAATTTGATGATCCTCCTGATATCGATCTTGACTCTTTTCATACGTTATTGTTTGACCCAACTATGTATCATACACATACGGACTCTTCCACCGAGATGTCCGGGTCAACAATTAACACGGATTATGAACTGTTCTTAGAGTCTGAAGATCACCCCGCACCTTGTGATGACATTATTCTTCGGGGTATTGATGGAACTTTTGAGGAAATCTTCGCTGATGAACTCGCATTTTTGAATGACACGGGTGTTGAGATGAATCATCTCCCAATCACTGAAATTGAACCTCCACCCCTTCTTCTGAATTGTAAAATGAATGCGAGTAATCCATCACATTCACTGCATCGTCTCTCCAATATGAGACGCACACACATTCTATTCCACCACTTTCCTTTTCCCCACTTCTTCTTCCACCAACCAGAGCACTGCATTGATAAAATTTTTGAATGGTTGGTGTTGACATTCGGTCTTTGCAAAGCTTGGCATCGACCAATGATTTTTGACCCCCACTTGTGATTTTCAAAGCTTAACATTGCATAACTCAAGTTTGGAGGGTATATTTTCGGGCTCCTGAAAAGAAAATTTTACAAAATTTTGAGCCAAAAATAAGTTTGGGGGAGGGTCTTCACTTAAATATTTTGCCCCCACTAATAAATTCCTCCCAAGCTTACAGGTTTTTCGAGATTTAGCAGATGGCAACAGTGAGGACACTGTTGAAAACAAGTTTGGGGGAGGTTTGTGCTTATTTTTGCATCATTTGCATAAGCACAAAACATTTTTGAAAAACCCATAAAAATTTAAAAATTTTCAAAACTATAAAAATATTTTTGTACCTAAATAAGATAATAAAAGTTTAGATAGTGAAAAATTACATCCATGAGATTAGAAAAATTTAAGAAAACTAAGCAAATTAGAAGTTTTCTTATACGAACTAGTAATAAGTAGTTATGAGCCGTTGTCCCAAGGGTTAGTAAGATGAAGGACGTCACTAATCTGAGGATAAAAATAAGTCTGAAAAATAGTTTCTATTCTGGAAGCCAAACATTTTGAACATTGCTACCCTGCTATTCGCACTTACACACATCTTAAAGCCTGGGATAGTAGAGGATACCTTGAAATGCTCTTGTCTTAAAGCCAAAAGTATGGAAAAAAAAATATGGTGAGAAAAATGGACACTGGTTTTGTTATCACCAAGGGAAATAAAAAAAATATATAGCAAGGGTGCCTCTTCATCTAGTGCCCTAAGGCCAACTGGTCTGGGAGTCACTGCTATACCTAAGGTGGTGCAAGACGAGGAAAATACACCAAATAAGCAGTCACATGAGTAATCGGTCGGTTAGTACCTCAAGAAGTATTAACGGTCGCATGAAAGTGTGTGAGCTCATCAAAATATATATATATATATATATATATATATATATACTGAGGCTGATGGGCAAGAGTATGATAGCTTGAATTGAATTCTCCAGGTGTAGGGATGTCTTTACACACACGCAGGGTTATATGATCGATGTTTGGAAGAAAGATAGGAATGAAGAATAAGACGATGTTTTATTGAGAGAGGACGTGATTTCTTACATCTTTTCATGACCATTAAGATAGGGCTCATGACAACCGAAAAGCTAGCTTAGTTGGAAACCCTAATTTTCAAGGCTTTTCTTTTACAATTCTTGTCTTTAAATGTAATATTCATGATCTTCCTTTTATTATTGGATTTTGTGGGTGCAATCCGCTGAAAACCCTCAGGAGACAACACTCCTCCTACTAGGGACACCTAGAGGTTTAAAGGCTTGTTGCACGTGCTCAGTGCAATCGTGTTGCCTACGAAAGTGTGCTAGTTAGTTTTTCTCTTTCTTTATTTTCTCCTTCTCTTTTTAATAAAACATTCGCTCGAGACGATCGAAATTAAGTTTGGGGGTATTTGATCAGTCGAAAATATTGTATATTTTAGCCGGCAATTTCCTTAACATTTGCATACATTTAGAAGTGTTCGGCATTCATATTCTACATATTAGCAAATCTGTCACAAAATATGAGATTGCATGTGTTAGACTTTTAAACCGACACTTTAAGGGAAATTAACCGCATTTCATGGCATCGCATTATTTCTGTATTTGCGCAACACTTGTCTTGAGTCTATGCAGGAAATACGGAAGAAAAGCAAAAGAGCTGATCAAAAATACGCCAACCAAATCATTTCAGATCTGGTAGCAATTCAGATGGAGATATTAAATTCAACACATGAAAACAAGGCCCAACAATCATCCCAAGAATTACCAGAAAAGTTGGCAGCCCAAGGCACACAAGTAGCCGCGGATCCGCGGCAGGAACTTGCTTGCGCCGCGGATCCGCCGCTCCTTTGACACGTCATCAAGGAATATTTAGGGCACAATTCTCAGCTCTGGTCCCACAGTCCTCTCTGATACTTCGAATTCCAGAACTCTCTCAAAGCTACTGCCAGATCAGAATAGAAGATTAAGGAAGACTAATCCTAATTAAGCTCCTAATTAATCCTCTTCTAGAAGCTCCTCCTAACTAATTACATCTAGAAGCTTCTCCCCTAACTAACTTTTGGAGGGAAATTTGAATTCTCTCAACAAACTTTTGGAGGGAAACTTAGAATTTGAAATCCTAGATCTAGGGTTAGTTATCTATAAATAGGAGCTTAGATCTAAGGGTTGAGGTTAATCTTTAAATAGGAACCTCAACCCTTAGATCTAGGCTCCTATTTATAGATAACTAACCCTAGATCTAGGATTTCAAATTCTAAGTTTCCCTCCAAAAGTTTGTTGAGAGAATTCAAATTTCCCTCCAAAAGTTAGTTAGGGGAGAATCTTCTAGATGTAATTAGTTAGGAGGAGCTTCTAGAAGAGGATTAATTAGGAGCTTAATTAGGATTAGTCTTCCTTAATCTTCTATTCTGATCTGGCAGTAGCTTTGAGAGAGTTCTGGAATTCGAAGTATCAGAGAGGACTGTGGGACCAGAGCTGAGAATTGTGCCCTAAATATTCCTTGATGACGTGTCAAAGGAGCGGCGGATCCGTGGCGCAAGCAAGTTCCTGCCGCGGATCCGCGGCTACTTGTGGGCCTTGGGCTGCCAACTTTTCTGGTAATTCTTGGGATGATTGTTGGGCCTTGTTTTCATGTGTTGAATTTAATATCTCCATCTGAATTGCTACCAGATCTGAAATGATTTGGTTGGCGTATTTTTGATCAGCTCTTTTGCTTTTCTTCCGTATTTCCTGCATAGACTCAAGACAAGTGTTGCGCAAATACAGAAATGATGCGATGCCATGAAATGCGGTTAATTTCCCTTAAAGTGTCGGTTTAAAAGTCTAACACATGCAATCTCATATTTTGTGACAGATTTGCTAATATGTAGAATATGAATGCCGAACACTTCTAAATGTATGCAAATGTTAAGGAAATTGCCGGCTAAAATATACAATATTTTCGACTGATCAGTGATCTCGCCTCAATAGTATCACGTACGATACAGTATATCATATAACGTCCTCGAGTCATGAGTGCGGATCTAACATCAATATAAAGCTCGTACGGTAAATCGTCGTACGGCATCCCAATAGCTGGGTACGGGTCAATATCCCATTCATCTCATCACATATCCGGTATCACTACCATCATATCACATCTCAAACACGAACTCTGTCATATCGCCGAATCTCACGGCCTCAATCAAACCTCATCGACTCATCTCAATCCCATGTATCATCCTCAATCCCGTATATGAACACATAGTCCCATACCCATGTGTAGATATACACACCTCTAAATGCGCACAGATAAATGAAAGAATGCATGCAAGTATATGTGTAAGTGTATGCGTGGGTGCAACCACTACTCTAGGGTTTCGCACTATACTAAACCAATACATCCTTATCACCAATAATACCATTATTACCATCAATAATCCTAAACAACACCTAATAAATATATATGTGTATACGTATTCGTATACATCACCACGGACTGTGGGGGTGCTATACGCCATCCACCCGACTTCTCCCCATAGATATAAATCTACTCACCTTGCTTCTCATGTGTCAGTGCCGATATCGCCATCTTCATCTTCTTTGCCTCAACATCACGTAGGGTACCTACAAGTATATCACAACGCTAAAGCACATGAAAATCACATCAGAAACCAAAATAGCACACGCTACTCGCATAGGTAAAAACCTATCATCTCGTATGTAAACACGTTCACTATCCACTTGTCGTTGACGTCCAAACGCCACCCGACAGAAACGAATCACCAAATACCAAAATCCATGCCAAAACACGTCGTAAATCATACGCCAACTCAAGCAAATCAACCCAGATTTTACCCTAACTGGAATCAGTCAAAACTAGACGTACCCAGGGTCTAGACTACTGGAAATAGGGCCATGCACCAAAATCGAGGCAATTCCCTCCTGCTCTGGCCGTAATTTTCGGCCAGAAGGAATAAATTGGCGGCCGCACTTTGGAGTTGGGGGCTAGGGTTTGGTGTGGTGGTTCCATGGTGCCTGCACATATCACTGTCAACTCAGTTTTATTTTTGGGGTCTCGGGGTGATAGCAGATTCTACAAAATACTCCCAGATTTACAGTTTTTCTCCGACATCGTCTCATAAATCCGTATTCTGGTTTCAAGTTCAGGTTTGGGTTCTAATTAGCATCACACAAGGGGTTCTAAGGTCACCACAATCCTCAATTTCATCTTTAATTTCAGATCTCACATAAACCCTAACTTGATGTTTTACAAATCCATCAAACGACACTATATCGATATGAAACTAGAATTGATGCACAAAGAAATTGAAATACTACTTAAGGGTGCAGAAATTACCTCCTTTGGCAACTCAAGAAAATTCTTGAGTTGCTCAAAGTCCTCCAAATCCAATCTTGCTAGGTTCAATGTGTAGCTAATGAGCTTGGGAGCAAGTTTTGTGAAGTGGGAATGGGGTTTTGGGGTTGATTTCATTGTGGATCTAGGGTTTTTGTGAAGAGGGAGAGAGAGGGATGGCAGCAGCAGCAGCAATAAGGGGAGGGAGAGGAGAGAGAATGAGAAGGGGAAAATGATGGGGAATGGTTCATAAAGTGAGGGTTGACTTGGTCTCTCTCTCTCATCATCATGCTACTTTTTCCCTTTTCTTTTCTTTTCCTTCTCACTCCAATAGTGAACCCAAATGAGCAACCATGGCAAAAGAAATGTAACACAAGTGTGGAAAATGATATATGCACATTTTTGCACAAAAATGCTAAAAATCCAAATTAGCGATTTTTAATCGCGATTAACACTAAATTAGCATATAACTAGTCTTAAAAACTTTTAAATGGCATAATTCCATAAAATACCCTATTTTAGAATTTTCCAAAATTTTTCCCCTTTTGTTTGTATTTAATTATACCAGAATATTAAAATATTCATTAAAATAATATTAAATTATAAAATTTCCCAAAAATCATATTTTATTATTTTGAAAACGTTACAATCTACCCCCCTTAAAGAAATTCGGTCCCCGAATTTAAATTTAAACCCCCAAATACTAAAATATTTCTATACAAATTCCAAGTCATCGGGGCTCCGAAATCAGCAATACATAAAACGTATCATAGCGCAATGCATGCGCATGAGTACTGAGCAGATAACTCAAAAGAAACACTCCATCAAGCATCCCGCAATCATCGGAGTCATGGTAAAGACACAAATATCAAATCCAATACAAAACCAATATGATATAGATCAGAACTATACATGTAGACATCCAATCTATACATGTGAATAGCCGATGCAAATGCATGCCAAATCTTTTTAAGTCGCTGTACGATGCGCGTAACACTGCACAGTGGCGGACGTTTTTCATAAGAAAATAACTGTATATGTATATATATATCCTTTGTTTAATAGGTACGTTCCGCCGTTTTGAAAGCAATTTAGAAGGGTTTCCTTGTTTTTGAAACGTTCCGTGTCATATTGGACACGTAGGTATATATATACCGAGACTATAGCTCGCTCTTTGGAAATCCCTTCGAACTATCAATGCATGCAAAATATATCCAGATACTGTCCTCTGACTAGTCCTGCTCAGTATGAAAACAAATATCCAATATCATAAAAATGTACTGCTCTAAAAGGAATAAATCCCAAAAATGCACATAACAACACCATGTGCGTCTGGTGCGCACGGAAATCAAAATCTATATATGTGCCATACAGGTGCACAAAACCACCTCTAGGTGCAACGGGTGTACACGAAGCATCTGTCATAGGCAACGTGTGTGCCTGACAGTCAAAATCTGGTGCATCTGACATGCACGAAGAATCTCGATTTAGTGCATCGGGTGTGCACCAAAATCGTATCTCAAAACATGCGCCCAACATGCGTGAAAATCCAAATTGGTGCATCCATCGTGCACGAATGAAAATCTAAACCCTGCGCACTCAATATGCACGGAATCACGAAATCCAATAGCAAACGCCGAACATGCGTAAGTCCAGTCGAAAGCACAGAGTACAAGAATCATAAATATCAGGGTCAAGTCGACGATATATAATATGGCTCAATCAAAATCAAGTGTACCATAATGGAAAATCTCACAACCGTGTGCATCAGCGTGCACAAATCAAATCAAAACACTAAAAGTACATGAAAACTACGCTGGAAGCGTAAATCAAATCACCGGCATAAAATAGGCATGAAATCACAATCAATACCTCAAGAATAATAACTCTGCACAAAATATGAATACCCAGTAAGTGCAACCATGGTGCACAAAATCAAATATCATGGAACTCAGTCATCAAGACTAAATCATGCAAATAGATCGCCCGAAATACCGAAATCCAAAGTGACGGATACGTGATAGTCAAATCACAAAATCACAAATCATAAATCATAAATACTGTCGTCGGTATATCCTCCTTCGAGTCGAGAAGGTGCCGGTACATCCAATGCTAGCGGCGCAAGATATCTACTTGCCTCATGCTCACGGCTGGTGTCCTCTGCCTCTGGTTCTTTATCTTCCCTGTAGATTACCAATCTCGCAATCCATCGGCTCATCGGCCCGGTCAGGTGTGCTAACAGGAACGATTCCGTTCTGGCACTTCCCTGGTCATCTCTCGGTCAATCCTCACGACCGCTCGTAAAACAGCACATCTCTGGCGCCGACCTCGGGTCCTCTGAATGCACATCACGCATTTGTTCCTGGTGCAAATCTTATTGCAGCAGTGTACTGGAAGGAATCCTACTCAAGGTCTCTTCTGATCTTGGCTAAGCCAAACTGTACGGAGGCTGGTACTCTGGCATAATCTTTTCTCGCTCTCTGGACCTCTGCGTCCTTAGTACAACATTTCTTCGGAAGCTGGTCGTATCCCTGCGCCTCTGTATGCATATCCGACCTTTAATCTTAACGGGGTGTAGTAACAGCTCGTCTGCATCTCGCACGAACTTCTTGTCCGCTTGTCTGTATCATCGACCATTTCGACATCGCGTATTTATCTGCGCACTGCAATGCCCTCGGCTACGGTCCATCCGAAGTCCCTCATACGGACTCGAAATCACGAACTCGGTATCTTCATCACTCAGTAGAAGATATCTAGCCGAACACATCCTCAGCATGCATATCGCATCTCTGATGTCAGCAGAGTGGAACGTCATTTCGTCAAAATCTCATGCGAACTCTTACTCCACTCTGCTTCAATATCGACCGATTCGGACTCATCTCCTCGGCTACACAGACTGCGCTCCAACGGCTATGCTCGCATCTGGAGTCTCCCAAGCAGTGTCCCATCACAATATCCGAAAGATGTCGAACCATCCGATCGACTCGTCAGAACCTCACAATCCCCCAAGAGCTCAACATCTCGGGTGCAGTTTAATAGTATCGAGTACATACCACAGCATCGGTGGTCCAGCCGGTAGAAGGGCAAACCCAAGCCTCACTAATGGCGCCGCGGAACTGCCGCAAACCCTAAGGTTCAAAGGCTTTCACACGGTCATTATGTCGAGTTAGGGTTTCATTCTTCTAGAGGGTCCATAGAATCGCTTGCATGTCTTTCCGAATACTTTAAACTTGGAAAATGGGTTCCTGACATTCGATCGTCTCAATCGACTCTCAACGAATCTGCGTGAAGTCGCCTCTAGCTTGAATCAATCTATCTGATGACCTTGCATCGGGGTAAGCGAACGAACCATATGTCCTAGTCATTAATCCTCGGTGACTAGCGACTCACTATCATATCTCTAAGAATATGCTCATGCTGCAGTAGCTCCAATCATCTGGGCGATACCTCATCATTCGCAGCAACGACTGGCTCCTTCGTCCGTGCGCTGAACAATGCCTCTATCGTCCTGGATAGGCGATAATATCAACGGTCATCACATCCTGGCTGGTCTCTATCAGTGGCTCAATCCTCTGGTGCCAATCAGCACATCCGGAAATCTCGTAAAAGCGATCAATCCAACGCTCATGGCGCGAAAACACAATAAAACGACTCCTCAATATGCAATCGTATGTCTCTGGAATCACGCCCTGGTCAGTCCTCGTCCACGACGAGCTCATGCTGACGCAACTCGAGTCGTAGCTCCACTCTGCCCGTGCAATCGTGGCGGCAAAACCATAACCAGTATCGATGAGGATAGATCATAAGAAGGAATATAATACGGTGCAAGGAAATGTACATCCTAAGGTTTCTTAAGCGGAGTGGCGTGTCGTAAGTATGCTGCGGAACATACGTACGGTACGTCCCTCTACTCAAGCTACCTACTCCATCAACCAAGGGTCATCCTATGCGACGAAAGTTCGGGTATAATACCCCCTCGACTAAGTCTAAGTTCCGTAAGGTCAAGCCTAAGTTCCGTATATATATAAACGCCCTAGGCTCCACATAGTCAAACTTAGACTCAAACCAAGGTCAACCTAGCGCTCTGATACCAACTTTGTCACGACCCGAAAGAGCACGTGACTGGCCCTTGAACCATATGAAGTCTATAGGACCCCATCTGATCCAAGTAAGCCAAAAGCCCAAAAATCTAAAACCATTTAAAGAGTAAATAAGGAAAACTGGTTTTAAGAAGTAAAGAAATCAGGTTTCGAAAATCAAAGTTTTTAAATAACTAAGCCGAATATGTATTTTTAAAATGTATAACCTTTCCTGAAAATTTCGGCAGAGTTTCCTTTGTAAAAACTGGCCCCGAACGGGGTACAACAAGAATAATATATATGAAATAAAAGGCATCCCCAAGCGGTAACTGGCTCTTCGTCAATCGACGGTCACAACCACGCAAGCAAATAATAATATACAACGCCAAAGGGCGAGGATCAAAACCCAAAAAGAACTCAAAACAGCCAGAAAACCGTAATACTACAAGCGCGACTCTAAGGTCGAAATAATACAACACTGTTTTCTAAGTCTGAAACAATATACAAGTTTTTGTTGATGGAATTCTAGATACAATGAATAATACATGAACAATGGCGGTTCTGATACAAAAGAACCCACCTACCCAAGCAAGTCACCCATAAGGAAGCAGTGTGCCAGAAATGCCGCTATGGAATCTGTACGGCAAAACCTGCAAGAACTGTGGCACAACGGGGGTGAGTTGCCAACTCGTGAATAAAAAATATCTACAAGCAGAGATCGAATGCATGACCCATCCTAGGTCAATACGATCAGATATAAATAAACCTCAATATGAATAAGTCTGAAGCATGCTAAACTGGCAAGGTAATCTCTATGCAAGAGTGTAGTGCCAAGTGCTCGTGCCAGTGCCTCAGGTAATAGAATATCATAAATGTGAGGTATGATCAATGTAATCAAATCTGCATGTACGTGGATCCCATCCACTCGTCACCCAATGACAATAACCATCATGCATGTAAATATCATAAAGCATGTGCATGGGAATAATATGAGGATATAAACCATCTGTGTCCCTCACGACACGTCAAAATCATGGAACCGGAGTGCCCAGCATCGACACTCGAAAACATCATGAAAACTGTGCCCAACATCGGCACGTAAATCCTCATATATCGGGCTCCGTCAGTCCGGATCAGCCCACGGGCTCTGTCTGCGGTATCGGCCCTCGGCCCCGGCAGTACGCCCATATCCATCTATCGACTCTGGTCAGTATCCTCCGGATAACCGCCAGGTCCAACCAATCACCGGTAGGTACTCACCACCCTGCCAGGCTCATCGTCTACTCCACGAAAAACATTTCTTGCCCCGGGAAACCATACCGGGTCCACCATGTACCCGCAATCGGCCTCATCCGCCTCCTCGAATCGGGTTTCACATGTCGCTCTCAGCACCGAGAAAACACATGGTGGACGCACTGAAATATCATATCAAGGGTAACCGGGTTTTAAAACAATTGCATATTCTCTTTTTGAAACACCCACGGTTCCCAAAAACCAGAAATATCATGGAAACAACATATCTCAATGCGTATAATCAGAAAGCATGATGTATGCGACATGTAAAGAAATGTAAGCAACATACACTGAATGCAACAGTACTACAGTGTAGTGACATGGCAATTATCGATGATGAAGTGTGTGAGCCGGCAAACAAGTGTACGTGGAACATACGCATCATCGATACTGGTGCTGGTGTCCTAGCAACATGACTGAAATATATCAACAATACAATCGATGCAATGCAAATAGCATGAATATGCGGAATCGAATAATCAACGCAACAATAAAGAACCTGCCTCAATAGATATATCATGCAACCTTGCATTTTGAAATAAGACGAATCAGGGCTTTTGGTAAAATAAGGGCTACGGTGTTTTAAGAAAAGATGCGTCATTTGAAAATATCCGTATAAACCCTTTTTGCCTATCTTTAAAATATCCCCGATTCGTTAGTTTTGAAATAGGTATGACTCGGGTCTAGTGTATCGCCTACTATGTGAACTACGAACCCAACAATCAAGTCAATCGGGAGGGGTATGGAAACCATCTAAATCTGAGTCGATATACATATATATATAGTCGGTGATCTCGCCTCAATAGTATCACGTACGATACAGTATATCATATAACGTCCTCGAGTCATGAGTGCGGATCTAACATCAATATAAAGCTCGTACGGTAAATCGTCGTACGGCATCCCAATAGCTGGGTACGGGTCAATATCCCATTCATCTCATCACATATCCGGTATCACTACCATCATATCACATCTCAAACACGAACTCTGTCATATCGCCGAATCTCACGGCCTCAATCAAACCTCATCGACTCATCTCAATCCCATGTATCATCCTCAATCCCGTATATGAACACATAGTCCCATACCCATGTGTAGATATACACACCTCTAAATGCGCACAGATAAATGAAAGAATGCATGCAAGTATATGTGTAAGTGTATGTGTGGGTGCAACCACTACTCTAGGGTTTCGCACTATACTAAACCAATACATCCTTATCACCAATAATACCATTATTACCATCAATAATCCTAAACAACACCTAATAAATATATAGGTGTATACGTATTCGTATACATCACCACGGACTGCGGGGGTGCTATACGCCATCCACCCGACTTCTCCCCGTAGATATAAATCTACTCACCTTGCTTCTCATGTGTCAGTGCCGATGTCGCTATCTTCATCTTCTTTCCCTCAACATCACGTAGGGTACCTACAAGTATATCACAACGCTAAAGCACATGAAAATCACATCGGAAACCAAAATAGCACACGCTACTCGCATAGGTAAAAACCTATCGTCTCACACGTAAACACGTTCAATATCCACTTGTCGTTGACGTCCAAATGCCACCCGACAGAAACGAATCACCAAATACCAAAATCCATGCCAAAACAAGTCGTAAATCATACGCCAACTCAAGCAAATCAACCCAGATTTTACCCTAACTGGAATCAGTCAAAACTAGACATACCCAGGGTCAAGACTACTGGAAATAGGGCCATGCACCAAAATCGAGGCAATTCCCTCCTGCTCTGGCCGCAATTTGCGGCCAGAAGAAATAAATTGGCGGCCGCACTTTGGAGTTGGGGGCTAGGGTTTGGTGTGGTGGTTCCATGGTGCCTGCACATCTCACTGTCAACTCAGTTTTATTTTTGGGGTCTCGGGGTGATAGCAGATTCTACAAAACACTCCCAGATTTATAGTTTTTCTCCGACATCGTCTCATAAATCCGTATTCTGGTTTCAAGTTCAGGTTTGGGTTCCAATTAGCATCACACAAGGGGTTCTAAGGTCACCACAATCCTCAATTTCATCTTTAATTTCAGATCTCACATAAACCCTAACTTGAAGTTTTACAAATCCATCAAACGACACTATATCGATATGAAACTAGAATTGATGCACAAAGAAATTGAAATACTACTTAAGGGTGCAGAAATTACCTCCTTTGGCAACTCAAGAAAATTCTTGAGTTGCTCAAAGTCCTCCAAATCCAATCTTGTTAGGTTCAATGTGTAGCTAGTGAGCTTGGGAGCAAGTTTTGTGAAGTGGGAATGGGGTTTTGGGGTTGATTTCATTGTGGATCTAGGGTTTTTGTGAAGAGGGAGAGAGAGGGATGGCAGCAGCAGCAACAACAAGGGGAGGGAGAGGAGAGAGAATGAGAAGGGGAAAATGATGGGGACTTGGTCTCTCTCTCTCTCTCTCATCATCATGCTACTTTTTCCCTTTTCTTTTCTTTTCCTTCTCACTCCAATAGTGAACCCAAATGAACAACCATGGCAAAAGAAATATAACACAAGTGTGGAAAATGATATGTGCACATTTTTGCACAAAAATGCTAAAAATCCAAATTAGCGATTTTTAATCGCGATTAACACTAAATTAGCATATAACTAGTCTTAAAAACTTTAAAATGGCATAATTCCATAAAATACCCTATTTTAGAATTTTCCAAAATTTTTCCCCATTTGTTTGTATTTAATTATACCAGAATATTAAAATATTCATTAAAATAATATTAAATTATAAAATTTCCCAAAAATCATATTTTATTATTTTGAAAACGTTACAAGTATATATACCAATATACAATAATCGCTCCAGGCGTGATAATATGCAACATTACAGAAAAGTAATAAGCATCACAGAACAATACAGATAATCTGGGATCCCCGGGTTTCACAGAGCCGCTACTGAAACCCGACGTTCCCTGGTCGTGCGGATAGCCTGTGCAATGAAACCTAGACCCCTACGGGTGCGGCAAGTTACCCGCCAAAACCTGAAGCGCGGTAGTCCCCACTGCATAGTGAATGGAACACCCGGCACTTCACGGAATCCGGTAAATTGAGCACCCCTCCTTGGGTCAACCTATACCCCCTACGAGTGCGGCGAATAGTTTGCCAATTCTAGAGTGAGATCCCTCTGCCTCTCAATGCCATGAGATACAGACCCGTTTCCTTCCAGAACACGGCCATCCGTGCACTCCTTCGCGGGATAAATCTAGTACAGAAATAAAAATATGTACAACGGGTACATCGACCTCGACCTGGTCGTGCCCCAAAAGAATATTATACAAACAGGCAGTGACGGCAGTCCACATGTTGGACGCTCGCCCCGCAATATAAAATGTACAAATAAATCCAAACTTCACTATCATTGCACCTTGCTATCCACCACGACAAATCCGCAACATCACAGCACAACACAGAACATCAACGCGAATGTCACGTTCGCAAACCCGTCTAAAAGAACTATAACAATCAGACGCGGTTTACCGATCAAATGACATTCCCGGTCGGAGATATAATGTAAATACTGCATACTAACAAGTTTAAAATTTCGATCGACTAAATTTCCCGAAGTGGGCCCCGCGTACATCTGGTGTACAGTAACAAAATTTGGGCCAAAAAACATATACCAAAAACCACAATTTCCCATGTTAAACTCACTGGAAAAATTTGGGGCACTGTTCCCACAAAAGCGCGGCGGATCAGCGGCCAAACCGTGGTTTGGGCCGCGGATCCACGGCCGTTCTGTAGGATCACGTGGCCAAATTTCACTAGTTTGCTTATAATTTCCTGCTTAGTTTTCTGTGATATGTAAAATAATTTTTAGACACTTTAAAAAATCGACAGAAACCCAGGTGCTTGAAAAATGTGATTTCGGAAATTCCGTTCGATCGATCTTTTAAACGTGTTAGCACAAGTTAGTATAGCTTAATGGTGAGGCTCTGATACCACTGTAAGTCCACGGTAGCGCCCCGGCCGTCCAACAGACGCCAAATGCGGAACAAAACCTTTTTACAAACCGGCGCTATCGTGTACCGTAACCCGGATCTGCCATTAAAGCTAAACTAACAAACTACAAAGTGGGTTAGAATTGTTATACAGAACGATCCGAGTCCTTCGGTCTTCAACCATCATCCCACGCTTGTTGCGGCTGCTCCGATCTCCTCGATCTCCAATCTTGTCGTCCAGGTGGCACCACGTCGACGGATCTTTAAACGAGCTCCCGCCTCTGAACCGAGGCAACTCGATCGTCAAGTTTACCAAAAGAGACGACCAAGATGAAGTAGAGAATGAGTAGAACACTTTGTCTCGTTACGTCCAAGGCTATGGACGAACAGTTATGGAAGTTGCCTTTTGGATCGGGTGAAATGAGAAAGAGGCTATCTAATTTTCATGAACCCGAATCTATCATAATCTTTTTCCTAGTGAACAACAACCATGAGCCAAGAGAGGGGGGAAAGGCCGGCCACTTATAGGAGAGGAAGGAGGTGAGTGTAGGAAGGGGAGGGTGACCACAAAGGAAAACATCAACAACAAATATCTAAGCACCAAGTATGAATGCATTAAAAGCAAACCAATCACAATTAACCTAGTCACCTTGTCATTAATTGCACCATTAATGACCTAATGAGTCACTAGCCTTGTCACCCTCTCCAGAACCTTCTAGAACACTGACTCACCTCATCAAGAAAAGATAAATCCACATTTAACCAAATGTTAAATACGGCTGATAGAAAACTGGAAACTGGCAACTTCCAAAAGTGATCCTGAAACGGATTTCAGGATAACCCCATATCAGTATAAACATACCCGCATTTGTATTACGACCGAATACAAATGCAACTGAGACAAATATATTATATCTACACAGTATAATACTGGGTTCCGGCTTAAACCAAAGCCTACTAGTATTATCTGCCCGAAAAACGACACGTGCGAAAACGCACGTGCTTTTTCCGAATCTTGCCATATCACCATACGGCCTCTACAACGTTTCGCCCGAACTTGGGAAAGTGTCTGTGGTGCACTCTAATGACTCATCAATACACTGGCACTGGGTATAACCCCTAGCATGTCAGAGGTACAAGCTGTACGTAACGGTTTGCCTATGTATTCATTGGAAGGGAAGCTGACGAGCGAACTCATCTATAAACCCTACTGAGCCTGACAGTGACAATGTATATACAGTCCGGTCCATTCGTCTAAAGAGTATCGCATATCGAGTCTAGGGGGGTGGATAAAGTCAGACCCCTAATAACACGATAAATCGTGTCGGTATGAAGCCCATCACCACCTGAGAAACTACTGATCCAAATCAGTAATTCTCCACTACCTCGGCCGAGGATTCCTAATGATGGCCACTCGTGCACTGCGCGACATCAACCCCCAATACCGGGAGAGACGAATCCCCGACGATCCGCTCACTTTCCTCCAATGTGGCTCGGGACTGTACCCAACTAAAACCTGTTTGCACAACTCCTTTGAGCGCGGTAGGGTAGTAATCTAAGCACAGTGGGAACTCACACAAGACAAATGATGATCTCAGGTCGATGAACTAACCTGTACACATGTCACCAGGGAATTGCTATCTGACGATATGTATAATACCAACTAGCAGATTCCCGGCGAGTCCTGTCCGGTGTACTCATAACCTAATGAGCACCTGTATACATCTTAGGTGAACCAACTAACACCAATGGCTTGCGAGACCGGCCATCGCCCCTCGTCGGGGTCTCGACTGTATACACTAGTCTACTCTGGAGTATCGATGCCCTGTCTCGAAACTCCCACGATTAGGGACACTTTAAGGATGTGCTTACAGACCCCAGCTCCCACGTATATGATCGCCATCATACTGCTGGTAGTCAAGCAAGAATCCTATGGGCTCTATCATCATGCAATAGTGAACTAAAGCATGTATACGATGATAAAGACAAACCAGATAGCATACTATCATCTCGAGCAAGACTGTCATATCGGTATAGGTCCTGTCTCAATCATTCCAATCACGTACCTGCGATCCAATAATTGACTTTGAGGGCACTATCTCCAACACACCGTGCTCCTCCAAGTGAAGATGGAAAAATAAGCCATCCAAGAAATTCACCGGCATGGAAGGATTTCGATAGGAGGCACACAATATTCAGTAGCGATCCTCGCAATGTCCGGCTCGGACTGACTACTGATGGCTTCTGCCCATTCAACTATATGGCTGGAAGTCACAGCAAATGGCCCGTTGTAATGCTAATTTATAATCTGTCGCCTTGGTTGGTTATGGACCAATCATACTTTATGATGCCTCTTCTTATCGACGGACCAAACTCACCGGGGAACAATATTGACGTCTATCTCCGACCTCTGATCGAGGAGTTGAAATCTTTGTTCATTAATGGTGTAGAGACATATGATGCAAACACAAATACAACCTTCATACTGCGTGCGGCTCTAATATGGACAATTAATGATTTTCCTGCATATGGAATGCTATCAGGTTGGTCCATACATGGTCACAAAACATGTCCTCATTGCCATGAACATACAACATTGAAATTCTTGAATTTTAGTAGGAAGGTTTGTTATTGCGGCCATCGACGTTTCCTGCCTCCAGACCACCCCTATAGGTTAGACACGGTTCACTTTGATGGTCATCAAGAGCTTCTTGGACCTTCATCCCCATTGTCCGGAGAGGACGTGACTGCTAAATGGGATGGTTACAATAATGTGACCTTCGGGATGGATCCGACGAAACAGGTCAAACCACCATTTTGGAACAAGTTAAGTATTTTCTTCGAGCTTCCGTACTGGTCTACAAATTCAGTGCGTCATTGTCTGGACGTCATGCATATAGAGAAAGGAGTATCAGAGCACATACTTAACTTGCTTCTTTATAAAGACGGGAAATCGAAAGACAACCTGAATGCTCGGATGGATCTACAAGAGTGAGGAATAAGAAGTGAATTGCACCCTAGACCGGTAGCGAGTAAACCGGGCAAGTTTGTACTTCCTAATGCTGCTTATCATATATCACAACCGGAGAAGAAAAGATTCCTGCAGGTGTTGCATGATTTGAAAGTTCCCACAGGTTTCTCAGGATCATTCAGCAAGAAAATAAAAATTGTGAAGGGCAAGATCGATGGGCTGAAAAGTCATGATCACCATGTTATCGTGGAGCACCTTCTTCCATTATCCCTCAGGACTTCTCTCCCCGAATCGGTTGGTCTAGTAATCAACGACCTATGTTGTTTTTTCAGGGAGTTGTGTGCTAAAACACTGGAGGTTGTGACACTGGATAAACTAGAAAATTCTATTGCATTGATACTTTGAAAGTTTGAGCGTATTTTCCCACCGTCATTCTTCGATATCATAATATACTTGACGGTTCATCTTGCAACTGAGGCGAAGTTAGCCGGACCGGTACAATATCGATGGATGTATCCCGTCGAGAGGTACGTGTAATTTTTCGTTTCGCGCGCAATTTATAAATTTATTGTTGTCCTGTATGCCCATATTTATTTATTCAACATATTTTCATTAGGTACCTCTACACTCTTAAGAAGTATATACGCAATAAAAATCGACCAGAGGGTTCTATCATGCAAGGTTATCTTCTTGATGAAGCAACCACATTTTGTTCCCGCTATCTGAACGAGAACATTGAGATAAGGCTTAACCGGCTACGAAGAATTCAAGACGGGCCATATGGTAAAGCCAAGTATAAGAGGGTTGACACTATGTTTATCAACAAGATATACCGGTTTATCTTGCTTAATTGCGCATGTCTTGAACAAATTAGAGAGTAAGTTTTTTTGGATTAATTGTTATATCTGTGTTTGTGTGTGTATGAAATGATATAATATTAATGTCACCATTATTTGTCGAAAACAGAATTCATTTTAACGAGGTACGTGAGGGGCATCCTGATTGGAACGAAGAACGATTGGAAAAATATCATCAGGATAATTTTTGTGATTGTGTCACAGATCATGTAAGTTATTCGAATAACATTTTATTGCTATCAGTTTTAATCTAAACTTGTATCGTTATGTATTTGTCGTAAAATTTGTTTTGTTAGATCCACGATCCGAACTTGTCTGGATCATTTGAGAGTGATTCAAGATGTTTAGCTCAATTTCCTAGTATGGAGGTTGCATATTACAAAGGATTCGGTGTCCTTGGATAAAAATTCGAAATTAAGGACATAGAAACATCTAGAACCACTCAGAATAGTAGGATTGCGACGGTAGGATCGGACGGTGTGATTTATTATGGGTACTTAAATTGTATACTCGACATCCACTATCCCGGACGATCAGAACCCTTTTATATATTCCAGTGTATTTGGTACCATACGCGAACCGATACGAACAAGTGGAGAAGCAATCTTGGGACTTGGAAAGATGAATATGGATTGACCAGTGTGAACACGCTTCGATTTTACGGTCAGGAAGATCCATTTATCTTTCCGAACCAAGCGTTCCAAGTATACTACTCACAGTGTTTGAAGTATCCGGGATGGAGTGTTGTATGCCGATGGAAACCCAGAGATGTCTACGATGTCCCAGAACCCAGAGAAGGCTTAAAGTGCTCCGACCGTCTGTTTCGAAGGACGGGTTGTCTTTGACCGATCATGAAGTTAAGTGGGTTAGAAATGATATCGACGATGAAATCCAAGTAGATATGTATAATGTGCCCACGAAACGAAAAAGGTTATCAGTAATGTTATATTATTACTTCACATTTTACGCTCTATACATATATAGTCAATACTTTTAATGATTGTCTAATGCGTCCACGAACCGTTTATCTAGATTTGATGACGATGTCGGGAGCAGCGAGGGGCGGCAGGAGCTCCAGCCACGGCAGAGACAGAGCGGTTCTGCTGCCCGGAGAGCTGCGTAGGGAGCTTCAGAGGGTCGGTCTTGCACCCAGAACGGAGACTCCTTCGGATGCCTCCTTCCGTGTGGATTTTGCCACACTTCCAGGTATACTGCACGCATATCCATTTTGAATGTAATATTACAGATATTCATGCTTGTTTATGTCAAAATTACTTATATTGTCAATGTTTGATTGTCTAGTTGTTGGTGATGCGTCCACATCTGGGACAGAGGCCACTCCCGCTCCTCCAGGTATGTTTATATATCATATAGTGCATGTATATTGATTTAGAATTCTATATCATAAATATACACACATTCCTTTTGCTCTTACTTAGCAATTTTTATTATTGTCTAGCTGTAGATGGTGACACCACCGTACCTGCGGGTATGTTTATATATCCTATAGTGCATGCATATTGATTTAGAACGTTATATTATTGATCTACACATTCTTTTTGCAATTACTTATATAATCTATTTTTAATTGTCTAATTATAGGTGGTGCGTCCACATCTTCCGCAGGGGCCACTCCTGCCGCTTCCATACCCTCCGCATCGTCTACATGTTAGTATGAATAAATATAAAATATTTATTCATTTTACATATGCTCTATAGAATAAATATGAACTTCATGGAAATTTAGCGTCAATGTTTATTTTCTAGTTGGAGGGGATGCGTCCGCATCCGGGACCCTGGTTGTTCCTCACCGGAGGAACTATCGTCCCGCTCGTGCTGCTGCCCGGGCCCAGGCTCGTGCGATAGTCACCGGAGGTATATATCACACTTCAATTTTCGTTTAAGCTTGATTTATTAATACAACTTTGTCTTAATATTGATTGTCTTGATATTTCGTGCAGACGCAGGGCCTCCCCATCACCAGAGGGGGACTCGAGGCCCGAATCAGTCCCATAGGCTGAGGCTTGACAGAGCTAGGGGGAAGGCAGCATTCTCCCTCTTTTTTACCCTTGACTATCGCTATACCGGTCCTCATGCCGAGAGGTTCGGCCGGTATATGGGGGACGAGAGCCGGCTCGTGAAAAACTATCCACTTCACGTTGAGTGGGGCGAGCAGCACCGACGCTCATTCGCCCTCTTCTTTGATCAGGCTCGGGTACGTATTAATATACATTTTCATTTGATTTATCCAATATATTTATTATTAACACTTGCAATCTAATAACAATGTTTTTTTTGTATTTTCAGTCGGATTACGATTTTCAGCCTGTACCCGACCCTGATCACCCTGAGGGGGTGCTCGACCTTCATGCTCTGTACAATGGCCTGATGAAGAGCATGCAGACCAAGGTCCGATACAACAGGAATGAGCTGAAGGCCGACTGCTACTCCCTGTGGATGGCGACCCCCGAGGCAGAGAGAGCGGCCCTCCTATCTACTCCGGCTTTTACAAGAGTCGACGAGAGACATGGCCTCTATTGTGCGAATATTTCGACTCCCAATGCAAACATGTATGTATTTTAAATGTAATTCATTGTTTAGGATATAATTTATTTTTTTATGTTTCTTAATTAGAAAACTAAATGTTAATGCGTTGTGCAGAAACAGGCCGCTCAGAATATAGAGAACAGGAAGTCGGCGAAGAGGGGTCGCCCCACTTACACAGATGGCTCGAGAAATATTACTCGAGCCATGGAGTTATCGGTAAATTACAATAGACCGACCTTTGTGATATTCTGCAATATTAAGAGTTATTTTCTAATATTTTTAATATTAAGAGTTATTTTCTAATATTGCAGACAGCTCAGACCGTGGTGAAAGGTGGTACACCGAGCGTGCTGTCCGCATATCTTGCCGTCCACGGCACCTCGACAGATCCCGCCACGGGCGAGCTTCGATATCCCGACGTCGCTACCCAGGAGTATTGCGTAAGTGTTAATATTTATTCTACCCATATTTGAAATTTTAGTTTTGGAAGGTTCAAATTTAAATTTTATACTTATACTTTACTGCTTAATGTGGGTGTAGGAGCGGGTGGTTGAGCAGGCCGAGGCCTCGGGGATCGATTTTACCGGACAGAGCGATCTGAGGCTGCTGACCCCAGTCCTGGACGCCGCACACGGAGGGCACCACGGAGGTTGGGAGAGAGGCCGGTGCCTGGGCCCTAGCAGGGCCCATATGAGGTTGGACTCCACCCCGTCGATTACTTCCTCCATCTCCAGTGAGCGACGTGTCCAGCAGGAACTAAAGAGCTTGAGGGCCACCGTTCAGGAGTTGAAGGAGATGCTGGTATGTATACTACTTTATAGTAAAATATCATGTCATATTATAGATATCAACATATCCATAATTAGTACGTAGCCTGAGCTTATTTGGTTGTAGACTTAGGTTTGATTAATCATACATACATATTTAATTAAAATAAACAACGGTTTTCCAAACTAGATATCCAAATGGGATTTCGAAATAACTTGATAATGATACGAATTCGAATAATACACAGTTCTTACATGCTTATTACACACGTTAGGTCCAGACGCGACAGGGTATATCGGCCGAGCCTCCACATGCATCTCCTTCGGCTGCGGCTCCGCAAGCCACTACATCGGCTGCGGTTCCGCAGACAGCTCCTATAGCTCCACCGTCCGCTCAGACTCCCACAGCCGCGGCTCCGCAAGCTACTACCTCGACGGCGGCACAGGCCGCTCAGACCACATCGCCAGCTCCACAGGCCGCTCAGACTCCCGCACATGCCGAATTGCATGGTTTATTGACCGAGGAGCAGGCGCGCCATATTCTAGCGTTTATCAGAGGTGGAGCTGGACCGAGTTAGGGTAACTTTTTGATTCTTATTTTTTGAAACATGTATTTATTTATATGACACATATTGTACTACATTTTGAAACGATATTGATATTGATATTGGTTTATATTTATATCGTATTCAATTTTTTGGTTTCTTTTGTATATTATATGCGTGAGATGTGATTATGAATACTACGATATATGTTCTGTGATGATTAATTTTATATTTGATTGATGTATATATTATTGTGCACAGGGCGAGAAAAAATCGGGCAGCTCTTTTTAAAAAAAAACAGATAATATGTACTTACGGATTAATCCGTAGGTACATATGTTGTCCTTACGGATTAAACCGTAGGGGCAAAATATCAGCATTAACTGATATTTTCCCCCTGATCTCAGTATCAGGGGGTTGGGAGTGCCCCTACGGATATATCCGTAGGGGCAAACAAAAGCCCCTACGGGTAAATCCGTAGGGGCAAAATATCAGGATTTCTGATATTTTGCCCCTTCAGATCTGTACCTACGCATGTATCCGTAGGGGCTATGACTTAGACCTACGGATTCATCCGTAGGTACAAGTAATATATTTAAAAAAACCGTAAATAAAATAATGTTTTTGCCCCTACGGCCTACTCCGTAGGGGATAACGGACCTACAGTGAAATCCGTAGGGGCAGGTTTTTGTCCGTAAGGGCAAGTTCAGGTCTTCAACTTGCACCTACGGCGTTTGCACCTACAGGTTATTTTCTTGCCCCTACGGAGATATCCGTAGGGGCAGTGGTTTGCCTCTACGGGTTAATCCGTAGAGGCAACCCCTCTTTGTAGTAGCGTACCTGGCCTATGGTTATGGGGTTTCTTGTAATGCGCGTGTAATGGTCAAAACCGTGATGCAAAATGTTTCTGGTCACGGTCAAAACCGTTATCAGAGGGCTATAATATAGTAGTGAAGATGTCTCGTATTTTTTTGAATGTTTTCAATCATCTATGTAGCTATAGTTAGATTGATTTTTTTGGAACTGAACAAACTGAACAGTGAGTCTCATCCAAACACACACTATATCCACGCACATAATACACACGCATCCAAGGGATCCACGAATTCCCCCCCAAAGTATTAATTTATGGTCATTTTTCTTTTTGGGATTCGAACCCGTACTCTCCACAGGAGGAAAAGTGCGATACCAACTTAGCTATTACTCATCGGTTATAACTAGACCGCTATGCTAGTAATTAATGCTAACTTAATCAAGGTAATCCATATAGAAATAAAAAGTGAAAAAAAGAAAAATATAAGAAAGAGACTCAAGTCTTCGTTTTAAACTAGCAGAAGTAATATTATGATTAATTTTTCTTCATAAATTCCTACCGTTATGATTTATCACAACAAGCTTACTATAGCAACGTAGAAGACACGTGATGAGAGAGAATAATTGCTTCTTTTTTTTGGTGTATTGGCCCGTAAACCATAACTTATGTATACAACACACACGACACATCACACACAAACACATAACATACAAATGCACTTAGGGGCTCATAAATTTGGCTTAAAAGTATTAATTTATGGCCACTTTCTCTTTTGGAGTTCTTGGATTTGAATCCCACACAGTGTCCATACCAACTAAACCATAGCTCATTGGTAGAGAATAATTGCTAAGCTTATTAAACTATTTTTTGCCGTTTGTTTTCGCGTCATGAATTTTTCACTCTATTCTGTCAATGACAACTTTGTACAAATTAATTTTTTGAAGGTAGGGTTAGTTCAAAATGGCGGTTGACTGCTTCTCATGTTATGTCTTTGCGGAGCCCAACATGACACTGTGGATCCCAATCTAGCATCTTGGCTTTTCCAGCATTGTAAAGTTTTTTTATTATATATTTTTAGTTAAAATAAATCCTTTGCTTTTATGACCATCTTTTTTTTTCTTTTTATATTTACATTTTTCATTACATTTATTAAACTTACGATCACTTTGTCATTATTTTCAAGTCCCGCCAACTCTTCTAGTTTTGTATTGCAAAGTCATGAACAAAATCCGACAACTCTGGTTGCTTTCAACTAGACATGCTCACTAGCAGCAAATGGATATATAGGATGAATCTTTAAGTATTAGATCCCCCAATACCAAAGAGAATCCAATTCCAATCCTTCTACCGTTCAGATGAAGATTCAGATGCAAATTTATTATAATCTAATTATAAAAATTAAAAAAAAACAATATAACAAACCACAACCACGATGCTGAATATGTTCCCTTAGTGGTCTAAACTCTAACTGCACATGATCAAACACACAACCATTTGTCTTAATCGTTTCTTATTAATCAGTTTCTTCCATTGCTGGTCTTGGTATGATCATGCAAGTCTGTCCGGTCCATCTTCTATCGAACAAATATAGATTTATAAGATAAAATTCATATATGGTCGCATCTATATAGATGTGATCGATCTACTCTTTTTTTCTTCTTTTTATTGATGTATATTTTGTGCTCGTCATCTTTTTGTTAAATAAGTAATTGCTCTACTCCAGTCCACTTAAAAAAGAGTCCAAAGTCCAATCTCAAACTGGGTTAAAGCCAGAACCAAATCATTGTACTCGCAGTACAATACACACACATTCTTCAGAAGACCAATAGGGAGATGGGGGTGTGATACGGAGAACATAAGCAAAAAGAGTTCTCTCCCATTCCCATTGTACATGCCATGTCCTGTATCAAAGGATACATAAATAGTTAAAAGTTGTGGGCTAAGGACTCTTCAATCTTTTCATCATATGTTCTTGTCTCCCCCTCAAATCCATATGGCGTGGGGCCCACAAATGGATACCCCCACACGCATCAAATACCCACCACCACTCTTTTCTTTTTCTACACGCATTGACTCAATTGAGGTTCTGAGAGAGAGAGAGAGAGAGAGAGAGAGATGAAGGAGTTGGTGAAAAATAGGAAGCAATTAGGAGTGGCACCTTCACCATGTGCTGCATGCAAATTGTTGAGGAGAAGATGCACTCAAAATTGCATGTTTGCACCTTATTTTCCAGCTGACGAGCCTCACAAGTTTGCCTATGTGCATAAAGTCTTTGGAGCCAGCAATGTCAACAAGCTCTTGCTGGTAAGTAATCATACATAATTTTTGTTTTGTTTTTTTAGTGACAATTACTTGAGAACAATTTATCTTGTTTGAATTGTGTTTCTTCTGTTTGTTTTTTCAAAAGAAAATGGTATTTAAGGTTTGGCATTCTCATCCACTAATTTATTATATGTTGAAATGAAATCATCTTCTTGTCTCTTCATTCCCTTTAAACAATTTTCTTCTTCTTTTGGACAAAATGATGGGCTAATTATTCTCTCTAAAAGATAATTAAAAAATATTTAGTGAAGAACTTCCCTCATAAGGTACACAAAAAATTTGATAAAAATGTTACTGATACACAACCTGTTTCTTGATTAACATATGACTCATGCAATTACTTGCATGTAGGGCTAGAAGAGCCTAACTCGAGCAGGCTAGGGTCAGTTCGAGTTCAACTCATTTAGTATTGGCTCAGCTTGTGTTCTGCTTGAGTTCGATCCTGAGCTGAAACATTAGGCTCATTTTCGTTTATTTAACAAGCTGAGCTCTTAACAAACCAACCTTTGTAACTCCTTTTTTTTCACGCTCAGTTTCTTCCAATTGGAGATGTTTTTGATTTGTAAAGATCTTCTTCCAAGACTTCAGAAAAAAAAACAGCCGTTTAAGGAGATTTAAATTTCTTTTTTGAAGGATTCCAAGTTGAAGTTAGGGGAGACTTTTCGAGTTTGGGGGTGAGAAAAAGGCTAAAGTATTTTTCGAGTCGAAGGCAAGAAATTTAGTGGCATAAAGAGAGATGAGTAAAAATAAAAAATTATATATATAATATGGGATGTTGGATTGGATATTCACTACTATCAGGTCATTAGATATGAGTTTAGTATTTAAAACATATATTATAAATGAACCGAACTCGAGCTGTTAACAAACGAGAGTCTAGTTTAGCTCGAGTTCGGCTTTTTTACTTAACGAGTTAGGATTTTGGCTTAAGTTTGGTTCATTAACCAACAAACCGAACTTGAACAAGCCCTTATCAAGCCGAATCCGAGCCGAACTCGAGTCAGCTCGTTTCGATTAGCACCTGTACTTGCATGAATAAACAGGGTTAGTATGATATCTTCTTTTTTCACATAAAATTATTTCACAAATTCAAGCATCGTCATTCTTTTCAAATACAAGACATGAGAAAGGGGAAAGAAAAAAATCCTAAGGCATTTCTGTTTAAGTTCGTTAAAGGAAGCATGAAAATGTGCTTCCTAGGGAAACGGAGGACACCAAGCTAGTTCACATAATAGCCTAGGGTTGATATTTAATCCATAATATTTAATTAAATTGCAATGCCCTTGTTAGTAACAGAATCCGACCTATCTCTCGATTATTTCAAAATCTTTTAACTGGATCAAATTCAACAAACATAATATTGTAATTACTAAATTGATAAGAATATAGCATTTACAGGACTTTACGTAGATGGCACCTTCTAAGGATTTAATTTTGTTTCTTTGATAGGATATATATAAGAATTCAGAAGAGAAGGTTGACATCAAAATCATCATAAAATTTTCATAATCACCCCAGTTTACAAACCCAAACTGTTGTGGATAATTTTGCAGGAGTTACCAGAGCAATACCGCAGCGACGCAGTAAGCAGCATGGTATACGAAGCCAACGCCAGAGTGCGCGACCCAATCTACGGCTGCGTCGGCGCAATCTCGTCACTTCAACAACAAATCGACCTCCTCCAGACTCAACTGGCCATAACCCAGGCCGAGATGGTCCACATGCGAACGCGGCACTCTGCCTGTCTTGCTCTGCTCAGGCATAGCCCGGGCAAGAGCACCACCACTGTCGCCGCTGCCGACGAATCTGGCAGTTCATCATCAGCTACGACGACTAACTTCATGGAGCTGCACAGCGATGAGAAGGCTCAATTTGGGCTGGAAATGGTGGTGGACCAAACCAATATGAGCCAGCTTATGTGGCTTGTTAACTAGATATATTGCTAGTAGGAGTAACCTCTTTTTGTCTAACTAGATTAGGAAATATTTATGTATGTTTGTGGGTTAGTTCAGCTTGATTCTGTATCTCTAAATAGAGATAAATGGTCCTGCAAAATGCTCCCAGCAAAATTTGTGCGACCAAATATTAAAGTTTTTTTCCGATCGATGTCTGCCTAAAATATTGTATATGGACAGTCGTCAAGATTTTGAGAAGTTTTCGACCAAGAGGAAAAATTTAGGCTTAAAAACATTCCGCGGGGATTTCAAAGGGGAGATTTCACATGACCAGCAACCTCATATAGACTGAGTTACAGCACCAACCCACAATAATCACAATGTTACATGCAGCCCTCTAAATTTCTATGTCATCGGAACATTCATAGAAACTAAGAGTTCAAACTCTAGCAGTATGAAAGGGGCATGATTTGAAATAAATTAACATATAACTAGTGAAAGAAAAGTGCCCACTTCGCTGAACCCTCACAAACTATGTAAAGATGAGGTAGGTAAGTAGCCATGCATGAGGAACAACATAGTTTGACCATCATAATGAGCAGATGAGCAGATAGATAGAATGGAACCATGGCACAAATCCACCCAAAAGAAAATGAAGGCATTCTATTATCCAGATTCGTGAAGAGAATTGAAGGTGTAGGGTCATTACAAGTGACATGTCGACTCAGGAACTCGAATCTTGTAGTTGTCAAAATTCTACAAACATACAAATGACAACCAATTACTCGCAAAGCAGCTTTTAATTTGGAAGACCACACATTCTTCTTCGGAAATAGCAAATTGAAATTCTTAGCTATATATCTGGAGAAGAAAAACGATACTACTCACTTGTCAAAGCCTGAAATAGTGATCCGCGTATTTGTACATGAGCATCTCCGCTCGGATTCTCGATAAATTAAAACTCGATTTAGTATTTTCAAGGAGCAAGTCGTCGATATCAGTATCATCACCTTAGAAGCAAAATAACAATGCTACGGCAACTTGCCATTCCTTCCAGTTGACAGCATAGCAAATTATATAGTGCACAAATAAGCCTCGTGAAGTTTCAAGAAATAATTCCAGGAAAAGAGAAAGCACCTACAAAGTTTCAATTGCTTCAAGTTTTACGAAGGTTACGGTTAAACAAGCCTTGAAAGGACTGATAAAGATCTTTCTTTGTTGTGCATACCAAAAATTTCTTCGTTGTGCATACCAAAAATTTCTTCAGCCTATTCTCAAGGTTTCCTGCCAGGATGTAAAATGCAAGTAAACTTAGAGTGCCTACATTGAAGTACTGGACATTAATTAGATAAAAAGTTTGGTAGATGGATGTAAATTACCTCACACGATTGCCCATGGGCATTGAGCTCCTTAATGTTGGCTAAAAATACTGCAAATTGTTCGTATGAAAGACAACTCCTACATAAACAAGTAATGCAACACCAAGAACAATAATCTGGCTATTATTTTGCTCAAATAGTGCATCTAGAACTAGAAAATAAACAGCATATAAAAAAACAAGCAAATTTTGTGCTCAGTGATACATATAGAACTAGAAGAATGAACTGACCTAGCTTGACGGAAGAACTCCTTTCCATCAATTAGAGTGCGCCCTGAAATATGGCGAACAGCTTAAAGCAATTCATATTTGAGACATCACATATACAACAGAAGGTGCATTATTTCACTATAGGGTTGTTCGGTTGGGTGTATTTGGATCGCCACGTAGTTCCAATGAAGACCAAATCTAAAATCATTTATCTGGGATGCATTTAGTTTAATCAGAAATATTTTGATACTAAGTTCAATTAGTTGCTGCATCAACAAGTATTCAAAATTGAAATTTGAATTCGAAAATCTAATCCACTTCCAAATTCCAATCATAACCATTGAAACACAAAATAATTAAGTCTAAATTACACTGATTACCCTTAACTACGGTTGCTTTTCACTAAAGTACCTTACAGTCTTATTCTAAATTCCCTTAAACTTTGGTGTTAAGATAATTTTTCCACTACGATACCTTTAAATATAGCACTTCATGGGAACTTGCTGCAACAAAAGAAAAACCTTAAGGTATTTAACTGAAAAACAGCAATAGTTATTGGTAGTTTAATGTATGCTGTTATAACCTACTAAACATTAATATTTAAAATGTAGCTAGAACAGCATTACAAACAGATAAAGCAATTGTTGTTTCAAACTTGCACTAATTGATTAACTTGAATCAACATAAAACTACAAGCAACCAAACACGCCATATGTGAAGCTTGGCCAGTAAAATTATACCTGGCAAAGAGCGTAAACAAAGTCAGACATCTTTACATTTATGACACAGCTGCAGATTTGAAGACAGATTATTTGAGCGGAGCATGCAAAAGGTTAACAACTGTACATATTTATTGAACTTACAGATGAATTATCTTCACTCAGTGACTGCACGAGATGCTTCTTGAACGTTTCCAACTGTGAGATGAACAAACTTTCAGTTCACAATAGGTTAACCAAATCTGAAAAGAATATATAGTAACTTATGAAAAATATGCAGGAAAAATAGTCCAGATCCTTTTAATGTTTTCATCAAAGGCTAGCAGAAATTATTTGCCTTAATTTGTAAGACACGGTGAAACAAAATTTCCTGTCATAGAAACCACAAACTATAGCATCTTTGTATTAGTAGTTCAGGTTCCATACTAGGTACTACAACAATTCAAAAGCCATATAAACTGAAGTCCGCTAAAAATAAGTAAACGATCATCAGAATAACCTATCAGACATGAATAAGCTATTTTAGAAACCATGAGTAAAGCTGCCACTTATATAGCTTAATGAAAATTGCAAACGCAACAGAAAATATAAATAAATAAACACAGTGCAACTGCATGTAATTTATCTTTATCCACTATCCCAAAGCTCACACCAACAGATCCCATTAACCATTAAAACTACACTTGTTTCTTAAAATAATTGGTGCCAGAACAATAACAAAATGTGAATATTCCTCTAATAAAATACCAGAAAATTTGACAGGAGACATCTAATAAAGGACATGATTTTTCTTATACTCTAAAAGCAAGGTCTTATTAGACCGACGAAGCAAGGATAACTGGAATTATATCAATAAAGCCAATAAGCCTTGGCTAGAAGAAACGTCCCAAAAAATAATAATCCTCACCTAACAATCTTTCAGCTAATTGATTAATTAGCTAGTATTCTGCTGGCTTTAAATATATTATGCAGGGAATCGTATGCCAAACCAACCACAACATTAACTCTATAATTGGATTTTAGTTATAAACTTAGAGCTAACTTTGACCTCTTTCAAATATTTATCTATAATTTTATAATGCACGCTCTAAGGCCATGTTTGGGGTATGGAGTTAGGATAACTGGAGTTAATTTTTAAGTGGAGGCAGAGGGGATGCAAACTATAATTTGCGAGCTCCAAACTCCATTTTAAAATAAATTGTGGTTAGGTTATAAGCGATGTGTATGTAAAAATGAAGTTAGAAAACTAAGACATGATTGGAGTTCAGACTGCAATTATCTCAACTCCTAAATGAATGCCAAACATGATAAAGTTAGCATTTTGAAGTTAAGTTTTGCTAATTTTTATGAAACTCTAGTGTAGAAAACTTAACTCCGTTCCTAAACAGGGCCAAAGGAAATTCAAAAAATAAGAAAATATTCCCCAATAAATTCTCTCATTCAAAGCTATCCACATCACCAAATTCCTATTCAAATTTCATCTCTCTCTCACTCTCTCCCTCTCACACATGCGGTAATAATAATTTTAATTTTATTCGCATTTGTCACACGTGCAACAAAAAACTACTCTATATAGTGTCAGGTACAAGGACCTCGGAACCAAAAGGCAACAGCCCAACGATACTACTTTGGTCTGAAAAGTGAGAGGTTCCTCAAGAAAAGGACTTATGAATCAGCAATCACAAATTGGGTTCATTCTATGATATAAGGTTTTTTCGGTTAGCCTCTCTTCCCATACTTCAATATTTTTCTGTCCCCTATATTTAGCATTTACCTGTAGCCCCCTATACTTATAATTTACTCCTGCAGTCCCTACTTCACTTTTGAAAATGATTCTTCCTCCTCCTTCTCGGCCATCGCCGCCGTCCCACCGACGCTATCTTCTTTCTCCTCCTCTTCAACAATGCCACCGACATCATCACCGTCAACACCACCACCATCTTCCTCCTCTTCAACCCATCAACACCTTGCTCTTCAACGCCGCCGCCACCAACAACACCACCTTCACCACCACCTTCTTCCGCTTCCTTTTCAACTCACAACTGCCGCCGCCGCATCCTTCTTCCTCTTCCTCAACCTACCACCGCCACCGCCTCCTTTCCAGGCATTGCCGCCATCCCCACCGCCACTTCCTCTTTTCTCCTCTTCAACACCGCCGCCGCAGCGTCGGCAGTGTTGAAGAGGAGGAAGGTGGGCAGCGGCGATGGGTTGAAGAGAAAGAAGAATGGCGGCGGAAGTGTGTTGTTGATGATGGCCGCGGCGGCGGTTGTTTGTTGAAGAAGAGGAAGAAGATGGTGGTGATGAAGTTGTTGGTAGTGGCAGCGTTAGAGAGAAGAAAAGAGTTGTTGATGGGTTGAAGAGGAGGATGATGGTTGTGGTGTTGATGGTGATGATGGCGTTGGCGGCGTGGAAGAGAAGAAAGAAGGTGGCGGTGGTGGGGACGGCGGCGATGGCTGGTGAGGAGGGAAGAATTATTTTCAAAAGTGAAGTAAAGGGACTGCAAAAGTAATTTATAAGTATAGAAGGTTGCATGAGTAACTTATAAATATAAAAGACTGAAGGAGTAATTTATAAGTATAGAGTGCTACGAGTAAATATTAACTATGGAGGGAGAGAAATATTTAAGTATGGAGGACCAATGGAAAACCCCCATTATAATATCATATCATGGCTCATAAAGACACCAATGCAAGCTGAATTTTTAGCATATTCCATGTTTTTCAAGATAAGGACTCACTCTCACTAAAAGCCTACAAAATGACAGAACTTATTAAGTAGCTGGGGATTCGAGGCCAAATTCTATAATTAAACAGGTTTTAGTACGTAAACAAGATTTCATAATGCTTCCTTGCACTTGTGACCTCCTTGCCACAGTTATCATGTCCTATCAATTTGTTGGAGATAGTGCCTTCAAAGTCAATTATTGGATCGCAGGTACGTAATTGCAATGATTGAGGCATGATCTATACCGATATGACAGTCTTGCTCGAGATGATAGCATGCTATCTGGTTTATCTTTATCATCATATATATGCTTTAGTTCACTATTGCATGTTGATAGAGCTTATAGGATTCTTGCTTGACTGCCAGCAGTATGATGGCGATCATATATGTGGGAGCTGGGGTCTGTAAGCACATCCTTAAAAGTGTCCCTAGTCGTGGAAGTTTTGAGACAGGGCATCGATACTCCAGAATAGACCAGTGTATACAGTCGAGACCCCGACGAGGGGCGGTGGCCGGTCTCACAAGCCACTTGTGTCAGTTGGATCACCTAAGATGTATACAGGTGCTCATTAGGTTATGAGTACGCCGGACAGGACTCGCCGGGAACATGCTAGTTGGTATTATACATATCGTCAGATAGCAGTTCCCTGGTGACATGTGTACAGGTTAGTTTGTCGACCTGAGATCGTCATTTGTCTCGTGTGAGTTCCCACTGTGCTTTGATTTCTACCCTACCACGGCTCAAAGGAGTCGTGCAAACATGTCTTTTTTGAGTGCAGTCCCGAGCCACATGGAGGCAGTGAGCGGATCGTCGCGGATTCGTCTCTCCCGATATTGGGGGTTGATGTCGCGCAGTGCACGGGTGGCCATCACTAGAAATTCTCGGCCGAGCTAGTGGAGAATTACTGATTTGGATCAGTAGTTTCTCAGGTGGTGATAGGCTTCATGCCGACACGATTTATCGCGTTATTAGGGGTCTGACTTTATCCACCCCCTAGACTCGATATGCGATACTATTTAGACGAACGGACCGGACTGTATATAAATTGTCACTGTTAGGCTCAGTAGGGTTTATAGATGAGTTCGCTCGTCAGCTTCCCTTCCAATCGATACATAGGCAAACCGTTACGTATAGCTTGTACCTCTGACGTGCTAGTGGTTATACCCAGTGCCAGTGTGTTGATGAATGATTAGAGTCCCCCACAGACACTTTCCCAAGTTCGGACGAAACGTTGTAGAGGTCGTATGGTTTCATGGCAAAGTTCGTAAAATGCACGTGCGTTTTCGCACGTGTCATTTTTCGGGCAGATAATACTGGTCGGCTTTGTTTTAAGCCGGATCCGAGTATTATACTGTGTAGATATAATATGTTTGTCTCAGATGCATTTGTATTCGGTCGTAATACAAATACGGGTATGTTTATACTGATACGGAGTTATCCTGAAATCCATTTCGGGATCGTTTTTGGAAGTTGCCAGTTTCCAGTTTTCTATCGGCCGTATTTAATATTCGGTTAAATGCGGATTTATCTTTTCTTGAGATGAGTGTAGAAGTTTCTAGAAGGTGACTAGGATGGTGACTAGGATGGTGAGTCATTAGTGCATTGATTATTGCATTAAATGATTTGGTGACTAGTTAAGGTGGTTCATTGTTTTCATTAATTGTGTTCATACTAGATGTTATGTGACTCATCCTCTTCATTGATCTTGTGATCACCTCCCCCTCTCCTACACTCACCTCCCTCCCCTCTATATAGTGGCCGGCCTCCCCCCCTCTTGTGGGATCATGGTTGTTGATTTGGTTGAAAAGATTATGATAGATTCGGGTTCATGAAAATTAGATAGCCTCATTTCTCATTTCACCCGATCCAAAAGGCAACTTCATTAACCGTTCGTCCGTGACTTTGGGGGATTGAAGGTGAAGGAGGGAAAAGGAAGAGCAGGAGCAGCAGCAGCTCTAGAGAGGAGGGAGAGAGAAATGTGATGAAGAAATGAGAGGAAATGGCTAGGTCAACACCCTCACCTACCCTCTCTCTCACCATACCTATTTCTTTATTCAAAATCCTTTTCTTTTCTTTTCCAAAACCTTCTCATTCAAATAGTAGACACAAAGTAAAAGCCATGGTAAGAATAATGTAACACAAGTCCAAAATGATATGTGCATGTTTTGCACAAAAATACTAAAAATCCGATTAGCGATTTTTAATCGCGATTAGCACTAAATTAGTGTCAAACTAATCATAAAAACTTTAAAATGGCATAATTCCATAAAATACCCTATTTTAGAATTTTCCATAATTTTCCCCCATTTATTTATATTTAATTATACCGGAATATTAAAATATTCATTAAAATAATATTAAATTACAAAAATTTCTAAAAATAATATTTAATTATTTTGAAACGTTACAGATTATCGAGACAAGGCATCGATACTCCGGAGTAGACTAATGTGTACGCTTCTCATCCCAGTTGGGAAGATGGTCTGTCCCACAGCCATCAGTACGTCGTACTGGAGATAGTATACAGGTGCTCGTTGGGTTACGGGTACACCGGACAGGACTCGCAGGGGACTATTGGTTGGTATTATACCCGTCGTCAGTTAACAGTTCCCAGGTGAAATGAGTACAGTATAGTCCGCAGACTTGACACTGCTACTTCACCTCGAGTGTGTCCCACTGTTCTTAGATTGCTACCCAACCACGGCTCAAATGAGTCGTACAAACAGGTAGAAGTTGGGTGCAGTCCCGAGCACTTGGAGGCATTGGCGGTTAGACATGATTCGTCTCTTCTTGTATTGGGAGTTGATATCGCGCTGTGTCAGAGAGCCATTACGCAAAGTCCCTGGCCAGGAAAAGCGAGATTTACTGGTAGGTTCCAGTAGTTTCTCAAGCTGTAATGGGCTTCGCTCCGACATGACTTATACCGCTTTTAGGGGACTGACGCTTGCCGCCCCCTAGGCCCGTTATGCGATAGCCCTAGACGAACAGACCGGACTGTATGGAGATTGTCACATCAGGCTCAGTAGGAGTTCGGATGGGATTTCTCATCGGCCTTCTTATCGACATCTACCTGGGGACCGTTACGTACAGCTAGTGCCGCTTGCGGTCTGTGGTTAAACCCACTGCCAGCGTAGTAGTCGAGTCTTTAGAGTCCCACACAGAGAGTTTCCCTGCTCCAGGCGAAACGATATAGAGGTCGTATGGTTTTACGACAAGGGTTCGGACGCATACGTGTTTAAACGCATGTACGATGTTCGGACAGTTTTTACTAGCCGGCTTTGGTTTAAGCCAGATTCTAGTATCAAATTATTGGATTTATACAGTCTAAAGTTTTTCCGTGTTTTCACGGATAGGAGGGGCGTTCTCGTAATTTGGCGGGAAGCTTCTAGAAGTATGGTGACTTGAGGGTTTAGGTGGCATTTACATTAAATGCATTTGTGACTCATTAGATGAATCATTCAAGTGAGTTAATGAAGCATTTATTGCTTAATGACTCACTTGATGATTCATTGCATATATTAAATGAAGCATGATGATAAATCATTTAGATTTATTTATTTGATTTTCTTTATGCTTCATGATATATTAGAAGTGAGAAACATTTTCATCATAATCTTGCTCACCTTCTCTCTCTTCAAGCTCTCTCTCTTCAAACCCCTAATCCTCCCCTCTCATGTGTTGAGATCAAGGATTAGATAGACTAATTAATCCATATCCATACTCTATATCACCTAGGTGACTTTGATTAGCAACTAAAGAAACCTAGTTACCTCAAGATTAGAGGTGAAGCTTGGAATAGAAGCTCTTGGGTGGATCGTCTATTACATAGAGGAGGCCAACGAGGAAGTGGATAACGAAAAGACGAAGGACTAGGTTCACTAGGTATAATCTCTTTTCATAGTAGTTAACAACTCCTATGTATGTGTTAGTTATAGTTTAGCAAAGATCCTTTCGGTTAGTCGATGTTGCTTCAAACAAAATTATTGTTTTTCATATTTCCGCCTCCCCGTAAGTAGTGGGGTGTACAACGTCGACTTACATATAACCGCTGACAACTCCAACTCATGAATAAGATAGGTCTGCTTGTATGGTTTGAATTAATGAATGATTATAATTTGACTATCCATTATCATCCTGGACAAGCGAATGTCATGGCAATTGCTTTAAGCAGGAAGTCTAGCGTTGATCTAGCATTCTTATTGACGATACAATCGTATTTACTGAAGGAAATGTGACGACTTGAGATAGATATTTGTCATCATGGGCCCGATGTTATCTGGCTCAGTTTAGATTGCAGCCAACCTTAATTGAGCATATTAAGAGAGCACAGGTTGGCGATCCTCAGCTGGAGAAAAGGTCGATCAAGTACTCAAACAAGAGTTTAATATTCATGAGGGTGTCCTTAGATTTGGATCGAGGTTGTGTGTGACTAATGACCATGAGTTGAAGAAGAAGATTGTGGAAGCACACTATACCGGACATACGATGCATCAGGGAAATACGAAGATGTATCGGGACCTTCGAAATGTGTTATTTTGGTGGAACATGAATATAGAGATTGCTAGTTTCGTGACTACGTGTTTAACTTGTCAATTAGTTAAACCAGAGTATCAGAAACCTACGAGTTTATTACAGCCACTCCTTATTCCCGAGTGGAAATGGATTAATATCATTATGGATTTCATGGTCGGTCTGTTTTGGTCACGAACGATGCCATGGATTATTGATCGTTTGACTAAGTCTGTTCATTTTCTTCCAGATAAGATGAAGCATTCAATGGAGAAGATGTCCTCTTGTATTTTAAAGAAATTGTGAGGTTGCAACGGGTTCATGAGAAGATTCTTTCTGACAGAGATTGTCACTTTGCATTCAGATTTTAGACGATTTGCACAAGGTGTTAGGCACCGAGCTGGAATTTACTTCATCTTATCATCCCAAGACAGATGGTCAGTTTGAAAGAACTAATTGGAATCTTGAAAGCATGCTTCAATCTTGTATTCTATACCTTAAAGACAGTTGGGAGGAACATTTGTTTTTAGCAGAGTTCACGTATAATAATAGCTATCAGAAAAGCATTGGGATGGCCCCTATTTGAAGCACTGCATGTTAAAGGATGTAGATCTCCAATTTGTTGGAAGGTTGGAGAAAGAAAAATACTTGGTCCTGAGATTGTACACAAACTACCGAAAAGATTAGATTAACTAGAGAGTGACTATTGGCAGCACAAAACAGACAAAAAAGTTATACGGACAAAAGAAAGCATATAAAATTTCAAATTGGAGACTTCGTTATCATGAAAGTTTCACTTTGGAAGGGAGTGATTGCTGGGTAGTGGGAGCGCCCCGGCCATCCAACCGTGGTCAAATGCGGAATAAACTTTTTCTAAAACCCGGCGCTACTATTACCCGATAAAACAAGATCGAAACCATTAACCCTAAAATTAGCAATCTAACAAAAGGAGATAGAATGGTTATACCTAATGAACCAAGTCCTTCGGGTCTTCAACCATTTCCAAGCTCCAACTGATGCGGATCGACTTTGGCCGCCGGTCTTCCTTCGTCTCCGATGATCCACCCGAGGGAAACGGCGCAAGCTTCAGGTTCGCCAAGCGAACCAACCGACTCTTCAAAATTGCTAGTAGTGGAGAGTGGGGAGTGTAGGATAGTGTCACTAAAATTCTTTCTCTCAACCATGAGCTCAAGTGAGCAACAAGTGAAGATGAAGAAGAGGTGATGCAAGCAAGAATGGTATGAGCTAAATGGTTAAGTCTTTTTGGATGTGCATTTGAGAGTGAGCAAGAGAGAGAGAGGTAATCAAAATGAGCAAAAAACCCCACTTCCTCAAGTGTGGCCGGCCCTCTCTCTCCCCACCAAAATAATGCACCCCCAAAATGACTTTTTCAATTAGCAAATAAAGAAATCAACCCATACCAATCTCTACATGAAAAATACCATGCTTTGACCAAATGTCCATGCCTTTGCCATGTCACCATTTCCACTTCACCTTAAACAAATGATTTTCTAAAGAAAATCAATAATAAGGTGGCACCTTCTAGAAGCCATTCCGTATAAATACGGAATGCTTCCCGGTATATGTATCGAAATACACATAAGCGTATTCGTACGAAAATACGAATAGCCAAAGAGAGAAAATAAATAGTGAGCAATAATACTAGAATACACATATATAAATATATATATGTAAATTATTAAATCAAAACTTGATTTAACAATCTGGCTTAATCCTAAGCCGCTAGTATTATCAACCGCCCGATTAAATTCTGTGCAGTCCATGCATATATTTAATCAGACACCTGTATGTATCAACATACGTCACCTACATCATATCGCCTGAACCGAGAAAACCCTCTGTGTGGGACTCTAAAGACTCATCAATACTCTGGCAGTGGGTTTAACCACAAGCACGTCAGCGGCACTAGCTGTACGTAATGGCTACCCAGGTATCGAGCGAAAGGAAGGCCGACGAGCAAACTCATCCGAACCCCTACTGAGCCTGTCAGTGACAATATCCGTACAGTCCGGGCTGTTCGTCTAAGAGTATCGTATATCGAGTCTAGGGGGGTGGATAAAGTTAGACCCCTATCAACGCGATAATTCGTGTCGGTATGAGACCCATCACTACCTAAGAAACTATCGATCCTGGATCGGTAATTCTCACATACCCCGTCCAAGGATTTCTAGTGATGGCCATCCGTGCACTGCACGACATCAACCCCCAATACCGGGAGAGACGAATCCCTGACGATCCGCTCACTGCCTCCATGTGGCTCGGGACTGTACCCAACTAAAACCTGTTTGCACGACTCCTTTGAGCCGTGGTAGGGTAGTAATCAAAGCACAGTTGGAACTCACATGAGAAAAATAACGATCTCAGGTCGACAGACTAACCTGTACACATGTCACCAGGGAACTGCTATCTGACTATAGGTATATTACCAACTAGCATGTTCCCGGCGAGTCCGTCCTGTGTACTCATAACCCAATAAGCACCTGTATACTATCTTAGGTGAACAACTGACACCAATGGCTTGTGAGACCGGCCACCGCCCCTCGTCAGGGTCTAGATAAGTACACACCAGTCTACACTGGAGTATCGATGTGTAAGTCGATATACAACACCCCACGACTTGCGGGGAGGCGGAAATATGAAAAACGATCTTGTTCTTATGCTAAACATCGACTAACCGCATGAATCGAAGCTAAACGATAAGTAACATCAAACATAGTTGTTAACAACTACTGTGTAAAGGGATTATACCTAAAGAACCGTGTCCTTCGTCTTTACGAACTCCACCTCCTCCTCGGCCTTCTCAAAGTAGTAGACGATCCACCCGAGAGCTTTACTCCAAGCTTAGCCTCTAAACTTGAGGCAACTAACCTTCTTTAAGTGCTAATCAAAGAAGCTAGGTGATATAGAGTGAGGGTTATGGTTTAATTAGTCTAACTAATCCTTGTACTCAACACATGAGAGGGGAGGATTAGGGTTTGAAGAGGAAGAGCTTGAGGAGAGAGAAGGTGAAGATAATAATGAAGTGAGAATAATGAGTTATCATAATATATATCAAGCATTTCTTTTTATCAAGAAAAGAAAAGAAATGAATTTAACAACCATGCTTGATAATATCTAGTGATGATTCACATCCATGAGTCATTAAGCATTTATGATGCATTAATGACATGGATGAATCATCCATATGACTCACTAATCACATTCATTGTATATGCCACCTAAACCTCCTTAGTCACCACCTTCTAGAAGATTCTCACGCAATTACGAGAACGCCCCTCCTTTCCGCAAAAATACGGAAAAACTTTAGACTGTATAAATCCAATAACCGGATACCAGTAACTGGCTTAAACCAAAGCCGACTGGTAAAAACTGTCCGAAAGTCGTACGTGAGTAAACACACGTATGCGTCCGAACCCTTGTCGTAAAACCATACGACCTCTATATCGTTTCGCCTGGAGTAGGGAAACTCTCTGTGTGGGACTCTATAGACTCGACTACTACGCTGGTAGTGGGTTTAACCACAGACCGCAAGCGGCACTAGCTGTACGTAACGGTCCCCAGGTAGATGTCGATAAGAAGGCCGATGAGGAAACCCATCCGAACTCCTACTGAGTCTGATGTGACAATCTCCGTACAGTCCGGTCCGTTCGTCTAAGACTATCGCATATCGGTCCTAGGGGGCGGCAAGCGTCAGTCCTCTAATAGCGGTATAAGTTGTGTCGGAGCGAAGCCCATTACACCCTGAGAAACTACTGGAACCTACCAGCAAATCTCGCTTGCCCTGGCCAGGGACTTTGCGTAATGGCTCTCTGACACAGCGCGATATCAATCCCCAATAGGGGGAGAGACGAATCCTGTCTAACCGCCACTGCCTCCAAGTGCTCGGGACTGCACCCAACTGCTACCTGTTTGCACGACTCCTTTGAGCCGTGGTTGGGTAGCAATCTAAGAACAGTGGGACACACTCGAGGCGAAGTAGCAGTGTCAAGTCTGCGGACTATGCTGTACTCATGTCACCTGGGAACTGTTCACTGACGACTGGTATAAAACCAACCAACAGTCCCCTGTGAGTCCTGTCCGGTGTACCCGTAACCTAACGAGCACCTGCATACTATCTCCAGTACGACGTACTGACGGCTGTGGGACAGACCATCTCCCCAACTGGGATGAGAAGCGTACACACTAGTCTACTCCGGAGTATCGATGCCCTGTCTCGATAATCCAACGACTAGGGACCTGAATAAGGATGTGCTTGTAGACTACCCAGCCCCCACTAGTGTGACTGCCATCACAACGCTGGTAGTCAAGCAAGATCCTAAGAGCTCTATCAATACGTATACTCACATATTAAGATAGAAAAACCAAGTAGCATATTACCATGTTTAGCAAGACTGTTATATACATGTGAATATCCCAAGCTTCCATTAAGTAATATACAAACTAGTATGATACAGTAATGGACTTCTAGGGCATAAACACTAACAATCTCCCACTTGCACTAGGGCCATGTACTGGCGTATCGAAGACCGATGATCTCGAGTAGCCTCTCAAACTGAATCTGAGGTAGGGCCTTTGTGAATGGATCAGCAATGTTCTCTTCAGAAGCAACTCTCCGAACCTCGATCTCCTGACGATCAATGATCTCCCTGATCAGGTGATACCGCTTTAAGATGTGTCTGGACTTCTGATGGGACCTTGGTTCCTTCGCTAAAGCTATAGCTCCGTTGTTGTCGCAATACAGAGGTATTGGATCAACTATGGTAGGAACCACCTGAAGTTCTGTTAGGAACTTCTTCATCCAGACTGCTTCTTTTGTGGCATCGCAAGCAGCTATATACTCCGCTTCCATCGTTGAGTCAGCAACGGTGTCCTGCTTGGAGCTCTTCCAGCACACCGCCCCTCCATTGAGGGTAAAGACATAACCCGACATGGACTTGGAATCGTCCTTATCACTCTGGAAGCCGGAATCAGCAAAGGCCTCCAACCTGAGGTCTTTTCCACCGTAAACCAAGAACATCTCCTTAGTCCTTCTTAGGTACTTGAGAATGTTCTTTACTGCTATCCAGTGCTTCTCCCCTGGGTCTGACTGATACCGGCTTACCACGCTCAGTGCGTAAGCTACATCTGGTCTGGTGTACAACATCGCATACATTATAGAGCCTACCGCAGAAGTGTAGGGTATAATAGACATGCGTTCCCTTTCCAAATTAGTCTTGGGAGACATCTCTTTGGAGAGGGTGATTCCGTGACAAGCCGGTAGATTACCGTGCTTAGAATCTTCCATACTGAATCTTTTCAGTACAGTGTCGATATACCTGGACTGCGAAAGTCCCAACATCCTCTTGGATCTATCACGATAGATCCGGATCCCCAGAATGTAAGAGGCATCACCCAGGTCTTTCATGGAGAACCTGTGTGACAAGAATCCTTTGATAGATTGTAGCATAGGAATGTCATTTCCTATCAATAGAATGTCATCCACGTACAAGACGAGGAAAACGACACTTCTGGCTACAACTTTACTATATATGCATGGTTCATCTGGATTTTTGATAAAGTCATATTCTTTGACTGTCTCATCAAAACAGATGTTCCAACTCCGCGATGCCTGCTTTAGTCCATAAATGGACTTAAGCAGCTTGCATACTATCCCGCTGCTCCTACTCTGATTGAAACCCTCTGGCTGATCCATATAGACGCACTCTTCTAAATTTCCATTCAGAAAAGCCGTCTTTACGTCCATCTGCCAGATTTCATAATCATGGAAGGCAGCAATAGCTAGAAGGACCCGAATTGATTTGAGCATAGCCACTGGAGAAAAAGTTTCGTCATAGTCCAAACCAGGTCATTGACGAAAACCCTTTGCAACAAGTCTAGCCTTATAGGTTTCCACCTGTCCATCTACACCAATCTTTTTCTTGAAGATCCATTTGCATCCTATGGGTTTTACCCCATCTAGAGCAAAGTCCAAAGTCCATACTTTGTTGGTGTACATGGACTCCATTTCGGTCCGCATTGCATCTAGCCATCGTACCGAGTCGCCGCTCTGGATGGCCTGCTGGAAGTCAGTAGGTTCATCATCATCTATGATGCAATCCTCTCTATCCCCATCTATGAGAAAACCGTAGTATCTCTCAGGCGGATGAGACGGCCTACTACTCCTGCGGAGGGGTGCGGGAATGTCCTGTTCTTCTTGAACTACTGGTTCTACCAAACTTTCAGTAGCAGTTTGTGGTTCTGGAATTTCTTCCAGTTCTATTTCGCTCCCACTTATTTCCTTTTCTAAAAAACTGATGTTCCAGAAAATGGGCATTACGAGAAACAAAAACCTTTTGTTCCTCTGCGTAATAGAAATAATATCCCTTGGAGTTCTTTGGATATCCCACAAACATACATTTTACTGATCGTGCCTCGAGCTTGTCCACATACTGCTTTTTAACAAAAGCTGGACATCCCCAAATCTTCATATGCTGAAGATGGGGTTTCTTCCCAGTCCACATCTGATATGGAGTGGTAGGCACAGTCTTGGTAGGAGCCCTGTTCAAAAGATATGCCGCTGATTCTAGCGCATAACCCCAGAAAGATCGCGGTAACTCAGCATTACTCATCATGGATCGTACCATATCCAATAGGGTTCGATTCCGTCTCTCCGATACACCGTTATGCTGTGGAGTGTATGGAGGAGTAAGCTGAGAGAGAATTCCTTTCTCTTTTAGGTAACCTAGGAACTCGGCACTCAAGTATTCACCACCTCGATCAGATCTAAGTGTCTTGATACTTTTTCCGGTTTGGTTTTCTACTTCATTCTTATACTCTTGGAATTTCTCAAAAGCCTCGGATTTATGTTTCATCAGATAAATGAATCCGTATCTTGAGTAATCATCCGTGAAAGTAATGAAATAGGAAAAACCACCTTTTGCATGTGTAAACATTGGACCGCATACATCACTGTGTATGAGTCCTAAGAGCTCGCTCGCTCTTACTCCTTGCCCAGTAAATGGAGTTTTTGTCATCTTTCCTTTGAGACAAGATTGACAAGTGTCATAAGTTTGATATTCGAACGAGTCCAAATATCCTTCTCTATGCAACTTAGTCAACCTTCTCTCATTGATGTGACCCAGTCTACAATGCCATAAGAAAGCTTTATTTAAATCTGGAGACTTTCTTTTTAGTGTGTTTTGGACGTTGAAAATTTGGAGTTGGTTTAAAACATATATACCGTTATTTAGTGTATCGGACCCAATCAATCCATGATTAAGGTGGATGTTAACAACATCTCTTACAAACGTGAAATCATAACCTTTATTTGATAACAAGGAAACTGATATGATATTACACGTTAAGCTTGGTACAAAAAAACAGTTATGTAAAACCAAAATATGTCCACTCGTCAATCCCAGGTGATAATCCCCGACGGACGCAGCTCCCACGCTAGCTCCGTTAGCAACCTTTAGGGTCATATCACCTTCCTTCAGCACTCTACGGTTTCTCAGTGCCTGCAATGAATTGCAAATATGAGATCCTGATCCGGTATCCAATACCCAGGAAGTAGAGTTAATTGACAGACAATTCTCAATTACAAACACACCTGAAGTCGAAGCCACAGCTTGCTTCGGTTCCTGGTTCTTGGCGTTCCACGCCTTGCAATCTTTCTTCCAGTGCCCTTTCCTGTGACAATGGAAGCACTCATCCTGGCCAAGTACCGGTACCGCAAACTTTTTCTTTCCCTTCCCTCCCACCTTACTAACACCTCCTCTAGGTTTGGTGGCGGCCTTCTTCTTCCTTCCTTTGGCCCTAGCCTTGGACCCGGAAGAAGATGTACCGCTAACAAACATAGCGGGTGTTTCCCTTGCTTTTTGCAAGGTGCCCTCTGCACTCCTTAACATGTTCAAGAGTTCCGGAAGTTCAACTTCTTTCCTTTGAAGGTTGAAGTTCAGGATAAACCGGGCGTAGGTGTGAGGAAGGGACTGGAGAATAAGGTCTGTATAGAGCTCATTATCCAAAGTCGTCCCAAGGTCTGCGAGCTCTTCAATATAGCCGATCATCTTTAGGACATGTTCTCCTACCGATGACCCGACAGCCAACCTCGCTCGAAACAAGTTCTTAGAGGTCTCGTATCTTGCTATACGAGATTGCTCTCCATAAAGTTCCTTTGTATGGAGAAATATGCCATCTAGGGTCATATCCTCGTGCCTCCTCTGATGTTCATTGTTCATCGAGGCAAGCATGATGCACTTGGCTTTTGCGCAATCTAAATCCCAGGTTTTGCGGATTTCCTTATCCGCATTACTAGATTTGGGACCAGGGACAGCAGGTGCCGTAGCGGTGAGGACGTACCCCAGTTTGTCATAGGTCAAAGCCATTTTGACATTCTGCAGCCAATCTTTATAGTTTGGCCCTGTCAGTATATTTTTCTCTAAAAGTAACTTAAGTCCAGTCATTTTCAGGGTCGCTGCAATTAGGAGAGAGAGAAGAAAACTCTTTAGCATGATGCTCTTGCATGTTTAGAGTGGTTTTTAATTTATCTAAACTGGATGGCTCCCACTGTTTCTCGAATCCTTCCTCAAACCATAAAAGAAGAATTAGCCAGGACTATTCTCACTGTACAATACTTGCTTAACCGTTCAGCCAGGCTAGTGTCGATACTTCGAGGGAGGTTTTCTAACGCTTTCGCGAAGTTCCTTAATTAAATAACCTCTTTTCTCTGAGGGCGTAACCCCGCTGACACCTTTCTTGACACCTACTTGGTTTATAGCATTGATCGTTAAGTGATGAATCTCCTGATAAGTAGCATATACTCACAGTAGGATCGGGATCCAAAATATCATTGTATGATAATGTTGAAGGAATCCTACCAACATTCATCAAACTCCAAATGGTATGCAACTCTTTGCAAATTTCAGTTTCTTTAGAAATTCCCGATATTTATTTTTGCCCCATGCTCTTATGACCTTGGCTTTGGTCAAAATGTCATAAGTCACATGTCAAGTTCTACCCGTCATTATCTTGTCAATTTGAACCCATCCGTATATACCCCTGACTTTGGTCAAATGATAATACGACTGTCCCAAACTAACTCATCTATCTTATGCAACAAATGAAAACCCAGCAGCTAGCAAACGCTATGCCTTGACTTTGGCCAAAATGCATAGCTTGAATACTACTGAATACCCAAATAAAATGACGGAGGGCTACGAATGGTTTTTGCGAAACCGTGAACGTAGTGAACTTGATATAACCGAAGGAACCTGATAGCTTTTAAAAGGAGTGGTTAAAGCTCCGCATTTAAAAATATCTGTTTTTAAAATTAACCGAGTGGTTTCTTTTAAATTGTTCCAACGATTAAACTTTTTGGTTTGTTTTCTTTGCATTATAAATAATGCGTCCCATCATTAACCTATCATTGCAGAAAACAATGAAAATACAACGTCCTCTTATGCCATCCGCATTCGCCACGGGGTCCCGTCATCACCCGTTAGGTTACTTAACTAACGACAGAGCGGGGGCTAGGCTAGTGCGGGTGTAAAACATAAGTGACGTCTAAATAGCTATCATATATAGATATTGTACATTCGTCAGATGCAATAATAGGCATTCCAGATCACAGATGAACTTTATTGGATTTGCAAGCAATCCGTGTTTGTTTTGAGCCTGCAACAAAAGACGGATTGCACAGTTATGATGAATAGCCATTACCCCACCCAAGACCCCAACGGGTACGGCAAACTACCCGCCCGGCAGTTTGTGCACCCCACCTTGGGTCTGTCCTAGGAGCAAAAACAGTAAAATGAAATAATACAACGGTGGCTACAACCGCAACCTGGATGTGCCCCGCAAAATAATATTACAACAAATTACATTTACATCAAATGAATTAAATAATAACCCATCACATAACCCCGGCTAAACATCACAACAGTCCAACACAGTTCATATTCACAAACAGATAAAATCCATTACAGAAATGTGCAACCCCCTGCCAACCGATATACTAGCAGTTAGGGGAGGTTTACGAACACATTATACAAACACAGATATAATCCAACAAGCAAATACTGTATAATTTCGACCGATTAAACACTTTTAATTTTGCTCCAATACTTCTCTGTAAATCTGAAACCTGAGCAAAAATAAAATATTCCAGAAAATACCAAATATCACAGAGAAGCAACACAGAAAATTTGGGTTCCTGAATCGCCAACTCGGCGGCGGAAGCGCGGCGGATCGGTGCGATCCGCCGCGGTTCTGCGGCGCTTTAGGCGATTCAGGGGCCAAAATTTCTTGGGTGTTCTTCTACTGTCTTTTTAAGCTTTCTGAACCTCCCTGAAAAATTTTAGGACTTCATTTAAAATTCGACAGAAACTTGTGATTTCGGGGTTTTCCGGTTTCGTTTTTTCCGTTCGAAATTCATACAAATTTGCAAGTAAGTTATTTATTGTTTAGCGAGGCTCTGATACCACTGTAAGTCGATGTACAACACCTCACGACTTGCGGGGAGGCGGAAATATGAAAAACGATCTTGTTCTTATGCTAAACATCGACTAACCGTATGAATCGAAGCTAAACGATAACTAACATCAAACATAGTTGTTAACAACTACTGTGTAAAGGGATTATACCTAAAGAACCGTGTCCTTCGTCTTTACGAACTCCACCTCCTCCTCGGCCTTCTCGAAGTAGTAGACGATCCACCCGAGAGCTTTACTCCAAGCTTAGCCTCTAAACTTGAGGCAACTAACCTTCTTTAAGTGCTAATCAAAGAAGCTAGGTGATATAGAGTGAGGGTTATGGTTTAATTAGTCTAACTAATCCTTGTACTCAACACATGAGAGGGGAGGATTAGGGTTTGAAGAGGGAGAGCTTGAGGAGAGAGAAGGTGAAGATAATAATGAAGTGAGAATAATGAGTTATCATAATATATATCAACCATTTCTTTTTATCAAGAAAAGAAAAGAAATGAATTTAACAACCATGCTTGATAATATCTAGTGATGATTCACATCCATGAGTCATTAAGCATTTATGATGCATTAATGACATGGATGAATCATCCATATGACTCACTAATCACATTCATTGTATATGCCACCTAAACCTCCTTAGTCACCACCTTCTAGAAGCTTCTCGCGCAATTACGAGAACGCCCCTCCTTTCCGCAAAAATACGGAAAAACTTTAGACTTTATAAATCCAATAACCGGATACCAGTAACTGGCTTAAACCAAAGCTGACTGGTAAAAACTGTCCGAAAGTCGTACGTGCGTAAACACACATATACGTCCGAACCCTTGTCGTAAAACCATACGACCTCTATATCGTTTCGCCTGGAGTAGGGAAACTCTCTGTGTGGGACTCTAGAGACTCGACTACTACGCTGGCAGTGGGTTTAACCACAGACCGCAAGCGGCACTAGCTGTACGTAACGGTCCCCAGGTAGATGTCGATAAGAAGGCCGATGAGGAAACCCATCCGAACTCCTACTGAGTCTGATGTGACAATCTCCGTACAGTCCGGTCCGTTCGTCTAAGACTATCGCATGTCGGGTCTAGAGGGCGGCAAGCGTCAGTCCCCTAATAGCGGTATAAGTCGTGTCGGAGCGAAGCCCATTACACCCTGAGAAACTACTGGAACCTACCAGCAAATCTCGCTTGCCCTGGCCAGGGACTTTGCGTAATGGCTCTCTGACACAGCGCGATATCAATCCCCAATACCGGGAGAGACGAATCCTGTCTAACCGCCACTGCCTCCAAGTGCTCGGGACTGCACCCAACTGCTACCTGTTTGCACGACTCCTTTAAGCCGTGGTAGGGTAGCAATCTAAGAACAGTGGGACACACTCGAGGCGAAGTAGCAGTGTCAAGTCTGCGGACTATGCTGTACTCATGTCACCTGGGAACTGTTCACTGACGACTGGTATAAAACCAACCAACAGTCCCCTGTGAGTCCTGTCCAGTGTACCCGTAACCTAACGAGCACCTGCATACTATCTCCAGTACGACGTACTGACGGCTGTGGGACAGACCATCTCCCCAACTGGGATGAGAAGCATACACACTAGTCTACTCCGGAGTATCGATGCCCTGTCTCGATAATCCAACGACTAGGGACCTGAATAAGGATGTGCTTGTAGACTACCCAGCCCCCACTAGTGTGACTGCCATCACAATGCTGGTAGTCAAGCAAGATCCTAAGAGCTCTATCAATACGTATACTCACATATTAAGATAGAAAAACCAAGTAGCATACTACCATGTTTAGCAAGACTGTTATATACATGTGAATATCCCAAGCTTCCATTAAGTAATATACAAACTAGTATGATACAGTAATGGCCTTCTAGGGCATAAACACTAACACGATGCCCAGTCTCGATACTCCCACGACTAGGGACATTTATGGATGTGCTTATAGACCCCCAGTTCCTACATATATGATCTCCATCACAATGCTGGAAGTCAAGTAAGATTCTAAGGGCTTTATCAACTTATACATGATGATAAAGACAAACCAGATAGTATACTATCATCTCGAGTAAGAATGTTTTATCGGTATAGGTCCTCCCTCAATCATCATGATCACATGCCTGCGACTATGATAATTGCCTTGAGGGCACTATAGCCAACAATCTCCCACTTGCACTTAAGGCTAATTATTGCGATGTAGCATACTCACAGCCCGTGTGATACCGAATACCCAACTCCTTTACTAATCAGTTTCACAAACCTTGTTTGTAAAACTATTGCGTTCGAGAAATAGCCTCAGTGAGTGGATCCGCTCCAGTGTTTCTTTCTATGTCTCTTTTTATCTCAACTTCGCGGAGAAAACTATCTCCCGAAATGATCAATACCCGACTTAGAATATTTCTGGATATCTGATGGGACCAAATTCACAAATGAACTCCAAATCCAGCAAGCTTCTTAGACTGTATCGTCTACTGAACTTAATCAGTATGCTGCGCCATGCCTTCCTCAGTATCTGCTTGGACCACCTGTCCAAACTACTGCCTCTCGTCAGAGAGAAAACTATAACTCTGACAATCACTCTGTCATCCAGGTCACCTTGGAAGCCTGGAATGATAACCGTCTCCTAAAGGAGGCCGCCGTTATCAAATCCATAGAACATCCACTTATGTTCATAAACTGCTTCCATTCGTTTTTCTACAGGATTGGATTAATATATCAACTTATTGAATCTAGTGTAAAAACAACATCTGGTGTGGTACTTGACATGTCATGATTGACTCAATTACCTAAGCAAGTGATATGCCAATCATGCACATCCCTCTCCCCTTTAGTCTGTAAGACATCTTTAGAGAGGGTGACTCCATCACCTGCAGGTACACCACCATGCCAGGAGCCGTCCATTCTAAAAAACTTTTAGAATACTGTCTAAGTACTCAGATTGGGACACTACCCAAATCTAGATCTAAAACCATAGATCTAGTAACCAGAATGCCTGATATAATATCCATAATCTATGTGGAGAAACTACCGTGTGACAACCAAAATATAACCGATCGTAGTATAGGAATTTAACTTCCTATAAAGTGCATGTCATTCAAATACCAGGACATTACACCCTACTACTTTCTTAACAGATCCATCTCCTATTCTGATGAAGTCAAAAACCTATGACTGTCCCATCAAAAATAGACGATCTATATCCGCTATATCCGCTTTTGTCTATAAATAGACCCAAGCTACTTGTCCACTATGCTTCCGCTGCTCCCACTGACTACGACAACCCTCTGGCAGAGTCATATACACGTGCACTTCTAAAACTAGTTTAGAAAAACGCTATACTCATCCTCCTACCGGGTCTCACAGTCTGGAACAGCAGTAGTGTCAAGTCTGGGTAAACAAGAACCTTCTTGTCACCATTACTGAGGCTACCAAAGTACCTCTCAGGTGCCTGAGGTAACCCACCAAATCTGCGGAGTGGCTAATGGAATGTCAATCTTGATTGAATCGTTAGGTCCTATTAAATTTTCCGTAATCTTTTGTGGTTCTGGAATCACTTCCAGTTCTACCATACTCCCACTTGTGTTTTTCTGAAAAAATCCATTTTACTAAAACTGTGGCGAGTCAAGAACAATATCACTATTAGTCTTCAAGATGGTAGAAAGTTAACCCTCGTCAAAGCCCGGGATAACCCACAAACAACCATTACTGAAACGTGCCCTGAGTTTATCCAGATTCTGGTTTTAAGCATCAGCCGGACGACTCCCTATACCTTAACATCGTTAAGATATAAATTGATTCTATATATATCTAATATAGAAACAAAGACACTAATTTAATTGGAACCAGATTCAAATCATGCAGCTGTCTTCAATGCATGTCAACTAAATGGAGAGAGTCCGATCAGCATTACTCAACTTAGGAGTGCATCCAATTATGAGTAACCTGAAAGAGAAACAAGTTTCTCAAAACCATTACTATCAACTGAATACCAAACACAAGTATTTACATCTTCAATCACCTTGAAGAATCCCGATACTTGCAACACATGGTTCTCTACTTTATTCTTGTACCCATAACTTCTCAAAATTTAAACCTTGTATTTCTACGAAACACTTGTCTAAAACTTGAGAAGTCATAAGTAAACAGAATAAAGCACGAGGACCAACCCCTTTGTCCTAATGGACACTGGATAATATACAATATTTTGTATAAATCCCCTGAGTTTAATAACTCAACCCTGTGCGTTATAGGTTGAAAACTGTTCCCAGGTGATTTCCTCAAATATCACCAATTACAACGAATTCCGATATAATGAGGATGATCACCTAATTCCCAATAACTTACTCCCACTCATCATCTGTAAAACCATACAGATGTGAGAATCATACCTGGTAAATACATACCCTGGAGCAAGGGTCTAATTACACAGTGAAACTGAAACATGAATATGTTTCGAAGGGGTATCCAGGTATTCCTAGTAATGCCTCTTCCATTATCAGATTCATGACTGTAACCGTATATTTCCTTTCCATCTCTCCAATTCCCTTTATTTTTCTTTAGTCATTACCTTCTGTACACCATCGTTAAGCTGAGTGGTTTTCTTCCTTCCCTACTGTTAGTTATATGTATGTCCTAGAGGCCATTACTATACATAGGATGTATATTATAGTGGATGCTTGGACATATATAGGGAGGACTTTCTTGCTTGACATGATAGTATGCTATCTGGTTGCTCTTTACCTTAACGTGTACACTGATTGTCTCTCTGTTACATGTTGGTAAAGCCCTTAGGATGTGTACTTGACTACCTGGACTATGATGCCGATCATACTAGTGGGGACATGGTAATCCATAAGTACATCCTTCAAGGTCCCTAGTCGTGGGTGTATCGAGACGGGGCATCGATATACCAGAGTAGACTAGCGTATACCTTCTCGACCCATACAGATGGGCGATGGATGATCCCATATCCATTGGTGTTTGACATCAGAGATGATATACGGGTGCTTAGTGGAGACTGGGTACACTGGACGGACTCGACGAGAACTCCCAGATGGTATTATACCTTACGTCAGATGGCAGTTCTCTGGTGACACTGGTACAGGTTAGTCTGTAGACCCGAGATCGTCATAGAGTCTTGTGTGATTCCCACTGTGCTTTGATTTCCACCTTACCACGTCCAAGAGGGCGTGCAAAATGGTGGTTTTTGGGTACAGTCCCGATTCACATGGAGGCAATGAGCGATAGGAGGGAATTCGTCTCTCCCAGTATAGGGAGTTGATGTTGCGCTGTGTTCGATTGGCTATAACCGGAAATCCCTGGCCAGGGTTGCTGAGATTTACTGGTAAGTGTTACCAGTAGTTTCTCAAACTGTTATAGACCTCATATCGACATGACTTATCGAGTTATTGGGGTCTGACGTTTACCACCCCTAGGCAAGATATGCGACATATCAGATGACGAGACCGGACTGTACGGTAAGTGTTGCTGGTTGGATTCACAGGAGTGTGAGCGGGCTTGCTCGTTAATCTTCTGATCGCTCAATACCTGGGTGGCCGTTACGTTTAGCAGACCGCTTGCGGCTTATGGGTGTTTGATATGATCATCACCTGCTGCCGGCGTTTTGACGAGTCTTTAAAGTTCTACACAGAGGTTTCCTGGCTCAAGCGAAACGAAATAGGAGCGCATATGAGATATGTGCGGGACCGAGAATAATGCGTGTATGTGATACCGTATTCTATTCTCGCGATGAATGTATCGAATGGTTGTATGCGATAGAACCTAGTTATCGAATCGAGGATTGATTCGATAAGTTGATACATTGGATATTAGTCGGTCATATATGATATGACCGGATCATTAAATCAAGTGTTGATTTAATGATTTGATGTATAATTATATATTTGATATATTACTTTGCATTAACTAGTATTGGTTCACTTAAGATGGATTTTCTCACTTGATGTGCACATTGTATATTTGATATAGTTTTGTGCACTAGATTGTATCATGTTTGATGATACATGCAAACTTGGGTGTATGTTTACTTTAAACCATGTTTAAGTGAATGGTTAGGTTTTTTTTTTTATCTTTTCTTGATTATTTATTTTCTTTAATTCATTTTTGGAAAGAAATGAAATGGTTGCTTCTTTTGTTCTTTTGTTGAAGCTTCATGAAGCTTTGACCATTTTTGTTTCTTTCCTAAACCTAACCATTCACCTAACCCTAGTTTATTCTCTACACTTGTTAAACTAACTCAAGGTTGCATAATGATAAGAATCACTTTATTTTCTATTATTGATAATTCATATCATATTCTTTTTCTTCTTCTTCTTCTTCAAGAAGCAGAAACCTTGCAACCTCTAATGGTCTCATGATAAAAAGAGTGAGAAATCCAATTCTAAAGTGAACCCACTTCCTATTTCTTCATCCTCTACCACTTGCCATGTAGTATAGGGTGTTTTCTTCACAAGTTTCATGACTTGGTGAAGGTGGAGGTTGAGTTTGAGTTGCATCGACGTAGATCATCTTCGGCATCGAAGTCAACGACTTAGCCCGACCATTTCTCCGATGAAATCAACGCTAGAGTCCGGGATCCGATGATCGCAGTGAAGGGACATCATCACGGAGCTTTGGAGGTGGAGGACCGGATATACAAAGGTTGTATTTCCCATTCACTTAGCAATAAAGTTGTTTACTTGCTTGCTTTTCGCCTAATCTTTAGTTAACGATCTAGTTTAGGGTTTCTCGGCACCGGAATTTTTTGAATTTGGCATGGTTGATGCCTTGTGGAACCTCTTTAGTGTGCCTAGGAACCCTACACCTACCGTTCGGCACCAGCCTATGGTTTGGAAGAATACTATCCAATAAGCATAATAGGTGTACTCTCCTAATCCTAGGAGCACTCGCAACCTGAGAGAAGGTAAGGATAAAAGACAACTGAATAAACTTTATTCCTATTTCTCCTGAACCAGAATCCATCCTCAAAAAAATTCCTTCGAGTTCGTATATAACCATACGATGGATTTATCCAATCGAATTAGATGTTCGTAGTGATACGGGGTGTTCTGGAGAAATACAAAGGTGAAGTAGGTGTGGCGATAAAATACGTGGTTTGGTCGTGAATCATAACAGTCACATTTTACTTTGCCCTCTTTCTAATCACTTTATTTGTCTTTACTTATTACCTTCTGCACACCATACTTAGGCTAACTGGTTTTCTTCATTTCCTACCTTTCGGCACCTGCCTATGGTTTGGAAGAGGACTATCCAATAAGCGTAATAGGTGTACAGTCTCCTAATCCTAGGAGCCCTCACAAACTGAGAGAAGGTAAAAGGAAAAGACAACTGAATAGTCCTATTCATTTTCTCCAGAACCAGAAACCATCCTCGAAAAGGTTCCTTCGAGTTCGTATATAACCATACGATGGTTTTATCTAATGGAAATGGATGTTCGTAGTGATACGGGGTGTTCTGGAGAAAAGCAAAGGGTAAAAGAAGGAGTGGCAATGATATATGCAACTTGAACAATCCAAAAGCCAATGTTTTTAAGAAAGTTCGGTTAACTTGGTCACTGAGTCATAGTCTAGGGTCGGGGCATGGTTGATGCTAAAGAGAGAGAGAAAAGAAACACTCAGCGTGCACTCTAACCTAGATCAGAATGGACAATCACTTTATCTAATCTGGATGGCTCCCACTGTTTTCTCGAATTCTCCTCCAAACCTAAAAGGAGAATTAGTCGGAATCACCCGAGGAGTAGTCCTACTCATCAGTGGGAATCGGGATCCAACTATCATCGCATGATAACTTGATGGAAGCCACTCAAGTCACCACACTCCAGAAGGTATGCGCATGCCTGGCAAGTTTCCTGTATGTTTGAAACTCCCGATATGATTTTTACCCCTAGGTCCCAAGTGACCTTGACGAATAATCAACAAATCAAAAGGTCCTAGTCAAGCTCAACCTGTCATTATCTTGATTGCGTTAAACCCACTCGCACGACCCTTGACGAATAATTAACAAAGTCGTACGACTGTCCTAACCAATCCACATATCCATGCGACAGAAAAGCATTACAGAGCTACCGCACACTACGCCTCGGCGAATAGCAACGACAAACGTAGCACGAATACTAAGCAATAGTAATCTGAAATGACGGAGGGCTACGGATGGTTTTTGGTGAAAAACCTTTAACGTAATGAACTTGATATCGTTGAAGGAATCCAAGTGGTTTTTTCAAAAGTATAGTGGCGAAAACTTTTGCTAAAGAGGTCACTCCCAGTGAAGGGATCTCGGCTCTTTCCCCGTCGAATGAGGTGCAGGATATTCCAAACTGAATACCATGATGCAAAGCAAAAAGTAAACGACTATAGTGAAGTTATTACGTTGACGCAAACTTTTACTCAAGGGGTCACTCCCGGTGAAGGGATTTCGTCCCTTACCTCGTCGAATGAGGTGCAGGATATTCCAATCTGAATACCACTATGCAAAGCAAAAGCATACGTCTGTAATGTCAGTTTTTAAAATCTTGGTTCCAACAACATCATATATATATAGGTTTGTTTTCCTTCCATTGATAAGAATCAACACAGTCCCATCAATTAATCACACCAGAAAAGAACGAAAATAAAATGTACGTATATGCCATCCGCATTCGCCACTGGGTCCCGTCATCACCCGTTAGGTTACTTAACTAACGACAGAGCGGGGACTGGGCTAGTACGGGTGCAAAACATATACAACATCTACTAGTATATATAAATATATATAACAATCGTCCCAGGCATGATAAATGCAACATCACAGAAAAGCAATAAGTATCACAGAATAATACAGATAATCAGGAGCCCCGGGTTTCATAGAGCCACAACTGAAACCCGACGTTCCCCTGGTCGTATGGATAGCCTGTGCAATGAACTCCTAGACCCCTACGAGTGCGGCAAGTTACCCGCCAAAACCTGAAGTGAGGCAGCCCCTTTCAGCAAAGTGAATGGACCACCCAGCACTTCACAGAATCTGATAACTTGAGCACCCCTCCTTGGGTCAACCTGTATCCCCTACGAGTGCGGCGAATAGCCCGCCAATTCTAGAGTAAGGTCCCCTCCGTATCAACTCCATGAGATGCGGATCTGTTTCCCTCTAGAACCCGGCTATCCGTGCACTCCTCCGCGGGGTAATCCTAGTACAGAAAAGAAAATAATATACAAGGGTGACATCGATCTCAGCCCGGTCGTGCCCCAAAAGAATAATATACAAACAGGCAGTGACGGCAGTCCACATGTCGGACGCTTGCCCCGCAATATCAAATGTACAAATAAATCCGAACTGTACTACCACTACACCCAGGCTATCCACCACGACAATCCGCAACATTACAGCACAACACAGAACATCAACGTGAATGTCACGTTCGCAAACCCGTCTAAAAGGAATTTAGCGATTAGACAAGGTTTACCGATCAAATGACATTCACGGTCACAGATAGAAATGTAAAGTACTGAAAAATTACACAGTTAAAATTTTGATCGACTAAAATTTATCCGCAAAGGCCCCAGAAGCAAATCCAGTACTCAAAAGATTCTGGGCCAAAACCATATATCACAAAAAATCACAATTCAATGTTCTGAGCTATAGGAAAAATTTCATGGCCCATCGCTACTAAATGGCCGCGGAACCGCTTCCAATAGGTGGTACGTGAGGCGGTTCCGCGGCGCTTTAGAGGCTTTAGGAGCCCAAATTTTTTCTGCATTCATGAAATCTCCTGCAAAGATTTTTAAGCTACTGGAAATAATTTTTGGAGCACTTTCAGAAATCGACAGAAACTTGACAATACGGAAAATTGTTTTCGAAATTTTGATCGATCGAGATTTTAAGCTTGTGCAAACTAGCTAGTAGGGGTTAATGGGTGTCTCTGATACCATTGCTGGGTAGTGGGAGCGCCCTGGCCATCCAACCGTGGCCAAATGCGGAACAAATTTTTTCTAAAATCCGGCGCTACCATTACCCGATAAAACAAGATCAAAACCATTAACCCTAAAACTAGCAATCTAACAAAAGGAGATAGAATGGTTATACCTAATGAACCTAGTCCTTCGGGTCTTCAACCATTTCCAAGCTCCAAGTGATGCGGATCGACTTTGGTCGCCGGTCTTCCTTCGTCTCCGATGATCCACCCGAGGGAAACGACGCAAGCTTCAGGTTCGCCAAGCAAACCAACCGACTCTTCAAAATTGCTAGTAGTGGAGAGTAGGGAGTGTAGGATAGTGTCACTAAAATTCTTTCTCTCAACCATGAGCTCAAGTCAGCAACAAGTGAAGATGAAGAAGAGGTGAGGCAAGCAAGAATGGTATGAGCTAAATGGTTAAGTCTTTTTGGATGTGCATTTGAGAGTGAGCAAGAGAGAGAGGTAATCAAAATGAGCAAAAAACCCCACTTCCTCAAGTGTGGCCGGCCCTCTCTCTCCCCACCAAAATAATGCACCCCTAAAATGGCTTTTTCAATTAGCAAATAAAGAAATCAACCCATACCAATCTCTACATGAAAAATACCACGTTTTAACCAAATGTCCATGCCTTTGCCATGTCACCATTTCCACCTCACCTTAAACAAATGATTTTCTAAAGAAAATCAATAATGAGGTGGCACCTTCTAGAAGCCATTCCGTATAAATACGGAATGCTTCCCGCTATATATATCGAAATACACATATGCGTATTCGTACGAAAATACGAATAGCCAAAGAGAGAAAATAAATAGTGAGCAATAATACTAGAATACACATATATAAATATATATATGTAAATTATTAAATCAAAACTTGATTTAACAATCTGGCTTAATCCTAAGCCGCTAGTATTATCAACCGCCCGATTAAATTCTGTGCAGTCCATGCATATATTTAATCGGACACCTGTATGTATCAACATACGTCACCTACATCATATCGCCTGAACCGAGAAAACCCTCTGTGTGGGACTCTAAAGACTCGTCAATACTCTGGCAGTGGGTTTAACCACAAACACGTCAGCGGCACTAGCTGTACGTAACGGCTATCCAGGTATTGAGCAAAAGGAAGGCCGACGAGCAAACTCATCCAAACCCCTACTGAGCCTGTCAGTGACAATATCCGTACAGTCCGGTCTGTTCGTCTAAGAGTATAGCATATCGAGTCTAGGGGGGTGGATAAAGTCAGACCCCTAACAACGCGATAATTCGTGTCGGTATGAGACCCATCACTACCTGAGAGACTATCGATCCTGGATCGGTAATTCTCACATACCCCGGCCGAGGATTTCTAGTGATGGCCATCCGTGCACTGCGCGACATCAACCCCCAATACTGGGAGAGACGAATCCCCGACGATCCGCTCACTACCTCCATGTGGCTCGGGACTATACCCAACTAAAACCTGTTTGCACGACTCCTTTGAGCCGTGGTAGGGTAGTAATCAAAGCACAGTGGGAACTCACACGAGACAAATGACGATCTCAGGTCGACAGACTAACCTGTACACATGTCACCAGGGAACTGCTATCTGACTATAGGTATAATACCAACTAGCATGTTCCCGGCGAGTCCGTCCAGTGTACTCATAACCCAATGAGCTCCTGTATACTATTTTAGGTGAACAACTGACACCAATGGCTTGTGAGACCGGCCACCGCCCCTCGTCAGGGTCTAGATAAGTATACACCAGTCTACATTGGAGTATCGATGCCCAGTCTCAATACTCCCACGACTATGGACATTTAAGGATGTGCTTATAGACCCCCAGCTCCCACGTATATGATCGCCATCACAATGCTGGAAGTCAAGCAAGATCCTAAGAGCTTTATCAACATTTACATGATGATAAAGACAAACCCGATAGCATACTATCATCTCGAGTAAGACTGTTTTATCGGTAAAGGTCCTCCCTCAATCATCATGATCACATGCCTGGGACTATGATAATTTCCTTGAGGGCACTATAGCCAACAGTGATGAATTTCAAAAAGGGAAAGTTGGGTCCAAGATATGTTGGCCCGTTTGAAATCTTAGAACGAATTAGTGTTGTCGCTTACAGGGTTGCCTTGCTTCCTGAACTGTCGGCCATACACAAAGTATTTCATATATCCATGTTGCGCAAGTACGTTACATATGAGCCGCATGTGTTGGAGTATGAACCACTTCAGATCAAAGATGACCTTTTGTACATCGAGCATCAAGTATGCATTATAGATTGAAAGGAGCATCGAGCATCCAGTATTGCGTAATAGTGTAATACAATGATTTCTTTCGTGAAAGTTCTATAGAGAAATCATTTAATCGACGAAGCTACTTGGAGAGGAGGAGATGATGTCAAAATATCCACACTATAACACTATATCATACCTTTCTAAAAAAAAGTTTCGTCCTCGAAACGATATATATACATATATATGGGAGTTAGGACTTGCAAGTCTCTTGGTAAGGGGATTGCAACCAGCTGGCCATGTTCCCGTCTCGGGGCCTGACAGGTAGGAATGGCAATGGGGCAGGGCGGAGCTGGGGATTGCTTATTCCGTCCCTGCCCCATGCTCTGCTAGGGCGAGGAAAATATACCCCATCCCCGCCTAACCGGGAAACCCAATTCCCCGTAGGATCCCGCCCCGCCCCATCATATTATGTATTTGGAGTCGTGTATGTATATATAGTGAGAGATGGAGTGAGAAACATGTGAGAATGGTGATGTGTTATCGATCGTTGACTACTATGAGAGGGAAACAATGATGGTCCGATCAACGATGCTCAGACAATCGCAGATTGGTTGTGACAGTGCAATAAAAACTATGGCTGTGTAATATTTCAGAAAAACAGTAAATATTATTTTGGAATTTAAATAATAATATTTTGGGTTTTACGGATATAATAACAAATATGGATTTGAGTTTTCATAAATTGGTATAATTATATACATCTATTTTGGAAAGTAATTGGAATTTAAAATGAATTATTATTTATGGGAGCATTTATTTAAGTGGGCTTTTCATAAACTAGCATATAATTATAACCATACAAGTTATAATGTTAAAACTAATTTGTGTTTTCCTAATTAGTACACGAAGCTAAGACTTACTTTAAACATATGATTAGTGTGCATGACATGTTAACAAATGGGTGTATAATAGCTTTTTTTTAATCTTTTTTATTTGTGTTTTTATGCTTATTTTCATTTCTTTTTTTAAAAATGAGAGAGGGAATGGGGGAGAGAGAGAGTGAAGGGGGAGTTATGGCTTAGCAACCATTCATTCTTCATATATTTTTCTTCTCCTTCTCCTTCCTCTTCTTCTTCTCCTTTTCCTGCATCTCCAACTCCAAACCCATATACACCACCACAAATCATTTCCAATCACCATGAAGCCTTTGTAGGGTTCCTAGGCACACTCAAGAGGTTCCACAAGGCATCAACCATGCCAAAATCAAAATTTTACGTGTGCCGAGAAACCCTAATGCAAGATCGTTACTAGAGGTAAGGCGAAATACATGCAAGTTAACTACTTTAACTACAAGTGAAAGGGATTACAACCTTTGTAGATCCGGTCCTCTACTTCTTTAGCTCCCTGTTGACGTCCCTCCGCTGCGATCATCGGGATCCCGGACTCTAGCGTTGGTTTCATCGGAGAAATGAGCGGGCTAGGTCGTTGACTTCGATGCCGAAGATAATCTACGTCGAGGCGACTCAAACTCAAGCTCCATCTTCACTAGGTCATGAAACTTATGAAGATAACACACTCTACTACATGGCAAGTTGTAAAGGATGAAGAAATAGGAAGTGGGTTCACTTTAGAATTGGATTTCACACTTGATTTCTTCACTTGGAATTTTTCTAGAAAGCTTTCTTCACTTCATCAAGAAGAAAAAGAAGAAGAAAAAGAAAAATGAATTATATGTCAAAAGAATAATTCAAGTGAAGTCTTATCATCTTGCAACCATGGGTGAGTTTTCTTTTTGTAGAGAATAAACTAGAGTTTAGGTAATGGTTAGGTTAAAGGATAAAACAAAATGGTTAAGACTTTGTCAAAGTTGCTTGAAGTATCATGAAGCTTCTAGCAATGAATAAATAAAGCCACCATTTTGTTTTATTAAAAAGAATAAATCAAATAAATAAAACCCTAACCATTAACCTAAACATGGTGTAAATCATACACACACCCAAGTTTGCATGTATCATCAAACATGATACAAACTAGTGCACAAATATATATCACATATACAACTTGTGCACATCAAGTAAGAAAATCCATCTTAAGTGAACAAATACTAGTTAATGTAAAGTAATATATTAAATATACAATTATACATTAAATCATTAAATCAACACTTGATTTAATGATCCGGTCATATACAGCATATAACCGACTAATATCAAGTGTATCAATATATCGAATCAACATTTGATTCGGTAACCCGGCTATATCTCATATAACTGCCCGATGATACAAATCGCGAGAATATAATACAGTATCACGTACTGGTATTATTCTCGGTCCCGCACATATCTCATATGCGCTCCTATTTCATTTCGCTTGAGCCAGGAAATCTCTGTGTAGGACTCTAAAGACTCGTCAATACGTTGGCAGTAGGTGATGATCATATCAAACAGCCACAAGCCGCAAGCGGTCTGCTAAACGTAACGGCCACCCGGGTATTGAGCGATCAGAAGATCAACGAGCAAGCCCACTCACACTCCTGCGATTCCAACCAGTAACACTTACCGTACAGTCCGGTCTGTTCGTCTGATATGTCGCATATCTCGCCTAAGGGTGGTAAACGTCAGACCCCAGTAGCTTGATAAGTCATGCCGATGTAAGGTCCATAACAAGCATGAAACTACTGACAACTCTTACCAGTAAATCACTGCAACCCTGGCCAGGGATTTCCAGTTATGGCCAGTCGAGCATAGTGCAACATCAACCCCTAATACCGGGAGAGACGAATCCCCTCCTATCGCTCATTGCCTCTATGTGAATCGGGACTGTACCCAAAAACCACCTGTTTGCACGCCTCAGTAGAGCCGTGGTAGGGTGGAAATCAAAGCACAGTGGGAGACACACAAGACTCAATGACGATCTCGGGTCAACAGACTAAGCTGTACCAGTGTCACCAGAGAACTTCCATCTGACGTGAGGTATAATACCATCTGGGAGTTCTCGGCGAGTCCGTTCAGTGTACCCAGTCTCCACTGAGCACCCGCATACCATCTCTGATGTCAAACACCAATGGATATGGGATCATCCATTGCCCATCACATGGGTCGAGAAGATATACGCCAGTCTACTCTGGAATATCGATGCCTCGTCTCGATATTCCCACGACTAGGAACAATGAAGGATGTACTCATTGACTACCCAGGCCCCACTAGTATGATCTACATCACAGTCCTGGAAGTCGAGCATATATCCTAAGGGCTTTATCAACATGTAATAGAGAGACAGCAAGTATACATGTTAAGATAAAGAGCAACCAGATAGCGTACTATCATGTCGAGAAAGAAAGTCCTACCTATATATGTCCCAGCATCCACTACAATATACATCCTATGTACAGTAATGGCCTCTAGGGCATACATATAACTAACAATCTTCCACTTGCACTAGGGCTATCTGTAGCAGTGGTTGCAGTATTTAATACTCAACCATCCCATATAAGTCTCTCTCTGGGAAAAAGCCTTTGTGAGTGGATCCGTCGTGTTATCCTCTGAGTCTACTCTCCTAACCTCGATCACCCTGGAGATCATCTATCTCCATGATCAGGTGATACTGCCTTGGAATATGTCTGGGTCACTGATGGGACCGGGGTTCCTTTGCCAAAGCCTCAACACCATTGTCATATAATGGTAGGAACCTAGTTCATCTCATGAACTAATATACACCCAAACTGCCTCTTTGGTAGTATCTTTAATAGCGATGTTACCAGCTTTTATCGTCTAGTTTGCCACGGTATCTAGCTTGGAACTCTTCCAACATACCGTCCCTTCACTGAGGGTAAAGACAATGCCTGCGACTGACATTCAGTCGTCCTTATCACCCTGGAACTTTTCCAGTGATTCTTCCCAGGATCGATTGATACCATCTCACTAAACCTAGTGAGAAGCCTAACATCCATTTAGGTCTATCTCATAGATCCAAATCCTAGGATTTAGGAGGTATCACCTTCATCCTATTTGGAGAATCCTAGTGATAAGAGGAGATTGACCGTGCGTAGCATAGAAAACTCTTTTCCTACCAAGAGTATGTTGTCCACGTACAATACGAGGATCAGCACCATACTCCCTAGTACCCTTTTGTATATACAAGGTTCATCTACCATTTTGATGAAGTCAAACTCTTTGAATACTACATCAAAACAGATGTTCCAACTCCGCAATGCTTTCTTTAACCTGTAAAGCAACTTGCATACGTTTCCGCTGCTCCCACTGTTTACGAAGCCCTCTGGCTGTGTACTTATAGACGTTCTCTTTTAAATCTATATTTAGAAAAATAGTCATGACACCCAACCACCAGATATCGCGGTCATGGTATGCAGCAATGGCAAGTAGGATCCGGATGGACTTAAGCATAGCTACTGAAAAAGGTTTCATCATTATCCATGCCTGGTCGATGACGAAAACCTTTAACTAGTCTAGCTTTGAAAGTCTCAACTTTTCTATCTACACCAAGTAATCTTCTCAAGATAATCTTGCTCCTGATGAGGATTTAACCCTTCAGATGTAGCAACCAAAGTCCATACTTTGTTGGTGTACATGGATTCCATCTCAGATTGCCAAGCATCCAGCCATTCTTAAAGAGTCCCCACTCTTGATGGCCTGCTCGAAAATAGTTGGGCCATCATCTCATGATACAATCATCGCTCCCACTGTCATCGATAAACCGAAGTATCTCTCAGGCGGATGAGGAACCCTGCTAGATCGGCGGAGAGGCTGAGGTTCGTCGGAGACTATTGAATCCTTTGGTTCTATCAAATCATCAGCTGTAGTTTGTATAGCTAGAAATCCTTCCAGTTCTACAGAACTGACCTTGCCTCGATCTTATCTGGATTTTTCTTTTGACATAGGCCGGACAATCCCAAATCTTAACTAACTTAAGAGATAGGTTCTTCCCATACCATATCTTATATGGAGTGGTAGGAAATGATTTGATTCGAACCCAATTCAATAGATATGCAGCTTCTCAAGTGCATAACCCCCTAAAAGAAACAGGTAACTCAGTAATACTCATCATAGAGCACACCATATCTCATAAGGTGCGATTGCTCCGCCCCGATACACCTACGTGCTGTGGTGTATACGGAGGAGTAATGCTGAGAGGGAATCTCATTCTCCTTTAGAATAGTCCAGGAATTCCGTGCTCAAGTATTCTCCTCCTTGATCAGATCAAAGGACATAATACTTATACCTGTATTTGGTTCTCTACTTCTAACTTATATTCGGTGATTATCTCAAAAGTTTCGGACTTGTGTTTCAATATATGGCTGAATCTTGAGAGATCATCAGAGAATGTAATGAAGTATAAAGAACCGGTCCTGGCATGTGTAGACAGGAGACCTTACATACATCATCATGTATCAGTCCCAAGAGTTTACTAACTCTTTCTCTGTTTCCAATAAACAGAGCTATGGTCATCTAATCTTTGTTACATGACTGGCAAGTTTCACAAGATGTAAATTCAAACTGATTTAAATATGCATCTAAAATGTAACTTAAGCTAGTCGGGTCACATTGATATGACCTGGTCTACAATACCTCAAGAAGGAATCGTTCATTTCTGAACTCTTCTTCTTGTGTGTGTTCTGTATACTAGGAACTGTAGTTTGATTTAGAACGTCAATGCTTTTAGATAACGTGTCTGAACCGATCAACTTTTGAAATAGGAAATGTTCAAAAGATTATCCAACAATACAAAATTATATCCTTCTTTAATAAATAAAGAGATTGATATGATTTTGTATATCAGGTTCGGTATCTAATAACATTTGTTCAGAATCAATGTACTGGTAATATAGGGTGACAGTGACCAACAGACTTGGCTACAACACTTGCACCGTTTTCTGTCTCATGAAACTTATCATCCGTTCTCAGTTCTCTACTTTTCTGTAACCATGTAACGGATTACATTTGCGGGATCCTGATCCGGTATCTAATACCTAGGACATAGAGGACACTGAGAAACAGTTCTTTATAATGAACACAACCGAAGGAGATGTATCTCATGCACTTTCTTCGTTTGGGCGGCATGGGAATTCTGGTATTCCCCTATTTCCTGCTCGGTCTTATAACAATTATAAGTTGGAGCGGGACCAACGTTCCCCAGCTCAATATAACAAGCGGGTTCGGTCAATACTTCCATATTATTATCTTGATTAAGGCGTAATATGGTCGCTACCTGCAAAGAGAGAGAAGAAAACACTCTGCGTGCGCTCTTGTAAGATTAGATTGGTTACATACTTTATCTAATCAGGATGGCTCCTACTGTTTTTATCAAATCTTCCTTCAAACCTTAAAAGGAAAGACTAGCTGGGATTAATTACACTCTACAAGTTCGCCAATCTTTCAGCCAGGCCAGTGCCGGTACTTTGAGGGAGGTTCACCGTGCTTTCATACAGACCTAATTAAAATAAACCTCGTTTTCCCAGGGGCGTAACCCCGTTGACACCTTTCTAGACACCTACTTGATCGGCTAATTGTAAAGTGCAAAACTCTCCCAGGAGTAACAATTACTCGCAGTGGGTATCGGGATCCAACTATCTCATAGAAGGTATGCAATCTCATTGCAAATTTCAACACTTGAAACTCCCGATAAAGGTTTTTACCCCTAGCACTTATGACCTTAACTATGGTCAACAAATCATAAGCACTAGTCAAGTTCTACCCGTCATTTCGTGATTAATTAGCCCACCCACATGACCCTTAACTAAGGTCAACAAAGTCACATGACTGTCCTAATTAATCTCATCATATGCTGAGTAGGAAGACATCACTTAGCTACCGTACACTGTGCCTTAACTAAGGTCAACAAACACAGCACGAATACTAAGTACTCTACTTCCTAAAATGACGGAGGGTTGCGGATGGTTTTTAAGAAAACCTTTAACGCTTTGAACTTGATCTCGTTGCGGAATCAAATGGTTTTTAAAATGGAGTGCTTTTGAGGCTTTTCTAGTTTTGCTAAAGGGGTCACTCCCGGTGAAGGGATCGTCGGCCCTTTCCTCATCGAATAAGGCGCAGGATATATCATATATACCGCTGTGCAAAGCAAAAACTATAGAAGCAATCAAAAACCAAACCGAAGGTTGTAGTATCTGCCAGTTATTGCTAAAGGGGCCACTCCCGGTGAAGGGATCTCGGCTCTTTCCTCATCGAATAAGGTACTGGATGTTCTACAAGGAACACCGCTATGCAAAGCAACAACTAGAGCTACCTAATTTTTGAAATTCGATTCCACAACATCTTTTAGGTTTATTTTCTTTCATTAATCTCATTAATGAAGTCCCATCATTTAAGTCCACCTAAAGATCACAGATAAATATAACGTACGCTTATGCCATCCGCATTCGCCTCGATGTCCCGTCTGCATCGTTAGGTTAGGTAACTAACGGCAGAGCGGGGCAGGGCTAGCGCGGGTGTAAAACATAAGCAACGTTTATATAATATATCATATATTTTATATACTATATCTATCTGAACATATCACATGATCATATCACAGATAACGCAGCAGAAAATATCATATGAAATATTGGATATACTAGGACGTCCGTGTTTTATTTTGAGCCTGTATAAAACACGGATTCCACGGTCGTGATGAATAGCCAATCCCACACCCCTAGACCCCTACGAGAGCGGCAAGCAACCCTACCAATTCTAGAGTTAGGAGACCCGGACTCGACTCCTCGAGTTGGTCTCCCACTGGACTCTAGAACCCGGTTACTTGTGCTCCCCTCCTTGGGTCTATCCTAATGCGGAAAAATAAATAATTTACAATGGTGACATCATCCTCAACCCGGAAGTGCCCCAATAAAAGAATATTACATACAAGTTTTTACATGAATGAAAATGAAAAACACTCATCTCACATAAACCCCTCCGGCTATTCAAACACGACGATCCAATATAACATATCCAGCAACACATAACATCACATGTCATTAACGTAAGTAAACATGCGTATCCCAATTGTCGTTGACATATAGCAACGAAACCGGCGATATCACATATTACACTTACGGTCATAGAAAAGAAAGTGTAAAACTACAACAGTTGGAATCCGCAAACTCTTTAGACATCGCATGCCTAACCAAATGAATTCCTTAGACATCGCATGCCTAACAATTATAAACCCCGCATTTTAGTCTCATTATCGAAAACTCTTTTCAATATCAAGTCGGGCAATTCAACAAGATTCCCGACATCCTGATCGAATGCTCGTCGCAAACTTTAGTAGACGGCCGCACCCCCGATACCGTCGACGAAGTGCACTAAGGCGGAACACCGCTGCCGCGAGCACCCGAACGGATGCTTTCGGCGACCGGGTTCTCCTACAGTCACTTGGTCGGGGCTATGGGGCATGGCTATCTATTAAGTTTACCGGCGAGTATCCGCGTACGCAACGTGATTGCGACGGACTTTTGATCACATCAAAATCCTGTGGCAACCGATCAAGTGAGACTAAACTGCTAGATTTATAACATTCAAATCAGTTATCTCATAACAATTTGTGGATTCCAAATATTGTATCGTATTCTAGATAAATAGACAATGTTAAACTTTCCGATTGAATAATCAAACACCCAAGTTTTCCCGAAAACCTCAACACATGAAAATAAGTTTAAAAACATCCACTTCATGCCACAGTACTAACGGTCCAGCCGTAGAAGGGTCAAGCCAACGCCTCACATGTGGCACGCCGTACTGCCACAAACCCTAAGGTTCAAAGGGCAGTTCAAGACGATCACATAATCGAGTTAAGATTTGTTGTCTTCTAGAGGGTCCATCACGTTACTTGCACTACTTAGACGTTCTTAAACTACGGAAAAATCCAACACTTGGAAATTTTCCGGCAGGGGAAAAGGTAAGATATTGATATCTGGTCGAACATTTTAACACGTTCTAAAATACCCGGAAAAACAAAATAAACAAAGTTAAATAATCCGATCGAATTATCGAGTCCCCAACACAACCCAGAAAACTCAACTCTTGAGCACAAATTAAAAATTCCCAAAAAACACAGGAATCACTCAAAGAAATTATTGTGCAAAATTTAAAGAATATTGTGACTGTACGGCCGCGGAAGCGCCGCACGATCCATGCTCATGCCACGGTTCCGCGGCTCCTTGGTCGACTTAGGGTCACGTGCTGCACAGTAATTCCTATAAAAGCCTGCTGATTTTTTTGAGTATTTTTAATTCACAAAAAATCACAGTTTCAGAAAATGTACAGAGAAGGGTGTAGTTTAGGGTTTCGGGGTTCGATCGGGTTTCTAACTTCATCTACACTTCGCCTAAAGCTCTAGCTAGGCTCTGATACCACTGTAGGGTTCCTAGGCACATTCAAGAGCTTCCACAAGGCATCAACCATGCCAAAATCAAAATTTTACATGTGCCGAGAAACCCTAATGCAAGATCGTTACTAGAGGTAAGGTGAAATACAAGGAAGTTAACTACTTTAACTACAAGTGAAAGGGATTACAACCTTTGTAGATCCGGTCCTCCACTTCTTTAGCTCCTTGTTGACGTCCCTCCGCTGCGATCATCGGGATCCCGGACTCTAGCGTTTGTTTCATCGGAGAAATGAGCGGGCTAGGTCGTTGACTTCGATGCTGAAGATGATCTACGTCGAGACGACTCAAACTCAAGCTCCATCTTCACTAGGTCATGAAACTTGTGAAGATAACACACTCTACTACATGGCAAGTTGTAGAGGATGAAGAAATAGGAAGTGGGTTCACTTTAGAATTGGATTTCTCACTTGATTTCTTCACTTGGAATTTTTCTAGAAAGCTTTCTTCACTTCATCAAGAAGAAGAAGAAGAAGAAAAAGAAAAATGAATTATATGTCAAAAGAATAATTCAAGTGAAGTCTTATCATCTTGCAACCATGGGTGAGTTTTCTTTTTGTAGAGAATAAACTAGAGTTTAGGTAATGGTTAGGTTAAAGTATAAAAAAAAATGGTTAAGACTTTGTCAAAGTTGCTTGAAGTATCATGAAGCTTCTAGCAATGAATAAAGAAAGCCACCATTTTGTTTTATTAAAAAGAATAAATCAAATAAATAAAACCCTAACCATTAACCTAAACATGGTGTAAATCATACACACACCCAAGTTTGCATGTATCATCAAATATGATACAAACTAGTGCACAAACATATATCACATATACAACTTGTGCACATCAAGTGAGAAAATCTATATTAAGTGAACAAATACTAGTTAATGTAAAGTAATATATCAAATATACAATTATACATTAAATCATTAAATCAACACTTGATTTAATGATCCGGTCATATACAACATATAACCGACTAATATCAAGTGTATCAATTATCGAATCAACATTTGATTCGGTAACCCGGCTATATCTCATATAACCGCCCGATGATACAAATCGCGAGAGTATAATACAGTATCACATACTGGTATTATTCTCGGTCCCGCACATATCTCATATGCGCTCCTATTTCGTTTCGCTTGAGCCAGGAAACCTCTGTGTAGGACTCTAAAGACCCGTCAATACGTCGGCAGTAGATGATGATTATATCAAACACCCACAAGCCGTAAGTGGTCTGCTAAACGTAACGGCCACCCGGGTATTGAGCGATTAGAAGATCAACGAGCAAGCCCGCTCACACTCCTGCGAATCCAACCAGTAACACTTACCGTACAGTCCGGTCTGTTCGTCTGATATGTCGCATATCTCGCCTAGGGGTGGTAAACGTCAAACCCCAGTAGCTTGATAAGTCATGCCGATGTAAGGTCCACAACAAGAGTGAAACTACTGATAACTCTTACCAGTAAATCACTGCAACCCTGGCCAGGAATTTCCAGTTATGGCCAGTCGAACATAGCGCAACATCAACTCCCAATACCGGGAGAGACGAATCCCCTCCTATCGCTCATTGCCTCCATGTGAATCGGGACTGTACCCAAAAACCACCTGTTTGCACGACTCAGTAGAGCCGTGGTAGGGTGGAAATCAAAGCACAGTGGGAGACACACAAGTCTCAATGACGATCTCGGGTCAACAGACTAAGCTGTACCAGTGTCACCAGAGAAATCCCATCTGTCGTGAGGTATAATACCATCTGGGAGTTCTTGGCGAGTCCGTTCAGTGTACCCAGTCTCCACTGAGCACCCGCATACCATCTCTGATGTCAAACACCAATGGATATGGGATCATCCATCGCCCATCACATGGGTCGAGAAGATATACGCTAGTCTACTCTGGAATATCGATGCCCCGTCTCGATATTCCCACGACTAGGAACAATGAAGGATGTACTCATTGACTACCCAGGCCCCACTAGTATGATCTACATCACAGTCCTTGAAGTTGAGCATATATCCTAAGGGCTTTATCAACATGTAATAGAGAGACAGCAAGTATACATGTTAAGATAAAGAGCAACCAGATAGCGTACTATCATGTCGAGCAAGAAAGTCCTACCTATATATGTCCCAGCATCCACTACAATATACATCCTATGTACAGTAATGGCCTCTAGGGCATACATATAACTAACAGCCTTCACTAAAGATGTTCAATTTCCAGCCTACACATAATGAGGTGATCAAGTTTTCACCTTGAGACCGTTTGCAAGCTTGGAACTTTCCTTAATCCCTATTTAGAGATAAAATGTTCTCTTTAACCATGTTTCAAGTATACTTCCCATTATAACTCTAGTTTTAAAGTTAAATATCAAGTTCCAGTTGGTTTTGATGTTTCAAAATGAGTTTTGAAGTGTATGTTGTGCTAAGATAGTTTCTTAGCTAATCAAAACCAAATTGATGATAGATGAAGGTATTATAATGCAAGTATTATTGGTTTTAAAGAGTTTTAAAGTTTTAAAACTTGGTTTTCTTTGAGGTTTTGAAGTTCAATTTGAATCTGGTGTAAGTTAGGATCTCTGAAAAATATTTTGCATATAGATTTGACCTATTTAAACCACTAGAAGACCCCACCACAAAAACGAGACCCTAACTCCCTGGTTGGACCGTAATTTGCGGTCCAAACGAATATTTTGGCGATTCCCATGTTCATTTAAGTGTTGGGGATTGTCCGGTAGATGTTATACATGATATATAAGCCCTTTTTATATGCTAAATTGTCCCAAATTCTCCGAGGAGGTGTTTTACGTAGCTTTTTGATGATGTTTTACGGTTTTTAAACTTGGTTTTCTTGAGTTGTGTTATTCAATTCAAATCTGGAGCAACTTTGGATCTCTGATATATATATATATATATATGTTTTCTTGAGTTATGTTGTTCAATTCAAATTTGGAGCAACTTCTTATATATATATATATATATATATATATATATATATATATAGACTATTATGAGATGATAGGACCAGTATAAGACCACTGTAAAAGCCCGAGCCCATAAATCTACCTCTTCGCCACAGATTTATTCCCTCTGGCCGCGAAGTTCGACCAGAACAACTAGTTAGGGTTTAGGGTTTGGCCAGTATCTCATACACTTGATAACTTAGCCACTGTATTCTTAGTTTCGTCCCAGACTGCTTGTGTCAAAATCTGGGAGCATTTTGATTGGGTTTTGGCAATGTTTTGCGAGTTTTGAAACTTGGTTTTTGAATTTCTATGCTATGACCTGGTGGTTTGACGTTCGTACGTCGGTGCCGGGTTATTTTATCACATTTGGTATGCGTTGACCATAGGTTCTAACATATGTACACTTTGCTTGTGAATTCGATTTCAATGTGAATTTTTATGCGATTCGATATGATTTCGATTGTAAGTACAATCGCGGGGACTTCGGAGACGACGAAGAAGGGAAAAGCGTACGTCGGCTTCGACTAGAGTGATGTGCGAATCGGTGAGTAGATGTATATCTACAGCAAAGTCGGGTGGATGGCGTATACCACCCCCGCAACCATAGTAATTAGAATAATATATATATTAGAAACGTATACCTAACCTATAGGGTTTACTAGAACACTAGATACGTATATTCATATATTTAGTAGATAATTATATATGTAAGATCTATTTCCTAGGTATTAGGCTATATATTTACACAATCAGGTATATAGGGGTGTGTGTGTGTGTGTGTGTGTATGATTATAGTTTTGTATTGCACGTGACTAGATGTCCGTGCTTTACATGATATTATATGAATTGGCATACGCGACTATAGATCCGTACTGTTTCGATTGGATAATATTGTACGAAGGATATTCCGTATATGATATGATGAGAATAGACTGCTGAATACGGCTGATATTCATTTGACTCGGAGAGACTTTGCTAAATTCCAAATCAGGAATTTATGAGATGTTTAGAACTATACTTATTTTGAAAACTAACGATCCGTTGCATACATTTAAATGATAATATCTAGGGTGCACTACAAATTTTCAAAGGATATCTATTTCAAAAATGTCGTAGTCTCTTATTTTCAAAACAACATTTCGTGTTATTTTAAACTAGAACTGCATGGTTCATATATAGTTAGATATTTTAAATGTTTGCTCACGTTACGATTTTCTTATTTCTGTTTACGCTTGTGCTTCGGTTACTTATGATATATGCTACGTTTATACCTTTAGTTCTACTAAACTTCATTACTATGACACTTTCACCATTACCGATGACTTACATGTTCCACGTACACAGACTCGTATGCAAACGAACACATCATCGGTAATTGTCATGCCGCGTACACATATAGAACTTGCCATGTTATTTCGCATCATACTATATTCTTGCCGGTACCTTAGATCATTGATCATTTCATATCTGCATGTATTACACCATTGTTTTGTACTTTTAATCTGTTCCATTATTGCTATGTTCTTATGCGATAGTGTTTTCGTGGGATTCTTGTTTTTATGAAATATGAGAAATCGCGGATATAATTTTATAAAACTTGTGAATGTTTTAAAATTTTGTTTTCTCTTGATATGAGCATTTGGCGTCCACCATGAGTTTTCTGTGTTTTGATGATATGATTATTATCCGAATCGAGGGAGGGGGAGGAACCGATTACGGATACATGGTGGACTCGGTATGGTACCTAGGGACAAGAAGCCCGTATAGAAAGGCGGGTGAGCCTAGCGAGGACGAGACCGACCGGTGATAATATGAAAACTCGGCGGATATCCGGAAGATACTGTTTGGAGTTATAAGTTTTAGATGGATATGTGTCACGACCCAAAATTTGGCACATGACTGGCACTTAGACTATGTAACGTCAACAGGCGTAACGCAATTTAAGTAAGCCGAAAACCCTTCAATCTAAACCATTACAAGAAATAAAGGATATAAACACTTTAAAATCTCAAGTAAGAACTTAAAGCTTAAGTTTGTTTTCATAAAAATTTCGGCAGCACCTCCTTTGTAAGAGCCAGCCTCGAAACGGGTAAAAACATAAGATATAAGTAAAGCATCCCCAAACAATAGAAAATGCATATCAAATAAATTCTGAGTGTGGGATAAATAATAAACCTCATGCATAAATCATCAGCATGGAAAAACCTGACGTCCATCAATGCAACCCAAATCCCAAAATTCTCAGGCACCGTCACCGGACTGGCCCTCATATCCTATAAATCTCATGGAACCTGAGTGCCCAACATCGACACTTGAAAACATCATGAAATACTCGTGTCCAATATCGACACGTAAATCCACATATCATATCTATACATCTCACGAAACCTGAGTGTCCAATATCGACGCTCGCAATCCACGGAACCAGAGTTCGCAATCCAAATATCCATACGTCTCATGGAACCTGAGCTCGCAATCCACATATCCATACGTCTCATGGAACCTGAGTGTCTAACTCCGACACTCGCAATCCACGTATCATATCAAGAGAAACCGGGTTTTCAAAACTATACACATTTGTTGAAATATCCCCGCAGTTCTCAAATCCAGAATATCACATGAAATCCATATCTCAATGCGTAAATCCTTGTAATATGATGTATGCAACATAGAACAACAATATGAGCATATCAAGGGAAAGATCCGCTATTTAAATGTATCAAGTTATTAAATATATCACGCGGTTCCCAATTATCCAAATTCAACGCAACATCATATAAAGTGAACATGTAGCTATAGCAAGGTATATGGGTGTAAGCATGTAGGTATAGTAAGGCATATGTGTAAGCATGTAGGTATACAGGTATACTATATTTCATATGCACAATGGAAATAAGGATCATGACTCAATGTCCCTAACCAATACAATATCACATATGTATAGATGTTGTGCGTGTCATGGCAATTATTGACAGTGTGTGTAGCATACAATTAGTGTTCGTGCAACATGAACTGTCAATAATAGTGCAGTGTCCACAGGGTACAAGTTCAGGCACAACAAGTACTAATATGCAATGAAGTTCATGCACCATCTCTATATGTGCATATAAACATGCGGCTAATATCATATCATATCTAGCCCTGACGCTTAACGCCATACGGGCAATTTTCCCATAGATGTTAAATCTACTCACCGACTATCACAAGCTAGGTAGATCCAATCACCAGCTTCCTTTTCTTCACAGCGTTCGAAGTCCCCGCCTGCGATCCTATTAACACAAACATAACGAGAGCAAATGTCACGATCCGAAATAGCCCGTGACTGGCACTTGAATCATATGAAGTCTATAGGACCCCATCCAATTCAAGTAAGCCAAAAGCCCAGAAATCTAAAACCATTTTTAGGTAATAAATAAAGAAAATAGTTTTAAGAAGTGAAGAAAACGAGTTTTTAAAACAAGGGTTTTAAAATAGGTAAGCCGAATATGCATTTTAAATCCTCCATATCTTTTCTAAAAATTTCGGCAGAGTTTCCTTTGTAAATACTGGCCCCGAACGGGGTACAACATGAATAATATATATATGAACAATAAAAGGCATCCCCAAGCGGGAGCTATCTCTTCATCAATCTACGGTCACAACCACGCAAGAAGTATAATATACAACGCCGAAGGGCGAGGATCAAAACTCAAAAAGAAACTCAAACAGCATGAAAATCGTAATACTACAACGCGCGACCCTAAGGTCGAAATAATACATAACTGGTTTCTAAGTATGAACAATATACAAGTTTTGGTTGATGGAATTACTAGATACAACTGAGTAATACATATATAATGGTGGTTCTGATACAAAAGAACCCACCTACCAAAGCAAATCACCCGCAAGGGAGCAGTGTGCCAGAAATGCCGCTATGGAACCTGTACGGCAAAACCTGCAAGAAACTGTGGCACAACGGGGGGTGAGTTGCCAACTCGTGAATAAAAAACATCTACAAAAAGAAATCGAATGCATGACATAATCCTAGGTCAATACGATCAGATATATATCCTCAAATGAATAAGTCTGAAGCATGATAAGGTGGCAATGTAACATCTATACATGAGTGTAGTGCCAAGTGCCCGTGCCAGTGCCTCAAGTAATAACATATCATAAATATGAGGTATATTTGCATGAATAATATGATGAAGTATCTAAATTGATATCAATACACATATATTAGCATCCCATTCTACTAATATTGGTGTAACGTCATATATAACAGCGTCCTAATCCACTGTTATATATATATATATGAGTAAAAAGAAATATCATGAAACCAATGTGTCAAGCATCGACACAGAAATACTGATCTATCAGGTGCTGTCACCGCGACTGGCCCTGATAGGTACGTATCATACGCTATCTCAAAACCCGAGTGCCCAGTTTCGACACTCGAATTTCGACGTATCCATACGTACATAACTCTGGTCGGTATCCCTACGATAACCGCCGAGTCATAGGTAATGTCACCGGACGGTATGGTTCCCCTGCCGGGCTCATCGGTGTGGTGCATCGACATCCCTTTCGTGCCCCGGGGTACCTCCGGGCCCCACCATGTACCCTCATACGGCCTCGTCGACTGCTCGCATGGGGTATATATATATCAGAACCAATAAAACTCATGGTGGATGCTGAAATATCATATCAAGGGTAACCGGGTTTTTAAAACATTTACATAATCTCTTTGAAATACCCACGGTTCCCAAATCCAGAAATATCATGGAAACAACATATCTCAATGCGTATAATCAAAAGCATGATGTATGCGACATGTAAAAGGAATGCAAGCATATCAGAATATCATGCAACATGGAATAGTAATATGCACATATTGAGGGGAACCACTCTTTTAAAATGAATCGGTTTGAAGGAGTATCTTGCGGTTCCCAAATCTCTAATCAAGCCAGAATCATCTGTGTATGTGCGAATACGTATGAATATACAGTATACAGGTACACAAGTATGCCATGCAAGGGTCATATACTGAATGCAACAGTACTACAGTGTAGTGACATGGAAATTATCGATGCTGAAGTGTGTGAGCCGGCAAGCAGTGTACGTGGAACATACGCATCATCGATAATGGTGCTGGTGTCCTAACGACATGATTGTAATATAGCAATAAACACATTTACACATGCAAAGCGATGCGAATAGCATGAATATGCGGAAATCGAATAATCAACGCAACAGTGAATAATCTACATCAATATGTATATGTCATGCAGTTATGCCATTTGAAATAAGATGAATCGGGTTTTTTAGTAAAATAAGGGCTACGGTGTTTTAAGAAAAGATGCGTCGTTTGAAAATATCCGTAGAATCCCTTTGCCTGTCTTTAAAATACTCCCGATTCGTTAGTTTTTTGAAATAGGTATGACTCGGGTCTAGTCTAACATCTACTATGCAAACTACAGATCTAACTATCAAGTCAATCGGGAGGGGTATGGAAACCACCTAAATCTGAGTCGATATAAATATGAATATAATTATAATAGTCGGTGATCCCGCCTCAATAGTATCGCGTACGATACAGTATATCATATGACATCCTCGAGTCATGAGTGCGGATCTATCATTAATATATAGCTCGTACGTAAATCCGTCGTACGACATCCTAAATCTGGGTACGGGTCAAATATCACAGTCATCTCATCAATTATCTTGTATCCTTATCATCATCTCTCATGATCTGGGGTACTGATCTAAGTCTAGTACAAATCGATACCATCTATAAAAGTATGAATGCGTGTGTGAAACACACGTCCAAAGGCCCGCTAAAAATCACATGTCGTATCCCAAATACGAATCATATCATATCACCGATCTCATGGCACTATGCCCAATATCATCGACTCATCTCCAATGTCATCCACTATCCTCATCATCACAGTATAAGTATAGCAATAAGCGTGCGTGTGCGTGTGGGTGTAAACCTATTCTAGGATTCGCAACTAGGAACTATACTAGTTTACTTCTATGCCCTAATCTAACCATAGTACATCTAATCTCAATATCCACGACACACTATAAGCTATCATATATATATATATATATACATACATACATACATATATAGTATACCAACTTCGGACTGCGGGGGTGCTATACGCCATCCACCCGACTTCCCCCGTAGATATAATCTACTCACCTGATCTTCATTTGTCGACATTGCCACGCGCTTTCTTGTCGTTCCGAAGTCTTCATGGGGTACCTACACATCAACGTATCGTAAATGCGTATTAAAACTAAATCAAAACCAAAACGATACGCTAAGGCCTATAGGTTAGAACCTATGGACTACGCATTAAAAATCATCGAACAATCCTCGATATCGTCGTACAAACGCCAAGTAATCGAGGTAAAACGCAATACGCAAATCCAGAATTCAAAATACGGAATACGGAAATACAAATCAAAACAGCAACTTAGGAAAAAGGCTCCAGATTCTACCATAGGTCAAATTAGACAATTTTGCACATCCCAGGGGTCTAATCTATAGATGTAGGAGCTACAGAACCAAAACGAGGAAAATCCACCCTGTTGTGGCCGCAATTTGCGGCCGAATGGATTTATTTGCGTCCGAGTCAGGGAGTTAGGGGCTGGGGTCTGGGTCTAGCTTCCTGGGTGCCTGCACATCTCACTGTCATTCCAAAATAATTTTCAGAGTCTCGGGGTGATAGCAGATCTCATATAACCTTCACAGATTCCACAAATCTTCCGATATCGGTTTCTAAATCCGTATTCTGGATTTCAAGTCTCAGGTTTGGGTCTTAATTCTAGCACTAGGGGGTTTGTGTGGCCTCTACTGAGTTCAATTCCACAACACAACTCTCAATTTCCCATAAACCCTAACTAGAATTTTCTAAGTCCACAAAATCTCACAATATCGGTTCTATTATGACATGGGGGTATAAGTAATGGGAAAACTAATCTAGTGTTTCAGAAAATACCTCATTTGGCAACTCAAGAATTTTCTTGAGTTTCCCAAAGTGGCTAAAATCCTTGCTTTCTTGGTTCAATGTGTTTGTCTTGAGCTTGTGCATCTTTTTAGTGAAATGGGAGTGGGGTTTTGAAGTGTTTTTGGATGTGTTTTGAGGAGTTGAAGAGGGGAGGGAGGTGAAGGAAGCAGCAGCAGCAGCAAGTGAAGGAGAGGGAGAGAAATGAGTGTTGGAAACATGAGAGAATGGCTAAGTCCAAGTCAAGGCGAACCCTCCCTTTCTCTCTCTTCACCATACCTCAATATTCTATTATATCCCTTTTTCTTTTTTTTTTCTTTGACCCAAATTCCTACTCACACTAATAGTAACCCCAAAACAACATGGTAGAAATGCACAAGTGTTAATAAAAAGATATGGTGTATGTTTGCACAAAACCCGCTTAAAATCCGATTAGCGATTTTTAATCGCGATTAACACTAAATTAGCATATAATTAATTTTAAAAACTTAAAAATTGCATAATTCGCATAAAACAACCTCTTTTAAATAATTTCCATAATTTTCCAATTTTTTTTCCAATTTATCGGTATTTAATTATACCGAAATATTAAAATATTCATTAAAATAATATTAAATTATAAATTCCGAAAAGATAATATTTTATTTTTTTGAAATGTTACAATCTTTCCCCCTTAAAGAAATTCGGTCCCCGAATTTAAATTAAAACCCCCAAATTCTAAAACATTTCAATAAAAAGTCCAAGTCGTCGGGGCTCCGAAATCATCAATACATAGAACGCATCATAGCGCAATGCTTGCGCAAGAACAATGAGCAAATTACTCAAAAACAAAACTCCGTCAAGTATCCCGCAATCATCGGAGTTATGGCACAGACACAAATGTCAAATCCAAAATAAAACCAATATGATATAAATCAGAACTATACATGTAGATATCAAATCTATACTTGTAAATAGCTGGAGTAAATGCATGAACAGTATATCCAGGCGCTGTCCTCTAACTAGTCCTGCTCAGTACGAAAACAAATTACAAATATCATAAAAACGTACTGGTCCATAAGGAATAAATCCCAAAAATGTATATAAGAATACCCTGTGCGTCTGGTGCGCACGGAAATCCAAATCCATATATGTGCCAAACAGGTGTACAAAACAACATCTAGGTGCAACGGGTGTGCACGAAACATCTGTCATAGGCAACGTGTGTGCCTGACAGCAAAATCAGGTGCATCTGACATGCACGAAGAATCCCGATTTAGTGCATCTGGTGTGCACCAAAATCGTATCTCAAAACATGCGCTCATCACGCGCGAAAATCCAAATCAAATGCACGGAGTGCAAGAAATCAATATCAATATCAGAATCGAAATCGACGGTATACAATACGGCTCAATCCAAATCAGGTATACTACGTATATAAACTCACAACCATGTGCATCAGCGTGCACAAATCAAATCAAAACACTAAAAGTGCATGAAAACGATGCTGAAAGCATAAATCAAATCACCAGCATAAAATAGGCATGAAATCACAATCAATACCTCAAGAGTAATAACTATGCGCAAAATATAAATACCCAGTAGGTGCAACCATGGTGCGCGAAAACAAATATCATGAAACTCAGCCATCAAGACCAAATCATGCGAATAGATCGCCCAAAATACTGAAATCCATAGTGACGGATACGTGATAATCGAATCACAAAATCACAAATCATAAATGTTGGATATATATGCCCTAGAGGCCTACATTGTATAGGATGCTTGGGATATGTATGTACATGACAGTCTTGCTTGATATGATAGTACGCTATTTGGTTTGACTTTGTCTTAACGTATAATATATTTTACTTGGTATTTATATATATATGTTGATAAAGCCCATAGGGTGTTTGTCTGACTACCGGCGTTGTGATGGCAGTCATACTAGTGGGAGCTGGATAGTCAATAGGCACACCCTTAGATGTCCCTGGTCGCAGGAGTATCGAGATTGGGCATCGATACTCCGGAGTAGACTAGTGTATACATATCTAGACCCTGATAAGGGGCAATGGATTGGTCCCGCAACCATTGGTGGTGTTCACCTAAGATTGTATACAGATGCTCACTGGGTGTGAGTACACCGGACAGGACTCGCCGAGAACTGACTGGATGGTATTATACCTAACGTCAGATAGCAGTTCTCAGGTGACATGTGTGCAGATAGTCCGTTGACTTAAGGTCATCATTTGTCTCGTGTGAGTTCCCACTGTGCTTTGATTATTACCCTACCACGGCTCAAAGGAGTCGTGCAAACAGGTTTCAGTTGGGCACAGTCCCGAGCCACATGGAGGCAGTGAGCGACTGTTAGGGATTCGTCTCTCCCGGTATAGGGAGTTGATATCGCACTGTGGTCGTTTGGTCATTACCATAAGTCCCTGGCCAGGGCTGATTGAGAATTACTGATGGAATGATCAGTAGATTCTCGGGTGGTCTTGAACCATACCGACACGACTTGTACGGTTATTAGGGGTCTGACGTCCACCACCTCCCTAGACCATACATGCGATACTCTTAGACGAACAGACCGGACTGCACGGATATTGTCACAGACAGGCTCAGTAGGATTTCAGATGGGTTACCTCATTTGCTTTCTTATCGACAACTACCTGGGGACCGTTACGTACAGCTAGTGCCGCTTGCGGTCTGTGGTTAAACCCACTGCCAGCGTAGTAGTCGAGTCTTTAGAGTCCCACACAGAGATTTCCCAAATCCAGGCGAAAAGATATAGAGGTCGTATGGTTTTACGACAAAGGTTCGGACACATACGTGCTTGAAAGCACGTATGACATTCGGACAGTTTTTTTACTAGCCGGCTTTGGTTTAAGCCAGATTCTAGTATCAGGTTATTGGATTTATACAGTCTAAAGTTTTTCCGTGTTTTTACGGATGAGAGGGGCGTTGTCGTAATTTTCCGAGAAGCTTCTAGAAGGATGTGACATGGAGGGAGAGGTGGCATTTTCATTTAATGAATTAGTGACTCATTGTGAGTGATTCATCATGTCATTAATGCATTATTAAATGCTTAATGACTCACATAATGAATCACCCACTTGCATTAATGAAACATGATGAATAATCTCTTATTATTCATTTCTTTTAATTCATTATGTTTCATATATCTAGTGAGAAGCTTTTTCATTTCATATATTATTATCATTATCATCTTCTCACTCTCTCTCTTCAAGCTCTCTTTCCTTCACCAAAGCCTAATCCTACCCCTCATGAGTTGAGAACAAGGATTAGGAAATTCTAATTACTCTATAACCTATCTCTACATCACCTTAGCTACTCTATTTAGCAACTAGAGAAACTAAGTAACCTCAAGTTTAGAGGTTATAACTTGGATTAGGGTTCTCGGGTGGATCGTCTATCACAGAAGAAAGCCGAAGAGGACATGGAGATCCAAAGAGGCCGTAGATAACATTAAGACGAAGGACTAGAACCGTTTGGTATAATCTCTTAACATAGTAGTTTAGAACTCTATAGCTTTTGTTAAAACTTGTTTAGCAAACGATTCATACGGTTTATCGATGTTTGATCATAGAACAAGATTGTTATTCATATTTCCGCCTCCCCATAAGTATTGGGGTGTTGAACATCGACTTACAGTGGTATCAGAGCCTAGCTAAACAGTATTTAACACACTTGCAAATTTGTATGAATTTCGAACGGAAAAACGAAACCGGAAAAGCCCGTAAACTTCAGTTTCTGTCGATTTTTAAATGAAGTCCTAAAATTTTTCAGGGAGGTTCAGAAAGCTTAAAAAGACAGTAGAAGAACACCTAAGAAAATTGGGCACATGATTCGGCTAAAGCGCCGCGGAAACGCGGCGGATCCCACCGATCCGCCGCGGTTCCGCCGCCGAGTTGCCGAGTCATGAACCCAATTTTCCTGTGTTGGTTCTGTGTGATATTTGGGATTTTCTGGAATATTTAATTTTTGCTCAGGTTTCAGATTTGCAGAGCAGTATTGGAGAAAAATTAAAGGTGTTTAATCGATCGAAATTATACAGTATTTGCTTGTTGGATTATATCTGTGATTGTATAATGTGTTCGTAAACCTCCCCTAACTGCTAGTATGTCAGTTGGCAGGGGGTTGCACATTTCTAAAATGGATTTTATAACTGTTTGTGTATATAAACTGTATTGGACTGTTGTGGTGTTTAGCCGGGTTTTGTAATGGGTTTTTGTATCAATTCATTTGATGTAAATGTAATAAGTTGTAATATTATTTTGCGGGGCACATCCAGGTTGCGGTTGTAGCCACCGTTGTATTATTTCTTTTTACTGTTTTTGCTCCTAGGATAGACCCAAGGTGGGGTGCACAAACTACCGGATATTTTGAAGTGTTGGGGCAGACCGCTTCACTTCTGGTACTTGGCGGGTAGTTTGCCGTACCCGTAGGGGTCTGGGGTGGGAAAATGGCTATTCATCACAACTGTGTAATCCGTCTTTCATTGCAGGCTCAAAAGAAATGCGGATTGCTTGCAAATCCAATATTGTTTATCTGTGATCTGGAATGCCTATTATTGCGTCTGACGAATGTACAATATCTATATATGATAGCTATTTAGACGTCGCTTATGTTTTACACCCGCGCTAGCCTAGCCCCCGCTCTGTCGTTAGTTAAGTAACCTAACGGGTGATGACGGGACCCCATGGCGAATGCGGATGGCATAAGAGGACGTTGTATTTTCGTTGTTTTCTGTAATGATAAGTTAAAGATGGGACGCATTATTATTAATGCAAAGAAAATAAAACCTAAACCGAAATCGTTGGAACAATTTTTAAAACCACTCGGTTTTCTTGAAAAAGAAAATTTTAAATGCGGAGCTTAAACCACTCCTTTTAATAAAAGCTATCTTAGTTCCTTCGATCAAATCAAGTTCACTACGTTAACGGTTTTTTGCCAAAAACCAGCCGTAACCCTCCGTCGTTTCAGATAGACAGCACATCGTATTCATGCTATGCTTGTTGGCCTACGTCAAGGCATAGTGAATGGTAGCAGTGTGCGTGCCTATTTGTTGCATAGATAGATGCATTAGTTTAATACAGACGTACACCTTATTGGCCTACGTCAAGGGCTTGTACGATGTATTTAAATTGATCAGGACAACGACGGGTAGAACTTAACTTGCGTCTTATGACTTGTTGGCCTACGTCAAGGTCTATAAGAGCTTGGGGTAAAAATCACATCGGGAGTTTCAAACATAAAGGAAACTTGCAGATTTAGCTTACCTTCTGGAGTGTGGTGACTAGAGTGGCTTCCATCTAGGGCATCATGCAATGATAGTTGGATCCCGATCTCACTGATGAATAGGATTACTCTCGGGAATTTCTCTCACTTAACAATCAATGCTATAAACCAAGTAGGTGCCTAGAAAGGTGTTAGAGGGGCTACGCCTCCAGGGAAAAGAGGTTCTTTAATTAAGGAACTTCGCGAAAGCGTTGGAAAACCGCCCTCGAAGTACCAACACCAGCCTGGCTGAAAGGTTAAGCAAGAATTGTGACGTGTGATTAAATCCTGACTAGTTCTTCTTTTAGGTTTTGAAGAAGGATTTGAGGAAACAGTGGGAGCCATCCTGTTTAGATAAATTAATAACCAATCTAAACTTGCAAGAGCGTATGCTGAGTGTTTCTTTTTTCTCTCTCTGGCAGCTACCATGACTGGACTAAAACTATTACTTGAAAAGAATATACTGACCGGGCAGAACTATAAAGATTGGCTAAGGAACGTCAATATTGCACTGACTTATGACAAAGTTGCATATGTTACCACCGCTGTTCCTCCCCTTATCCCAGGACCAGATTCCTCAGTTGCGAACAAGGAAGTTCGTAAAACCTGGGATCTAGACTGTGAGCGAGCTAAGTGTATCGTGCTGGCGTCCATGAATAATGAACTCCAGAAACAGCATGAGAGTATGGATATTATATCCATATTCCTCCATTGCAAGGAATTGTATGGTGAACACTCCCGTATCGCGAGGTACGAAACCTCAAGGAAACTTTTCCAGATGAGGTTAGCTCCAGGATCGCCTGTTGGAGAGCACGTCCTCAAAATGATCACCCTCATTGAGGAACTCGCAAACCTGGGATGCGTGCTAGAGAATGATTTATATATCGACTTGATTTTGCAGTCCCTTCCGCACACCTTCTCTCAGTTCGTGCTGAACTTCAACATGCACGAAATGGAAGCGGATCTTCCAAAGCTTCTCAATATGTTGAGGGTAGCAGAGACCTCCTTGAAAAAGGAGAAGACCCCCGTTCTGTATGTTGGCCAATCATCTTCTTCTAAATCTAAAGCGAAAGCTAAAGGGAAGAAGAAGATGAAAGCCACCAAACCGAAGGGAGGGGTCAAGAAGGTGCAGGGAACGAACAAGGCAGGAAGGGTAAAGGCAGAAAAGAACGAGTGCTTCTATTGTCACAAGCAAGGGCACTGGAAGAAGGACTGTTTGGCCTTTAAAGCCAAGGACATGAAGCAAGCTGTTGCTTCTGCTTCAGGTGTGTTCGTAATCGAAAATTGTCTTTCAGTAAACTCTACTTCATGGGTACTTGATACCGGTTCTGGTTCTCACATCTGTAATTCTTTGCAGGATCTGAGAAATAGTAGAGTACTGGGGGCAGGTGATATGACTCTCCGGATGGGCAATGGAATGCATGTAGATGCAGTTGCAATAGGGGAATATCACCTAGGGTTGAATAGTAGACACATTTTGGTATTGTATAGCTGTTTTTGTATTCCCAGTATGTTGTGTAATATTATATCAGTATCTTTGTTGTCTAATAAAGGATATAATTTTGTGCTTGAAAGAAATGTCATGAACATTCTCCTAAATCAAGAACTGATTGGGTTTGGCACACTGGAAAACGGCATATACATACTTAATCAACCTCAAATTTTCAATATTCAAAACACGCGAAAAAGAAAGGCTCCAGATTTGAATCAAGCCTTCCTATGGCATTGTAGACTTGGTCATATAAATGAAACAAGGTTGACTAAGTTACATAAAGATGGATATCTAAATCCGTTTGAATATTCATCATATGCAACTTGTCAATCATGTATCAAAGGAAAAATGACCAAATCTCCGTTCACCGGACACGGAGAAAGAGCCACTGAACTCTTGGGACTAGTACACAGTGATGTATGTGGTCCGATGTCTACGCATGCACGAAGCGGTCACTCCTACTTCATAACTTCTACTGATGACTTCTCTAGGTATGGACATGTGTTCTTAATAAAGCATAAATCCGAGGCTTTTGAGAAGTTTAAGGAGTATAAAAATGAAGTAGAGAAACAAACTGGTAAAAGCATCAAGACACTTCGATCTGATCGAGGTGGAGAATACTTAAGTACCAGTTTCCTTGAATACTTAAAAGCGAATGGAATTCTCTCTCAGCTTACTCCACCTTATACACCTCAGCATAATGGTGTATCAGAAAGAAGGAATCGCACGCTATTAGATATGGTGCGTTCAATGATGAGTAGTGCTGAGTTGCCACTTTCCTTCTGGGGATTTGCTCTAGAATCAGCTGCATACCTATTGAATAGAGTTCCAACTAAGTCTGTACCTACCACTCCATATGAAATATGGTGTGGGAAGAGACCATATCTCAAGTATATCAAGATATGGGGGTGTCCGGTATATGTTAAAAAGCATAATCCGGACAAGCTCGAAGCACGATCGGTTTTATGCAAGTTTGTAGGATACCCCAAGCATTCAAGGGGGTACATGGTCTATCACACTGAAGAACAAAAGGTGTTTGTCGCTAGTCACATTGTCTTCTTAGAAAGCGAATTTCTTGCAAAAGAAATTAGTGGGAGCGCGGTAGAACTGGAAGAAATTCCAGAACCTCAAACTGCAACCGAGGACTTAGAAGAATCTCAGATTTCAATAGAACATGACGAACCAACGCCACTCCGCAGATCTAGTAGGCTTTCTCATCCTCCTGAAAGATATTATGGTTTTCTTCTTGATGGGGATCGAGAGGATTGCATCATCGATGATGATGAGCCTACTAGTTTTCAGCAGGCTATCACGAGTAGCGACTCAGTGAAGTGGCTGGATACAATGAGATCCGAAATGGAATCCATGTACACTAATAAAGTATGGACTTTAGAAGTTGCTCCTCCTGGGGTAAAACCAGTTGGGTGCAAATGGATCTTCAAAAAGAAGATTGGTACATTTGGACAAGTGGAAACCTACAAAGCTAGACTAGTAGCGAAAGGTTTTCGTCAAAGACTAGGATTCTTTTTCACCAGTAGCTATGCTTAAATCCATTCGGATCATGCTTGCCATTGCTGCCTTCCATGACTATGAAATCTGGCAAATGGATGTAAAAACAGCTTTTCTAAATGGACATCTAGAAGAGAGTGTTTACATGGATCAACCAGAAGGTTTCTTAGACAGTGGGAGCAGCGGAAGAGTGTGCAAATTGCTTAAATCCATTCATGGGTTAAAGCAAGCATCGCGGAGTTGGAACATCTGCTTTGATGAAACAGTCAAGGAATTTGACTTTATCAAAAATGTAGATGAACCATGTATTTATAGGAAGATTATAGAAGGAGCAGTAGTCTTCCTCGTTTTGTACGTCGACGACATACTACTGATAGGGAATGATATCCCTATACTACAATCAGTAAAGCTCTTCTTGTCACAGAAATTCTCTATGAAAGACTTGGGAGATGCATCATACATTCTGGGCATTAAGATCTATCGAGATAGATCTAATAGAATATTGGGACTTTCACAGTCCAGGTATATAGACACTATACTAAAGAGATTTAGTATGGAAGATTCCAAACGCGGAAATATGCCCGCTTGTCATGGAATCACCCTCTCCAAAGAGATGTCTCCAAAGACTGATAAAGAGAGGGCTCGCATGGGCATTATACCCTACGCTTCGGCGGTAGGATCAATAATGTATGCGATGTTATGTACCAGACCGGATGTAGCTTACGCACTTAGTGTGGTAAGCAGGTATCAGTCTGACCCAGGTGAGAAACATTGGATAGCGGTGAAGAACATTCTCAAGTACCTGAGAAGGACTAAGGAAATGTTCTTGATTTACGGTAATAAAGACCTCCAGGTAGAGGCTTTTACCGACTCCGGCTTCCAAAGTGATAAGGATGATTCTAAATCCATTTCGGGTTTTGTGTTTACCCTCAATGGAGGAGCGGTATGTTGGAAGAGTTCCAAACAAGATACCGTTGCAGACTCAACTATGGAGGCTGAGTATATAGCTGCTAGTGAAGCCGCAAAAGAGGCTGTCTGGATGAGGAAGTTCATTTCTGAACTTCAGGTGGTTCCGTCCATTGCCAATCCAATACCTTTGTATTGCGATAACAATGGCGCTGTAGCTTTAGCGAAGGAACCAAGGTCCCATCAGAAATCCAGGAATATCTTAAGGCGGTTTCACCTGATCAGGGAGATCGTGGATCGTCGGGAGATCGAGATACGGAGAGTAGACACAAAAGACAACACGGCAGATCCATTCACCAAGGCCATTCCTCAAGTACAGTTCGAGAGGCTTTTTGAGATGTTGGGCATGCGGTACGCAAGCAACTGGATCTGGTAGAGACAGTGGGTACTCATTGCGCCAATTATAGGCCTTAGTGCAAGTGGGAGATTGTTGGATATATATGCCCTAGAGGCCTACATTGTATAGGATGCTTGGGATATGTATGTACATGACAGTCTTGCTTGATATGATAGTACGCTATTTGGTTTGACTTTGTCTTAACGTATAATATACTTTACTTGGTATTTATATATATATGTTGATAAAGCCCATAGGGTGTTTGTCTGACTACCGGCGTTGTGATGGCAGTCATACTAGTGGGAGCTGGATAGTCAATAGGCACACCCTTAGATGTCCCTGGTCGCAGGAGTATCGAGATTGGGCATCGATACTCTGGAGTAGACTAGTGTATACATATCTAGACCCTGATAAGGGGCAATGGATTGGTCCCGCAACCATTGGTGGTGTTCACCTAAGATTGTATACAGATGCTCACTGGGTGTGAGTACACCGGACAGGACTCGCCGAGAACTGACTGGATGGTATTATACCTAATGTCAGATAGCAGTTCTCAGGTGACATGTGTGCAGATAGTCCGTTGACTTAAGGTCATCATTTGTCTCGTGTGAGTTCCCACTGTGCTTTGATTATTACCCTACCACGGCTCAAAGGAGTCGTGCAAACAGGTTTCAGTTGGGCACAGTCCCGAGCCACATGGAGGCAGTGAGCGACTGTTAGGGATTCGTCTCTCCCGGTATAGGGAGTTGATATCGCACTGTGGTCGTTTGGTCATTACCATAAGTCCCTGGCCAGGGCTGATTGAGAATTACTGATGGAATGATCAGTAGATTCTCGGGTGGTCTTGAACCATACCGACACGACTTGTACAGTTATTAGGGGTCTGACGTCCACCACCTCCCTAGACCATACATGCGATACTCTTAGACGAACAGACCGGACTGCGCGGATATTGTCACAGACAGGCTCAGTAGGATTTCAGATGGGTTACCTCATCAGCTTTCTTATCGACAACTACTTGGGGACCGTTACGTACAGCTAGTGCCGCTTGCGGTCTGTGGTTAAACCCACTGCCAGCGTAGTAGTCGAGTCTTTAGAGTCCCACACAGAGATTTCCCAAACCCAGGCGAAAAGATATAGAGGTCGTATGGTTTTACGACAAAGGTTCGGACGCATACGTGCTTGAAAGCACGTACGACATTCGGACAGTTTTTTTACTAGCCGGCTTTGGTTTAAGCCAGATTCTAGTATCAGGTTATTGGATTTATACAGTCTAAAGTTTTTCCGTGTTTTTACGGATGAGAGGGGCGTTCTCGTAATTTTCCGAGAAGCTTCTAGAAGGATGTGACATGGAGGGAGAGGTGGCATTTTCATTTAATGAATTAGTGACTCATTGTGAGTGATTCATCATGTCATTAATGCATTATTAAATGCTTAATGACTCACATAATGAATCACCCACTTGCATTAATGAAACATGATGAATAATCTCTTATTATTCATTTCTTTTAATTCATTATGTTTCATATATCTAGTGAGAAGCTTTTTCATTTCATATATTATTATCATTATCATCTTCTCACTCTCTCTCTTCAAGCTCTCTTTCCTTCACCAAAGCCTAATCCTACCCCTCATGAGTTGAGAACAAGGATTAGGAAAGACTAATTACTCCATAACCTATCTCTACATCACCTTAGCTACTCTATTTAGCAACTAGAGAAACTAAGTAACCTCAAGTTTAGAGGTTATAGCTTGGATTAGGGTTCTCGGGTGGATCGTCTATCACGGAAGAAAGCCGAAGAGGACGTGGAGATCCAAAGAGGCCGTAGATAACATTAAGACGAAGGACTAGAACCGTTTGGTATAATCTCTTAACATAGTAGTTTAGAACTCTATAGCTTTTGTTAAAACTTGTTTAGCAAACGATTCATACGGTTTATCGATGTTTGATCATAGAACAAGATTGTTATTCATATTTCCGCCTCCCCATAAGTATTGGGGTGTTGAACATCGACTTACAATAAATACCATCGTCGGTATATCCTCCTTCAAATTCGAGAAGGTGTCGGTGCTTCCAATGCTAGCAGCGCAAGATATCTACTTGCCTCTTGCTCACGGTCTGGCGTCCTCTGTCTCTGGGTCCTTATCTTCTCTGTGGATTACCAATCTCGCGATCCATCGGCTCATCGGCCCTGTCAGGTGTGCTGACAGGAACGATTACGTCCTGGAACTTCTCTGGTCATCTCTCGGTCAATCCTCACGACCACTCGTAAAGCAGCACGTCACTGGCGCCGACCTCTGGTCCTCTGAATAGACATCATACTTCTGCGCCCGGGTGCAAATCTTATCGCAACAGTGTCCCATCACATGACATTCGAATGATGTCGAATCATCCGATCGATTTGTCAAAACCTCATAATCCCCTAAGAGCTCAACATCTTGGGTATAGTTTAATAGTATCGAGTACATACCACAGCATCGGTGGTCCAACCGTAGAAGGGCAAACCCAAGCCTTACTAATGGCACCGCGGAACTGCCGCAAACCCTAAGGTTCAAAGGCTTTCACACGGTCATTATATCGAGTTAGGGTTTCATTCTTCTAGAGGGTCCATAGAATCTCTTGCATGTCTTTCCGAATACTTTAAACTTGGAAAATGGGCTCCCGACATTCGATCATCTCCATCGACTCTCAACGAATTTACGTGAAGTCGTCTCTAGCTGGAATCGATCTATCTGATGACCTCGCATCGGGGTAAGCGAACGAACCACATGTCCTAGTCATTCATCCTTGGTGACTAGCGACCTTGCATCATATTTTGAAGTATATACTTGATCGCACGCCGATGGCGTGTCGGATGTTCAAAGAATTTAAGTGTAACCGCGATCAGGACGGTGTCGCTTTGCAGCTAGCCGGTTGAGCACGGGTCGGTTCACAGGGAGATGGTGGTATCTTACCTTCTTGTCTTAGACGAGCCAATAAAGAATCTGTATGTTTGTTTGATCTAACCTATGTGTTTATTTGCAAGTATAAAGTTGTTAAGAAGAAAATACGAGATTGTAAGCGAAAGAAATCCGTACTCAAAACCTTTGAGCCGAGTCTTAACCAATTGAAGCTAAGCAATTGGCAACAACGTGGATTAGGGGATTTAAGCGCGGTATTCGTGGAATACGGCTTATTTACCCTTGTCCTTCCGTTCTTGTCTCTTGCTTTCGCCTCCGGCCAAACCGAACGCAACCGGTCGCGGTTAGGAATCACCGTTACCTTGTTAGGGTAGGGTGCCTAACGGAGCGCTTGCGTATGGTTTGGGCGGAGTTCAATGGAAAATAACGGGAAAAGGAAATGGGCAAAGAAAACTTAACTTATAATACCGTATTTTACCTTAACAACAATAATTACATTCATTCACAAAAGAGAACCAAAAAGAGAGAACAAAAAGAAAAGAACAAAGAAAAGAAAAGATTACAAGTATTAAAGGCATGAATAAAATTGCAAGTAATTAAAGTGCATGGAAATAAATTGCAAGTAATAAAAGACAAGAATGAAAAATGCAAGAAAGTAATTACAAGAACCATAGAACTCAAAACAAGTATGGGATCAATAGCCAACCCTTAAACTTGCAAGCTCAATCAAGAGGTTGCAAGATCAAGGGAAGGGTAGAGAACGCATGTGAATTGAAGCGCTAAGGCGAGAACGAAATGATACAACCCCTTGAGACCAATGACCAAAACTTAAACTTGCAAGCTCACTTAAGAGGTTGCAAGATCAAGTTAAGATAGAGAGCTCAAGGGGGAAGCTAAACAAAAAGGATAATACAAAAAACCTTCATCTTTATTCACATCCACAAAAAAGCTTCTCACTTACAATTTCATGGAAGAGGAATGAAGAAGAAGAAGAAAAAGAACTAAAACTACAAAAGAAAGAGGAACAAAAGAATGACCCTTGGCTTGGCTCAGATCTGCTGTATTTATAGGCAGGGAGTTGAAGATCTAGGGCAACCATCAGCCCATAAATGAAGTACCAAAAATACCCCCAAAAGACGACAAAATGAGGCCACAGTACGGCCGCGTTTCCGCGGCCAATACCCCCTATTGGCCGCGGAAACGCTATTGGCCGCGGAAACGCGGCTCCCTTGGTGAGTTGGGCAGTGGGTTTTGGTCCTAGTCCCTGGTTTGCTGTCCCCTGTTGTCTGGTACATGTAGTTTCTGAAAATACTTTCACATTTCTTCCAGAATTTCTGTTGAGGAAAGGTGGACTTTTGTGGATGCTTTTGTCATGATTGCCTCGAGCTCCGCGTAGATTTCTTGGAATTTGTTGTTGCCATTGAGCCTTGTGCATGAAGGTGACATTGATTTGACATTTTGTCTTCCTAAACTGGTATCTGGCAACATACGGATGACGAGCGGAGACCGTGTTTTCTCAGTGGTTGGCAGGAACCTGGATTTTGTCGTGTTTTCCATGAATTTCACCGTTTTAGAACCGAGAACCTGTATCCTGTAAATATGTAACAAACACGGATTAAAAGTACCTACCTATAAACAACCGAGCGTAAGAATGGGCGGTATAAAATGCAGTATTCTGTGATGAACAAATACCCCCAAACTTAACTTTTGCTCGTCCCGAGCAAAACCAATTATTCACTAAAATAAAATTATAACCGCACTTTCGCAGGGAACGCGATTGCACTGAGCGCGTGCAACAAGCCGTTAAACCTCTAGGTGTCCCTAGTAGGAGGAGTGTTGTCTCCTGAGGGTTTTCAGCGGATACTACCCACAAAATCCCGTCAAGCTAGTGTCATAAGTTAATGTTGATTCTACTCCTACAGTTTAGTATTTACGTTAGAAACTCTATCATCCTAAGTTAGAAATATCCAACCCTTATTTTTCACACCTCCTTTCTATTTAACCTTAGATCTCCTGAGTTTTCCTTCTAAAGTGCGGCCTCAAATCAGGGATTTTTATCAACTTTACAGAAAACACAAGTCTTATTCTTTATTTCTATCTTTTATTCAAACATCGATTGTATACCCCTACGTGTGTGTATATTTGCACCCCTACACTCAATAATTCAATTCAAGCTATAATACCCTTGCCCTAATACCTAATATTACTTCTTTTCATTAAGGATGGACGGATTTGCTCACACACCTTTTATGCGACTATTAATGCTTCCTGAGGCACTAACGGCCGATTACTGAATGTGTGAACTTAAAGCGTAAATAGCAGTTTCCAGGTCTTGACTTTATTCTATTTTTCTTTTTTTTTTCTTTTTCTTTTTTTTTCTTTTTCAAGACCGGATATATTTTTCAATATGCTCTTTTGGTGTTTAGCTTTAAATACCGTTTTTTCTTTCATACTAGGCTTTCAGGCAAGAGTATTTCTAGGTATCCTCTACTATCCCAAGTTTCAAGGTGCGTGTAAGTGCAGTTTGTAGGGTATATACTTTCTAAATTTGAACTCAAGAAAAGAAACTATTTTTCAGACTTATCCTTCAGTAAAGCTTCAATACTTTTCCCTCATCTTGACTTAACTCAAGAACTGAACTCAAAAATTGTAAGGACGTATACTTACCAAAGTTAGACAGAATGAGGGTTATTTTTAAGGTTTTCAATTCCTAAACCTAGAATTTAGTTATTTTTATCATATCAACTAAACTTTCGGAATAAAGATCTAAGTTACCCTATTAGCTAACTTGACGACAAAGTTTTTATATTTTTTTGGAAAATTTTTCGATTTTTATGGGTTTTTAATAAGGTATGCAAATGCAAAATATACAAATAAATGCGAAGGAAGAAAGCTTACCGAGCACACCCCCAAACTTAAACTTGACAGTGCCCTCACTGTCAGGCTACACCAAGAGGGTCAAAATTGCCGGCGCTCCCTAAAAACAAATTATATACAAAACAAAAAGGAAAACAAAAGTATATACAAAAAAGTGTCCCCCCCAAACTTAAGTAAAACAGTGTTTCCACTGTTAAGCGTTTGAAGTTCAGGATTAGGGGGGAAAGAGAACAGTATCAAGCTATACAAGGCCTTACACAGGCCAAAAGTGAGTACCAACCATTCAAAGATTTTATCTCGATAAAGCAGTGGCTGGTGAAAGAAGGCGTAGAGAAAAGAGATGGAGAATACGCGAGACCGTATGGAGATAGAAGTGGTATACGGTCTCGGTATATGAGAGGAAGAAGAATGGCGAAAGGGAAAAAGAAGTGGAATACGAACTTGAGGGTGCAAATGGAGTAAATAGATTAGCACAATTTGTGATGACCGATGTGTGAAAAGTGATTGTGCTGATATATTTACTCGTCGAGAAATTGGGTCGAATCCCTCAAGATTCGTAAGAAACCATGGGTACGCCGAACTTGGTAGACCAGATATATGAAATGAAAGTGAGACAGGTTCTTGCAAGGTCGGAACGATGGAAAGGATGGAGGGAAGTGGTCGAGGAAGGTTATCGGTTAAAGGTTCAGGAGGGTGTACACAGTCAGTGGAAGGAACAGGATGAATTGACAAATCCGACTCTTCATCTAGAACTGTTTCATCCTCAAGAATATCCTCAAAATTCTCCTCAAAGTTAAGCTCATCCATGCATATTTCATCAAAGTCCAGACGCATATGGGGTTCGGAAAAAACATTTAATGACTCGGGATGATGATTTGAAGAGACAAACTCAGCCAAATCTACGGGTTCATCATCCAAAATATCCCCAGCGTCAATATCCTCAATCAAGTGAAAATCAAGATTCTCTGACACCTCATCAAAAGCATGGATATTAATTGATTCTAGTTCTAAGATATAGGTGTAGAGGTCAAAAGGATTATGTATGGTTTCACTTGGAAAGGACCCTTCACAATCGGGCAAATCAAACACTACGAAGTCGCACAACTCATTCATCATTCTATCTTCAACTGATAATTCATTCGGGACACTTGATAGACTTTCAACACAGGAGTTGTGGGATTCAATTTGAAACGGGTAGGTTTGATTTGGAAGGGGGTACAGCTCACTCTCTCCACTCAAATTCACAGCCTGTCCGACCGCCTCTTCATACATTGAAAAATTAGGAGCTAGTTGGAAACTAGCTACCGGGTCACTAGGTTGTATGAGGGTGGCCATGGACGCATTCAAATCCATCATCTGTTGGCTTGACGCTACCCTAAAATCTTCCAAGGATTGTTCAAGACTAGACATTGGTTGTGAAGGGGTTTCAGTAAAAGATTCGAAGTTGTTTGGATACTGAAAATTCCCAAAAGGCTGTTCTGAAGCTATGTCTAGGGAAGGTGCAAAAGTAGGGTAGGATTGGTAGGAATTGAATGGCTGGACAGGAGTGGGATCAACATTGGGATAAGAAAGTGAATGGAATTGTTGATCCCAAGAATTTGAAGCGGTGAAAGGAGTGAAAGATCGGCTACGGGATTGTTCGATACGTTCAGCGATGGACAAAGGACGGCTTGCAGAAGGGGTATCAACATAAGCGGGTGCGGGAGGTTGAAAAGGTTGATACAAAGTGGAATGAGGAGTGCAAGTGTTTGTCCTAGACGCTGCTATGCGATCTTTCAGTGAAATTTTGGGCATGGAGGGGTCGTTCGATGTTCGGCCAAAGCAAGAACCGTAAGAAGTAATGTCTGGTTGTGGGTACCAAAGTTCGGCAAGAGTTTTGCGAGGTGGAGTACCCATGATATGAAGAGAGAAAGAGAGAAAGGCAGAGAAAAGGAGGGGAAAAAGAATGTGATAATTTTTTTTTTTAAGTTTATATATTAACAAAAGAATAAAAAACAATATGGACAAAAACAATCACGACGCAAAAATACCACACACCTAATCGTTCTAGGGTTCACCTAGGTCAACTAGACCTGCTCCAGAACTTGATTGTCGAAGTAAAACTGCGTCGAGAAACATGCTCAAGATACACTGATCACGAGGCCAGGTAAGTGCAGAGATAAGGGGAGGTTTTCCAACGCTTTCGCGAAGTTCCTTAATTAAATAACCCTTTCTCTTTTGGCGGTTTCGCCGTTAACACTTTCCTAGACACCCCGTAAACAATATACCGTTAAGCAAGGTTCTAAACACAGTTAACTTCTCCTAGTGAGCGCGAAGTCCTTAAGGCTTAAAGTCTAGTTTCTTTTAAATTTTGTGCGGGTAAACGTTATGCTTAAGTTCGTGATTTGTGGGCCACGGAAAAGGTGATGAAATCCTTTACCGTATGTTGTGGGGTTCGCTTGCCCTTAAGTCCGTATTAATGTATGCAATGCGCAATTCAAAAATTCTATAAAGAATCAAACAATCGTTTTTTAGTTTAAGCGCGGCGCTGCAACAAATACGGGTTAGTCAATTTTTTTAGCGTTTGCTAGCGAACTTGCAAAGAATCCTGCAAAGAATAGTCTATTGGATGCGTCGGATTTGAGAAGAAGGTGTTAGTAGAATACGTACCGTTAAGTTTTGGGTTAGGAAACCCCCGTTGAATCAAATCCGGTAGGCTTGAAAGGTTCGCTTGCGCGGGTCAAACTACCCGGATCTTTGGCACTGTACCTTGCAATCACCTTAGACTTGAATGTACACTTTGCTCCCCACAATCGCAGTTTGCAAATACGCAAAAAGCTGCACACTTGCCCACAAAAATTATCAAAAAAAAAAAAAAGATTTTTTTTTTATATTTTTAAATATATACAAAAAAGAATATTAACCCGAATACAAGAAAGAAAATACGCTACCGTCTCCCCGGCAACGGCGCCATTTGATCGCACGCCGATGGCGTGTCGGATGTTCAAAGAATTTAAGTGTAACCGCGATCAGGACGGTGTCGCTTTGCAGCTAGCCGGTTGAGCACGGGTCGGTCCACAGGGAGATGGTGGTATCTTACCTTCTTGTCTTAGACGAGCCAATAAAGAATCTGTATGTTTGTTTGATCTAACCTATGTGTTTATTTGCAAGTATAAAGTTGTTAAGAAGAAAATACGAGATTGTAAGCGAAAGAAATCCGTACTCAAAACCTTTGAGCCGAGTCTTAACCAATTGAAGCTAAGCAATTGGCAACAACGTGGATTAGGGGATTTAAGCACGGTATTCGTGGAATACGGCTTATTTACCCTTGTACTTCCGTTCTTGTCTCTTGCTTTCGCCTCCGGCCAAACCGAACGCAACCGGTCGCGGTTAGGAATCACCGTTACCTTGTTAGGGTATGGTGCCTAACGGAGCGCTTGCGTATGGTTTGGGCGGAGTTCAATGGAAAATAACGGGAAAAGGAAATGGGCAAAGAAAACTTAACTTATAATACCGTATTTTACCTTAACAACAATAATTACATTCATTCACAAAAGAGAACCAAAAAGAGAGAACAAAAAGAAAAGAACAAAGAAAAGAAAAGATTACAAGTATTAAAGGCATGAATAAAATTGCAAGTAATTAAAGTGCATGGAAATAAATTGCAAGTAATAAAAGACAAGAATGAAAAATGCAAGAAAGTAATTACAAGAACCATCGAACTCAAAACAAGCATGGGATCAATAGCCAACCCTTAAACTTGCAAGCTCAATCAAGAGGTTGCAAGATCAAGGGAAGGATAGAGAACGCATGTGAATTGAAGCGCTAAGGCGAGAACGAAATGATACAACCCCTTGAGACCAATGACCAAAACTTAAACTTGCAAGCTCACTTAAGAGGTTGCAAGATCAAGTTAAGGTAGAGAGCTCAAGGGGGAAGCTAAACAAAAAGGATAATACAAAAAACCTTCATCTTTATTCACATCCACAAAAAAGCTTCTCACTTACAATTTCATGGAAGAGGAATGAAGAAGAAGAAGAAAAAGAACTAAAACTACAAAAGAAAGAGGAACAAAAGAATGACCCTTGGCTTGGCTCAGATCTGCTGTATTTATAGGCAGGGAGTTGAAGATCTAGGGCAACCATCAGCCCATAAATGAAGTACCAAAAATACCCCCAAAAGACGACAAAATGAGGCCACAGTACGGCCGCGTTTCCGCGGCCAATACCCCCTATTGGCCGCGGAAACGCGGCTCCCTTGGTGAGTTGGGCAGTGGGTTTTGGTCCTAGTCCCTGGTTTGCTGTCCCCTGTTGTCTGGTACATGTAGTTTCTGAAAATACTTTCACATTTCTTCCAGAATTTCTGTTGAGGAAAGGTGGACTTTTGTGGATGCTTTTGTCATGATTGCCTCGAGCTCCGCGTAGATTTCTTGGAATTTGTTGTTGCCATTGAGCCTTGTGCATGAAGGTGACATTGATTTGACATTTTGTCTTCCTAAACTGGTATCTGGCAACATACGGATGACGAGCGGAGACCGTGTTTTCTCAGTGGTTGGCAGGAACCCGGATTTTGTCGTGTTTTCCATGAATTTCACCGTTTTAGAACCGAGAACCTGTATCCTGCAAATATGTAACAAACACGGATTAAAAGTACCTACCTATAAACAACCGAGCGTAAGAATGGGCGGTATAAAATGCAGTATTCTGTGATGAACAATACTCATGCCGCAGTAGCTCCAACATCTGGACGATATCTCGTTATTTGCAGCAACTACTGGCTCATTCGTCTGTACGCTGAACAGCGCCTCAATCATCCTGAGTAAGCGGTATATCAATGGTCATCACATTTTTGCTGGCCTCTATCAGTAGCCTGATCCCTTGATGCTAATCGGCACGTCCGAGAAATCTCGTAAAACGATCCGTCAAACGCCCATGGCGCGAAACACAATAAAACGAAGCCTCTATACAATCGTACGTCTCTAGGATCACGTCCTGGTCAGTCCTCTTCTGTGATGAGTTCATGCTGACATAGCTCTAGCCATAGCTCTCTCTGCCCGTGTAATCGTAGCAGCAAAATCATAACCAGTATCGATGAGGGTAGATCATAGGAATGAATATAATACTGTGCAAGGAAATGTACATCCTAAGGTTTCTTAAGCGGAGTAGCGTATCGTAAATATACCGCGGAACATACGTACGGTAAGTTACTCTACTCAAGCTACCTATTCCATCAACCAAGGGTCATCCTACGCGACGAAAGTTGGGGTATAATACCCCCTTGACTAAGTCTAAGTTCTGTAAGGTCAAGCCTAAGTTCCGTATATATAAACGCCCTAGGCTCCACATAGTCAAACTTAGACTCGAACCAAGGTTAACCTAGCGCTCTGATACTAACATTGTTATGACCCGAAATAGCCCGTGACTGGCACTTGAATCATATGAAGTCTATAGGACCCCATCTAATTCAAGTAAGCCAAAAGCCCAGAAATCTAAAACAATTTTTAGGTAATAAATAAAGGAAATAGTTTTGAGAAGTGATGAAAACGAGTTTTTAAAACCAGGGTTTTAAAATAGGTAAGCCGAATATGCATTTTAAATCTTCCATATCTTTTCTAAAAATTTCGGCAGAGTTTCCTTTGTAAATACTGGCCCCGAACGGGGTACAACATGAATAATATATATATGCACAATAAAAGGCATCCCCAAGCAGGAGCTAGCTCTTTGTCAATCGACGGTCATAACCATGCAAGCAGTATAATATACAACGCCGAAGGGCGAGGATCAAAACTCAAAAAGAAACTCAAACAGCATGAAAACCGTAATACTACAACGCGCGACTCTAAGGTCGAAATAATACATAACTGGTTTCTAAGTCTGAACAATATACAAGTTTTGGTTGATGGAATTACTAGATACAACTGAATAATACATATACAATGGTGGTTCTGATAAAAAAGAACCCACCTACCAAAGCAAATCACCCGCAACGGAGCAGTGTGCCAGAAATGCCGCCATGGAACCTGTACGGCAAAACCTGTAAGAAACTGTGGCACAACGGGGGGTGAGTTGCCAACTCGTGAATAGAAAACATCTACGAGTAGAAATCGAATGCATGACATAATCCTAGGTCAATACGATTAGATATATATCCTCAAATGAATAAGTCTGAAGCATGATAAGGTGTCAATGTAACATCTATACATGAGTATAGTGCCAAGTGATCATGCCAGTGCCTCAAGTAATAACATATCATAAATATGAGGTATATTTGCATGAATAATATGATGAAGTATCTAAATTGATATCAATACACATATATTAGCATCCCATTCCACTAATATTGGTGTAAGGGCATATATAACAGCGTCCTAATCCACTGTTATATATACATATGAGTAAAAAGAAATATCATGAAACCAATGTGTCAAGCATCGACACAGAAATAATGATCTATCAGGTGCTGTCACCGCGACTGGCCCTGATAGGTACGTATCATACGCTATCTCGAAAACCCGAGTGCCCAGCTTCGACCCTCGAATTTTGACGTATCCCTACGTACATAACTCCGGTCGGTATCCCCACGATAACCGCCGAGTCATAGGTAATGTCACCGGACGCTATGTTTCCCATGCCGGGCTCATCGGCGTGGTGCATCGACATCCCTTTCTTGCCCCGGGGTACCTCCGGGCCCCACCATGTACCCTCATACGGCCTCGACGCCTCCTCGCATGGGGTATATATATATCAGAACCGATAAAACTCATGGTGGATGCTGAAATATCATATCAAGGGTAACCGGGATTTTAAAACATTTACATAATCTCTTTGAAGTACCCACGTTTCCCAAATCCAGAAATATCATGGAAACAACATATCTCAATGCGTATAATCAAAAGTATGATGTATGCGACATGTAAAAGGAATGCAAGAATATCAGTATATCATGCAACATGGAATAGAAATATGCACATATTGAGGAAACCGCTCTTTTAAAATGAATCAGTTTGAAGGAGTATCTTGCGGTTCCCAAATCTCTAATCAAGCCAGAATCATCTGTGTATGTGCGAATACGTATGAATATACAGTATACAGATACATAAGTATGCCATGCAAGGGTCATATCCTGAATGCAACAGTACTACAGTGTAGTGACATGGCAATTATCGATGATGAAGCGTGTGAGCCGGCAAGCAGTGTACGTGGAACATACGCATCATCGATAATGGTGCTGGTGTCCTAACAGCATGATTGTAATATAGCAATAAACACATTTACACATGCAAAGCGATGCAAATAGCATGAATATGCGGAAATCAAATAATCAACGCAACAATGAAGAATCTATATCAATATGTATATGTCATGCAGTTATGACATTTGAAATAAGACGAATCAGGGTTTTTAGTAAAATAAGGGCTACGGTGTTTTAAGAAAAGATGCGCCTTTTGAAAATATCCGTAGAATCAATTTGCCTGTCTTTAAAATACTCTCGATTCGTTAGTTTTTTTGAAATAGGTATGACTCGGGTCTAGTCTAACAACTACTATGCAAACTATAGATCTAACTATCAAGTCAATCGGAAGGGGTATGGAAACCACCCAAATCTGAGTCGATATAAATATGAATATAATTATAATAGTCGGTGATCCCGCCTTAATAGTATTGCGTATGATACAGTATATCAAATGACATCCTCGAGTCATGAGTGCAGATATATCATCAATATATAGCTCGTACGTAAATCCGTCGTACGGCATCCCAAATCTGGGTACGGGTCAATATCACAGTCATCTCATCAATTATCTGGTATCCTTATCATCATCTCTCATGATCTGGGGTACTGATCTAAGTCTAGTACAAATCGATACCATCTATAAAAGTATGAATGCGTGTATGAAACACACATCCAAAGGCCCGCTAAAAATCACATGTCGTATCCCAAATACGAATCATATCATATCACCGATCTCATGGCACTATGCCCAATATCATCGACTCATCTCCAATGTCATCCACTATCCTTATCATCACAGTATAAGTATAGCAATAAGCGTGCGTGTGCGTGTGGGTGTAAACCTATTCTAGGGTTCGCAACTAGGAACTATACTAGTTTACTTCTATGCCCTAATCTAACCATAGTACATCTAATCTTAATATCCACGACACACTATAAGCTATCATATATATATATACGCATATATAGTATACCAACTTCGGATTGCGGGGGTGCTATACGCCATCCACCCGACTTTCCCCGTAGATATAATCTACTCACCTGATCTTCATTTGTCGACATCGCCACACGCTTGCTTGTCGTTCCGAAGTCTTCATGGGGTACCTACACATCAACATATCGTAAATACGTAGTAAAATCAAATCAAAACCAAAACGATACACTAAGGCCTATAGGTTAGAACCTATAGACTACGCATTAAAAATCATCGAACAATCCTCGATATCGTCGTAAAAACGCCAAGTAATCGAGGTAAAACGCAATACGCAAATCCAGAATTCAAAATACGGAATACGGAAACACAAATCAAAACAGCAACTTAGGAAAAGGGCTCCAGATTCTACCCTAGGTCAAATTGGACAATTTTGCACATGCCAGGGGTCTAATCTATAGATGTAGGAGCTACAGAACCAAAACGAGGCAAATCAACCCTGGTCTGGCCGCAATTTGAGGCCAGAATGGATTTATTTGCGGCCGAGTCAGGGAGTTAGGGGCTGGGGTCTTGGGTCTTGCTTCCTGGGTGCCTGCACATCTCACTGTCAATCCAAAAAAATTTTCAGAGTCTCGGGGTGATAGCAGATCTCATATAACCTTCACAGATTCCACAAATCTTCCGATATCGGTTTCTAAATCCGTATTCCGGGTTTCAAGTCTCAGGTTTGGGTCTTAATTCTAGCACTAGGGGGTTTGTGTGTCTCTACTGAGTTCAATTCCACAACACAACTCTCAATTTCCCATAAACCCTAATTAGAATTTTCTAAGTCCACAAAATCTCACAATATCGGTTCTATCATGACATGGGGGTATAAGTAATGGGAAAACTAAGCCAGTGTTTCAGAAAATATCTTATTTGGCAACTCAAGAATTTTCTTGAGTTGCCCCAAGTGGCCAAAATCCTTGCTTTCTTGGTCCAATGTGTTTGTCTTGAGCTTGTGCATCTTTTTAGTGAAATGGGAGTGGGGTTTTGAAGTATTTTTGGATGTGTTTTGAGGAGTTGAAGAGGGGATGAAGGTGAAGGAAGCGGCAGCAGCAGCAAGTGAAGGAGAGGGAGAGAAATGAGTGTTGGAAACATGAGAGAATGGCCAAGTCCAAGTCAAGGCGAACCCTCCCTTTCTTTCTCTTCACCATACCTCAATATTCTATTCTATCCCTTTTTCTATTTTTTCTTTAACCCAATTTCCTTCTCACACCAATAGTAACCCCAAAACAACATGGTAGAAATGCACAAGTGTTAAAAAAAAGATATGGTGCATGTTTGCACAAAACCCGCTTAAAATCCGATTAGCGATTTTTAATTGTGATTAACACAAAATTAGCATATAATTAATTATAAAAACTTAAAAATTGCATAATTCGCATAAAAAAACCTCTTTTAAATAATTTCCATAATTTTCTAATTTTTTTTTCCAATTTATCGGTATTTAATTATACCGAAATATTAAAATATTCATTAAAATAATATTAAATTATAAAAATTCCCAAAAAATATATTTTATTTTTTTGAAATGTTACAGCAAATCTCAGAAATCGATCAATATCATGTACAAATTACGTTTGACCGACGGACCAACTCCAAACTAATTCTCAAGTGTTCGTCTAGTGGTTAACGTGTGTGGCGACACCCCAAAACCAACCCAGGTGCAGCAGCTACACAAGATCACGAACCTTGTCGGATAACGTAACACGCGTATGCAAAACACTAAATTATAGCAAAGTGATCCCAGATTTTGTATACTGTCAAAACTCAAAAATCAAATAGTACCAAACACCTCTAAACACCTGCAGACATCTACCCCTACAAAAACTAAACCCCAACTCCCCCAAATAGCCAAGGTTGCCAGATTTCTATACATGTCGCCGGCCAAATCCGAGCCCGTGGGGTTCGTGCTTCAGGTGAATACTTAGGGTCACTAGTACATCACTACTACACTGCTAGATTTTACAGTAAAATTCCCAGGTCATAGCAGATCACAGAGACTCCAATATGACACTTAAAATACGATATTTTCACAAAACACTAGCTTTAGTGTTCTAGACCACAACTACAAGGCATCACAACAATATAAATACCTAATTAACAGTTAGAGGTCATTACCTACCCACTCATGCTTAAAAATCCAATCTTTCCAAGCTCCAAGGTAACCTAGTGGCTAAATATGACATGTGAAGTGTTTTCCATGGTGCTTAATGAAGTTTTGCAAGGATTTATTGAAGGGATAGTGAGGGTTCAGTTTGAGAGTTGAGAAGATGAACAAAAATTGAGAATGAGAGAGTGAGAGATGATAATGATGAGAGGTGAGTGTAGGGTGAGTCTTAAACTTACACTCACTCTCTCCCTCTCCTCATCAATGCTCTCATTAAAGCCTTCATTAAAGCTTCCACGACTCACCTAGCCACCTCTCTCTCCATCCAAAACAAAGATATTTCTCACACAAATATCTAAGGCAAGGTTAATTTAGGACATGGATTCGCATAAGGTGTCATGGTCACTTAACAAGATTAACACTAACTAACCCCCACATTAACATGCACACGTGTGTGCAAGCCATAACAATTAATATTAAAATATTAATTAATTGTTATAAAACGTGAGGAAACCGATTTGGTAAACTTTTCCTTAAAACCTGTCACGCCCCGCTTCCCAGAGTACGCTAAGATAGGCACGTGACATAGCCAACCATGCTACCTGTGGATAGGAAATATCCTTCCAAAGTCACATTACGGTTGTAGAGATATCAAGAACAATAATAAACTATCTAAAACATGTCCATAAGCCAGAATAAAACGAGTCAAGAATAAAGTAATGCGGAAGCAAAAGATCCAATACAAGAATAAACTGGAATGTACGTCTCATAATGCGGGCTCACATCAGGAATAAAAATACCGAAAGTAAAATGGACTAACTACTAACAAGTCCTCACTGCTCAGCCTGCTGACTGAAATACTCCTGCTCGGCCTGTAGCGAAGGTAAAGAATCTGGGCCATGCAAAACCCAGACGTCAGTGCGTCATAACATCAAGCAATAATATAAACAGGGATAGCAAGACATGCAGGTATGATCATGAACCGTAAAACAACGATATAAATAAGGACAGCGAAGGGTAGTGTGAAGTGAGTAATCTAAACTGGTCCACTGTGTTAATTAATCTCAATTCTTTGAAATCAATTTGATGAATCATCGATGTAACTCAATAGTATCCCGTGCGTGCCTGGGATCACGGTCTATGATTTTCGGGCTGAATCCGAGATGTGCCGCAAGGCAGTAAAGGGTAGTAGGTAATGACGAGTGATGTCAGTAGCATCACCCCGGGGCTGGCCTAGCCCGTAAGACTGATCAGTAAAGGTATCGAACTGTCGAGTTACAAGTCAGGTTTTATCATTGATTTCCCCATACCCCCAAGTTATATATGTTCAAGTCAAGTATTAAATAATCTGGAGTTAATGCCAACACAAGATCAGGCAGGTACAGGTTTGTCTGAATAGACAACAGGAAATGTCCGTAAGGACAACAGGTCAGGTTTGTTGGCATTAGTAACAAGATCAGGTAACAGAGAAAGCCATGGTACCTCAGGTCAAGTCAGGTAATATATATGTATCATGTCATGTCAAGAAGTGCACGGTATCATGTCGTGCCAAGTAATGGTATATCAAGTCATGTCAGGGATGCACAAATGTCACGTGGGTGCTCATAATCAAACTATAATAGCATGGGTAAACCAAAACAAGTATAGGGTACTAATGGAACAATAAAATGGAACATTGTAATGTGGTATGCAAATAGGTACAGATTAAAACATATGGATGCACGGTTATCGATTTGAGTTAGGGTTATGGTTCCAACACTAATTAAATACACTTTATCAAATATGGAATGTTAAAATCTCATTATTATGTGTTAAATGATCTAGGGATGCAATTGTATATATAATAGGCTAAATGGATGCAAACGGGTGTCCGGCAGGTTATAAACTATTAAAATGGTATTATGGGCTATGCAACCAAGCACCATGTGATATAAATATGGACGTGGGTACAATGTATTGTAACCTAATATGCAACATGATATATTTCAGGTTCTAGATCTAAAATGATACACACGGAACATCGAAATGTAATATGGGACACTAGATTTAAACAACAGATTTAATATGCCTTTAAATAAGTATAATATAATATAGATAGCATGTAGAAAGTTTTACTTGCCTCGATGGATCAAGAAACGGGTATACGGAATGTCACACGTCGGCGGGAAAAGTCGCGACGGGCTCACGGTACATGGAACGGATCCAAACAACGCACAAGGTGATCACACGGGTCAGGTACGCTCGCTGGGTCGTCGGGATCGTCGTCGGCACGACCGGATTCCGGCAATCTAAAATCGCAGTGAACCTTTATAGCAAGAAAGAAAAGAAAGAATGAAGAAAAGGAAGAGAAGAAGTGGTTGAGCAGAAGGTAAGCTCACTGTGATTCAGAGAAGAGTCGTGAGGTGTCAACGGCGTCGACGTGGCTCCGGCTATGTGATCTACAGAGGACAGCGGGCATCATAAGAAAAAAACCGAAGAAAGAAAAGAAAAGAAAGGAAGAAGAGAGAAGGAGAGGAGAGGGAGTGCAGGGCTCACTTGGGGGTGCAAGGAGTCGAGAAGAAAAGAACGAGATCACTGGCGCCGATCAACTCCGGCGTTGCGAGGCGTGTAGGGGTTCTCGGCTGTTCTCGGGTGCGTGTGAGGGCTCGGGGAAGAGAAGAGATGGAGGCGGAGGCGATGAGGGTGAGGAGGCGACGAGGTCGGGAATGGCGTCGTCGGTGTTTTGCGTGATGGCGAGGTGGAGGCGGCGGCTAGGGTTTTAGTTTTGGTTATGTTTGTTTAAAAAAAAAGAAGGAGAAGGGAAAAATTTTATATAGAGAGGGAGAGAGAAAGAATATACGAGAGGAGAGAGAGAGGGATTCTGAGAGAGAGAGAGGGATTCTGAGAGATCGAGAGGTGAGAGAGAAGGAGTGGTGAATAGGAAGGAGAGAGAAATTTGGATTTTTGTGGGCGAAAGAGAGAGAAAGGGGTAGCGCGGGGGGAGAGAGAGAGAAACGTGTGGGCCAGGGGAAAGAAGGAGAGAGCTGGGGTTAGGAGTTAGGATTTGATTTTTATAAAATTTTTAAAAAAGATTTAAATTGGTTTCGCAAAATATTCTGAGCTGTTTAAAAAAATATATTATAATTAAATTTAAAATTTAAATATTTGAATTTTTAGCGGTATATAAAATATTTCAAAATGCGCCCGGGTCGGGTCTAAAAATTTAGATTTAAAATACGAAAATTATATGTAACTTCCAAATTTTAAAATGAATGATTAGGTAACGAAAATGCATACCCCCAAGAACGGACGCACGTATGTGCGCGTAGCCATCCAAACACATCTGTTTCACTGAACGGGACGAGAACAATATGCGCGGATGCTACCACGGGGTTAGGGGTATCATGCAGGCTAAGAAATGCAATTTTAATTTATTTTACGTGATCTAAAATGTTATATGATAAAATGTGCGATGCCAAATAAAAGTCAATATGCAGTATACAAAAGATGGATGTGTCTATGTAACAAGCCAGGGTAATCTATAAATATGAATCAACAGGTTCAAGCAAGCGGGTCGGGTCGAATGCAGAGTAAATGTAAAATTATTATTCGCACCCAAACACAATAAATAAATAAAATACTACAGATAAATAAATACGGAAACAGAATTTGGTATAACTGAACTCGGTTGTTACATTTTACCCAACTACAAAAGAATTTCGTCTTCGAAATTCTAAGAACAAGAAAGGATAAACAAACAACAAATTACAAGAATAGATGTGCAAACTTCTGCCGGATTTCATCTTCTCGTTCCCAAGTTGATTCTCCATGTGAGCGGTTTCCCTAAGAAACAACTACAAGAGGGATAACTTTGTTCTTAAGAACTTTTTCTCTTCGATCCACAATCGATATTGGTCGCTCCTCAAAAGTCAAATCTTCTCGGACAGTCAGCTCCGAATGATCCAGCACGTGTGTTTCATCTCGAACATATTTACGGAGTTGAGATACATGAAACACGTCATGAACATTCTCCAAGGATTGCGGTAACGCCAATCGATAAGCCACTTCTCCAACACGTTCCAAGATCTCAAAAGGTCCAACGAATCGAGGACTAAGTTTTCCTCGACTTCCGAAACGGATCACCCCTCTTGTCGGTGATATCTTCAAGAATACCAAATCACCCACGGCGAATTCTAGAGATCTTCTCGACGTATCTGCCCAACTCTTTTGTCAGTCTTGTGCTGCTTTCATATGATTCCGGATAGTGTTAACCTTCTCAACTGTTTGCACTACCAAATCCGGTCCCAACAATCTTCGTTCACCAACATCGTCCCAACAAATAGGTAAACGACACTTACGACCATATAAAGCTTCGAATGGAGCCATCTGAATAGTCGCCTGGAAACTGTTATTGTAAGAAAACTCCACTAAATGTAGATGATCCTCCCATGAACCCTTGAAGTCTAACATGCAAGCTCTCAACATGTCTTCAAGAGTTTGGATCGTTCTCTCCGACTGGCCATCTGTCTGAGGATGATAAGCTGTGCTAAATTTCAATCGAGTCCCCAAACTTCCCTGTAAGCTCCTCCAAAAGTGTGATAAGAAACGAGTGTCACGGCCGGACACGATGCTCACCGGTACTCCATGCAATCTTACAATCTCCTGCATGTACCGTTCTGCCAAAGTTTCTGTTGATTGACCAACTCGAAAAGGGATGAAATGAGCTGCCTTGGTCAATCGATCAACAGTCACCCAAACTGCATTGTTGCCTTTTGGACTCCGCGGTAGAGCCGTCACGAAATCCATGGTTATATGTTCCCACTTCCACTGAGGAATCGGAAGTGGTTGCAATAAACCAGCAACCCTTTGATGTTCAGTCTTAACTTGCTGACACATCAAGCACTTTGCTATAAAGCGGGAAATTTCCTGTTTCATGCCTTCCCACCAGAAATGCTATCATATATCTCGGTACATCTTCGTGCCTCCTGGATGTACAGAATATGCTGAACTGTGCGCCTCCTTCATAAGTTCTTCACGAATATCTCCCTTTAGCACACACAAACGGCTACTATATCGCAACGAACCATTTTCATGAATTAACAAGTCCGTTCAAAGTCCAGCTTCAACCTGTTCTCAAAACTTTTGCAATCTAGGGTCCTGCAATTGCGCTGCTTTAATATTCTCGATCAACGACGACTGTACTTGCAGCTGCATCAACTGTTCCGAAGAATGTGATAGCATAATCTCCAAATCAAATCTTCGAAAGTCTTTAATAAGTTCCTTTTATGCAGTCAACATCTGAATTGCTGGCAACCGACTAAGTGCATCCGGCACAACATTAACTTTCCCCGGATGGTATTTAAGATCAAGATCGTAGTCAGCCATCAGCTCCAACCATCTACGCTGCCTCTTATTAAGCTCCTTCTGCGTGAACACATACTTCAAGCTTTTATGATCGGTGAATACCTCGACCCTTTCGCCCAATAAATAGTGTCTCCAAATCTTCAAAGCGAAAATCACAGCTGCTAGCTCCAAGTCATGAGTTGGGTAATTCTTCTCATGGGTTTTCAACTGTCTCGATGCGTATGCTATAACCTTCCCATGCTGCATCAAAACACATCCCAATCCTTTCCCAGATACGCGCTGTGAATCACCAATCCTCCGGAACTGTCTGGTACGGTCAAGATAGGAGCGGTTATCAATCTCTGCTTCAACGCCTCAAAAGCTGACGCACACTTATCCGTCCACACAAATGGTACTTCTTTGCGCGTAAGCTTGGTCAAAGGCTCTGCCAGACGAGCAAAGTTCTCCACGAACCTTCTGTAATACCCGGCAAGTCCAAGAAAGTTTCTGATCTCTGCAACGTTCTTCAGAATCGGCCAATCTCGAACTGCTGCAATCTTTTCGGGATCAACGGTGATTCCATCTCCGGACACGACATGTCCCAAAAACTTCACTTCTTGAAGCCAAAACTCGCACTTGGCATATAATTTCTCTTGTCTCAACGTCTGCAGTGCGATCTTCAAATGTTCTGCATGTTCTTCAATACTCTTCGAGTAGACCAGAATATCATCAATGAATACCACTATAACTGGTCCAAGAATAGTGAAAAGATTCGGTCCATCAAGTCCATAAATATCGCCGGTGCATTCTTTACTCCGAAGGGCATCACCAAGTACTCGTAATGTCCATACCGAGTTCGGAACGCCGTCTTGCAAATATCTTCTGTTTTAACTCGGACCTGATGATATCCGTATCGCAAGTCCAACTTCGAGAATACCCTCGCGCCACTAAGCTGCTCAAATAATTCGCCAATGTGAGGAATCGGGTACTTGTTCTTAATAATCACCCGGTTTAATTCTCGATAATCGATGCACGTCCTCCTTGTGCAATCTTTCTTCTTAACTAGAAGAACTGGAGCTCCCTAAGGCGAGTTACTGCTGCGAATCCAACCTTTCTCAAGTAATTCAGTAACCTGCTTCTTGACTTCTTCCAATTCCACTGGCGCCATTGGATAGTACGCTTTAGAAACTGGCGCTGCACCAGGAATAAATCAATCGCGAACTCCACGTCTCGCTTCGGCGGTAAACCTGATATGTCCTCGAACACGTCCATGAAATCTCGAACAACAGCTGGTGCTTCATCTCTACCAACTTCCATCGACGAAAGAACATTAGCTGTCGGCCTAGCCCTAAACTCGACTGGCCCGACAGAACTGCTTCCTCCAGTGAAGATAAACTCTGGATGTCCGGAAATCTGGAAAATTACTTTCTTTGCCCAACAATCGATGTGAGCGTGGAAAGTGCCTCGAAAATCCATTCCCAAGGCGACTTCAAAGCTGCCTGTATCAATCACCAAGAAATCTGCAAACAGCTCCCGTCCGCAAACAACAACTGCACAATCCTTACATTCTCTACTAGATATGATCTTTCCATTCCCAGTGTGTATGTCCTAACAACTAGACAGGGTCGTGCAAGCAATCGAGTGTGTAGCAATAAACTTGGACTACATAAAACAATAGGATGCACCAGAATCGAATAACGCTAATGCGGGAAAACCATGAACAAGTAGAATACCTGAAACAACTTCTCTTGAAGCCTTAGCTTCCTCAGCCGTCAGGGTAAATGCTCGAGCTTGATTGGGTCCCTGAGTCAGCAGCTTCTGTCCCTGAAACGGTTTCTGCGGTGGCTTCTGAACATCATCCTTCGTGCGTGTTAGTGTATATGCCCTAGAGGCCATTATTGTATCATACTAGTATGTATATTACTTAATGGAAGCTTGGGATATTTACCTTGTATTGACAATCTTGCTCAAAATGGTAGATGCTACTTGGTTTGTTTCTACTTTAATATATGCATGTGTTTCTTTTAGCATATCGCTTATACATATTAGTAGAGCCCTTAGGATTTTTGCTTGATTACCAGCGTTGTGATGGCAGTCACACTAGTTGGGACTGGGTAATCTATAAGCACATCCTTATGCAGGTCCCTAGTCGCAGGACTATCGAGACAGGGGATCGATACTCCGGAGTAGACTAGCGTATGCGCTTCTCATCCCAGTGTGGGAGACGGTCTGTCCCACAGCCGTCAGTACGTCGTACTTGAGATAGTATTGTAAGTGCACGGCGGCGCCCCGGCCGTCAATCCGACGGCCAAATGCGGAAACGGTGATAAACTTTAATTTTGCGAACTTTGCAAACCGGCACCACCGCGCACTAAACACCCGGATCGGGCAATTAAACTTGTCCTAGCTAACTAACAAGATAGGGAAGAGATATACCGAATGATCCGAGTCCTTCGGTCTTCATCTCCACTCCGATCTCCCGCGGATGCTCCGGTCGTCGCCTCCTTGCCGGAAGGGCACCACATCGCCTGCACCTTTTACGGGCTCCCACCTCAATACCGAGGCAACTCGGGCGCGAAGCTGGCGAATCGACGCGTCCAAGATTTGCTGTAGGAAGTGTAGTGTAGAGTGCATGTCTCACTTTGGGGTTTGTTGCCATTTGTAGATGATGGAGGAAACAAGATAAGAAAAATGGTGCTTGCATTTTTCTTAGCATGAAAAGAGATCAAGAATGAAAAACACTCTCAAAGATGAAGCTCTCTCCTTCTCTTTTCTTCTTCTCTCTTTTTTTAATGAAAAACTCTCATCCTTAGAAAATGGTGGAGCAAAGATTATGAAGCATGAAGGGAGGTGAGTGTAGGAGATAGAAAATGGTGATCCTAAACAAACATCAACCATGCTTCATTTAAATCCAACCATACCCTTTCTAATCTCATTTAATGCAAAAGCATGGAGCAAAAGTAATGATGCTATCATAATCAAAACAATTGCAAGAAACCCCCTCCACAAATGTTATTTGCACAATTGCAAATAACCCCCTCCATCGGAAAAGTCCGGCCGGGAAAGAACAAAGGAAAACCGGCCGGAACGGAATGCAAACTGGTAACTCCAGAAAACTGGTCCCGTAATAAATTACAGGAAAACCCCGATACTGTGCATACACACCCGCATCTGTATTCCGTCTGGATACAAATGCAATGAGACAAAATCTACACTGTACTAATACTAGGACCGGCTTAAAACAAAACCGGCTAGTAAAAACTGTCCGATCCTGATCCGTGCAATACCGCACGTATCTGATCGAACCTTGCCATATATCCATATGGCCACTAGTACAAACCGTCCGATCCTGATCCGTGCAATACCGCACGTATCTGATCGGACCCTGCCATATCTCCATACGGCCTCTACAGCGTTTCGCCCGAAAGCTGAGTGACTGAAAGTGTGGTGGACTCTAAAGACTCGTCAATACAATGGCTGTGGATTTAACCACTAGCACGTCAGAGGTATAAGCCAATACGTAACGGGCCACCAGCTATTGACCAAAAGGGACGTCGATGAGCGAACTCATCCTGACACCCTACTGAGCCTGTCAGTGACAATATCCGTACAGTCCGGTCCGTTCGTCTATGAGCATCGCATGTCGGGCCTAGGGGGTGGGTAAAAGTCAGACCCCCAAAAGCGGTACAAGTCGTGTCGGAGTGTAGCCCAGAACACCCTGAGATACTACTGAAATACCTACCAGTAAATCTCCTGTCTTGGCCAAGGACTTCGTGTAATGGCTCTCCTAGACACAGCGCGACCTCACCCCAATACCGGGAGAGACGAAACCCCCGAAGATCCGCTCACTGCCTCCATGTGGCTCGGGACTGTACCCAACTAAAACCTGTTTGCACGACTCCTTTGAGCCGTGGTAGGGTAGTAATCAAAGCGCAGTGGGAACTCACACGAGACAAATGACGATCCCCAGGTCGATGAACTAACCTGTACACATGTCACCTGGGAACTGCTATCTGACGTCAGGTATAAGACCAACTAGCATGTTCCCGGCGAGTCCTGTCCGGTGTACTCATAACCCAATGAGCACCTGTATACATCTTAGGTGATCCAACTGACACCAGTGGCTTGTGAGACCGGCCACCGCCCCTCGTCGGGGTCTCGACTGTATACACTAGTCTACTCTGGAGAATCGATGCCCTGTTTCGAAACTCCCACGACTAGGGACCATTTAAGGATGTGCTTGTAGACCCCAGCTCTCACGTATATGATCGCCCTCATACTGCTGGCAGTCAAGCAAGAATCCTAGGGGCTCTATCAACGTGCAATAGCGACCTGTCAGGTCACCTAAAGCAGTACACGATGATAAAGGTAAACCAGATAGCAAACTATCATCTCGAGTAAGACTGTCGTACCGGGATAGGTCCTCCCTCAATCATTGCAATCACGTGCCTATGATCCAATAATTGACTCTGAGGGCACTATCTCCAACAATCTCCCACTTGCACTCAAGGCTAATTATTGCGATGTCGCATACTCACAGCCCGTGTGATACCGAACACCCAACTCCTCTACTAGTCAGTCGCACAAAGCCTGTTTGCGAAACTATTGCGTTCGAGGAAAAGCCTCAGTGAGTGGATCCGCTTAGATTTTTCTTTCTATGTCTCTCTATATCTCAAGTTCGCGGAGAAAGCCATCTCCCGAAATGAGCAATACCTGTCTTAGAGTGTCTGGATGTCTGATGGGACCGAGTTCATAAATGAACTCCAAATCCAAACTTCTTAGACTGTATCGTCAACTGAACTTAATCAGTATCCTGCGCCTAGCCTCCCTCAGTATTGCCTTGGATCACCTGTCCAAAATACTGCCCCTCGTCAGAGGGAAAAACTATAACTGTGACAACCTCCTTGTCGTCCATGTCACCTTGGAAGCCTGGAATGATAACTGTCTCCCAAATGAGGCTGTCGTTATCATATCCCTAGAACATCCACTTATGTTCTAAAACTGCTTCCGACTGTTTCTCCAGGATTGGAACAATATCAACTTATTGCATCTAGTGCAAGAACAACATCTGGTGTGGTACTTGACATCTCATGATTGACTCAATTGCCTAAGCAAGTGATCTGCCAATCATGCACATCCCTCTCTACTTTAGTCTATAAGACACCTTTAGAGAGGGTGACTCCATCACCTGCAGGTACACTACCGTGCCAGGAGTCGTCCATTCTAAATACTCTTAGAATGCTGTCAAAGTACCCTGATTGGGAAACCACCCAAATCTAGATCTAAAACCATAGGTCTAGTAACCAGTATGTCTGATATAATGTCCAAGTCCCATATGGAGAAAACACTGTGTGACGACCAAAGTATAACCGAACGTAGTATAGGAATTTCCTTTCCTACTCTGTGTATGTCATCCAAAACCAGGACATCACACCCTACTACCTTCTTAACAGATCCATCCTCTATTCTGATGACGTCAAACCTATGACTGTCACATCAGAAATAGATGATCTATCTCCGCTATATCTGCTTTAGTCTATAGACATAAGCCTGATGTCCACCAATGCTTCCGCTGCTCCCACTGACTACGACAACCCTCTGGCAGAGTCATATAGACGTGCACTTCTAAAGCTAGTTTAGAACGACGCTATACTCATCCTCCTGCCGGGTCTCGCAGCCTGGAACAACAACAATGGCAAGTGTGGGTAAACAAGAACTTCCTTGTCACCGTCCTTGAGGCTACCGGAGTACCTCTCGGGTGCCTGAAGTTACCCACCTTATCTGCGGAGTGGCCAATGGAATGTCAAATCAGATTGAATCTTTAGGTTCCTTATCAAATCTTCAGTAATCGTTTGCGGTTCTGGAATCACTTCCAGTTCTACCATACTCCCACTACTGTTTTTGAAAAAATCCATTTTTAATAAAACTGTGGCGAGTCAAGAACAATATTTCTATTGATCTGCCAGATGGTAGAAAGTCAACCCTCGTCATAGCCTGGGTCAACCCACAAGCAGCCATTACAGAAACGTGCCTTAAGTTATCCAGAGTCTGGTTTTAATCATAAGCCGGACAACTCCCGTACCTTAACAATGTTAAGATATGAACTGTACTATATCCAATATAGAACCAGAGGCACTGATTTAATTTAACCAGATTCAAATCATGCATCTATCTCCAGTGCATGTCAACTAAATGGAAGGAGGCCGATCAGCGTTACTCAACTTAGGAATGCTTCCAATTATGAGTAACCTGAAAGAGAAGCAATTTCTCTTTATCATTACTATCAACTGAATACCATTCACAAGTATCTACATCTTCGATCACTTTGAAGAATCCCGATACTTGCTACACCCGGTTCTCTACTCTATTCAAATACCTATAACTCCTCAAAACTTAGACCCTGTGTTTCTACGAAACACATGTCTAAGAACTAGAGAAGTTAAAAGTAAACAGAATATAGTATGAGGACTAACCCCTCTGTCCTAATGGACACTGGACAACATACAATACTCTGTATAAGTCCGCTGAGTCTAACAACTCTTTCACTGTGTGTCGTAGGTTGAAAACTGTACTTATGGTTAAGAAGAATTACACCGCTGTTTAATGCTCCTTACCTAACCATCCACTGATATAGGTAAATATCATCGACATAATATCAAAAGGTATATCTCACTCTATGAAAATAGACGTACAGATATATCAATTTGAAATTGGTGCACAACAGCGGATATTCAAAACCAAATATTTGCCGACCGGGAAACAGCTCAGGTGATCTCCTCAAGTATCACCGATTACAACGAATCCCGATATAATGAGGATGATCACCATATTCTCAATAACTTACTCCCACTCATCATCTGTAAAACCATACAGATGTGAGAATCAAACCTGGTAAATACATACCCTGGAGCAAGTGTCTAATCGAGAAATCAGTTTTTCTTTTAACAGTACAAAGTTGAACTGAAACATTGAAATGTTTCGATGGGGTATCCTGGTATTCCTAGTAATGCCTCTACCATTATCCATATTCACAACTATAACCGTGTGTTTCTTTGCCACCTCTCCAAATCCCTTTATATGTCTTTAGTCGTAACCTTCTGTACACCCCTTTATCCCAAATGGTTTTCTTCCTTCCCTACCGTTCGGCACCAGCCTATGGTTTGGAAGAAGACTATCCAATAAGGATAATGGGTGTACTGTCCCAATCCTAGGAACACTCGTAATGCGAGAGAGGGTGAGGATAAAGACAACCGAATAAACCTTATTCCTATTTCTCCTGGACCAGAATCCATCCCCGAACTGGAACAAGTTCCTTTCGAGTTCTTATATAACCATACGATGGAGTATCCAATAAACTGTGGATCTTCGTAGTGATACGGAGTGTCCTGGAGAAATACAAAGGTGATTTAGGATTGGCGAAGAAATACTTGGTTTGGTTGTGAATAGCATTCGCAATTTACTTTGCCCTCTTACTAATCCCTTGCTTTGTCTTAATCTTAATACCTTCTGCACACCATCGTTATGCTAATTGGTTTTCTTCATTCCCTACCGGTCGGCACCAGCCTAAGGTTTGGAAGAAGACTATCCAATTTGCATAATAGCTGTACTATCTCCTAAACCAAGGAGTACTCACAACTTGAGAGAAGGTAAAAGGGAAAAGACAACTGAATAATCCTATCCGCTTTCTCCAGAACCGGAAACCATCCTCGAATTCCTTCGAGTTCGTATCTAACCATACGATGGTTTTGTCCAATGGAAGTGGACGTTCGCAGTAATACGGGGTGTCCTGGAGAAAAGGGTAAAAGTAGGAGTGGCAATGAGGTCTACAACTCTGACAATCCAAAAGCCAGTGTTAAAGAAGGTTCGGTCAACTTGGTCACTGAGTCATAGTCTAGGGTCGGGTCAATGGTCGCTGCCAGAGAGAGAGAAAAGAAACACTCAGCGTGCACTCTAACCTAGATCAGAATGGTTACCAATTTATCTAATCTGGAAACCTTCCACTGTACCTCAAATTCTCCTCCAAACCTGAAAGAAGAATTAGTCGGGGTCACCCGAGGAGTAAACCAACTCATCAGTGGGAATCGGGATCCAACTCTCATCGCATGATAACGTGACGGAATCCGCTCACGCTATCACACTCCAGAAGGTATGCGCATATCTGGCAAGTTTCAGTTCTTTTGAAACTCCCGATGTGATTTCTGCCCCATGCTCTTATGACCTTGGCGTGAGGTCAAAATATCATAAGTCACATGTCAAGTTCTACCCATCATTGTCCAGGTTAATTTGAACCCACCCGTACATACCCTTGACTTAGGCCAAAATAGTAGTACGACTGTCCCAAACCAACGCATCTATCTATGCAACAGATAAATACCCGGCAACTACCAAACACTATGCCTTGGCGTGAGGTCAAAATACATAGCTTGAATACTACCGAATATTTAACTGAAATGATGGAGGGCTACAAATGGTTTCTGGCGAAAACCTTTAACGTAATGAACTTGATATCGTTGAAGGAACGGATAGCTTTTAGAAAATATAGTGACGAAAACCTTTACTAAAGAGGTCACTCCCGGTGAAGGGATCTCGGCTCTTTCCCCGTAGAATGGGGTGCAGGATATTCTAAATGAATACCGCGATGCAAAGCAAAAGTAATCGGCTATAGTGAAGTTAATGCCCTGACGAAAACTTCTGTCCAAGGGGTCACTTCCGGTGAAGGGATCTCGGCCCTTGCCTCGTCGACTGAGGAGCAGGATATTCCAAATGAATACCACGATGCAAAACAAAAGTGAACGTCCTTGCAATAACAGCTTTTTGAAAAGAGTTCCAACAACATCAGATTAGGTTTGTTTAACTTGCATTGATCCGAATCAACGCAGTCCCATCAATTGATCACACCACAAAGAACGAAAATATACTGACGTACGTATATGCCATCCGCATTCGCCACTGGCTCCCGTCATCACCCGTTAGGTTAGCTAACTAACGGCAGAGCGGGGACTGGACTAGCGCGGATGAAAAACATATACAATATCTACTAATATATATACCAATATATAGTATTTCGCTCAAGGCGTGAATAAAATGCAACAGCACAGAAATGTACAGCATCACAGAACAATACAGATATCTGGGATCCCCGGGTTTCACAGAGCCACTACTGAAACCCGACGTTCCCCTGGTCGTGTGGATAGCCTGTGCAATGAAATCCTATACCCCCTACGAGTGCGGCGAATAGCCAGCCAATCCTGGAGTGAAGCCCCCTCCGTCCCAATGCCATGAGATGCGGGCTTGTTGCCTTCTAGAACCTGGCTATCCGTGCACCCCTCCGCGGGGTAACCCTAGTACAGAAAGTAAAATATACATACAATGGGTACATCGACCGCAACCTGGTCGTGCCCCAAAATAATAATACAATCAGGCAGTGACGGCAGTCCACATGTCGGACGCTCGCCCCGCAATATCAAATGTACATAATACAACAACACCTGTACTAGCATTGCAAACAGGCTATCCCCACGACCGATCCGCAACATCACAGCATAAACATAGAACATCAACGTGAAAATCACGTTCGCAAATCCGTCTAACCGGGCTATAGCAGTTAGACCGGATTTACCGATCGAGTGACATTCACGGTCGCAGATATAATGTAAATACTGTGAAAAAAATGTGTTTAAAATATCCGATCGATCAAAAATTAACAAGTGGGCCCCCAAGCAATACTGTAGCACTCACAGAAAATCTGGGCCCAATTTTAATATTCCAAAACCCCCAAAATAAGCCCAGAAGCCCACTAGAAAAACCCGGCCCATTGATCCATACAAACTGCGGCGGAACCGCGGCCCCAAGTGGGTATTGGCCGCGGTTCCGCGCTCCTGTTAAAAGGTCAATGACTCGAATTTTCCCAGATGTCTTAGAACTCCCTGCACATCATTCTGAGACCACCTGAAAAATTTTTAGAGCCCAAAAAATTTCAACAGAAAACTGATGTAAAGGAAAATGTAGATTTTGGAATTTTGGTCGATCGGAAATGCAAAACACATCAAACGAAGCTAGACGAAGTTAATGGCGAGGCTCTGATACCACTGTAAGTGCACGGCGGCGCCCCGGCCGTCAATCCGACGGCCAAATGCGGAAACGGTGATAAACTTTAATTTTGCGAACTTTGCAAACCGGCACCACCGCGCACTAAACACCCGGATCGGGCCATTAAACCTGTCCTAGCTAACTAACAAGATAGGGAAGAGATATACCGAATGATCCGAGTCCTTCGGTCTTCGTCTCCACTCCTATCTCCCGCGGATGCTCCGGTCGTCGCCTCCTTGCCGGAAGGGCACCACATCGCCTGCACCTTTTACGGGCTCCCACCTCAATACCGAGGCAACTCGGGCGCGAAGCTGGCGAATCGACGCGTCCAAGATTTGCTGTAGGAAGTGTAGTGTAGAGTGCATGTCTCACTTTGGGGTTTGTTGCCATTTGTAGATGATGGAGGAAACAAGATAAGAAAAATGGTGCTTGCATTTTTCTTAGCATGAAAAGAGATCAAGAATGAAAAACACTCTCAAAGATGAAGCTCTCTCCTTCTCTTTTCTTCTTCTCTCTTTTTTTAATGAAAAACTCTCATCCTTAGAAAATGGTGGAGCAAAGATTATGAAGCATGAAGGGAGGTGAGTGTAGGAGATAGAAAATGGTGATCCTAAACAAACATCAACCATGCTTCATTTAAATCCAACCATACCCTTTCTAATCTCATTTAATGCAAAAGCATGGAGCAAAAGTAATGATGCTATCATAATCAAAACAATTGCAAGAAACCCCCTCCACAAATGTTATTTGCATAATTGCAAATAACCCCCTCCATCGGAAAAGTCCGGCCGGGAAAGAACAAAGGAAAACCGGCCGGAACGGAATGCAAACTGGCAACTCCAGAAAACTGGTCCCGTAATAAATTACAGGAAAACCCCGATACTGTGCATACACACCCGCATCTGTATTCCGTCTGGATACAAATGCAATGAGACAAAATCTACACTGTACTAATACTAGGACCGGCTTAAAACAAAACCGGCTAGTAAAAACTGTCCGATCCTGATCCGTGCAATACCGCACGTATCTGATCGAACCTTGCCATATATCCATACGGCCACTAGTACAAACCGTCCGATCCTGATCCGTGCAATACCGCACGTATCTGATCGGACCCTGCCATATCTCCATACGGCCTCTACAGCGTTTCGCCCGAAAGCTGAGTGACTGAAAGTGTGGTGGACTCTAAAGACTCGTCAATACAATGGCTGTGGATTTAACCACTAGCACGTCAGAGGTATAAGCCAATACGTAACGGGCCACCAGCTATTGACCAAAAGGGACGTCGATGAGCGAACTCATCCTGACACCCTACTGAGCCTGTCAGTGACAATATCCGTACAGTCCGGTCCGTTCGTCTATGAGCATCGCATGTCGGGCTTAGGGGGTGGGTAAAAGTCAGACCACCAAAAGCGGTACAAGTCGTGTCGGAGTGTAGCCCAGAACACCCTGAGATACTACTGGAATACCTACCAGTAAATCTCCTGCCTTGGCCAAGGACTTCGTGTAATGGCTCTCCTAGACACAGCGTGACCTCACCACAATACCGGGAGAGACGAAACCCCCGAAGATCCGCTCACTGCCTCCATGTGGCTCGGGACTGTACCCAACTAAAACCTGTTTGCACGACTCCTTTGAGCCGTGGTAGGGTAGTAATCAAAGCACAGTGGGAACTCACACGAGACAAATGACGATCCCCAGGTCGATGAACTAACCTGTACACATGTCACCTGGGAACTGCTATCTGACGTCAGGTATAAGACCAACTAGCATATTCCCGGCGAGTCCTGTCCGGTGTACTCATAACCCAATGAGCACCTGTATACATCTTAGGTGATCCAACTGACACCAGTGGCTTGTGAGACCGGCCACCGCCCCTCGTCGGGGTCTCGACTGTATACACTAGTCTACTCTGGAGAATCGATGCCCTGTCTCGAAACTCCCACGACTAGGGACCATTTAAGGATGTGCTTGTAGACCCCAGCTCTCACGTATATGATCGCCCTCATACTGCTGGCAGTCAAGCAAGAATCCTAGGGGCTCTATCAACGTGCAATAGCGACCTGTCAGGTCACCTAAAGCAGTACACGATGATAAAGGTAAACCAGATAGCAAACTATCATCTCGAGTAAGACTGTCGTACCGGGATAGGTCCTCCCTCAATCATTGCAATCACGTGCCTATGATCCAATAATTGACTCTGAGGGCACTATCTCCAACAAGTATGCGGGTGCTCGTTGGGTTACGAGTACACTGGACAGGACTCGTCGGGAACTGTTGGTTGGTATTATACCTATCGTCAGTTATCAGTTCCCAGGTGACATGAGTACAGCTTAGTCCGCTGACTTGACACTGTCACTTCGCCTCGAGTGTGTTCCCACTGTACTTTGATTACTACCCTACCACGGCTCAAAGGAGTCGTGCAAACAGGTAGTTTTTGGGTGCAGTCCCGAAGCACTTGGAGGTAGTGACGGTTAGACAGGATTCGTCTCTCCCGGTATTGGGGGTTGATATCGCGCTGTGTCTAGGAGAGCCATTACACGAGTAGTCCCTGGCCAGGGCAAGCGAGATATACTGGTAGGTTTCCAGTGTTATCTCAGGGTGTTCTGGGCTTCACTCCGACACGACTTGTACCGCTATTTGGGGACTGACGTTTACCGCCCCCTAGGCCCGCCATGCGATGTATCAGACGAACAGACCGGACTGTACGGAGATTGTCACATTCAGGCTCAGTAGGAGTTTAGATGGGTTTCACCTCGTCAGTCTTCTTGTCGGCATCTACCTGGGGGCCGTTACGCACAGCTAGTGCCGCTTGCGGTCTGTGGTTAAACCCACTGCCAGCGTAGTGTCGAGTCTTTAGAGTCCCACACAGAAAGCTATTCGCCTTCAGGCAAAAAAGTAGAGGTTGCATGGTTTTGCGACAGGTCGCATGTTTTTGCGACAGGGTTCGGTCACATCCGTGCACCTGTGCACGTTTAGTTTCCGGACAGTTAACACTAGCGGGCTTTGGTTTAAGCCAGATCCTTGTGTATGTTTTGGGATTGGTTTTATCTCGTATGTATTCGTGTTCCTCGGAACGCGGATGCGGGTGTATATGCACAGTTGACAGAGAGACAGAGGCAGAGGATTCTCATTAGGGTTATTGACTGTTGACTGTTGATTATTGACTTTTTGCTAAACCCTAATGAGAATATGAAACATAATTAGCAATAATATTAATTAAGTATTATAGTGACATGGTTGTTGAGGGGTTGACTTTGTTGACTTGTTGACTTTGTTGACCGGTTGACTAGGTTGGACTAGTTGACCATCATCATCACAATGGTTGTCATTTTCATGCAAAGACTTTTGCTTGCTTGTTGTGGTTTGCAAAATGAGTGCATGGAAATGATATTGCCTTTGACATGATATGCACCATCACATAATACTTGATTAACATTATGGCTCATGATGCTTTTGGATTATGAGAGGGTGTATGATAAAAGAGAGGCTCAGTCTTTCTTTGCCTTTCTCTCTCTTGGTTTTGAGCTCTCTCATTCTCTTGCTCTCACCCTCTTCCTCTTTCTCTCTCTCTTGTCTATGGTTCATTTGTCTCATGTGTTGAGAAGTAAGAACCATAAAGAAAATCCCATCACACTCTCCTCTACTCACTCTAGTTCATAAGGTTTAGCAAACCAAGTGAACTAGTTTCTTCAAAGTTCGAAGAAGAAGCCAAAGGTAGAAGCTTTCGGGTGGATCGATCTTCGGCGCAAGGAGACGACGGGGTGAAGCCGATCCGTACACCATCAAGAGATGAAGACGAAGGAGTTCAAGAAAGAAAGGTATAACCCCCTAACCGAGTAGTTAACAACTCGTAGTTAGGTTGTTAGGTAGATAGTTTAACAAAGATCCGTTTTGAGTCCATGTTACCGGCTCTAGAAAATTGTTTTTCATCAAATTCCGCAAGCCCGTAAGTACCGGGAGATGTAGCATGGACTTACAGTGCGAATCTTCGACGGACAAGCGTTGATAGTATGATCCGCCGATCCACAAACCAAACAGAGTCCCTGCGTCCTTCGACATTCCCTTAGCACGTGCCCAGGCAAATGTCAGTAGTCACAAATCATGGTCCTCCTCTAATCAACAACAACAGGCTTCTTCATCGGTGTTACGCCACGACGGTTCACTGGACTACCTCTGCGTCTATGCGCTCGGTCTGGTGTAAATGCCGGCTTCCGCACTGTAACTGCTGGCTGCTGTGTACTCCCAGTCTTCATAGATAGGCTCTGCTGCTCTCGGGCCACTGTAAGTACTTGTGAGAAAGTGGTCAAACCCAGAGAGACAATCTGCCTCTAGATGTCCACATCCAAACTGCGCATGAACCTTCTTTCACTATCAGCATCGTTGGCAACCAAAGGTCCAGCGAATCTACTGAGTCGCGTCCACTCAGCTGCATGTACATCTACAGGTGCGCCGTTCTACTTCAAACTGATGAACTTTTCTTCCATTTCCTCCCGTGCAGTCCGTGGGAAGAACTTCTCCAAGAAACTCTTCGAAAAAACCGCCCAACTGACTGGCTTGGGCAAGCGGGTCTCTTCCATAAGCCACCATTCACGGGCATAATCCACCAACTGGATGCGTACCACATCCACCCACTTATCCTCTGGAATCTGTGCCACAATGAGTAAGTGTTGGATATAGTGCCCTCAGAGTCAATTATTTGATCACAGGTACGTGATTGCAATGATTGAGGGAGGACCTATACCGGTAGGACAATCTTACTCAGGATGATTGTATACTATCTGGTTTGTCTTTATCATCGTATACATGCTTTAGGTGACATTGTGGTTCACTATTACACGTTGATGGAGAATAGTATGCTACCATTGTTTGTCTTTATCATCGTGTACTGCTTTAGGTGACCTTACAGGTCGCTATTGCATGCTGATAGAGCCCTTAGGATTCTTGCTTGACGACCAGCAATATGATGGCGATCATATACGTGGGAGCTGGGGTCTATAAGCACATCCTTAAAAGGTCCCTAGTCGTGGGAGTTTCGAGACTGGGCATCGATACTCCATTAGTAGACTAGTGTATACAGTCGAGACCCCGACGAGGGGCGGTGGCCGGTCTCACAAGCCATTGGTGTCAGTTGGATCACCTAAGATGTATACAGGTGCTCATTGGGTTATGAGTACACCGGACAGGACTCGCCGGGAGCATGCTAGTTGGTATTATACCTGACGTCAGATAGCAGTTCCCTGGTGACATGTGTACAAGTTAGTCCATCGACCTGAGATCGTCATTTGTCTCGTGTGAGTTCCCACTGTGCTTTGATTACTACCCTACCACGGCTCAAAGGAGTCGTGCAAACAGGTTTTAGTTGGGTACAGTCCTGAGCCACATAGAGGCAAGTGAGCGGATCGGCAAGGGTTTCGTCTCTCCCGGTATTGGGGGTGAGATCGCGCTGTGTCTAGGAGAGCCATTACACGAAGCCCTCGGCCGAGGCAGGAGATTTACTGGTAGGTATTCCAGTAGTATCTCAGGGTGTTCTGGGCTACACTCCGACACGACTTGTACCGCTTTTGGGGGTCTGACTTTTTCCAGCCCCTTAGGTCCGATATGCGATACTTATAGACGAACGGACCGGACTGTACGGATATTGTCACTGACAGGCTCAGTAGTGTGTCAGGATGAGTTCGCTCATCGACCTCCCTTTTGGCCAATACCTGGTAGCTTGTTACGTACGGCGAATATCTCTGACGCGCTAGTGGTTAAATCCACAGCCAAAGTATTGACGAGTCTTTAGAGTCCCCCACAGACAGTTTCTCAAGTTTCGGGCGAAACGTTGTAGAGGCCGTATGATATATGGCAGGGTTCGATCTTATACGTGCGGTATTAAACGGATCTTGATCGGACGGATCATACTAGTAGGCTTTGGTTTAAGCCGGATCCTAGTATTAGATTTGTTGGATTACTTTAGTCTCATCGCATTCGTATTTAGTCGGAATGCGGGTGCAGGTATGTATATACAGGTGAGGGGTATCCTTGTGATCCATCACGAGTTTACTTTAGATGTTGCTGTATCTTTTTATTGTTGCAAACATTTGGATTAATGTTTGCATATGGAAATTATGAGCTAGAAATCATCATTTAGAGCATTAATGGTGACACATGCACAAGTGATGACTCATGGTCTCTTTTCTTGTGCATGTGTTACATAATGTGATTGATTTGGGTTGATATGATGAGAAGAGAGAGAGAGGGGCTGCCTTGAGGGGTTTGCTCTCATATTATTCTTATCACTCTCTCACTCTCATTATCATACACACACAACAAAAGAAAAGAAAAGAAAGAAAGCATTTTCTTCTTCTTCTTCCTCTAGCTCATAGCTTCCATTAATGGCAACACCTTCAACCTCCATCCATGCAATGGATGCAAGAGACAAAGTGATCACAAACATTCTCTACAACTCCTTGGACACGTCGACTAGCACACTTCATGCCCGAGTTGCTTCGGATGAAGCGGGAGCCCGTAAAAAGACTCGTAGATGTGGTGCCCTTTCCGACGAGGAGATCAAGACCGGAGATGCCGTGAGGAGCTTGGGATGGTGGCCAAAGCCCGAAGTACATGGATCGTTTGGTATAGCTTTCCAACCCTCTCTCTAGATAGCTAGTTATAGGTTAATGGTTCGATCCGGGTTTTAAGCATACGATAGCGCCGGTTTAAAGTTAAGAAAAATTTTCGTTCCGCATTTTGGCCTCGTATAGACGGCCGGGGCGCTACCGTACACTTACATGGTATCAGAGCCACGCCATTAACCTTTACTAGTTTGCTCTAACGTGTTTAGAACTTCGATCGAAAGAAATTTTCAAAAACTGCATTTCCAAGTCATCAGTTTCTGTCGAATTTTTCCTGTGGTCAAAAAATTATTTCGTGTGCTGCAGAAAAACAGGCAGGGTTTTTTAAGAGTTCTGAGAAAATTTGGTACATTGATTGCACTGTAGCGCGGCGGAACCGCGGCCGTACCCACATTTTGGCCGCGGTTCCACGGCCGTACTATAGCAACACTGCACCAAATTTCTTCAAGTGGTCTCTGACTTGGAAATGGGGTTTCCGGTAATTTTATTTTGGGCCCAGATTTGTTTGAGTACTGGGAATTGTGCTTGGGGCTCACTTCGGGAAATTTAGTCGATCGAAAATTTTAAACATGTTAGTTCACAGTATTTACATTATATCTGCGACCGTGAATGTCATTTGATCAGTAAATCCTGTCTAATTGCTATAGTTCTTTTAGACGGATTTGCGAACGTGACATTCACGTTGATGTTCTGTGTTGTGCTGTGATATTGCGGATTTGTCGTGGTTGATAGCCTGGATGCAATGGTTATAGGGTTCCTAGGCACCCTAGTGAGGTCTCACAAGGCATCGAACATGCCAATATAAAAATTTATGGGTGCCGAGAGACCCGACTACGGATCGTTGGCTAGAAATCTAGGCGAAAAAGCTAACTAGTTAACACTTAACTAAGGGAATACGGAAATACAACCTTTGTAGATCCGGTGCTCCACCTTCATAGCTCCGCAACGAAGTCCTCTCCGCTGTCCAAAAAGAATCCGGGCTCTAGCGTCGACTTCATCGGAGAATAAGCGAGCTAGGTCGTCGATGTCCATGCCGAAGATGATCTACGTCGAGGCATCGCTAAACCAAGCTCCGACTTCATCAAGTCAAGAAACTTGTGAAGAAAACACACTCTACTACTTGGCAAGAGGTAGAGGATGAAGAAATAGGAAGTGGGTTCAATTTAGAATTGGATTTCTCACTCTTTATCATCAATCACCATTGATGAAGAAAGCTTTTTCTTCATGAAAGAAGATGAAGAAGAAGAAGAATATTGTGATAAGTTTTTTCAAAAAAGAAAAGAATAACAATACTTATCATAATATTAACTCTAGTCAAGTGTAGAGAATGAATCATGGTTAGTGGGAATGGTTAGGGTTAAGGATGAGATAAGAATGGTTGACTTGATCAAAGTTTCATGAAGCTTCAACTAAACTCCAAATTAAGCCACCATTCTTTTCTCCTTTCCATTTATTTTCCAAAAGAAATGGATAAATAAATAAGTGAATAAAAAAAAACCCTAACCATAATCATGTAACCATGGTTTGATCTTTACACAAAAACCCTAGCATAACATGTATCATCAAACATGATACAATGAAGTGCACAAAAGTATATCACATATACAATGTGTACAATCCGAGTGAGAAAATCCATTTAAAGTGAACCAATACTAGTTAACGCAAAGTAATATATCAAATATATAATTATGCATTAAATCATTAAATCAACACTTGATTTAACGATCCGGTCATATCGCATATAACCGACTAGTATCCAATGTATCGTCTTATCGAATCAACCCTCGATTCGATAACTAGGTTATATCGCATATAACCATACGACACATTCATCGCGAGAATGTAATACGGTATCACATACACGTATTATTCTCGGTCCCGCACATATCTCATATGCGCTCCTATTTCGTTTCGCTTGAGCCAGGAAACCTCTGTGTAGGACTCTAAAGACTCGTCAATACGCCGGCAGCAGGTGATGATCATATCAAACACCCACAAGCCGCAAGCGGTCTGCTAAACGTAACGGCCACCCGGGTATTGAGCGATCTGAAGATCGACGAGCAAGCCCGCTCACACTCCAGTGAATCCAACCAGTAACACTACCGTATAGTCCGGTCTGATCGTCTGATATGTCGCATATCTTGCCTAGGGGTGGTAAAACGTCAGACCCCAATAGCTCGATAAGTCGTGTCAATATGAGGTCTATAACTGTTCGAGAAACTACTGGTAACACTTACCAGTAAATCTCAGCAACCCTGGCCAGGGATTTCCTGTTATAGCCAATCGATCACAGCGCAACATCAACCCCCTATACCGGGAGAGACGAATCCCCTCCTATCGCTCATTGCCTCCATGTGACTCGGGACTGTACCCAAAAACCACCGTTTTGCACGCCCTCTTGGACGTGGTAAGATGGAAATCAAAGCACAGTGGGAACCACACAAGACTCTATGACGATCTCGGGTCAACAGACTACTCTGTACCAGTGTCACCAGAGAACTGCCATCTGACGTGAGGTATAATACCATCTGGGAGTTCTCGGCGAGTCCGTCCAGTGTACCCAGTCTCTACTGAGCACCCGTATATCATCTCTGATGTCAAACACCAATGGATATGGGATCATCCATCGCCCATCTGTATGGGTCGAGAAGGTATACGCTAGTCTACTCTGGTATATCGATGCCCCGTCTCGATACACCCACGACTAGGGACTTTGAAGGATGTACTTATGGACTACCATGTCCCCACTAGTATGATCCGCATCATAGTCCAGGTAGTCAAGCACACATCCTAAGGGCTTTACCAACATGTAACAGAGAGACAATCAGTATACACGTTAAGTTAAAGAGCAACCAGATAGCATACTATCATGTCGAGCAAGAAAGTGCTCCCTATATATGTCCCAGCATCCACTACAATATACATCCTATGTACAGTAATGGCCTCTAGGGCATACATATAACTAACAATCTCCCACTTGCACTAGGGCCATCTGTAGCAGTGGTTGCAGTATCTCATACTCAACCATCCCATAAAAGTCTCTCTCTGGGAAAAGGCCTTTCGTGAGTGGATCCGCTTTGTTTTTCTCTGTGTCTACTCTCCTAACCTCGATCTCCCTAGAGATCAACCATCTCCATGATCAAGTGATACTGCCTTAGAATATGTCTGGATCACTGATGGGACCGGCGTTCCTTGGCATAAACCACAACTCCATTGTCACACAATGGGAGGAACATAGTTCATCTCATGAACCAATATACACCCAAACAGCCTCTTTGGTAGCATCTTAAGTAGCGATGTATCCAGCCTTTATCGTCTAGTATGTCACGGTATTTAGCTTGGAACTCTTCCAACATACCGTCCCTTCACTGAGGGTAAAGACAATGCCTGTGACTGACATTCAGTCGTCTTTATCACCCTGGAACCCTTCCAGTGATTCTTCCCAGGATCTATTGACACCACCTCACTGCATCTAGTGAGTTTCCTAACATCCATTTAGATCTATCTCACAGATCCAAAATCCAGGATTTAGTAGGTATCACTTTAATCCTATATGGAGAATCATTGTGATAAGCGGAGATTGATCGAGCGTAGCATAAGAAACTCCTTTCTTATCAAGAGTATGTCATCCACGTACTCTACGAGGATCGTCACCATACTCCCTACTACCTTTTTGTATATACAAGGTTCATCTACCATTTTGATGATGTCAAACTCTTTGACTAATTCATCAAAACAGATGTTCCAACTCCGCGATGCCTGCTTTATCATATAAAACATCTTGCACACGTTTTCACTGCTCCCACTGTCTACGAGGCCCTCTGGCTGTGTACTTATAGACGCTCTCTTCTAAATCATCATTTAGAAAAGCAGTCAAGACACCCAACCACCAGATATCATAGTCATGGTATGTAGCCGTGACAAGTAGGATCTGGATGGACTTAAACATAGCTACTGGAAAAGGTTTCATCATTATCCACGCCTGGTCGATGACGAAAACCTTTAACAATTCTAGCTTTGAAAGTCTCAACTTTTCCATGTACACCAAGTAATCTTCTCAAGATATACTTGCTGCTGATGGGGATTTAACCCTTCAGATATTGCAATCAAAGTCCATACTTTGTTGGTGTACATGGATTCCATCTCAGATCGCTAACCATCCAGCCATTCTTACAGAGTCTTACTCTCGATGGCCAGCTCGAAACTAGTTGGGTCATCATCTCATGATGCAATCCTCGCTCCCACTGTCATAGAGAAACCGAAGTATCTCTCAGGTGGGTGAGGAACCCTACTAGATCGGCGGAGAGGCTGAGGTTCGTTGGTATCTACTGAATCCTTTGGTTCTATCAAATCATCTGCTGTAGTTCGTATAGCTGGAACCTTTCCAGTTCTACATTACAGACTTTGCCTCGAGCTTGTCCGGATTTTGCTTTCAGACATAGGCCGGTCAACCCCAAATCTTAACTAGCTTAAGACATGGGCTCTTCCCTTTCCATATCACATATGAAATGGTAGGCAACTGATTTGATTGGAACCCTATTCAATAGGTATGCAACTTCATAAGTGCATAACTCCCAAAAGGAAAAAGGTAACTCAGCAGTACTCATCATAGAGCACACCATATCAAATAGGGTGTATCTGCTCCGCCCCGATATACCATCGTGCTATGGTGTATACGGAGGAGTAATGCTGAGAGAGAATCTCATTCTCCTTTAGAATAGTCCAGGAATTCCGTGCTCAAGTATTCTCCTCCTCGATCACATCAAAGGATATAATACTTATACCTGTATTGGTTCTCTACTTCTAACTTATATTCTGTGAATATCTCAAAAGGTTCGGACTTGTGTTTCAACAGGAACATATGTCTGAATCTAAAGAGATTATCAGAGAATGTAATGAAGTATAAAGAACCAGTCCTGGCATATGTAGACAAGGGACCTACATACATCAACATGTATCATCCCAAGAGTTCACTAACTCTTTCTCTGTTTCCAATAAACAGAGCTGAGGTCATTTTATCTTTGTGACATGACTCGCAAGTTTCATGAGATGTAAATTCAAACTGATTTAAATATGCATCTACATGTAACTTCAGCTAGTCGGGTCGCATTGATATGACCTAGTCTATAATGCCTCAAGAAGGATTCGTTCATTTCTGAACTCTTCCTCTTGTGTGTGTTCCGTATACTAAGAACTGTAGTTTGATTTAGAACATTAATGCTTTTAGATAACGTGCCTGAACCGATCAACTTTTGATATAGGAAATGTTCAAAACATTATCCAACTATACAAAATTTTATCATTTCTTTACTAATAAAGAGATAGATATGATTTTGTATATCAGGTTCGGTATCTAATAACATTCGTTCAGAATCAATGTACTGTAATATAGGGTGACAGTGACCAACAGACTTGGCTGCAACACTTGCCCCGTTTTCTGCCTCATGAAACTTATCACCCGTTCTCAGTTCTCTACCTTTCTGTAGCCCTATGTAACAGATTACATATCTGGGATCCTGATCTGGTATCAAATACCCAGGACGCAGAGGATACTGAGAAACAGTTCTCTGTAATGAACACACCCGAAGATGATGCATCAGCATGCACTTTCTTCGTTTGGGCGGTACGGGAATTCTGGTAATCCCCTATTTCCTGCTCTGTCTTATAACATTTATAAGTTGGAGCGGGACCAACGTTCCCCAGCTCAGTATAACAAGCGGGTTCGGTCAATTATCCGTATTATTATCTTGATTAAGGCGTGATATGGTCGCTACCAGGAGAGAGAGAGAAGAAAACACTCAGCGTGCGCTCTTGCAAGAATAGATTGGTTATTATTTTATCTAATCAGGATGGCTCCCACTGCTTTTTATCAAATCTTCCTTCAAACCCTAAAAGGAAAGACTATCCGGGATTAATTACACACTACAAGTTCGCCAATCTTTCAGCCAGGCCAGTGTCGGTACTTTGAGGGAGGTCCCCCATGCTTTCGCACGAACCTAATTAATGTAAACCTCGTTTTCCCAGAGGCGTAACCCCGTTGACACCTTTCTAGACACCTACTTGATCGGCTAATTGTAATGTATAAAACTCTCCCAGGAGTAACTCTTACTCGCAGCGGGTATCGGGATCCAACTATCTCATAGAAGGTATGCAATCTCATTGCAAATTTCAACACTTGAAATTCCCGATAATATTTTGCCCCTAACGTGCTATGACCTTGACGAAAGCCAACAAACCATAGCCCGCTAGTCAAGTTCAACCCGTACATTTCTTGATCGAATTAAACCCACCCGCACGACCCTTGACGAAAGCCAACAAAGCCGCACGACTATCCTAATCCAATCGCATCATATGCTAGCAGATAAGCAGCATATAGCTACCGCACACTGCACCTTGACGAAAGCCAACAAATGCAGCACGAATACTATATACTACTTATCTGAAATGACGGAGGGCTACGACAGGTTTTTCTGAAAACCTATTGCGTAATGAACTTGATATCGTTGTAGAATCAAATGAATTTTGAAATGGAGTGTTTTTGAGGCTTTTGTAGTTTTGCTAAAGGAGTCACTCCCGGTGAAGGGATCGTCGGTCCTTTCCTCGTCGAATGAGGTGCGGGATATATCACATATATCACTGTGCAAAGTAAAAACACTTAAAAGCAATCAAAAGACAAACCGAGTGTGTAGCATCTGCCAGTTATTGCTAAAGGAGTCACTCCCGGTGAAGGGATCTCGGTCCTTTCCTTATCGAATAAGGTGCAGGATATATCATATATACCGCTGTGCAAAGCAAGAACTGTAGCTACCTGTTTTATTTTGAAATTCGATTCTACAACATCTTTAGGTTTCTTTTATTTCATTAATCACATTAATGAAGTCCCATCATTTAAGTACCTAAACATCACAGATAAATACAACGTACACTTATGCCATCCGCATTCGCCTTGATGTCCCCTCGTGCACCGTTAGGTTAGGTAACTAACGGCAGAGCGGGGCAGGGCTAGCGCGGGTGTAAAACATAAGTAACGTCTATATAATATATCATATATACTATATACTGTATCTATCACAGAACATCACATGATCACATCACAGATATCGCAGCAGAAGAATCATACGAAATATTGGATATACTAGGACGTCCGTGTTTTCAATACGAGCCAGTATAAAACACGGATTCCACGGTCGTGATGAATAGCCAAACCCACACCCCTAGACCCCTACGAGAGCGGCAAGCAACCCTACCAATTCTAGAGTTAGGAGACCCAGACTCGACTCCTCGAGTTGGTCTCCCACTGGACTCCAGAACCCGGTTACTTGTGCCCTCCTCCTTGGGTCTATCCTAGTGCGGAAAAGTAAATAATATACAAAGGGTGACTACTTCCACAACCTGGAAGCGCCCCAATAAAAGAATATTACATACAAGTTTTTACATGAATGAAAATTAAAAACACTCATCTCACATAAAAAACCCCGGCTATTCAAACACGACGATCCAATATAACATATCCAGCAACACATAACATCACATGTCATCAACGTAAGTAAATATGTCCATCCCAATTGTCGTTGACATATAGCAACGAAACCGGCGATATCACATATTACACTTATGGTCACAGAAAAGAAAGTGTAAAACTACAATAGTTGGAATCCGCAACCACCTCAGACATCGCATGCCTGACCAAATGAATTACTTAGACATCGCATGCGTAACAATTATAAACCCCGCATTTCAGTCTCATTATCGAAAACACTTTTCAATATCGAGTCGGGCAATTCAACAAGATTCCCGACAGCCTGATCGAAAGCTCGTCGCAAACTTCAGTAGACGACCGCACCCCCGATACCATCAACGAAGTGCACCAAGGCGGAACACCGCCACCGCGAGCACCCGGACGGATGCTTTCGACGACGGGGTTCTCCTACAGTCACTTGGTCGGGGCTATGGAGTGAAGCTGTCTATTAAGTTTACCCGGCGAGTATCCGCGTACGCTACGTGATTGCGACGGACTTTTGATCACATCAAAATTCCGTGGCAACCGATCAAGTGAGACTAAAGTGCTATGTTTATAATATTCATTCAGTTATCTTATAACTTATTGTGAATTCCAATTATTGTATCCCATTCCGGATAAATAGAAAATGTTAAACTTTCCGATCGAACAATCGAACACCCAAGTTTTCCCGATATAGATCAACACATGAAATAAGTCTAACAACATTCAGTTCATGCCTCAGTACCAACGGTCCAGCCGTAGAAGGGTCAAGCCAACGCCTCACATGTGGCACGCCGTACTGCCCCTAACCCGAAGGTTCAAAGGGCAGTTCAAGACGGTCACATAATCGAGTTAAGGTTTGTTGTCTTCTAGAGGGTCCATCGCGTTACTTGCACTACTTAGAACGTCGTCAAACTACGGAAAAATCGAACACTTGGAAATTTCCCGACAGGGGAAAAATTGGGTATTTATATCCGGTCGAACTTTTTAACATATTCTAAAATTTATCCGGAAAGCCACATAGACAAAATTTGATACCCCGATCGAAACACCGAATCCCCAAAACAACTGCAGAAATTCAACTCTTGAAAAAAATATTAAAAATTCCCAGGAAAACCAGCATACAAAATTAAGAATTACTGTGCAGAATGTTACGCACAAAACGACAAAGCTGCCGCGTTTCCGCCGCACAAGACAGGCTAATGCCGCGGAAACGCGGCTCAATGATGGATTCAGGAACTCGAATTTTGCAGTATTCCTTAAAATTTCCTGCTGATTTCACTGAATATTTTTAATATGGAAAAATGCACTGTTTTGAAAAAAGTACAGAGAGCAAGTTTAGTTTGGGGTTCTGGGTTCGTTCGGACTTCAAATTCCGTCTGGACTTCGCCTAAGGCTCTAGCTAGGCTCTGATACCACTGTAGGGTTCCTAGGCACCCTAGTGAGGTCTCACAAGGCATCGAACATGCCAAGATAAAAATTTATGGGTGCCGAGAGACCCGACTACGGATCGTTAGCTAGAAATCTAGGCGAAAAAGCTAACTAGTTAACACTTAACTAAGGGAATACGGAAATACAACCTTTGTAGATCCGGTGCTCCACCTTCATAGCTCCGCAACGAAGTCCTCTCCGCTGTCCAAAAAGAATCCGGGCTCTACCGTCGACTTCATCGGAGAATAAGCGAGCTAGGTCGTCGATGTCCATGCCGAAGATGATCTACGTCGAGGCATCGCTAAACCAAGCTCCGACTTCATCAAGTCAAGAAACTTGTGAAGAAAACACACTCTACTACTTGGCAAGAGGTAGAGGATGAAGAAATAGGAAGTGGGTTCAATTTAGAATTGGATTTCTCACTCTTTATCATCAATCACCGTTGATGAAGAAAGCTTTTTCTTCATTAAAGAAGATGAAGAAGAAGAAGAATATTGTGATAAGTTTTTTCAAAAAAGAAAAGAATAACAATACTTATCATAATATTAACTCTAGTCAAGTGTAGAGAATGAATCATGGTTAGTGGGAATGGTTAGGGTAAGGATGAGATAAGAATGGTTGACTTGATCAAAGTTTCATGAAGCTTCAACTAAACTCCAAATTAAGCCACCATTCTTTTCTCCTTTCCATTTATTTTCCAAAAGAAATGGATAAATAAATAAGTGAATAAAACAAAACCCTAACCATAATCATGTAACCATGGTTTGATCTTTACACAAAAACCCTAGCATAACATGTATCATCAAACATGATACAATGAAGTGCACAAAAGTATATCACATATACAATGTGTACAATCCGAGTGAGAAAATCCATTTAAAGTGAACCAATACTAGTTAACGCAAAGTAATATATCAATATATAATTATGCATTAAATCATTAAATCAACACTTGATTTAACGATCCGGTCATATCGCATATAACCGACTAGTATCCAATGTATCGTCTTATCGAATCAACCCTCGATTCGATAACTAGGTTATATCGCATATAACCATACGACACATTCATCGCGAGAATGTAATACGGTATCACATACACGTATTATTCTCGGTCCCGCACATATCTCATATGCGCTCCTATTTCGTTTCGCTTGAGCCAGGAAACCTCTGTGTAGGACTCTAAAGACTCGTCAATACGCCGGCAGCAGGTGATGATCATATCAAACACCCACAAGCCGCAAGCGGTCTGCTAAACGTAACGGCCACCCGGGTATTGAGCGATCTGAAGATCGACGAGCAAGCCCGCTCACACTCCAGTGAATCCAACCAGTAACACTACCGTACAGTCCGGTCTGATCGTCTGATATGTCGCATATCTTGCCTAGGGGTGGTAAAACGTCAGACCCCAATAGCTCGATAAGTCGTGTCGATATGTGGTCTATAACTGTTCGAGAAACTACTGGTAACACTTACCAGTAAATCTCAGCAACCCTGGCCAGGGATTTCCTGTTATAGCCAATCGATCACAGCGCAACATCAACCCCCTATACCGGGAGAGATGAATCCCCTCCTATCGCTCATTGCCTCCATGTGACTCGGGACTGTACCCAAAAACCACCGTTTTGCACGCCCTCTTGGACGTGGTAAGATGGAAATCAAAGCACAGTGGGAACCACACAAGACTCTATGACGATCTCGGGTCAACAGACTACTCTGTACCAGTGTCACCAGAGAACTGCCATCTGACGTGAGGTATAATACCATCTGGGAGTTCTCGGCGAGTCCGTCCAGTGTACCCAGTCTCTACTGAGCACCCGTATATCATCTCTGATGTCAAACACCAATGGATATGGGATCATCCATCTCCCATCTGTATGGGTCGAGAAGGTATACGCTAGTCTACTCTGGTATATCGATGCCCCGTCTCGATACACCCACGACTAGGGACTTTGAAGGATGTACTTATGGACTACCATGTCCCCACTAGTATGATCCGCATCATAGTCCAGGTAGTCAAGCACACATCCTAAGGGCTTTACCAACATGTAACAGAGAGACAATCAGTATACACGTTAAGTTAAATAGCAACCAGATAGCATACTATCATGTCGAGCAAGAAAGTGCTCCCTATATATGTCCCAGCATCCACTACAATATACATCCTATGTACAGTAATGGCCTCTAGGGCATACATATAACTAACAATCTCCCACTTGCACTAGGGCCATCTGTAGCAGTGGTTGCAGTATCTCATACTCAACCATCCCATAAAAGTCTCTCTCTGGGAAAAGGCCTTTCGTGAGTGGATCCGCTTTGTTTTTCTCTGTGTCTACTCTCCTAACCTCGATCTCCCTAGAGATCAACCATCTCCATGATCAAGTGATACTGCCTTAGAATATGTCTGGATCACTGATGGGACCGGCGTTCCTTGGCATAAACCACAACTCCATTGTCACACAATGGGAGGAACATAGTTCATCTCATGAACCAATATACACCCAAACAGCCTCTTTGGTAGCATCTTAAGTAGCGATGTATCCAGCCTTTATCGTCTAGTATGTCACGGTATTTAGCTTGGAACTCTTCCAACATACCGTCCCTTCACTGAGGGTAAAGACAATGCCTGTGACAGACATTCAGTCGTCTTTATCACCCTGAAACCCTTCCAGTGATTCTTCCCAGGATCTATTGACACCACCTCACTGCATCTAGTGAGTTTCCTAACATCCATTTAGATCTATCTCACAGATCCAAAATCCAGGATTTAGTAGGTATCACTTTAATCCTATATGGAGAATCATTGTGATAAGCGGAGATTGATCGAGCGTAGCATAAGAAACTCCTTTCTTATCAAGAGTATGTCATCCACGTACTCTACGAGGATCGTCACCATACTCCCTACTACCTTTTTGTATATACAAGGTTCATCTACCATTTTGATGATGTCAAACTCTTTGACTAATTCATCAAAACAGATGTTCCAACTCCGCGATGCCTGCTTTATCATATAAAACATCTTGCACACGTTTTCACTGCTCCCACTGTCTACGAGGCCCTCTGGCTGTGTACTTATAGACGCTCTCTTCTAAATCATCATTTAGAAAAGCAGTCAAGACACCCAACCACCAGATATCATAGTCATGGTATGTAGCCGTGACAAGTAGGATCTGGATGGACTTAAGCATAGCTACTGGAAAAGGTTTCATCATTATCCACGCCTGGTCGATGACGAAAACCTTTAACAATTCTAGCTTTGAAAGTCTCAACTTTTCCATGTACACCAAGTAATCTTCTCAAGATATACTTGCTGCTGATGGGGATTTAACCCTTCAGATATTGCAATCAAAGTCCATACTTTGTTGGTGTACATGGATTCCATCTTAGATCGCTAACCATCCAGCCATTCTTACAGAGTCTTACTCTCGATGGCCAGCTCGAAACTAGTTGGGTCATCATCTCATGATGCAATCCTCGCTCCCACTGTCATAGAGAAACCGAAGTATCTCTCAGGTGGGTGAGGAACCCTACTAGATCGGCGGAGAGGCTGAGGTTCGTTGGTATCTACTGAATCCCTTGGTTCTATCAAATCATCTGCTGTAGTTCGTATAGCTGGAACCTTTCCAGTTCTACATTACAGACTTTGCCTCGAGCTTGTCCGGATTTTGCTTTCAGACATAGGCCGGTCAACCCCAAATCTTAACTAGCTTAAGACATGGGCTCTTCCCTTTCCATATCACATATGAAATGGTAGGCAACTGATTTGATTGGAACCCTATTCAATAGGTATGCAACTTCATAAGTGCATAACTCCCAAAAGGAAAAAGGTAACTCAGCAGTACTCATCATAGAGCACACCATATCAAATAGGGTGTATCTGCTCCGCCCCGATATACCATCGTGCTATGGTGTATACGGAGGAGTAATGCTGAGAGAGAATCTCATTCTCCTTTAGAATAGTCCAGGAATTCCGTGCTCAAGTATTCTCCTCCTCGATCACATCAAAGGATATAATACTTATACCTGTATTGGTTCTCTACTTCTAACTTATATTCTGTGAATATCTCAAAAGGTTCGGACTTGAGTTTCAACTGGAACATGTCTGAATCTAAAGAGATTATCAGAGAATGTAATGAAGTATAAAGAACCAGTCCTGGCATATGTAGACAAGGGACCTACATACATCAACATGTATCATCCCAAGAGTTCACTAACTCTTTCTCTGTTTCCAATAAACAGAGCTGAGGTCATTTTATCTTTGTGACATGACTCGCAAGTTTCATGAGATGTAAATTCAAACTGATTTAAATATGCATCTACATGTAACTTCAGCTAGTCGGGTCGCATTGATATGACCTAGTCTACAATGCCTCAAGAAGGATTCGTTCATTTCTGAACTCTTCCTCTTGTGTGTGTTCCGTATACTAAGAACTGTAGTTTGATTTAGAACATTAATGCTTTTAGATAACGTGCCTGAACCGATCAACTTTTGATATAGGAAATGTTCAAAACATTATCCAACTATACAAAATTTTATCATTTCTTTACTAATAAAGAGATAGATATGATTTTGTATATCAGGTTCGGTATCTAATAACATTCGTTCAGAATCAATGTACTGTAATACAGGGTGACAGTGACCAACAGACTTGGCTGCAACACTTGCCCCGTTTTCTGCCTCATGAAACTTATCACCCGTTCTCAGTTCTCTACCTTTCTGTAGCCCTATGTAACAGATTACATATCTGGGATCCTGATCTGGTATCAAATACCCAGGACGCAGAGGATACTGAGAAACAGTTCTCTGTAATGAACACACCCGAAGATGATGCATCAGCATGCACTTTCTTCGTTTGGGCGGTACGGGAATTCTGGTAATCCCCTATTTCCTGCTCTGTCTTATAACATTTATAAGTTGGAGCGGGACCAACGTTCCCCAGCTCAGTATAATAAGCGGGTTCGGTCAATTATCCGTATTATTATCTTGATTAAGGCGTGATATGGTCGCTACCAGGAGAGAGAGAGAAGAAAACACTCAGCGTGCGCTCTTGCAAGAATAGATTGGTTATTATTTTATCTAATCAGGATGGCTCCCACTGCTTTTTATCAAATCTTCCTTCAAACCCTAAAAGGAAAGACTATCCGGGATTAATTACACACTACAAGTTCGCCAATCTTTCAGCCAGGCCAGTGTCGGTACTTTGAGGGAGGTCCCCCATGCTTTCGCACGAACCTAATTAATGTAAACCTCGTTTTCCCAGAGGCGTAACCCCGTTGACACCTTTCTAGACACCTACTTGATCGGCTAATTGTAATGTATAAAACTCTCCCAGGAGTAACTCTTACTCGCAGCGGGTATCGGGATCCAACTATCTCATAGAAGGTATGCAATCTCATTGCAAATTTCAACACTTGAAATTCCCGATAATATTTTGCCCCTAACGTGCTATGACCTTGACGAAAGCCAACAAACCATAGCCCGCTAGTCAAGTTCAACCCGTACATTTCTTGATCGAATTAAACCCACCCGCACGACCCTTGACGAAAGCCAACAAAGCCGCACGACTACCCTAATCCAATCGCATCATATGCTAGCAGATAAGCAGCATATAGCTACCGCACACTGCACCTTGACGAAAGCCAACAAATGCAGCACGAATACTATATACTACTTATCTGAAATGACGGAGGGCTACGACAGGTTTTTCTGAAAACCTATTGCGTAATGAACTTGATATCGTTGTAGAATCAAATGAATTTTGAAATGGAGTGTTTTTGAGGCTTTTGTAGTTTTGCTAAAGGAGTCACTCCCGGTGAAGGGATCGTCGGTCCTTTCCTCGTCGAATGAGGTGCGGGATATATCACATATATCACTGTGCAAAGTAAAAACACTTAAAAGCAATCAAAAGACAAACCGAGTGTGTAGCATCTGCCAGTTATTGCTAAAGGAGTCACTCCCGGTGAAGGGATCTCGGTCCTTTCCTTATCGAATAAGGTGCAGGATATATCATATATACCGCTGTGCAAAGCAAGAACTGTAGCTACCTGTTTTATTTTGAAATTCGATTCTACAACATCTTTAGGTTTCTTTTATTTCATTAATCACATTAATGAAGTCCCATCATTTAAGTACCTAAACATCACAGATAAATACGACGTACACTTATGCCATCCGCATTCGCCTTGATGTCCCCTCGTGCACCGTTAGGTTAGGTAACTAACGGCAGAGCGGGGCAGGGCTAGCGCGGGTGTAAAACATAAGTAACGTCTATATAATATATCATATATACTATATACTGTATCTATCACAGAACATCACATGATCACATCACAGATATCGCAGCAGAAGAATCATACGAAATATTGGATATACTAGGACGTCCGTGTTTTCAATACGAGCCAGTATAAAACACGGATTCCACGGTCGTGATGAATAGCCAAACCCACACCCCTAGACCCCTATGAGAGCGGCAAGCAACCCTACCAATTCTAGAGTTAGGAGACCCAGACTCGACTCCTCGAGTTGGTCTCCCACTGGACTCCAGAACCCGGTTACTTGTGCCCTCCTCCTTGGGTCTATCCTAGTGCGGAAAAGTAAATAATATACAAAGGGTGACTACTTCCGCAACCTGGAAGCGCCCCAATAAAAGAATATTACATACAAGTTTTTACATGAATGAAAATGAAAAACACTCATCTCACATAAAAACCCCCGGCTATTCAAACACGACGATCCAATATAACATATCCAGCAACACATAACATCACATGCCATCAACGTAAGTAAATATGTCCATCCCAATTGTCGTTGACATATAGCAACGAAACCGGCGATATCACATATTACACTTACGGTCACAGAAAAGAAAGTGTAAAACTACAATAGTTGGAATCCGCAACCACCTCAGACATCGCATGCCTGACCAAATGAATTACTTAGACATCGCATGCCTAACAATTATAAACCCCGCATTTCAGTCTCATTATCGAAAACACTTTTCAATATCGAGTCGGGCAATTCAACAAGATTCGCGACAGCCTGATCGAAAGCTCGTCGCAAACTTCAGTAGACGACCGCACCCCCGATACCGTCAACGAAGTGCACCAAGGCGGAACACCGCCACCGCGAGCACCCGGACGGATGCTTTCGGCGACGGGGTTCTCCTACAGTCACTTGGTCGGGGCTATGGAGTGAAGCTGTCTATTAAGTTTACCCGGCGAGTATCCGCGTACGCTACGTGATTGCGACGGACTTTTGATCACATCAAAATTCCGTGGCAACCGATCAAGTGAGACTAAAGTGCTATGTTTATAATATTCATTCAGTTATCTTATAACTTATTGTGAATTCCAATTATTGTATCCCATTCCGGATAAATAGAAAATGTTAAACTTTCCGATCGAACAATCGAACACCCAAGTTTTCCCGATATAGATCAACACATGAAATAAGTCTAACAACATTCAGTTCATGCCTCAGTACCAACGGTCCAGCCGTAGAAGGGTCAAGCCAACGCCTCACATGTGGCACGCCGTACTGCCCCAAACCCGAAGGTTCAAAGGGCAGTTCAAGACGGTCACATAATCGAGTTAAGGTTTGTTGTCTTCTAGAGGGTCCATCGCGTTACTTGCACTACTTAGAACGTCGTCAAACTACGGAAAAATCGAACACTTGGAAATTTCCCGACAGGGGAAAAATTGGGTATTTATATCCGGTCGAACTTTTTAACATATTCTAAAATTTATCCGGAAAGCCACATAGACAAAATTTGATACCCCGATCGAAACACCGAATCCCCAAAACAACTGCAGAAATTCAACTCTTGAAAAAAATATTAAAAATTCCCAGGAAAACCAGCATACAAAATTAAGAATTACTGTGCAGAATGTTACGCACAAAACGACAAAGCTGCCGCGTTTCCGCCGCACAAGACAGGCTAATGCCGCGGAAACGCGGCTCAATGATGGATTCAGGAACTCGAATTTTGCAGTATTCCTTAAAATTTCCTGCTGATTTCACTGATTATTTTTTATATGGAAAAATGCACTGTTTTGAAAAAAGTACAGAGAGCAAGTTTAGTTTGGGGTTCCGGGTTCGTTCGGACTTCAAATTCCGTCTGGACTTCGCCTAAGGCTCTAGCTAGGCTCTGATACCACTGTAGGGTTCCTAGGCACCCTAGTGAGGTCTCACAAGGCATCGAACATGCCAATATAAAAATTTATGGGTGCCGAGAGACCCGACTACGGATCGTTGGCTAGAAATCTAGGCGAAAAAGCTAACTAGTTAACACTTAACTAAGGGAATATGGAAATACAACCTTTGTAGATCCGGTGCTCCACCTCCATAGCTCCGCAACGAAGTCCTCTCCGCTGTCCAAAAAGAATCCGGGCTCTAGCGTCGACTTCATTGGAGAATAAGCGAGCTAGGTCGTCGATGTCCATGCCAAAGATGATCTACGTCGAGGCATCGCTAAACCAAGCTCCGACTTCATCAAGTCAAGAAACTTGTGAAGAAAACACACTCTACTACTTGGCAAGAGGTAGAGGATGAAGAAATAGGAAGTGGGTTCAATTTAGAATTGGATTTCTCACTCTTTATCATCAATCACCATTGATGAAGAAAGCTTTTTCTTCATGAAAGAAGATGAAGAAGAAGAAGAATATTGTGATAAGTTTTTTCAAAAAAGAAAAGAATAACAATACTTATCATAATATTAACTCTAGTCAAGTGTAGAGAATGAATCATGGTTAGTGGGAATGGTTAGGGTTAAGGATGAGATAAGAATGGTTGACTTGATCAAAGTTTCATGAAGCTTCAACTAAACTCCAAATTAAGCCACCATTCTTTTCTCCTTTCCATTTATTTTCCAAAAGAAATGGATAAATAAATAAGTGAATAAAACAAAACCCTAACCATAATCATGTAACCATGGTTTGATCTTTACACAAAAACCCTAGCATAACATGTATCATCAAACATGATACAATGAAGTGCACAAAAGTATATCACATATACAATGTGTACAATCCGAGTGAGAAAATCCATTTAAAGTGAACCAATACTAGTTAACGCAAAGTGATATATCAAATATATAATTATGCATTAAATCATTAAATCAACACTTGATTTAACGATCCGGTCATATCGCATATAACCGACTAGTATCCAATGTATCGTCTTATCGAATCAACCCTCGATTCGATAACTAGGTTATATCGCATATAACCATACGACACATTCATCGCGAGAATGTAATACGGTATCACATACACGTATTATTCTCGATCCCGCACATATCTCATATGCGCTCCTATTTCGTTTCGCTTGAGCCAGGAAACCTCTGTGTAGGACTCTAAAGACTCGTCAATACGCCGGCAGCAGGTGATGATCATATCAAAAACCCACAAGCCGCAAGCGGTCTGCTAAACGTAACGGCCACCCGGGTATTGAGCGATCTGAAGATTGACGAGCAAGCCCGCTCACACTCCAGTGAATCCAACCAGTAACACTACCGTACAGTCCGGTCTGATCGTCTGATATGTCGCATATCTTGCCTAGGGGTGGTAAAACGTCAGACACCAATAGCTCGATAAGTCGTGTCGATATGAGGTCTATAACTGTTCGAGAAACTACTGGTAACACTTACCAGTAAATCTCAGCAACCCTGGCCAGGGATTTCCTGTTATAGCCAATCGATCACAGCGCAACATCAACCCCCGATACCGGGAGAGACGAATCCCCTCCTATCGCTCATTTCCTCCATGTGACTCGGGACTGTACCCAAAAACCACCGTTTTGCACGCCCTCTTGGACGTGGTAAGATGGAAATCAAAGCACAATGGGAACCACACAAGACTCTATGACCATCTCGGGTCAACAGACTACTCTGTACCAGTGTCACCTGAGAACTGCCATCTGACGTGAGGTATAATACCATCTGGGAGTTCTCGGCGAGCCCGTCCAGTGTACCCAGTCTCTACTGAGCACCCGTATATCATCTCTGATGTCAAACACCAATGGATATGGGATCATCCATCGCCCATCTGTATGGGTCGAGAAGGTATACGCTAGTCTACTCTGGTATATCGATGCCCCGTCTCGATACACCCACGACTAGGGACTTTGAAGGATGTACTTATGGACTACCATGTCCCCACTAGTATGATCCGCAACATAGTCCAGGTAGTCAAGCACATATCCTAAGGGCTTTACCAACATGTAACAGAGAGACAATCAGTATACACGTTAAGTTAAAGAGCAACCAGATAGCATACTATCATGTCGAGCAAGAAAGTCCTCCCTATATATGTCCCAGCATCTACTACAATATACATCCTATGTACAGTAATGGCCTCTAGGGCATACATATAACTAACAATGGTAGTACAGTTTGCTTGTATTTGTACATTTAATATTGCGGGGCGAGCGTCCGACATGTGGACTGCCGTCACTGCCTGTTTGTATATTATTCTTTTGGGGCACGACCGGGCTGAGGTCGATGTACCCATCGTATATTTTACTTTCTGTTCTAGGATTATCCCGCGGTGGGGTGCACGGATAGCCGGGTTCTAGAGGGCAACGAGTCCGCATCTCATGGCTTTGAGACGGAGGGGGATCCACTCTAAAATTGGCGGGCTATTCGCTGCACTCGTAGGGGGTACAGGTTGACCCAAGGAGGGGTGCTCAAGTTACCGGATTCCATGAAGTGCTGGGTGGTCCATTCACGTTGTTAAAGGGGGCTGCCTCGCTTCAGGTTTTGGCGGGTAACTTGTCGCGCCCGTAGGGGTCTAGGATTTCATTGCACAGGCTATCCACACGACCAGGGGAACGTCGGGTTTCAGTAGCGGCTCTATGAAACTCGGGGATCCCAGATTATCTGTATTGTTCTGTGATACTTATTACATTTCTGTGATGTTGCATTTTATCACGCCTTGAGCGATTATTATATATTGATATATATACTAGTAGATGTTGTATATGTTTTATACCCGCGCTAGTCCAGTCCCCGCTCTGTCGTTAGTTAAGTAACCTAACGGGTGATGACGGGACCCAGTGGCGAATGCGGAAGGCATATACATACATCGTATTTTCGTTCTTTATTGGTGTGATCAATTGATGGGACTGCGTTGATTCGGATCAATGCAAGCTAAACTAACCTATTCTGATGTTGTTGGAACATTTTTCAAAAAGCTGTTATTGCAAGGACGTTCTCTTTTGTTTTGCACAGTGGTATTCGGTTATGAATATCCAGCACCTCAGTCGACAAGGCAAGGGCCGAGGTCCCTTCACCGGGAGTGACCCCTTGGACAGAAGTTTGCGTCAGGGTAATAACTTCACTATAGCCGATTGCCTTTTTGCTTTGGATCGTGGTATTCAGTTGGAATATCCTGCACCTCATTCTACGGGGAAAGAGCCGAGATCCCTTCACCGGGAGTGACCTCTTTAGCAATGGTTTTCGCCACTATATTTTTATAAAAGGCTATGCAGTTCCTTCAACAATATCAAGTTCATTACGTTAAAGGTTTTTTGCCAAAAACCAATCATAGCCCTCCGTTATTTCATACAGGTATTATTTAGTATTCGTGCCGCGTTTGTTGACTCCTTCTGTAGGGTTCCTAGGCACTCCCAAGAGGTCTCACAAGGCATCAACCATGCCAATTTCAAATTTTAACGGTGCCGAGAAACCCTAGACTACGGATCGTTGGCTAGAATTCTAGGCGAAAAAGAAACTAGTTAACACTTAACTACAAGTAAACGGAAAAACAACCTTTGTAGATCTGGTCCTCCACCTCCACGGCTCCGTGATGAAGTCCTCTCCGCTGTCCAAATGCAAGTCTCGGGCTCTAGTGTCGGCTTCATCGGAGAAAGAGCGGGCAAGGTCGTCGGCTTCGTGCCGAAGATGATCTACGTCGAGGCATCGCTAGATCAAGCTCTAACTTCACCAAGTGATGAAACTTGTGAAGAAAACACACTCTACTACTTGGCAAGAGGTAGAGGATGAAGAAATAGGAAGTGGGTTAACTTTAGAATTGGATTTCTCACTCATTTCCATCAATCACCATTGATGGAGCATAGCTTTCTTCACTTGAAGAATGGAAGAAGAAGAAGAATATTATGATAAGTTATTTTCTAAAAAGAAAATAATAAGAATACTTATCATCTCCTAACCCTAGTTAAGTGTAGAGAGTAGACCATGGTTTGATTAAATGGTTAGGGTTAAGCATGAAGACAAAATGGTTACAAAGTCAAACCTTCATGAAGATTCAACTACAAAACAAATCAAGCCACCATTTTATATTCATGCCATTTATTTTCCAAAAATAATAAACAAATTAATAAATGAATAAATAAGTAATGGATAAATAAAACCCTAATCATTAGTTTAACCATGGTTTATTCTTTACACTTAACCAAGTAAACATGCATCATCAAACATGATACAATCATGTGCACAAAACTATATCAAATATACAATGTGCACATCCGAGCGAGAAAATCCATTTAAAGTGAATCGATACTAGTTAATGAAAAGTAATATATCAAATATATAATTATGCATAAAATCATTAAATCAACACTTGATTTAACGATCCGGTCATATCGCATATAACCGGCTAGTATCCTATGTATCGGCTTATCGAATCAATCCTTGATTCGATAACTAGGTTATATCGCATATAACCAATCGATACATCCATCGCGAGAATATAATACGGTATCACATACACGCATTATTCTTGGTCCCGCACATATCTCATATGCGCTCCTATTTCGTTTCGCTTGAGCCAGGAAACCTCTGTGTAGGACTCTAAAGACTCGTCAATACGCCGGCAGCAGGTGATGATCATATCAAACATGTAGGGTTCCTAGGCATCCTAATAAGGTCTCACAAGGCATCAACCATGCCAATTTCAAAAATTCTAGGTGCCGAGAGACTCGACTACGGATCGTTTGCTAGCAAACTAGGCGAAAAACAATCTAGTTAACAACTTAACTAATGGGATATCGGAAATACAACCTTTGTAGATCCGGTGCTCCACCTCCATAGCTCCGCAACGAAGTCGTCTCCGCTGTCCAAAAGGAATCCGGGCTCTAGAGTCGGCTTCGTCGGAGAAAAAGCGAGCTAGGTCGTCGATGTGCATGCCGAAGATGATCTACGTCGAGGCATCGCTAAATCAAGCTCCACCTTCACCAAGCCCTAAAAACTTGTGAAGGAAACACACTCTACTACTTGGCAAGAGGTATAGGATGAAGAAATAGGAAGTGGGTAGACTTTATAATTGGATTTCTCACTCTTTATCATCAATCACCATTGATGACCTTGCTTTCTTCACTTGAAGAAAAAAATGAGGAAGAAGAAGATAATAGTTATGATAAGTTAATTATAAAAGAAAAGAATAATCCATTCTTATCATAACACTAACCATGGTAATGTGTAGAGAATCAATCATGGTTAAATGGGATGGTTAGGGTTAAGCATGAGACAAAATGGTTGCTAAAGTCAAAGTCTTCATGAAGCTTCAACAAGCTTCCAAATAAAGCCACCATTTTGCATTATGCTTATCATTTTCCAATAATGAATAAACAAATAAATAAATAGATATGAAAATGAAAACCCTAACCATTACATAACCATGGTTTAAACTTTACACAAAACACAAGTTAGCATGCATCATCAAACATGATACATACGAGTGCACAAAAGTATATCGCATATACAATGCGCACATCCGAGTGAGAAAATCCATCTTAAGTGAACCGATACTAGTTAGTGCAAAGTAATATATCAAATATATAATTATGCATTAAATCATTAAATCAACACTAGATTCAATGATCCGGTCATGTCGCACACAACCGACTAGTATTCAATGTATCGGCTTATCGAATCAACGCTTGAATCGATAACTAGGTTATATCGCATACAACCTTTCCGATACATTCATCGCGAGAATAGAATACGGTATCACATACACGCATTATTCTCGGTCCCGCACATATCTCATATGCGCTCCTATTTCGTTTCGCTTGAGCCAGGAAACCTCTGTGTAGGACTCTAAAGACTCGTCAATACGCCGGCAGCAGATGATGATCATATCAAACACCCACAAGCCACAAGCGGTCTGCTAAACGTAACGGCCATCCGGGTATTGAGCGATCTGAAGATCGACGAGCAAGCCCGCTCACGCTCCAGTGAATCCAACCAGTAACACTACCGTACAGTCCGGTCTGATCGTCTGATATGTCGCATATCTCGCCTAGGGGTGGTAAACGTCAGACCCCAATAGCTCGATAAGTCGTGTCGATATGAGGTCTATAACTGTTCGAGAAACTACTGGTAACACTTAACAGTAAATCTCAGCAACCCTGGTCAGGGATTTCCTGTTATAGCCAATCGAACACAGCGCAACATCAACCCCCTATACCGGGAGAGACGAATCCCCTCCTATCGCTCATTGCCTCCATGTGACTCGGGACTGTACCCAAAAACCACCGTTTTGCACGCCCTCTTGGACGTGGTAAGATGGAAATCAAAGCACAGTGGGAACCACACAAGACTCTATGACGATCTCGGGTCAACAGACTACTCTATACCAGTGTCACCAGAGAACTGCCATCTGACGTGAGGTATAATACCATCTGGGAGTTCTCGGCGAGTCCGTCCAGTGTACCCAGTCTCTACTGAGCACCCGTATATCTCCTCTGATGTCAAACACCAATGGATATGGGATCATCCATCGCCCATCTGTATGGGTCGAGAAGGTACACGCTAGTCTACTCTGGTATATCGATGCCCCGTCTCGATACACCCACGACTAGGGACTTTGAAGGATGTACTTATGGACTACCATGGCCCCACTAGCATGATCCGCATCATAGTCCAGGTAGTCAAGCACGCATCCTAAGGGCTTTACCAACATGTAACAGAGAGACAATCAGTGTACACGTTAAGGTAAGGTTCAACCAGATAGCATACTATCATGTTGAGCAAGAAAGTCCTCCCAATATATGTCCCATCATCCATTACAATATACATCCTATGTACAGTAATGGCCTCTAGGGCATATATATAACTAACAAAACACCCACAAGCCGCAAGCGGTCTGCTAAACGTAACGGCCACCCGGGTATTGAGCGATCAGAAGATCGACGAGCAAACCCGCTCACACTCCTGTGAATCCAACCAGTAACACTTCCGTACAGTCCGGTCTGATCGTCTGATATGTCGCATATCTCGCCTAGGGATGGTAAACGTCAGACCCCAATAGCTCGATAAGTCGTGTCGATATGAGGTCTATAACTTTTCGAGATACTACTGGTAACACTTACCAGTAAATCTCAGCAACCCTGGCCAGGGATTTCCTGTTATAGCCAATCGAACACAGCGCAACATCAACCCCCTATACCGGGAGAGACGAATCCCCTCCTATCGCTCATTGCCTCCATGTGACTCGGGACTGTACCCAAAAACCACCGTTTTGCACGCCCTCTTGGAGGTGGTAAAATGGAAATCAAAGCACAGTGGGAACCACACAATACTCTATGACGATCTCGGGTCAACAGACTACTCTGTACCAGTGTCACCAGAGAACTGCCATCTGACGTGAGGTATAATACCATCTGGGAGTTCTCGGCGAGTCCGTCCAGTGTACCCAGTCTCTACTGAGCACCCGTATATCATCTCTGATGTCAAACACCGATGGATATGGGATCATCCATCGCCCATCTGTATGGGTCGAGAAGGTACACGCTAGTCTACTCTGGTATATCGATGCCCCGTCTCGATACACCCACGACTAGGGACTTTGAAGGATGTACTTATGGACTACCATGTCCCCACTAGTATGATCCGCATCATAGTCCAGGTAGTCAAGCACACATCCTAAGGGCTTTACCAACATGTAACAGGGAGACAATCAGCATACACGTTAAGGTAAAGAGTAACCAGATAGCATATTATCATGTCGAGCAAGAAAGTCCTCCCTATATATGTCCAAGCATCCACTACAATATACATCCTATGTATAGTAATGGCCTCTAGGGCATACATATAACTAACAATCTCCCACTTGCACTAGGGCCATCTGATAGCGGTGGTTGTAGTATCTCATACTCAACCATCCCATAAAAATCTCTCTCTGGGAACAGGCCTTTGTGAGTGGATCCGCTGTGTTGTCCTCTGAGTCTACTCTCCAAACCACGATCACCCTGGAGATCATCCATCTCCATGATCAGGTGACACTGCCTTAGAATATGTCTGGATCACTGATGGGACCTGCGTTCCTTGGCATAAGCCACGACTCCATTGTCACACAATGGGAGGAACATAGTTCATCTCATGAACTAATATACACCCAAACAGCTTCTTTGGTAGCATCTTAAGTAGTGATGTATCCAGCCTTTATCGTCTAGTATGCCATGGTATCTAGCTTGGAACTCTTCCAACATACCGTCCCTTTACTGAGGGTAAAGACAATGCCTGTGACTGACACTCAGTCGTCTTTATCACCCTGGAACCCTTCCAGTGATTCTCCCCAGGATCGATTGATACCATCTCACTACAACTAGTGAGAATCCTAACATCCATTTAGATCTATCTCATAGATCCAAAATCCAGGATTTAGTAGGTATCATCTTGATCCTACGTGGAGAATCTTTGTGATAAGCGGAGATTGATCGAGCGTAGCATAGGAAACTCCTTCCCTATCAAGAGTATGTCATCCACGTACTCTACGAGGATCGTCACCATATTCCCTACTACCTTTTTGTTTATACAAGGTTCATTTACCATTTTGATGATGTCAAATTCTTTGACTAACACATCAAAACAGACGTTCCAACTCCGCGATGCCTGCTTTATCATATAAAACATCTTGCACACGTTTCCGCTGCTCCCACTGTTTACGAAGCCCTCTGGCTGTGTACTTACAGACGTTCTCTTCTAAAACATCATTTAGAAAAGATGTCATGGCACCCAATCGCCAGATATCGTAGTTATGGTATGTAGCCGTGGCAAGTAGGATCTGGATGGACTTAAGCATAGCTACTGGAAAAGGTTTCATCATTATCCACGCCTGGTCGATGACGAAAACCTTTAACAATTCTAGCTTTGAAAGTCTCAACTTTTCCATGTACACCAAGTAATCTTCTCAAGATATACTTGCTCCTGATGGGGATTTAACCCTTCAGATATAGCAACTAAAGTCCATACTTTGTTGGTGTATAAGGATTCCATCTCAGATCGATAAACATCCAGCCATTCTCACAGAGTCTCACTCCTGATGGCCAGCTCGAAACTAGTTGGGTCATCATCTCATGATGTAATCCTCGCTCCCACTGTCATAGAGAAACCGAAGTATCTCTCAGGTGGGTGAGGAACCCTACTAGATCGGCGGAGAGGCTGAGGTTCGTTGGAATCTACTGAATCCTTTGGTTTTATCAAATCATCGGCTGCAAATTGTATAGCTGGAACCTTTCCAGTTGTACATTACAGACCTTGCCTCGAGCTTGTCCGGATTTTGCTTTTAGACATAGGCCGGACAACCCCAAATCTTAACTAACTTAGGACATGGGCTCTTCCCTTTCCATATCACATATGAAGTGGTAGGCAACTGATTTGATTTGAACCCTTTTCAATAGGTATGCAGCTTCTCAAGTGCATAACTCCCAAAAGGAAATAGGTCACTCAGTAATACACATCATAGAGCACACCATATCATATAGGGTGTGATTGCTCCACCCCGATATACCATCGTGCTATGGTGTATACAGAGGAGTAATTCTGAGAGAGAATCTCATTCTCCTTTAGAATTGTCCAGGAATTCCGTGCTCAAGTATTCTCCTCCTTGATCACATCAAAGGACATAATACTTATACCCGTATTTTGGTTCTCTACTTCTAACTTATATTCTGTGAATATCTCAAACGGTTCGGACTTGTGTTTCAATAGGAACATAGGTCTGAAACTCGAAAGATCATCAGAGAACGTAATGAAGTATAAAGAACCAGTCTTGGCATGTGTAGACAGGGGACCTTACATACATCAACATGTATCATCCCAAGAGTTTACTAACTCTTTCTCTGTTTCCAATAAACAGAGCTGGTTTCATCATATCTTTGTGACATGACTGGCGAGTTTCACAAGATGTAAATTCAAACTAATTTAAATATGCATCTTTATGTAACTCTAGCTAGTCGGGTCACATTGATCTGACCTAGTCTACAATACCTCAAGAAGGAATCGTTCAATTCTGAACTCTTCCTCTTGTGTGTGTTCCGTATACTGAGAACTGTAGTTTGATTTAGAACATCAATGTTTTTAGATAACGTGCCTGAACCGATCAACTTTTGATATAGGAAATGTTCAAAACATTATCCAACAATACAAAATTTTATCGTTTCTTTACTAACAAAGAAACATATATGATTTTGTATATCAGGTTCGGTATCTAATAACATTCGTTCAGAATCAATGTATTTGTAATACAGGGTGACAGTGACCAACAGACTTGGCTGCAACACTTGCCCCGTTTTCTGCCTCATGAAACTTATCACCCGTTCTCAGTTCTCTACCTATCTGTAGCTCTATGTAACAGATTACATATCTGGGATCCTGATCCGGTATCACATACCCAGGACGTAAAGGATACTGAGAAACAGTTCTCTGTAATGAACACACCCGAAGATGATGCATCAGCATGCATTCTCTTCGTTTGGGCTGCACAGGAAATCTGGTATTCCCCAATTTCCTGCTCCGTCTTATAACAATTATAAGTTGGAGCGGGACCAACGTTCCCCAGCTCAGTATAACAAGCGGGTTCGGTCAAATATCCGTATTATTATCTTGATTAAGGCGTGATATGGTCGCTACCTGGAGAGAGAGAGAAGAAAACACTCAGCGTGCGCTCTTGCAAGAATAGATTGGTTATTATTTTATCTAATCAGGATGGCTCCCACTGCTTTTTATCAAATCTTCCTTCAAACCCTATAAGGAAAGACTAGCCGGGATTAATTACACACTACAAGTTCGCCAATCTTTCAGCCAGGCCAGTGTCGATACTTTGAGGGAGGTCCCCCGTGCTTTCGCACGAAGATAATTACAGTAAACCTCGTTTTCCCAGAGGCGTAACCTCGTTAACACCTTTCTAGACACCTACTTGATTGGCTAGTTGTAATGTGTAAAACTCTCCCAGGAGTAACTTTTACTCGCAGCGGGTATCAGGATCCAACTATCTCATAGAAGGTATGCAATCTCATTGCAAATTTCAACACTTGAAATTCCCGATAATATTTTGCCCCTAGCGTCCTATGACCTTGACGCAGGCCAACAAACCATAGTCCGCTAGTCAAGTTCAACCCGTCATTTCCTGATTGAATTAAACCCACCCGCACGACCCTTGACGCAGGCCAACAAAGTCGCACGACTACCCTAATCCAATCTGCATCATATGCATAAGCAGATAAATACTAGTTAGCTACCGCACACTACGCCTTCACGCAGGCCAATAAACGTAGCACGAATACTAACTAGCACTTATCTGAAATGACGGAGGGCTACGACAGGTTTTTCTGAAAACCTATTGCGTAATGAACTTGATATCGTTGTAGGATCGAATGAGTTTTGAAATGGAGTGTTTTTGAGGCTTTTCTAGTTTTGCTAAAGGAGTCACTCCCGGTGAAGGGATCGTCGGTCCTTTCCTCGTCGAATGAGGTGCGGGATATATCATATATATCACTGTGCAAAGCAAAAACTCTTAAAAGCAATCAAAAGACAAACCGAGTGTGTAGCATCTGCCAGTTATTGCTAAAGGAGTCACTCCCGGTGAAGGGATCTCGGTCCTTTCCTCATCGAATAAGGTGCAGGATATATCACATATACCGCTGTGCGAAGCAAAAACTGTAGCTACCTGTTTTATTTTGAAATTCGATTCTACAACATCTTAGGTTTCTTTTATTTCATTAATCACATTAATGAAGTCCCATAATTTATGTACCTAAACATCACAGATAAATACGACGTACACTTATGCCATCCGCATTCGCCTCGATGTCCCCTCGTGCACCGTTAGGTTAGGTAACTAACGGCAGAGCGGGGCAGGGCTAGCGCGGGTGTAAAACATAAGTAACGCCTATATAATATAGCATATATACTATATACTGTATCCATCACAGAATATCACATGATCACATCACAGATATCGCAGCAGAAGAAACATATGAAATATTGGATATACTAGGACGTCCGTGTTTTCAATACGAGCCAGTATAAAACACGGATTCCACGGTCGCGATGAATAGCCAAACCCACACCCCTAGACCCCTACGAGAGCGGCAAGCAACCCTACCAATTCTGGAGTTAGGAGACCCGGACTCGACTCCTCGAGTTGGTCTCCCACTGGACTCCAGAACCCGGTTACTTGTGCCCTCCTCCTTGGGTCTATCCTAGTGCGGAAAAGTAAATAATATACAAACGGTGACATCTTCCGCAACCTGGAAGTGCCCCAATAAAAGAATATTACATACAAGTTTTTACATGAATGAAAATGAAAAACACTCATCTCACATAAAAACTCCCGGCTATTCAAACACGATGATCCAATATAACATATCCAGCAACACATAACATCACATGTCATCAACGTAAGTAAATATGCGCATCCTAATTGTCGTTGACATATAGCAACGAAACCGGCGATATCACATATTACACTTACGGTCACAGAAAAGAAAGTGTAAAACTACAACAGTTGGAATCCACAACCACCTCAGACATTGCATGCCTGACCAAATGAATTACTTAGACATCGCATGCCTAACAATTATAAACCCCGCATTTTAGTCTCATTATCGAAAACACTTTTCAATATCAAGTCGGGCAAGTCAACAAGATTCCCGACATTCTGATCGAATGCTCGTCGCAAACTTTAGTAGACGGCCGCACCCCCGACGCCGTCGACGAAGTGCACCAAGGCGGAACACCGCTGCCGTGAGCACCCGGACGGATGCTTTCGGCGACGGGGTTCTCCTACAGTCACTTGGTCGGGGCTATGGAGTGAGGCTGTCTATTAAGTTTACCCGGCGAGTATCCGCGTACGCTACGTGATTGCGACGGACTTTTGATCACATCAAAATTCCGTGGCAACCGATCAAGTGAGACTAAACTGCTATGTTCATAACATTCATTCAGTTATCTCATAACTTATTGTGAATTCCTATTATTGTATCACATTCCGGATAAATAGAAAATGTTAAACTTTCCGATCGAACAATCGAACACCCATGTTTTCCCGATACAGCTCAACATATGAAATAAGTCTAACAACATTCAGTTCGTGCCTCAGTACCAACGGTCCAGCCGTAGAAGGGTCAAGCCAACGCCTCACATGTAGCACGCCGTACTGCCCCAAACCCGAAGGTTCAAAGGGCAGTTCAAGACGGTCACATAATCGAGTTAAGGTTTGTTGTCTTCTAGAGGGTCCATTGCGTTACTTGCACTACTTAGAACGTCGTTAAACTACGGAAAAATCCAACGCTTGGAAATTTCCCGACAGGGGAAAAATTGGGTATTTATATCCGGTCGAACTTTTTTAACATATTCTAAAATTTATCCAGAAAGCCACACAGACAAAATTTGATACTCCGATCGAATATACGAAGTCCCAACACTACCCCAGAAAATTCAACACTTGAATAAATACTAAAAATTTCCAGAAGACTCAGCATTACAAAACATGAATTACTGTGCAAGCCACGTGGTGTAACTCAACACAGTGGCCGCGGAACCGCCGTGAATCCCATGGTGGGGGCCGCGGTTCCGCGCCTCTGTAGTCGAGTTAGTATCACGTGCTTCACAGTAACTCATGCAATTACCTGCTGAATTTTTTGGTAATTTTTAATCTGGAAAAATCCACGTTTTCAGAAAAAGTACAGAGAGCAATTTGTATTGGGGTTTCGGGTTCGTTCGGAATTCAAACTCCGTCTGGACTTCGCCTAAAGCTCTAGCTAGGCTCTGATACCACTGTAGGGTTCTTAGGCACTCCCAAGAGGTCTCACAAGGCATCAACCATGCCAATTTCAAATTTTAACGGTGCCGAGAAACCCTAGACTACGGATCGTTGGCTAGAATTCTAGGCGAAAAAGAAACTAGTTAACACTTAACTATAAGTAAACGGAAATACAACCTTTGTAGATCCGGTCCTCCACCTCCACGGCTCCGTGATGAAGTCCTCTCGGCTGCCCAAATGCAAGTCCCGGGCTCTAGCGTCGGCTTCATCGGAGAAAGAGCGGGCAAGGTCGTCGGCTTCGTGCCGAAGATGATCTACGTCGAGGCATCGCTAGATCAAGCTCCAACTTCACCAAGTGATGAAACTTGTGAAGAAAACACACTCTACTACTTGGCAAGAGGTAGAGGATGAAGAAATAGGAAGTGGGTTAACTTTAGAATTGGATTTCTCACTCATTTCCATCAATCACCATTGATGGAGCATAGCTTTCTTCACTTGAAGAATGGAAGAAGAAGAAGAATATTATGATAAGTTATTTTCTAAAAAGAAAATAATAAGAATACTTATCATCTCCTAACCCTAGTTAAGTGTAGAGAGTAGACCATGGTTTGATTAAATGGTTAGGGTTAAGCATGAAGACAAAATGGTTACAAAGTCAAACCTTCATGAAGATTCAACTACAAAACAAATCAAGCCACCATTTTATATTCATGCCATTTATTTTCCAAAAAGAATAAACAAATTAATAAATGAATAAATAAGTAATGGATAAATAAAACCCTAATCATTAGTTTAACCATGGTTTATTCTTTACACTTAACCAAGTAAACATGCATCATCAAACATGATATAATCATGTGCACAAAACTATATCAAATATACAATGTGCACATCCGAGCGAGAAAATCCATTTAAAGTGAACCGATACTAGTTAATGCAAAGTAATATATCAAATATATAATTATGGATAAAATCATTAAATCAACACTTGATTTAACGATCCGGTCATATCGCATATAACCGGCTAGTATCCTATGTATCGGCTTATCGAATCAATCCTTGATTCGATAACTAGGTTATATCGCATATAACCAATCGATACATCCATCGCGAGAATATAATTGTTGGAGATAGTGCCCTCAGAGTCAATTATTAGGTCACAGGTACGTGATTGTAATGATTGAGGGAGGACCTATCCCGGTAGGACAGTCTTACTCGAGATGATAGTATGCTATCTGGTTTACCTTTATCATCGTGTACTGTTTTAAGTGACTTGACACGTCGCTATTACACGTTGATAGAGCCCCTAGGATTCTTGCTTGACCACCAGCAGTATGAGGGCGATCATATAAGTGGGAGCTGGAGGTCTATAAGCTTATCCTTAAAAGGTCCCTAGTCGTGGGAGTTTCGAGACTGGGCATCGATACTCCATTAGTAGACTAGTGTATACAGTCGAGACCCCGACGAGGGGCGGTGGCCGGTCTCACAAGCCACTGGTGTCAGTTGGATCACCTAAGATGTATACAGGTGCTCATTGGGTTATGAGTACACCGGACAGGACTCGCCGGGAACATGCTAGTTGGTCATATACCAGACGTCAGATGGCAGTTCCCTGGTGACATGTGTGCAGGTTAGTTCATCGACCTGGGGATCGTCATTTGTCTCGTGTGAGTTCCCACTGTACTTTGATTACTACCCTACCACGGCTCAAAGGAGTCGTGCAAACAGGTTTTAGTTGGGTACAGTCCCGAGCCACATGGAGGCAGTGAGCGTATCTTCAGGGGTTCGTCTCTCCCGGTATTGGGGGTGAGGTCGTGCTGTGTCTAGGAGAGCCATTACACAAAGTCCTTGGCCAAGGCAAGGAGATTTACTGGTAGGTATTCCAGTAGTATCTCAGGGTGTTCTGGGCTACACTCCGACACGACTTGTACCGCTTTTGGGGGTCTGACTTTTACCAACCCCCTAGGCCCGCCATGCGATGCTCATAGACGAACGGACCGGACTGCACGGATATTGTCACTGACAGGCTCAGTTGGGTGTCGGGGTGAGCTTCCTCATCGACGTCCATTTTGGTCAATAGCTGGTGGCCCGTCACGTATTGGCATATACCTCTGACGTGCTAGTGGTTAAATCCTCAGCCATTGTATTGACGAGTCTTTAGAGTCCGCCACACTTTCAGTTACTCAAGCTTTCGGGCGAAACGCTGTAGAGGCCGTATGGAGATATGGCAAGGTCCGATCAGATACGTGCGGTATTGCACGGATCAGGATCGGACAGTTTGTACTATAGGCCGTATGGTTATATGGCAGGGTTCGATCAGATACGTGCGGTATTGCACGGATCAGGATCGAACAGATATTACTAGCCGGCTTTGGTTTAAGCCGGATCTTAGTATAGTACAGTGTAGACTTTGTCTCATTGCATTTGTATTTCGGTCGAAATACAGATGCGGGTGTGTATGCACAGTATCGGGGTTTTCCTGTAATTTATTACGGGACCAGTTTTCTGGAGTTGCCAGTTTGCTTTCCGTTTCGGTCAATTTCCATTGTTCCGTTCATTGGCCGAAGATTGGTGGAGGAGGGCTTATTTGCATTGTTGCAAATAAGCATTAGTGGAGGGGGTTCTTTGCATCTTGTTGCATCATGATGGTTTTCATGATGAGCACCATCACTTGACTTTCCTTTTTCATGATTGCTTGACTTGGTGAGGTGATGGTTGAGGTGGAGTGTTGGTTTTTCCTTTGTCATCATGGTTGTTGATGATGAGGTTGTTGGAGTGTTAGTTTAGGCTTGTGATCATTTCTTTTGATGATAGCCTTTCACTTGCTTATTCTCTTGATTCACTCTCTTGAGTTGAGGGTCTCTCTCCTTTTTTAACTCACCCCTCACTTGCATGGCCGGCCTCTCCCCTCAAGGGCTGTCCAAAATTCTAGTGTAGGGATTTACACTCTTTTGGCTTGAAAAAAATCATATTAGCTTCTCCTCCAAAAAGCTTGTATCATCCCTCCACCAAAATGGCATCTCCATGAACCCCAAAGTGAGACTTGAGGACTACATATTCTACAGCAAATCTTGGGCACGTCGAGTAGCCGGCTTCGTGCCCGAGTTGCCTCGGCATTGAGGTGGGAGCCCGTATACGATGTAGGCGATGTGGTGCACTTCCGGCGACGAGGAGGAGACGGGACATTCCGCAGGAGATCGGGACGATGACGAGAAGACCGGAGGACTTGGATCGTCGGTATATCTCTATTCCCTTTCTTGTAGATAGCTTAGACTAGTTAATGGTTCGATCCGGAGTTTAGTGCGCGATGGTGCCGGTTTGCAAAGTCCGCAAAAATTTAAGTTATTCACCGCTTCCGCATTCCGGCGTCGGATTGACGGCCGGGGCGCCGCCGTGCACTTACAGTGGTATCAGAGCCTCCCCATTAACTTAGTCTAGCTTTGTGTAATGTGTTTTTCTGTTCCGATCGATCGAAATGTCCGAAAACCCCAATACGCCCACATCAGTTTTCTGTTGAAATTTTTCTGTCTCCAAAAATTTTTCAGGTTGCATAAAAGTACTGTGCTAGAAATTCTAAGAACACTGTTCAAATTCGACGCACTAATCTTCTTACTTGACCGCGGAAGGGCGGCCAAAACCCACGTTTGGCCGCGCTTCTGCCGCAGTCTACAGGGATCAGTGGGTTGGGTTTTTACAGTGGGCTTCTGGGCTTAAATTAGGGGTTTTGGGATATTAAAATTGGGTCCAGGTTTTCTTTAACTGCTACAGTATTCTTTGTGGGCCCACTTGTTAAAGTTTGATCAATCGGATATTTTAAACACATTTTTCACAGTATTTACATTATATCTGCGACCGTGAATGTCACTCGATCGGTAAATCCGGTCTAACTGCTATAGCCCGGTTAGACGGATTTGCGAACGTGACTTTCACGTTGATGTTCTATGTATTTGCTGTGATGTTGCGGATCGGTCGTGGGGGATAGCCCGGATGCAATGCTAGTACTGTGCTGTTGTATTATGTACATTTGATATTGCGGGGCGAGCGTCCGACATGTGGACTGCCGTCACTGCCTGATTGTATTATTATTTTGGGGCACGACCTGGTTGCGGTCGATGTACCCGTTGTATGTATATTTTACTTTCTGTACTAGGATTACCCCGCGGAGGGGTGCACGGATAGCCGGGTTCTAGAGGGCAGCAAGCCCGCATCTCATGGCATTGGGACGGAGGGGGCTTCACTCTAGGATTGGCGGGCTATTCGCCGCACTCGTAGGGGGTACAGGTTTGACCCAGGAGGGGTGCCCAAGTTACCGGATTCCGTGAAGTGCTGGGTGGTCCATTCACGGTGCTGAAGGGGGCTGCCTCGCTTCAGGTTTTGGCGGGTGACTTGCCGCGCCCGTAGGGGTCTAGGATTCTCATTGCACAGGCTATCCACACGACCAGGGGAACGTCGGGTTTCAGCGGCTCTGTGAAACCCGGGGATCCCATATATCTGTATTGTTTCTGTGATGCTGTTCATTTTCTGTGATGTTGCATTTTATTCACGCCTTGAGCGAATATAATATATTGGTATATATATTATTAGATGTTGTATATGTTTTGCATCCGCGCTAGTCCAGTCCCCGCTCTGTCGTTAGTAAGCTAACCTAACGGGTAATGACGGGACCCAGTGGCGAATGCGGATGGCATATACGTACATCAGTATATTTTCGTTCTTTTTGGTGTGATCAATTGATGGGACTGCATTGATTCGGATCAATGCAAGTTAAAAACAAACCTAATCTGATGTTGTTGAACACTTTTCAAAAAGCTGTTATTGCAAGGACGTTTACTTTTGTTTTGCATCGTGGTATTCATTGGAATATCCTGCTCCTCAGTCGACGAGGCAAGGGCCGAGATCCCTTCACCGGGAGTGACCCCTTGGACAAAAAGTTTGCGTCAGGGCATTAACTTCACTATAACCGATTACTTTTGCTTTGCATCGTGGTATTCAGTTGGAATATCCTGCACCCCATTCTACGGGGAAAGAGCCGAGATCCCTTCACCGGGAGTGACCTCTTTAGCAACGGTTTTCGTCACTATATTTTCAAAAAGCTATCTGTTCCTTCGACGATATCAAGTTCATTACGTTAAAGGTTTTCGCCAGAAACCATTCGTAGCCCTCCGTCATTTCAGTTAAATATTCGGTAGTATTCAAGCTATGTATTTTGACCTCACGCCAAGGCATAGTGATTGGTAGCTGCCGGGTATTTATCTGTTGCATAGATAGATGCGTTGGTTTGGGACAGTCGTACTACTATTTTGGCCTACGTCAAGGGTATGTACGGGTGGATTCAAATTAACCTGGATAATGACGGGTAGAACTTGACATGTGACTTATGATATTTTGACCTCACGCCAAGGTCATAAGAGCATGGGGCAGAAATCACGTCGGGAGTTTCAAAAGAACTGAAACTTGCCAGATATGCGCATACCTTCTGGAGTGTGATACCGTGAGCGGATCCCGTCACGTTGTCATGCGATGAGAGTTGGATCCCGATTCCCACTGATGAGTTAGTTTACTCCTCGGGACATCCCGACTAATTCTTCTTTCAGGTTTGGAGGAGAATTTGAGGTGACAGTGGGAGGATTCCAGATTAGATAAATTGGTAACCATTCTGATCTAGGTTAGAGTGCACGCTGAGTGTTTCTTTTCTCTCTCTCTTTGGCAGCGACCATTGACCCGACCCTAAGACTTTGACTCAGTGACCAAGTTGACCGAACCTTCTTAAACACCGGCTTTTGGATTGTCAGAGTTGCAGACCTCATTGCCACTCCTACTTTTACCCTTTTTCTCCAGGACACCCCGTATTACTACGAACGTCCACTTCCATTGGACAAAACCATCGTATGGTTAGATACGAACTCGAAAGAATTTATTCGAGGATGGTTTCTGGTTCTGGAGAAAACGGATAGGATTATTCAGTTGTCTTTTCCTTTTACCCTCTCTCAGGTTACGAGTACTCCTTGGTTTAGGGGTAGTACACCTATTACGCAAATTGGATTGTCTTCTTCCAAACCTTAGGCTGGTGCCGACCGGTAGGGAATGAAGAAAACCAATTAGCATAACGATGGTGTGCAGAAGGTATTAAGTTCAGACAAAGCAAGGGATTAGTAAGAGGGCAAAGTAAATTGCAACAGATATTCACGACCAAACCAAATATTTCATTACCACTCCCACATCACCTTTGTATTTCTCCAGGACACTCCGTATCACTACGAAGATCCACAGTTTATTTGGATACTCCATCGTATGGTTATATACGAACTCGAATGGAACTTGTTCCAGTTCGGGGATGGATTATGGTTCAGGAGAAATAGGAATAAGGTTTATTCGGTTGTCTTTTATCTTCACCCTCTCTCATTGCGAGTGTTCCTAGGATGCGGACAGTACACCCATTATGCTTATTGGATAGTCTTCTTCCAAACCATTGGCTGGTGCCGAACGGTAGGGAAGGAAGAAAACCATTTGGCCTAAAAGGGTGTGCAGAAGGTAAAGACTAAAGACATATGAAGGGATTTGGAGAGGTGGCAAAGAACTATATGGTTACAGTCGTGAATCTGGAAGAGGCATTACTAGGAATACCAGGATACCCCATCGAAACATTTCAATGTTTCAGTTCAACTGTGTACTGTTAATGGAAAACTGATTTCCCGATTAGATACTTGCTCCAGGGTATGTATTTACCAGGTTTGATTCTCACATCTGTATGGTTTTACAGATGATGAGTGGGAGTAGGTTATTGGGAATTGGGTGATCATCCTCATTATATCGGGATTCGTTGTAATCGGTGATATTTGAGGAGATCACCTGGGCTGTTTGCCGGTCGGCAAATATTTGGTTTTGAATATCCGCTTTCATGCACCAATTTCAAATTGATATATCTGTACGTCTATTTTCATAGAGTGAGATATACCTTTCTGAAATTATGTCGATGACATTTACCTATATCAGTGGATGGTTAGGTAAGGAGCATTAAACAGCGGTGTAATTCTTCTTAACCATAAGTACAGTTTTCAACCTACGACACACAGTGAATAAGTTATCAGACTCAAGGGACTTATACAAAGGATTGTATGTTGTCCAGGGTCCATTAGCACAGAGGGGTTGGTCCTCGTACTATATTCGGTTTACTTATAACTTCTCTAGTTCTTAGACATGTGTTTCGTAGAAACACAGGGTCTAAGTTTTGAGGAGTTATAGGTATTTGAATAGAGTAGAGAACCAGGTGTAGCAAGTATCGGGATTCTTCAAAGTGATTGAAGATGTAGATACTTGTGTATGGTATTCAGTTGATAGTAATGATAAAGAGATCTTTCTTCTCTTTCAGGTTACTCATAATTGGAAGTATTCCTAAGTTGAGTAACACTGATCGGCCTCCTTCCATTTAGTTAACATGCGCTGGGGACAGCTGCATGATTTGAATCTGGTTCAATTAAATCAGTGCCTCTGTTTCTATACTGGATATAGAACAGTTCATATCTTAACGATGTTAAGGTACGGGGAGTTGTCCGGTTTATGATTAAAACCAGACACTGGACAACTCAAGGCACGTTTCTGTAATGGCTGTTTGTGGGTTGACCCAGGCTATGACGAGGGTTGATTTTCTACCATCTGGATGAACAATAGTGATATTGTTCTAGACTCGCCACAGTTTTATTAAAAATGGATTTTTTCAGAAAACAGTAGTGGGAGTATGGTAGAACTGGAAGTGATTCCAGAACCACAAACGATTACTGAAGATTTGATAAGGAACCTTAAGATTCAATCTGAATTGACATTCCATTGGCCACTCCGCAGATAAGGTGGGTAACTTCAGGCACCCGAGAGGTACTACGGTAGCCTCAAGGACGGTGACAGGGAAGTTCTTGTTTACCCACAATTACCATTGCTGTTGTCCCAGGCTGCGAGACCCGGCGGGAGGATGAGTATAGCGTCATTATAAACTAGTTTTAGAAGTGCACGTCTATATGACTCTGCCAGAGGGTTGTCGTAGTCAGTGGGAGCAGCGGAAGCATTGGTGGACAGGTAGCTTATGTCTATTTACAGACTGAAGCACCAGTAGCGGAGATAGATCATCTATTTCTGACGTGACAGTCATGGGTTTGACTTCATCAGAATAGGGGATGGATCTGTTGAGAAGGTAGTAGGGTGTGATATCCTGGTATTTGGATGACATACACAGAGTAGGAAAGGAAACTCCTACACTACGATCGGTTATAGTTTGGTCGTCACACAGTTGTTTCTCCACAAAGGAAATGGATTTTATATCAGACATACTGGTTACTAGATCTATGGTCTTAGATCTAGATTTGGGTGGTTTCCCAATCAGGGTACTTGACAGCGTTCTAAGAGTATTTAGGATGGACGACTCCTGGCACGGTAGTGTACCTGCAGGTAATGGAGTCACCCTCTCCAAAGGTGTCTTACAGACTAAAGTGGAGAGGGATGTGCATGATTGGCAGATCACTTGCTCAGGCAATTGAGTCAATCATGAGATGTCAAGTACCACACCAGATGTTGTTCTTGCACCAGATGCAATAAGCTGACATTGATCCAATCCTGGAGAAACAGTCGGAAGCAGTTTTAGAACATAAGCAAATGTTCTAGGGATATGATAACGACAGCCTCATTCAGGAGACAGTTATCATTCCAGGCTTCCAAGGTGACATGGACGACAAGGAGGTTGTCAGAGTTATAGTTTTTCCTTCTGATGAGGGGCAGTATTTTGGACAGGTGGTCCAAGCCAATACTGAGGGAGGCATGGCGCGCAGGATACTGATTAAGTTCAGTTGTCGATACAGTCTAAGAAGTTTGGATTTGGAGTTCATTTATGAGCTAGGTCCCATCAGACATCCAGACACGTTCTAAGACATGTATTGCTCATTTCGGGAGATGGCTTTCTCCGCGAACTTGAGATATAGAGAGACATAGAAAGAAACAACTAAGCGGATCCACTCACTGAGGCTATTCCTCGAACGCAATAGTTCCGCAAACGAGCTTTGTGAGACTGACTAGTAGAGGAGTTGGATGTTCGGTATCACACGGGCTGTGAGTATGCGACATCGCAATAATTAGCCTTGAGTGCAAGTGGGAGATTGTTGGAGATAGTGCCCTCAGAGTCAATTATTAGGTCACAGGTACGTGATTGTAATGATTGAGGGAGGACCTATCCCGGTAGGACAGTCTTACTCGAGATGATAGTATGCTATCTGGTTTACCTTTATCATCGTGTACTGTTTTAAGTGACATGACACGTCGCTATTACACGTTGATAGAGCCCCTAGGATTCTTGCTTGACCACCAGCAGTATGAGGGCGATCATATAAGTGGGAGCTGGAGGTCTATAAGCTTATCCTTAAAAGGTCCCTAGTCGTGGGAGTTTCGAGACTGGGCATCGATACTCCATTAGTAGACTAGTGTATACAGTCGAGACCCCGATGAGGGGCGGTGGCCGGTCTCACAAGCCACTGGTGTCAGTTGGATCACCTAAGATGTATACAGGTGCTCATTGGGTTATGAGTACACCGGACAGGACTCGCCGGGAACATGCTAGTTGGTCATATACCAGACGTCAGATGGCAGTTCCCTGGTGACATGTGTGCAGGTTAGTTCATCGACCTGGGGATCGTCATTTGTCTCGTGTGAGTTCCCACTGTACTTTGATTACTACCCTACCACGGCTCAAAGGAGTCGTGCAAACAGGTTTTAGTTGGGTACAGTCCCGAGCCACATGGAGGCAGTGAGCATATCTTCAGGGGTTCGTCTCTCCCGGTATTGGGGGTGAGGTCGTGCTGTGTCTAGGAGAGCCATTACACAAAGTCCTTGGCCAAGGCAAGGAGATTTACTGGTAGGTATTCCAGTAGTATCTCAGGGTGTTCAGGGCTACACTCCGACATGACTTGTACCGCTTTTGGGGGTCTGACTTTTACCAACCCCCTAGGCCCGCCATGCGATGCTCATAGACGAACGGACCGGACTGCACGGATATTGTCACTGACAGGCTCAGTTGGGTGTCGGGGTGAGCTTCCTCATCGACGTCCATTTTGGTCAATAGCTGGTGGCCCGTCACGTATTGGCATATACCTCTGACGTGCTAGTGGTTAAATCCTCAGCCATTGTATTGACGAGTCTTTAGAGTCCGCCACACTTTCAGTTACTCAAGCTTTCGGGCGAAACGCTGTAGAGGCCGTATGGAGATATGGCAAGGTCCGATCAGATACGTGCGGTATTGCACGGATCAGGATCGGACAGTTTGTACTATAGGCCGTATGGTTATATGGCAGGGTTCGATCAGATACGTGCGGTATTGCACGGATCAGGATCGAACAGATATTACTAGCCGGCTTTGGTTTAAGCCGGATCTTAGTATAGTACAGTGTAGACTTTGTCTCATTGCATTTGTATTTCGGTCGAAATACAGATGCGGGTGTGTATGCACAGTATCGGGGTTTTCCTGTAATTTATTACGGGACCAGTTTTCTGGAGTTGCCAGTTTGCTTTCCGTTTCGGTCAATTTCCATTGTTCCGTTCATTGGCCGAAGATTGGTGGAGGAGGGCTTATTTGCATTGTTGCAAATAAGCATTAGTGGAGGGGGTTCTTTGCATCTTGTTGCATCATGATGGTTTTCATGATGAGCACCATCACTTGACTTTCCTTTTTCATGATTGCTTGACTTGGTGAGGTGATGGTTGAGGTGGAGTGTTGGTTTTTCCTTTGTCATCATGGTTGTTGATGATGAGGTTGTTGGAGTGTTAGTTTAGGCTTGTGATCATTTCTTTTGATGATAGCCTTTCACTTGCTTATTCTCTTGATTCACTCTCTTGAGTTGAGGGTCTCTCTCCTTTTTTAACTCACCCCTCACTTGCATGGCCGGCCTCTCCCCTCAAGGGCTGTCCAAAATTCTAGTGTAGGGATTTACACTCTTTTGGCTTGAAAAAAATCATATTAGCTTCTCCTCCAAAAAGCTTGTATCATCCCTCCACCAAAATGGCATCTCCATGAACCCCAAAGTGAGACTTGAGGACTACATATTCTACAGCAAATCTTGGGCACGTCGAGTAGCCGGCTTCGTGCCCGAGTTGCCTCGGCATTGAGGTGGGAGCCCGTATACGATGTAGGCGATGTGGTGCACTTCCGGCGACGAGGAGGAGACGGGACATTCCGCAGGAGATCGGGACGATGACGAGAAGACCGGAGGACTTGGATCGTCGGTATATCTCTATTCCCTTTCTTGTAGATAGCTTAGACTAGTTAATGGTTCGATCCGGAGTTTAGTGCGCGGTGGTGCCGGTTTGCAAAGTCCGCAAAAATTTAAGTTATTCACCGCTTCCGCATTCCGGCGTCGGATTGACGGCCGGGGCGCCGCCGTGCACTTACAATAATATGGTATCACATACACGCATTATTCTCGGTCCCGCACATATCTCATATGCGCTCCTATTTCGTTTCGCTTGAGCCAGGAAACCTCTGTGTAGTACTCTAAAGACTCGTCAATACGCCGGCAGCAGGTGATGATCATATCAAACACCCACAAGCCGCAAGCGGTCTGCTAAACGTAACGGCCACCCGGGTATTGAGCGATCAGAAGATCGACGAGCAAGCCCGCTCACACTCCTGTGAATCCAACCAGTAACACTTCCGTACAGTCCGGTCTGATCGTCTGATATGTCGCATATCTCGCCTAGGGGTGGTAAACGTCAGACCCCAATAGCTCGATAAGTCGTGTCGATATGAGGTCTATAACTTTTCGAGATACTACTGGTAACACTTACCAGTAAATCTCAGCAACCCTGGCCAGGGATTTCCTGTTATAGCCAATCGAACACAGCGCAACATCAACCCCCTATACCGGGAGAGACGAATCCCCTCCTATCGCACATTGCCTCCATGTGACTCGGGACTGTACCCAAAAACCACCGTTTTGCACGCCCTCTTGGACGTGGTAAGATGGAAATCAAAGCACAGTGGGAACCACACAAGACTCTATGACGATCTCGGGTCAACAGACTACTCTGTACCAGTGTCACCAGAGAACTGCCATCTGACGTTAGGTATAATACCATCTGGGAGTTCTCGGCGAGTCCGTCCAGTGTACCCAGTCTCTACTGAGCACCCGTATATCATCTCTGATGTCAAACACCGATGGATATGGGATCATCCATCGCCCATCTGTATGGGTCGAGAAGGTACACGATAGTCTACTCTGGTATATCGATGCCCCGTCTCGATACACCCACGACTAGGGACTTTGAAGGATGTACTTATGGACTACCATGTCCCCACTAGTATGATCCGCATCATAGTCCAGGTAGTCAAGCACACATCCTAAGGGCTTTACCAACATGTAACAGAGAGACAATCAGCATACACGTTAAGGTAAAGAGTAACCAGATAGCATACTATCATGTCGAGCAAGAAAGTCCTCCCTATATATGTCCAAGCATCCACTGCAATATACATCCTATGTATAGTAATGGCCTCTAGGGCATACATATAACTAACAATCTCCCACTTGCACTAGGGCCATCTGATAGCAGTAGTTGTAGTATCTCATACTCAACCATCCCATAAAAATCTCTCTCTGGGAACAGGCCTTTGTGAGTGGATCCGCTGTGTTGTCCTCTGAGTCTACTCTCCAAACCTCGATCACCCTGGAGATCATCCATCTCCATGATCAGGTGACACTGCCTTAGAATATGTCTGGATCACTGATGGGACCTGCGTTCCTTGGCATAAGCCACGACTCCATTGTCACACAATGGGAGGAACATAGTTCATCTCATGAACTAATATACACCCAAACAGCCTCTTTGGTAGCATCTTAAGTAGTGATGTATCCAGCCTTTATCGTCTAGTATGCCATGGTATCTAGCTTGGAACTCTTCCAACATACCGTCCCTTTACTGAGGGTAAAGACAATGCCTGTGACTGACACTCAGTCGTCTTTATCACCCTGGAACCTTTCCAGTGATTCTCCCCAGGATCAATTGATACCATCTCACTACAACTAGTGAGAATCCTAACATCCATTTAGATCTATCTCATAGATCCAAAATCCAGGATTTAGTAGGTATCATCTTGATCCTACGTGGAGAATCTTTGTGATAAGCGGAGATTGATCGAGCGTAGCATAGGAAACTCCTTCCCTATCAAGAGTATGTCATCCACGTACTCTACGAGGATCGTCACCATACTCCCTACTACCTTTTTGTTTATACAAGGTTCATCTACCATTTTGATGATGTCAAATTCTTTGACTAACACATCAAAACAGACGTTCCAACTCCGCGATGCCTGCTTTATCAGATAAAACATCTTGCACACGTTTCCGCTGCTCCCACTGTTTACGAAGCCCTCTGGCTGTGTACTTACAGACGTTCTCTTCTAAAACATCATTTAGAAAAGATGTCATGGCACCCAATCGCCAGATATCGTAGTTATGGTATGTAGCCGTGGCAAGTAGGATCTGGATGGACTTAAGCATAGCTACTGGAAAAGGTTTCATCATTATCCACGCCTGGTCGATAACGAAAACCTTTAACAATTCTAGCTTTGAAAGTCTCAACTTTTCCATGTACACCAAGTAATCTTCTCAAGATATACTTGCTCCTGATGGGGATTTAACCCTTCAGATATAGCAACTAAAGTCCATACTTTGTTTGTGTATAAGGATTCCATCTCAGATCGATAAACATCCAGCCATTCTCACAGAGTCTCACTCCTGATGGCCAGCTCGAAACTAGTTGGGTCATCATCTCATGATGTAATCCTCGCTCCCACTGTCATAGAGAAACCGAAGTATCTCTCAGGTGGGTGAGGAACCCTATTAGATCGGCGGAGAGGCTGAGGTTCGTTGGAATCTACTGAATCCTTTGGTTTTATCAAATCATCGGCTGCAAATTGTATAGCTGGAACCTTTCCAGTTGTACATTACAGACCTTGCCTCGAGCTTGTCCGGATTTTGCTTTTAGACATAGGCCGGACAACCCCAAATCTTAACTAACTTAGGACATGGGCTCTTCCCTTTCCATATCACATATGAAGTGGTAGGCAACTGATTTGATTTGAACCCTTTTCAGTAGGTATGCAGCTTCTCAAGTGCATAACTCCCAAAAGGAAATAGGTCACTCAGTAATACACATCATAGAGCACACCATATCATATAGGGTGTGATTGCTCCACCCCGAGATACCATCGTGCTATGGTGTATACAGAGGAGTAATTCTGAGAGAGAATCTCATTCTCCTTTAGAATTGTCCAGGAATTCCGTGCTCAAGTATTCTCCTCCTTGATCACATCAAAGGACATAATACTTATACCCGTATTTTGGTTCTCTACTTCTAACTTATATTCTGTGAATATCTCAAACGGTTCGGACTTGTGTTTCAATAGGAACATAGGTCTGAAACTCGAAAGATCATCAGAGAACGTAATGATGTATAAAGAACCAGTCTTGGCATGTGTAGACAGGGGACCTTACATACATCAACATGTATCATCCCAAGAGTTTACTAACTCTTTCTCTGTTTCCAATAAACAGAGCTGGTGTCATCATATCTTTGTGACATGACTGGCGAGTTTCACAAGATGTAAATTCAAACTAATTTAAATATGCATCTTTATGTAACTCTAGCTAGTCGGGTCACATTGATCTGACCTAGTCTACAATACCTCAAGAAGGAATCGTTCAATTCTGAACTCTTCCTCTTGTGTGTGTTCCGTATACTGAGAACTGTAGTTTGATTTAGAACATCAATGTTTTTAGATAACGTGCTTGAACCGATCAACTTTTGATATAGGAAATGTTCAAAACATTATCCAACAATACAAAATTTTATCGTTTCTTTACTAACAAAGAAACATATATGATTTTGTATATCAGGTTCGGTATCTAATAACATTCGTTCAGAATCAATGTATTTGTAATACAGGGTGACAGTGACCAACAGACTTGGCTGCAACACTTGCCCTGTTTTCTGCCTCATGAAACTTATCACCCGTTCTCAGTTCTCTACCTATCTGTAGCCCTATGTAACAGATTACATATCTGGGATCCTGATCCGGTATCACATACCCAGGACGTAAAGGATACTGAGAAACAGTTCTCTGTAATGAACACACCCGAAGATGATGCATCAGCATGCATTCTCTTCGTTTGGGCTGCACGTGAAATCTGGTATTCCCCAATTTCCTGCTCTGTCTTATAACAATTATAAGTTGGAGCGGGACCAACGTTCCCCAGCTCAGTATAACAAGCGGGTTCGGTCAAATATCCGTATTATTATCTTGATTAAGGCGTGATATGGTCGCTACCTGGAGAGAGAGAGAAGAAAACACTCAGCGTGCGCTCTTGCAAGAATAGATTGGTTATTATTTTATCTAATCAGGATGGCTCCCACTGCTTTTTATCAAATCTTCCTTCAAACCCTATAAGGAAAGACTAGCCGGGATTAATTACACACTACAAGTTCGCCAATCTTTCAGCCAGGCCAGTGTCGATACTTTGAGGGAGGTCCCCCGTGCTTTCGCACGAAGCTAATTACAGTAAACCTCGTTTTCCCAGAGGCGTAACCTCGTTAACACCTTTCTAGACACCTACTTGATTGGCTAGTTGTAATGTGTAAAACTCTCCCAGGAGTAACTCTTACTCGCAGCGGGTATCGGGATCCAACTATCTCATAGAAGGTATGCAATCTCATTGCAAATTTCAACACTTGAAATTCCCGATAATATTTTGCCCCTAGCGTCCTATGACCTTGACGCAGGCCAACAAACCATAGTCCGCTAGTCAAGTTCAACCCGTCATTTCCTGATTGAATTAAACCCACCCGCACGACCCTTGACGCAGGCCAACAAAGTCGCACGACTACCCTAATCCAATCTGCATCATATGCATAAGCAGATAAATACTAGTTAGCTACCGCACACTACGCCTTCACGCAGGCCAATAAACGTAGCACGAATACTAACTAGCACTTATCTGAAATGACGGAGGGCTACGACAGGTTTTTCTGAAAACCTATTGCGTAATGAACTTGATATCGTTGTAGGATCGAATGAGTTTTGAAATGGAGTGTTTTTGAGGCTTTTCTAGTTTTGCTAAAGGAGTCACTCCCGGTGAAGGGATCGTCGGTCCTTTCCTCGTCGAATGAGGTGCGGGATATATCATATATATCACTGTGCAAAGCAAAAACTCTTAAAAGCAATCAAAAGACAAACCGAGTGTGTAGCATCTGCCAGTTATTGCTAAAGGAGTCACTCCCGGTGAAGGGATCTCGGTCCTTTCCTCATCGAATAAGGTGCAGGATATATCACATATACCGCTGTGCAAAGCAAAAACTGTAGCTGCCTGTTTTATTTTGAAATTCGATTCTACAACATCTTAGGTTTCTTTTATTTCATTAATCACATTAATGAAGTCCCATAATTTATGTACCTAAACATCACAGATAAATACGACGTACACTTATGCCATCCGCATTCGCCTCGATGTCCCCTCGTGCACCGTTAGGTTAGGTAACTAACGGCAGAGCGGGGCAGGGCTAGCGCGGGTGTAAAACATAAGTAACGCCTATATAATATATCATATATACTATATACTGTATCCATCACAGAATATCACATGATCACATCACAGATATCGCAGCAGAAGAAACATATGAAATATTGGATATACTAGGACGTCCGTGTTTTCAATACGAGCCAGTATAAAACACGGATTCCACGGTCGCGATGAATAGCCAAACCCATACCCCTAGACCCCTATGAGAGCGGCAAGCAACCCTACCAATTCTGGAGTTAGGAGACCCGGACTTGACTCCTCGAGTTGGTCTCCCACTGGACTCCAGAACCCGGTTACTTGTGCCCTCCTCCTTGGGTCTATCCTAGTGCGGAAAAGTAAATAATATACAAACGGTGACATCTTCCGCAACCTGGAAGTGCCCCAATAAAAGAATATTACATACAAGTTTTTACATGAATGAAAATGAAAAACACTCATCTCACATAAAAACTCCCGGCTATTCAAACACGATGATCCAATATAACATATCCAGCAACACATAACATCACATGTCATCAACGTAAGTAAATATGCGCATCCTAATTGTCGTTGACATATAGCAACGAAACCGGCGATATCACATATTACACTTACGGTCACAGAAAAGAAAGTGTAAAACTACAACAGTTGGAATCCACAACCACCTCAGACATTGCATGCCTGACCAAATGAATTACTTAGACATCGCATGCCTAACAATTATAAACCCCGCATTTTAGTCTCATTATCGAAAACACTTTTCAATATCAAGTCAGGCAAGTCAACAAGATTCCCGACATTCTGATCGAATGCTCGTCGCAAACTTTAGTAGACGGCCGCACCCCCGACGCCGTCGACGAAGTGCACCAAGGCGGAACACCGCTGCCGTGAGCACCCGGACGGATGCTTTCGGCGACGGGGTTCTCCTACAGTCACTTGGTCGGGGCTATGGAGTGAGGCTATCTATTAAGTTTACCCGGCGAGTATCCGCGTACGCTACGTGATTGCGACGGACTTTTGATCACATCAAAATTCCGTGGCAACCGATCAAGTGTGACTAAACTGCTATGTTCATAACATTCATTCAGTTATCTCATAACTTATTGTGAATTCCAATTATTGTATCACATTCCGGATAAATAGAAAATGTTAAACTTTTCGATCGAACAATCGAACACCCAAGTTTTCCCGATACAGCTCAACATATGAAATAAGTCTAACAACATTCAGTTCGTGCCTCAGTACCAACGGTCCAGCCGTAGAAGGGTCAAGCCAACGCCTCACATGTGGCACGCCGTACTGCCCCAAACCCGAAGGTTCAAAGGGCAGTTCAAGACGGTCACATAATCGAGTTAAGGTTTGTTGTCTTCTAGAGGGTCCATTGCGTTACTTGCACTACTTAGAACGTCGTTAAACTACGGAAAAATCCAACGCTTGGAAATTTCCCGACAGGGGAAAAATTGGGTATTTATATCCGGTCGAACTTTTTTAACATATTCTAAAATTTATCCGGAAAGCCACACAGACAAAATTTGATACTCCGATCGAATATACGAAGTCCCAACACTACCCCATAAAATTCAACTCTTGAATAAATACTAAAAATTTCTAGAAGACTCAGCATTACAAAACATGAATTACTGTGCAAGCCACGTGGTGTAACTCAACACAGTGGCCGCGGAACCGCCGCGAATCCCATGGTGGGGGCCGCGGTTCCGCGCCTCTGTAGTCGAGTTAGTATCACGTGCTTCACAGTAACTCATGCAATTACCTGCTGAATTTTTTGGTAATTTTTAATCTGGAAAAATCCACGTTTTCAGAAAAAGTACAGAGAGCAATTTGTATTGGGGTTTCGGGTTCGTTCGGAATTCAAACTCCGTCTGGACTTCGCCTAAAGCTCTAGCTAGGCTCTGATACCACTGTAGGGTTCTTAGGCACTCCCAAGAGGTCTCACAAGGCATCAACCATGCCAATTTCAAATTTTAACGGTGCCGAGAAACCCTAGACTACGGATCGTTGGCTAGAATTCTAGGCGAAAAAGAAACTAGTTAACACTTAACTATAAGTAAACGGAAATACAACCTTTGTAGATCCGGTCCTCCACCTCCACGGCTCCGTGATGAAGTCCTCTCGGCTGCCCAAATGCAAGTCCCGGGCTCTAGCGTCGGCTTCATCGGAGAAAGAGCGGGCAAGGTCGTCGGCTTCGTGCCGAAGATGATCTACGTCGAGGCATCGCTAGATCAAGCTCCAACTTCACCAAGTGATGAAACTTGTGAAGAAAACACACTCTACTACTTGGCAAGAGGTAGAGGATGAAGAAATAGGAAGTGGGTTAACTTTAGAATTGGATTTCTCACTCATTTCCATCAATCACCATTGATGGAGCATAGCTTTCTTCACTTGAAGAATGGAAGAAGAAGAAGAATATTATGATAAGTTATTTTCTAAAAAGAAAATAATAAGAATACTTATCATCTCCTAACCCTAGTTAAGTGTAGAGAGTAGACCATGGTTTGATTAAATGGTTAGGGTTAAGCATGAAGACAAAATGGTTACAAAGTCAAACCTTCATGAAGATTCAACTACAAAACAAATCAAGCCACCATTTTATATTCATGCCATTTATTTTCCAAAAAGAATAAACAAATTAATAAATGAATAAATAAGTAATGGATAAATAAAACCCTAATCATTAGTTTAACCATGGTTTATTCTTTACACTTAACCAAGTAAACATGCATCATCAAACATGATACAATCATGTGCACAAAACTATATCAAATATACAATGTGCACATCCGAGCGAGAAAATCCATTTAAAGTGAACCGATACTAGTTAATGCAAAGTAATATATCAAATATATAATTATGGATAAAATCATTAAATCAACACTTGATTTAACGATCCGGTCATATCGCATATAACCGGCTAGTATCCTATGTATCGGCTTATCGAATCAATCCTTGATTCGATAACTAGGTTATATCGCATATAACCAATCGATACATCCATCGCGAGAATATAATATGGTATCACATACACGCATTATTCTCGGTCCCGCACATATCTCATATGCGCTCCTATTTCGTTTCGCTTGAGCCAGGAAACCTCTGTGTAGGACTCTAAAGACTCGTCAATACGCCGGCAGCAGGTGATGATCATATCAAACACCCACAAGCCGCAAGCGGTCTGCTAAACGTAACGGCCATCCGGGTATTGAGCGATCAGAAGATCGACGAGCAAGCCAGCTCACACTCCTGTGAATCCAACCAGTAACACTTCCGTACAGTCCGGTCTGATCGTCTGATATGTCGCATATCTCGCCTAGGGGTGGTAAACGTCAGACCCCAATAGCTCGATAAGTCGTGTCGATATGAGGTCTATAACTTTTCGAGATACTACTGGTAACACTTACCAGTAAATCTCAGCAACCCTGGCCAGGGATTTCCTGTTAGAGCCAATCGAACACAGCGCAACATCAACCCCCTATACCGGGAGAGACGAATCCCCTCCTATCGCTCATTGCCTCCATGTGACTCGGGACTGTACCCAAAAACCACCGTTTTGCACGCCCTCTTGGACGTGGTAAGATGGAAATCAAAGCACAGTGGGAACCACACAAGACTCTATGACGATCTCGGGTCAACAGACTACTCTGTACCAGTGTCACCAGAGAACTGCCATCTGACGTGAGGTATAATACCATCTGGGAGTTCTCGGCGAGTCCGTCCAGTGTACCCAGTCTCTACTGAGCACCCGTATATCATCTCTGATGTCAAACACCGATGGATATGGGATCATCCATCGCCCATCTGTATGGGTCGAGATGGTACACGATAGTCTACTCTGGTATATCGATGCCCCGTCTCGATACACCCACGACTAGGGACTTTGAAGGATGTACTTATGGACTACCATGTCCCCACTAGTATGATCCGCATCATAGTCCAGGTAGTCAAGCACACATCCTAAGGGCTTTACCAACATGTAACAGAGAGACAATCAGCATACACGTTAAGGTAAAGAGTAACCAGATAGCATACTATCATGTCGAGCAAGAAAGTCCTCCCTATATATGTCCAAGCATCCACTGCAATATACATCCTATGTATAGTAATGGCCTCTAGGGCATACATATAACTAACAATCTCCCACTTGCACTAGGGCCATCTGATAGCAGTAGTTGTAGTATCTCATACTCAACCATCCCATAAAAATCTCTCTCTGGGAACAGGCCTTTGTGAGTGGATCCGCTGTGTTGTCCTCTGAGTCTACTCTCCAAACCTCGATCACCCTGGAGATCATCCATCTCCATGATCAGGTGACACTGCCTTAGAATATGTCTGGATCACTGATGGGACCTGCGTTCCTTGGCATAAGCCACGACTCTATTGTCACACAATGGGAGGAACATAGTTCATCTCATGAACTAATATACACCCAAACAGCCTCTTTGGTAGCATCTTAAGTAGTGATGTATCCAGCCTTTATCGTCTAGTATGCCATGGTATCTAGCTTGGAACTCTTCCAACATACCGTCCCTTTACTGAGGGTAAAGACAATGCCTGTGACTGACACTCAGTCGTCTTTATCACCCTGGAACCTTTCCAGTGATTCTCCCCAGGATCAATTGATACCATCTCACTACAACTAGTGAGAATCCTAACATCCATTTAGATCTATCTCATAGATCCAAAATCCAGGATTTAGTAGGTATCATCTTGATCCTACGTGGAGAATCTTTGTGATAAGCGGAGATTGATCGAGCGTAGCATAGGAAACTCCTTCCCAATCAAGAGTATGTCATCCACGTACTCTACGAGGATCGTCACCATACTCCCTACTACCTTTTTGTTTATACAAGGTTCATCTACCATTTTGATGATGTCAAATTCTTTGACTAACACATCAAAACAGACGTTCCAACTCCGCGATGCCTGCTTTATCAGATAAAACATCTTGCACACGTTTCCGCTGCTCCCACTATTTACGAAGCCCTCTGGCTGTGTACTTACAGACGTTCTCTTCTAAAACATCATTTAGAAAAGATGTCATGGCACCCAATCGCCAGATATCGTAGTTATGGTATGTAGCCGTGGCAAGTAGGATCTGGATGGACTTAAGCATAGCTACTGGAAAAGGTTTCATCATTATCCATGCCTGGTCGATGATGAAAACCTTTAACAATTCTAGCTTTGAAAGTCTCAACTTTTCCATGTACACCAAGTAATCTTCTCAAGATATACTTGCTCCTGATGGGGATTTAACCCTTCAGATATAGCAACTAAAGTCCATACTTTGTTGGTGTATAAGGATTCCATCTCAGATCGATAAACATCCAGCCATTCTCACAGAGTCTCACTCCTGATGGCCAGCTCGAAACTAGTTGGGTCATCATCTCATGATGTAATCCTCGCTCCCACTGTCATAGAGAAACCGAAGTATCTCTCAGGTGGGTGAGGAACCCTACTAGATCGGCGGAGAGGCTGAGGTTCGTTGGAATCTACTGAATCCTTTGGTTTTATCAAATCATCGGCTGCAAATTGTATAGCTGGAACCTTTCCAGTTGTACATTACAGACCTTGCCTCGAGCTTGTCCGGATTTTGCTTTTAGACATAGGCCGGACAACCCCAAATCTTAACTAACTTAGGACATGGGCTCTTCCCTTTCCATATCACATACGAAGTGGTAGGCAACTGATTTGATTTGAACCCTTTTCAATAGGTATGCAGCTTCTCAAGTGCATAACTCCCAAAAGGAAATAGGTCACTCAGTAATACACATCATAGAGCACACCATATCATATAGGGTGTGATTGCTCCACCCCGATATACCATCGTGCTATGGTGTATACAGAGGAGTAATTCTGAGAGAGAATCTCATTCTCCTTTAGAATTGTCCAGGAATTCCGTGCTCAAGTATTCTCCTCCTTGATCACATCAAAGGACATAATACTTATACCCATATTTTGGTTCTCTACTTCTAACTTATATTCTGTGAATATCTCAAACGGTTCGGACTTGTGTTTCAATAGGAACATAGGTCTGAAACTCGAAAGATCATCAGAGAACGTAATGAAGTATAAAGAACCAGTCTTGGCATGTGTAGACAGGGGACCTTACATACATCAACATGTATCATCCCAAGAGTTTACTAACTCTTTCTCTGTTTCCAATAAACAGAGCTGGTGTCATCATATCTTTGTGACATGACTGGCGAGTTTCACAAGATGTAAATTCAAACTAATTTAAATATGCATCTTTATGTAACTCTAGCTAGTCGGGTCACATTGATCTGACCTAGTCTACAATACCTCAAGAAGGAATCGTTCAATTCTGAACTCTTCCACTTGTGTGTGTTCCGTATACTGAGAACTGTAGTTTGATTTAGAACATCAATGTTTTTAGATAACGTGCCTGAACCGATCAACTTTTGATATAGGAAATGTTCAAAACATTATCCAACAATACAAAATTTTATCGTTTCTTTACTAACAAAGAGACATATATGATTTTGTATATCAGGTTCGGTATCTAATAACATTCGTTCAGAATCAATGTATTTGTAATACAGGGTGACAGTGACCAACAGACTTGGCTGCAACACTTGCCCCGTTTTCTGCCTCATGAAACTTATCACCCGTTCTCAGTTCTCTACCTATCTGTAGCCCTATGTAACAGATTACATATCTGGGATCCTGATCCGGTATCACATACCCAGGACGTAAAGGATACTGAGAAACAGTTCTCTGTAATGAACACACCCGAAGATGATGCATCAGCATGCATTCTCTTCGTTTGGGCTGCACGGGAAATCTGGTATTCCCCAATTTCCTGCTCTGTCTTATAACAATTATAAGTTGGAGCGGGACCAACGTTCCACAGCTCAGTATAACAAGCGGGTTCGGTCAAATATCCGTATTATTATCTTGATTAAGGCGTGATATGGTCGCTACCTGGAGAGAGAGAGAAGAAAACACTCAGCGTGCGCTCTTGCAAGAATAGATTGGTTATTATTTTATCTAATCAGGATGGCTCCCACTGCTTTTTATCAAATCTTCCTTCAAACCCTAAAAGGAAAGACTAGCCGGGATTAATTACACACTACAAGTTCGCCAATCTTTCAGCCAGGCCAGTGTCGGTACTTTGAGGGAGGTCCCCCATGCTTTCGCACGAACCTAATTACAGTAAACCTTATTCAAGGATGGTTTCAGGTTCTGGAGAAAACGAATAGGACTATTTAGTTGTCTTTTCCTTTTACCTTCTTTCAGGTTACGAGTGTTCCTTGGATTAGGACAGTACACCTATTACGCTTATTGGATAGTCTTCTTCCAAACCATAGGCAGGTGCCGAAGGGTAGGGAATGAACAAAACCAATTAGCCCAACGAAGGTGTACATAGGGCAAAGTAAACTGTTACTGCTATTAACGACCAAACTAAGTATTTCATCGCCACTCCTATTTCACCTTTGTATTTCTCTAGGACACTCCGTATCACTAAGAAGATCCACAGTTACTTGGATACTCCATCGTATGGTTATATACGAACTCGAAGGAACTTGTTCCAGTTCGGAGATGGATTCTGGTTCAGGAGAAATAGGAATAAGGTTTTATTCAGTTGTGTTTTATCTTCATCTTCTCTCAGGTTACGAGTACTTCTAGGATTAGGAGAGTACACCCATTATGCTTATTGGATAGTCTTCTTCCAAACTATAGGCTAGTGCCGAACGGTAGGGAAGGAAGAAAACTATTAGCCTAAATGGGTGTACAGAAGGTAAAGTACACCCATTATGCTTATTGGATAGTCTTCTTCCAAACCATAGGCTAGTGCCGAACGGTAGGAAATGAAGAAAACCATTTAGCCTAAATGGGTGTACAGAAGGTAATGACTAAAGACATATAAAGGGATTTGGAGAGATGGCAAAGAAACATACGGTTACAGTTGTGAATATGATAATGGAAGAGGCATTACTAAGAATACCTGGATACCCCTACGAAGCATTTCAATTTTTAGTTTCACTGTGTACTGTTAAAAGAAAACTGGTTTCCCAATTAACACTTGCTCCAGGGTATGTATTTACCAGGTTTGATTCTCATATCTGTATGATTTTACAGATGATGAGTGTGAGTAAGTTATTGGGAATTAGGTGATCATCCTCATTATATCGGAATTCGTTGTAATTGGTGATATTTGAGGAAATCACCTGGGTTGTTTGCCGGACGACAAATATTTGGTTTTGAATATCCGTTGTTATGTACCAATTTCAAATTGATATATCTATACGTTTATTTTTATAAAGTGAGATATAACTTTTTGAAATTATGTCTATGACATTAACCTATATCAGTGGATGATTAGGTAAGGAGAATTAAACAGCGGTGTAATTCTTCTTAACCATAAGTACAGTTTTCAACCTACGACGCACAGGGAATGAGTTATTAGACTCAGGGGACATATACAGAGTATTGTATGTTGTCCAGTGTCCATGAGGACAGAGGGGTTGGTACTCGTACTACATTCTGTTTACTTGTGACTTCTCTAATTCTTAGACATGTGTTTCGTGGAAATGCAAGGTCTAAGTTTTAAGAAGTTATAGGTATAAGAATAAAGTAGAGAACCAGGTGTTGCAAGTATCAGGATTCTTCAAGATGATCGAAGATGTAGATACTTGTATATGGTATTCAGTTGATAGTAATGATTAAGAGAACTTGCTTCTCTTTCAGGTTACTCATAATTGGAAGCATTCCTAAGTTGAGTAATGTTGATTGACCTCTCTCCATTTTGTTGACATGCACTGGAGACAACTGCATGATTTGAATCTGGTTCCAATTAAATCAGTGCCTCTATTTCTATATTGGATATAGAATAGTTCATGTTAGTTATATGTATGCCCTAGAGGCCATTACTGTACATTGGATGTATATTGTAGTGGATGCTGGGACATATATAGGTAGGACTTTCTTGCTCAACATGATAGTACGCTATCTGGTTGCTCTTTATCTTAACATGTATACTTCCTGTCTCTCTGATTACATGTTGATAAAGCCCTTAGGATGAGTACTCGACTTCCAGGACTATGATGCAGATCATACTAGTGGGGCCTGGGTAGTCAATGAGTACATCCTTCATTATTCCTAGTCCTGGGAATATCGAGACGGGGCATCGATATTCCAGAGTAGACTAGCGTATATCTTCTCGACCCATGTGATGGGCGATGGATGATCCCATATCCATTGGTGTTTGACATCAGAGATGGTATACGGGTGCTCAGTGGAGACTGGGTACACTGAACGGACTCGCCGAGAACTCCCAGATGGTATTATACCTCACGTCAGATGGCAGTTCTCTGGTGACACTGGTACAGCTTAGTCTGTTGACCCGAGATCGTCATAGAGTCTTGTGTGTCTCCCACTGTGCTTTGATTTCCACCCTACCACGGCTCTACTGAGTCGTGCAAACAGGTGGTTCTGGGGTCCAGAGGGAGACCATCTCGAGGAGTCGAGTCCGGGTCTCCTAACCCTAGAATTGGTAGGGTTGCTTGCCGCTCTCATAGGGGTCTAGGGGTATGGGATTGGCTATTCATCACGACCGTGGAATTCGTGTTTTGGTCAAAGTCTTCATGAAGCTTCAAGAAAGAACAAAGAAAGCCACAATTTTTCTCTTTTGCTATAATTTTCAAAACTAATAAATAAATAAATGAATGAATAAATAATCATAACCCTAACCATTCATATAACCATGGTTCAATCTTCACACAAACACAAGTAAACATGTATCATCAAACATGATACAATCAAGTGCACAAAACTACATCGAATATACAATGTGCACATCCGAGCGAGAAAATCCATTTAAAGTGAACCAATATTAGTTAATGCAAAGTAATATATCAAATATATAATTATACATTAAATCATTAAATCAACACTTGATTTAACGATCCGGTCATATCGCATATAACCGACTAATATCCAATGTATCGATTTATCGAATCAATCCTTGATTCGATAACTAGGTTATATCGCATACAACCATTTGACACATTCATCGCGAGAATAGAATACAGTATCACATACTCGCATTATTCTCAGTCCCGCACATATCTCATATGCGCTCCTATTTCGTTTCGCTTGAGCCAGGAAACCTCTGTGTAGGACTCTAAAGACTCGTCAATACGCCGGCAGCGGATGATGATCATATCAAACATCCACAAGCCGCAAGCGGTCTGCTAAACGTAACGGCCACTTGCATTCGCCTCGATGTCCCGTCTGCACCGTTAGGTTAGGTAACTAACGGCAGAGCGGGGCAGGGCTAGCGCGGGTGTAAAACATAAGCAACGTTATATTTATCTGTGATGTTTAGGTGGATCTTAATGATGGGATATTCATTAATGAGATTAATGAAAGAAAATAAACCTAATTGATGTTGTGGAATCGAATTTTAAAATAAAAACAGGTAGCTACAGTTCTTGCTTTGCATCGCGGTGTTCATTATAGAACATCCTGCACCTTATTCGATGAGGAAAGGACCGAGATCCCTTCACCGGGAGTGACTCCTTTAGCAATAACTGGCAGATGCTACAACCATCGGTTTGTCTTTGATCGCTTCTATAGTTTACGCTTTGCACAGTGATATATATGATATATCCCGCACCTCATTCGACGAGGAAAGGGCCGACGATCCCTTCACCGGGGTGACCCCTTTAGCAAAACTAGAAAAGCCTCGAAAACATTCCATTTAAAAACCATTTGATTCCGCAACGAGATCAAGTTCAAAGCGTTAAAGGTTTTCACAAAAACCATTCGCAACCCTCCGTCATTTTAGGAAGTAGAGTACTTAGTATTCGTGCTGTGTTTGTTGACCATAGTCAAGGCACAGTGTACGGTAGCTAAGTGATGTCTTCCTACACCGCATATGATGCGATTAGTTAGGACAGTCGCGTGACTTTGTTGACCTTAGTTAAGGGTCATGTGGGTGGGTCTAATTAATCACGAAATGACGGGTAGAACTTGACTAGTACTTATGATTTGTTGACCATAGTTAAGGTCATAGGTGCTAAAGGTAAAAACTTTTATCGGGAGTTTCAAGTGTTGAAATTTGCAATGAGATTGCATACCTTCTATATGATAGTTGGATCCCAATACCCACTGCGAGTAATTGTTACTCCTGGGAGAGTTTTGCACTTTGCAATTAGCCGATCAAGTAGGTGTCTAGAAAGGTGTCAACGGGGTTACGCCTCTGGGAAAACGAGGTTTACTGTAATTAGGTCCGTGCGAAAGCACGGGGAATCTCCCTCAAAGTACCGACACTGGCCTGGCTGAAAGATTGGCGAACTTGTAGAGTGTAATTAATCCCGGCTAGTCTTTCCTTTTAAGGTTTGAAGGAAGATTTGATAAAAACAGTGGGAGCCATCCTGATTAGATAAAATATATAACCAATCTGATCTTGCAAGAGCGCACGCAGAGTATTTTCTTCTCTCTCTCTCCTGGTAGCGACCATATCACGCCTTAATCAAGATAATAATATGGATGTATTGACCGAACCCGCTTGTTATACTGAGCTGGGGAACGTTGGTCCCGCTCCGACTTATAATTGTTATAAGACCGAGCAGGAAATAGGGGAATACCAGATTTCCTATGCCGCCCAAACGAAGAAAGTGCATATGATGCATCTCCTTCGGGTATGTTCATTACAAAGAACTGTTTCTCAGTATCCTCTGAATCCTGGGTATATGATACCGGATCAGGATCCCAGATATGTAAGCTGTTACATAGGACTACAAAAAGGTAGAAAAACTGAGAACGGGTGATAAGTTTCATGAGACAGAAACCGGGGAAAGTGTTGCAGCTAAGTCTGTTGGTCACTGTCACCCTGTATTACCAATACATTGATTCTGAACAAATGCTATTAGATACCGAACCTGATATACAAAATCATATCAGTCTCTTTATTAGTAAAGAAAGGATATAATTTTGTACTGATGGATAATGTTTTGAACATTTCCTATATCAAAAGTTGATCGGTTCAGGCACGTTATCTAAAAGCATTGACGTTCTAAATCAAACTACAGTTCCTAGTATACAGAACACACGCAAGAGGAAAAGTTCAGAAATGAACGAATCATTCTTGAGGCATTGTAGACTAGGTCATATCAATGCGACCCGACTGGCTGAAGTTACATTTTAGATGCATATTTAAATCAGTTTGAATTTACATCTTGTGAAACTTGCCAGTCATGTCACAAAGATAAGATGACCATAGCTCTGTTTATTGGAAACAGAGGAAGAGTTAGTAAACTCTTGGGACTGATACATGATGATGTATGTAAGGTCTCCTGTCTACACATGCCAGGACTGGTTCTTTATACTTCATTATATTCTCTGATAATCTCTCAAGATTCAGTCGTATGTTCCTGTTGAAACATAAGTCCGAAGCTTTTGAGGTATTCAAAGAATATAAGTTGAAAGTAGAGAACCAAAATACGGGTATAAGTATTATGTCCTATGATGAGATCAGGGAGGAAAATACTTGTGCATGGAATCCTTGGACCATTCTAAAGGAGTATGAGATTCTCTCCCAGCATTACTCCTCCGTATACATCATAGCACGATGGTATATCGGGGCGGAGCAATCACACCCTATATGATAAGGTGCGCTCTATTTCCTTTTGGGAGTTATGCGCTTGAGAAGCTGCATACCTATTGAATAGGGTTCCAATCAAATCAGTTGCCTACCGCTTCATATATGATATAGAAAGGGAAGAGCCCATATCTTAAGTTAGTTAAGATTTGGGGTTGTCCGGCCTATGTCAAAAGCAAAATCCGGACAAGATCGAGGCAAGGTCAGTTCTGTAAGACTGGAAAGGTTCCAGCTATTCGAAACTACAGCTGAAGATTTGACAGAACCAAAGGATTTTATAGTTCCCAACGAACCTCAGCCTCACCGCCGATCTAGCAGGGTTCCTCACCTGCTTGAGAGATACTTCGGTTTCTCGATGACAGTGGGAGCGAGGATTGCATCATGAGATGATGACCCAACCAGTTTCGAGCAGGCCATCGAGAGTAGGGACTCTGTAAGAATGGCTGGATGCTTAGCGATCTGAGATGGAATCCATATACACCAGCAAAGTATGGACTTTAGCTGCTATATCTGAAGGGTTAAATCCCCATCAGGAGCAAGTATATCTTGAGAAGATTACTTGGTGTAGATGGAAAAGTTGAGACTTTCAAAGCTAGGCTTATTAAAGGTTTTAGTCATTAACCAGGCATGGATAATGATGAAACCTTTTCCAAGTGACTATGCTTAAGTCCATCCGGATCCTACTTAACATTGCTACATACCGTGACTATGATATCTGGTGGTTGGGTGCACTGACTGCTTTTCTAAATACTGATTTAGAAGAGAACGTCTATAAGAACACAGCCAGAGGGCCTCGTAAACAGTTGGAGCAGCGGAAACGTGTGCAAGATGCTTTATAGGATAAAGCAGGCATCGCGGAGTTGGAACATCTGTTTTGATGGATTAGTCAAAGAAGTTGACATCATCAAAATGGTAGATGAACCTTGTATAAACAAAAAGGTAGTAGGGAGTATGGTGACGATCCTCGTAGAATACGTGAACAACATACTCTTGATAGGAAAAGAGTTTCCTATACTACGATCGGTCAATCTCCTCTTATCATAAGGATTCTCCAATAGGATAAAGATGATACCTCCTAAATCCTGGAATTCGGGTCTATGAGATAGATCTAAATGGATGTTAGGATTCTCACTAGATTTAGTAAGATGGTATCAATCGATCCTGGGAAGAATCACTGGAAGGGTTCCAGAGTGATAAGGACGACTGAATGTCAGTCGCAGGCATTGTCTTTACCCTCAGTAAAGGGACGGTATGTTGGAAGAGTTCCAAGCCAGATACCGTGACATACTAGACGATAAAGGCAGGATACATCGCTACTTAAGATGCTACCAAAGAGGCTGTTTGGGTGTATAATGGTTCATGAGATGAACTAGGTTCCTACCATTGTGTGACAATGGAACTGTGGCTTTAGCCTAGGAACCCTGGTCCCATCAGTGACCCAGACATAATCTGAGGCAGCATCACCTGATCATGGAGATAGTTGATCTCCAGGGTGATCAAGGTTGGGAGAGTAGACTCAGAGGAGAACACGGCGGATCCACTCATGAAGGCCTTTTCCCAAAGAGAGACTTTTAGGGGATGGTTGGGTATTAGATACTACAACCACTGCTACAGATGGCCCTAGTGCAAGTGGGAGATTGTTAGTTATATGTATGCCCTAGAGGCCATTACTGTACATTGGATGTATATTGTAGTGGATGCTGGGACATATATAGGTAGGACTTTCTTGCTCAACATGATAGTACGCTATCTGGTTGCTCTTTATCTTAACATGTATACTTCCTGTCTCTCTGATTACATGTTGATAAAGCCCTTAGGATGAGTACTCGACTTCCAGGACTATGATGCAGATCATACTAGTGGGGCCTGGGTAGTCAATGAGTACATCCTTCATTGTTCCTAGTCGTGGGAATATCGAGACGGGGCATCGATATTCCAGAGTAGACTAGCGTATATCTTCTCGATCCATGTGATAGGCGATGGATGATCCCATATCCATTGGTGTTTGACATCAGAGATGGTATACGGGTGCTCAGTGGAGACTGGGTACACTGAACGTGTAGGGTTCCTAGGCACCCTAATGAGATCTCACAAGGCATCAACCATGGCAATTTCAAATTTAAACGGTGCCGAGAAACCCTAGAACGGATCGTTGGCTAGATTTCTAGGCGAAAATGAAAACTAGTTAACACTTAACTACAAGAATACGGAAATACAACCTTTGTAGATCCGGTGCTCCACCTCCATAGCTCCACAACGAAGTCCCCTCGCTGTCCAAATGAATTCCCGGGCTCTAGCGTCGGCTTCGTCGGAGAAATGGCGAGCTAGGTCGTCGATGTCCATGCCGAAGATGATCTACGTCGAAGCATCGCTAGATCAAGCTCCACCTTCACCAAGTCTAGAAACTTGTGAAGGAAACACACTCTACTACTTGGCAAGAGGTAGAGGATGAAGAAATAGGAAGTGGGTTCATTTTAGAATTGGATTTCTCACTCATTTTCATCAATCACCATTGATGGAGCATAGCTTTCTTCACTTGAAGAATGGAAGAAGAAGAAGAATATTATGATAAGATTAATTAGAAAAGAAAAGAATAATCATTCTTATCATAAAGGTAAACATGGTAAAGTGTAGAGAGTGAACAAGGGTTAGTGGAGTGGTTAGGGTTAAGCATGAGACAAAATGGTGACATAGTCAAAGTGTTCATGAAGCTTTATGAAAGATTAAAAGAATGCCACCATTTTTCTCACCCTTTTTCTTTTTCCAAATGAATAACTAAATAATAAATAAATAAATGAAAAAGAAAACAAAACCCTAACCATTCACAACCATGGTTTAATCTTTACACTTAACCAATATAGCATGCATCATCAAACATGATACAAACATGTGCAAAAAATCATATCGCATATACAATGCGCACATCCGAGTGAGAAAATCCATCTTAAAGTGAACCAATACTAGTTAATGCAAAGTAATATATCAAATATATAATTATGCATTAAATCATTAAATCAACACTTGATTTAACGATCCGGTCATATCGCATACAACCGACTAATATCCAATGTATCGGTTTATCGAATCAATCTTTGATTCGATAACTAGGTTATATCGCATACAACCTTTCGATACATTCATCGCGAGAATGGAATACGGTATCACATACACGCATTATTCTCGGTCCCGCACATATCTCATATGCGCTCCTATTTCGTTTCGCTTGAGCCAGGAAACCTCTGTGTAGGACTCTAAAGACCCGTCAATACGCCGGCAGCAGGTGATGATCATATCAAGCACCCACAAGCCGCAAGCGGTCTGCTAAACGTAACGGCCACCCGGGTATTGAGCGATCAGAAGATCGACGAGCAAGCCCGCTCATACTCCTGTGAATCCAACCGGTAACACTACCGTACAGTCCGGTCTGATCGTCTGATATGTCGCATATCTCACCTAGGTGTGGTAAACGTCAGACCCCAATAGCTCGATAAGTCGTGTCGATATGAGGTCTATAACAATTCGAGAAACTACTGATAACACTTACCAGTAAATCTCAGCAACCCTGGCCAGGGATTTCCTGTTATAGCCAATCGAACACAGCGCAATATCAACTCCCTATACTGGGAGAGACGAATCCCCTCCTATCGCTCATTGCCTCCATGTGATTCGGGACTGTACCCAAAAACCACCGTTTTGCACGCCCTCTTGGACGTGGTAAGATGGAAATCAAAGCACAGTGGGAACCACACAAGACTCTATGATGATCTCGGGTCAACAGACTACTCTGTACCAGTGTCACCAGAGAACTGCCATCTGACGTCAGGTTTAATACCATCTGGGAGTTCTCGGCGAGTCCGTCCAGTGTACCCAGTCTCTACTGAGCACCCGTATATCATCTCCGATGTCAAACATCAATGGATATGGGATCATCCATCGCCCATCTGTATGGGTCGAGAAAGTACACGCTAGTCTACTCTGGTATATCGATACCCCATCTCGATACACCCACGACTAGGGACTTTGAAGGATGTACTTATGGACTACCATGTCCCCACTAGTATGATCCGCATCACAGTCCAGGCAGTCAAGTACACATCCTAAGGGCTTTACCAACATGTAACAGAGAGACAAACAGTGTACACATTAAGGTAAAGAGTAACCAGATAGCATACTATCATGTAGAGTAAGAAAGTCCTACCTATATATGTCCCAGCATCCACTACAATATACATCCAATGTACAGTAATGGCCTCTAGGGCATACATATAACTAACAATCTCCCACTTGCACTAGGGCCATCTGTAGCAGTGGTTGTAGTATCTCATACTCAACCATCCCATAAAAATCTCTCTCTGGGAACAGGCCTTTGTGAGTGGATCCGCTGTGTTGTCCTCTGAGTCTACTCTCCTGACCTCGATCCCCTGGAGATCAACCATCTCCATGATCAGGTGATACTTCCTTAGAATATGTCTGGATCACTGATGGGACCCGGCGTTCCTCGGCATAAGCCACAACTCCATTGTCTCACAATGGTAGGAACGCAGTTCATCTCATGAACCAATATACACCCAAACAGCCTCTTCGGTAGCATCTTAAGTAGCGATGTATCCTGCCTTTATCGTCTAGTATGCCACGGTATCTAGCTTGGAACTCTTCCAACATACCGTCCCTTTACTGAGGGTATAGACAATGCCTGTGACTGACATTCAGTCGTCTTTATCACCCTGGAACACTTCCAGTGATTTTCCCCAGGATCATTTGATACCATCTCACTACAACTAGTGAGAATCCTAACATCCATTTAGATCTATCTCATAGATCCAAAATCCAGGATTTAGGAGGTATCACTTTGATCCTATATGGAGAATCATTGTGATAAGCGGACATTGATCGAGCGTAGCATAGGAAACTCTTTTCCTATCAAGAGTATGTCATCCACATACTCTACGAGGATCATCACCATACTCCCTACTACCTTTTTGTTTATACAAGGTTCATCTACAATTTTGATGATGTCAACTTCTTTGACTAATCCATCAAAATAGATGTTTCAACTCCGCGATGCCTGCTTTATCCTATAAAACATCTTGCACACGTTTCCGCTGCTCGCACTGTCTACGAAGCCCTCTGGCTGTGTACTTATAGACGCTTTCTTCCAAATCATCATTTAGAAAAGCAGTCATGACACCCAACCACCAGATATCGTAGTCATGATATGTAGCCATGGCAAGTAGTATCTGGATGGACTTAAGCATAGGTACTGGAAAAGGTTTCATCATTATCCACACCTGGTCAATGATGCACACTTTTAACAAGTCTAGCTTTGAAAGTCTCAACTTTTCGATGTACACCAAGTAATCTTCTCAAGATATACTTGCTCCTGATGGGGATTCAACCCTTCAGATATAGCAACCAAAGTCCATACTTTGTTGGTGTGCAGGGATTCCATCTCAGATCACTAAGCATCCAGCCATTCTTACAGAGTCACACTCCTTATGGCCAGCTCGAAACTAGTTGGGTCATCATCTCATGATGCAATCCTCGCTCCCACTGTCATAGAGAAACCGAAGTATCTCTCAGGTGGGTGAGGAACCCTACTAGATCGGCGGAGAGGCTGAGGTTCGTTGGAATCTACTGAATCTTTTGGTTCTATCAAATCATCAGCTGCATTTTGTATAGCTGGAACCTTTCCAGTTCTACATTACAGACTTTGCCTTGAGCTTGTCCGGATTTTGCTTTTAGACATAGGCCGGACAACCCCAAATCTTAACTAACTTAAGACATGGGCTCTTCCCTTTCCATATCACATGTGAAGTGGTAGGCAACTGATTTGATTTGAACCCTATTCAATAGGTATGCAGCTTCTCAAGCGCATAACACCCAAAAGGAAATAGGTAACTCAGTATTACTCATCATAGAGCACACCATATCAAATATGGTGTATCTGCTCCGCCCCGACATACTATCGTGCTATGGTGTATTCGGAGGAGTAATGCCGAGAGAGAATCTCATTCTCCTTTAGAATAATCCAGGAATTCCGTGCTCAAGTATTCTCCTCCTTGATCTCATCAAAGGACATAACACTTTTACCTGTATTTTGGTTCTCTACTTCTAACTTATATTCTGTGAATATCTCAAAAGGTTCGGACTTGTGTTTCAACAGGAACATAGGTCTGAAACTCGAAAGATCATCAGAGAACGTAATGAAGTATAAGAAAACCAGTCCTGGCATGTCTAGACAGGGGACCTACATACATCAGCATGTATCATCCCAAGAGTTTACTAACTCTTTCTCTGTTTCCAGTAAACGGAGCTATGGTCATCTTATCTTTGTGACATGACTGGCGAGTTTCACAAGATGTAAGTTCAAACTAATTTAAATATGCATCTTTATGTAACTCTAGCCAGTCGGGTCGCATTGATCTGACCTAGTCTACAATACCTCAAGAAGAATTCGTTCATTTCTGAACTCTTCCTCTTGTGTGTGTTCTGTATACTAAGAACTGTGGTTTTATTTAGAACATCAACGCTTTTAGATAACGTGCCTGAACCGATCAACTTTTGATATAGGAAATGTTCAAAACATTATCCAACAATACAGAATTTTATCATTTCTTTACTAATAAAGAGACTGATATGATTTTGTATATCAGGTTCGGTATCTAATAACATTCGTTCAGAATCAATGTATTGTAATACAGGGTGACAGTGACCAACAGACTTGGCAGCAACACTTGCCCCGTTTTCTGCCTCATGAAACTTATCACCCGTTCTCAGTTTTTCTACCCTTTTGTAGCCCTATGTAACAGATTACATATCTGGGATCCTGATCCGGTATCATATACCAGGATGCGGAGGATACTGAGAAACAGTTCTGTATAATGAACACACCCGAAGATGATGCATCGGCATGCACTCTCTTCGTTTGGGCGGCACGGGAAATCTGGTATTCCCCAATTTCCTGCTCTGTCTTATAACAATTACAAGTTGGAGCGGGACCAACGTTCCCCAGCTCAGTATAACAAGCAGGTTCGGTCAATAATCCGTATTATTATCTTGATTAAGGCGTGATATGGTCGCTACCTGGAGAGAGAGAGAAGAAAACATTCAGCGTGCGCTCTTGCTAGAATAGATTGGTTATTATTTTATCTAATCAGGATGGCTTCCACTGCTTTTTATCAAATCTTCCTTCAAACCCTAAAAGGAAAGACTAGCCGGGATTAATTACACACTACAAGTTCGCCAATCTTTCAGCCAGGCCAGTGTCGGTACTTTGAGGGAAGTCCCCCGTGCTTTCGCACGAACCTAATTAATGTAAACCTCGTTTTCCCAGAGGCGTAACCCCGTTGACACCTTTCTAGACACCTACTTGATCGGCTAATTGTAATGTGTAAAACTCTCCCAGGAGTAACTCTTACTCGCAGCAGGTATCGGGATCCAACTATCTCATAGAAGGTATGCAATCTTATTGCAAATTTCAACACTTGAAATTCCCGATAATATTTTGCCCCAAGCGATCTATGACCTTGACTGAGTCAACAAATCATAGACTACAAGTAAAGTTCAACCCGTCATTTCTCGATTGAATTAAACCCACCCGCACGACCCTTGACTGAGTCAACAAGGCCGCACGACTACCCTAATCCAATCGCATCATATGCTTTGCAGATAAGCACTAATCAGCTACCGCACACTACGCCTTGACTGAGTCAACAAACGCAGCACGAATACTAACTAGGACTTATCTAAAAAGACGGAGGGCTACGTCAGGTTTTTAAGAAAACCTTTTGCGTAATGAACTTTATATCGTTGTAGAATCAAATGATTTTAAAAATGGAGTGCTTTTGAGGCTTTTCTAGTTTTGCTAAAGGAGTCACTCCCGGTGAAGGGATCGTCGGTCCTTTCCTCATCGAATGAGGTGCGGGATATATCATATATATCACTGTGCAAAGCAAAAACACTTAAAAGCAATCAAAAGACAAACCGAGTGTGTAGCATCTGCCAGTTATTGCTAAAGGAGTCACTCCCGGTGAAGGGATCTCGGTCCTTTCCTCATCGAATAAGGTGCAGGATATATCACATATACCTCTGTGCAAAGCAAGAACTGTAGCTACCTGTTTTATTTCGAAATTCGATTCTACAACATCTAAGGTTTCTTTTATTTCATTAATCACATTAATGAAGTCCCATCATTTAAGTACCTAAACATCACAGATAAATACGACGTACACTTATGCCATCCGCATTTGCCTCGATGTCCCCTCGTGCACCGTTAGGTTAGGTAACTAACGACAGAGCGGGGCAGAGCCAGCGCGGGTGTAAAACATAAGTAACGCCTATATAATATATCATATATACTATATACTGTATCTATCATAGAACATCACATGATCACATCACAGATATCGCAGCAGAAGAAACATATGAAATATTGGATATACTAGGACGTCCGTGTTTTCAATACGAGCCAGTATAAAACACGGATTCCACGGTCGTGATGAATAGCCAAACCCACACCCCTAGACCCCTACGAGAGCGGCAAGCAACCCTGCCAATTCTAGAGTTAGGAGACCCGGACTCGACCCCTCGAGATGGTCTCCCACTGGACTCCAGAACCCGGTTACTTGTGCTCCCCTCCTTGGGTCTATCCTAGTGCGGAAAAGTAAATAATATACAAACGGTGATATCATCCGCAACCTGGAAGTGCCCCAATAAAAGAATATTACATACAAGTTTTTACATGAATGAAAATGAAAAACACTCATCTCACATAAAAACCCCCGGCTATTCAAACACGACGATCCAATATAACATATCCAGCAACACACAACATCACATGTCATCATCGTAAGTAAATATGCGCATCCCAATTGTCGTTGACATATAGCAACGAAACCGGCGATATCACATATTACACTTACGGTCACAGAAAAGAAAGTGTAAAACTACAACAGTTGGAATCCGCAACCACCTCAGACATCGCATGCCTGACCAAATGAATTACTTGGACATCGCATGCCTAACAATTATAAACCCCACATTTTAGTCTCAAAATCGAAAACACTTTTCAATATCAAGTCGGGCAATTCAACAAGATTCCCGACATCCTGATCGAATGCTCGTCGCAAACTTCAGTAGACTGCCGCACCCCCGATACCGTCGACGAAGTGCACCAAGGCGGAACACCGCTACCGCGAGCACCCGAACGGATGCTTTCGGCAATGGGGTTCTCCTACAGTCACTTGGTCGGGGCTATGGAGTGAGGCTGTCTATTAAGTTTACCCGGCGAGTATCCGCGTACGCCACGTGATTGCGATGGACTTTTGATCACATCAAAATTCCGTGGCAACCGATCAAGTGAGACTAAAGTGCTATGTTTATAACATTCATTCAGTTATCTCATAATTTCTTATGAATTCCAATTATTGTATCCCATTCCAGATAAATAGAAAATGTTAAACTTTCCGATCGAACAATCGAACACCCATGTTTTCCCAATACCGATCAACACATGAAATAAGTCTAACAACATTCAGTTCGTGCCTCAGTACCAACGGTCCAGCCGTAGAAGGGTCAAGCCAACGCCTCACATGTGGCACGCCGTACTGCCCCAAACCCGAAGGTTCAAAGGGCAGTTCAAGACGGTCACATAATCGAGTTAAGGTTTGTTGTCTTCTAGAGGGACCATCGCGTTACTTGCACTACTTAGAACGTCGTTAAACTACGGAAAAATCCAACACTTGGAAATTTCCCGACAGGGAAAAAGTTGGGTATTTATATCCGGTCGAACTTTTTAACATATTCAAAAAATTATCCAGAAAGCCACATAGACAAAATCTGATACACCGATCGAAACACCGAATCCCCAAAACAACCCCTGAAAATTCAACTCTTGAATAAAAATTAAAAATTCCCAGAAAATCCAGCATTATCAATTAGGAGTTACTGTGTAAAATATATTAAATAAGGTGGCCGTACGGCCGCGGAACCGCCGCACGAGCCATGCTCGTGCCGCGGAACCGCGGCAGCTTAACGGATTTAGGAACTCGAATTTCACAGAAACTCTTAAAATCACCTGCTGAATTTTCTGCATATTTTTAATGTTGAAAAATCCCAGATTTTAGAAAAAGGACAGAGAGCATGTTTGGAATTGGGTTTCGGGTTCGTTCGAACTTCAAATTGCGTCTAGACTTCGCCTAAGGCTCTTGCTAGGCTCTGATACCACTGTAGGGTTCCTAGGCACTGTTGGAGATAGTGCCCTCAGAGTCAATTATTGGATCACAGGCACGTGATTGCAATGATTGAGGGAGGACCTATCCCAGGAGGACAGTCTTACTCGAGATGATAGTATGCTATCTGGTTTATCTTTATCATCGTGTACTGCTTTAGGTGACCTGACATGTCGCTATTGCACGTTGATAGAGGCCCTAGGATTCTTGCTTGACGACCAGCAGTATGATGGCGATCATATACGTGGGAGCTGGGGTCCATAAGCACATCCTTAAAAGGTCCCTAGTCGTGGGAGTTTCGAGACTGGGCATCGATACTCCATTAGTAGACTAGTGTATACAGTCGAGACCCCGACGAGGGGCGGTGGCCGGTCTCACAAGCCACTGGTGTCAGTTGGTTCACCTAAGATGTATACAGGTGCTCATTGGGTTATGAGTACACCGGACAGGACTCGCAGGGAACCTGCTAGTTGGTCTTGTACCAGATGTCAGATAGCAGTTCCCTGGTGACATGTGTACAGGTTAGTTCATCGACCTGAGATCGTCATTTGTCTCGTGTGAGTTCCCACTGTGCTTTGATTACTACCCTACCACGGCTCAAAGGAGTCGTGCAAACAGGTTTTAGTTGGGTACAGTCCCGAGCCACATGGAGGCAGTGAGCGGATCTGCAGGGGTTCGTCTCTCCCGGTATTGGGGGTGAGGTCGCGCTGTGTCTAGGAGAGCCATTACGCAAAGCCCTCGGCCGAGGCAGGAGATTTACTGGTAGGTATTCCAGTAGTATCTCAGGGCGTTCTGGGCTACGCTCCGACACGACTTGTACCGCTTTTGGGGGTCTGACTTTTACCAACCCCCTAGGCCCGCCATGCGATACTCATAGACGAACGGACCGGACTGTACGGATATTGTCACTGACAGGCTCAGTAGGGTGTCGGGGTGAGCTTCCTCATCGACGTCCCTTTTGGTCAATAGCTGGTGGCCCGTCACGTATTGGCTTATACCTCTGACGTGCCAGTGGTTAAATCCACAGCCATAGTATTGACGAGTCTTTAGAGTCCACCACACTTTCAGTTACTCAAGCTTTCGGGCGAAACGCTGTAGAGGCCGTATGGAGATATGGCAGGGTCCGATCAGATACGTGCGGTATTGCACGGATCAGGATCGGACAGTTTTGTACTAGTGGCCGTATAGTTATATGGCAGGGTTCGATCAGATACGTGCGGTATTGCACGGATCAGGATCGAACGGATTATACTAGCCGGCTTTGGTTTAAGCCGGTACTAGTTTAGTACAGTGTAGATTTTGTCTCATTGCATTTGTATCCGGTCGGAATACAGATGCGGGTGTGTATGCACAGTATCAGGGTTTTCCTGTAATTTATTACGGGACCAGATTTCTGGAGTTGCCAGTTTGCATTCCGTTCCGGCCGGTTTTCCTTTGTTCTTTCCCGGCCGGACTTTTCCGATGGAGGGGGTTATTTGCAGTTTTGCAAATAACACTTTGTGGAGGGGTTTCTTTGCATATTGTTTGATTATGATAGATTTCTTTTCTTTCTTCCATGCTTGCTTTAATGGTGAGATGAAAGGTTATGGGTTGAATAGGAAAAGAGGCATGGTTGATGTTTTCTTGTCTTAGATGTAGTCACCACTTCCTTGCTCCTACACTCACCTCCCTTCTTGTTTTATGTTATGATATTCATTCCTCCACCATCTTCTTCTCACTTAAAGAGAAAGTCTTTCATGGTTATGAAAAAAAGGGAGTAGAAGAAAAAGAAAGAGAGAAAGAAAAAGAAAGAGAGAGAGTTGATTTCATCTTCTTCTTGCTAGAAAATTGAAAGCACCAATTTTCTTTACCTCTTCCTCCATCCATCAATGGCAACTACATAAACTCCAAGAGACAAAGTTTCTACACTACTTCCTACAGCAAATCTTGAGCATGTCGAGTTGCCGGCTTCATGCTCGAGTTGCCTCGGTATTGAGGCGGGAGCCCGTAAAAGACGAAGGCGATGTGGTGCCCTTTCCGGCGAGGAGGCGACGATGTGGAGCAAAGACTTTCCGCGGGAGATCGGGATGATGAAGAGAAGACCGGAGGACTCGGATCACTCGGTATACTTCTCACCCCATCTCTAGTTAGCTAGCGTAGGTTAATGGTAATCGATCCGGGTTTTCTTTGTCCGCGGTAGCGCCGGTTTCCGAGTAAGGAAAAATTTTGATTCCGCAATTTGGCCTCGAGTAAGACGGCCGGGGCGCTGCCGTGGCGCAACATGGTATCAGAGCCACGCCATTAACCTTACCTAGCTTCGTTTGATGTGTTTGCATTTCCGATCGACCAAAATTTCCAAAAACCGTATTTTTTTGTTCACATCAGTTTCTGTTGAAATATTTTGGTCTCGAAAAATTTTTCAGGTTGTAAAATATTGATGTACTGGAAAATCTAAGAGCTCTGTAAAAATTCGATGAAGTGACTCCACAGTTGGAGCGCGGAACCGCCGCGAAAACCCCCTTTGTGCGGCCCTTCCGCCGCGCACTATTCACATCACTTCACCATTTTTTTACAGAGGCCTTCTGGGCTTAAAATATGGGCTTTGGAATATTAAAGTTGGGCCAGTTATTTCTGTGAGTGCTACAGTTTTCTTTTGGAGCCCGCTTGTTAATTTTTTGATCGATCGGATATTTTAAACACATTATTTCACAGTATTTACATTATATCTGCGACCGTGAATGTCACTCGATCGGTAAATCCGATCTAACTGCTATAGCCCGGTTAGACGGATTTGCGAACGTGACTTTCACGTTGATGTTTTATGTTTATGCTGTGATGTTGCGGATCGGTCGTGGGGGATAGCCTGGATGCAATGCTAGTGCAGTTTTGTTGTATGATGTACATTTGATATTGCGGGGCGAGCGTCCGACATGTGGACTGCCGTCACTGCCTGTTTGTATTATTCTTTTGGGGTACGACCTGGTTGCGGTCGATGTACCCGGTATATGTATATTTTACTTTCTGTACTAGGGTTACCCCGCGGAGGGGTGCACGGATAGCCGGGTTCTGGAGTGCAACGGGCCCGCATCTCATGGTATTGAGACGGAGGGGGCTTCAGTCCAGGATTGGCGGGCTATTCGCCGCACTCGTAGGGGGTACAGGTTGACCCAGGAGGGGTGCCCAAGTTACCGGATTCCGTGAAGTGCTGGGTGGTCCATTCACGGTGCTGGAGGGGGCTGCCTCGCTTCAGGTTTTGGCGGGTGACTTGCCGCGCCCGTAGGGGTCTAGGATTTCATTGCACAGGCTATCCACACGACCAGGGGAACGTCGGGTTTCAGCAGCGGCTCTGTGAAACCCGGGGCTTCCAGATATCTGTATTGTTCTGTGATGCTGTACATTTCTGTGATGTTGCATTTTATTCACGCCTTGAGCGAAATACTATATATTGGTATGTATATTAGTAGATGTTGTATATGTTTTTCATCCGCGCTAGTCCAGTCCCCGCTCTGCCGTTAGTAAGCTAACCTAACGGGTGATGACGGGACCCAGTGGCGAATGCGGATGGCATATACGTACGTCAGTATATTTTCGTTCTTTGTGGTGTGATCAATTGATGGGACTGCATTGATTCGGATCAATGCAAGTTTAAACAAACCTAATCTGATGTTGTTGGAACATTTTTCAAAAAAAGCTGTTATTGCAAGGACGTTCACTTTTGTTTTGCATCGTGGTATTCATCTGGAATATCCTGCTCCTCAGTCGACGAGGCAAGGGCCGAGATCCCTTCACCGGGAGTGACCCCTTGGACAGAAGTTTGCGTCAGGGCATTAACTTCACTATAGCCGATTACTTTTGCTTTGCATCGTGGTATTCAGTTGGAATATCCTGCACCTCATTCTACGGGGAAAGAGCCGAGATCCCTTCACCGGGAGTGACCTCTTTAGTAAAGGTTTTCGTCACTATATTTTCTAAAAGGCTATGCAGTTCCTTCAACGATATCAAGTTCATTACGTTAAAGGTTTTTCGCCAAAAACCATTCGTAGCCCTCCGTCATTTCTTATGGGCATTATTTAGTATTCGTGCTGCGTTTGTTGACTCCGTCAAGGCGTAGTGTACGGTAGCTAAGTGGTGCTTGTTTGTTGCATAAGTGGGATTGGTTAGGACAGTCGTGCGGCCTTGTTGACTCCGTCAAGGGCACGTACGGGTGGGTTTAATGCAATCCAGATAATGACGGGTTGAACTTGACTAGGACTCTTTGATTTGTTGACTCCGTCAAGGTCACTTGAGTCCTAGGGGTAAAAAATCACATCGGGAGTTTCAAAAGAACTGAAACTTGCCAGGCATGCGCATACCTTCTGGAGTGTGGTGACTTGAGTGGATTCCGTCAAGTTATCATGCGATGATAGTTGGATCCCGATTCCCACTGATGAGTTGGTTTACTCCTCGGGTGATCCCGACTAATTCTTCTTTCAGGTTTGGAGGAGAATTTGAGGTACAGTGGGAGGTTTCCAGATTAGACAAAGTGGTAACCATTCTGATCTAGGTTAGAGTGCACGCTGAGTGTTTCTTTTCTCTCTCTCTGGCAGCGACCATTGACCCGACCCTGGATTTTGACTCAGTGACCAAGTTGACCGAACCTTCTTAACACTGGCTTTTGGATTGTCAGAGTTGCAGACCTCATTGCCACTCCTGCTTTTACCCTTTTCTCCAGGACACCCCGTATTGCTATGAACGTCCACTTCCATTGGACAAAACCATCGTATGGTTAGATACGAACTCGAAGGACTTCGAGGATGGTTTCTGGTTCTGGAGAAAACGGATATGATTATTCAGTTGTCTTTTCTTTTCACCTTCTCTCAGGTTGCGAGTACTCCTTGGTTTAGGAGTAGTACACCTATTACGCAAATTGGATAGTCTTCTTCCAAACCATAGGCTGGTGCCGACCGGTAGGGAATGAAGAAAACCAGTTAGCCTAAAACGGTGTACAGAAGGTATTAAGTTCAGACAAAGCAAGGGATTAGTAAGAGGGCAAAGTAAATTGCGACTGATATTCACGACCAAACCAAGTATTTCTTCGCCAATCCTAAATCACCTTGGTATTTCTCCAGGACACTCCGTATCACTACGAAGATCCCATTTTATTGGATACTCCATCGTATGGTTATATACGAACTCGAAAGGAACTAGTTCCAGTTCGGGGATGGATTCTGGTTCAGGAGAAATAAGAATAAAGTACATTCAGGTGTCTTTTATCTTCACCTTCTCTCGCGTTGCGAGTGCTCCTAGGATTAGGACAGTACACCCCTTATGCTTTTTGGATAGTCTTCTTCCAAACCATAGGCTGGTGCCGAACGGTAGGGAAGGAAGAAAACCATTTGGCCTAAAGGGGTGTGCAGACGGTATTGACTAAAGACATATAAAGGGATTTGGACAGATGGCAAAGAGATATACGGTGACAGTTATGAATCTGGATAATGGAAGAGGCATTACTAGGAATACCAGGATACCCCATCGAAACATTACAATGTTTCAGTTTCACTGTGTACTGTTAAAAGAAAACTGATTTCCCGATTAGACACTTACTCCAGGGTAAGTATTTACCAGGTATGATTCTCACATCTGTATGGTTTTACAGATGGTGAGTGGAAGTAAGTTATTGGGAATTGGGTGATCATCCTCATTATATCGGGATTCGTTGTAATCGGTGATATTTGAGGAAGTCACCTGGGTTGTTTGCCAGTCGGCAAATATTTGGTTGTGAATATCCGCTGTTGTGCACCAATTTCAAATTGATATATCTGTACGTCTATTTTCATAGAGTGAGATATACCTTTTGATATTATGTCGATGACATTTACCTATATCAGTGGATGGTTAGGTAAGGAGCATTAAACAGCGGTGTAATTCTTCTTAACCATAAGTACAGTTTTCAACCTACGACACACAGTGAAAGAGTTGTTAGACTCAGCGGACTTATACAGAGTATTGTATGTTGTCCAGTGTCCATTAGGACAGAGGGGTTGGTCCTCATACTATATTCTGTTTACTTTTAACTTCTCTAGTTCTTAGACATGTGCTTCGTGGAAACACAGGGTCTGAGTTTTGAGGAGTTATTGGTATAAGAATAAAGTAGAGAACCAGGTATTGCAAGTATCGGGATTCTTCAAAGAGATCGAAGATGTAGATACTTGTGTATGGTATTCAGTTGATAGTAATGATGAAGACAGATTGCTTCTCTTTCAGGATACTCATAATTGGAAGCATTCCTAAGTTGAGTAACGCTGATTGGCCTCTCTCCATTTAGTTGACATGCACTGGAGACAGCTGCATGATTTGAATCTGGTTCAAATAAATCAGTGCCTCTGGTTCTATATTGGATATAGAACAGTTCATATCTTAACGATGTTAAGTTACGGGGAGTTGTCCGGCTTATACTTAAAACCAGACTCCGGATAACTCAAGGCACGTTTCTGTAATGGCTGTTTGTGGGTTGACCCAGGCTATGACGAGGGTTGACTTTCTACCATCTGGCAGATCAATAGAAATATTGTTCTAGACTCGCCACAGTTTTATTAAAAATGGATTTTTTCAAAAACAGCAGTGGGAGTATGGTAGAACTGGAAGTGATTCCAGAACCGCAAACGATTACTGAAGATTTAATAAGGAACCTAAAGATTCAATCTGATTTGACATTCCATTGGCCACTCCGCAGATAAGGTGGGTAACTTCAGGCACCCGAGAGGTACTCCGGTAGCCTCAAAGACGGTGACAGGGAAGTTCTTGTTTACCCACACTTGCCATTGTTGTTGTTCAAGGCTGCGAGACCCGGCAGGAGGATGAGTATAGCGTCGTTCTAAATTAGCTTTAGAAGTGCACGTCTATATGACTCTGGCAGAGGGTTGTCGTAGTTAGTGGGAGCAGCGGAAGCATTGGTGGACTTTGTGCTTATGTCTATTTATAGACTAAAGCAGATATAGCGGAGTAAGATCATCTGTTTCTGATGTGACAGTCATGGGTTTGACGTCATCAGAATAGGGGATGGATCTGTTGAGAAGGTAGTAGGAAGTGATATTCCTATACTACGATCGGTTATACTTTGGTCGTCACACAGTGTTTTCTCCACAAGGGACTTGGACATTATATCAGACATACTGGTTACTAGATCTATAGTTTTAGATCTAGATTTGGGTGGTTTCCCAATCAGGGTACTTTGACAGCATTCTAAGAGTATTTAGAATGGACGACTCATGGCACGGTAGTGTATCTGCAGGTAATGGAGTCACCCTCTCTAAAGGTGTCTTACAGACTAAAGGGGAGAGGGATACGCATGATTGACAGATCACTTGCTTAGGCAATTGAGTCAATCATGAGATGTCAAGTACCACACCAGATGTTGTTCTTGTACTAGATGCAATAAGTTGACATTGATCCAATCCTGGAGAAACAGTCGGAAGCAGTTCTAGAACATAAGTGGATGTTCTAGGGATATGATAACGGCTGTCTCTTTTAGGAGACGGTTATCACTCCAGGCTTCCAAGGTGACATGGACGACAAGGAGGTTGTCAGAGTTATAGTTCTCCCTCTGACGAGGGGCAGTATTTTGGACAGGTGGTCCAAGGCAATACTGAGGGAGGCATGGCGCAGGATACTGATTAAGTTCAGTTAACGATACAGTCTAAGAAGTTTGGATTTGCAGTTCATTTATGAACTAGGTCCCATCAGACATCCAGACATTCCAAGACAGGTATTGCTCATTTCGGGAGATGGTTTTCTCCGCGAACTTGAGATATAGAGAGACATAGAAAGAAACTTCACAGTGGATCCACTCGCTGAGGCTATTCCTCGAACGCAATAGTTTCACAAAAGAGCTTTGTGAGACTGACTGGTAGAGGAGTTGGGTGTTCGGTATCACACGGGCTGTGAGTATGCGACATCGCAATAATTAGCCTTGAGTGCAAGTGGGAGATTGTTGGAGATAGTGCCCTCAGAGTCAATTATTGGATCACAGGCACGTGATTGCAATGATTGAGGGAGGACCTATCCCAGGAGGACAGTCTTACTCGAGATGATAGTATGCTATCTGGTTTATCTTTATCATCGTGTACTGCTTTAGGTGACCTGACATGTCGCTATTGCACGTTGATAGAGGCCCTAGGATTCTTGCTTGACGACCAGCAGTATGATGGCGATCATATACGTGGGAGCTGGGGTCCATAAGCACATCCTTAAAAGGTCCCTAGTCGTGGGAGTTTTGAGACTGGGCATCGATACTCCATTAGTAGACTAGTGTATACAGTCGAGACCCCGACGAGGGGCGGTGGCCGGTCTCACAAGCCACTGGTGTCAGTTGGTTCACCTAAGATGTATACAGGTGCTCATTGGGTTATGAGTACACCGGACAGGACTCGCAGGGAACCTGCTAGTTGGTCTTGTACCAGATGTCAGATAGCAGTTCCCTGGTGACATGTGTACAGGTTAGTTCATCGACCTGAGATCGTCATTTGTCTCGTGTGAGTTCCCACTGTGCTTTGATTACTACCCTACCACGGCTCAAAGGAGTCGTGCAAACAGGTTTTAGTTGGGTACAGTCCCGAGCCACATGGAGGCAGTGAGCGGATCTGCAGGGGTTCGTCTCTCCCGGTATTGGGGGTGAGGTCGCGCTGTGTCTAGGAGAGCCATTACGCAAAGCCCTCGGCCGAGGCAGGAGATTTACTGGTAGGTATTCCAGTAGTATCTCAGGGCGTTCTGGGCTACGCTCCGACACGACTTGTACCGCTTTTGGGGGTCTGACTTTTACCAACCCCCTAGGCCCGCCATGCGATACTCATAGACGAACGGACCGGACTGTACGGATATTGTCACTGACAGGCTCAGTAGGGTGTCGGGGTGAGCTTCCTCATCGACGTCCCTTTTGGTCAATAGCTGGTGGCCCGTCACGTATTGGCTTATACCTCTGACGTGCCAGTGGTTAAATCCACAGCCATAGTATTGACGAGTCTTTAGAGTCCACCACACTTTCAGTTACTCAAGCTTTCGGGCGAAACGCTGTAGAGGCCGTATGGAGATATGGCAGGGTCCGATCAGATACGTGCGGTATTGCACGGATCAGGATCGGACAGTTTTGTACTAGTGGCCGTATAGTTATATGGCAGGGTTCGATCAGATACGTGCGGTATTGCACGGATCAGGATCGAACGGATTATACTAGCCGGCTTTGGTTTAAGCCGGTACTAGTTTAGTACAGTGTAGATTTTGTCTCATTGCATTTGTATCCGGTCGGAATACAGATGCGGGTGTGTATGCACAGTATCAGGGTTTTCCTGTAATTTATTACGGGACCAGATTTCTGGAGTTGCCAGTTTGCATTCCGTTCCGGCCGGTTTTCCTTTGTTCTTTCCCGGCCGGACTTTTCCGATGGAGGGGGTTATTTGCAGTTTTGCAAATAACACTTTGTGGAGGGGTTTCTTTGCATATTGTTTGATTATGATAGATTTCTTTTCTTTCTTCCATGCTTGCTTTAATGGTGAGATGAAAGGTTATGGGTTGAATAGGAAAAGAAGCATGGTTGATGTTTTCTTGTCTTAGATGTAGTCACCACTTCCTTGCTCCTACACTCACCTCCCTTCTTGTTTTATGTTATGATATTCATTCCTCCACCATCTTCTTCTCACTTAAAGAGAAAGTCTTTCATGGTTATGAAAAAAAGGGAGTAGAAGAAAAAGAAAGAGAGAAAGAAAAAGAAAGAGAGAGAGTTGATTTCATCTTCTTCTTGCTAGAAAATTGAAAGCACCAATTTTCTTTACCTCTTCCTCCATCCATCAATGGCAACTACATAAACTCCAAGAGACAAAGTTTCTACACTACTTCCTACAGCAAATCTTGAGCATGTCGAGTTGCCGGCTTCATGCTCGAGTTGCCTCGGTATTGAGGCGGGAGCCCGTAAAAGACGAAGGCGATGTGGTGCCCTTTCCGGCGAGGAGGCGACGATGTGGAGCAAAGACTTTCCGCGGGAGATCGGGATGATGAAGAGAAGACCGGAGGACTCGGATCACTCGGTATACTTCTCACCCCATCTCTAGTTAGCTAGCGTAGGTTAATGGTAATCGATCCGGGTTTTCTTTGTCCGCGGTAGCGCCGGTTTCCGAGTAAGGAAAAATTTTGATTCCGCAATTTGGCCTCGAGTAAGACGGCCGGGGCGCTGCCGTGGCGCAACAGGCACCCTAATGAGGTCTCACAAGGCATCAACCATGCTAATTTCAAATTTAAACGGTGCCGAGAAACCCTAGAACGGATCGTTGGCTAGATTTCTAGGCGAAAATGAAAACTAGTTAACACTTAACTACAAAAATACGGAAATACAACCTTTGTGGATCCGGTGCTCCACCTCCATAGCTCCGCAACGAAGTCCCCTCGCTGTCCAAATGAATTCCCGGGATCTAGCGTCGGCTTCATCGGAGAAATGGCGAGCTAGGTCGTCGATGTCCATGCCGAAGATGATCTACGTCGAGGCATCGCTAGATCAAGCTCCACCTTCACCAAGTCTAGAAACTTGTGAAGGAAACACACTCTACTACTTGGCAAGAGGTAGAGGATGAAGAAATAGGAAGTGGGTTCATTTTAGAATTGGATTTCTCACTCATTTTCATCAATCACCATTGATGGAGCATAGCTTTCTTCACTTGAAGAATGGAAAAAGAAGAAGAATATTATGATAAGATTAATTAGAAAAGAAAAGAATAATCATTCTTATCATAAAGGTAACCATGGTAAAGTGTAGAGAGTGAACAAGGGTTAGTGGAGTGGTTAGGGTTAAGCATGAGACAAAATGGTGACATAGTCAAAGTGTTCATGAAGCTTCATGAAAGATTAAAAGAATGCCACCATTTTTCTCACCCTTTTTCTTTTTCGAAATGAATAACTAAATAATAAATAAATAAATGAAAAAGAAAACAAAACCCTAAGCATTCACAACCATGGTTTAATCTTTACACTTAACCAATATAGCATGCATCATCAAACATGATACAAACATGTGCACAAAATCATATCGCATATACAATGCGCACATCCGAGTGAGAAAATCCATCTTAAAGTGAACCAATACTAGTTAATGCAAAGTAATATATCAAATATATAATTATGCATTAAATCATTAAATCAACACTTGATTTAACGATCCGGTCATATCGCATACAACCGACTAATATCCAATGTATCGGTTTATCGAATCAATCCTTGATTCGATAACTAGGTTATATCACATACAACCTTTTGATACATTCATCGCGAGAATGGAATACGGTATCACATACACGCATTATTCTCGGTCCCGCACATATCTCATATGCGCTCCTATTTCGTTTCGCTTGAGCCAGGAAACCTCTGTGTAAGACTCTAAAGACTCGTCAATACGCCGGCAGCAGGTGATGATCATATCAAGCACCCACAAGCCGCAAGCGGTCTGCTAAACGTAACGGCCACCCGGGTATTGAGCGATCAGAAAATCGACGAGCAAGCCCGCTCATACTCCTGTGAATCTAACCAGTAACACTACCGTACAGTCCGGTCTGATCGTCTGATATGTCGCATATCTCACCTAGGGGTGGTAAACGTCAGAACCCAATAGCTCAATAAGTCGTGTCGATATGAGGTCTATAACAATTCAAGAAACTACTGATAACATTTACCAGTAAATCTCAGCAACCCTGGCCAGGGATTTCCTGTTATAGCCAATCAAACACAGCGCAACATCAACTCCCTATACCGGGAGAGACGAATCCCCTCCTATCGCTCATTTCCTCCATGTGATTCGGGACTGTACCCAAAAACCACCGTTTTGCACGCCCTCTTGGACGTGGTAAGATGGAAATCAAAGCACAGTGGGAACCACACAAGACTCTATGACGATCTCGGGTCAACAGACTACTCTGTACCAGTGTCACCAGAGAACTGCCATCTGACGTCAGGTATAATACCATCTGGGAGTTCTCGGCGAGTCCGTCCAGTGTACCCAGTCTCTACTGAGCACCCGTATATCATCTCCGATGTCAAACACCAATGGATATGGGATCATCCATCGCCCATCTGTATGGGTCGAGAAGGTACACGCTAGTCTACTCTGGTATATCGATACCCCATCTCGATACACCCACGACTAGGGACTTTGAAGGATGTACTTATGGACTACCATGTCCCCACTAGTATGATCCGCATCACAGTCCAGGCAGTCAAGTACACATCCTAAGGGCTTTACCAACATGTAACAGAGAGACAATCAGTGTACACGTTAAGGTAAAGAGTAACCAGATAGCATACTATCATGTCGAGCAAGAAAGTCCTCCCTATATATGTCCCAGCATCCACCACAATATACATCCAATGTACAGTAATGGCCTCTAGGGCATACATATAACTAACAGAACGGACTCGCCGAGAACTCCCAGATGGTATTATACCTCACGTCAGATGGCAGTTCTCTGGTGACACTGGTACAGCTTAGTCTGTTGACCCGAGATCGTCATAGAGTCTTGTGTGTCTCCCACTGTGCTTTGATTTCCACCCTACCGCGGCTCTACTGAGTCGTGCAACAGGTGGTTTTTGGGTACAGTCCCGATTCACATGGAGGCAATGAGCGATAGGAGGGGATTCGTCTCTCCCGGTATTGGGGGTTGATGTTGTACTATGCACGACTGGCCATAACAGGAAATCCCTGGCCAGGGTTGCAGTGATATACTGGTAAGAGTTATCAGTAGTTTCACGAATGTTATGGACCCTACGTCGGCATGACTTATCAAGCTATTGGGGTCTGACGTTTACCACCCCTAGACGAGATATGCGACATATCAGACGAACAGACCGGACTGTACGGTAAGTGTTACTGGTTGGATTCACAGGAGTGTGAGCGGGCTTGCTCATCGATCTTCTGATCGCTCAATACCCGGGTGGCCGTTACGTTTAGCAGACCGCTTGCGGCTTGTGGGTGTTTGATATGATCATCACCTGCTGCCGGCGTATTGACGAGTCTTTAGAGTCCTACACAGAGGTTTCCTGGCTCAAGCGAAACGAAATAGGAGCGCATATGAGATATGTGCGGGACCGAGAATAATGCGTGTATGTGATACCGTATTTCATTCTCGCGATGAATGTGTCGAATGGTTGTATGCGATATAACCTAGTTATCGAATCAAGGATTGATTCGATAAGCCGACACATTGGATACTAGCCGGTTATATGCGACATGACCGGATCATTGAATCAAGTGTTGATTTAATGATTTAATGTATAATTATATATTTGATATATTACTTTGCATTAACTAGTATTGGTTCACTTTAAATGGATTTTCTCACTTGTACTGTGCAAGTTGTATATGTGATATACATTTGTGCACATGATTGTATCATGTTTGATGATACATGCAAGCTTGGGTTTGTGTAAAGAATTGACCATGGTTATATGAATGGTTAGGGTTTCATTTTATTTACTTATTCTTTTATTTATTCTTTTTGTTTATTTTGGAAAAAGAAAATGATAAAGAAAATGAAATGGTGGCTTATTTTGTTTGTAGTTGAAGTTTCTTGAAACTTTGACTAAGTGACCATTTTGTCTTCTTTCTTAACCCTAACCCTTCAAACTAACCTTAGTCAATTCTCTACACCTAACTAAGGTTAATGATATGATAAGTATTATATTTTCTTTTCTATTTTTATTAACTTATCATATCTTCTTCTTCTTCTTCATCTTCTTCCTCCATGAAGAAAGCTTGCTACTCCAATGGCAAGTGATGAAAACTAGTGAGAAATCCAATTCTAAAGTGAACCCACATCCTATTTTTTCATCCTCTACCTCTTGCCAAGTAGTATAGGGTGTTTCCTTCACAAGTTTTCTTGACTTGGTGAAGTTGGAGCTTGATCTAGCGATGCCTCGACGTAGATCATCTTCGGCATCGTCGTCGATGACCTAGCCCGTTTTTCCTCCGATGAAACCACCGTGAGAGTCATGGTTCGATTTGGACAGCGGAGAAGACTTCATCACGGAGCCTAGGAGGTGGAGGACCGGATCTACAAAGGTTGTAGCCCCTTCCCTTTAGCTATATTTCTGTTTACTTGCTTGCATCGCCTATATATCTAGTTAACGATCCGTATTAGGGTTTGTAGGCACTTGTAAAATTTCAATTGGCCATATTTGATCACTTTTGAGACTTCATTAGAGTGCCTAGGAACGCTACAGTTCATATCTTAACATTGTTAAGGTACGGAGAGTTGTTCGGCTTATGCTTAAAACCAGACTCTGGATAACTCAAGGAATGTTTCTGTAATGGCTGTTTGTGGGTTGACCCGGGCTATGATGAGGGTTGACTTTCTACCATCTGGAAGATCAATTGTGATATTGTTCTTGACTCGCCACAGTTTTAATAAAAATGGATTTTTTCAGAAAACAGATGTGGGAGTATGGTAGAACTGGAAGTGATTCCAGAACCGCAAACGATTAATGAAAATTTGATAAGAACCTAAAGATTCAATCTGGTTTGACATTCAATTAGACCACTCCGCAGATATGGTGGGTAACCTCAGGCACCCGAGAGGTACTTCGGTAGCCTCAAGGACGGTGGCAGGGAGGTTCTAGTTTACCCAGACTTGCCATTGCTGTTGTTCCAGACTGTGAGTCCCGGCAGGAGGATGAGTATATCATCGTTCTGAACTAGCTTTAGAAGTGTACGCCTATATGATTCTGTCAGAGGGTTTTCGTAGTCAGTGGGAGCAGCGGAAGCATTAGTGGACAAGTAGCTTATGTCTATCTATGGACTAAAGCAAATATAGCGGAGATAGATCGTCTATTTCTGATGTGACAGTCATAGGTTTGACTTCATTAGAATAGGAGATGGATCTGTTAAGAAGGTAGTAGGGTGTGATGTCCTAGTATTTGGATGACATACACAGAGTAGGAAGTGAAATTCCTATACTAGATCGGTTATGCTTTGGTTGTCACACAGTGGTTTCTCCACATAGGATATGGATATTATATCAGATGTCCTAGTTACTAGATCTATGGTTTTAGATCTAGATTTGGGAAGTGTCCCAATCTGGGTACTTAGACAGCATTCTAAAGGTGTTTTAGAGTGGACGACTCCAGGCATGGTAGTGTACCTGCAGGTGATGGAGTCACTCTCTCTAATGGTGTCTTACAGACTAAAGGCAAGAGGGATGTGCATGATTGACAGATCACTTGCTTAGGCAATTGAGTCGATCATGAGATGTCAAGTACCACACCAGATGTTGTTCTTGCAGTAGATGCAATAAGTTGATATTGATCCAATCCTGGAGAAACATTCGGAAGCAGTTTTAGAACATAAGTGGATGTTCTAGGGATATGATAACGGCATCCTCCTTCAAGAGACAGTTATCATTCCAGGCTTCCAAGATGACATGGATGACAGAGTCGTTGTCAGAGTTATAGTTTTTTCTCTGACGAGAGACAGTATTTAGGACAGATGGTCCAAGCGGATACTGAGGGAGGTGTGGCGCAGGATACCGATTAATTTCAGTTGACGATACAGTCTAAGAAGTTTGGATTTGGAGTTCATTTATGAACTAGGTCCCATCAGATATCCAGACATATTCTAAGACAGGTATTGCTCATTTCGGGAGATGGCATTCTTCGTGAACTTGAGATAAAGAAAGACATAGAAAGAAACATCAGAGCGGATCCACTCACTGAGGCTATTCCTCGAACACAATAGTTTCACAAACGGGCTTTGTGAGACAGATCAGTAGAGGAGTTGGGTGTTCGGTATCACACGGGCTGTGAGTATGCGACATCGCAATAATTAGCCTTGAGTGCAAGTGGGAGATTGTTGGATATAGTGCCCTCAGAGTCAATTATTGGATCACAGGTACGTGATTGCAATGATTGAGGGAGGACCTATACCGGTAGGACAATCTTACTCAGGATGATTGTATACTATCTGGTTTGTCTTTATCATCGTGTACATGCTTTAGGTGACATTGTGGTTCACTATTACACGTTGATAGAGAATAGTATGCTACCATGGTTTGTCTTTATCATTGTTTACTGCTTTAGGTGACCTTACAGGTCGCTATTGCATGCTGATAGAGCCCTTAGGATTCTTGCTTGACGACCAGCAGTATGATGGCGATCATAGACGTGGGAGCTGGGGTCTATAAGCACATCCTTAAAAGGTCCCTATTCGTGGGAGTTTTGAGACTGGGCATCGATACTCTATTAGTAGACTAGTGTATACATTCGAGACCCCGATGAGGGGCGGTGGCCGGTCTCACAAGCCATTGGTGTCAGTTGGATCACCTAAGATGTATACAGGTGCTCATTGGGTTATGAGTACACCGGACATGACTCGCCGGGAGCATGCTAGTTGGTATTATACCTGACGTCAGATAGCAGTTCCCTGGTGACATGTGTACAGGTTAGTTCATCGACCTGAGATCGTCATTTGTCTCGTGTGAGTTCCCACTGTGCTTTGATTACTACCCTACCACGGCTCAAAGGAGTCATGCAAACTGGTTTTAGGTGGGTACAGTCCCGAGCCATATGGAGGCAAGTGAGCGGATGGGCAGGGGTTTCGTCTCTTCCGGTATTGGGGGTGAGATCGCGCTGTGTCTAGGAGAGCCATTACACGAAGCCCTCGGCCGAGGCAGGAGATTTACTGCTAGGTATTCCAGTGGTATCTCGGGGTGTTCTGGGCTACACTCCGAAACGACTTGTACCGCTTTTGGGGGTCTGACTTTTACCAGCCCCCTAGGCCCGACATGCGATACTCATAGACGAACGGACCGGTCTGTATGGATATTGTCACTGACAGGCTTAGTAAGGTGTCGGGATGAGTTCGCTCATCGACCTCCCTTTTGGTCAATACCCGGTAGTTCGTTACGTACGGCTAATACCTCTGACGTGCTAGTGGTTAAATCCACAGCCAAAGTATTGACGAGTGTTTAGAGTCCCCCACAAACAGTTTCTCAAGTTTCGGGCGAAACGTTGTAGAGGCCGTATGATATATGGCAGGGTTCGATCTTATACGTGCGGTAGTGCATGGATCTTGATCGGACGGATCATACTAGTGGGCTTTGGTTTAAGCCGGATCCTAGTATTAGATTTGTTGCATTACTTTAGTCTCATCGCATTCGTATTCAGTCGGAATGCGGGTGCAGGTATGTATATACAGGTGAGGGGTATTCTTGTAGTCCGTCACGAGTTTACTTTAGATGTTGCCGTATCTTTTTATTGTTGCAAACATTTGGATTAATGTTTGCATTTTGAAATTATGAGCTAGAAATCATCATTTAGAGCATTAATGGTGACACATGCACAAGTGATGACTCATGGTCTCTTTTCTTGTGCATGTATTACATAATGCGATTGATTTGGGTTGATATGATGAGAAGAGAGAGAGGGGGGCTGCCATGAGGGGTTTGCTCTCATATTATTCTTATCACTCTCTAACTCTCATTATCATACACACACAACAAATGAAAAGAAAAGAAAGAAAGCCTTTTCTTCTTCTTCTTCCTCTAGCTCATAGCTTCCATTAATGGCAACACCTTCAACCTCCATCCAGGCAATGGATGCAAGAGACAAAGTGATCACAAACATTCTCTACAACTCCTTGGACACGTCGGCTAGCACACTTCGTGCCCAAGTTGCTTCGGATGAAGCGGGAGCCCGTAAAAAGACTCGTAGATGTGGTGCCCTTTCCGATGAGGAGATCAAGACCGGAGATGCCGCGAGGAGCTTGGGATGGTAACCAAAGACCGAAGGACATGGATCGATCGGTATTGCTTTCCAACCCTCTCTCTAGATAGCTAGTTGTAGGTTAATGGTTCGATCCGGGTTTTGAGCATACGATAGCGCCGGTTTAAAGTTAAGAAAAATTTTCGTTCGCATTTTGGCCTCGGATAGACGGCCGGGACGCTACCGTACACTTAAAGTAAGTTCTCTGTGTCAACCAGCCACTGCTCCATTAGCAACCGCTCTTCCAGGCCAGTAAAGACAGATGGACCCAGTCTCCTAAAATCCGCTACGGTACACACACGATCAACTGGTCTGGCCACCACATTGTTCACGGACTGTTGAACGGTCCACAAACCTTCCTAAAAAGCATCAGCTTGCTGCTGGTTCAGCTCGGTCTGTCGCTTTTGGTTCTCTAACATCCCACGGATTACTCCAAGTATAGCGGCTTCATCAACACGCCTTTGGTATGTTTTCAGATTCTTGTTTGCCATGTTCCTGAAATCAAAGCACCCAAAGGATTAGCATGATAACAGATTCAAAATATAGATCAAGGATATGAATCAAGGCTAGAACTCCAAGTTACTTAAATAGAGTACCGCATTGTAACCATGTCGCGGTATCATAGCTACAATCACATAACTCCACCCAAGTCGCCTAAGTCCTAGAGATAAACAAAGAAACCAGGTTTTTGAGTCGATAAGCATAGGAGGTTTGCATATCGTAAAAGTAGAATCAGGAGGAGGTTAAGATTCAAAAATGGTAAGACGGTAAGGTGGCAGGACATGTTTCCTAATCACGAGTATTCTGATTCGTGTATTCGGTCCCAATACCTAACTACAAAAGAATCAAACCCGATTATCTTAAATCCTATGGCTCTGATACCAAAAGAACCATATCACGCCCCGCTTCCCAGAGTATGCTAAGATAGGCACGTGACATAGCCAACCATGCTACCTGTGGATAAGAAATATCCTTCCACAGTCACATTACGGTTGTAGAGATATCAAGAACAATAATAAACTATCTAACACATGTCCATAAGCCAGAATAAAACGAGTCAAGAATAAAGTAATGCGGAAGCAAAAGATCTAATACAAGAATAAACTGGAATGTACGTCCCATAATGCGGGCTCACATCAGGAATAAAAATACCGAAAGTAAAATGGACTAATTACTAACAAGTCCTCACTGCTCAACCTGCTGACTGAAATACTCCTGCTCGGCCTGTAGCGAAGGTAAAGAATCTGGGCCATGCAAAACCCAGACGTCAGTGCGTCATAACATCAAGCAATAATATAAACAGGGGTAGCAAGACATGCAGGTATGATCATGAACGGTAAAACAGGTAAAACAACGATATAAATAAGGACAGCGAAGGGTAGTGTGCAGCGAGTAATCTAAACTGGTCTACTGTGTTAACTAATCTCAAGTCTTTGAAATCAATTTGATGAATCATCGATGTAACTCAATAGTATCCCGTGCGTGCCCGGGATCACGGTCTATGACTCTCGGGCTGAATCCGAGACGTGTCGCAATGCAGTAAAGGGTAGTAGGTAATGACGAGTGATGTCAGCAGCATCACCCCGGGGCTGACCTAGCCCATAAGACTGATCAGTAAAGGTATCGAACTGTCGAGTTACAAGTCAGGTTTCATCATTGATTTCCCCATACCCCCAAGTTATATATGTTCAAGTCAGGTATTAAATAATCTGGAGCTAATGTCAACACAAGATCAGGCAGGTAAATGTTTGTCTGAATAGACAACAGGAAATGTCCGTAGGGACAACAGGTCAGGTTTGTTGGCATTAGTAACAAGATCAGGTAACAGAGAAAGCCATGGTACCTCAGGTCAAGTCAGGTAATATATAGGTATCATATCATGTCAAGAAGTACACGATATCATGTCGTGCCAAGTAATGGTATATCAAGTCATGTCAGGGGTGCACAAATGTTACGTGGGTGCTCATAATCAAACTATAATAAGCATGGGTATACCAAAACAAGTATTGGGTACTAATGGAACAATAAAATGGAACATTGTAATGAGGAATGCAAATAGGTACCGATTAAAACATATGGATGCACGGTTATCGATTTGAGTTAGGGTTATAGTTCCAATACTAATTAAATACACTTTATCAAATATGGAATGTTAAAATCTCATTATTATGTGTTAAATGATCTAGGGATGCAATTGTATATATAATAGGCTAAATGGATGCAAACGGGTGTCCGACAGGTTATAAACTATTAAAATGGTATTATGGGCTATGCAACCAAGCACTATGTGATATAAATATGGACGTGGGTACAATGTATTGTAACCTAATATGCAACATGATATGTTTCAGGTTCTAGATCTAAAATGATACACACGGAACATCGAAATGGAATATGGGACACTAGATTTAAACAACAGATTTAATATGCCGTTAAATAAGTATAATATAATATAGATAGCATGTAGCAAGTTTTACTTGCCTCGATGGATCAAGAAACAGGTATACGGAACGTCACACGTCGGCGGGAAAAGTCACGACGCGCGCACGGTACACGGAACGGATCCAAACAACGCATAAGGTGATCACACGGGTCAGGTACGCTCGCTGGGTCGTCGGGATCGTCGTCGGCAAGACCGGATTCCGGCAATCTAAAATCGTAGTGAACCTTTATAGCAAGAAAGAAAAGAAAGAAAAAGAAAGAATGAAGAAAAGGAAGAGAAGAAGAGGTTGAGCAGAAGGTATGCTCTCTGTGATTCAGAGAGGAGTCATGAGTTGTCGACGGCGTCGACGGAGCTTCGGCTATGTGATCTGCAGAGGACAGCGGGCATCATAAAAAAAAACCGAAGAAAGAAAAGAAAAGAAAGGAAGAAGAGAGAAGGAGATGAGAGGGAGTGCAGGGCTCACTTGGGGGGGGGGAGGAGTCGAGAAGACGAGAACGAGATCACCGGCGGCGATCAACTCCGGCGTTGCGAGGCGTGCAGGGGTGCTCGCTGTTCTTGGGTGCGTGTGAGGGCTCGGGGAAGAGAAGAGATGGAGGCGGAAGCGATGAGGGTTAGGAGGCGACGAGGTCGGGAATGGCGTCGTCGGTGTTTTGCGCGACTGCGAGGTGGAGGCGGCGGCTAGGGTTTTAGTTATGGGTTCGTTTGTTTAAAAAAAAAGAAGGAGAAGGGAAAAATATTATATAGAGAGGGAGAGAGAAAGAATATACGAGAGGAGAGAGAGAGGGATTCTGAGAGAGGGAGAGAGAGAGAGAGAGAGAAGAGAGATCGAGAGGTGAGAGAGAGGGAGAGGTGAATAGGAAGGAGAGAGAAATTTGGATTTTTGTGGGGGAAAGAGAGAGAAAGAGGTAGCGCGTAGAGGGGGAGACGTGTGGGCCAGGGGAAAGAAAGAGAGAGCTGAGGTTAGGAGTTAGGATTTGATTTTTTTAAAATTTTTAAAAAAGATTTAAATTTGTTTCGAAAATATTCTGAGCTGTTTAAAAAAATATTATAATTAAATTTAAAATTTAAATAATTGAATTTTTAGCGGGATATAAAATATTTCAAAATGCGCCCGGGTCGGGTCTAAAACTTTAGATTTAAAATACGAAAATTATATGTAACTTCCAAATTTTAAAATGAATGATTAGGTAACGAAAATCATACCCCCAAGAACGGACGCACGTACGTCCGCGTAGCCATCCAAACATGTCTGTTTTACTGAATGGGACGAGAACAAGATGCACGGATGCTACCACGGGGTTAGCGGTATCATGCAGGCTAAGAAATGCAATTTTAATTTATTTTACATGATCTAAAATGTTATATGATAAAATGCGCGATGCCAAATAAAAGTCAATATGCAGTATACAAAAGATCCACGTGTTTATGTAATAAGCCAGGGTAATCTATAAATATGAATCAACAGGTTCAAGCAAGTGGGTAGGGTCGAATGCAGAGTATATGTAAAATTATTATTCTCACCCAAACACGATAAATAAATAAAATACCGCGGATAAATAAATACGGAAACAGAATTTGGTATAACTGAACTCGGTTGTTACATTACCCCACATTAACGCTTAATTAACACTAATTGCATTTTAAGGTGTTACAATCGCCCCCTTATAGAAATTCATCCCCGAATTTAAAATTCTTACTAAGCGTACCTTCAAAGAGATGAGGGAATTTCTTCCGTATCTCACTCTCGGCCTCTCAAGTGATCTCCTCACCAGTTGGGCTACGCTAAGAACTTTCAAAGATGGAAAGACCTTTGATCGAAGTTTCTTCACCTACCGATCCAATATAACTATCGACTGCTCGGTGAGCGAAAGATTGCATTCAAGCTGAACGGTCTTGTGCTGAATCATGTGAGAAGGATCATGAAGGTATCTACGAGGTATCGACACATGGAACACGAGGTGAACATTCGAAAAACTGGGCAGGAGCACCAAACGATAGGCAACAGTACTAACTCGCTCAAGGATCTCGAAAGGACTTACAAATCTGGGACTAAGATTCCCCTTTCTCCCAAATCTCATAACGCCCTTCATCGGAGAAATCCGTAGGAATACATGATCCCCCACTGCGAACTCAAGTCTGCAACGACGACGGTCGGCATAAGACTTCTGTTTGCACTGGGCTGCTCTCATCCTGTCCTGAATCAGCTGGATCTTCTCCGTAGTATCCTGAACTAGCTAGGGTCCCAAAACCCCACTCTCACTGAGTTCGGTCCAACAGACTGGCGATCGACACTTCCTACCATACAAAGCCTCAAAAGGTGCCATCTGAATAGTCTCCTGAAAGCTGTTGTTGTAGGAGAACTCAATCAACGGCAAGTGATGATCCCAACTGCCACCAAAATCAAGCACGCACGCCCGAAGCATATCCTCTAGAGTCTGTATCGTCCACTCTGACTGACCATCGGTCTGCGGATGGAAAGCGGTGCTAAAACTCAACCGGGTACCCAAAGCTTCCTGAAGCTTCTACTAAAGACGGCTAGTGAACTGGGTGCCCATGTCGGATATGATGCATGTGGGAACGCCGTGCAAACGCACAATCTCATCTATATACAACTGAGCATACTGAGCATAACCGAAAGTGGTCTTCACTGGAAGGAAGTGAGCCACTTTTGTCAACCAGTCAATGATCACCCAAATGGAGTCATACCCCCGATTGGTCCTGGGTAGACCCACAACAAAGTCCATGGAAATCTGCTCCCATTTTCACTCAGGAATGAGTAAAGGCTGTAACTCTCCAGCCGGTCTCTGATGCTCAGCCTTGACTTGTTGACAAGTCAGGCACCTCGAAACGAAGTCTGAAATATCGCGCTTCATCCCTTCCTACTAGTAAATGTCTCTCAAATCACGGTACATTTTGGTGGAACCTGGATGAACGCTAAAGGCTAATTGATATGCCTGCTCTAGGATCTCGCGTCTCAACCCATCAATATCTGGTACACACAAGCGATTCCCATAACGTAGTACACCCTGGTCATCAATCAAGAACTCCGAATCTGTACCCTGCCGAACAAGCTCAAAAATCTCAGACAAACGGGCATCACTGGGTTGTGCCTCACGGATACGATCAAGTAAAAGTGGACGGGCGCGGGCATGAGCAAGCTGTCTCTCAGTAGAAGTGAACTCAATCTGTACTCTACCATCGCATAAGATCTGCCAATCTGCAGAAGACTATCTCTGAACTGCGCTCAACTGGGACAAGCTACCCCCCGGCCTACGACTCAAAGTATCAGCTACCACATTCTCCTTGCCCGGGTGATAAAGGATCTCACAATCATAATCCTTCACAAGCTCTATCCAACGACGCTGTTTCAGATTCAGGTCCCGCTACTGAAAGATGTACTTCAAGCTCTTGTGGTCCGTGAAAATATGACACAACTCCCCGTACAAGTAGTGTCTCCAGATCTTCAGCGCAAAAACCACCGTGGCCATCTCAAGGTCGTGAGTGGGATAATTCTGCTCGTGTTTCTTTAGCTGCCTAGAAGCATAAGCAATCACTCTATCATGCTGCATCTGAACACAACCGAGCCCCACTCGAGAAGCATCACAGTAGACAATAAAGCCACCCGATCCAGAAGGCAAAGATAGAACTGGTGCAGTCGTAAACTGAGTCTTCAACTGCTGAAAACTCTACTCACACGCATCAGTCCAAACAAAAGGAACCCCCTTCCGGGTCAGTCCGGTTAGTGGTGCAGCGATACTCGAGAAATCCTGCACGAAGCGTCGGTAATAACCAGCTAAGTCCAAAAAGCTGCGGACCTCTGTCACTGATACAGGTCTGGGCCAAAGCTGTACAGCCTCGATCTTCCTCGGGTCCACAAGAATACCATCTCCTGTCACCAAATGACCCAGGAAGTCGACTCTATCAAGCCAAAATACGCACTTTGAGAATTTAGCATACAGCTGGTGCTCTCTCAATATCTGTAAAGCAATCCTCAAGTGCTGCTCATGCTCTTCTCGACTCCTAGAGTAGACCAGAATGTCATCAATAAACACAATAATAAACTGGTCGAGGAATGGCCTGAAAATCCGGTTCATCATATCCATGAACGCTGCTAGGGCATTGGTGAGTCTGAACGACATCACCAGAAACTCATAATGCCTGTAGCGTGTACGAAAAGCAATCTTCGGAATGTCATCATTCCGAACCCGCAACTGATGATAACCCGAACGCAAATCAATCTTAGAAAAATATTTCGCACCCTGGAGATGATCAAACAAATCGTCAATGCTAGGTAAAGGATACCTATTCCGCACCGTAACTCGGTTTAATTGACGATAACCAATACACAATCTCAAACTGCCGTCCTTCTTCTTGACGAAAAGCACAGGAGCTCCCCAAGGCGAAATACTCGGACGCACAAGTCCCTTATCAAGCAATTCTTGCAATTGATCTTTAAGCTCTCTAAGCTCTGCCGGAGCCATCCGGTAAGGCGGTGTAGAAATAGGCCCGCACCAGGAATCGGATCAATGCAAAACTCAATATCGCGCTTTGGCGGCAAACCAGGTAACTCATCGGGAAAAACGTCGGGAAACTCTTGCACGATAAGAACCCGGTCCAACGACTCTACTGTGGCTCCATTATCACAAATGAAAGCCAAGAATCCCCGACATCCTCTCCTCAAAATCCGACTAGCGCAAAGGGCTGAAATCAAATTGTGAGGGGCGGCACCACGATCCCCCTGCACAACTCGAACAGACTCGCCCGGAAAATTATAATTGACTGTCTTCTCACGGCAGTCCACAGATGTCTAACAAGCAGCTAACTAGTCCATGCCAAGGAGAACATCGAAGTCCATCATATCTAGAAGGATCAAATCGACGGAAGAATCTCTATCTCCAATACAAACGGCACACGACTGAAACACATGTCACGCGAGAAAAGAATCGCCAACTGGAGTAATCACAACAAGCGGCTGATCTAGAAAACATGACTCTCGGCCCAACCTCGGCACGAAGTGTGTAGAAATATACAAATGCGTAGATCTCGGATCAAACAAAACATATGCATCAAAAGTGTTAGTTATATGTATGCCCTAGAGGCCATTACTGTACATGGGATGTATATTGTAGTGGATGCTTGGACATATATAGGGAGGACTTTCTCGCTCGACATGATAGTATGCTATCTGGTTGCACTTTGTCTTAACATGTTGACTTGTATACGTGATGCTGTCTTGCTCTCACATGTTGACAAAGCCCTTAGGTTGTGTACTTGACTACCAGGACTATGATGGAGATCATACTAGTGGGGCCAAAGGTAGTCCATAAGTGCACCCTTCAATTGTTCCTAGTCGTGGGAGTATCGAGACAGGACATCGATACTCCAGAGTAGACTAGCGTATACGCATCTTAACTCATATGATGGGCGATGGATGATCCCACATCCATTGGTGTTTGACATCAAAGATGGTGTACGGGTGCTCAGTGGAGACTGAGTACAATGAACGGACTCGCCGAGAACTCCTAGATGGTATTATACCTATCGTCAGATGGCAGTTCTCTGGTGACACTGGTACAGGTTAGTCTGTCGACCCGAGATCACCATAGAGTTTTGTGTGATTCCCACTGTGCTTTGATTTCCACCTTACCACGGTCAAGAGATCGTGCAAAACGGTGGTTTTTGGGTACAGTCCCGAGTCACATGGAGGCAATGAGCGATAGGAGGGGATTCGACTCTCCCGGTATTAGGAGTTGATGTTGTGCTATGCTCGATTGGCCATAACATGAAATCTCTGGCCAGGATTGCTGAGATTTACTGGTAAGTGTTATCAGTAGTTTCTCGAACCGTTATGGACCTTGCATCGGCATGACTTATCAGGCAATTGGGGTCTGACGTTTTACTACCCCCAGGCTGTTGATATGCGACATATCAGACGAAGAGACCGGACTGTACGGTAGTGTTACTGACAGGCTTTTGCAGGAGTTGGAGATGGCTTGCTTGCTGATCTTCTGATCGTTCAATACCCTGGTGGCCGTTACGTCCAGCTAGTACCGCTGACGGCTTGTGGGTGCTTGATGTGATTACCACCTACTGCCGGCGTATTGACGAGTTTTTAGAGTCCTACACAGAGGTTTCGCTGGCTCAGGAAAAACGAAGTAGGAGCACATATGTGATATGTGCGGGACCGAGATTAATACGTATATGTGATACTGTATTCTATTCTCACGATATAAAGTATCGATCGGTTATATGTGATGTAGCCGGGTTATCGAATCAAATGTTGATTCGATAAGTTGATACTGTATCGGTCGGTTATATGCGATATAGCCGGGTTATTGAATCAAGTGTTGATTCGATATAATAATACAAATAAAATTAGTCGGTCATATGAGATATAACCGGATTATTAAATCAAGTGTTGATTTAATGATTTAATGTATAATTATATATTTGATATATTAATTTACATTAACTAATATTAGCTCACTTAAACATTTGTTTTTCTCACATGTGCACACTTAATATATATGCTATATATATTAATTGTGTATCTTTTTGTGTCATGGTTGTTGATACAAGCTACATGTGGGTGTATGAGACTCACACCATGATGATGATAATGTAGGGTTTATTTATTTAGTGTAAATCAATTATTAGTTGGATAATGGTCACATGGCATGAAGCTTTGAGAAGCTTGGAGACCCATTGACTAGTCCACTAGTTTTGTTTTATACTAGATATTTTGTTAACCCAACCATTATCTTAACTCATAGTTAAGTCTCTACATGAGTCATAATAGATATTTTCTCACCCATGGTTGCCATTCTCACTTACAACATTATCTCTCTTCATCTTCTTCTTCAAGCTCAAGAGCTCTCTAGCTTTTGGGCAAGTGAGAAACTTTAGTGAGAAAAAGAATTCCAAAGTGAGCAAAAATCCTATTTCATCATCCTCTACTAGATTAGCACTTTAGTATAGGGTGTTAGCTTCACTAATCCTATATTAGTGAAGAGGGTAGGTTGGGTTAGCGTCTTCTCGACGTAGATTATCTTCGGCCTCGAAGACTTCAAGCAAGATCGTTGCTTTCTTCTCATGGAGCCATTCAAGAGTCCACAAGATCATTTCATCGCAGCGAAGGGACAACTACACGGAGCTATTGAAGTGAAGGACCGGTCTACAAAGGTTGTATTTTTCATTCACTTATATGTTAAGTTATTAACATTACTTGCTTGTTTAAATTTCTAGTTAAAGATTCTATGTTAGAGTTATTTAGAATGGCAAAAATTTAAAAATGGCATGAAAGATGCCTCCCGAAACCTTGCTGCCGTCCTAGGTAACCCCTACAGTGGTATCAGAGACAAGTTAGAAATTTAAACGATGTTTGTTAGATTACGAAACCGAAACTGCTCCGAAACTTGAAACTACAAAACTACAGTTTATGTCGATTTTTAATTTTGTCAAAATTTTTCCAAACAATTGCAGAATATTTTATGTGATATAACATGTGTAGGGTTCCTAGGCATGCTCAAGAGGTCTCACAAGGCATCAACCATGCTAAATTCAAATTTTTCTTGTGCCTACAAACCCTAATACGGATCGTTAACTAGAATTTAGGCGAAACAAGCAACTAGTTAACAACTTAACTAAGAGTTGAACGGAAATACAACCTTTGTAGATCCGGTCCTCCACCTCCATAGCTCCGTGATGAAGTCCCCTCGCTGCGATCATCGGATCTCGGGCTCTAGCGTCGGCTTCATTGGAGAAATGGGCGGGCTAGGCCGTCGACTTCGATGCCGAAGATGATCTACATCGAGGCAACACAAGATCAAGCTCCAACTTCACCAAGCCATGAAACTTGTGAAGAAAACACCCTATACTACTTGGCAAGTGGTAGAGGATAAAGAAATAGAAAGTGGGTTCACTTTAGAATTGGATTTCTCACTCTTTTCATAAAATCACCATTGAAGGTTGCAAGCTCTCTTCTTCTTGAAGAAGAAGAAGAATAAGAAAAAGAATATCATAAGTAATTTAAAATAGGAAATAAAATGATACTTATCATATTTTCAACCATAGTTAGGTGTAGAGAATAAACTAAGGTTAGGTTGAATGGTTAGGGTTAAGCATGAAACAAAAATGGTGGACTTATTCAAAGCTTCATGAAGTTTCAACAAAGAAACAAAATTAGCAACCATTTTCATTTTGCCAAAATGAATGAATAAATAAATAAATAGGCAAATAAATCAAATGAAACCCTAACCATTAACTAACCATGGTTTAATACAAACATACACCCAAGTTTGCATGTATCATCAAACATGATACAAGCAAGTGCACAAAAAATATATCACGTATACCACTTGTGCACATCAAGTGAGAAAATCCATTTAAAGTGAAGCAATACTAGTTAATGCAAAGTAATATATCAAATATATAATTATGCATTAAATCATTAAATCAATACTTGATTTAACGATCCGGTCATATCGCATATAACCGACTAATATCCAATGTATCGGCTTATCGAATCAATCCTCGATTCGATAACTAGGTTATATCACATACAACCATTCGATACATTCATCGCGAGAATAGAATACGGTATCACATACACGCATTATTCTCCGTCCCGCATGTATCTCATATGCGCTCCTATTTCGTTTCGCTTGAGCCAGGAAACCTCTGTGTAGGACTCTAAAGACTCGTCAATACGCCGGCAGCAGGTGATGATCATATCAAACACCCACAAGCCGCAAGCGGTCTGCTAAACGTAACGGCCATCCGGGTATTGAGCGATGAGAAGATCGACGAGCAAGCCCGCTCACAGTCCTGTGAATCCAACCAGTAACACTTACCGTACAGTCCGGTCTGTTCGTCTGATATGTCGCATATCTCGCCTAGGGGTGGTAAACGTCAGACCCCAATAGCTCGATAAGTCGTGTCGATATGAGGTCTATAACAGTTCGAGAAACTACTGGTAACACTTACCAGTAAATCTCAACAACCCTGGCCAGGGATTTCCGGTTGTAGCCAATCGAACACAGTGCAACATCAACTCCCTATACCGGGAGAGACGAATCCCCTCCTATCACTCATTGCCTCCATGTGATTCGGGACTGTACCCAAAAACCACCGTTTTGCACGCCCTCTTAGACGTGGTAAGGTGGAAATCAAAGCACAGTGGGAATAACACAAGACTCTATGACGATCTCGGGTCAACAGACTACTCTGAACCAGTGTCACCAGAGAACTGCCATCTGACGTAAGGTATAATACCATCTGGGCGTTCTCGGCGAGTCCGTCCAGTGTACCCATTCTCCACCGAGCACCCGTATATCATCTCTGATGTCAAACACCAATGGATATAGGATCATCCATTGCCCATCTGTATGGGTCGAGAAGGTATACGTTAGTCTACAATGGTATATCGATGCCCCGTCTCGATACACACACGACTAGGGACCTTGAAGGATGTACTTATGGACTACCATGTCCCCACTAGTATGATCCGCATCATAGTCCAGGTAGTCAAGTACACATCCTAAGGGCTTTACCAACATGTAACAGAGAGACAATCAGTGTACAAGTTAAGGTAAAGATCAACCAGATAGCATACTATCATGTCGAGCAAGAAAGTCCTCCCTATATATGTCTAAGCATCCACTACAATATACATCCTATGTATAGTAATGGCCTCTAGGGCATACATATAACTAACAATCTCCCTCTTGCACTAGGGCCATCTGATAGCAGTGGTTGTAGTATCTCATACTCAACCATCCCATAAAAGTCTCTCTCTGGGAAAAAGGCCTTTGTGAGTGGATCCGCCGTATTGTCCTCTGAGTCTGTTCTCCTAACCTCGATCACCCTGGAGATCAACCATCTCCATGATAAGGTGATACTGCCTTAGAATATGTCTGGATCACTGATGGGACGGACGTTCCTTGGCATAAGCCAGAACTCCATTGTCACACAATGGGAGGAACTAAGTTCATCTCATGAACCAATATACACCCAGACTGCCTCTTTGGTAGCATCTTAAGTAGCGATGTATCCAGCCTTTATCGTCTAGTATGCCACGGTATCTAGCTTGGAACTCTTCCAACATACCGTCTCTTTACTGAGGGTAAAGACAATGCCTGTGACTGACATTCAGTCGTTCTCATCACCCTGGAATACTTCCAGTGATTCTCCCCAGGATCATTTGATATCATCTCACTTCAACTAGTGAGAATCCTAACATCTATTTAGATCTATCTCATAGATCCAAAACCCAGGATTTAGTAGGTATCACTTTGATCCTATGTGGAGAATCATTGTGATAAGCGGAGATTGATCGAGCGTAGCATAGGAAACTCCTTCCCCATCAAGAGTATGTCATCCACGTACTCTACGAGGATCACCACCGTATTCCCTACCACCTTTTTGTATATACAAGGTTCATCTACCATTTTGATGAAGTCAAACTTTTTGACTACGACATCAAAACAGACGTTCCAACTCCGCTATGCCTGCTTTATCCTATAAAGCATCTTGTACACGTTTCCGCTGCTCCCACTGTTTACGAAGCCCTCTGACTGTGTACTTATAGACTCTATCATCTAAAACATCATTTAGAAAAGCAGTCATGACACTCAACCGCCAGATATCATAGTCATGGTATGTAGCCGTGGCAAGTAGGATCTGGATGGACTTAAGTATAGCCACTGGAAAAAGGTTTCATCATTTTCCATGCCTGGTCGATGACTAAAACCTTTAACAAGTCTAGCTTTGAAACTCTCAACCTTTCCATCTACACCAAGTAATCTTCTCAAGATATACTTGCTCCTGATGGGGATTTAACCCTTCAGATATAGCAACCAAAGTCCATACTTTGTTGGTGTATAAGGATTCCATCTCAGATCACTAAGCATCCATCCATTCTTACAGAGTCCTACTCCTGATGGCCAGCTCGAAACTAGTTGGGTCATCATCTCATGATGCAGTCCTCACTCCCACTGTCTTAGAGAAACCAAAGTATCTCTCAGGTGGGTGAGGAACCCTACTAGATCGGCGGAGAGGCTGAGGTTCGTCGGGGACTATTGAATCCTTTGGTTCTACCAAATCATCTGCTGTAGTTTGTATAGCTGGAACTTTCCAGTTCTACATAACTGACCTTGCCTCGAGCTTGTCCGGATTTTGCTTTTAGACATAGGCCGGACAACCCCAAATCTTAACTAACTTAAGATATGGGCACTTCCCTTTCAATATCACATATGAAGTGGTAGGCAATTGATTTGATTTGAACCCTATTCAATAGGTATGCAGCTTCTCAAGTGCATAACTCCCAAAAGGAAATAGGTAACTTAGTAGTACTCATCATAGAGCACACCTTATCATATAGGGTGTGATTGCTCCTCCCCGATATAACATCATGCTATGGTGTATACGGAGGAGTAATGCTGAGAGAGAATCTCATTCTCCTTCAGATTAGTCCAAGAATTCCGTGCTCAAGTATTCTCCTCCTTGATCACATCAAAGGACATAATACTTATACCCGTTTTGGTTCTCTACTTCTAACTTATATTCTGTGAATATCTCAAAAGGTTCGGACTTGTGTTTCAACAGGAACATATGTCTGAATCTTGAGAGATTATCTGAGAATGTAATGAAATACAAAGAACCGGTCTTGGCATATGTAGACAGGGGACCTACATATATCAACATGTATCATCCCAAGAGTTCACTAACTCTTTCTCTGTTTCCAGTAAACAGAGCTATGGACATCGTATCTTTGTGACATGACTGGAAAGTTTCATAAGATGTAAATTCAAACAGATTTAAATATGCATCTAAATGTAACTTTAGCTAGTCAGGTCGCATTGATATGACCTAGTCTACAATACCTCAAGAAAAATTCGTTCATTTCTGAACTAATCCTCTTGTGTGTGTTCTGTATACTAAGAACTGTAGTTTGATTTAGAATATCAACGCTTTTAGATAACGTGCCTGAACCGATTAACTTTTGATATAGGAAATGTTCAAAACATTATCCAACAATACAAAATTTTATCATTTCTTTACTAATAAAGAGACTGATATGATTTTGTATATCAGGTTCGGTATCTAATAGCATTTGTTCAGAATCAATGTATTGGTAATACAGGATGACAGTGACCAACAAACTTGGCTGCAACATTTGCCCCGTTTTCTATCTCATGAAACTTATCACCCGTTCTCAGTTTTTCTACCTTTTTGCAGCCCTATGTAACAGATTGCATATCTGGGATCCTGATCCGGTATCATATACCCAGGATGCGGAGGATACTGAGAAACAGTTCTTTGTAATGAACACACCCGAAGATGATGCATCAGCATGCACTCTCTTCGTTTGGGCGGCACGGGAATTTTGGTAATCCCCAATTTCCTGCTCTGTCTTATAACAATTATAAGTTGGAGCGGGACCAACGTTCCCCAGCTCAGTATAACAAGCGGGTTCGGTCAATACAACCGTATTATTATATTGATTAAGGCGTGATATGGTCGCTACCAGGAGAGAGAGAGAAGAAAACACTCAGCGTATGCTCTTGCAAGATCAGATTGGTTATTATTTTATCTAATCAGGATGGCTCCCACTGTTTTTATCAAATCTTCCTTCAAACCCTAAAAGGAAAGACTAGCCGGGATTAATTACATGCTACAAGTTCGCCAATCTTTCAGCCAGGCCAGTGTCGATACTTTGTGGGAGGTCCCCCGTGCTTTCGCACGAACCTAATTAATGTAAACCTCGTTTTCCCAGAGGCGTAACCCCGTTGACACGTTTCTAGACACCTACTTGATCGGCTAATTGTAATGTGTAAAACTCTCCCAGGAGTAACTCTTACTCGCACCGGGTATCGGGATCCAACTATCTCATAGAAGGTATGCAATCTCATTGCAAATTTCAGCACTTGAAATTCCTGATAATATTTTGCCCCAAGCCTCCTATGACCTTGACAAAGGCCAACAAATCATAGGCTGCTAGTCAAGTTCAACTCGTCATTTCTTGATTGAAATAAACCCACCCGCACGGCCCTTGAAAAAGGCCAACAAGGTCGCACGACTACCCTAATCCAATCTGCATCATATGCATAAGTAGATAAGCACCAGTTAGCTACTGCACACTACGCCTTGACAAAGGCCAACAAACGCAGCACGAATACTAACTACTACTTATCTGAAATGACAGAGGGCTACGACAGGTTTTTCTGAAAACCTATTGCGTAATGAACTTGATATCGTTGTAGAATCAAATGATTTTGAAATGGAGTGTTTTTGATGCTTTTCTAGTTTTGCTAAAGGGGTCACTCCCGGTGAAGGGATCGTCGGCCCTTTCCTCGTCGAATGAGGTGCGGAATATATCATATATATCACTGTGCAAAGCAAGAACTATAGAAGCAATCAAAAGACAAACCGAGGGTTGTAGCATCTGCCAGTTATTGCTAAAGGAGTCACTCCCGGTGAAGGGATCTCGGTCCTTTCCTCATCGAATAAGGTGCAGGATATATCATATATACCGCTGTGCAAAGCAAGAACTGTAGCTACCTGTTTTATTTTTGAAATTCGATTCTACAACATCTTTAGGTTTCTTTTATTTCATCAATCACATTAATGGAGTCCCATCATTTAAATACCTAAACATCACAGATAAATACGACGTACACTTATGCCATCCGCATTCGCCTCGATGTCCCCTCGTGCACCGTTAGGTTAGGTAACTAACGGCAGAGCGGGGCAGGGCTAGCGCGGGTGTAAAACATAAGTAACGTCTATATAATATATCATATATACTATATACTGTATCTATCACAGAACATCACATGATCACATCATAGATATCGCAGCAGAAGAAACATATGAAATATTGGATATACTGGGATGTCCGTGTTTTCAATACGAGCCAGTATAAAACACGGATTCCACGGTCGTGATGAATAGCCAAACCCACACCCCTAGACCCCTACGAGAGCGGCAAGCAACCCTACCAATTCTAGAGTTAGGAGACCCGGACTCGACTCCTCAAGTTGGTCTCCCATTGGACTCCAGAACCCGGTTACTTATGCCCTCCTCCTTGGGTCTATCCTAGTGCGGAAAAGTAAATAATATACAAACGGTGACATCTTCTGCGACCTGGAAGTGCCCCAATAAAAGAATATTACATACATGTTTTTACATGAATGAAAATGAAAAACACTCATCTCACATAAAAACCCCCCGGCTATTCAAACACGACGATCCAATATAACATATCCAGCAACACATAACATCACATGTCATCAACGTAAGTAAATATGCGCATCCCAATTGTCATTGACATATAGCAACGAAACCGGCGATATCACATATTACACTTATGGTCACAGAAAAAAAAGTGTAAAACTACAACAGTTGGAATCCGCAACCTCCATAGACATCGCATGCCTAATCAAATGAATTACTTAGACATCGCATGCCTAATAATTATAAACCCCGCATTTTAGTCTCATTATCAAAAACTCTTTTCAATATCTAGTCGGGCAATTCAACAAGATTCCCGGCAGCCTGGCCGAATGCTCGTCGCAAACTTTAGTAGACGGCCGCACCCTCGATACCGTCGACGAAGTGCACCAAGGCGGAACACCGCTGCCGCGAGCACCCGAACGGATGCTTTCGGTGAAGGAGTTCTCCTACAGTCACTTGCTCGGGGATATGGGGCGTAGATGTCTATTAAGTTTACCGGCGAGTATCCGCGTACGCTACATGATTGCGACGGACTTTTGATCACATCAAAATTCCATGGCAACCGATCAAGTGAGACTAAACTGCTAGATTTATAACATTCATTCAGTTATCTCATAACTACTTGTGAATTCCAATTATTGTATCCCATTCCAGATAAATAGAAAATGTTAAACTTTCCGATCGAACATTCAAACACCCAAGTTTTCCCGAAACAGCTCAACACATGAAATAAGTTCAAAAACATCCATTTCATGCCACAGTACCAACGGTCCAGCCGTAGAAGGGTCAAGGCAACGCCTCACATGTGGCACGCCATACCGCCCCAAACCCGAAGGTTCAAAGGGCAGTTCAAGACGGTTACATAATCGAGTTAAGGTTTCTTGTCATCTAGAGGGTCCATCGCGTTACTTGCGCTACTTAGAACGTCTTTAAACCACAGTAAAATCCAACATTTGGAAATTTCCCGGCAGGGGAAAAAGTGGGTATTTCTATCCGGTCAAACTTTTTAACATGTTCTAAAATTTACCCGGAAAAACAATAACGAATTTAAAATTCCTGATCGAACCAACGATTACAAAACAAACCCCAGAATGCAAAACACTTGTGTCAGATTAAAAATAACCATAAAATAGTAAACACAGATAAAGGAATTACTATGCAAAGAACAGCCCCTAATACCCTTAGATTGCCGTGGAACCGCCGCTAATGGTGGGTCAACGCCGTGGTTCCACGGCCATATGAAGGAATTGGGGGTTCGTTTTTCACCAGAATTCTTATCTTTCCCTGCTGAATTTTTCAGGTATTTTTAATTCTGGAAAAACCCAGATTTTAAAAAATGACCAGAGAGAGGTGTATTTTGTCGTATTTGAGTTCGATCGGGGTTTTAACTTCGTTAACGCATCGCCTAATGCTCTAGCTAGGCTCTGATACCACTGTAGGGTTCCTAGGCACGCTCAAGAGGTCTCACAAGGCATTAACCATGCCAAATTCAAATTTTTTTTGTGCCTACAAACCCTAATACGGATCGTTAACTAGAATTTAGGCGAAACAAGCAACTAGTTAACAACTTAACTAAGAGTTGAACGGAAATACAACCTTTGTAGATCCGGTCCTCCACCTCCATAGCTCCATGATGAAGTCCCCTCGCTGCGATCATCGGATCTCGGGCATTAGCGTCGGCTTCATCGGAGAAATAGGCGGGCTAGGTCATCGACTTCGATGCCGAAGATGATCTACGTCGAGGCAACACAAGATCAAGCTCCAACTTCACCAAGCCATGAAACTTATGAAGAAAACACCCTATACTACTTGGCAAGTGATAGAGGATGAATAAATAGGAAGTGGGTTCACTTTAGAATTGGATTTCTCACTCTTTTCATGAAATCACCATTGAAGGTTGCAAGCTCTCTTCTTCTTGAAGAAGAAGAAGAATAAGAAAAAGAATATCATAAGTAATATAAAATAGGAAATAAAATGTTACTTATCATATTTGCAACCATAGTTAGGTGTAGAGAATAAACTAAGCTTAGGTTGAATGGTTAGGGTTAAGCATGAAACAAAAATGGTGGACTTATTCAAAGCTTCATGAAGCTTCAACAAAGAAACAAAATTAGCCACCATTTTCATTTTGCCAAAATGAATGAATAAATAAATAAGCAAATAAATCAAATGAAACCCTAACCATTAACTAACCATGGTTTAATACAAACATACACCCAAGTTTGCATGTATCATCAACCATGATACAAGCAAGTGCACAAAAAATATATCACATATACCACTTGTGCACATCAAGTGAGAAAATCCATTTAAAGTGAAGCAATACTAGTTAATGCAAAGTAATATATCAAATATATAATTATGCATTAAATCATTAAATCAATACTTGATTTAATGATCCGGTCATATCGCATATAACCGACTAATATCCAATGTATCGGCTTATCGAATCAATCCTCGATTCGATAACTAGGTTATATCACATACAACCATTCGATACATTCATCGCGAGAATAGAATACGGTATCACATACACGCATTATTCTCGGTCCCGCACATATCTCATATGTGCTTCTATTTCGTTTCGCTTGAGCCAGGAAACCTCTTTGTAGGACTCTAAAGAATCGTCAATACGCCGGCAGCAGGTGATGATCATATCAAACACCTACAAGCCGCAAGCGGTCTTGTAAACGTAACGGCCACCCGGGTATTGAGCGATCAGAAGATCGACGAGCAAGCCCGCTCACACTCCTGTGAATCTAACCAGTAACACTTACCGTACAGTCCGGTCTGTTCGTCTGATATGTCGCATATCTCGCCTAGGGTGGTAAACGTCAGACCCCAATAGCTCGATAAGTCGTGTCGATATGAGGTCTATAATAGTTCGAGAAACTACTGGTAACACTTACCAGTAAATCTCAGCAACCCTGGCTAGGGATTCCCGGTTATAGCCAATCGAACACAGCGCAACATCAACTCCCTATACCGGGAGAGACGAATCCCCTCCTATCACTCATTGCCTCTATGTGATTCGGGACTGTACCCAAAAACCACCGTTTTGCACGCCCTCTTGGACGTGGTAAGGTGGAAATCAAAGCACAGTAGGAATCACACAAGACACTATGACGATCTCGGGTCAACAGACTACTCTGTACCAGTGTCACCAGAGAACTGCCATCTGACGTAAGGTATAATACCATCTGGGAGTTCTCGGCGAGTCCGTCCAGTGTACCCAGTCTCCACTGAACACCCGTATATCATCTCTGATGTCAAACACCAATGGATATGGGATCATCCATCGCCCATCTGTATGGGTCGAGAAGGTATACGCTAGTCTACACTGGTATATCGATGTCCCGTCTCGATACACCCACGACTAGGGACCTTGAAGGATATACTTATGGACTACCATGTCCCCACTAGTATGATCCGCATCATAGTCCAGGTAGTCAAGTATACATCCTAAGGGCTTTACCAACATGTAACAGAGAGACAATCAGTGTACAAGTTAAGGTAAAGATCAACCAGATAGCATACTATCATGTCGAGCAAGAAAGTCCTCCCTATATATGTCCAAGCATCCACTACAATATACATCCTTTGTATAGTAATGGCCTTTAGGGCATACATATAACTAACAACATGAACACTGGCAAAATTTGAGGCATTTTGGAGAAAAAGTTGGACGGCCACATACCCCCCATATCGGCCCAAAACCGAGCTCACCCCCTAAAATTTTGCCTGTGTTCCAGTCTCTGGGTTTTGATGTTTCAGGTGTTGTTTGTTTTTGCTAAATTTGCATGTGATGTTAACTTTCTGCAAAAGCAACTCGGAGTGTTTTGTAGTCGTAATTCTAACATGTATTCGGGTTATTTAGACGATGTTAAAAAGTTTGAACGGATATCAATAATCCAGTTTTTCCCCGTTGGAAATTTTCCAAGTGTTGGACTTTTTCCGAGTTTTAAATTTTCAGAAAAATTTGCAAGCGATTCTGTGGACCCTCTAGAAGAACGAAACCTTAACTCGATTATGTGACCGTCAAAACTGTCACCAATCCCTAGGGTTTGTGGTAGTTTAGCGGTGTCGCACGTGAGGCATTGGTTGACCCTTCTACGGCTGGTTCATAGGAGTTGTGGTAGTTTCTGGGTACTTTTTGAACTCCGCTCAAGTGTTGAGCTTATTGGGAAATTTTGGGTTATTGTTTATTCGATTGAAAAGTTTAACTTCGTCTAGCTATTTGTGATTGTGATACAATATTTGGAATTCACAATTAGTTATGAGATAACTAGTTTGAATTTTATAAATTTAGCAATTTAGTCTCATTTGATTGGTTGCCACGGGATTTTGATGTGATCAAAAGCCCATCGGAATTACGTAGTGTACGCGGATGCTCGCCGGGTAACCTTACTAGATAGGTATACCCCATAGCCCTGACCAAGTGACTGTAGGAGAACCCCGTCGCCAAAAGTATCCGTTCGGGTGCTCGCGGCAGCGGTGTTCCCCCTTAGTGCACTTCGTCGACGGCATCGGGGGTGCAGCCATCTACTAATGTTTCCCACGAGCATTCGATCAGGTTATCGGGAATCTTGTTGAATTACCCGACAGGTTATTGAAAAGTGTTTTCAATATCGAGACTAAAATGCGGGGTTTATAATTGTTATGCATGTGATGTCTAAGGAATTCATTTGTTGGGCATGAAATCCAAAGTATGTGATACATTGGGTTTATGATGTCTAAGGTGGTCGCGGATTCCAACTGTTGTAGTTTTTCACTTTCTTTTCTGCGACCGTAAGTGTAATATGTGGTATATCGCCGGTTTCGGTGCTATATGTCAACGACAACTGGGATACGCATATTTACTTACGTTGATGACATGTGATGTTATGTGTTGCTGTGATATGTTATATTGGATCGTCGTGTTTCAATAGCCGGGGGTTTATGTGAGATGAGAGTTTTTCATTTTCATTCATGTAAAAGTTTGTATGTAATATTCTTTTATTGGGGCACTTCCGGGTTGAGGATGATGTCACCATTGATGTATATTATTTACTTTTCCGTATTAGGATAGATCAAAGAAGGGGAGCACAAGTAACCGGGTTCTAGGGTCCAGAGGGAGACTATCTCGAGGAGTCGAGGCCGGATCTCCTAACTCTAGAATTGGGAGGGTTGCTTGCCGCTCTCGTAGGGGTCTAGGGATGTGGGTTTGGCTATTCATCGTGACCGTGGAATCCGTGTTTTATACTGGCTTAAATTAAAACACGGAATTCCTAGTATATCCAATATTTCATATGTGATTCTTCTGCTGCTGTTATTCTGTGATGTGATCACTAGATATTATGAGACGAATGCTTATATTTTATATTATATATATGATATATTATAAATATTGATGCTTTCGTTTCTTATGTGTTGCTTGTGAAGCATAATCAATGGGACTTCATTAATGAGATTAATGAAAGAAAAAGAAACCTAAAGATGTTGTAGAAATTTGTTTAAAAACCGGTAGCTCTAGTTCTTTCTTTGCATAGTGGTATTCCTTATAGAATATCTAGCACCTTATTCGATAAGGAAAGAGCCGAGATCTCTTCACCGGTAGTGACCTCTTTAGCGAAACTAGAAAATGCTACAAACTCGGTTTGTCTTTTGATTGCTTTTATAGTTTTTGCTTTGCATAGTGATATTTGTGAAATATCCTGCACCTTATTCGATAAAGAAAGAGCCGAGATCCCTTCACTGGGAGTGACCTCTTTAGCAAAACTAGTAAAAGCCTAAAAAACACTCCTTTTTCAAAATCACTCGATTCTACAACGATATCAAGTTCATAACACTCATGGTTTTCTTAAAACCTGCGTAGCCCTTCGTCATTTCAGATAAGTGCTATTTTAGTATTCGTGCTGCGGCAGTTTGGCCTCCGTCAAGGCGTAGTGTACGGTAGCTAATTAGTGATTATCTTCTAGTATATGATGAGATTGGATTAGGGTATTCGTACGGCATTGTTTGGCCTCCATCAAGGGTTGTACGGGTGGGCTAATTCAATCAGGAAATGACGGGTTGAACTTGATTAGCGGACTTTGGGTAGTTTGGCCTCCGTCAAGGTCATAGAACGCTAGGGGTAAAAACCATTATCGGGAATTTCAAGTGTTGAAATTTGCAATGAGATTGCATACCTTCTATGAGATAGTTGGATCCCGATACCCACTGCGAGTAAGAGTTACTCCTGGAAGAGTTTTACACATTACAATTAGCCGATGAAGTAGGTGTCTAGAAAGGTGTTAATGGGGTTACGCCCATGGGAAAACGAGGTTTATTTTAATTAGGTCCGTGCGAAAGCACGGGGAACCTCCCCCAAAGTATTGACACTGGCATGGCCGAAAGATTGGCGAACTTGTAGGGTGTAATTAATCCTGGCTAGTCTTACCTTTTAGGATTTGAAGGAAGATTTGATAAAAACAGTAGGAGCCATCCAGATTAGATAAAATAATAACCAATCTAATCTTAAAAAGAGCACACGCAGAGTGTTTTCTTCTCTCTCTCTCCTGGTAGCGACCATGTCACGCCTTAATCAAGATAATAATATGGATGCATTGACCGAACTTGCTTATTATACTATGCTAGGGAACGTTGGTTTCGCTCCATCTTATAATTGTTATAAGTCCGAGCAGAAAATTGGGGAAATCCGGATTCCCATGCCACCCAAATGAAGAAAGTGCATGTTGATGCATCTTCTTCTGGTGTGTTCATTCCGAGAACTGTTTCTCAGTATTGGATATCGGATCAGGATCCAGCATATGTAATATGTTACATGGGCTACAGATAGGTAGAGAACAGAGATTGGGTGTTATATCTTTAAGTGTTAGAGAATGGTGCAATTGTTGCAGCCAAGTCAGTTGGCAAATATCACCTTGTATTTATACATTGATTCTGAACGAATGTTATTATATACCGAACCTAATATGCAACATCACATCAGTTTCGTTATTCAGTTAAAGAAGGATATAATTTTGTATTGGAGGATAATGTTGTGAACATTCTCCTGAATCAAGAGTTGATTCAATCAGGCACGTTATATAATAGCATATACGTTCTAAATCAAACTACAGTTCAAAGTGTATAGAACACACACAAGAGGAGTAGTTCAGAAATGAACGAACTCTTCTTGAGGCATTGTAGACTAGGTCATATTAATGTGACACGACCAGCTAAGTTACATAAAGATGAATATAAGAATATGTTTGAATTTTCATCTTATGATACTTGCCAGTCTTTTCTTAAAGGTAAAATGACCAATACTCCGTTTACTGGAAACGGAGAATGAGTTACCGAACTCTTGGGACACATACATGATGTTGTATGCGGTCCTTGTCTACAAATGCCAAGGTTGGTTCTTCATGCTTCGTTATATTCACCGATCATCTCTTAGGATTCAGGCATATGTTCCTGTTGAAACACAAGTCTGAAACTTTTGAGAAATTCAAGGAATATAAGCTTGAAGATGAAGAACCAGACTGGTAGAAGTATTAAGTCTTTCGATGAGATCGAGGAAGAAAATACTTGGGCATGGAATTCCTGGATTTTCTAAAAGGAGAATGGGATTCTCTCTCAGCTTACTCCTTCGCATACACCATAGCACAACGGTGTATCAGGATGGAGGGATGACACCCTATGAGATATGGCACGCTCTATGATGAGTACTGCTGAATTGCCTGTTTCCTTTTGGTGTTATGCACTTGAGAAGCTTCATACCTATTGAATGGGGTTCTATCCAAATCAGTGCCAACCACTCCATATAAGATATGGAATGGGAAGAGGCCATGTCTTAAACATGTTAAGATATGGGGTTGTCCGGCTTATGTTGAAAAGCAACATCCGAACAAGATCGAAGCAGGGTCAGATCTGTATAAATTTGTTAGGATATCCCAAACATTAGTGAGGGAATATCTTCTACCACTCTGAGGAGCAAAAGGTATTCTGTTTCTCAGCATTCCACCTTTTTAAAAAAAAAGGAATTTCTTATGAAGAAATTAATGGTCATGAGGTAGAACTAGAAGGAGTTCCAGCTAGACAAAGTAATAGCTGATGATTTAGTGGAACCAAAAGATTCAATAGTCTCCAACAAACCTCAGCCTCTCCACGAATCTGGTAGGGTTCTTCATCCACTTGAGAGATACTACGGTCTTCTCGGTGACAGTGGGAGCGAGGATTGCATCATGGTTGATGATGGCCCAACTAGGTTCAGGCAGGCCATCACGAGTGGGGACTTTGTGAAATGGCTGGATGCTTTGCGATCAAAGATGGAATCCATGTACACCAACAATGTATGACTTTGCATGTTGCACGTGAAGGGGTAAAACCCATTGGGGTCAATTGAATCTTGAGAAGATTCTTAGTGCAGATGGAAAAGTTGAGACTTTCAAATCTATGCTTAAGTCCATCAGGATCAATGCGCGCATCGCGGAATTGAAACATCTATTTTTGATGTGGTAGTCAAAGAGTTTGACTTCATCAAAAAGGTAGATGAACCTTGTATATACAACAAGGTTGTAGAGAGTAAGGTTGTCTTACACGTATTGTACGTACATGACATACTCTTGATAGGAAATGGTTTCCTATGCTACACTCGGTCAAGCTCCTCTTATCATGAGGATTCTCAATATAAGATCTGGATGATACCTACTACATCTTATGGATTATGATCTATGGTGATAGATCTAAGTAGATGTTGGGAGTGTCCCAAATCCAGGTACATTAATACCATATTAAAGGTGTTTAGTATGGAGGATTCTAAGTATGGTGGTTTGCCCACTTACTCAGGAATCACTCTCTCCAAAAAGATGTCTTCCAAGACTGATTTGGAGAGAGCTAGCATGCAAGAGATACCCTATGCTTCGGCAGTAGGCTCAATCAGAGTATGCGATGTTATGTATCAGACCAGATGTAGATGACTCACTAGGTGTAGTGATCAGGAATTAATCAGATCTTGGGAGAATCACTGGACAGCTGTGGAGGACATTCTTAAGTACTTGAGAAGCACTAAAAGAATGTTCTTGGTTCGAGCTTCTAGAGTGATAAGGTTGACTGAAAGTCAGTCACAGGCATTGTCTTTACCCTCAGTGGAGGAACGGTATGATTAGAAGAGTTCCAAGCAAGATATCGTAGCATACTAGACGATAAAAGCTGAATATATATTGCTACCAACAATGCTACCAAAGAGGTTGTCTGGACATTTCTTGTTCATGAGATGAACAAGGTTCCTACCATTGTTATTATGACTACAATGGAGTTGTGGCTTTAGCCTAAGAACACCTGTCCCATCATCAATCCAGACATATTCTGAGGCAAGTATCACCTGATCTGGGAGATGGTTGATCTCTATGGGATCAAGATAAGGAGAGTAGATTTTGAAGAAAAACACGGCGGATCCACTCACCAAGGCCTGCTTTCCCAAATACTGATTGAGAGATTTTGGAATGGTTGAGTATGAGATACTACAACCACTGTTATATTATTGGGTATTGGATACTACAACAGATGGCCATAGTGCAAGTGGAAGATTGTTAGTTATATGTATGCCCTAGAAGCCATTACTGTACATGGGATGTATATTGTAGTGGATGCTTGGACATATATAGGGAGGACTTTCTCGCTCGACATGATAGTATGCTATCTGGTTGCACTTTGTCTTAACATGTTGACTTGTATACGTGATGCTGTCTTGCTCTCACAAATTGATAAAGCCCTTAGGTTGTGTACTTGACTACCAGGACTATGATGGAGATCATACTAGTGGGGCCAAGGGTAGTCCATAAGTACACCCTTCAATTGTTCCTAATCGTGGGAGTATCGAGACAGGGCATCGATACTCCAGAGTAGACTAGTGTATACGCATCTTGATCCATATGATGGGCGATGGATGATCCCACATCCATTGGTGTTTTATATCAAAGATGGTGTACGGGTGCTCAGTGGAGACTGGGTACACTGAGCGGACTCGCCGAGTACTCCTAGATGGTATTATACTTATCTTCAGATGGCAGTTCTCTGGTGACACTGGTACATGTTAGTCTGTCGAGCCGAGATCGCCATAAAGTCTTGTGTGATTCCTGCCGTGCTTTGATTTCCATCTTACCACGGTCAAGAGATCGTGCAAAACGGTGGTTTTTAGGTACAGTCCCGAGTCACATAGAGGCAATGAGCGATAGGTGGGGATTCGTCTCTCCCGGTATTGGGATTTGATGTTGCGCTATGCTCGATTGGCCATAACAAGAAATCCCTGGTCAGGGTTGCTGAGATTTACTGGTAAGTGTTATCAGTAGTTTCTCGTACCGTTATGGACCTTGCATCGGCATGACTTATCAGGTTATTGGGGTCTGACGTTTTACCACCCCCAGGCTGTTGATATGCGACATATCAGACGAAGAGACCGGACTGTACGGTAGTGTTATTGACAGGCTTTTGCAGGAGATGGAGTGGGCTTGCTTGCTGATCTTCTGATCGTTCAATACCCGGGTAGCCTTTACGTCCAGCTAGTACCGCTGACGGCTTGTGGGTGCTTGATGTGATCATCACCTACTGCCGGCGTATTGACGATTCTTTAGAGTCCTACACAGAGGTTTCACTGGCTCAGGCAAAACGAAGTAGGAGCACATATGTGATATGTGCGGGACCGAGATTTATAGGTGTATATGATACTGTATTCTATTCTCGCGATATAAAGTATCGATCAGTTATATGTGATGTAGCTGGGTTATCGAATCAAATATTGATTCGATAAGTCGATACTGTATCGGTCGGTTATATGCGATATAGCCGGGTTATCGAATCAAGTATTGATTCGATATAATGATACAAATAATATTAGTCGGTCATATGAGATATAACCGGATTATTAAATCAAGTGTTGATTTAATGATTTAATGTTTAATTATATATTTGATATATTAATTTACATTAACTAATATTAGCTCACTTAAAAATTTGTTTTTCTCACATGTGCACACTTAATATATATGCGATATATATTAATTGTGTTTCTTTTTGTGTCATGGTTGTTGATACAAGATACATGGGTGTATGAGACTTACACCATGATGAAGATAATGTAGGGTTTATTTATTTAGTGTAAATCGATTATTAGTTGGATAATGGTCACATGGCATGAAGCTTTGAGAAGCTTGGAGACCCATTGACTAGTCCACTAGTTTTATTTTATACTAGATATTTTGTTAACCAACCATTATCTTAACTCATGGTTAAGTCTCTACATGAGACATATTAGATATTTTCTCACCCATGGTTGCCATTCTCACTTACAACATTATCTCTCTTCATCTTCTTCTTCAAGCTCAAGAGCTTTCTAGCTTTTGGGCAAGTGAGAAACTTTAGTGAGAAAAAGAAATCCAAAGTGAGCAAAAATCCTACTTCATCATCCTCTACTAGATTAGCACCTTAGTATAGGGTGTTAGCTTCACTAATCCCACATTAGTGAAGAGGGTAGCTTGGGTTAGTGTCTCCTCGACGTAGATCATCTTCGGCCTCGAAGACTTCAAGCAAGATCGTTGCTTTCTTCTCATGGAGCCATTCAAGAGTTCGCATGATCATTTCATCGCAACGAAAGGACTACTACACAGATCTATTGAAGTGAAGGACCGGTCTACAAATGCTGTATTCCTCATTCATTTGATATTAAGTTGTTAACATTGCTTGCTTATTTAAATTTCTAGTTAAAGATTCTAAGTTAGAGTTATTTAGAACGACAAAAATTTAAAAACGGTATGTACGATGCCTTCCGAAACCTTGCTTCCGTCCTAGGTAACCCTACAAAATGAACATACAGAAAGAGTACCTGAAACCACTGCATTGGACGCCTGTGTGTCCTGATGAGTCAAGACAAACACCCGAGCCTGCCCTCTACCGGTACTCCGCCTCTACCACCCCGCCCTATCGGCACAAAACCACCGCTACCACGACTTCTCTGAACATGAGTCTGACGCAGAGCAACAACAGGCATAAGAGGCAACGCCCTCTTAGGTGGAGAGGTGGTAGGGTAACATGTGGTATAGCTGCCTTACCCTCACGTGGCTCAGTACAATCTCGAACGCGATGACACAAACTCCCGCACCGGAAACATCCAGATGAAAACTGCTGACTCTCCTGGGAATAAGAGCTAAAAAGCTGGCCTCATCCCGAGCCTCCACTACCCCCAGTATCTGAACAGAAACTGTCATGGCGTCTAAACGCCTGCCTCCGTGCTGATACACCAGTACAAACCCTCTTCGGTTCCGGAACAACCGACGTCTCAGAAAGATGCTCATCCACCAATAAGGCTACGTCCACCGCTGCTGCATACGTGTCACAATGCTGTACGTTGATAGCAAGAAACAACTGGGTAAGCAGGCCTCGAACAAATCTCTTGATCCGCATCTCCTCAGTAGCTACCAAATACGGAGCATACACAAACAGCTCGGTAAAATGCACATCGTACTTGGCCACCGTCTTACCCTGAGTCTGGTATAACTACTCGAAACTACGCGCTCGAGCATCCTTGACGCTCTACGGAACAAAACGGGCAAGAAACACCGTCACAAACTCAGCCCAAGTCATAGGAGAAAGACCTGTGGAGCTTCCTTTCTCTAAGGACTCGCACCACTTCTGGGCCAAACCCTCCAGACGAAAGCTCACGAACTCTACCAATCTCGCATCGGAGCATCTCAGCGAACAAGATACCCTGGCCATCTGATCGATAAACGACTGGGGATCCTCAGCTGCATCAGTGCCAGTGAAAATCGGAGGCCTCAGCCTCATAAACATCGATAACGATACGGTGATCACCTCTGTAGCTGCAGGTACAACTGCCTGAATAGTAGGCACCAATACAGTCCCCGCAACAGGTGGAACAACCTCCTGTCTCAGCGCTCGACTGGCCTCAACCAATGTCCCCATCATCTGGCGCGTATCATGCATACCAGCCTCAAGCCTAGCAATACGGTCCATCGAAGGTGGATCAATCTGCTCCTGCATAATAGGCGTACCGCCCGGGTCAGTCTTCGTCTCAGACGAGTCAACTCTGACCTCGGCCCTCGCGGCAGCTCTTTGCGCTCTCATAGTCTTCGGCGGCATAAAGGCTGGAAATGGAAACAGGATTTGATAAGGACACAGAAATCGAATCACAAGGATGTATATAATCATAGAAGGAATTTCAAGCAATAACTCCTAAGGTCACTTAGGAGGAGCACCGTGTCGTAAAAATGCCGTGGAACATACACACGCCACGTCGCTCTGCTTAAGCTGTCTACTCCATCATACCAAGGTCATGCTACTCCGAAAGGTAAAACCTAGCGCTCTGATACCAACTTTGTCACGACCCAAAATTTGGCACATGACCGGCACTTAGACTATGTAACGTCAACAGGCGTAACGCAATTTAAGTAAGCCGAAAGCTCAGCAATCTAAACCATTACAAGAAGTAAAGGACAGAAACACTTTAAAATCTCAAGTAAGAACTTAAAGCTTAAGTTTGTTTTCATAAAAATTTCGGCAGCACCTCCTTTGTAAAAGCCATCCCCGAAACGGATACAAACATAAGATATAAGTAAAGCATCCCCAAACGGGAGCAAATCTCACCCAAAGGCAGAAACAACCACCACAACAGATATACGACGCCGTAGCAAAGAAATAAGATAATCAACATAAATAAAGGCCGGCTCACACGGGCATGACAACAAGAGTCATAAGAATATACAACATCGATCCTCACAACTCGTCTCTAAGTTAATACATGAAGATGGTAGATGGAGAGTACTAGATACAAAAGATATACAATGTACATCATCGGATAACCGCAATCCACCTAATAGCAAAAGGCCTCACTGCCAACCGTAGCGATATCCGCAAAAGTAGAGATAATAAGGCGCCCTGCCGCGACTACTCTGAGGATCAGACCTGCAAAATACTGTGGCACAACGGGGGTGAGTTGCCAACTCGTGAATAGAAAATAACATCATACTGTAATCGCAAGTATGCACTAATAGCGATAATCTATCACATGTAATATGATAGCATAGGTGTGGCAATATGAATATGCAACTATCATGATCAAGGTACACCACCAGGGTACTATATCTACATGAATCAAATGCATATCAAATAAATTCTGAGTGTGGGATAAATAATAAACATCATGCACAAATCATCAGCATGGAAAAACCTGGTGTCCATTAATGACAACCCAAATCCCAAAATGCTCAGGTGCCGTCACCAGGACTGGCCCTCATATCCTGTAAATCTAATAGAACCTTAGTGCCCAACATCGGCACTTGAAAACATCATGAAATACTCGCGTCCAACATCGACACGTAAATCCACATATCATATCTGTACATTTCACGGAACCTGAGTGTCCAATATCGACGCTCGCAATCCACGGAACCTGAGTTCCCAATCCACATATCCATATGTCTCATAGAACCTGAGCTCACAATCCACATATCCATACGTCTCACGGAACCTGAGTGTCCAACTCCGACACTCGCAATCCACGTATCATATCGAGAGAAACCGGGTTTTCAAAACTATACACATTTCTTGAAATATCCCGGCGGTTCTCAAATCCAGAATACCACATGAAATCCATATCACAATGTGTAAATCCTTGTAATATGATGTATGCAACAAAGAACAACAATATGAGCATATCTGTCACGACCCGAAATTGGCACGTGACGGCCCTAATACTATGTAACGCCTAAAGACGTAACGCAGAAAAAGAAAGCCAAAACCCAGACATCTAAACCATGAAAATACGGAAAAGATAATAAAAGTTTTTGAAACATTTGAAATCACAACCCAAATTCTTTAAAAATTCCAATTTTCTTTCTTTAAAATTTTAGCAGCACCCCCTTTGTAAAAACTACACTAAAATGGGTATAACAGATAAAGATAAATAAAGCATCCCCAAACGGGAGCAAATACACGCCCAAAGGCGGAAAACAATCACCACCACAAATATACGACGCCGTAGCGAAGAAATAAAGACAATAGAGATAAAGCTGTATAAAAGACAACAAATCCACAAATAATATACAATATCGTCCTCACCAAATCTCTAAGTCAACAACATAATAGTAGATGGAGAGTACAACATACAACGAATGTACAATACAAAATACAGATAACCACCCAAACCCACCTAAGCAAAATAGCACACTGTGAGCCGATGCGGTATTTGTAGCAAAAGATGATAGGTGAATAGCCTGCCTTGACTACTCTGGGGAAACACCCTGCAAAACAACTGTAGCACAACGGGGGTGAGTTGCCAACTCGTGAATAGTAGATAACATATGCAGGTAATCGCAGGAATTTACGTACAGCATGAATCTAAGATATGCAATTAAACAGTGATAACAGGTCATGTGAATGCAAAATAATGGAAAGTACACTAGCAGGTACAATCAATATGTGAAGCAATAGTGATATGACAATAGTATGCAATAATCACGCGATAGGGATATGAGAATGTAGATATGCAGCAATCATGAAGGGTACACTAACAGGTACTACTAATACATGAACAGTGCATAAACAAATAGGTATGAGGTATGGAGTAAAATATGTCGTTCCAACGGAAACCTGACATCGTGGTAGGATTACAATCCATCAAGACACTCAAATTCCAATTCTTCAAATCATCCCCCAAGTTGGGTTCTCATATCATATAAGTCTCACATCTCCCCAATGTACAATATCGAGTAATCTCCTATATCCCGAATGTACAAATCAGTAATCTCATATGTATCCTGTATCCAATCTCAATAAATCTCCTAATATCCCAAATTAAACTCAAGTAAAATTCTAACATCCTAAATATATATATTTGCAGAAATAAATATGATGGGGTCAATACATATATTAGCGTCCCACTCCATTAATATTGTTGTAAGGGTATATATAACAACAGCTAAATCCCCTGTTATATATACAAAGGTGTTAAAAGAAATATCATGAAAACAATGTGCCAAGCATCGACACTAAAATACTGATCTATCAGATGTCGTCACCAAGACTAGCATCCTGATAGGCACGTATCATACGCTATCCCGGAAAGCACGAGTGCCTAGCTCTGACCCTCGCCTTTCGACGTATCCATACGTACATGACTCCCAACGGTATTCCCATGATCCCCGCCGAGTCATTGGTACCGTCACCGGTAGGTACTCGCCCACCTCCAGGCTTAATCGGCAAAGTCCATCGATCATCTTGCCGAGGGGAACCATACCGGGCCCAACCATGTACCCTCATACGGCACCCACTCCTCGTATGGGATATATAATCAGAACCGATAAATCTCATGGTGGATGCGCAAATATCATATCAAGGAATCCAGGTTTTTCAAATAATGCATAATTTCATGAACTCCCGTGGTTCCCAAATCCAGAAAACATCATGTAAAATCCAAATAACAATGCGCAAATTTAGGAATAAATATGTGCGATATATATGAAATGTGAGCATATAAAGGACAATATGTAGCTGAAACCAGATGTATAGGAGATCAATAAGGTACAGCTAAGTATCGGTGTCTACCTATAAGTAAATGATGTAGTATACCCCCTGGGTATAAGTAAAATCTGAGCAAGGTATACCTGTAGCTGTATCGTAAAGGGTATATGTACCTATCACTAATGGTACGATACTCTATAGGTATACAAGTATGGTAAATGTCATATATGATGAGTAGTACGAATCAATGTCACAAGGTCCCTAACCAAGCAATATAGAATCTATAAGTGGTTTGTGTGTGACATGGCAATTATTGACGGTGTGTGTAGCATACAATCAGTGCTCGTGCAACATGAATCGTCAATAATTTGTGCAGAGTCCTACGGCTACTAGTCCAACCATAACATCTAAGTAATAGGGTAAATGCGCAATTCTAACTATAACGTAGAATATGCAACAAGTATTAGAATTCTAGCCCAGACGCATAATGCCAAGCGGGCGATTCCCCAGTAGATGTTAAATCTACTCACCTACGCTCCAAGCTAGGTGAATTCTACCACCTGTTCCCCTTTGTAACTGCGTCCGATGTACTCGCCTGCAAACCTGAAAATGAGACAAGAAATCCATGTATAAGCCAAATATTCCGCAAAACGCGATATCGAGACCAAACGAGAAACTCGCGTCGCGAACTAAACGCGCGTGTGCACGATACGCTGTAACGTGTGTAAACGCGTCTAAAACTACCGCGACACGCCGCGACACACTGGATCACAGAACCCACTCACGTATCGCGCGTATCGCGCAAACACAACGAACTAGAAATACGATATATAGTCCTAGATTTTTCTACAGGCCAAATCTCACAAAACTACACATGCCACAACACTATAGAACACAGCAGACTACCCTACACAAAAGCCCAACACTTAACTCCCTATCATGGCCGTAATTTGTGGCCAATATGATTAAATTTGTGGCCTGGGTTTTGAATGAGGGGCTCGTGTTCTGGTGGTGTTATCTAAATCTAGTGAGCATGTTCCAGTTTTCTCAATTTTGCCCTGAAGGATTCGAGTCAATAGCAGATCACAGAAAGCCATAATATCGCATAAAAACACCGATTTTGCATAAAATAGAAACCCTATGTTATTTTAGTGAAATCTGGGTTAATCTCAGTTAAAGTGACCCTAATAACACTTAAATAGGTAGGGTTAACCAACACAATCATCATATAATCAAAATTCCACATAAATCACCATTAATAGAACAAAACTCACTAATTAACACAAACCGAAGCTAAATAACACATAAGCTTAGGAAAAAGGGAATTGGGTTTAAGAATTATACCCTAATGAACCCTATGAAGCAGGAGAAGGAGGGCATGGAGGAAGAAGAGCTGCTGCAAGTTGCTGGGGCCTCTGCTGCTGCTGTTGCAGAAGTTGCTGCTGATGCTGTTGCTGCTGCTTGCTGCTTGCTGCTACTGCTGTTCTTGCTGATGTTGTTGCTGCTGCCTCTGCTGCTGAAGCTGTTGATGGATCTGCTGCCTTGTGTGTGTGTGTATGAATTTGAGAGTGAGAGAACAAAGGAAATGATAGTGAGGATGAGAATGAGGGAAAATAATTCAACCCGCCTTCTCACTCTCTCTCACTTCATTTAATGGGCATGGCACTGCCATGTAGCCCCATGCCCCCCCTCTCTCCCCCATGGTCAACAATGAAAGTCAAATTTAAAAATTCTTTTTCAAATTCATTTTTCATTTCATTTTAAAAACAACCATATCCACTTAAAACCCAAAAGCACCCAATACCATTATTAAACTAGATTAGGGAAGATGGTTAGCTCACCATGTTGCTAATCATGGTTAAACCCCAAATTACAACCCTAGTTAACATGCACAAGTGTGTGCGAGCCTAGGAACAATCTAATAAAATATTCATTAAATAGGATAAAATAATCAAAAACCAATTTGGTAAACTTTTTATTGAAAACCATATATTAAAATATAATTATCCACAAAACACATTCTAAGGTGTTACAATCTTCCCCCCTTAAAAGAAATTCGTCCCCGAATTTAAAAATATACTAAACGTACCTTCAAAGAGAAGATTGCAAACTCTCAAATCTCGCTCGCAGCCTCCCAAGTGATTACCTCACTATATGGCTACGTCCAAGAAAAACCCTTCACCGATGGCAAGACCCTTGACCGATGCTTCTCCACCTGCCGAGCCATTAACATAATTGGCTGCTGGTGAACGAAAAGATCGCGTTCAAGCTAAATGGTCTGGTGCCAAATCATGTGAGAAAGGTCATGAAGGTAATTGTAAAGTATCATCATAAGGAATACGGGGTGAAAACTCAATAATCTGGATGGAAGTGCCGAATTAAAGGCAACGAAACTAACTCGCTTAAAGGATCTCAGAAGGACCTAAATCCTGGGATAAGCTTCCCAAAACTCAACACGTCATTTATTGGAAAAATCCACAGGAATACATGATTTACCACTGCGCACTTAAGTCTATGACCAACACAGTCGGCATAAGACCTCTATTTGCACTAGGCTACTCTCATCCTGACCTGAATCAACTGGATCATCTCCGAAGTCTCTAGACTAGCTGGGGTCCAAAATCCTACTTACGCAGAGTCAGAAAACAACAGATTGGTGATCGACACGACCTAACCTCTAAACCTAAAGGTTGCCAATTGGAGTGTCTCCTGAAAACAGCTATCGAAGGGGAACCCTAACAATGGCGAGTGACGATCCCCAACTGCTGACAACAATTAACACAAACGCACAACTTAACAAAGAACAACTGAGCAAACTGAATAAAACCGGACGACAAGCATCCGCATGGAGTCACACCCTGACTAAACCTGGGTAGAAACCATAACGAAATTCGTAGAGATCTGCTCCCACTCCTACTTCGGAACGGTTAAAGGTTGTAACTCTCCAGCCGGCCTCAGATGCTCAACCCAAACACACAACAAGACAAACACCTTGAAATGAAACCCAAAGCTTCTCTTTACATCCCAGCCCACCCGTAACTATCTCACAAGTCATGTCAATGTTGGTGGAACTTTAATGAATACAGAGAGTTGACTGATGCGCTTGCTCTAGGATTTCATGTCTCTACCCGATAATATCAGGTACACAAACGCGTCCCTAACTTAGCACACCCGTGTCACAACTCAAGGACTCCAAATCATTATCCAGCCGAGTATGCTCAAGTATCACCGACGAACGAGCATCGGTGGGCAGTGTCTCACGAAAGCGATTAAAGAAAAGTGGTCGGGCGCAGACATGAGCAAGCTGTCCCCTCCGTAGAGACGAACTTAAGCTGTACTCAACGATAGCACAAAAAAAACTGTAAATCTGCAGAAGACTATCACAACAATCAAAATCCGCTGCAGGAAGATATACATTAAGCTCTGGTGGTCCGTGAGAATCTGACACGATTCTCGAACAAATAGTGTTTCCAAATCTCCAATGTAAACCACCGCAGCTATCTCCAGATCATGAGTGGAATATCCTTCTCGTACTTCCTCCAAATGTAGGGAAGCAAAAGCGATAACTCTATAGTGTCACCTCAGTACACACTCGAGCCCCACTCAAGAAACATTACAGTTAAACAACAAGGTCGCCCGAACCAAAAACAAAGAAAGGACTGATGCAGTTGTTAACCGAATCTTCAACTGCTGAAAACTCCGCACACATGCCTCAATCCAAAGAAAAGAAACCTCCCTTCCGGTCAATTCAGTCAACGGTACAACACTACACCAGCAATCCTGCACGAAACGGCGGTAAAAACCTGCTAAGCCCTAAATCTGCGAACCTCCGTCCTGCACACAAGTCTGGGCCTAAGCTGTACGGCCAGAATCTTCCACGAAACCATACGAAACCGTCTCCCGTGACTACAAGACCTAAGAGTCCACACGAACAAGCCTGAAGAAATACTCCGAGAATTTAGCAAACTGCTGGTGCTCTCCCAGTATCTGCATAACAAATCCTCAAGTGCTACTCCTGTCCCTCAAGGCACATTAAATAGACCAGAATGTCGTAAATAACACAACAATAACTGGTCGAGGAACGGCCTGAAGAAATCTAGTTCATCATATCTACGAATGCTGCTAGGGCATCAGTGAATCCAATGACTCACTAAAACACACAAAGCCCGTAGCACGCATAAGGCAGTCTTCAGAATGCCATCACTCCGAATCCGCAATAATGATGACCCAATCCCGAAAAAACTTAGAAAATGTCTCGCACTCTAGAGTTGATCGAAGAAATCGTCAATGCGAGGTAAAGGATACCCATCCGCACCGTAAGCCGGTTCAATTAACGATCTGTCGATAGACAACCTCCGACTGCCGTCTTTCTCTTGATGAACAGAAATAGGAGCTTCCAAAAGTGAAACACTCAGACGCACAAAACTCCCCAACAAACAACTCTGCAGCTGATCCTTATGCTCCCTAAGCTTTGCCAGCTCGTCTGGATAACGTCGGAAAACTTTCGCACGAAAGGAACACCGGTCCAACAAACCAACTGTGGCTACGGTATCACGAATGAACGCCAAGAATCCACGACATCTCCTTAAAAGCCGACTAGCGAAACAGGCTGAATTCAAGCTGTGAGAGGAGGCACAACTATCCACCTGCACAACAAGAACTGACTTGCCGGGAAAACAATTCCTGACTGTTTCCTCACGGTAGTCCACAGATGCCTAGCATGTAGCTAACTAGTCCGTGCCCAGGAGAACGTCAAATCTAATATCTCTAGAAGGATCAAAACGACGGACAAATCTCTATCTCCTATCCGATTGGCACACAACTGAAATACGTGTCGCGCAACAAAAGAATCGCCGACAGAAGTTAACTCAAACATCGGCTAATCTACCTAACATAACTCTCGTCCCAACCACGACACAAGTGAAAAACAACAAATACATAAAAAGAACATATAAATTAAGGATATCTGAAAACACCACATTGGACGCCTGCGCGTTCCGATGAGTAGAAGCAAACTCCTGTGTCTGCCCCCTACCCGCAACTGGCTGAACTCCTCTGGTAGACTGAGCCCTCTGAGCGAACCTCCCACGTTCATGACCTCTTTGAATACGATCCCGACGAGGTGCTAAGGAACAATCCCTGACGAAGTGCTGAAGGCTTCCGCATCGAAAGAATCCACGCGCTGATTGCTGAGCCTCCTGTGAATGAGAGTTGAACAACTGTCCTCGTCCTAAGCCTCTGCTACTCCCACGACGACCACGAAATCTGTCTCGATGACTAAACCTCTGTCTCTGGGCTGGTACACTGGTACGAGTCTTCCAATGTCCTAAAACTCTCAGCGTCTCTGGAATATGTGCCTCGTCAACTGGAGCTGCAACCACTGGTGCTATGTAGGTGACGGACTGCTGCATGCTGATCGCAAAGGACAACTGAGTAACAGGGGTGATAACCTCCTGTCGTAGCTCCCGAATGACATCAACCAATGAACTCATAGTCTGGCGGAAGTCCTTCATCTCTGCCACAAGCCTATCGATACTATACGTCGAAGGCTGATCCGTCTGCACCTGTGCAACTAGCGTGCCATCCTGGTCAGTACTCATCTCACCCGAGCTAACTCTGACCTCGGCTCTCGCTGCATCACTCTGAGTCCCCATAGTCATCGGCGGCATGGCTATAAATAGAGATAAGATTCGATAAGAACACGAAAATCGAATCACAAGGATATGAATCATCAAGGAAGGAATTTCAAGTAATTTGTACTTAGGTCACTTTAGGCGAAGTACCGCATCGCGAGTATGTGCAGACATACACACACTACGTTACTCTGCTTAAGCTACCTACTCCATCATACCAAGGTCATCCTACACTCCGAATGGTAAAACCTAGCACTCTGATACCAACTTTATCACGACCCGAAATTGGCACGTGACGGCCCCAATACTACGCAACGCCTAAAGACGTAACACAGTAAAAGAAAACCAAAACCAAGAAATCTAAACCATGAAAATACGGAAAAGATAATAAAAGTTTTTGAAACATTTGAAATCACAACCCAAATTCTTTAAAAGGTCCAATTTTCTTTCTTTAAAATTTTGGCAGCACCCCCTTTGTAAAAACTACCCCAAAATGGGTACAACAGATAAAGATAAATAAAACATCCCCAAACGGAAGCAAATACACGCCCAAAGGCGGAAAACAATCACCACCACAAATATACGACGTCGTAGCGAAGAAATAAAGACAATAGAGATAAAGCTGTATAAAAGACAACAAATCCACAAATAATATACAATATCGTCCTCACCAAGTCTCTAAGTCAACAACATAATAGTAGATGGAGAGTACAAGATACAACGAATATACAATACAAAATACAGATAACCATCCAAACCCACCTATGCAAAATAGCACACTGTGAGCCGATGCGGTATCTATAGCAAAAGATGATAGGTGAATAGCCTGCCTCGACTACTCTGTGGAAACACCCTGCAAAACAACTGTGGCACAATGGGGGTGAGTTGCCAACTCATGAATCGTAGATAACATATGTAGATAATCGCAGGAATGTACATACAGCATGAATCTAAGATATGCAATTAAACATTGATAACAGGTCATGTGAATGCAAAATAATGGAAAGTACACTAGCAGGTAGAATCAATATATGAAGCAATAGTGATATGACAATAGTATGCAATAATCACGTGATATGGATATGAGAATGTAGATATGCAGCAATCATGAAGGGTACACTAACAGGTACTACTAATACATGAACAGTGCATAAACAAATAGGTATGAGTTATGGAGTAAAATATGTCGTTCCCACGGAAACCTGACATCATGGTAGGATCACAATCCATCAAGACACTCAAATCCTAATTCCTCAAATCAGCCCCCAAGTTGGGCTCTCATATCATATAAGTCTCACATCTCCCCAATGTACAATATCGAGTAATCTTCTATATCCCGAATGTACAAATCAGTAATCTCATATGTATCCAGTATCCAATCTCAATGAATCACCTAATATCCCAAATCAAACTCAAGTAAAATTCTAACATCCTAAATATATATATTTGCAGAAATAAATATGATGGGGTCAATACACATATATTAGCGTCCCACTCCACTAATATTGGTGTAAGGGTATATATAACAACGGCTAAATCCCCTGTTATATATATAAAGGTGTTAAAAGAAATATCATGAAAACAATGTGCCAAGTATCGACACAGAAATACCGATCTATCAGATGCCGTCACCAAGACTAGCATCCTGATAGGCACATATCATACGCTATCCCGGAAAGCACGAGTGCCTAGCTCTGACCCTCGCCTTTCGACGTATCCATACGTACATAACTCCCAACGGTATTCCCATGATCCCCGTCGAGTCATTGGTACCGTCACCGGTAGGTACTCGCCCGCCTCCAGGCTCAATCGGCAAAGTCCATCGACCATCTTGCCGAGGGGAACCATACCGTGCCCCACCATGTACCCTCATACGGCACCCACTCCTCGTATGGGGTATATAATCAGAACCGATAAATCTCATGGTAGATGCGCAAATATTATATCAAGAACCGGGTTTTTCAAATAATGCATAATTTCATGAACTCCTGCGGTTCCCAAATCCAGAAAACATCATGTAAAATCCAAATAACAATGCGCAAATCCAGGAATAAATATGTGCGATATATCTGAAATGCGAGCATATAAAGGACAATATGTAGCTGAAACCAGATGTATCCGAAATCAATAAGGTATTGCTAAGTATAGGGGTCTACCTATAAGTAAAAGATGTAGTATACCCCTCTGGGTATAAGTAAAATATGAGCAAGGTATACCTGTTGCTGTATCGTAAAGGGTATATGTACCTATCACTAATGGTACGATACTCTATAGGTATACAAGTATGGTAAATGTCATATGTGATGAGTAGTACGAATCAATGTCACAAGGTCCCTAACCAAGCAATATAGAATGTATAAGTGGTTTGTGTGTGACATGGCAATTATTGACGGTGTGTGTAGCATACAATCAGTGCTCGTGCAACATGAATCGTCAATAATTTGTGCAGTGTCCTACGGCTACTAGTCCAAGCATAACATCTAAGTAATAGGGTAAATGCGTAATTCTAACTATAACGTAGAATATGCGACAAGTATTAGAATTCTAGCCCAGACGCATAATTCCAAGCGGGCGATTCCCCAGTAGATGTTAAATCTACTCACCTACGCTCCAAGCTAGGTAAATCCTACCACCTGTTCCCCTTTGTAGCTGCGTCCGATGTACTCGCCTGCAAACCTGAAAATGAGACAAGAAATCCATGTATAAGCCAAATATTCCGCAAAACGCGATATCGAGACCAAACGAGAAACTCGCGTCGCGAACTAAACGCGCGTGTGCACGATACGCTAAAACGTGTGTAAACGCATCTAAAACTACCGCGACACGCTGGATCACAGAACCTACTCACGTATCGCGCGTATCGCGCAAACACAACGAACTAGAAATACGATATATAGTCCCAGATTTTCCTACAGGCCAAATCTCACAAAACTACACATGCCAAAACACTATAGAACACAGCAGACTACCCTACACAAAAACCCAACACCTAACTCCCTATCATGGCCGCAATTTGCGGCCAATATGATTAAATTTGCGGCCTGGGTTTTGAATGAAGGGCTCATGTTCTGGTGGTGTTGTCTAAACCTAGTGAGCATGTTCCAGTTTTCTCAATTTTTCCCTGAAGGATTCGTGTCAATAGCAGATCACAGAGAGCCATAATATCGCTTAAAAACTTCGATTTTGCATAAAATAGAAACCCTATGGTATTTTAGTGAAATCTGGGTTAATCTCAGTTAAAGTGACCCTAATAACACTTAAATAGGTATGGTTAACCAACACAATCATCATATAATTAAAATTCCACATAAATCACCATTAATAGCACAAAACTCACTAATTAACACAAACCGAAGCTAAATAACACATAAGCTTAGGAAAAAGGGAATTGGGTTTAAGAATTATACCCTAATGAACCCTATGAAGCAGGAGAAGGAGGGTATGGAGGAAGAAGAGCCGCTGCAAGTTGCTGGGGCCTCTGCTGCTGCTGGTGCAGAAGCTGCTGCTGATGCTGTTGCTGCTACTGCTGCTTGATGCTACTGCTGTTCTTGCTGATGTTGTTGTTGCTGCCTCTGCTGCTGAAGTTGTTGATGGAGCTGCTGCCTTGTGTGTATGTGTGAATATGGGAGTGAGAGAACAAAGTAAATGAGAGTGAGGATGAGAATGAGGGAAAATAATTCAACCCCCCCTTCCCACTCTCTCTCACTTCATTTAATGGGCTTGGCACAAGCCATGTAGCCCCATGCCCTCTCTCTCTCTCTCTCCCATGGTCAACAATGAAAGTCAAATTTAAAAATTCTTCTTCAAATTCATTTTTCATTTCATTTTAAAAACAACCATATCCACTTAAAACCCAAAAGTACCTAATACCATTATTAAACTAGATTAGGGAAGTTGGTTAGCTCACCATGTTGCTAATCATGGTTAAACCCCAAATTACAACTCTAGTTAACATGCACAAGTGTGTGTGAGCCTAGGAAAAATCTAATAAAATATTCATTAAATAGGATAAAATAATTAAAAACCAATTTGGTAAACTTTTTATTGAAAGCCATATATTAAAATATAATTATCCACAAAACACATTCTAAGGTGTTACAATATCAAGGGAAAAATCCGCTATTTAAATGCATCAAGTTATTAAATATATCACGCGGTTCCCAATTATCCAAATCCAACGCAACATCATATAAAGTGAACATGTAGCTATAGCAAGGTATATGGGTGTAAGCATGCAGGTATAACAAGGCATATGTGTAAGCATGTAGGTATACAGGTATGCTATATTTCATATGAATAATGGAAATAAGGATCATGTCTCAATGTCCCTAACCAATACAATATCACGTATGTATAGATGTTGTGCGTGTCATGGCAATTACCGACAGTGTGTGTAGCATACAATTAGTGTTTGTGCAACATGAACTATCAATAATAATGCAGTGTCCACAAGGTACAAGTTTAGGCACAACAAGTAATAATATGCAATGAAGTTCATGCACCATCTCTATATGTGCATATAAATATGTGGCTAATATCATATCATATCTAGCCCTAACGCTTAACGCCATACGGGCTATTTCCCCGTAGATGTTAAATCTACTCACCGACTATCACAAGCTAGGTAGATCCAATCACCAGCTTCCCTTTCTTCACAGCGTTCGAAGTCCTCGCCTTGGATCTTATTAACATAAAAGTAACGAGTGCAAATCTCAGAAATCGACCAATATCACGTACAAACTACGTTTGATCGACACACCAAATCCAAACCTATTCTCAAGTGTCCGTCTAGTGGTTAACGTGTGTGGCACCACCCCAAAACCAACCCAGGTGCAGCAGCTACACAAGATCACGAACCATGTCGGATAACGTAACACGCGTATTCAAAGCACTACATTATAGCAAAGTGATCCCAGATTTTGTATACTGTCAAAACTCAAAAAATCAAACAGTACCAAACATCTCTAAACAACTGCAGACAACTACTCTACAAAAACCAAACCCTAACTCCCCCAAATAACCGAGGTCGCCAGATTTCCCATACATGTCGCCGGCCTAATCCGAGCCTATGGGGTTCGTGCTTCAGGTGAATACTTAGGGTCACTAGTACATCACTACTACACTGCTAGATTTTACAGTAAAATTTCCAGGTCATAGCAGATCATAGAGACTCCAATATGACACTAAAAATACGATATTTTCACAAAACACTACCTTTAGTGTTCTAGACCACAACTACAAGGCATCACAATAATATAAATACCTAATTAACAGTTAGAGGTCATTACCTAGCCACTCCTGCTAAAAAATCCAATCTTTCCAAGCTCCAAGGCAACCTAGTGGCTTAATATGACATGTGAAGTGTTTTCCATGGTGTTTAATGAAGTTTTGCAAGGATTTAGTGAAGGGATAGTGAGGGTTCAGTTTGAGAGTTGAGAAGATGAACAACAATTGAGAATGAGAGAAGAATGAGAGATTGAGAGATGATAATGATGAGAGGTGAGTGTAGGGTGAGTCTTAGCCTTACACTCAATCTCTCCCTTTCCTCATCAATGCTCTCATTAAAGCCTTCATTAAAGCCTCCATGACTCACCTAGCCACCTCTCTCTCTATCCAAAACAAAGATATTTCTCACACAAATATCTAAGGCAAGGTTTGTAAGTGCACGGCGGCGCCTCGGCCGTCTATCCGAGGCCGAAATGCGGAAGCGATGATTTACTTTAACTTTTGAACCGGCACCACCGCGCACAAAAATCCCGGATCGGGCCATTAATCTAGTCCTAGCTAACTAAAGAAAGGGGTTGTGAGATATACCGAGCGATCCGTGTCCTTCGGTCTTCTGGTCGTCGTCCCGATCTCCCGCGGAATCTCCGGTCTCCACCTCCTTGCCGGAAGGGCACCACGTCGCCGGCTTCTTTTACGGGCTCCCACCTCTGGACCGAGGCAACTCGGGCACGAAGTTGGCAAGTCGACGTGCCCAAGATTTGCTGTAGATGAAGTGAAGATCTATATGTCTCATTTGGGGTTTAGGTTTCCTTTTGGTGGAGGAATGATATGTGGAATTTTTTTTGATGAACTTGGGGATTTTGCAAACATGAAGAGAACCAAAAATCCCCACCCAAAAATTCAGCCCCCCTCCTCCTCTTAGTGGCCGGCCTCAACTCAAGGAGAGAGTGAGTGGAGAGTGAGAGAGAGAGCAACAATAATGCAAGAGGGAATAATATGTGATCATGAGAAGAAATCATCACAAGGAAAGTCCAACACTCAACCAACCAATCATATCTCCACAAGTCAAGCCGTGATGACTAAAAGAAAGTCAAATGGTGGTAGAATTATCATGATACAATAATATGCAAAGACCACCCTCCAAAATGCTTATTTGCACAAATGCAAATAAGCCATCGCCCACCAATCTTCAGCCAATGAAAGATACAAAGAAATATCGCCGAAACGAAAAACAAACTGGCAACTCCAAAAACTGATCCCGTAATAAATTACAGGAAAACCCCGCTACTGTATATACATACCCGCATTTGTATTCCGACCGAAATACAAATGCAATGAGACAAAATCTACACTATCCAATACTAGGATCCAACTTAAAACAAAGCCCGCTAGTATTATCCGTTCGATCATGATCCGTGCAATACCGCATGTACACGATCAAACTGGTCTGTGGGGGACTCTAAAGACTCGTCAACACCTTGGTTGTGGATTTAACCACTAGCACTTCAGAGGTATTAACCAATACGTAACGGGCTACCAGGTATTGACCAAAAGGGACATCGATGAGCGAACTCATCCTGACACCCTACTGAGCCTGTCAGTGACAATATCCGTACAGTCCGGTCCGTTCGTCTATGAGCATCGCATGGCGGGCCTAGGGGGTTGGTAAAGGTCAGACCCCCAAAAGCGGTACAAGTCGTGTCAGAGTGTAGCCCAGAACACCCTGAGATACTACTGGAATACCTACCAGTAAATCTCCTGCCTCGGCCGAGGGCTTTGTGTAATGGCTCTCCTAGACACAGCGCGACCTCACCCCCAATACCGGGAGAGACGAACCCCTGAAGATCCGCTCACTGCCTCCATGTGGCTCGGGACTGTACCCAACTAAAACCTGTTTGCACGTCTCCTTTGAGCGTGGTAGGGTAGTAATCAAAGTACAGTGGGAACTCACACGAGACAAATGACGATCCTCAGGTCGATGAACTAACCTGTACACATGTCACCAGGGAACTGCTATCTGACGTCAGGTATAAGACCAAGTAGCATGTTCCCGGCGAGTCCTGTCCGGTGTACTCATAACCCAATGAGCACCTGTATACATCTTAGGTGAACCAACTGACACCAATGGCTTGTGAGACCACCCACCGCCCCTCGTCGGGGTCTCGACTGTATACACTAGTCTACTCTGGAGTATCGATGCCCTGTCTCGAAACTCCCACGACTAGGGACCTTTTAAGGATGTGCTTATAGACCACCAGCTCCCACGTATATGATCGCCCTCATACTGCTGCCAGTCAAGAAAGAATCCTAGGGGCTATATCAACGTGTAATAGCGATCTGTCAGGTCACCTAAAGCAGTACACGATGATAAAGATAAACCAGATAACATCCTATCATCTTGAGTAAGACTGTCCTACTGGGATAGGTCCTCCCTCAATCATTGCAATCACGTGCCTGTGATCCAATAATTGACTCTGAGGGCACTATCTCCAACAATCTCCCACTTGCACTCAAGGCTAATTATTGCGATGTCGTATACTCACAGCCCGTGTGATACCGAACACCCAACTCCTCTACTAGTCAGTCTTACAAAGCTCGTTTGCGAAACTATTGCGTTCGAGGAATAGCCTCAGTGAGTGGATCCGCTCTGATGTTTCTTTCTATGTCTCTCTATATCTCAAGTTCGCAGAGAAAGCCATCTCCCGAAATGAGCAATACCTGTCTTAGAATATGTCTGTATGTCTGATGGGACCTAGTTCATAAATGAACTCCAAATCCTAACTTCTTAGACTGTATCGTCAACTGAACTCAATCAGTATCCTGCGCCATGCCTCTCTCAGTATCCTCTTAGACCACCTGTCCAAAATACTGCCCCTCGTCAGAAGGAAAACTACAACTCTGACGGTCACCCTGCCGTCCTGGTCACCTTGGAAGCCTGGAATGATAACTGTCTCCTGAATGAGGCAGTCGTTATCATATCCCTAGAATATCTACTTATGTTCTAAAACTGCTTCCGAATGTTTCTCCAGGATTGGATCAATATCAACTTATTGCATCTACTGCAAGAACATCTGGTGTGGTACTTGACATCATATGATTGACTCAATTGCCCAAGCAAGTGGTCTGCCAATCATGCACATTCCTCTTCCCTTTAGTCTATAAGACACCTTCAGAGAGGGTGACTCCACCACCTGCAGGTACACTACCGTGCATGGAGTCGTCCATTCTAAAACACCTGTAGAATGCTGTCTAAGTACCCAGATTGGAAAACTACCCAAATCTAGATCTAAAACCATAGATCTAGTAACCAGAATGTCCGATATAATATCTATATCCTTATGTGGAGAAACCACTCTGTGACAACCAATGTATAACCGATCGTAGTATAGGAATTTCATTTCCTACTATGTGTATGTCATCGAAATACTAGGACATCACACCCTACTACCTTCTTAACAGATCCATCCCCTATTCTGATGAAGTCAAACCTATGACTGTCACATCAGAAAAAGATGATCTATCTCCGCTATATCTGCTTTAGTCTATAAATAGACATAAGCCACTTGTCCACCAATGCTTCCGCTGCTCCCACTGACTACGACAACCCTCTGGCAGAGTCATATAAGCGTGCACTTCTAAAGCTAGTTTAGAACGACGCCATACTCATCTTCCTGCCGGGTCTCACAGTCTGGAACAACAGCAATGGCAAGTCTGGGTAAACAAGAACCTCCCTGTCACCGTCCTTGAGGCTACCGGAGTACCTCTCGGGTGCCTGAGGTTACCCACCAAATCTGTGGAGTAGCCAATGGAATGTCAAACCAGATTGAATCTTTAGGTTCCTATCAAATTTTCAGTAATCGTTTGCGGTTCTGGAATCACTTCCAGTTCTACCATACTCCCACTACTGTTTTCTGAAAAAATCCATTTCTTTTAAAATGTGGCGAGTCAAGAACAATATCACTATTGATCTTCCAGATGGTAGAAAGTCAACCCTCGTCATAGCCTGGGTCAACCCACAAACAGCCATTACAGAAACGCGCCTTGAGTTATCCAGAGTCTGGTTTTAAGCATAAGCTGTACAACTCCCCGTACCTTAACATCGTTAAGATACGAACTGTTCTATATCCAATATAGAAACAGAGGCACTGATTTAATTGAACCAGATTCAAATCATGCAACTGTCTGCAGTGCATGTCAACTAAATGGAAGGAGGCCGATCAGCGTTACTCAACTTAGGAGTGCTTCCAATTATGAGTAACTTGAAAGAGAAGCAAGTTCTCTTAATCATTACTATCACCTGAATACCATCCGCAAGTATCTACATCTTCGATCACCTTGAAGAATCCCGATACTTGCAACATCTGGTTCTCTACTTTACTCTTATACCTATAACTTCTCAAAACTTGGACCCTATGTTTCTACGAAACACCTGTCTAAGAACTAGAGAAGTCATAAGTAAACAGAATATAGTACGAGGACCAACCCCTCTGTCCTAATAGACACTGGACAGCATACAATCCTCTGTATAAGTCCTCTGAGTCTAACAACCCATTCCCTGTGTGTCGTAGGTTGAAAACTGTACTTATGGTTATGAAGAATTACACCGCCGTTCAATGCTCCTTACCTAATCATCCACTGATATAGGTAAATGTCATAGACATAATTTCAAAAAGGTATATCTCACTCTATAAAAATAGACGTACAGATATATCAATTTGAAATTGGTGCATAACAGCGGATATTCAAAACCAAATATTTGCCGTCCGGCAAACAACCCAGGTGACTTCCTCAAATATCACCGATTACAACGAATCCCGATATAATAAGGATGATCACCCAATTCCAAATAACTTACTCCCACTCATCATCTGTAAAACCATACAGATGTGAGAATCACACCTGGTAAATACATACCATGGAGTAAGAACTAATTGGGAAATCAGTTTCCTTTTAACAGTATACAGTGAAACTGAAAAATTGAAATGTTTCGTAGGGGTATCTGGGTATTCCTAGTAATGCCTCTTCCATTATCCAGATTCACGACTGTAACCGTATAATTCTTTGCCACCTATCCAAATCCCTTTATATGTTTTTAGTCTTTACCTTCTGCACACCCCTTTAGGCCAAATGGTTTTCTCCCTTCCCTACCTTTCGGCACCAGCCTATGGTTTGGAAGAAGACTATCCAATAAGCATATTGGGTGTACTGTCCTAATCCTAGGAGCACTCGCAATGCGAGAGAAGGTGAAGATAAAAGACAACCGAATAAACCTTATTCCTATTTCTCCTGAACCAGAATCCATCCCCGAACTGGAACAAGTTCCTTTCGAGTTCGTATATAACCATACGATGGAGTATCCAATAAACTGTGGATCTTCGTAGTGATACGGAGTGTCCTGGAGAAATACAAAGGTGAAGTGGGAGTGGTAATGAAATACCTGGTTTGGTCGAGAATATCAGCCGCAATTTACTTTGCCCTCTTACTAATCTATTTCTTTGTCTTAACTTAATACCTTCTGTACACCGTTTAGGCTAATTGGTTTTCTTCATTCCCTATCGGTCGGCACCTGCCTATGGTTTGGAAGAAGACTGTCCAATTTGCGTAATAGGTGTACTATCCCCTAATCTAAGGGGCACTCGCAACCTGAGAGAAGGTAAAAGGAAAAGACAACTGAATAGTCCTATTCATTTTCTTCAGAACCGAAAACCATCCTCGAATAAATTCCTTCGAGTTCTTATATAACCATACGATGGTTTTATCCAGTAGAAGTGGACGTTCATAGTAATACGGGGTGCCCTGGAGAAAAGGGTAAAAGTAGGATTGGCAATGAGGTTTGCAACTCTGACAATCCAAAAGCCAGTGTTTAAGAAGGTTCGGTTAATTTTGGTCTCTGAGTCATAGTCTAGGGTTGTGTCAATGGTAGCTGCCAAAGAGAGAGAGAAAAGAAACACTCAGCGTGCACTCTAACCTAGATCAGAATGTTTACCAATTTATCTAATCAGGAAACCTCCCATTGTAACCTCAAATTCTTCTCCAAACCCGAAAGAAGAATTAGTCGGGATCACCCGAGGAGTAAACCACCTCATCAGTGGGAATCGGGATCCAACTATCTTCGCATGATAACGTGACAGAATCCGCTCCCGTCATCACACTCCAGAAGGTATGCGCATATCTGGCAAGTTTCAGTTTCTTTAGAAACTCCCGATGTGATTTTTGCCCCATGCTCTTATGACCTTGACTTTGGCCAACATATCATAAGTCACATGTCAAGTTCTACCCGTCATTCTCCAGGTTAATTTGAACCCACCCGTACATACCCTTGACTTTGGCCAAAATAGTAGTACGACTGTCCCAAACCAACGCATCTATCTTTGCTGCATATGAATACCCAATAGCTACCAATCACTGTGCCTTGACTTTGGCCAACATACACAGCTTGAATACTATTGACCATCCATATGAAATGACGGAGGGCTACGAATGGTTTCTGGCGAAATCCTTTAACGTAATGAACTTGATATCGTTGAAGGAACTGGAGAGCTTTATAAAAATATAGTGACGAAAACCTTTGCTAAAGAGGTCACTCCCGGTGAAGGGATTTCGGCTCTTTCCCCGTAGAAAGAGGTGCAGGATATTCCAACTGAATACCACGATGCAAAGCAAAAGTAATCGGCTATAGTGAATTTATTGCCCTGACGCAAACTTCTGTCCAAGGGGTCACTCCCGGTGAAGAGATCTCGGCCCTTGCCTTGTCGACTGAGGAGCAGGATATTCCAACTGAATACCACTGTGCAAAACAAAAGAGAACGTCCTTACAATAACAGATTTTTAAAATAAGTTCCAACAACATCAGATTAGGTTTGTTTTAACTTGCATTGATCCGAATCAATGCAGTCCCATCAATTGATCACACCAATAAAGACCGAAAATAATGACGTACGTATATGCCATCCGCATTCGCCACTGGGTTCCGTCATTACCCGTTAGGTTAGTTAACTAACGACAAAGCGGGGACTGGACTAGCGTGGATGCAAAACACATACAACATCTACTAGTATATATATCAATATATAATATTTCTCTCAAGGCATGATAAAATGCAACATCACAGAAATGTACAGTATCACAGAACAATACAGATATCTGGGATCCCCGGGTTTCACGGAGCCGCTGCTGAAACCCAACGTTCGCCTGGTCGTGTGGATAGCCTGTGCAATGAAATCCTAGACCCCTACGGGCACGGCAAGTTACCCGCCAAAACCTGAAGCGAGGCAGCCCCCTTCAGCAAAGTGAATGGACCACCCAGCACTTCACAGAATCCGGTAACTTGGGCACGCCTCCTGGGTCAACCTGTACCCCCTACGAGTGCGGCGAATAGCCTGCCAATTCTAGAGTGAAGCCTCCTCCGTCTCATTGCCATGAGATGCGGGCTCGTTGCCCTCTAGAACCCGGCTATCCGTGCACCCCTCCGCGGGGTAATCCTAGTACAGAAAGTAAAATATACATACCACGGGTACATCGACCTCGACCCGGTCATGCCCCAAAAGAATAATACAAACAGGCAGTGACGACAGTCCACATATCGGACGCTCGCCCCGCAATAACAAATGTACATAATACAACATAAACTATACTAACATTGCATCCAGGCTATCCCCCACGACCAATCCGCAACATCACAGCACAACACAGAACATCAACGTGAATGCCACGTTCGCAAATCCGTCTAACCGGGATATAGCAGTTAGACAGGATTTACCGATCAAGTGACATTCATGGTCACAGATATAATGTAAATACTGTGAACTAATGTGTTTAAAATTTTCGATCGATCAAATTTACCTAAGTGGGCCCCCAAGCACTACTGTACCACTTAAAGAAATTCTGGGCCCAAAAAGAATATTCCAAAACCCCTATTTTCAACTCAGAAGCTCTCTGTAAAGTTTGGTGCAATGAACAGTAAATGTCACGGCGGAACCACGGCCCAAGCATGGGTTTGGCCGCGGTTCCGCGGTGGGATGATGACTTCACACGACCAAAATTTTATAGAGTGCTTAGAATTCCCTGTAAATCATTCTGCAACAACCTGAAAAATTTTTGGAGCCAAAAAAATTTCGACAGAGAACTGATATACATGAAAATGCGGTTTTGGGATTTTTGTTCGATCGAAGCTTTAAACATACTAGTGCAAGCTAGACTAGGTTAATGGCATGGCTCTGATACTAGTGTAAGTGCACGGCGGCGCCCCGGCCGTCTATCCGAGGCCAAAATGCGGAAGCGATGATTTACTTTAACTTTTGAACCGGCACCACCGCGCACAAAAATCCCAGATCGGGCCATTAATCTATTCCTAGCTAACTAAAGAATGGGGTTGAGAGATATACCGAGCGATCCATGTCCTTCGGTCTTCTCGTCGTCGTCCCAATCTCCCGCGGAATCTCCAGTCTCCACCTCCTTGCCGGAAGGGCACCACGTCGCCGGCTTCTTTTACGGGCTCCCACCTCTGGACCGAGGCAACTCGGACACGAAGTTGGCGAGTCGACGTGCCCAAGATTTACTGTAGATGAAGTGAAGATCTATATGTCTCATTTGGGGTTTAGGTTGCCTTTTTGGTGGAGGAATGATATGTGGAATTTTTTTTTGATGAACTTGGGGATTTTGCAAACATGAAGAGAACCAAAAATCCCCACCCAAAAATTCAGCCCCCCTCCTCCTCTTAGTGGCCGGCCTCAACTCAAGGAGAGAGTGAGTGGAGAGTGAGAGAGAGAGCAACAATAATGCAAGAGGGAATGATATGTGATCATGAGAAGAAATCATCACAAGGAAAGTCCAACACTCAACCAACCAATTATATCTCCACAAGTCAAGCCATGATGACTAAAAGAAAGTCAAATAGTGGTAGAATTATCATGATACAATAATATGCAAAGACCACCCTCCAAAATGCTTATTTGCACAAATGCAAATAAGCCCTCTTCCACCAATCTTCAGCCAATGAAAGATACAAAGAAATTTGGCTGAAACGAAAAACAAACTGGCAACTCCAAAAACTGATCCCGTAATAAATTACAGGAAAACCCCGCTACTGTATATACTTACCCGCATTTGTATTCCGACCGAAATACAAATGCAATGAGACAAAATCTACACTATCCAATACTAGGATCCGGCTTAAAACAAAGCCCGCTAGTATTATCCGTTCGATCATGATCCGTGCAATACCGCACGTACACGATCAAACCCTGCCATATCTCCATACGGCCTCTACAGCGTTTCGCCCGAAACTTGAGAAACTGGTCTGTGGGGGACTCTAAAGACTCGTCAACACCTTGGTTGTAGATTTAACCACTAGCACGTCAGAGGTATTAGCCTATACGTAACGGGCTGCCAGGTATTGACCAAAAGGGACGTCGATGAGCGAACTCATCCTGACACCCTACTGAGTCTGTCAGTGACAATATCCGTACAGTCCGGTCCGTTAGTCTATGAGCATCGCATGGCGGGCCTAGGGGTTGGTAAAAGTCAGACCCCCAAAAGTGGTACAAGTCATGTCAGAGTGTAGCCCAGAACACCCTGAGATACTACTGGAATACCTACCAGTAAATCTCCTGCCTCGGCCGAGGGCTTTGTGTAATGGCTCTCCTAGACACAGCGTGACCTCATTCCCAATACCGGGAGAGACAAACCCCTGAAAATCCGCTCACTGCCTCCATGTGGCTCAGGACTGTACCCAACTAAAACCTGTTTGCACGTATCCGTTGAGCGTGGTAGGGTAGTAATCAAAGTACAGTGGGAACTCATACGAGACAAATGATGATCCTTAGGTCGATGAACTAACCTATACACATGTCATCAGGGAACTGCTATCTGACGTCAGGTATAAGACCAACTAGCATGTTCCCGGCGAGTCCTGTCCGGTGTGCTCATAACCTAATGAGCACCTGTATACATCTTAGGTGAACCAACTGACACCAGTGGCTTGTGAGACCGGCCACCGCCCCTCATCGGGGTCTCGACTGTATACACTAGTCTACTCTGGAGTATCAATGTCCTGTCTCGAAACTCCCACGACTAGGGACCTTTTAAGGATGTGCTTATAGACCACCAGCTCCCACGTATATGATCGCCCTCATACTGCTGGCAGTCAAGCAAGAATCCTAGGGGCTCTATCAACGTGTAATAGCGACCTGTCAGGTCACCTAAAGCAGTACACGATGATAAAGTTAAACTAGATAGCATACTATCATCTTGAGTAAGACTGTCCTACTGGGATAGGTCCTCCCCCGATCATTGCAATCACGTGCCTATGATCCAATAATTGACTCTGAGGGCACTATCTCCAACAAGGTTAATTTAGGACATGGATTAGCTTAAGGTGTCATGGTCACTTAACAAGATTAACACTAACTAACCCTCACATTAACATGCACACGTGTGTGCAAGTCATAACAATTAATATTAAAATATTAATTAAATGTTATAAAACGTGAGGAAACCGATTTGGTAAACTTTTCCTTAAAAGCCCGCATTAACGCTTAATTAACAACTAATCGCATTCTAAGGTGTTACAATATGAAGGCCGATCCGAGAGACGACGCCTTAGATATGAGGATTTCGAATGTCGATACTGGACACTCAGTTGTTTTTATGAGGATTTTGAGTAACGATTATAGACACTCATTGGATGACATATGTGTGTTATGGATGACATATTTCCATATATTGTTTAATCGTGGGGATCATGTGTGTTGTGTGCGATACGGTATGACGCGCTTAGAGATACTGACGCGATATTTATGTATATACATGTTTGCATTCGTTATCACATAGTATGATAGTATTATACAGAATGACCTAGCTAGATCGTTATGCATTCGATTTCTACTTGATAATATTTTCTACTCACGAGTTAGCAACTCACCCCCGTTATGCCATAGTTTCTTGCAGTACCCACCACTCGGATCAGTAACGGCTTGCTAACACGTTTCTTCTTCGGGTGATTGCTTTGGTAGGTGGGTTACATTTCAGATCATAACCGCCACTTATTTATATATATTCTTTTATGATCTAGTTAAAAACTCTATCGACCAAAACTTCTATATTTTTATGGACTTAGAGACGAGACTTGTATGTTATTCTTTTATATGTCGAGTTTGGATATAGTAAGTTGATGATTTCAGTATTTCTTTTACTTTTTCGTGTGTTGATCTTTGCCTTGGGCGTTGTACATTACTACGTAATTGTGATTCCGCCAATTGGGCGATTAGATAGCTCCCGATTAGGAACGCAGATATTATATTTATTTATATGTATCGGTTTTATCAAAATTTATAAAGGAGGTGCTGCCAAAATTTCAAATGACGAAAATGTTTTCAAATCTCAGTCTAAAACCCATTTGCGTTTTCAAATAAATGGTACTTATACTTTAATAAGAAACTTAATTTCATTGATAACCTTTTCCAACACTTCACCTCCACTATTTACTTCAAAAGGTTTAGATTTCTGGTTTTCGACTTACTTGGGTTACGGTGGGGTCCTATAGATTTCACGTGATTTAAGTGCCGGACACGTGTCGTTTCCGGGTCGTGACAAACTTGGTGTCACAGCATTAGGTTTAACCTTTGTTCAAGTCTAGATTTGACTATGTGGAGTGTGGGGAGTATATTTCGGAATCTAGACTTAACCTTCCGAAACTTAGACTTGATTTTGGGGGTATTTAACCCGAACTATTGTTACGTAGGTTGACCTTGGTTGATGGAGTAAGTGGCTCAAGTAGAGTAACGTACCGTACGTATGTTCCGCAGCATATTTATGATACAATACTCCGCTTAAGTAACCTTAGGATATTTTTCTTGAGATCTTTTCTTCTATTCATTCTTTTGATCTATCCTCATCCATACTTGTCTGTTGTTCCTGTCACCAAGGCTACGCGAGCCGAGAGGGCTGCGGCTAAAGATACGGTCAGGACGAGCTCGTCTGGGACGAGGACCGACCAGGATGTTATTCCGATGATGCAAGAACATGTTGATTATTCTTTATGTTAGGATTTCTTGTTTAGAGACGAGTGTTCTAGATCCATACCAGATGGTCGGGCTATTGCTTGAGGCCGGTCGGACTGAGAGTCCTGTTGTCGTACAACCTAATCCGTGGATCGTTATGTTGTCTACCGTGCAGACAAATGTACCAGCCATTGTTGAGATTGATGAGGTATCGCTCCTAGAGTTTATAATGCTGAAGACACATGAGTTTACAGGCAAGGATGTGACAGAGAATCCTTAGTCATTTCTGAATAGGGTGACTAGAATATTTCGTTCGTTGGGATGCTCCAATGCAAGATCAGTCGAATTGGCTAGTTCCGTTGAAGGGTATTGCTCAGACCTGGTGTGAGTCGACCGAGAGAGGCCGAGAAGTGCATATTTCTCTGATGACTTGGGATGAGTTCTCTGTTGGGCTTCCCTTTCACCTAGTCTAGGGTTTGGTAGCACCACTCATGCCACTTTAAAATTTAGAGAGGTGCAAAGCAAGCAAACCATGAATCATGCTAGAATTTCTAGGGTAACAAGTTTGTATCACATACAAAGAAGTAAAGAGAATAGGATTATAACCTTTGCTGTCCGTTCCTTCGCTTCATAAGCTCCGTGTTGAGGTCCCTTCGCTGCGATCATCAAGAACTCCGACTCTCGTGAAGCTCCAAGAGGTGAATGATGCATCTTTCTTGAAGTCTTCATGATCTAAGATGATCTACCTTGAAGAATCTCTAACCCAAGCTTACACTTCACTAATGAAGTAATTAGAGAAGTGACCACCCTAATCCAAGTGGCTAGAATAGATGAGGATGATGAAGTAGGAATTTTACTCTCTTTTGTTTTCAATTTCTCACCATTTACCATCACAAAAACAAAAGCTAGTGAAGCTTTTGAAGAGCTAGAAGAAGAAGAAGATGAAGCTAATCCTTTTGTGATGAATAATGAATTATTGTTGTGGTTACAATTGCAACCATGAGTTAAGAATGAGAGTCTTAACTTATGTAGAGAATAAACTAAGGTTAAGGGTTTGGGTTGGGTTAACAAATATCAACACAAAATATCAAAGCTAAAGACAAAGTCAAAGTTTCATGAAGCATCCATGAACCTCATCCAAAAGCTAACCCTAATCCGAACCCTAACTAGGTTTAAACCCTAAATCAATGTTGCATTTATAATCCTAACATGTTACAATATTATATATCACATATATAATATATAATGTAACAAAAGAAAATAATACAATTAACATATATCGCATATATATCAATGTATTATCCGGTGAGAAAAAGAATCAATAAAGCGAGCTTATATTAGTTAGTGTAATGTAATATATCATATATATATAATTATACATTATATTATCGAATCAACTCTTGATCCGACAATCCGGCTATATCGCATTTACCCGACTAATATAACATGTACCAATTCATCGAATCAACACTTGATCCGATTACCGGGCTATATGACATTTACCCGGCCGATACCATATATCGTGAGAATGGAATACGGTATCTCAAATCGTATTATTCTCGGTCCCGTACATATCGCATATGTGCTCCTACTCCGTTTTGCCTGAGCCAAGAAACCTCTGTGTAGGACTCTAAAGAATCGTCAATACGCCGGCAGTAGGTGATGATCATATCAAACACCCACAAGCGGTCAGCTAAACGTAACAGCCACCCATGTATTGAGCGATCAGAAGATCAACAAGCAAGTATATACATTCTCCTGTGAATCCAATTAGTAACACCACCATACAGTCCGGTCTCTTCATCTGATATGTCGCATATCCAGTCTAGGAGTGGTAAACGTCAGACCCCAGTAACCGATAAGTCGTGTCGATATGAGTCTCATAACAGGGCGAGAAACTACTGATAACTTGTTGGAGTTAGTGCCCTCAGAGTCAATTATTGGATCACAGGCACGTGATTGCAATGATTGAGGGAGGACCTATCCCGGTAGGACAGTCTTACTCGAGATGATAGTATGCTATCTGGTTTATCTTTATCATCGTGTACTGCTTTAGGTGACCTGACATGTCGCTATTGCACGTTGATAGAGGCCCTAGGATTCTTGCTTGACGACCAGCAGTATGATGGCGATCATATACGTGGGAGCTGGGGTCCATAAGCACATCCTTAAAAGGTCCCTAGTCGTGGGAGTTTCGAGACTGGGCATCGATACTCCATTAGTAGACTAGTGTATACAGTCGAGACCCCGACGAGGGGCGGTGGCCGGTCTCACAAGCCACTGGTGTCAGTTGGTTCACCTAAGATGTATACAGGTGCTCATTGGGTTATGAGTACACCGGACAGGACTCGCCGGGAACCTGCTAGTTGGTCTTGTACCAGATGTCAGATAGCAGTTCCCTGGTGACATGTGTACAGGTTAGTTCATCGACCTGAGGATCGTCATTTGTCTCGTGTGAGTTCCCACTGTGCTTTGATTACTACCCTACTACGGCTCAAAGGAGTCGTGCAAACAGGTTTTAGTTGGGTACAGTCCCGAGCCACATGGAGGCAGTGAGCGGATCTTCAGGGGTTCGTCTCTCCCGGTATTGGGGGTGAGGTCGCGCTGTGTTTAGGAGAGCCATTACGCAAAGCCCTCGGCCGAGGCAGGAGATTTACTGGTAGGTATTCCAGTAGTATCTCAGGGCGTTCTGGGCTACACTCCGACACGACTTGTACCGCTTTTGGGGGTCTGACTTTCACCAACCCCCTAGGCCCGCCATGCGATACTCATAGACGAACGGACCGGACTGTACGGATATTGTCACTGACAGGCTCAGTTGGGTGTCGGGGTGAGCTTCCTCATCGACGTCCCTTTTGGTCAATAGCTGGTGGCCCGTCACGTATTGGCTTATACCTCTGACGTGCCAGTGGTTAAATCCACAGCCATAGTATTGACGAGTCTTTAGAGTCCACCACACTTACAGTTACTCAAGCTTTCGGGCGAAACGCTGTAGAGGCCGTATGGAGATATGGCAGGGTCCGATCAGATACGTGCGGTATTGCACGGATCAGGATCGGACAGTTTTGTACTAGTGGCCGTATAGTTATATGGCAGGGTTCGATCAGATACGTGCGGTATTGCACGGATCAGGATCGAACGGTTTTTACTAGCCGGCTTTGGCTTAAGCCGGTCCTAGTTTAGTACAGTGTAGATTTTGTCTCATTGCATTTGTATCCGGACGGAATACAGATGCGGGTGTGTATGCACAGTATTGGGGTTTTCCTGTAATTTATTACGGGACCAGTTTTCTGGAGTTGCCAGTTTGCATTCCGTTCCGACCGGTTTTTCTTTGTTCTTTCCCGGCCGGACTTTTATGATGGAGGGGGTAATTTGCAGTTTTGCAAATTACTTTTAGGGAGGGGGTTTCTTACATTTATGAGATTATGTTTGACCATCATCATTTTTATTCTCTTTACATCACTTGCTTTATTCATGATGAGAAAGGATTTGATTTGTGATTAGAATTGATAAGAAAGTTTGTAATGATAATGTTTGGATATGGTCACCTCTCTTTCTCTCCTACACTCACCTCCCTTTGCATTATGTTTCATTCCTCCACCATTCTTCTTCTCACTTGAGAAAGATGATAAGTTATTCATGGTTGAGAAAAAGAAGAGAGAAGAAGAAGAGAGAGCTTCATTCTTGAGAGTTTCCTTCTTGATCTTGCTTTCATGCAAGGAAAAATGAAAGCACCATATTTTCCTTGTCCTCATTCCTCCATCCAAAGGCAACAAACCCCAAAGTGAGACTATGATTCTACACTACACATTCTACAGCAAATCTTGAGCATGTCGAGTTGCCGGCTTCATGCTCGAGTTGCCTCGGTATTGAGGCGGGAGCCCGTAAAAGACGAAGGCGATGTGGTGCCCTTTCCGGCGAGGAGGCGACGATATGGAGACTACACTTTCCGCGGGAGATCGGGGCGATGATGAGAAGACCGGAGGACTCGGATCTCTTGGTATACTTCTTTTCCCATCTCTTGTTTGCTAGTTAGGTTAATGGTAAACGATCCGGGTTTTCTTTGTCCGCGGTAGCGCCGGTTTCCGAGTAAGGAAAAATTTTGATTCCGCAATTTGGCCTCGAGTAAGACGGCCGGGGCGCTCCCGTGGCGCAACATGGTATCAGAGCTACGCCATTAAACTTACCTAGCTTCGTTTGATGTGTTTGCGTTTCCGATCGACCAAAATTTCCAAAAACCGTATTTTACCTTCACATCAGTTTCTGTTGAAATTTTTTGAAGTCTAAAAATTTTTCAGGTGGTCTCAGAAAGATGTGCAGGGAGTTCTAAGAACTCTGAGAAAAAACGAGACATTGATCCCTTACCTCGAGCGCGGAAGCGCGGCACAAACCCCATTTCTGCCACCCTTCCGCCGCAGGTTGGTGAGGTCAATGCTTCGTGTTTTTCCAGTGGGCTTCTGGGCTTAAATTAGGGGTTTTGGAATATTAAAATTGGGCCAATTATTTCTGTGAGTGCTACAGTTTTCTTTGGGGCCCACTTGTTAATTGTTTGATCAATCGGAAAATCCTAAACACATTATTTCACAGTATTTACATTATATCTGCGACCGTGAATGTCACTCGATCGGTAAATCCGGTCTAACTGCTATAGCCCGGTTAGACGGATTTGCGAACGTGACTTTCACGTTGATGTTCTATGTTTATGCTGTGTTGTTGCGGATCGGTCGTGGGGGATAGCCTGGATGCAATGCTAGTGCAGTTTTGTTGTATTATGTACATTTGATATTGCGGGGCGAGCGTCCGACATGTGGACTGCCGTCACTGCCAGTTTGTATTATTCTTTTGGGGCACGACCTGGTTGCGGTCGATGTACCCGGTGTATGTATATTTTACTTTCTGTACTAGGGTTGCCCCGCGGTGGGGTGCACGGATAGCCGGGTTCTGGAGGGCAACAAGCCCGCATCTCATGGCATTGAGACGGAGGGGGCTTCACTCTAGGATTGGCGGGCTATTCGCCGCACTCGTAGGGGGTACAGGTTGACCCAGGAGGGGTGCCCAAGTTACCGGATTCCGTGAAGTGCTGGGTGGTCCATTCACGGTGCTGAAGGGGGCTGCCTCACTTCAGGTTTTGGCGGGTGACTTGCCGCGCCTGTAGGGGTCTAGGATTTCATTGCACAGGCTATCCACACGACCAGGGGAACGTCGGGTTTCAGCAGCGGCTCTGTGAAACCCGGGGCTTCCAGATATCTGTATTGTTCTGTGATGCTGTACATTTCTGTGATGTTGCATTTTATTCACGCCTTGAGCGAAATACTATATATTGGTATATATATTAGTAGATGTTGTATATGTTTTTCATCCGCGCTAGTCCAGTCCCCGCTCTGTCGTTAGTAAGCTAACCTAACGAGTGATGACGGGACCCAGTGGCGAATGCGGATGGCATATACGTACGTCAGTATATTTTCGTTCTTTGTGGTGTGATCATTTGATGGCACTGCGTTGATTCGGATCAATGCAAGATAAACAAACCTAATCTGATGTTGTTGGAACACTTTTCAAAAAGCTGTTATTGCAAGGACGTTCACTTTTGTTTTGCATCGTGGTATTCATTTGGAATATCCTGCTCCTCAGTCGACGAGGCAAGGGCCGAGATCCCTTCATCGGGAGTGACCCCTTGGACAGAAGTTTGCGTCAGGGCAATAACTTCACTATAGCTGATTACTTTTGCTTTGCATCGTGGTATTCAGTTGGAATATCCTGCACCTCATTCTACGGGGAAAGAGCCGAGATCCCTTCACCGGGAGTGACCTCTTTAGTAAAGGTTTTCGTCACTATATTTTTATAAAAGGCTATGCAGTTCCTTCAACGATATCAAGTTCATTACGTTAAAGGTTTTTCGCCAAAAAACCAGTCGTAGCCCTCCGTCATTTCAGATTAGTATTACTTAGTATTCGTGCTGCGTATGTCGTGCTCAGCCGAGGCGTAGTGTTCGGTAGCTATGTAGTGCTTTTCTGTTGCATGGATATGTGATTGGTTAGGACAGTCGTACGGTCATTTTGGCTCAGTCAAGGACTCGTGCGGGTGGGTCTAATGCAATCAAGATAATGACGGGTTGAACTTGACTAGGATCCTTTGATATGTTGGCTCAGTCAAGGTCACTTGGGTCCTAGGGGTAAAAACACACATCGGGAGTTTCAAAAGAACTGAAACTTGCCAGGCATGAGCATACCTTCTGGAGTGTGGTGACGTGAGTGGATTCCATCACGTTATCATGCGATGAGAGTTGGATCCCGATTCCCACTGATGAGTTGGTTTACTCCTCGGGTGATCCCGACTAATTCTTCTTTCAGGTTTGGAGGAGAATTTGAGGTACAGTGGGAGGCTTCCAGATTAGATAAAGTGATAACCATTCTGATCTAGGCTAGAGTGCACGCTGAGTGTTTCTTTTCTCTCTCTCTCTGGCAGCGACCATTGACCTGACCCTGGACTATGACTCAGTGACCAAGTTGACCGAACCTTCTTAATACAGGCTTTTGGATTGTCAGAGTTGCAGACCTCATTGCCACTCCTACTTTTACCCTTTTCTCCAGGACACCCCGTATTACTACGAACGTCCACTTCCATTGGACAAAACCATCGTATGGTTAGATACGAACTCGAAGGACTTCGAGGATGGTTTCTGGTTCTGGAGAAAAACGAATAGGACTATTCAGTTGTCTTTTCTTTTCACCTTCTCTCAGGTTGCGAGTACTCCTTGGTTTAGGAGTAGTACACCTATTACGCAAATTGGATAGTCTTCTTCCAAACCATAGGCTGGTGCCGACCGGTAGGGAATGAAGAAAACCAGTTAGCCTAAACGGTGTACAGAAGGTATTAAGTTAAGACAAAGCAAGGGATTAGTAAGAGGGCAAAGTAAGTTGCGACTGCTATTCACGACCAAACCAAGTATTTCTTCGCCAATCCTAAATCACCTTTGTATTTCTCCAGGACACTCCGTATCACTACGAAGATCCACAGTTTATTGGATACTCCATCGTATGGTTTTATACGAACTCGAAAGGAACTTGTTCCAGTTCGGGGATGGATTCTGGTTCAGGAGAAATAAGGAATAAAGTACATTCAGGTGCCTTTTATCTTCACCTTCTGTCGCAATTGCGAGTGTTCCTAGGATTAGGACAGTACACCCTTTATGCCTTTTGGATAGTCTTCTTCCAAACCATAGGCTGGTGCCGAACGGTAGGGAAGGAAGAAAACCATTTGGCCTAAAGGGGTGTACAGAAGGTAATGACTAAAGACATATGAAGGGATTAAGAAAGATGGCAAAGAATTATACGGTTATAGTTGTGAATCTGGATAATGGAAGAGGCATTACTAAGAATACCAGGATACCCCAACGAAACATTTCAATGTTTTAGTTTCGCTGTGTACTGTTAAAAGAAAACTGATTTCCCGATTAGACACTTACTCCAGGGTATGTATTTACCAGGTATGATTCTCACATCTGTATGGTTTTACAGATGATGAGTGGGAGTAAGTTATTGGGAATTAGGTGGTCATCCTCATTATATCGGGATTCGTTGTAATCGGTGATATTTGAGGAAGTCACCTGGGTTGTTTGCCGGTCGGCAAATATTTGGTTTTGAATATCCGCGGTTATGCACCAATTTCAAATTGATATATCTGTACGTCTATTTTCATAGAGTGAGATATACCTTTTGATATTATGTCGATGACATTTACCTATATCAGTGGATGGTTAGGTAAGGAGCATTAAACAGCGGTGTAATTCTTCTTAACCATAAGTACAGTTTTCAACCTATGACACACAGTGAAAGAGTTGTTAGACTCAACGGACTTATACAGAGTATTGTATGTTGTCCAGTGTCCATTAGGACAGAGGGGTTGGTCCTCGAACTATATTCTTTTTACTTTTAACTTCTCTAGTTCTTAGACATGTGTTTCGTGGAAACACAGGGTCTAAGTTTTGAGGAGTTATAGGTATTTGAATAGAGTAGAGAACCAGGTATAACAAGTATCGGGATTCTTCAAAGTGATCGAAGATGTAGATACTTGTGTATGGTATTCAGTTGATAGTAATGATTAAGAGAACTAGCTTCTCTTTCAGGTTACTCATAATTGGAAACATTCCTAAGTTGAGTAACGCTGATCGGCCTCTTTCCATTTAGTTTACATGCACTGGAGACAGCTGCATGATTTGAATCTGGTTCAATTAAATCAGTGCCTCTGGTTCTATATTGGATATAGAACAGTTCATATCTTAACGTTGTTAAGGTACGGGGAGTTGTCCGGCTTATGCTTAAAACCAGACTCTGGATAACTCAAGGCACGTTTCTGTAATGGCTGTTTGTGGGTTGACCCAGGCTATGACGAGGGTTGACTTTCTACCATCTGGATGAACAATAGCAATATTGTTCTAGACTCGCCACAGTTTTTATTAAAAATGGATTTTTTCAGAAAAAGTTGTGGGAGTATGGTAGAACTGGAAGTGATTCCAGAACCACAAACGATTACTAAAGATTTGATAAGGAACCTAAAGATTCAATCTGATTTGACATTCCATTGGCCACTCCGCAGATAAGGTGGGTAACTTCAGGCACCCGAGAGGTACTCCGGTAGCCTCAAGGACGGTGACAGGGAAGTTCTTGTTTACCCACACTTGCCATTGTTGTTGTTCCAGGCTGCGAGACCCGGCAGGAGGATGAGTATAGCGTCGTTCTAAACTAGCTTTAGAAGTGCACGTCTATATGACTCTGCCAGAGGGTTGTCGTAGTCAGTGGGAGCAGCGGAAGCATTGGTGGACATCAGGCTTATGTCTATTTATAGACTAAAGCAGATGTAGCGGAGATAGATCATCTATTTCTGATGTGACAGTCATAGGTTTGACGTCATCAGAATAGGGGATGGATCTGTTGAGAAGGTAGTAGGAAGTGATATTCCTATACTACGATCGGTTATACTTTGGTCGTCACACAGTGGTTTCTCCACAAGGGACTTGGATATTATATCAGACATACTGGTTACTAGATCTATGGTTTTAGATCTAGATTTGGGTGGTTTCCCAATCTGGGTATCTTGACAGCATTCTATGAGTATTTAGAATGGACGACTCCTGACACGGTAGTACACCTGCAGTTGATGGATTCACCCTCTCTAAAGGTGTCTTATAGACTAAAGGGGAGAGGGATACTCATGATTGGCAGATCACTTGCTTAGGCAATTGAGTCAATCATGAGATGTCAAGTACCACACCAGATGTTGTTCTTGCACTAGATGCAATAAGTTGATATTGATCCAATCCTGGAGGAACAGTCGGAAGCAGTTTTAGAACATAAGTGAATGTTCTAGGGATATGATAACAGCTGCCTCCTTTAGGAGACGGTTATCACTCCAGGCTTCCAAGGTGACATGGACGACAAGGAGGTTGTCAGAGTTGTAGTTCTCCCTCTGACGAGGGACAGTATTTTGGACAGGTGGTCCAAGGCAATACTGAGGGAGGCATGGCGCAGGATACTGATTAAGTTCAGTTGTTGATACAGTCTAAGAAGTTTGGATTTGGAGTTCATTTATGAGCTAGGTCCCATCAGACATCCAGACATATTCTAAGACAGGTATTGCTCATTTCGGGAGATGGCTCTCCGCGAACTTGAGATATAGAGAGACATGGAAAGAAACATCACAGCGGATCCACTCGCTGAGGCTATTCCTCGAACGCAATAGTTTCGCAAACGGGTTTTGTGAGACTGACTAGTAGAGGAGTTGGGTGTTCGGTATCACACGGGCTGTGAGTATGCGACATCGCAATAATTAGCCTTGAGTGCAAGTGGGAGATTGTTGGAGTTAGTGCCCTCAGAGTCAATTATTGGATCACAGGCACGTGATTGCAATGATTGAGGGAGGACCTATCCCGGTAGGACAGTCTTACTCGAGATGATAGTATGCTATCTGGTTTATCTTTATCATCGTGTACTGCTTTAGGTGACCTGACATGTCGCTATTGCACGTTGATAGAGGCCCTAGGATTCTTGCTTGACGACCAGCAGTATGATGGCGATCATATACGTGGGAGCTGGGGTCCATAAGCACATCCTTAAAAGGTCCCTAGTCGTGGGAGTTTCGAGACTGGGCATCGATACTCCATTAGTAGACTAGTGTATACAGTCGAGACCCCGACGAGGGGCGGTGGCCGGTCTCACAAGCCACTGGTGTCAGTTGGTTCACCTAAGATGTATACAGGTGCTCATTGGGTTATGAGTACACCGGACAGGACTCGCCGGGAACCTGCTAGTTGGTCTTGTACCAGATGTCAGATAGCAGTTCCCTGGTGACATGTGTACAGGTTAGTTCATCGACCTGAGGATCGTCATTTGTCTCGTGTGAGTTCCCACTGTGCTTTGATTACTACCCTACCACGGCTCAAAGGAGTCGTGCAAACAGGTTTTAGTTGGGTACAGTCCCGAGCCACATGGAGGCAGTGAGCGGATCTTCAGGGGTTCGTCTCTCCCGGTATTGGGGGTGAGGTCGCGCTGTGTCTAGGAGAGCCATTACGCAAAGCCCTCGGCCGAGGCAGGAGATTTACTGGTAGGTATTCCAGTAGTATCTCAGGGCGTTCTGGGCTACACTCCGACACGACTTGTACCGCTTTTGGGGGTCTGACTTTCACCAACCCCCTAGGCCCGCCATGCGATACTCATAGACGAACGGACCGGACTGTACGGATATTGTCACTGACAGGCTCAGTTGGGTGTCGGGGTGAGCTTCCTCATCGACGTCCCTTTTGGTCAATAGCTGGTGGCCCTTCACGTATTGGCTTATACCTCTGACGTGCCAGTGGTTAAATCCACAGCCATAGTATTGACGAGTCTTTAGAGTCCACCACACTTACAGTTACTCAAGCTTTCGGGCGAAACGCTGTAGAGGCCGTATGGAGATATGGCAGGGTCCGATCAGATACGTGCGGTATTGCACGGATCAGGATCGGACAGTTTTGTACTAGTGGCCGTATAGTTATATGGCAGGGTTCGATCAGATACGTGCGGTATTGCACGGATCAGGATCGAACGGTTTTTACTAGCCGGCTTTGGCTTAAGCCGGTCCTAGTTTAGTACAGTGTAGATTTTGTCTCATTGCATTTGTATCCGGACGGAATACAGATGCGGGTGTGTATGCACAGTATTGGGGTTTTCCTGTAATTTATTACGGGACCAGTCTTCTGGAGTTGCCAGTTTGCATTCCGTTCCGACCGGTTTTTCTTTGTTCTTTCCCGGCCGGACTTTTATGATGGAGGGGGTAATTTGCAGTTTTGCAAATTACTTTTAGGGAGGGGGTTTCTTACATTTGTGAGATTATGTTTGACCATCATCATTTTTATTCTCTTTACATCACTTGCTTTATTCATGATGAGAAAGGATTTGATTTGTGATTAGAATTGATAAGAAAGTTTGTAATGATAATGTTTGGATATGGTCACCTCTCTTTCTCTCCTACACTCACCTCCCTTTGCATTATGTTTCATTCCTCCACCATTCTTCTTCTCACTTGAGAAAGATGATAAGTTATTCATGGTTGAGAAAAAGAAGAGAGAAGAAGAAGAGAGAGCTTCATTCTTGAGAGTTTCCTTCTTGATCTTGCTTTCATGCAAGGAAAAATGAAAGCACCATATTTTCCTTGTCCTCATTCCTCCATCCAAAGGCAACAAACCCCAAAGTGAGACTATGATTCTACACTACACATTCTACAGCAAATCTTGAGCATGTCGAGTTGCCGGCTTCATGCTCGAGTTGCCTCGGTATTGAGGCGGGAGCCCGTAAAAGACGAAGGCGATGTGGTGCCCTTTCCGGCGAGGAGGCGACGATATGGAGACTACACTTTCCGCGGGAGATCGGGGCGATGATGAGAAGACCGGAGGACTCGGATCTCTTGGTATACTTCTTTTCCCATCTCTTGTTTGCTAGTTAGGTTAATGGTAAACGATCCGGGTTTTCTTTGTCCGCGGTAGCGCCGGTTTCCGAGTAAGGAAAAATTTTGATTCCGCAATTTGGCCTCGAGTAAGACGGCCGGGGCGCTCCCGTGGCGCAACATAACTATTACCAGTAGCACTCCATATCATACCTGGCCCGGGACTTCCAGTTATAGCCAATCGAACACAGCACAACATCAACTCCCTATAACGGGAGAGACGAAACCCCTCCTATCGCTCATTGCCTCCATGTGATTCGGGACTGTACCCAAAAGCCACCGTTTTGCATGCCTGCTTGGACGTGGTAAGGTGGAAATCAAAGCACAGTAGGAATCACACAAGACTCTATGACGATCTTGGGTCTACAGACTAACCTGTACCAGTGTCACCGGAGAACTGCTATCTGACGATAGGTATAATACCATCTAGGAGTTCTCGGCGAGTCTGTTCAGTGTAACCAGTCTCCACTGAGCACCCGTACACCATCATTGATGTTAAACACCGATGGATATGGGATCGTCCATCGCCTATCATATGGGTCAATATGCGTATACGCTAGCCTACTCTGGTGTATTGATGCCCTGTCTCGATACACCCTCGACTAGGAACAGTTATAGGATGTACTCGTTGACTACCTTGGCCCCACTAGTATGATCTCATCATAGTCCTAGTAGTCAAGTACATTTCCTAAGGGCTTTATCAACATGTGAGAGCAAGACAGTAAACCAATACAAGTCAACATGTTAAGACAAAGTGAAACCAGATAGCTTATTATCATATCGAGCAAGAAAGTTATCACTATATATATCTAAGCATCCACTATAATATACATCATATGTACAACAATGGTCTCTAGGGCATATATACAACTAACAATCTCCCACTTGCACTAAGGCCAGCTGTTGTAGTATCTCATACCCAACATCCCGAAGAGTCTCTCAAATTTTATCTGGGGAATGGCCTTCGTGAGTGGATCTGCAGTGTTGTCCTTCGTGTCAACTTTCCTGACTTCGATCTCGCGGCGATGAACTATTTCCCGGATCAGGTGATACCGCCTCAGAATATGTCTGGACTTCTGATGGGACCTGGGTTCCTTGTCCAAAGCCACAGCTCCATTTTTATCACAATATAAATGTATTGGATGCTCAATGGAAGGAACCACACCAAGTTCAGTGATGAACTTCTTCATCCAGACAGCCTCTTTGGCAGCATCGTTGGCAGCGATGTATTCAGCCTCCATCATCGAGTCTGCCACAGTTTCTTGCTTGGAACTCTTCCAACAAACCGCCCCTCCATTTAGGGTAAATACAAAACCCAAGTGCGACTTAGAGTCGTCCTTATCACTTTGGAAGCTCGAATCGGTAAAGGACTCCACTTGGAATTCTCCGTTACCATACACCAAGAACATCTCCTTAGTTCTTCTCAAGTACTTGAGAATGTTCTTCACAGCTGTCCAGTGACTCTCTCCTGGATCTGCTTGATACCTACTCACTACACTTAGTGAGTATGCTACATCAGGTCTGGTATATAGCATCGCGTACATGATATATCCTACTGCCGAAGTATAGGGTATCCCTTGCATGCAAGCTCTCTCCAAATCAGCCTTGGGAGACATCTCTTTGGAGAGAGTGAGTCTAGAGATCGTGGGTTGGTTCCCATGCTTTTATTCTTCCATACTAAATCTCTTTAGTATGGTGTCATTGTACCTGGGTTGGGACAATACCAGTATCCGTTTAGATCTATCTCTATAGATCATGATTCCCAAAATGCAGGAGGCATCACCTAGATCTTTTATTGAGAATCGATGTGATAAGAAGAGCTTGACCGAGTGCAGCATAGGAACATCATTGCCTATCAAGAGTATGTCATCCACGTACAACACGAGGAAGACGACCTTACTCTCTGCAACCTTCTTGTATATACAAGGTTCAACTACGTTCTTGATGAAGTCAAACTCTTTGACTATAACATCAAAGCAGATGTTCCAACTCCGCGATGCCTGCTTCAACCCATAGATGGATTTAAGCAGCTTGCACACCTTTCCGCTGCTCCTACTATCCACGAAACCCTCTGGCTGAGTCATGTACACGCACTTCTCTAAATCACCATTTAGAAAGGTGGTCTTAACATCTATTTGCCAGATTTCGTAGTCATGGTATGCAGCAATGGCAAGTAAGATCCGGATGGACTCAAGCATAGCCACTGGAGAAAAGGTTTTGTCACAATCCACACCTGGTCGTTGACGAAAACCCATTGCAACAAGTCTAGCTTTGTATGTCTCCACTTTTCCATCTACACCAAGTTTCTTCTTAAAGATCCACTTGCTCCCAATGGGTTTTACCCCTTCAGGAGAAACTTCCGAAGTCCATACTTTGTTGGTGTACATGGATTCCATCTCAGATCGCATTGCATCCAGCCATTTCACAGAGTCACTCGTGATGGCCTGCTTGAAGCTCGTCGGGTCATCATCTTCCATAATGCAATTCTCGCTTCCACCGTCTATGAGAAAACCGTAGTATCTCTCAGGTGGATGAGGAACCCTACTAGATCGGCGAAGAGGCTGGGGTTTATCGGGAACTACTAAATCCTCTGGTTCGACTAAATCTTCAGTTGTAGTTTGTGGTGCTGGAACTTCTTCCAGCTCTATCTCGTTGCCACTAATTTCTTTTACAAGAAATTCCTTTTCTAAAAAGGTGGCATGTTGAGCAACAAACACCTTTTGCTCCTCACTGTGGTAGAAAAAGTATCCATAAGAATTCTTTGGATATCCCACAAACTTGCAGAGAACTGATCGTGCCTCGAGTTTGTCCGGATTTTGCCTTTTGACATAGGCCGGACAACCCCATATCTTAAATCGTTTAGGATAAGGTCTCTTCCCACTCCATATCTCATATGTTATGGAAGGTACAGATTTAGATGGAACTTGATTCAATAGGTATGCTGCTGTCTCAAGCGCATAACCCCAGAAGGAAATAGGCAACTCAGCAGTGCTCATTATAGAGCGCACCATATCTAATAGGGTGTGATTCCTCCGCTCCGATACACCGTTGTGCTGTGGTGTATAGGGAGGAGTAAGCTGAGAGAGAATCCTATTCTCTTTTAGATAGTCCAGAAACTCATTTCTTAAGTATTCTCCTCCTCGATCAGATCGTAGGATCTTAATACTTTTGCCCGTTTGGTTCTCTACTTCGTGCTTATATTCCCTGAATTTCTCAATAGCTTCAGACTTGTGTTTCATCAAGAACACATGTCCGTATCTTGAAAGATTGTCAGTGAATGTAATGAAGTATGAGGAACCATTCCTGGCATATGTAGACATGGGACCACATACATCACTATGTGTCAGCCCTAAGAGTTCTATAACTCTTTCTCCGTGTCCACTAAACGGAGTTTTGGTCATCTTGCCTTTGAGACATGACTGGAAAGTATCATAAGATGAAAACTCGAACGGATTCAAATATCCATCCTTATGTAACTTAGCTAGCCGTGTCGCATTGATATGACCTAGTCTACAATGCCACAACAAGGATTCGTTCATTTCTGAAGTCTTCCTCTTGTGTGTGTTTTGTACATTTAGTACTGTAGTTTGGTTGAGAACGTATATGCCATTATTTAATGAGCCTGATCCAATAAACTTTTGATTCAGGAAGATGTTCATAACATTATCCTGTACTACAAAATTATATCTTTCTTTACTCAATAAAGAAACTGATATAAGATTGCATATCAGGGTCGGAATGTAATAGCATTCGTTCAAAACCAATGTATTACCATTTGGTAACACAAGGTGATATTCGCAACCTGCTTTAGCTGCAACATTTGTACTATTCCCTACTCTTACGGAATGATCACCCTCTCCCAGTTCCGTACCTTTTCGTAGCCCATGTAACATATTACATATGTGGGATCCCGATCCGGTATCTAATCTTCAGGACGTAGAGTGAACTGAGAAACAGTTCCTAATAACTAACACACGTGAAGAAAATGCATCAACATGCTTATTCTTCATTTGGTTGGCGTGAGAATCCAGATATACTCCCATTCCCTGCTCGGACTTATAACGATTATAAGTAGGAGCGGGACCAACGTTCCCCTGCTCAGTATAATAAGCGGGTTCAGTCAATACATCCATATTATTATCTTGATTAAAGCCTAATATAGTCGCTACCTAGAGAGTGAGAGAAGGAAACACTGTAGCGTATACTCTTGCAAGATTAGATTGGTTATTATCTTATTTAATCAGGATAGCTCCCACTCAAATCTTCCTTCAAACCCTAAAAAGTAAGACTAGCCGGTATTAATTACACTTTACAAGTTCGCCAATCTTTTAGCCAGGCCATTGTTGGTTCTTTGAGGGAGATTCCCCATGCTCTCGTACGGACCTAATTAAAGTAAACCTCGTATTCCCAGAGGCATAACCCCGTTAACACCTTTCTAGACACCTACTTGATCGGCTAATTGTCTTGTGTAACATTCTCCCTGGAGTAACTTTTACTCACAGTGGGTATCAGGATCCAGCTATCTCATAGGAGGTATGCAATCTCATTGCAAATTTCAACACTTGAAATTCCTGATAATATTCTGCCCCTAGCGATCTATGACCTTGACAAGGTCAACAAACCATAAATCGCAAGTCAAGTTCAACCCGTCATTTCCTGATTGAATTAAACCCACCCGCATGACCCTTGACAAGGTCAACAAGGCCGTATGAATACCCTAATCCAATCACATCTCATGTTTTAGCAGATAAACACTAATTAGCTACCGTACACTACGCCTTGACAAGGTCAACAAACGCAGCACGAATACTAAGTAGGATTTATCTGAAATGACAGAGGGCTGCGTAGGTTTTTCAGAAAACCTAATGCGTAATGGACTTGATATCGTTGTAGAAACAAGTGAATTTGAAAAGGAGTGTTTTTGAGGATTTTCTAGTTTCGCTAAAGCGGTCACTCCCGGTGAAGGGATCTCGGCTCTTTCCTTATCAAATAAGGTGCAGGATATTTCACAAATACCGCTATGCAAAGCAAGAATTATAGAAGCAATCAAAAACTAAACCGTGAGTTTGTAGCATCTGCCAGTTTTGCTAAAGAGGTCAGTCCCGGTTAAGGGATCTCGGCTCTTTCCTCATCGAATAAGGTGCAGGGTATATCACATATACCACTATGCAAAGCAAAAACTTTAGCTACCCTTTTTGAAAATTTGATTCTACAACATCTTTTAGGTTTATTTTCTTTTATTAATCTCATTAATAAATCCCATCATTTATGCTTCCTAAGCATCACAGAAGAAACGAAAGCAGTAACATTTATATATCATCATATATATATAGTAAGCATTCGTCTCAGGCATATAATATGACCACATCACAGTATATCAGCAGTAGAAGAACATATGAAATATTGGATATACAAGGAGGTCCGCGTTTTATATCGAGCCTGTAGAAAACACAGATTCCACGGTCGCGATGAATAGCCAAACCCACATCCCTAGACCCCTATGAGAGCGGCAAGTAACGCTGCCAATTCTAGGGTTAGGAAACCCGGTCTCGACTCCTCGAGATGGCCTCCCACTGGACCCTAGAACCCGGTTACTTGTGTTCCCCTCCTTGTGTCTATCCTAATGCGGAAAAGTAAATAATATACAATGGTGACATCATCCTCAACCCGGAAGTGCCCTAATAAAAGAATATTACATACAATTGAATTTTACATGAATGAAAATAAAAACCCTCATCTCACATAAAACCCCCGGCTATTCAGCACACGATGATCCAATATAATATATCACAGCAACACATAATATCTCATATCATTAATGTAAGCAAGTATGTGTATCCCGATTGTCGTTGATGTATAGCAACGAAGCCGGCGATACACCACATACTGCGCTTACGGTCGCAGAAAAGAATGTGTAAAACTACAACATTTGGAATCCATAATCTCCTTAGACATCGTAAACCCGAAATATCACATATTACGGATTTCATGCCTAACTATATGAATTCCACATATTGTATCACAATCACAGAATATCAAGATGATATTTAACGTTTCGATCGAATCAACGCACACTTACAAATTACCCCCGTGAGCTCAACACTTGAGCAAAATTAAAACACTCAAAAACCGTGCCACAGTGTCTATGGACCAGCCGCAGAAGGAGTTAACCAACGCCTCACCTATGACACCACGGAACTACGGCAAACCCGAAGGTTCGAACGCGGTTCCGTGGGCATAGAATCGAGTTAAGGTTATTATAGTCTTCTAGGGGGTCCATGAGGGTACTTGCACGATTTTACGAGTACAATCAACTTCAGAAAATTACAACACTTGGAAATTTCAGCGGGGTACAAAATGTGGTGTGCGAATTCGATCGAACTGCTAAAAATAGTCAAGATTACCAATACAGTGTTAAGTTATACGACTACGAAGTACTACGAATTAGCCCAAGGTCAAACAAATCATCACATGAAAATTGGGCTAAATAAATAATACTAGGAAACCCAAACTGGAGACATGAGAACACAGGAGGATACGAGGGACAGAGGAGGCTTCAGGGCCGGGCAGGCCGTAATTTGGCCTATGGGGATCGGCCAAAAACCGAGGACCCCCCCAGTATTTTACCCATGTTCATATATTGTTCCAAAGATCATTCTGCGCCTGTTTGAAAAATTTTTAAAGGACTTTTTAAAAAATTTATAGAGAGCAAAATGGGGTGTTCATAATATCATATTTCGGAGTGCATTTCGTTTTCGTAACTGCTATAATACCGTATCTAGAATTCTAGTTTGGCTCTGATATCACTGTTGGGCTTCCCTTGCACCTAGTTTAGGGTTTGGTAGCATCACTCATGCCACTTTAAAATTGAGAAAGGTGCAAAGCAAGCAAACCATGAATCATGCTAGAATTTCTAGGGTAACAAGTTTGTATCACATACAAAGAAGTAAGGCGAATAGGATTACAACCTTTGTAGTCCGTTTCTTCGCTTCATAAGCTCCGTGTTGAGGTCCCTTCGCTGCAATCATCAAGAACTCCGACTCTCGTGAGGCTCCAAGAGGTGAATGATGTATCTTGCTTGAAGTCTTCATGATCTAAGATGATCTACCTTGAAGAATCTCTAACCCAAGCTTACACTTCACTAATGAAGTAATTAGAGAAGTGAACACCCTAATCTAAGTGGCTAGAATAGACGAGGATGATTAAATAGGGATTTTGCTCTCTTTTGTTTTCAATTTCTCACCATTTATCATCACAAACACAAAAGCTAGTGAAGTTTTTTGAAGAGCTAGAAGAAGAAGAAGATGAAGCTAATCCTTTTGTGATGAATAATGAATTATTGTTGTGGTTACAATTGCAACCATGAGTTAAAAATGAGAGACTTAACTCATGTAGAGAATAAACTAAGATTAAAGATTTGGGTTGGGTTAACAAATATCAACACAAAATATCAAAGCTAAAGACAAAGTCAAAGTTTTATGAAGCATCCATGAACCTCATCCAAAAGCTAACCTTAATCCAAACCCTAACTAGGTTTAAACCCTAAATCAATGTTGCATTTGTAACCCTAACATGTTACAATATCATATATCATATATATAGTATATAATGTAACAAAAGAAAATAATACAATTAACATATATCGCATATATATCAATGTATTATCTGGTGAGAAAAAGAATCAATAAAGCGAACTTATATTAGTTAACGTAAAGTAATATATCACATATATATAATTATACATTAAATTATCGAATCAACTCTTGATCCGACAATCCGGCTATATCGCATATAACCGACTAATATAACATGTACCAATTCATCGAATCAACACTTGATCTGATGACTCGGCTATATCACATATACCCGGCCGATATCACATATCGCGAGAATAGAATACGGTATCTCATATCATATTATTCTTGGTCCTGCACATATCGCATATGTGCTCCTACTCCGTTTTTCCTGAGCCAGGAAACGTTTGTGTAGGACTCTAAAGAATCATCAATACGCCGGCAGTAGGTGATGATCATATCAAACACCCACAAGCTGCAAGCGTTCAGCTAAACGTAATAGCAACCCAGGTATTGAGCGATCAGAAGATCAACAAGCAAGCCTGTACATTCTCCTGTGAATCCCATCAGTAACACTACCGTACAGTCTGGTCTCTTCGTCTGATATGTCGCATATCCAGTCTAGGGGTAGTAAACGTCAGACCCCAGTAACCGATAAGTCATGTAGATATGAGGCTCATAACAGGTTGAGAAACTACTGATAACTCTTACCAGTAGCACTCCGTATCAGCTTTGGCCAGGGGCTTTCAGTTGTAGCCAATCGAACATAGCACAACATCAACTCCCTATACGGGGAGAGACGAAACCCCTCCTATCGCTCATTGCCTCCATGTGATTCGGGACTGTACCCAAAAGCTACCGTTTTGCACACCCTCTTGGACGTGGTAAGGTGGAAATCAAAGCACAGTAAGAATCACACAAGACTCTATGACGATCTCGGGTCTACAGACTAACCTGTACCAGTGTCACCGGAGAACTGCTATCCGACGATAGGTATAATACCATCTAGGAGTTCTCGGTGAGTCCGTTCAGTGTACCCAGTCTCCACTGAGCACCCGTACTCCATCTTTGATGTCAAATACCGATGGATATGGGATCGTCCATCGCCCATCATATGGGTCAAGATGCATATACGCTAGTCTACTCTGGTGTATCGATGCTCTATCTCGATACACCCTCGACTAGGAACAGTTATAGGATGTACTCGTTGACTACCCTGGCCCCACTAGTATGATCTCATCATAGTCTTAGTAGTCAAGTACATATCCTAAGGGCTTTATCAACATATGAGAGCAAGACAGTAAACTAATACAAGTCAACATGTTAAGACAAAGTGAAACTAGATAGCATACTAACATATCGAGCAAGAAAGTCCTCACTATATATATCTAAGCATCCACTATAATATACATCATATGTACAACAATGGCCTCTAGGGTATATATACAACTAACATTCTCGAGAGCGTACTTAACTAAATTTCTTCCATATAGTGTTAGAGATGCCCGAGTTCATAGTTTCGAGTCCTTGCGTAAGACTCTGGATATGACTGGTCGAGTATGAATTACGGTTTACACAGCTATCGAGATATGGTTTTTATTTGGTCGCTATTTAAGAGAAGTGGATTAAGAGCTTCGTGCGAGATCTCAGTGAGTCGTTCCTCTCCGTTGGTGCCAGAAATTTGATGCGTATGTAGAGTGTAAGTCGATGTCGCGCACCCCACGCACTTGTAGAGAGGCGGAATATACAAAAAAATGATTTTTTACAAAGCTCGCAACACTGACTAAACTCCAGGATCTTTACCGAACCTTAACTAGCTATAACTACATGGAGGTTTAGCTACTCGGTAAGAGTTTTATACCTCAGTGTACTAGTCCTTCGGGTCTTATTGTCCTCTTCTTTAGCTTTTCGAAGTGTACGGATCAAGCTTGCAACGTTGGCCTTCTCACGTCAAAGACGATCCACCCGAGAGTATGTACTTCAAGCTCCAACCTCTAAACCGAGGTAACTAGGGTACCTAGTTCGCTAAACTAGATAGCCTAAAAGATGTAGAGAATGATTATGGATTAATTTGTCCCACTAACCCTAGGTTTCTCAACTCATGAGAGCTATTAGGATTTGAGAAAGAAAAAGAGAGCCTTGGAGGAGAGAGAGTGGTGATAAGAACAAGTGTAGAATGGCTAAGGGTTTATGATAATGAAGCATATAATAAATCAAATAATGAATCCACCATGCTTCAACAGTCACAAAAAAATGAGTCACCAAGTAGCCATGCTTCAATCATGTCCAAGATTACACTTCATGTTGGATATAGTACCCTCAAAGTCAATTATTGGATCGCTGGCACGTGATTGCAATGATTGAGTGAGGACCTATACCGGTAGGACAGTCTTACTCAAGATGATACTATGCTAACTGGTTTGCCTTTATCAGTCGTGTACAGCTTTAGGTGACATGATCACTATTACATGTTGATAGAGCCCTTAGCATCCTACTTGACTACCAACAGTATGATGGCGATCATATACGTGAGAGTTGGATAGTCTATAAGCACATCCTTAAAAGTGGTCCCTAGTCGTGGGAGTTTCGAGACAGGGTATCGATACTCCGGAGTAGACTAGTGTATACTGTTGACACCCCGACAAGGGATGGTGGCCGGTCTCACAAGCCACTGGTGTCAGTTGGATCACCTAAGATGTATACATGTGCTCATTGGGTTATGAGTACACCGGATAGGACTCTCCGGGAACCTGCTAGTTGGTATTTATACCTAGCGTCAGATAGCAGTTCCCTGGTGATGATTGTTAGAGTTTTTGCGTGCTTAGTTAATTACCGCAATCAAGACGGTTTCGCTTGTAGCTTACCGGTTGAGTACGGGTGGTCCGCAGCGAGATGGGAATCTTTTTCTATGTGCTTTAACGAGTTAAGTCCAAATGTCAAGATTTGTTTGTGATTAACTATGTGCTAAAATGATATGTAAAGATTGCTTGTTAGGGTTAGGATTAGGTTAGTTTGAGTTAGGAGTCGCTCACTTCTTTCGTTGCCACTCTTAATATCGGTGTTACGGTAATCGGCAACAACGGGGATTAGCACGACTAGGAAGGAACTTGCGAGTATAAGCTAGGCTTTCCAACGCATAAGTTCTTCCTTTTGGTGCTTGTACGTCCGTTTTTGGCTCTTAGCCTTAACCTCCGGTTAATTCAACCACAACCGGTCTCACTAAGGAATCACCGCTATCATGTAGGATAGGGTGCCGTAGGGAGCGGATTGTGGTTCAATTAACGGGAGTCCGAATTAAGATGTTGGGTAAGGAAAGAGTGAGAGAGATTTCCTTCTCTTAAACTTTCCTTATCCTACCCTAACAAGTATGAAGACTACTCACTCATTATAAGGAAAAGAAAATAAAACAAAGGAGGAAGGTAGAAAGAAAGAGGTTAGAAGATTACAACCAGCTATTTACGATCTCACCTCGGCAAGGATCAAGCGTAAGTATCATGGTTGTTTAAGGATAAAGGAAAAGAGAACAAGAAAGAAACAAACAACAAATAACAACAACTAGATTAGCAAAAGAAAAATACAAGCAAATATAATTAACAATTACAACAAGATAAGCATGGTAAGAACAAAAACTCCTTTATTCATTCTTCACTCACAAAAGCTCACTACAAGTTTTTAATGGAGAAGAGATGAGAGGAGGAAGAAGAACAATATATAACCTAAAATCTAAATACAAGAATAAGCACCCTTCGCTTTGGCAAGTTCTGGACTATTTATAGGCAGGGAACTGGAAACCAAGGGCAACAATCTGCCTCCACATGGAATGACCAAAATACCTTAGAAAATTCATCATCTGCAGAGCCCGTACGGCCGCGGTTCCGCGGCCTAAGCATGCTTATGCCGCGGAACCGCGGCGCTTTAGAGTGGTTGGCACCTCGGATTTTGTGGGGTCCCCTGGTTTGGTGTTGTCTGCTGTTTGGTATATGTTTTTTCTCAGAAACTTTTCACAATTTTTCCAGAATTCCAGCAGACCAAAAGGTGATTTGATGTGGATCTTTTTGTCATGATTTCCTCGAGCTCCGCGTAGATATGTTGGATCTTGTGTTGCCATTGAGCTTTGTGCATGAAAAAGACATTGATTTGCCATTTTGTCTCTTTAAACTGGTGTGCGGCAATATACGGATAGAGAGCGGAGACCCGTGTTTTATCTGTGGTTGGCAGTAATCCGGATTTTGTGGTGCTTTTCCATGAATTTCACCGTTTAGAGCCGAGAACCTGTATCCTGCAATTGACTAGCAAACACGGCTCAAGAGTACCTACCGATAAGCAATGTGATAAAAATTAGGCGGTATAAAAATGCAAAAATCTGATATGAACAAATACCCCCAAACTTATCATTTGCTCGTCCCGAGCAAAACCAATTTATTCATAAAAAATTCCTAACCTCACTTTCGCAGGGAACGCGATTGCACTGAGCATGTGCAACAAGCCGTTAAACCTCTAGGTGTCCGTAGTAGGAGGAGTGTTGTCTCCTGAGGGTTTTCAGCGGATACTACCCACAAAATCTGGTCAAGCTAGTTTTGCAAAATAACAATAATTCAAACCCTAAAGTTTTGTTTCAGAAAATAACAATTCTATGATCCTAAGTCTAGACTATCGAACCTTTATTTTTCACACCTCGCTTCTTATTTAACTTAAGATTTTATATGTCTTTACGTGCAGTGCAAATAGTGTCGTTAAGTTCCAGAAGGATCGAAAAAAAGTCATCATGTCACACAATAAAGCCCAGATAAAATTTTTAAAAGGGTCACATAAGTTTTATAAAGAGTTAAGCATTTTTCAAGTTTCGTTTTCCAGTAAGGTTTCAACTTCAGAATTTCTATCTTCCTTAACAGGAAACTAGGTCTTATTTTTCACTCCACCTTTTTCTTGTTTTCATTTCATACACACCCCTGTGAACGTGCAATAATCATTATCATAGAATAAAACCTTCATATCTCTGCTAGAAATTTTTTTTTATAAAAGCCTGTCTTTTGTCAAGATTATTCTCACATAAATAACCGTTAGGAATTTTAACTCGGAGAGAACACTTGCTTGACTTTGTTTTAATCTGGACTTTCTAGGCTTCTTAACGAGCTTTGGGCCAATGCACCCAAACCAGTTGGCTTTAAGGCATTAGGTGTAGAAACACCCCAGCGGACTTAATTACTCAAGTTACCTAGGTCCAAAAAACAAAAGACAATTTAGCGTGAAAATCATGATGATTCAATACAAACGGAGATATAACCGGCAGTTCAATTATTTTTTTTGGATAAAAGACGTGTTTAGTGGGTTCGGTGTGTAATCATTCCAATCAAGTTCCAGATGGGTTATTTTTCAGACTTTGTTCCAATTAAGGCATCAATAACATTCCTTCATATTCACTTCACTTCATAAACTATTCTTGATATTACTTATTTCAGAACAAACCTATTTGCAGAAAATCATTTATCCATTTAAAAGTTTTTAGACATAAAAGACTTGCCATCTAATTTCCAAAACTCACGACACGTGTAGTGTGATGTAAAGACGTATACCAGCTATAGTTAACTTCAAAGGAGAGTTATCTTTCAGGTTTTCAAAATCTAAAAATAAGATTTAGTTATTCTTATCTTATCAAACAAAACCGTCGAAATGTTGAATCAGAGTTCTCCCACTAGCTAACTTGACGAAAAAGTTTTTATGTTTTTAGAAAATTTTCTGATTTTTATGGATTTTATGGATTTTAGTATGCAGATGCAAAATATACATATGAATGCGAAGGTTAGAAATGCGTACCGAGCGTACCCCTAAACTTAAACTGGACAGTGTCCTCACTGTCGTTGCATGAAGAGATCATTGAAGGGTCAAAATTGTCGGTTAGATATACACAAAAAAAAAATTGTTTTTGTTTTTAAAGAAAAGAAAATAGCAAAAATGGAAAAGAATATCCACAAATAGATACAAAATGGTATGTACATATCCCCAAACTTATTTGGAACAGTGTCCACTGTTCTTGGCTGGATAACCGAAGTTTGGTTGTAGGCAGTCGAAGATTATGCAGGGTAAACCGACTCCTGTAAGACCAGGAGCTCCTCTATTGGTTCAGCGCTAAGGTACGGTTTAAGTCGGTGTCCATTTACTTTGAAAAATGAACCGTCCTTTGGATTCTCCAAATCCACAGCGCCATGCGGATACACATTCCGCACAAAATACAGCCCTTTCTAGCGAGATCTGAGCTTTCCTGGATGGAAGTGTAGCCGGGTGTCATAAAGCAGTACCTGTTGACCAGGTACGAATGTCTTGCGCAAAAGGTGTTTATCGTGAAACACCTTCGTTAGGTTCTTAACGACAACCGCGTTATCGTAAGCCTCATCCCTAAGCTAGCTCAATTCGTTCAACTGCAGCTTCCGATGACTGCCCGTATCTTCGAGAGACAGATTCAGCTCCTTTATCGCCCAAAATGCGCGATGCTCTATTTCGACCAGGAGGTGGCAAGCCTTTCCGTACACAAGCCGATAGGGAGACATGCCAAGATCGGTCTTATAAGCAGTTCGAAATGCCCAAAGGGCATCAGTGAGTTTCAACGACCAATCCTTATGGTTCTTGGAAACCGTCTTCTCCAGTATCTGCTTGATTTGCCGATTTGAAACTTCGGCCTGCCCATAGGTTTGGGGGTGGTATGGCGTAGATAGCTTATGATTAATGGAATATTTCCGCATCAAGGCCTCGAAAGTCTTATTGCAGAAATGAGTTCCATTGTCGCTAATGATCGCTCGGGGGTGCCCAAAACGGGAGAAAATGTTTTCTTTAAGAAACCTAACGACAACCCTGTTGTCGTTAGTCCGGCTGGGCACAGCCTCGACCCACTTAGAGACGTAATCAACAGCGAGAAAGTTGTACAAGTTCCCGAAAGAGCTGGGAAACGGCCCCATGAAATCTATCCCCCAAACGTCGAAAATCTCCACAACCAAGGTTGGTTGGAGCGGCATCTCGTCCGGGATATCCGGCCCAAGTGTTGGCACCGGGAGCATGTCTTGCAAAAGTCATGAGCGTCTTTGAAGAGTTGTGGCCAGTAGAAACCACATTGCAAGATCTTCTCAGCTGTCTTTCTGGGGCCAAAATGCCCGCCACATGCTTGATCGTGGCAAAATGACAGCACACTCTTGAATTCATCGTCAGGGACACACCGACGAATAATCTGGTCGAGACAGTACTTGAACAGATAGGGTTCGTCCCAGTAAAAGTGTTTTACTTGGGATAAGAATCGAAGTCTGTCCTGACTTGACCATTCAGTCGGTAATAACCCTGTGGCCAAATAATTCACAATATCTGTGAACCAGGGTTCGCAAGATACTGTTAAGAGCTGTTCATCCGGAAAAACGTCGTTGATCGGAAGTTGAGGCGACGGTGAAGAAGGAAGTCGTGAGAGATGGTCGGCGACTACGTTTTCACATCCTCTTTTGTCCTTAATGACAAGGTCAAACTCTTGAAGCAAGAGGATCCAACGAATTAGCCGAGATTTTGCATCTTTCTTCTCAAAAAGATGGCACAGAGTAGAATGGTCTGTGTAGACAATGACTGGAGAGCCGATGAGGTAGGGCCTGAACTTTTCTAAGGCAAATACAACAGCCAAGAATTCCTTCTCAGTTGTTGTATAATTAAGTTGGGCGTCGTTCAGGGTTCGGCTAGCATAATAGATTACGTGCGGCATCTTGTTGATGTGTTGTCTAAGGACAGCACCAATGGCAAAGTCAGATGCATCACACATAATCTCAAATGGGTGCGTCCAGTCAGGTGAAGAAAGAACGGGAGTAGAAGTGAGTGATCTTTTTAATGACTTGAACGCAGTCACACAGCTCGAGTTGAAATCGAATGGCGTGTCCTTGGCCAGCAAGAGAGTCAAGGGCCTAACAATCTTGCTAAAGTCCTTGATGAATCGTCTATAGAAACCGGCATGGCCAAGGAAGGCTCGGATGTCTCTGACGCATCTGGGAGGAGGGAGATTGGAAATGACCACAATCTTCGCTTTTTCAACCTCTATGCTATTTTGCGAAATGATATGTCCTAAGACAATACCTTCGCGCACCATGAAGTGGCACTTCTCCCAATTCAAAGTGAGGTTCTTGTCCTTACATTGGGTAAGGACAGCTTCAAGATGCAGCAAACACTCGTTAAAGGAATCGCAGAAGATGGAGAAATCGTCCATGAAGATCTCCAGGAATTTCTCCACCATGTCTGAAAAGATTCCCATCATACACCGCTGGAAGGTAGCGGGCGCATTGCATAACCCAAAGGGCATGCGACGATATGCAAACGTGCCGAAAGGACAAGTGAATGTGGTCTTGTCCTGGTCTTTTTTGGCGATGGGAATTTTTTTATAGCCGGAGTAGCCATCAAGAAAGCAGTAGTACTCGTGTCCGGCCAATCGTTCAAGCATTTGGTCAATGAAAGGTAGCGGAAAGTGGTCCTTCCACGTTGCGGCGTTCAGTTTTCTGTAATCGATGCATACTCGCCACCCAGTTTGGGTGCGAGTAGGGATTAACTCGTTCGCCTCTTTAGTGATGACCATTATGCCTGATTTCTTGGGGACAACGTGAATGGGGCTAACCCACTGGCTATCAGAGATAGGGTAAATGATACCACTATCCAGACACTTTACGATTTCCTTTTTCACAGCCTCCTTCATGACTGGGTTGAGTCGTCTTTGTGGATCCCTGGCTGGTTTGTCATCATCCATCAGATGAATGTGATGTTCAACTATCAGGGGACTAATCCCCTTGATGTCCGCCATGGACCAGCCAAAAGCTTGCCTATTGCTGTGCAAGACCGCGAGAAGGGCTCTCTCTTGCTCGGGAGCTAGAGAAGCCGGGATGATAACATGGAGGGTCTCGTTTACACCCAAGTAAGCGTACTTAAGGTGAGACGGCAAAGGCTTGAGTTCGAGCGTTGGAGGTGAAACGATTGAAGGCAAGATTGGTGAAAAGGTCTCGAACTCAAAAGATTCCATCAAAGGTTAAAAACGAGTGTAAGCGACCGAGTTGGATGGTTCAGGTAACTCATCCGGAAATTCGAAGGATTCAAACTCAGGTGGTGAGTGGCTAAGATCGTTCGAGAAAGTGAAACACTCGTAGTTATTGTCGGGCGCAGAAACAGCAGCAGGTTCGAAGAGGAACGCACTAGTGGCGTTAAGGTTATCGTGATCGAACAAAAACTCCTCGAATTCACACTCTTCTGGGGTGATCTCCTGGATCGAGCAGACGTCTAGTATATGAGCATTAGGTTCGGTGGGCTGATTCCCCAACTTAAAAATGTTGAGTTCAATTGTCATGTTTCCAAAAGATAGGTTCATCGAACCATTTCGACAATTGATCACAGCATTTGAGGTTGCAAGGAATGGGCGACCGTGTATCACCGGAATTTGATTCCGGGGGTTAGCTACAGGCTGTATGTCTAATACAATGAAGTCAACGGGGAATATGAAGTCCCCAACCTTGATTAACACATCCTCTAGCTCACCCCTAGGATGGGTGATTGATCGGTCGGCCATTTGAAGAGTACAGTGTGTGGGTTTCAGCTCCCCTACACCAAATTGCTCATATACTGAGTATGGAAGCAGATTAACACTGGCACCAAGATCTAATAGTGTGCGGTTGATGTTCTTATCCCCAATAGTAATAGAAATCGTAGGACAGCCAGGGTCCTTCCGTTTTTGCGGTAAAGATTGGGTAAGAGCATCACTCACAGCACTAGCCAAGAAAACCTTCTTGGGTACCTGAGACTTCCTCTTTTTCGTGCACTAGTCCTTTAAGATTTTCGCGTAGGATGGGACTTGTTGGACAGCATCTAAAAGGGGAATGTTGATGTTAACCTGTTTAAACAACTCCAAAATCTTCTCCATTTGTGGATTTTGTTTATTGGACCTCAACCGGTTTGGAAATAGAACGTTTTTAAAATTAGTTGAGTCCAATGCTTGTGGAGGAGATTGTGGAGTTGGAACGGATCCCAGAGCTGGTGTTTTCATGGAGTGAGAAGTGGGTCCGTTCAGAGCAGAAGAAGAAGAAGCGGAAGAAGAGCCTTTTGACGAATTGAGAATAAGCTCAGAAGACGAAGGAGAAGAAGATGAAAAAGAAGAAGCGGCCGGGGTGTCATCGTCGATCCGTGTGCCAATATTGTTTTGCAGCATTCTTCCCCATCTCAATGTAGTCACGGCACTCACATTATGGTTCTGTTGTTCAAGAGCAACATGTACATTATGTGGGTAACCGGGATTTGGGAGTGGTTGAGATAGAAGCTTCCCCTTTTCTCGCTCTCTTAACGCCGCATTCAGCTGTGCAATCTGGGCTTCGATGGTCTTGATGCTTTGCCCATGTGCAGCAGTGTGTTGTACCAAAGACTGAATAGACGACTGGATGTTTGCGGTGGATTGTGTCAATTGTATAACGAACGCCTCCAGACTTCGTTCTAGCGAGGAAACCGTATCGTTGTTTGACGAAACAAAGTTGTTTTGAGGAAAAGAATTGTTGGGTGCAAAGTTGTTCGTCTGATTTTGAAAAGGTTGGGGTTGGAAGGGCTGCTGAAACTGATGTTGAGTTTGTTGTTGCGCTTATTGTTGCGAAGGAGGTGGCCTCTGGAAATTGTTGCCTTGGAATTGATGTTGATTCTGATTCCAGGCGAAATTGGGGTGGTTCCTCCAACCAGGATTGTAGGTGGAAGAGTATGGATCATTTCTTGGTCTTTGCTTAAATGCAGCATTAACCTGATCCTGTCCTTGAGATGGTGGATTGTAAGGACACTCTTCGGTCAAGTGAGAAGGATCGGAACAACAAGCACAAATGGTACGAAGGGGAAGAACATGGGCAGGAGCAGGAGATGAAAATTTGCTCTCTATCGCTTCAATTTTTCTCGTTATTGTAGCCATTTCAGCTTTCATCGCAATAGAGACATCAAGTTGGTGAATTCCTACCCTAGACTGACCAGTAGAAGTGGAGGTAGAAGAAGAAGAAGTCGGTCTGGTGCTCTCCCATTGTAGCGTTTGTTCCGCAAGGTCGTCGAAGAATTGCCACGCTTCCTCGTCAGATTTCGATAGGAAGTGGCCCTGACAAATGGTTTCCAACAACTGCTTGGTTGCTACGTTTAGGCCCTCGTATAAGGTTTGGCAAAGTTGCCATTTCTCGATACCATGGTGAGGGCACTGAACAAGAAGGTTTTTATACCGGTCAAAGCACTTCCAGAAGGGTTCAGTAGGAAGCTGAGAGAATTGGTTGATTTCGTTACGGATCCTCGCGGTTTTATGATTCGGATAAATTTCTTGAGAAACGCTTTCACAAACTCGTCCCAACTGGTTATGGAGTGGGAAGCGGTGCTATACAGCCATTTTTCAGCAAGATCGCACAAAGTGAACGGAATGACCCGTAGCCGTATAGCATCCTCCGACAGCTGGGTGGTTTTTATGATGGCACAAACGTTTTGAAATTTGTTGATGAAGATATAGGCATCTTCTGATTCAAGCCCTTGAAATTTCGGAAGCATGTTAATGAAGTGGGGCTTAATTTGAAAATTATCCCTATTGGCTGCTGGAAGGGAAAGACAGGTGGGAAGTGCAGAACGGGTGGGATAGAAGCGATCCTGGAGCGCGATTCGCTGCAGCGCTACAACAGGCGGTGGTGGTGGGTTATTCGCATCCATAGGTGGCGGAATCAATCTCGGGGGAGTCAAAGGGATGTTTGGATTAAATCCTGACATCACGGAAGAAGAGGTTGGTGAAGGTGAAGGTGAGGATGTATGAACAAAATTCCGGTCAACGTCGGAGTTGGCCGGCAAAGGTAAGGGTGAAAGAGGCGTGGACGGAGTTTCGACGTCTGAGTCGATCGCGTAGTCGGTAGCGACTAACGTAACACGGGCTCGGAGGGCGCTAGTGTCCCGAGTCCAAGCGGACATACACTAAACGAGTTTAGTATAGTCAAAGCGGAGAAGGTGAGGGTAAGAAAACGCCAATGGAGAAATACGATGGGTGGTGGGTGAAAAAATGGGATTTTGGCGTCAAAAGGCAAGTTTTTATAAAAGTTTTTGATTTTTTTCCTTTTTTTTAGAAAGAGCTTTACAGAAATATGTACGGACTTATGGCTTTAAGCAATCACAAACAAGATATGCACAATCACACCTAGATCTAGGGTCACCTAGGTCAGCTAGACAGCTCCTAACTGTTCCAAAGGGCTAGAAATAGGACCTCAAACCGCCTCTTCTCCGCCAATTGCGGCCAGGTAAGTGCCAGGTAAGTGGGAGGCTCCCCACTACATAAGTAGTGGTCTTAATTAAGTAACCACTTGCCTTGGACACACTTGCCTAGACACCGCAAAATCAGGATAGGATAAACGGCCGATGCCTGTAACTAGTCCTCTGTCTTATTGAGCGCGAAGTCCTTAGGGCTGAGTCTAGTATTTTTTAATTTAAGCAATGGTTAATGCATATGCTTTTTGTGATTTCTGGGGTCTTGGGAAGGGTGATGAAATCCCCACCCAATCTGGATTGGTTTCAAGCCCCTTAAAGTCCGTATTAATATATGCAAAGCAGTAACAATCAACTGCAATCAATTTTTATTTTTTAGCGCGGCGCAAAGAATCCTGCATAAAAACAATTTTTTTGGAAGGAGGAAGGGAGTTTGAGCAAAGAATGCTGCAGAAAACATAGTTCAGTGGAGTTCAGAGAAGTGGGGGAGAGATAAGGAAAACTTACAGGGAATTTGGCACCCTGAGGGCACCAAACGGCCGCGGTTCCGCGACCTAAGCCTACTTATGCCGCGGTTCCGCGGCAGGAATGGAGAGTTAGGGGTTCAGTTTTCTGGGGTGTGCTCTGTTGGGTGTCCTCTGCTTGTTTGGAGCTCCTAAATCTTGATTTGCTTACTGGATCTGCTCCAGAATCTTTGAATAGACCGTCTTTTCCGTCTTGTTCACCCGCGGTGTAGCCGCAAAGATATGGGTCTAACTCCCCACGTCTTTGGCACAGAACTCGAACTTCATTTTCTCCTGCACACTTGCACAAAAACTAATCAAAAATAACAAGATGATTTTTTTTACAATGTATATTTTTTTTGTTTTGTTTTTCGGTTATATTTATATTCACAAATTAACCCGAAATTACACAAAGAAATAAACTACCATCTCCCCGGCAACGGCGCCATTTGATTGTTAGAGTTTTTGCGTGCTTAGTTAATTACCGCAATCAAGACGGTTTCGCTTGTAGCTAGCCGGTTGAGTACGGGTCGTCCGCAGGGAGATGGGAATCTTTTTCTATATGCTTTAACGAGTTAAGTCCAAATGTCCAGATTTGTTTGTGATTAACTATGTGCTAAAATGATATGTAAAAAGAGCTTGTTAGGGTTAGGATTAGGTTAGTTTGAGTTAGGAGTCGCTCACTTCTTTCGTTGCCACTCTTAATATCGGTGTTACGGTAATCGACAACAACGGGGATTAGCACGACTAGGAAGGAACTTGCGAGTATAAGCTAGGCTTTCCAATGCATAAGTTCTTCCTTTTGGTGCTTATCCGTCCGTTCTTGGCTCTTAGCCTTAACCTCCGGTTAATTCAACCACAACCGGTCTCACGAAGGAATCACCGCTATCATGTAGGATAGGGTGCCGTAGGGAGCGGATTGTGGTTCAATTAACGGGAGTCCGAATTAAGATGTTGGGCAAGGAAAGAGTGAGAGAGATTTCCTTCTCTCAAACTTCCCTTATCCTACCCTAACAAGTATGAAGACTACTCACCTATTATAAGGAAAAGAAAATAAAACAAAGGAGGAAGGTAGAAAGAAAGAGGTTAGAAGATTACAACTAGCTATTTGCGACCTCACCTCGGCAAGGATCAAGCGTAAGCATCATGGTTGTTTAAGGATAAAGGAAAAGACAACAAGAAACAACAAATAACAACAACTAGATTAGCAAAAGAAAAATACAAGCAAATATAATTAACAATTACAACAAGATAAGCATGGTAAGAACAAGAACTCCTTTATTCATTCTTCAATCACAAAAGCTCAATACAAGTTTTTAATGGAGAAGAGATGAGAGGAGGAAGAAGAACAACAACATATAACCTAAAATCTAAATACAAGAATAAGTACCCTTGGCTTTGGCAAGTTCTGAACTATTTATAGGCAGGTAACTGGAAACCTAGGGCAACAATCTGCCTCCACATGGAATGACCAAAATACCCCAGGAAATTCATCATCTGCTGAGCCCGTACGACCGCGGTTCCGCGGCCTAAGCATGCTTATGCCGCGGAACCGCGGCGCTTTAGAAGGGTTGGCACCTCGGATTTTGTGGGGTCCCCTGGTTTGGTGTTGTTTGCTGTTTGGTATGTGTTTTTTCTCAGAAACTTTTCACACTTTTTCCAGAATTCCAGCAGACCAAAAGGTGATTTGATGTGGATCTTTTTGTCATGATTTCCTTGTGCTCCGCATAGATATGTTGGATCTTGTGTTGCCATTGAGCTTTGTGCATGAAAATGACATTGATTTGCCATTTTGTCTCTTTAAACTGGTGTGCGGCAATATACGGATAGAGAGCGGAGACCCATGTTTTATCTGTGATTGGCAGTAATCCGGATTTTGTCGTGCTTTTCCATGAATTTCACCGTTTAGAGCCGAGAACCTGTATCCTGCAATTGACTAGCAAACACGGCTCAATAGTACCTACCGATAAGCAATGTGATAAAAATTGGGCGGTATAAAAATGCAAAAATCTGATATGAACAGGTGACATATGTACAGGTTAGTTCATCGACCTGAGGTCGTCATTTGTCTCGTGTGAGTTCCCACTGTGCTTTGTTTTCTATCCTACCACGGCTCAAAAGAGTCGTGCAAACTGGTTTTAGTTGGGTACAGTCCCGAGCCACATAGAGGCAAGTGAGCGGATCGGCAGGGGATTCGTCTCTCCCAGTATTGGGGGTGAAATCACGCTGTGTCTAGGAGAGCCATTACACCAAGTCCTTGGCCAAGGCAGGTGAGAATTACTGTTATGTATTCCAGTAGTTTCTCAGGTGTTCAGGGCTACTCTCCCATACGACTTATACTGCAATTGGGGGTCTGACGTTACCAGCCCCCTAGGACCGATATGCGATGCTCATAGACGAACGGACCAGTCTGTATGTATATGATCATTGATAGGCTCAGTAGGATTCCAGGATGAGTTCGCTCATTGGCTTCCCTTGAGGTCAGTACATGGGCAGTCGTTACGCACAGCTAGTGCCGCTGACTTGCTTGTGGTTAAACCTACTGTCAGGGTACTGACGAGTCTTTAGAGTCCCCCACAGCTAGTTTCCCAAGTTCGGGTGATTGATGTGAAAAAGAGTGTTTTTGTGGTGTAACCGCAATCAGAACGGTGTCGCGTGTAGCTAGACCGAGGTGAGTACGGGTAGTCCTCTGGGAAACGTGGAACCTTTTAATCTTACTTTAGATGTGTTGAAAAAGAGAGGAGGGATAAAGAATGTTGAAGAATGGTTGTAGTTTCTAGATTTACGTTAAGCAAGAATGCAAAAATATAGATCTAGATTATTTTAGGGATATAGTTAGTATAATAAGGGGGCTTGTAGGGTTCGTTAGGATTTAGTAGTCATGGACGATTAATTAAAAATTACCCTTTTTATCCTTTAATAGATTTAAACTAGAACGACGGTGATGCGTGTAGATTAGGATTTCTGGAGGAAAAAGGAATCCCACTCTTAACCCTTATCTCGACACGGAACTCCGTTCATATATAGTCTTTAACAAAACAATCATTAATCTAATCTCTAATCGCGGTCGGGACTAACAATGAATTGTTAGCGCGCCCGATTAGGATGTTAATGATTCTTTTGATAAAGTTCATAAACTTTATAGGACTTAAAAAGAGTTTAGAGATGTTCATCATCCATTAGCCTACCCTAATCCTACGAACCCTAACAAGCGGAGAATTACTCGCTCATGTTGGGAGAAAAAGAGATGGAGAGAAAATGCATAATTAAACTACGAAGAAATAGAATAAGAAAAAGAAAGCTACCTTTATTAATCAACAATATTCATTACACTTTGATTCCTTAGAAAATGATTACAAAGACTAGTTTGCTTCTCGATCTCTTCTAAGGACGTAGACGAACAGTTGATGATCAGTCTGGATGCGTGAGCCGTCTTGGACTTCGTGATCTTGTCGACTTGATGATTTTTCCAAGAGGCTCTCGGTCTTTATTTATAGCTCAAAGGTCAGAACTCTTGCTTCCAAATATGGAAGCTAACTATAAAGATTCTCCCCAAAACAATGCAACTTCTAACTCCTCTTGACTGCCGCGGATCCACGGCCCAAAGGGGGGTATGGCCGTGGATCCGCGGCCAATGGTCAAGATCTCTTCATAATTTTTCTTAGGGTAGATCCTTGTGACATGTGGCAATCTCTGGAAGCCTTGGAACTTGGAAATCTTCTCGTAGTTGCTGCCAGACTTGATTTCTTCATTTTGATTTCTTAATTAGGCAGGTTTTCTTTAACTACTTGATTTCCTTGATTTTAGACCTGAAAATTCTGCACAATAACTTAACAAATAATATTTAGTAGACTTTTTTCTACTAGCATTTTGTCAATGATATTATTTGCATACATTTTCCTACCAAATGCTAATTATAATATATCAACACATGGAAAATAATATTTTTACACATAAACCCTCGTATGTATGATATATTATAATAAAGACCTTTTTTAATATGGAAATGGTAGGAAAAATGTAATAACAAATGTGCAGTTTTATCAATTGAAAAAATACCCCCAAACTTATCTTTGATCGTCCCGAGCAAACTAGTTTATTCAAGAGAAGGAGAAAAAAGAAATGAGAAAACTAAGCACACTTTAGTAGGTAAACACGATTGCACTGAGCACGTGCAACAAGCCGTTAAACCTCTAGGTGTCCCTAGTAGGAGGAGTGTTGTCTCCTGAGGGTTTTTCAGCGGATTACACCCACAAAATCCTATAATAAAAGAGAGATGGTGAAATTTACATATAAAGATAAGAACCTTAAAAGAAAGACTTTGAAAATAAGAGTTTCCAACTACACTAGCTTTTCAGTTGTCATGAGCCCTATCTTAATAGTCATGAAAAAATGTTAGAAATCACATTATCCCTCAATAAAACATCGTCTTTATTCTTCATTCCTACCTTTCATCCAAAAATCGATCATATACCCCTACGTGTGTGTAATGGACATCCCTACACTCGGAGAATTCAATTCAAGCTATCATACTCTTGTCCATCTACCTCGGTACTTTTTAACTTGATGAATATTTAGATTTGCTCACACATTTTCATGCGACCGTTAATACTTCTTGAGGTACTAACCGACCGATTACTCATGTGCTTGCTGATTAGGTGATAATATTTTCCTCGTCTTGCACCACCTAAGGCTTAGCAGTGACTCCCAGACCAGTTGGCCTTAGGGCACTAGGTGAAGAGGCACCCTCGTTATATTTTTTTATTGCTGCCTTGGCGATAACAAAACCAGTGTTCATTTTTCTTTTCACCATTTTTATATTTTCTTCATTTTTTTCATTCATACTTTGGCTTTTAGCCAAGAGCATTTCAAGGTATCCTCTACTATCCCGAGTTTCAAGACGTGTGTAAGTGCATATAGTAGGGTATCAATATTCAAATGTTTGGCTTCCAGAATAGAAACTATTTTTCAGACTTATTTTTATCCTCAGATTAGTGACTTCCTTCATCTTACTAACCCTTGGGACAACAGTTCATAACTACTTATTACTAGTTCGTTTAAGAAAACTTCTAATTTTCTTAGTTTTCTTAAACTATTCCTATCTTTTGGATGTAATTTTTCACTTTCTACTCTTTTGTTATAAAAGAATTTTTTTTAAAAAATTTTTGAAAATTTTGTACTTATGCAAAATATGATGCAAATTGATGTGTAAATAAGCACAAACCTCCCCCAAACCTGTTTACAGCAGTGTCCTCACTGTTGTTATCCGTTAAGCTCAAAAAACCTATAGACTTAGGAGGAGAAAGGGGACAAGAAAAAGTGAATGTGAAATCCTCCCCTAAACTTATTTTTGGCTCACAATTTTGTAAAAATCATTTTCATTCAAGAGCCAAAATATAACCCCCCCCCAAATTTGAGTTAAACAATGTTAATCTTTTAAAATCACATGAGGGGGTCAAAGTTATTGGTCAATGCCAAGCTTTGCAAAGACCGAAGGTCAACACCAACCATTAAAAAATTTTATCGATGAAGCACCAAGGTTGGTGGAAGAACATGTCACCTTTCGACGTGAAGAAGTGGGGAGGTGATAAGAGGTGTAATGGAAAAGGATCGCGTCTTAATTTGGAGAGACGACACAGTGATAGTGATGATGGATTACTCGCATTATCATGATTGTCCAGAAGAAGGGGTGGAGGTTCAATTTCTTTATCTTGGAGTTGATTCATCTCAACACCCGTGTCCTTTAAAAATACGAGTTCATCAGCGAAAATTTCCTCAAAGCTTTCATCGATACCCCGAAGAATAATGTCATCAGAAAAAATGGGGTGATCGTCAGACTCTATAAAAAGTTCCTCATCAGCGTTAGATGTTGACTTGGACAACTCGGTGGAAGAGTCCATGTCAAGCAACAACATAAGAAAAGAGTCAGTATCATGAGGTTGAACAAATTCGCTGCTGTCGACATCCATTAATTCGACAGAACACACATGAGCATAGGGTTCGGAGGGTTCACTTCCCAACTTGTAAATGTTAAGCTCAATTGACTTCTTTCCAAAGGATAGGGTCATAGAGCCGTTTCTACAATTGATTACTGCGTTGGAAGTGGCCAAAAAGGGTCGACTGAGTATCACCAGGATTTGATTTCGTACGTTCGCTACAGATTGTGTATCTATAACGATAAAGTCCACAGGGAATATAAATTCCCCGACTTTGATTAACACATCCTCCAGCTCACACCTAGGTTGGGTGATAGATCGATCGGCCATCTGAAGAGTGCAATGCCCAGGTTTTAACTCTCCGATCCCTGATTGCTCATAAACAGAATACGGAAGCAAGTTAACACTAGCACCTAAATCGAGTAGAGCACGATTGAGATTTTTACCCCCAATAGTAATAGAAATTGTAGGACTTCCGGGGTCCTTTCGTTTCTTGGGTAGTTGTTGTGTAAAAGCAGTGCTCACATTACTCGCAAAGAAAACTTTTTTAGGTACTTGAACTTTTCTCTTCCTAGTGTACATGTCTTTTAGGATTTTCGCATATGACGGAACTTGTTGAATAGCATCCAGGAGAGGAATGTTTATGTTAACTTGCTTAAAAATTTCCACAATCTTCTCCAATTGTGGGCTTGGTCTGTTGCCCCTTAACCTGTTTGGATAAAGTGCTTTATCAATAAGGATTTGGTCCAACATTGGAGAGGATTGTGGGGATGGAGTGGATCCCAGAATTGGAGTAGGGATCGTTTTAGGTAGATTCGAGGAAATGGGCGAAGTGTTTGAGCCTTGGGAAAAATGGAGAATAGGCTCGGATGAAGGTGGGAGACTAGACGAATTAGGGGAAGAAGAAGAAGCTGGGGTGTCATTGGTGTCACTAACATCATCACATTGCTCACCCACTCGGTTATTCAGCACTTTTCCCGATCTCAACGTGGTAACAGCACTCACATTATAACTTTGTGAGTGGCCAGGATTAGGTATGGGTTGAGATGGGAGTTTCCCTTTCTCTCTCACACTCATTGCGGCGTTTAACTGTGCGAGTTGGTTTTCTATTGATTTAATACTCTCGCCGTGGGAGGCGGAGTCTTTCTATATGGTATCAATAGAATACTTCATCTCAGCCGACAATTGCATGGAATGTTTCATGAACAAATCCAAAGTTTGTTCGAGTAAAGAGTTGTCAGTACCGGCCACTTGTGGTGTAGATGTGTTGGCCGGATTTTGAAAATTTTGGGACTGAAAGAGGAGCTGAATTTGTGGTTGTGGTTGCTGTGGAGGAGGTCTTTGATAATTGCTTTGCTGGTTTTGGTTCCAAGCAAAGTTAGGATGATTCCTCCATCCTTGATTGTACGTGGAAGAATAAGGATCGTTTCTAGGTCGCTGCTGAAAAGCAGCATTAGTTTGATCGTGACCTTGAAAAGGTGCATTCATAGGACATTCTTCCATTAAGTGTGAAGGATCTGAACAGCAACCACAGACGGTTTTGGGAAGCGTAACCTGATTTAGGGAGACTGATGAGAATCTGTTCTCAATAGCGTCGATTTTCTTCTGCATCGCTGCCATTTCGGCTTTCACTGCGATGGAAACATCGAGCTGGTGAATACCTCCCCTAGATGAAGGCGGTCTTACGCTTTCCCACTGCAAAGTGTTTTCAGCGAGGTCTTCCAGATACTTCCAAGCTTCACCGTCATCTTTAGACATGAAATTGCATTGACACATTGTTTCAAGCATCTGCTTTGTCGCTGGATTAATGCCCTCATATATAATTCGGCATAAATCCCATCTATTGATTCCATGATGAGGACATTGGACAAGCAGATCCTTGAAACGTTCAAAGCACTTCCAAAATGGTTCATTGGGAAGCTGGGTGAACTGGTTGATCTCGCTTCGAACACGCGCAGTTTTATGGTTTGGGTAAAACTTCTTAAGAAATGCTATAACGAATTCATCCCAAATAGTGATAGAGTGTGCGGCAGTCTTATAAAGCCATTTTTCTGTCAAGTCGCACAGTGTGAATGGGAGAAGACGCAAGTGCATAGCATCGACAGTCAACTGTGAAGTACCCATCATTGCGCATACGTTTTAGAATTTGGTGATGAAAACGTACGCGTCTTCCGACTCAAGCCTGTGAAATTTGGGCAGCAGATTGATGTAGTAGGGTTTAATTTCAAAATTACCCCCGTTAGCTGGTGGAAGAGATAGACAAGTGGGAAGAGGACCACGGATTGGATAGCATCTCTCTTGGTGAGAGATGCGTGGTGGATTCTGCGTACCTACGGGAGGTGGCAGCGTGGTGTTATAATCTGATGGAGTGCCATCCATCTCGGTCGTGGTGTGTGGTGGGGGAAACGAAGATGAAGAAGCACCGACTTCGGAGTCGATAGCAGGAACGCGGACAAGACGGGCACTAGGATTCCGTGTCCAGCCGAACACGCACTAAGAGGGTTTAGTGCAAGTGGCAGTGTGTGTGTGATTTAAAATTGGTTTGTTTTGAAAAAAAATGGGACTCAAGATAAATCACTCTAAAATGCACAAACAACCCTAGAACTAAGGTTACCTAGGTCCAGTCTCTAGACCGCTCCTAGACTTCCAAAGGACAAGCCGTAGGATCAATCCTCTACCATCTCTTTACTACTCTTGTGGCCAGGTAAGTGCCAGGTAAGTGGGAGGTATCCGCTATACGAATTACCGAAAATAGCGGGCCTAATTAAGTAACCCACTTACCTTAGACACACTTGCCTAGGCACCACAAAAGTAATGCGGATAAGCGATAGATTACCCACGACCTTCCTCTGTCCTTAAAGAGCGCGACAGTTCTTAGTGTCTGGTCTAGATATTTTTTAAATTAATGTAGGGTAGATGCAGATGCTCGGTTTGTGATTTGTGGGGCTTAGGAAGGGTGATGAAATCCCCACCTAATCTGGATTTGGTCTTTGCCCCTTAAAGTCCGTATTAAAATATGCAAAACAAAACGAATCACAAAACTTTTGCAAAAAGATTTTTGAGCGATGATGTTTTGCAAAGAATCCCGCAGAAAAGAGATTTTATTGGATTATAGAGGAGAGAGAAAGAGTTGAGAATCTTACCAGAGAAGTTTGTAACCCTAACTCCTTAGTTACGCCGCGTTTCCGCTGCCGAAAGGGCCTTCATGCCGCGGTTCCGCCACGAAGTGGAGGGATCAGGTGATGAAAATTTTTCTTTGGCCTCCTGTACTCCTCTGGATCTCTCAGAATATCTCTGTCTTCTGTTTTCCTCAAGTCTGTGACTCCAGATCTCCTTGCAAAATTCACACACAAATCGTTAAATATGCAATTTGCAGTTTTGTGTTAATAATGATATGAATTGTCTAAGAATTCAACATAAATAGTAAAAATAAAAAATTACGCATGTATCCCCGGCAACGGCGCCATTTGATTGATGTGAAAAAGAGTGTTTTTGTAGTGTAACCGCAATCAGAACGGTGTCGCGTGTAGCTAGACCGAGGTGAGTACGGGTCGTCCTCTGGGAAACGTGGAACCTTTTAATCTTACTTTAGATGTGTTGAAAAAGAGAGGAGGGATAAAGAATGTTGAAGAATGGTTGTAGTTTCTAGATCTACATTAAGCATGAATGCAAAAATATAGATCTAGATTATTTTAGGGATGTAGTTAATATAATAAGGGGGCTTGTAGGGTTCGTTAGGATTTAGTAGTCATGGACGATTAATTAAAAATTACCCTTTTTAACCTTTAATAGATTTAAAACTAGAACGACGGTGATGTGTGTAGATTAGGGTTTCTGGAGGAAAAAGGAATCCCACTCTTAACCCTTATCTCGACACGGAACTCCATTCATATCTAGTCTTTACCAAAACAATCGTTAATCTAATCTCTAATCGCGGTCGGGACTAACAATGAATTGTTAGCGTGCCCGATTAGGATGTTAATGATTCTTTTGATAAAGTTTATAAACTTTATAGGACTTAAAAAGAGTTTAGAGATGTTCATCATCTATTAGCCTACCCTAATCCTACGAACCCTAACAAGCGGAGAATTACTCGCGCATGTTGGGAGAAAAAGAGATGGAGAGAAAATGCATAATTAAACTACGAAAAAATAGAATAAGAAAAAGAAATCTACCTTTATTAATCAACAATATTCATTACACTTTGATTCCTTAGAAAATGATTACAAAGACTAGTTTGCTTCTCGATCTCTTCTAAGGAGGTAGACGAACAGTTGATGATCAGTCCGGATGCGTGAGCCGTCTTGGACTTCGTGATCTTGTCGACTTGATGATTTTTCCAAGAGGCTCTCGGTCTTTATTTATAGCCCAAAGGCCAGAACTCTTGCTTCCAAATATGGAAGCTAACTATAAAGATTCTCCCCAAAACAATGCAACTTCTAACTCCTCTTGACTGCCGTGGATCCGCGGCCCAAAGGGGGGTATGGCCGCGGATCCGCAGCCAATTGTCAAGATCTCTTCATAATTTTTCTTAGGGTAGATCCTTGTGACATGTGGCAATCTCTGGAAGCCTTGGAACTTGGAAATCTTCTCGTAGTTGCTGCCAGACTTGATTTCTTCATTTTGATTTCTTAATTAAGCAGGTTTTCTTTAACAACTTGATTTTTTTGATTTTAGACCTAAAAATTCTGCACAATAACTTAACAAATAATATTTAGTAGACTTTGTTCTACTAGGATTTGGTCAATGATATTATTTGCATACATTTTCCTACCAAATGCTAATTATAATATATCAACACATGGAAAATAGTATTTTTACACATAAACCCTCGTATGTATGACATATTATAATAAAGACCTCTTTTAATATGGAAATGGTAGGAAAATGTAATAACAAATGTGCAATTTTATCAACTGAACATCGGGCGAAACGTTGTAGAAGCCGTATGGTTTTATGGCAGGGTTCGAAATTGCACGTGCATTTGTGCACGTGTCATATTTTGGGCAAATAATACTGGTGGGCTTTTGTTTAAGCCGGATCCAAGCATTATATAGAGTCGGAATATTTTAGTCTCTCGTATTCGTATTCGGTCGGAATACCGATACAGGTATGTATATACAGGTGAGGGATATTCTCGTAATCCGTTACGAGAATATTTTAGAAGATGCATTTCTTTTTGGATTAATCATTTTGGTTTAAATGATTATTTGTTTTGGAAAGTGTGACTCATTTTGGTGGCACATTTCTTCTAGCATGTTCATTAGTGACTCATGCTAATGAGTCACTAAGTGAGTCATGATAGAATTAATGTGTTTTGTTTTGGGTTTGGATATTTGAAGAGATATTATCATAAGATATTTTGCTTATGCTTTTGATTATATAACCTCATATATCTATTCACAAGAGAAGGAATAATAGATCACAAGTTTATGAGCTTAGTTTTTCTTTTGGCTCACTAGTGTTTCTTGAGTTCACAATTTCCAATCCTAAGCATCTTCTTCAACCTCCACCCTAACCCTCTCATGTGATGAGAACCCTACGATGTTTCAGACAAAGTATTCTACTCATTCTCTACTTCATCTTGGTCATCTCTTTTAGCAGACTTGATGACCGAGTTGCCTCGGTATAGAGGCGGGAGCCCGTTTAAAGATCCGTTGATGTGGTTCCACCTCGACAAGGAAACAGGAGATCGGAGTTGCCGCGAGGAGCGTGTGATGATGGCTAAAGACCGAAGGACCCGGATCGATCGGTATTGCCTTTTTTACCTCTTTACAGTTTGTTGGTTTAGCGTTAATGGTAAGATCCGGGTTATAGTATGCGATAGCGCCAGTTATAAAAGTTTTTTTTTTCCGCGTTTGGCATCAGAATGATGGCCGGGGCGCTACCGTAGACTTACACTTCATACCTCCACCTCACTATCCATTTAACAAAATGGATTAAATCAAAAATGAGGTATCTTCTTCTAGAAGCATTCTTTTGAAATTACAAGAATACCCCTCACCGTATATACATACCCGTATTCGTATTCCGAAAAATATGAATACCAAGAGATGAAAATAATCCAACAATATAATACTAGGATCCAGCTTAAACCAAAGCCCACTAGTGTTATCCATTTGAACATCATTCGTGCATAAGTAAAACCATACGGCCTCTAGATCGTTTCGCTCGAAGCAGGGAAACCCTCTATGTGGGATTCTAAAGACTCGACAGTATGCTGACAGTGGGTTTAACCATAAGCACGTCAGCGGTATTAGCTGCACGTAGTGGCTACCTATGTATCTATCGATAAGAAGGCCGATGAGCAAACTCATCCGAACTCCTACCGAGCCTATCTATGACAATCTCCGTACAGTCCTGTCTGTTCGTATAAGATACTCGAATATCGGGCCTAGGGGGATGGTAAACATGAGACCCTTAACAGTGTAATAAGTCGTGCCGGAGTAGAGTCCAATACAGCCTGAGAAACTACTAGAGTACTTACCAGTAAATCTCTCTTATCTTGGCTAGGGACTTTGTGTAATGGCTTTCCGAACACAGCGCGATATCAACCCCCAATACCAGAATAAACGAATCCTATCTAAGTGCTATTGCCTCCAAGTGCTTCGGGACTGCACCCAACTACTACCTGTTTGCACGACTCATTTGAGTCGTGGTAGGGTAGTAATCTAAGAACAATGGGAACACACTTGAGACGAAGTAGCGTTGTCAAGTTAACGGACTAAGTTGTACTCATGTCATCTGGAAACTACTACCCGACGATAGGTATAATACCAACCAACAGTTCCCAACGAGTCCGTCCAGAGTAACTCATAACCCAATGAGCACCTGTATACTATCTCCAGTACGACGTACCAATGGCTATGGGACAGACCATCTCCCCTACTAGGATGAGAAGTTTATACACTAGTATACTCTGGATTATCGATGCCCCATCTTGATAATTCTACGACGAGGGACCTGTATAAGGACATGCTTATAGACTACCCAGCCCCCACTAGTCTGACTGCCATCATAATGCTGGTATTCAAGTAAAGATCCTAAGGGCTCTACCAATATGTATAAGCGATATGCTAAAAGAAACATATGCGCATATTGAGGTAGAATCAAACCAAGTAGCATACTAACATTTTGAGCAATACTGTTATTATAACTGTGAATATCATAAACTTTCAATATGTAATATGTAATACAGTATGATACAATAATGGCCTCTAGAGCATATCTCACTAACAATCTCCATATATCACTAGCAATCTCCAACTTGCACTATGTCCATGTATTGGCATATCGCAGACCTATCATCTCGATTAACCTCTCGAATCGTGTCTGAGGTATGGCCTTTGTGAGTGGATCTGCAGTGTTGTTCTCTGTCTCTACTCTCCGCACCTCGATCTCCCGGCGATCAACGATCTTCTTGATCAGATGGAACCGCCTCAAGATATATCTGGACTTCTGATGGGACCTTGGTTCCTACGCTAAAACTATAGTGCCATTGTTGTCATAATACAACAGTATTGGATCAACAATGGACGGAACCACATGAAACTCTGTCACAAACTTCCTGATCCAGACTGCTCCTTTCTCGGCGTCACATGCAGCGATGTACTCCGCTTCCATCGTCGAGTCTGTTAGATATGTATGCCCTAGAGGCCATTATTGTATAGTACTAGTTTGTATAATACATTTTGGAAGCTTGTGATATATATATGGTTTTACGACAGTCTTGCTCGATATAGTAGTATACTACTTGGTTTGTTTCTATCTTAATATGTGTATATGTTTCTTTTAACATATCGCCAAAACATATTGATGGAGCCCTTAGGATCTTTGCTTGACTACCGGCATTGTGATGGCGATCACACTAGTGGGGGCTGGGTAGTCTATAAGCACATCCTTATTCTGGTCCTTAGTCGTAGGATTATCGAGACAGGGCATCGATACTTCAGAGTAGACTGGTGCATACGCTTCTCTTCCCAGCAGTGGAGATGGTCTGTCCCACAGCCATCAGTACGTCGTACTGGAGATAGTATGCAGGTGTTCGTTGGGTTACGAGTACACTGGACAGGACTCGTCGGGAACTGTTGGTTGGTATTATACCTATCGTCAGTTAACAGTTCCCAGGAGACATGAGTACAGCTTAGTCCGCTGACTTGACACCGTCACTTCGCCTCGAGTGTGTTCCTACTGTTCTTTGATTACTACCCTACCACGGCTCTACCGAGTCGTGCAAACAGGTAGTAGTTGGGTGCAGTCCCGAAACACTTGGAGGAAGTGACGGTTAGACAGGATTCGTCTCTCCCGGTATTGGGGGTTGATATCGCGCTGTGTCTAGGAGAGCCATTACACAAAGTCCCTAGCCAGGGCTAGCGAGATATACTGGTTGGTTTCCAGTGATATCTCAGGGTGTTCTGGGCTACACTCCGACATGACTTGTACCGCTATTAGGGGACTAACGTTTTCCACCCTCTAGGCCCGCCATGCGATATTCTCAGACGAACAGACCGGACTGTACGGAGATTGTCATATACAGGCTCAGTAGGAGTCCGGATGGGTTCACCTCATCAGTCTTCTTATCGGCATTTACCTGGGGACCGTTATATACAGCTAGTGCCGCTTGCGGTCTGTGGTTAACTCCACTGCCAGCATAGTGTCGAGTCTTTAGAGTCCCACACAGAGGGTTACTCGCCTTTGGGCAAAACGGAGTAGAGGTCTCATGGTTTTGCGACAGGGTTTGTTCACACTCGTGCACTTGTGCACGTTTGGTGACCGGGCAGTTATTACTAGTGGGCTTTGGTTTAAGCCAGATACTAGTATTTGTTTTGGGATTGGTTTTGTCTCTTTGTATTCGTGTTCCTCGGAACGCGGATGCGGGTGTGTATGCACAGTTGATGGAGGCAGAGGATTCTCATTAGGGTTGTTGACCATTTGACTTTGGTTGACTTGTTGACCGTTGAATTTTTCCAAACCCTGATGAGAATGATGAATATGATTAATAATGATAATTAAGGATTATTGTGTGATGGTTAGGTTGACCATTTGACCATGGTGGACATTTTGACCCTTGTTGACATTTTGACCATAATCATTTCATATCAAAGATGCTTCTTGATCTTTGCAAATTGCATTTATTATGAAATGATAATGATCATTCCTTACTCACCATCACATTTTCCTTTTAATTATTATTATTAATCTATTATTCTCTCATATGAGCATGGTTGCAAAAGAGAGCTCTCATTCTATCATATCTTTTCTCTCTCTTTGCAAAAGCTCTTCTTCTTCTTCTCTCAAAGCTTAAGTGTTCCATGTGATGGAAATCATAAGTTTTTGAGACAAAGCCACCATAACACATCTCTACTCATTCTAGGGTACTAGGTTTAGCAAACCAAATACCTTAGTTACCTCTAGGTTGAGGTAGGAGCTCAAGTTCGAGGCCCTCGGATGGATCTATCTTCGGCAAAGAGGAGAAAAGGAGGAGGAGCCGTTCAAACTACCACAAGAAGCAAGCTAGGAGGAGAACAACAAGAAGAGAAGGAGTTCAAGACCTAGGTATAACCATTCTACATAGTAGTTAGAACTTGTAGTTCTTTTGTTAGTTTTTCTTTAGCAAAGATTCTGCATGAACGGTCCATGTTACCTATCGAGGAAAAATTCGATTTTGACCTATTCCGCCTCCCCGAAAGTACCGGGGTGGATAACGTAGACCTAACAGTAGTATCAGAGCCTAAATAAACAACAGCTAACAGTTAACAAGGTTTTTAGGACTTCGATCCGGCAAAAATCCCAAAACGATGTCCGAAACCCATGCTTTCTGCCGTTTTTAAAACCTGCTCTAAAAATTATTTAACATGTCTGAAAAATACAAGCAGGGTTTTATAGGAATAACCAAGAAATTTGAGGCCACGACTTGGCCAACTCGCCGCGGAACCGCGGCGGAACCATGCGTTCTGCCGCGGATCCGCCGCCGAGTTGACTCGGCCACGGCTCAAATTTGTTGCAGAATTCTTATTTTTGTGTTTTGGGATTTTTGAGATATTTTGTTTCTGCCCAGGTTGTCCAGAGAAAAATGTTATTTTTGGTGGTAGTTACAAATTCGTATTTTGATCGGAGTTCTACAAACTTTGGCTAAATGGTTATATCTGTGATGTGATATATGTATTGAACGTCTGCTAATCGCTATACGTCGATTAGTGGGGGTTATACATATCTGTGATCTGTAATGTTGATGGTTTGTGTATATGAATTCGTTGGATCGTCGCGGATGAATAGCCGGGGGTTGTGAGATGAGGGTTTTTCTTTATCTTTCAATTCATGTAATATTTAAATTGATGTAATATTATTTGTATGGCCGCACATCCGGGATGAGGTTGTAGCCGCCATTGTATAATTTGTTTTTACTGTTTTTGCTCCTAGGATAGACCCAAGGTGGGGTGCACAAACTACCGGGTATCTCGAAGTGCCGAGTGTCCTACTCACGTTGTTGAGGGAGGTTGCTTCGCTTCGGGCACTTGGCGGGTAGTTTGCCGCACCTGTAGGGGTCTAGGGTGGGGTATTTGGCTATTCTTCGCGACCGTGTAATCTGTCTTTCGATGCAGGCTCGAACGAAATGCAGATTCCTAGCATATCCAATGTGTTCATCTGTGATCTGGAATGGCTATCATTGCATCTGACGAATGTGTATATATCTATATATGATATCTATTTAGGCGTTGCTTATGTTTTGCATCCGCGCTAGTCCAGCCCCCGCTCTGTCGTTAGTTAAGTAACCTCATGGGTGATGACGGGACCCCATGGCGAATGCGGATGGCATAAGCGTACGTCATATTTTTGTTATTTTCTGCAATGGTAGGATTAAATGATGGGACGCATTAAATTAATGCAAGAAAATAAACCTAAAAGACGTTGTTGGAACAATTTTCAAAAAACTGTTATTGCAAGGACGTTCACTTTTGTTTTGCATAGAGGTATTCGGTTATGAATGCCCAGCACCTCAGTCGACGAGGCAAGGGCCGAGATCCCTTCATCGGGAGTGACCCCTTAGACAAAAAGTTTGCGTCAGGGTAATAACTTCACTATAGTCGATTATTCTTGCTTTGCATCGAGGTATTCAGTTTAGAATATCCTGCACCTCATTCGACGAGGAAAGAGCCGAGATCCCTTCACAGGGAGTGACCTCTTTAGCAAAAGTTTTTGCCACTATATTTTCAAAAAGGCAATCATGTTCCTTCAACGATATCAAGTTCATTACGTTAACGGGTTTTTCGCCAAAAACCCAGCCGTAGCCCTCCGTCATTTCGGATTGGTATTATTTAGTATTCGTGTTGCGTTTGTTGACCTAGTCAAGGCGTAGTGAACGGTAGCTAGATAATATTTTTCTGTGCATTGCAAATGGGATTGGTTAGGACAGTCGTGCGGCCTTGTTGACCTAGTCAAGGGCACGTACGGGTGGGTCTAATGCAATCAGGATAATGACGGGTAGAACTTGACTAATTGTTTATGGTTTGTTGACCTAGTCAAGGTCATAAACCGTTAGGGGCAAAAACCACATCGGGAGTTTCTAAAGAAACTGAAACTTGCAGATTTAGCATACCTTCTGGAGTGTGGTGACTAGAGTGGATTCCATCTAGGTCATCGCACAATGATAGTTGGATCCCGATCCCACTGATGAGTTGGATTACTCTTGGGAAATTATTTCACTTAACAATCAATGCTATAAACTAAGTAGGTGTCTAGAACGGTGTTAGCGGGGTTACGCCTCCAGGGAAAAGTGGTTATTTAATTAAGGAACTTCGCGAAAGCGTTGGAAAACCTCTCTCGAAGTACCAACACCAGCCTGGCTGAAAGGTTAAATAAGTATTGTGACGTGCGATTAATTCTGACTAGTTCTTCTTTTAGGATTTGAAGAAGAATTTGAGGAAACAGTGGGAGCCACCCTGGTTAGATAAATCCATAAACCAATCTAATCTTGCAAGAGCGTACGCTGAGTGTTTCTTTTCTCTCTTTCTCCAGGTAGCAACCATTTCACGCCCTAATCAAGATAATAAAATGTATCGCTTGACCGATCCGAATTCTTATTCGGGGCTGGGGAACGTTGGTTCGGCTCTAACTTATGACAACAGTCATAAGTATGAGCAAGGGAAAGATGATTGTATGGATTCCATGGATACCCAGTTGAAGAAGAAGCATGGTTTTGCATCTACTTCAGGCGTTCTTGTAATTGAGAACTGCTTTACGGTCAGCCCTACCTCCGGGGTACTTGATACCGGATCAGGATCTTATATCTGTAATTTATTGTAAGGACTGAGAAAAAGTAGGAAAGTTGCACCTGGTGATATGTCGCTCAGAGTAGCGAACGGAGCACAAATTAATGCTGCAGCCGTCGGTGAATATCACCTAGTGTTGCCAAATGGCAATACTATGATTTTGAACGATTGCTACTATATACCTTCCATGGTTTGCAACATCATATCAGTTTCTTCACTCGATAAAGATGGATATAACTTTGTTCTTGATAGGAATATCATGAACATTTACCTTCATAAGGTACTGGTTGCAGAAGGTACACTGTGTAATGGTATCTACGTTCTAAATCAGAATACAGTTCTCAATATACAAAACACACGCAAGAGGAAGAATTCAGATACGAATGAATCCTACTTGTGGCATTGTAGACTTGGTCATATCGGAGAGAAAAGACTAAGTAAGTTGCATAAAGATGGACTCTTGAATACGTTCGATTTTTCATCTTATGAAACTTGTCAGTCTTGTCTCAAAGGGAAGATGATCAAATCTCCGTTCACCAGACAATGGAGAAAGAGCAACAGAGCTCTTGGGACTCATACATAGTGATGTATATGGTCCAATGTCTATACATGCAAGGGGTGGGTTCTCGTACTTCATCACATTCACTGACGATCTCTCTAGGTTCGGATATGTGTATCTGATGAAACACAAATATGAAAATTTTGTGATATTCAAGGAATTCAGAAACGAAGTAGAGAACCAGACTGGGAAAAGTATCATGATCCTCCGGTCTGATAGAGGAGGGGAGTATTTAAGCACGGAACTCCTAGATTACTTAAAAGAGAATGGTATTCTCTCTCAGCTTACTCTTCCTTATACACCACAGCACAACGGTGTATCGGAGCGGAGGAATCGTACCCTATTGGATATGGTTCGCTCTATGATGAGTAGTGCCGAGTTACCTCTTTCATTTTGGGGATATGCGCTTTTGACAGCAGCATATCTATTGAATGATGTTCCGTCTAAATCAGTGCCTAAGACTCCATTCGAGATATGGAATGGAAAAAGGCCATATCTTAAAAGATTTAAGATATGGGGTTGTCCGGCTTATGTTAAAACGCATAAACCAGATAAACTAGAGGCACGGTCAGTTTTATGTAAGTTTGTGGGATATCCAAAGAATGGTTATGGATATCTATTCTACCACACCGAGGAACAGAAGGTGTTTGTTGCTCAGCATGCCGTTTTCTTAGAAACGGAGTTTCTTGCAAAAGAAATCAGTGGGAGAACGGTAGAATTGGAAGAAATTCAGCGACCACAAACTGAAATTGAAGATTTGACAGAACCTCAGGATTCATTAACCCCAAACGAACCTCAGCCACTCCGCAGATCTGGTAGGATTTCTCATCTGCCTGAGAGATACTACGGTTTTCGCTTAGACGGGGATCGAGAGGATTGCATCTTGGAAGAAGATGACCCTACCAGTTTCAGGCAGGCCATTATCAGTAGGGACTCTGATAAATGGCAGGAAGCAATGCAATCCGAAATGGAGTCCATGTACGCCAATAAAGTATGGACCATGGATATTGCTCCACCTGGGGTAAAACCCGTTGGATGCAAATGGATCTACAAAAGGAAACTTGGTGTAGATGGGAAGGTGGAAACCTATAAGGCTAGACTCGTTGCAAAAGGTTTTCGTCAAAGACCTGGTGTGGACTATGACGGAACTTTTTCTCCGGTGGCTATGCTCAAATCCATTCGGATCCTATTTGCCATTGCTGCCTTCCATGACTATGAAATCTGGCAGATGGACGTTAAAACGGCTTTTCTAAATGACTGTTTGGAAGAGTGCGTTTACATGGATCAGCCAGAAGGTTTCATAGACAGTGGGAGCAGCGGAAAGGTGTGCAAGTTGCTTAAATCCATTTATGGATTAAAGCAGGCATCGCGGAGCTGGAACATCTGTTTTGATGATGCAATCAAGGAATTTGATTTCATCAAGAACGAAGATGAACCTTGTGTCTATAAGAAGATTGTAGGACGAACTGTCGTGTTCCTAGTCTTGTACGTGGACGACATTCTTTTGATAGGAAATGACATTCCTATGCTACAATCGGTCAAGCTATTTTTGTCACAACGGTTCTCCATGAAGGACCTGGGTGATGCCTCGTACATTCTGGGGATCAAGATCTACAGAGATAGATCCAAGAGACTACTCGGACTTTCGCAGTCCAGGTACATAGAGACCGTACTAAAGAGATTTAGTATGGAGGATTCCAAGCGCGGTAACATACCCGCATTGCATGGAATTACCCTCTCCAAGAAGATGTCTCCTAAGACTGACGAGGAGAGGGTTCGCATGAGCACTATACCCTATGCTTCGGCGGTAGGATCTATAATGTATGCGATGCTATGTACAAGACCAGATGTAGCTTACGCGCTGAGCGTGGTGAGCCGGTATCAGTCAGACCCAGGTGAGGACCACTGGACGGCAGTGAAGAACATTCTCAAGTACCTGAGAAGGACTAAGGAGATGTTCCTGGTTTACGGTAATGGAAACCTCAGGGTCGAGCCCTTTACCGATTCAAGCTTCCAGAGTGACAAAGATGACAGCAAGTTGTTCATATCAGATTATTGCATTTTTATACAGTCCAATTTTGATCATATTGCTTATCGGTAGGTACTCTTGAACCGTGTTTGCTAGTCAATTGCAGGATACAGGTTCTCGGTTCTAAACGGTGAAATCCATGGAAAAACACGACAAAAAACGGGTTCCTGCCAACCACAGATAAAACACGGGCCTCCGCTCTTTATCCGTCTGTTGCCACACACCAGTTTAAGAGACAAAATGGCAAATCAATGTCGTTTTCATGCACAAGGCTCAATAGCAGCACAAGATCCAAGAAATCTACACGGAGCTCGAGGAAATCATGACAAAAAAGATCCACATCAAATCACCTTTTGATTTGCTAAAATTCTGGAAAAATCGTGAAGACATTATGAGAAAAAACATATACCGGACTGAAGGACAATGCAAACCAGGAGAAACCACAAAACTTGAAGACCTAAGTCCTCTATATGGCCGCGGTTCCGCGGCCTAAGCATGCTTAGGCCGCGGTACCGCGGCCGTACGGCCTCCGCAGAATGTCAAACTTTAGGGGTATTTTGGTCTTTCTATGTACAGGCAGAATTTTACCCTAGATTTCCATTTCCCTGCCTATAAATAGCCCAGATCCTTGTGAAGCCAAGGGTGCTTAATCTTGTATTTTTTTCTAGGTTTTAGAATACTTGTTCTTCTTTCTCTTCTCATCTTTTCTCCATTGAAAAATTTATAGCGAGCTTTTGTGAGTGAAGAATGATGAATAAAGAAGTTCCTTTTGTTATTATACTTGTCTTGTTCTCTTATTATTGCTTGTAATTTTCATTTGTTAACTTAGTTGTTGTTGTTTCTTGTTGTTTCTTTCTTTTCTCTATTCCTTTATCCTTAAACAACCATGATGCTTACGCTTGATCCTTGCCGAGTTGAGGTCGCAAATAGCTAGTTGTTATCTTCTAATCTCCTTCTTTCTATCTTCCTCTTTGTTTATTTTCTTTTCATTATGATGTGTGAGTAGTTTCCATACTTGTTAGGGTAGGATAAGGGAAGTTTGAGAGAAGGAAATCTCTCTCACTCTTTCCTTGCCCAACATCTTAAATCAACTCCCGTTAATTGAACCACAATCCGCTCCCTACGGCATCCTATCCTACATGATAGCGGTGATTCCGTAGTGAGACCGGTTGTGGTTGAATTAACCGGAGGTTATGGCTAAGAGCTAAGAACGGACGGACAAGCACCAAAAGGAAGAACTTAAGCGTTGGAAAGCTTAGCTTATACTCGCAAGTTCCTTCCTAGTCGTGCTAATCCCCGTTGTTGCCGATTACCGTAACACCGATATTAAGAGTGGCAACGAAAGATGTGAGCGACTCCTAACTCAAACTAACCTAATCCTAACCCTAACAAGCTCTCTTTACATATCATTTTAACCATTAGATAATCACAAACAAATCTGGAAAATTGGACTTAACTCGTTAAAGCACATAGAAAAAGATTCCCATCTCCCTGCGGATGACCCGTACTCAACCGGCTAGCTACAAGCGAAACCGTTTTGATTGCGGTAATTAACTAAACTTGAACACGCAGAATCTCTACCAATCAAATGGCACCGTTGCCGGGGAGACGGTAGTTTTTTTCTTTGCTTAATTTCGGGTTAACTTGTGAATATAAATCTAACCGAAAAACAAAACAAAAAAAATATAGATTGTAAAAAAAAACCATTTTGTTATTTTTGATTAGTTTTTGTGCAAGTGTGCAGGATAATACGGAGTTCAAGTTCAGTGCCAAAGACGTGGGAAGATAGACCCATATTTCGCGGCTATACCTCGACGGATCAAAACGAAGCAAACGGTCTACTGTAAAAATCTGGAGCAGCTACAGTGAGCAAATCAAGATTCAGCAAATTCAGACAAGAAGAGGACAACCACTGCAGCACACCCCAAAATTTCAGAGCCCCAACTCCACTACCTCGCCGCGGAACAGCGGCATAAGCTGGCTTAGGCCGCGGAACCGCGGCCACTTGGTGGAGTTAGTGTGCAAAAATCTCTGTAAGTCCTCCTTTTCTCTTTCCCACTCCTCTGGACTCCAATAAACTGTGTTTTCTGCAGCATTCTTTGCGCAAATTCTCCTCCCCCTTCCAATAAACTGTTCTTGTGCAGGATTCTTTGCGCCACGCTAAAAATAAAAATTGTTTGCAGTTGATTTGTTACTGCTTTGCATTCATTAATACGGACTTAAGGGGCTTGAAACCAATTCAGATTAGGTGGGGATTTCATCACCCTTCCCAGGACCCCAGAAATCACAAAAGCATATGCATTGACCATTGTTAAATTAAAAAATACTAGACTCGGCCCTAAGGACTACACGCTCAATAGGACAGAGGACTAGTTACAGGCATCGGCCGTTTATCCTATCTGACTTTTGCGGTGTCTAGGCAAGTGTGTCGAAGGCAAGTGGTTATTTAATTAAGGAACTTCGCGAAAGCGTTGGACAACCTCCCACTTACCTGGCACTTACCTGGTCGCAATTGACGGAGAAGAGGCGGTTTGAGGTCCTATTTCTAGCCCTCTGGAACAGTTAGGAGCTGTCTAGCAGACCTAGGTGACCCTAGATCTAGGTGTGATTGTGCATATCTTGTTTGTGATTGCTTAAAGCCGTAAGTCCGTACATATTTCTGTAAAGCTCTTTCTAAAAATAAAAAAAAAGGAAAAAATAAAAAATCTTTTATAAAAACTTGCCCTTTGTCGCCAAAATCCATTTTTCACCCACCACCCATCGCCTTTCTCCATTGACGTTTTCTTACCCTCACCTTCTCCGCTTTGACTATACTAAACTCGTTTAGTGTATGTCCGCTTGGACTCGGGACACTAGCGCCCTCCTAGTCCGCGTTACGTTAGTCGCTACCGACTACGCGATCGACTCAGATGTCGAAACTCCGTCCACTCCTCTTTCACCTTTACCTTTGCCGGCCAACTCCGACGTTGACCGGAATTCTGTTCATACATCTTCACCTTCACCATCACCAACCTCTTCTTCCGCGATGTCAGGATTTAATCTGAACATCTCTTTGACTAGCCCTGGATTGGCTCCACCACCTACGGAGACCAATAACCCACCACCACCGCCTATTGTAGCGCCGCAGCGAATCGCGCTCCAGGATCGTTTCTATCCCACCCGTTCTGCACTTCCCACCTGCCTTTCTCTTCCACCGGCCAATAGGGATAATTTTGAAATTAAGCCCCACTTCATCAACATGCTTCCACGATTTCATGGGCTTGAATCTGAAGATGCCTATATCTTCATCAATAAATTTCAAAACGTTTGTGCCATGATGAAAACTACCCAACTGTCGGACGATGCTATACGTCTACGGGTGATTCCGTTCACTTTATGCGATCTTGCTGAAAAATGGCTGTATAGCACCGCTTCCCACTCCATAACCAGTTGGGACGAGTTTGTTAAAGCGTTTCTCAAAAAGTTCTATCCGAATCATAAAACCGCAAGGATTCGCAATGAAATCAACCAATTCTCTCAGCTTGCTTCTGAACCTTTCTGGAAGTGCTTTGACCGGTACAAAGACCTTCTTGTTCAGTGTCCTCACCACGGTATAGAGAAATGGCAACTTTGCCAAACCTTATACGAGGGCCTGAACCCAGCAACGAAGCAGTTGTTGGAAACCATCTGTCAGGGCCAATTCCTATCAAAATCTGACGAGGAAGCGTGGCAATTCTTTGACGACCTTGCGGAGCAAACGCTACAATGGGAGAGCACCAGGCCGACTTCTTCTTCTTCTACCTCCACTTCTACCGGTCAGTCTAGGGTAGGAATTCACCAACTTGATGTCTCTATTGTGATGAAAGCTGAAATGGCTGCAATAACGAGAAAGCTTGAAGCCATAGAGAGCAAATTTTCTTCTCCTGCTCCTGCCCCTGTTCTTCCCCTTCGTACCATCTGCGCTTGTTGTTCCGATCCTTCTCACTTAACCGAAGAGTGTCCTTACAATCCACCATCGCAAGGACAGGATCAGGTTAATGCTGCATTCCAGCAAAGACCGAGGAATGATCCATACTCTTCCACCTACAATCCCGGTTGGAAGAACCAACCCAATTTTTCCTGGAATCAGAATCAGAATCAATTCCAAGGCAACAATTTCCAGAGGCCCCCTCCGTCGCAACAACAAGCGCAACAACAAACTCAACATCAATTTCAGCAGCCCTTCCAACCCCAACCTTTTCAAAATCAGACGAACAACTTTGCACCCAACAATTCTTTTCCACCAAACAACTTTGTTCCGTCAAACAACGATAAGGTTTCCTCGCTCGAACGAAGTCCGGAGGCGTTCGTTAAAAAATCGACACAATCCACTGCCAACATCCAGTCTTGCATTCAGTCCTTAGTGCAACACACTGCCGCACACGGGCAAAGCATCAAAACCATCGAGTCCCAGATTGCACAGCTGAATGCGGCCTTAAGCGAGCGAGAGAAGGGGAAGCTCCCGTCCCAGCCACTCCCAAATCCCGGTCACCCACATAATGTACATGTTGCTCTTGAACAACAGAACCATAATGTGAGTGCCGTGACCACATTGAGATCGGGAAGGATGGTGCAAAACAACATTGGCACATGGAACAACGATGACACCCCGGCCGCTGCTTCTTCTTCTTCTTCTTCTTCTCCTGCTTCTTCGTCTTCTGAGCCTATTCTCCGTTCTTCACAAGGCTCTCCTTCCTCTTCTTCTGCTTTGAATGGACCCGCTTTTCACTCCACGAAAACACCTGTTCTGGGATCCGTTCCAACTCCACAATCTCCTCCACAAGTATTAGACTCAACCAATTTTTAAAACGTCCCATTTCCAAACCGGTTGAGGTCTAATAAACAAAATCCTCAAATGGAGAAGATTCTGGAGTTATTTAAGCAGGTTAACATTAACATTCCTCTTTTATATGCCGTCCAACAAGTGCCATCCTACGCGAAAATCTTAAAGGACTTGTGCACGAAAAAGAGGAAGTCTCAGGTACCAAAGAAAGTTTTCTTGGCTAGTGCTGTGAGTGATGCTCTTACCCAATCTTTACCACAAAAACGGAAGGACCCTGGCTGTCCTACGATTTCTATTACCATTGGGGATAAGAACATCAACCGCGCACTATTAGATCTTGGTGCCAGTGTTAACCTGCTTCCGTACTCAGTATACGAGCAATTAGGCATAGGAGAGCTGAAACCCACGCACTGCACTCTCCAAATGGCCGACCGATCGATCACCCATCCTAGGGGTGAGCTAGAGGATGTGTTAATCAAAGTCAGGGACTTCATATTCCCCGTTGACTTCATTGTATTAGACACACAGCCTGTAGCTAACCCCCGGAATCAAATTCCGATGATACTCGGTCGCCCATTCCTTGCAACCTCAAATGCTGTGATCAATTGTCGCAATGGTTCGATGAACCTCTCTTTTGGAAACATGACGAATGAACTCAACATTTTTAGGTTGGGGAATCAGCCCTCCGAACCTAATGCTCATATACTGGACGTTTGCTCAATCCAGGAGATCACCCCAGAAGAGTGTGAATTCGAGGAGTTTCTGTTCGATCCCGATAACCTTAACGCCACTAGTGCGTTCCTCCTCGAACCTGCTGCTGTTTCTGCGCCCGACAACGACTACGAGTGTTTCATGTTCTTGAACGATCTTAGCCGCTCGCATCCCGAGTTTGAATCCTTCGAATTTCCGGATGAGTTACCTGAACCATCCGACTCGGTCGCTTACACTCGTTTTGAACCTTTGCTGGAATCTTTTGAGTTCGAGACCGCTTCACCAATCTTGCCTTCCATCGTTTCACCTCCAACGCTCGAACTCAAGCCTTGGCCGTCTCATCTTAAGTACGCTTACTTAGGTGAGAACGAGACCCTCCCTGTCATCATCTCGGCTTCTCTAGCTCCAGAGCAAGAGAAAGCCCTTCTCACGGTCTTGCACAGCAACAGGCAAGCTTTTGGCTGGTCCATGGCGGACATCAAGGGGATTAGTCCCCTGATCGTTGAACATCACATTCATCTGATGGATGATGCCAAACAAGCCCGGGATCCACAAAGACGTCTCAATCCAGTCATGAAAGAGGCTGTGAAGAAGGAGATCGTAAAATGTCTGGATAGTGGTATCATTTACCCTATCTCTGATAGCCAGTGGGTTAGCCCCATTCACGTTGTCCCCAAGAAATCAGGTCTAACGGTCATCAATAACGAGGTGAATGAGTTAATCCCTACTCGCACCCAAACTGGGTGGCGAGTATGCATCGATTACAGAAAACTCAACGCCGCAACGCGGAAGGACCACTTTCCGCTACCTTTCATTGACCAAATGCTTGAACGATTGGCCGGACACGAGTACTACTGCTTTCTTGATGACTACTTTGGCTATAATCAAATTCCCATCGCCGAAAAAGACCAGGACAAGACCACTTTCACTTGTCCTTTCGGCATGTTTGCATATCGTCGCATGCCCTTTGGGTTATGCAATGCGCCCGCTACCTTCCAGCGGTGTATGATGGGAATCTTCTCAGACATGGTGGAAAATTTTCTGGAGATCTTCATGGACGATTTCTCCATCTTCGGCGATTCCTTCAACGAGTGTTTGCTGCATCTTGACACTGTCCTTAACCGATGTAAGGACAAGAATCTCACTTTGAATTAGGAGAAGTGCCACTTCATGGTGCGCGAAGGTATTGTCTCAGGACATATCATCTCGCAAAATGGCATAGAGGTTGACAAAGCAAAGATTGAGGTCATTTCCAATCTCCCTCCTGCCCGATGCGTCAGAGATATCCGAGCCTTCCTTGGCCATGCCGGTTTCTATAGACGGTTCATCAAGGACTTTAGCAAGATTGCTAGGCCCTTGACTCTTTTACTGGCCAAGGATACGCCATTCGACTTCAACTCGAGTTGTGTGACTGCATTCCAGTCATTGAAAAGCTCCCTCACTTCTGCTCCCGTTCTTTCTTCGCCTGACTGGACGCACCCATTTAAGATTATGTGCGATGCATCCGACTTTGCCATTGGTGCTGTCCTTGGACAACACATCAACAAGATGCCGCACGTAATCTATTATGCGAGCCGAACCCTGAACGACGCCCAACTCAATTATACAACAACTGAGAAGGAATTCTTGGCTGTTGTATTTTCTTTAGAAAAGTTCAGGCCCTACCTCATCGGCTCTCCAGTCATTATTTACACAGACCATTCTGCTCTGCGCTATCTTTTTGCGAAGAAAGATGCAAAATCTCGGTTAATACGTTGCATTCTCTTGCTTCAAGAGTTTGACCTTGTCATTAAGGACAAACGAGGATGTGAAAACGTAGTTGCCGACCATCTCTCACGACTTCCTTATTCGCCTTCGCTTCCAATTCCGATCAACGACGTTTTCCCGGATGAACAGCTCTTGACAGTATCTTGCGAACCCTGGTTCGCAGATATTGTGAACTATTTGGCCACGGGATTACTACCGACTGAATGGTCAAGTCAAGACAGACTTTGCTTCTTATCCCAACTAAAACACTTTTACTGGGACGAACCTTATCTGTTCAAGTATTGTGCCGATCAGATTATTCGTCGGTGTGTCCCTGACGAGGAATTCAAGAGTGTGCTATCATTTTGCCACGATCAAGCATGTGGCGGGCATTTTGGCCCCAGAAAGACAGCTGAGAAGATCTTGCAATGTGGTTTCTACTGGCCACAACTCTTCAAAGACGTTCATGACTATTGCAAGACTTGCTCCCGGTGCCAACACATGGGCCGGATATCCCGGAGGAACGAGATGCCACTCCAACCAATCTTGGTTGTGGAGATTTTCGATGTTTGGGGGATAGATTTCATGGGGCCGTTTCCCAGCTCTTTTGGGAACTTGTACATCCTTCTCGCTATTGATTACATCTCTAAGTGGGTCGAGGCTGTGCCCAGCCGGACTAACGACAACAAGGTTGTCGTTAGGTTTATTAAAGAAAACATTTTCTCCCGTTTTGGACACCCCCGAGCGATCATTAGCGACAATGGAAGTCATTTCTGCAACAAGACTTTCGAGGCCTTGATGCGAAAATATTCCATTAATCATAAGCTCTCTACGCCCTACCACCCCCAAACCTGCGGGCAGGCCGAAGTTTCAAATCGGCAAATCAAGCAGATACTGGAAAAGACGGTTTCCAAAAACCGTAAGGATTGGTCGCTGAAACTCACTGATGCCCTTTGGGCATTTCGAACCGCTTATAAGACCGATCTTGGCATGTCTCCCTATCGGCTTGTGTATGGAAAAACTTGCCACCTACCAGTCGAAATAGAGCATCGCGCATTTTGGGCGATAAAGGAGCTGAATCTGTCTCTCGACGATGCGGGCAACCATCGGAAGCTGCAGTTGAACGAACTGAGCGAGCTTAGGGATGAGGCTTACGATAACGCGGTTGTCGTTAAGAATAGAACGAAGGTGTTTCACGATAAACACCTTTTGCGCAAAACCTTCGTACCTGGTCAGCAGGTACTGCTTTACGACACCCGACTACAGTTCCATCCAGGAAAGCTCAGATCTCGCTGGAAAGGGCCGTATTTTGTGCGGAATGTGTATCCGCATGGCGCTGTGGATTTGGAGAATCCAAAGGACGGTTCATTTTTCAAAGTGAACGGACACCGACTTAAACCGTACCTTAGCGCCGAACCAACAGAGGAGCTCCTGGTCTTACAGGAGCCGGTTTACCCTGCATAATCTTCCTCTGCCTACCACCAAACTTCGGTTATCCAGCCAAGAACAGTGGACACTGTTCCAAATAAGTTTGGGGGTATGTTTATACCATTTTGTACATTTTTGTGGATATTCTTTTTGCTCTTTTTCTTTTCTTTAAAAACATAACAAAAAAAATGTGTATAGCTAACCGACAATTTTGACCCTTCAAATAATCTCTTCTCGCAATGACAGTAAGAACACTGTCCAGTTTAAGTTTAGGGGTACGCTCGGTACGCATTTCTAACCTTCGCATTCATATGTATATTTTGCATCTGCATAATAAATCCATAAAATCCATAAAAATCTGAAAATTTTCTAAAAACATAAAAACTTTTTTGTCAAGTTAGCTAGTGGGAGGACTCTGATTCAACATTTCGACGGTTTTGTTTGATAAGATAAGAATAACTAAATCTTATGTTTAGATTTTGAAAACCTGAAAGATAACTCTCCTTTGAAGTTAACTATAGCTGATATACTCTTTACATCACACTACACGTGTCGTGAGTTTTGGAAATTAGATGACAAGTCTTTTCTGTCTAAAAACTTTTAAATGGATAAATGATTTTCTGAGGATCAAATAGGTTTGTTCTGAAATAAGTAATGTCAAAAATAATTTATGAAGTGAAGTGAATATGATTGAATGTTATTGATTCCTTAATTGGAAATAAGTCTGAAAAATAACCCATCTGAAACTTGATTGGAATGATTACACACCGAACCCACTAAACACGTCTCTTATCCAAAAAATAATTGAACTGCCGGTTATGTCTCCGTTCGTATTGAATCATCATGATTTTCACGCTAAACTGTCTTTTGTTTTTGGACCTAGGTAACTTGAGTAATTAAGTCCGCTGGGGTGTTTCTACACCTAATGCCCTAAAGCCAACTGGTTTGGGTGCGTTGGCCCAAAGCTCGCTAAGAAGCCTAGAAAGTCCAGATTAAAACAAAATCAAGCAAGTATTCTCTCCGAGTTAAAATTCCTAACGGTTCTTTGTGTGAGAATAATCTTGATAAAAGACAGGCTTCTATAAAAATTTTAGCGGAGATATGAAGGTTTTATTCTATGATAAAGACTATTGCACATTCACAGAGGTGTGTATGAAATGAAAACAAGAAAAAGGTGGAGTGAAATATAAGACTAGTTTCCTGTTAAGGAAGATAGAAATTCTAAAGTTAAAACTTTACTCGAAAACGAAACTTGAAAAATGCTTAACTCTTTATAAAACTTATGTGATTCTTTCAAAAATTTTATCTGGGCTTTATTGTGTGACATGATGACGTAAATCGATCCTTCTGGAAACTTAACGACACTATTTGCACTGCACGTAAAGACATATAAAATTTGTAGTTAAATAAGAAGCGAGGTGTGAAAAATAAAGGTTCGATAGTCTAGACTTAGGATAATAGAATTGTTATTTTCTGAAACAAAACGTTAGGGTTTGAATCTTAGTTATTTTACAAAACCAACTTGACTGGATTTTGTGGGTAGTATCCGCTGAAAACCCTCAGGAGACAACACTCTTCCTACTAGGGACACCTAGAGGTTTAACGGCTTGTTGCACATGCTCAGTGCAATCGCGTTCCCTGCGAAAGTGAGGTTAGGAAATTTTTTGTGAATAAAGAGGCTTTGCTCGGGACAAGCAAATGATAAGTTTGGGGGTATTTGTTCATATCAGATTATTGCATTTTTATGCCGTCCAATTTTTATCATATTGCTTATCGGTAGGTACTCTTAAACCGTGTTTGCTAGTCAATTGCAGGATACAGGTTCTCGGTTCTAAACGGTGAAATCCATGGAAAAACACGACAAAAAACGGGTTCCTGCCAACCACAGATAAAACACGAGCCTCCGCTCTTTATCCGTCTGTTGCCACACACCAGTTTAAGAGACAAAATGGCAAATCAATGTCATTTTCATGCACAAGGCTCAATGGAAGCACAAGACCCAAGAAATCTACGCGGAGCTCGAGGAAATCATGACAAAAAAGATCCACATCAAATCACCTTTTGATTTGCTAAAATTCTGGAAAAATCGTGAAGACATTATGAGAAAAAACATATACCAGACTGAAGGACAATGAAAACCAGGAGAAACCACAAAACTTGAAGACCTACGTCCTCTATATGGCCACGGTTCCGCGGCCTAAGCATGCTTAGGCCGCGGAACCGCAGCCGTACGGCCTCCGCAGAATGTCAAACTTTAGGGGTATTTTGGTCTTTCTATGTACAGGCAGAATTTTACCCTAGATTTCCATTTCCCTGCCTATAAATAGCCCAGATCCTTGTGAAGCCAAGGGTGCTTAATCTTGTATTTTTTTATAGGTTTTAGAATACTTGTTCTTCTTCCTCTTCTCATCTCTTCTCCATTGAAAAACTTATAGTGAGCTTTTGTGAGTGAAGAATGATGAATAAAGAAGTTCCTTTTGTTATTATACTTGTCTTGTTCTCTTATTATTGCTTGTAATTTTCATTTGTTAACTTAGTTATTGTTATTTCTTGTTGTTTCTTTCTTTTCTCTTTTCCTTTATCCTTAAACAACCATGATGCTTACGCTTGATCCTTGCCGAGGTGAGGTCGCAAATAGCTAGTTGTTATCTTCTAATCTCCTTCTTTCTATCTTCCTTTTTGTTTTATTTTCTTTTCATTATGATGTGTGAGTAGTTTCAATACTTGTTAGGGTAGGATAAGGGAAGTTTGAGAGAAGGAAATCTCTCTCACTCTTTCCTTGCCCAACATCTTAAATCAACTCCCGTTAATTGAACCACAATCCGCTCCCTACGGCACCCTATCCTACATGATAGCGGTGATTCCGTAGTGAGACCGGTTGTGGTTGAATTAACCGGAGGTTATGGCTAAGAGCCAAGAACGGACGGACAAGCACCAAAAGGAAGAACTTAAGCGTTGGAAAGCTTAGCTTATACTCGCAAGTTCCTTCCTAGTCGTGCTAATCCCCGTTGTTGCCGATTACCGTAACACCGATATTAAGAGTGGCAACGAAAGATGTGAGCGACTCCTAACTCAAACTAACCTAATCCTAACCCTAACAAGCTCTCTTTACATATCATTTTAACACTTAGATAATCACAAACAAATCTGGAAAATTGGACTTAACTCGTTAAAGCACATAGAAAAAGATTCCCATCTTCCTGCGGACGACCCGTACTCAACCGGCTAGCTACAAGCAAAACCGTTTTGATTGCGGTAATTAACTAAACTTGAACACGCAGAATCTCTACCAATCACAAGTCTGTCTCGGGTTTGTGTTTACCCTCAACGGAGGGGCGGTATGTTAAAGGAGTTCCAAACAAGATACCGTCGCAGACTCGACGATGGAGGCTAAATACATTGCTGCAAGCGATGCCGCAAAAGAGGCGGTCTGGATGAAGAAGTTCATTAGTGAACATCAGGTGGTTCCATCCATTGTTGACCCAATACCTTTGTATTGCGATAACAATGGGGCTATAGTTTTAGCGAAGGAACCAAGATCCCATCATAAATCCAGACACATCTTAAGGCGGTATCACCTGATCGGGGAGATCATTGATCGCCAGGAGATCGAGGTACGGAGAGTGGACACAAAAGACAACACGGCGGATCCATTCACAAAGGCCCTCCCTCAAACATAGTTCGAGCGACTTTTTGAGCTATTGGATATGCGGTACGCCAGCAGCTGGCCCTAGTGCAGACGTTGGGTATGCGGTACACCAATTACTGTCCTTTAGTGCAAGTGGGAGATTGTTAGATATGTATGCCCTAGAGGCCATTATTGTATAGTACTAGTTTGTATAATACATTTTAGAAGCTTGGGATATATATATGGTTTTACGACAGTCTTGCTCGATATAGTAGTATGCTACTTGGTTTGTTTCTATCTTAATATGTGTATATGTTTCTTTTAACATATCGCCAAAACATATTGATGGAGCCCTTAGGATCTTTGCTTGACTACCAGCGTTGTGATGGCGATCACACTAGTGGAGGCTGGGTAGTCTATAAGCACATCCTTATTCTGGTCCCTAGTCGTAGGATTATCGAGACAGGGCATCGATACTCCAGAGTAGACTGGTGCATACGCTTCTCTTCCCAGCAGGGTAGATGGTCTGTCCCACAACCATCAGTACGTTGTACTGGAGATAATATGCAGGTGCTCGTTGGGTTACGAGTACACTGGACAGGACTCGTCGGGAACTGTTGGTTGGTATTATACCTATCGTCAGTTACCAGTTCCCAGGTGACATGAGTACAGCTTAGTCCGCTGAGTTGACACTGTCACTTCGCCTCGAGTGTGTTCCCACTGTTATTTGATTACTACCCTACCACGGCTCTACTGAGTCAAGCAAACAGGTATTAGTTGGGTGCAGTCCCGAAACACTTGGAGGCAATGACGGTTAGACAGGATTCGTCTCTCCCAGTATTGGGGGTTGATATCGCGCTGTGTCTAGGAGAGCCATTACACAAAGTCCCTGGCCAGGGATAGCGAGATATACTGGTAGGTTTCCAGTGATATTTCAGGGTGTTCTGGGCTACACTCCGGCATGACTTGTACCGCTATTAGGGGACTGATGTTTACAACCCCTAGGCCCGCCATGTGATATTCTCAGACGAACAGATCGGACTGTATGTAGATTGTCACATACAGGCTCAGTAGGAGTCCGGATGGGCTCACCTCATCAGTTTTCTTATCGGCATCTACCTGGGGACCATTACGTACAGCTAGTGCCGCTTGCGATCTGTGGTTAACCCTACTGCCAACGTAGTGTCGAGTCTTTAGAGTCCCACACAGAGGGTTACTCGCCTTTGGACAAAACAGAGTAGAGGTCGCATGGTTTTGCGACAGGGTTCGTTCAAACTCGTGCACTTGTGCACGTTTGGTGACCGGACAGTTATTACTAGTGGGGTTTGGTTTAAGCCAGATACTAGTATTTGTTTTGGGATTGGTTTTGTCTCTTTGTATTCGTGTTCCTCGGAATGTGGATGCGGGTGTGTATGCACAGTTGATAGAGGTAGAGGCAGAGGATTCTCATTAGGGTTGTTGACCATTTGACTTTGGTTGACTTGTTGATCGTTGACTTTTTCCAAACCCTGATGAGAATGATGAATATGATTAATAATGATAATTAAGGATTATTGTGTGATGGTTAGGTTGACCATTTGACCATGGTGGACATTTTGACCCTTGTTGACATTTTGACCATAATCATTTCATATCAAAGATGCTTGTTGATCTTTGCAAATTGCATTTATTATGAAATGATAGTGGTCATTCCTTACTCACCATCACATTTTCCTTTTAATTATTATCATTAATCTATTATTCTCTCATATGAGCATGGTTGCAAAAGAGAGCTCTCATTCTATCATATCTTTTCTCTCTCTTTGCAAAAGCTCTTCTTCTTCCTCTCTCAAAGCTTAAGTGTTCCATGTGTTGGAAATCATAAGTTTTTGAGACAAAGCCACCATAACACATCTCTACTCATTCTAGGGTACTAGGTTTAGCAAACCAAATACCTTAGTTACCTCTAGGTTGTGCTAGGAGCTCAAGTTCGAGGCCCTCGGGTTGATCTATCTTCGGCAAAGAGGAGACAAGGAGGAGGAGCCGTTCAAACTACCACAAGGAGCAAGCTAGGAGGAGAACAACAAGAAGAGAAGGAGTTCAAGACCTAGGTATAACCATTCTACATAGTAGTTAGAACATGTAGTTCTTTTGTTAGTTTTTGTTTAGCAAAGATTCTTCATGAACGGTCCATGTTACCTATCGAGGAAAAATTCGATTTTGACCAATTCCGCCTCCCCGAAAGTACCGGGATGGGTAACGTGGACCTAACAGAGTCAGCAACGGTGTCCTGCTTGGAGTTCTCCCAACAGGCCGCCCCTCCATTGAGGGTAATGACATAACTCGTCATGGACTTGGAGTCATCCTTATCACCGTGGAAGCTGGAGTCAGCGAAGGCCTCGAGCTGGAGGTCTTCTCTGCCGTACACTAAGAACATCTCCTTAGTCTTTCTCAGGTACTTGATGTTAGTTATATGTATGCCCTAGAGGCCATTACTGTACATTGGATGTATATTGTAGTGGATGCTGGGACATATATAGGGAGGACTTTCTTGCTCGACATGATAGTATGCTATCTGGTTGCTCTTTACCTTAACGTGTATACTGATTGTCTCTCTGTTACATGTTGGTAAAGCCCCTAGGATGTGTACTTGACTACCTGGACTATGATGCGGATCATACTAGTGGGGACATGGTAGTCCATAAGTACATCCTTCAAAGTCCCTAGTCGTGGGTGTATCGAGATGGGGCATCGATATACCAGAGTAGACTAGCGTGTACCTTCTCGACCCATACAGATGGGCGATGGATGATCCCATATCCATCAGTGTTTGACATCAGAGATGATATACGGGTGCTCAGTAGAGACTGGGTACACTGGACGGACTCGCCGAGAACTCCGAGATGGTATTATACCTTACGTCAGATGGCAGTTCTCTGGTGACACTGGTACAGAGTAGTCTGTTGACCCGAGATCGTCATAGAGTCTTGTGTGGTTCCCACTGTTCTTTGATTTCCATCTTACCACATCTAAGAGGGTGTGCAAAACGGTGGTTTTTGGGTACAGTCCCGAGTCACATGGAGGCAATGAGCGATAGGAGGGGATTCGTCTCTCCCGGTATAGGGGGTTGATGTTGCGCTGTGTTCGATTGGCTATAACAGGAAATCCCTGGCCAGGGTTGCTGAGATTTACTGGTAAGTGTTACCAGTAGTTTCTCGAATTGTTATAGACCTCATATCGACACGACTTATCGAGCTATTGGGGTCTGACGTTTACCACCCCTAGGCGAGATATGCGACATATCAGACGATCAGACCGGACTGTACGGTAGTGTTACTGGTTGGACTCACTAGAGTGTGAGCGGGCTTGCTCGTCGATCTTCAGATTGCTCAATACCCGGGTGGCCGTTACGTTTAGCAGACCGCTTGCGGCTTGTGGGTGTTTGATATGATCATCACCTGCTGCCGGCGTATTGACGAGTCTTTAGAGTCCTACACAGAGGTTTCCTGGCTCAAGCGAAACGAAATAGGAGCGCATATGAGATATGTGCGGGACCGAGAATAATACGTGTATGTGATACCGCATTCCATTCTCGCGATGAATGTATCGGAAGGTTGTATGCGATATAACCTAGTTATCGAATCATGGATTGATTCGATAAGCCGATACATTGGATATTAGTCGGTTATATGTGATATGACCGGATCGTTAAATCAAGTGTTGATTTAATGATTTAATGTATAATTATATATTTGATATATCACTTTGCATTAACTAGTATCGGTTCACTTTAAATGGATATTCTCACTCGGATGTGCACATTGTATATGTGATATACTTTTGTGCACTTGCATGTATCATGTTTGATGATACATGTTTGCTAGGGTTTGTGTAAAGAATTAAACCTTGGTTAAGTAAATGGTTAGGGTTTTTATTTTGTTATTCATTCATTTATCTTTTTAATTGGATTAAAAAAGAAATGGATAAGAAAACAAAATGGTGGCTTTCTTTGTTTGCATCTTGAATCTTCATGAAGCTTTGACCAAAGTCACCACTTTGTCTTCATCTTTAACCCTAACCATTCATCTAACCTTAGTCAATTCTCTACACTTGACCATGGTTGATTATGATAAGTATTATATTATTTTCTATTTTCTAAAATACTTATCATAACATTATCTTCAAGATGAAGAACCTTGCTTCATCAATGGTGGATTGATGAAATGAGTGAGAAATCCAATTCTAAAGTGAACCCACTTCCTATTTCTTCATCCTCTACCTCTTGCCAAGTAGTAGAGTGTGTTTTCTTCACAAGTTCCATGACTTGGTGAAGTGGGAGCTTGATCTTGTGATGCTTCGACGTAGATCATCTTCGGCACGAAGCCGACGACCTTGCCTGCTCATTTCTCCGATGAAGCCGATGCTAGAGCCCGGATTTTGATTTGGACAGCGGAGAGGACTTCATCACGGAGCCGTGGAGGTGGAGGACCGGATCTACAAAGGTTGTATTTCCGTTCTTTTAGTTTAGTTGTAAACTAGTTTCTTTGGTCGCCTAATAATCTAGCCAACGATCCATATTAGGGTTTCTCGGCACCCATAAAATTTGAAATTGGCATGGTTGATGCCTTGTGAGACCTCATTAGAGTGCCTAGGAACCCTACAGTGGTATCAGAGCCTAGCTAGAGCCTTAGGCGAAGTCTAGACGGAGTTTGAAGTCCGAACGAACCGAAACGCCAAAATTTCCATGCTCTCTGGACTTTTTCTAAATTCTGGGATTTTTCCAGATTAAAAATTCGTAAAAAATTCAGCAGGAAGATCTAAGAGTTATGGTGAAATACGACATCCTAATTCATCTAAACCGCTGCGGTTCCGCGGCATGAGCATGCCTCATGCGGCGGTTCCGCGGCCGTACGGTTGTATCTCACTGTCATTGTTGCACAGCAACTCCTCTTTTCTGATGCTGGATTTTATGGGAATTTTTAATTTTTATTCAAGAGTTGAATTTTTCTGGGTTGTTTTGGGGATTCGGATGTTCGATCGGATTATCAAATTTTGTCTGTGTGGTTTTCCGAATAAATTTTAGAATATGTTAAAAAGTTTGACCGGATATAAATACCCAACTTTTCCCCTGTCGGGAAATTTCCAAGTGTTGGATTTTTCCGTAGTTTAAAGACGTTCTAAGTAGTGCAAGTAACTCGATGGACCCTCTAGAAGACAACAAACCTTAACTCGATTATGTGACCGTCTTGAACTGCCCTTTGAACCTTCGGGTTTGGGGCAGTACGGCGTGCCACATGTGAGGCGTTGGCTTGACCCTTCTACGGCTGGACCGTTGGTACTGAGGCACGAACTGAATGTTTTTAGACTTGTTTCATGTGTTGATCTGTATCGGGAAAACTTGGGTGTTTGACTGTTCGATCGAAAAGTTTAACATTTTCTATTTTATCTGGAATGTGATACAATAATTGGAATTCGCAAATTGTTATGAGATAACTGAATGAATATTATAAACATAGCAGTTTAGTCTCACTTGATCGGTTGCCCCGGAATTTTGATGTGATCAAAAGTCCGTCGCAATCACGTAGCGTACGCGGATACTCGCTGGGTAAACTTAATAGACAGCCTCACTCCATAGCCCCGACCAAGTGACTGTAGGAGAACCCCGTCGCCGAAAGCATCCGTTCGGGTGCTCGCGGTGGCGGTGTTCCGCCTTGGTGCACTTCGTCGACGGCGTTAGGGGTGCGGCCGCCTATTAATGTTTGCGACGAGCATTCGATCAGGATGTCAGGAATCTTGTTGAATTACCCGACTTGATATTGAAAAGTGTTTTCGATAATGAGACTAAAATGCGGGGTTTATAATTGTTAGGCATGCGATGTCTAAGGAATTCATTTGATTAGGCATGCGATGTCTATGCAGGTTGCGGATTCCAACTGTTGTAGTTTTAAACTTTCTTTTCTGTGACCGTAAGTGTAATATGTGATATCGCCGGTTTCGTTGCTATATGTCAACGACAATTGGGATGGGCATATTTACTTACGTTGATGACATGTGATGTTATGTGTTACTGGATATGTTATATTGGATCGTCGTGTTTGAATAGCCGGGGGTTTTTATGTGAGATGAGTGTTTTTCATTTTCATTCATTTAAAAACTAGTATGTAATATTCTTTTATTGGGGCACTTCCAGGTTGCGGAAGTTGTCACCGTTTGTATATTATTTACTTTTCTGCACTAGGATAGACCCAAGGAGGAGGGCACAAGTAACCTGGTTCTGGAGTCCAGTGGGAGACCAACTCGAGAGTCGAGTCCGGGTCTCCTAACTCTAGAATTGGTAGGGTTGCTTGCCGCTCTCGTAGAGGTCTAGGGGTGTGGGTTTGGCTATTCATCACGACCGTGGAATCCGTGTTTTATACTGGCTCGTATTGAAAACACGGGCGTCCTAGTATATCCAATATTTCATATGTTTCTTCTGCTGCGATATCTGTGATATGATCATGTGATTTGTTCTGATGATGGATACTTTATATAGTATATATGATATATTATATAGGCGTTACTTATGTTTTACACCTGCGCTAGCCCTGCCCCGCTCTGCCGTTAGTTACCTAACCTAACGGTGCACGAGGGGACATAAAGGCGAATGCGGATGGCATAAGTGTACGTCGTATTTATCTTTGATGTTTAGGTACTTAAATGATGGGACTTCATTAATGAGATTGATGAAATAAAAGAAACCTAAGATGTTGTAGAATCGAATTTCAAAATAAAACAGGTAGCTACAGTTCTTTGCTTTGCACAGCGGTATATGTGATATATCCTGCACCTTATTCGATGAGGAAAGGACCGAGATCCCTTCACCGGGAGTGACTCCTTTAGCAATAACTGGCAGATGCTACACACTCGGTTTGTCTTTTGATTGCTTTTAAAGAGTTTTTGCTTTGCACAGTGATATATATGATATATCCCGCACCTCATTCGACGAGGAAAGGACCGACGATCCCTTCACCGGGAATGACTCCTTTAGCAAAACTAGAAAAGCCTAAAAAACACTCCATTTTAAAATCATTTGATTCTACAACGATATAAAGTTCATTACGCAAAAGGTTTTCTTAAAAACCTGACGTAGCCCTCCGTCATTTCAGATAAGTCCTAATTAGTATTCGTGCTGCGTTTGTTGACTCAGTCAAGGCGTAGTGTGCGGTAGCTGATTAGTGCTTGTCTGCAAAGCATATGATGCGATTGGATTAGGGTAGTCGTGCGGCCTTGTTGACTCAGTCAAGGGTCATGCGGGTGGGTTTAATTCAATCGAGAAATGACGGGTTGAACTTTACTTGTGGTCTATGATTTGTTGACTCAGTCAAGGTCATAGATCGCTTGGGGCAAAATATTATCGGGAATTTCAAGTGTTGAAATTTGCAATGAGATTGCATACCTTCTATGATATAGTTGGATCCCGATACCCGCTGCGAGTAATTGTTACTCCTGGGAGAGTTTTACACATTACAATTAGCCGATCAAGTAGGTGTCTAGAAAGGTGTCAACGAGGTTACGCCTCTGGGAAAATGAGGTTTACATTAATTAGGTTCGTGCGAAAGCACGGGGGACCTCCCTCAAAGTACCGACACTGGCCTGGCTGAAAGATTGGCGAACTTGTAGTGTGTAATTAATCCCGGCTAATCTTTCCTTTTAGGGTTTGAAGGATGATTTGATAAAAAGCAGTGGGAGCCATCCTGATTAGATAAAATAATAACCAATCTATTCTTGCTAGAGCGCACGCTGAGTGTTTTCTTCTCTCTCTCTCCAGGTAGCGACCATATCACGCCTTAATCAAGATAATAAATACGGATAATTGACCGAACCCGCTTGTTATACTGAGTTGGGGAACGTTGGTCCCGCTCCAACTTATAATTGTTATAAGACAGAGCAGGAAATTGGGGAATACCAGATTTTTCGTCCCGCCCAAACGAAGAGAGTGCATGCTGATGCATCATCTTCGGGTGTGTTCGTTACAAAGAACTGTTTCTTTGTATCCTGTACGTCCTGGGTATGTGATACCAGATCAGGATCCCAGATATGTAATATGTTACATAGGGCTACAGAAAGGTAGAAAAAACTGAGAACGGGTGATAAGTTTCATGAGACAGAAAACAGGGCAAGTGTTGCAGCCAAGTCTGTTGGTCACTGTCACCCTGTATTATCAATACATTGATTCTGAACGAATGTTATTAGATACCGAACCTGATATACAAAATCATATCACTCTCTTTATTAGTAAAGAAATGATAAAATTTTGTATTGTTGGATAATGTTTTGGACATTTCCTATATCAAAAGTTGATCGGTTCAGGCACGTTATCTAAAAGCATTTATGTTCTAAATCAAACTACAGTTCTTAGTATACAGAACACACACAAGAGGAAGAGTTCAGAAATGAACGAATCCTTCTTGAGGTATTGTAGACTAGGTCATATCAATGCGACCCGACTGACTGAGTTACATTTAGATGCATATTTAAATCAGTTTGAATTTACATCTTGTGAAACTCGCCAGTCATGTCACAAAGATAAGATGACCATAGCTCTGTTTATTGGAAACAGAGAAAGAGTTAGTGAACTCTTGGGATTGATACATGTTGATGTATGTAAGGTCCCCTGTCTACACATGCCAGGACTGGTTTTTTATACTTCATTACGTTCTCTGATGATCTTTTTAGATTCAGACATATGTTCTTGTTGAAACACAAGTCCGAACCTTTTGAGATATTCACAGAATATAAGGCAGAAGTAGAGAACCAACACGGGTATAAGTATTATGTCCTTTGATGTGATCAAGGAGGAGAATACTTGAGCACGGAATTCCTGGATTATTCTAAAGGAGAATGAGATTCTCTCTCAGCATTACTCCTCCGTATACACCATAGCACGATGGTATATCGGGGTGGAGCAATTGCACCCTATGTGATATGGTGTGCTCTATGATGAGTACTACTGTGTTTCCTATTTCCTTTTTTGGGAGTTATGCACTTGAGAAGCTGCATACCTATTGAATAGGGTTCAAATCAAATCAGTTGCCTACCACTTCATATGTGATATGGAAAGGGTAGAGCCCATGTCTTAAGCTAGTTAAGATTTGGGGTTGTCCGGGCTATGTCTAAAAGCATAATCCGGACAAGCTCGAGACAAGATCTGTTATGTAGAACTGGAAATGTTCCAGCTATACAAACTGCAGCTGATGATTTGATAGAACCAAAGGATTCGGTAGAGACCAACGAACCTCAGCCTCTCCGCCGATCTAGTAGGGTTCCTCACCCATCTGAGAGATACTTCGGTTCCTCTATGACAGTGGGAGCGAGGATTGCATCATGAGATGCTGACCCAACTAGTTTCGACCTGGCCATCAGGAGTGAGACTCTGTAAGGATGGCTGGATGCTTAGCGATCTGAGATGGAATCCATGTACACCAACAAAGTATGGACTTTGGTTGCAATATCTGAAGGGTTAAATCCCCATCAGGAGCAAGTATATCTTAAGAAGATTACTTGGTGTAGATGGAAAAGTTGAGACTTTCAAAGCTAGACTTGTTAAAACTTTTCGTCATCGACCAGGAGTGGATTATGATGAAACCTTTTCAAGTGACTATGCTTAAGTCCATCCAGATCCTACTTGCCACGGCTACATACCATGACTACGATATCTGGTGGTTGGGTGTCATGACAGCTTTTCTAAATGATGTTTAGAAGAGAGCGTCTATAAGTACACAGCCAGAGGGCCTCATAGACAGTGGGAGCAGCGGATACGTGTGCAAGATGCTTTATAGGATAAAACAGGCATCGCGGAGTTGGAACATCTGTTTTGATGGATTAGTCAAAGAAGTTGACATCATCAAAATGGTAGATGAACCTTGTATAAACAAAAAGGTAGTAGGGAGTATGGTGACGATCCTCGTAGAGTACGTGGATGTCATACTCCTGATAAGAAAGAAGTTTCCTATGCTACGCTCGGTCAATCTCCGCTTATCACAATGATTCTCCATATAGGATAAAAGTGATACCTCCTAAATCCTAGGTTTTGGATCTATGAGATAGATCTAATTGGATGTTAGGATTCTCACTAGTTGTAGTGAGATGGTATCAATCGATCCTGGGGAGAATCACTGGAAGGGTTCCAGGGTGATAAAGACGACTGAATGTCAGTCCCAGGCATTGTCTTTACCCTCAGTAAAGGGACGGTATGTTGGAAGAGTTCCAAGCTAGATACCGTGACATACTAGACGATAAAGGCAGGATACATCGCTACTTAAGATGCTACCAAGGAAGATGTTTGGGTGTATATTGGTTCATGAGATGAACTACGTTCCAACCATTGTGAGACAATGGAGTTGTAGCTTATGCCAAGGAACGCCCGTCCCATCAGTGATCCAGACATATTCTAAGGCAGTGTCACCTGATCATGGAGATGGTTGATCTCCAGGGTGATCGAGGTTTGGAGAGTAGACTCAGAGGACAACACAGCGGATCCACTTACAAAGGCCTGTTCCCAGAGAGAGACTTTTATGGGATGGTTGAGTATGAGATACTACAACCACTGCTATCAGATGGCCCCAGTGCAAGTGGGAGATTGTTAGTTATATGTATGCCCTAGAGGCCATTACTGTACATTGGATGTATATTGTAGTGGATGCTGGGACATATATAGGGAGGACTTTCTTGCTCGACATGATAGTATGCTATCTGGTTGCTCTTTACCTTAACGTGTATACTGATTGTCTCTCTGTTACATGTTGGTAAAGCCCCTAGGATGTGTACTTGACTACCTGGACTATGATGCGGATCATACTAGTGGGGACATGGTAGTCCATAAGTACATCCTTCAAAGTCCCTAGTCGTGGGTGTATCGAGATGGGGCATCGATATACCAGAGTAGACTAGCGTGTACCTTCTCGACCCATACAGATGGGCGATGGATGATCCCATATCGATCGGTGTTAGACATCAGAGATGATATACGGGTGCTCAGTAGAGACTGGGTACACTGGACGGACTCGCCGAGAACTCCCAGATGGTATTATACCTTACGTCAGATGGCAGTTCTCTGGTGACACTGGTACAGAGTAGTCTGTTGACCCGAGATCGTCATAGAGTCTTGTGTGGTTCCTACTGTGCTTTGATTTCCATCTTACCACGTCCAAGAGGGCGTGCAAAACGGTGGTTTTTAGGTACAATCCCGAGTCACAAGGAGGCAATGAGCGATAGGAGGGGATTCGTCTCTCCCGGTATAGGGGGTTGATGTTGCGCTGTGTTCGATTGGCTATAACAGGAAATCCCTGGCCAGGGTTGCTGAGATTTACTGGTAAGTGTTACCAGTAGTTTTTCGAATTGTTATAGACCTCATATCGACACGACTTATCGAGCTATTGGGGTCTACGTTTACCACCCCTAGGCGAGATATGCGACATATCAGACGATCAGACCGGACTGTACGGTAGTGTTACTGGTTGGATTCACTGGAGTGTGAGCGGGCTTGCTCGTCGATCTTCAGATCGCTCAATACCCGGGTGGCCGTTACGTTTAGCAGACCGCTTGTGGCTTGTGGGTGTTTGATATGATCATCACCTGCTGCCGGCGTATTGACGAGTCTTTAGAGTCCTACACAGAGGTTTCCTGGCTCAAGCGAAACGAAATAGGAGCGCATATGAGATATGTGCGGGACCGAGAATAATACGTGTATGTGATACCGCATTCCATTCTCGCGATGAATGTATCGGAAGGTTGTATGCGATATAACCTAGTTATCGAATCATGGATTGATTCGATAAGCCGATACATTGGATATTAGTCGGTTATATGTGATATGACCGGATCGTTAAATCAAGTGTTGATTTAATGATTTAATGTATAATTATATATTTGATATATCACTTTGCATTAACTAGTATCGGTTCATTTTAAATGGATATTCTCACTCGGATGTGCACATTGTATATGTGATATACTTTTGTGCACTTGCATGTATCATGTTTGATGATACATGTTTGCTAGGGTTTGTGTAAAGAATTAAACCTTGGTTAAGTAAATGGTTAGGGTTTTTATTTTGTTATTCATTCATTTATCTTTTTAATTGTATTAAAAAAGAAATGGATAAGAAAACAAAATGGTGGCTTTCTTTGTTTGCATCTTGAATCTTCATGAAGCTTTGACCAAAGCCACCACTTTGTCTTCATCTTTAACCCTAACCATTCATCTAACCTTAGTCAATTCTCTACACTTGACCATGGTTGATTATGATAAGTGTTAGTTGTATGTATGCCCTAGAGGCCAGTATTGTACAGATGATGTATATTATATTGGATTCTTGGATATATATAGAGATGACTTTCTTGCTCGATATGATAGTATGCTATCTGGTTACTCTTTATCTTAACATGTACACTAGTTTCTTTAAACTGTCTTATAGTTACATGTTGGTAAAGCCCTTAGGATGTGTACTTGACTACCTGGACTATGATGCAGATCATACTAGTGGTGACATGGTAGTCCATAAGAACATCCTTCAAGGTCCCTAGTCGTGGGTGTATCGAGACAGGGCATCGATATACCAGAGTAGACTAGCGTATATGCTTCTCGACCCATGAGATGGGCGATGGATGATCCCATATCCATTGGTGTTTGACATCAGAGATGGTATACGGGTGCTCAGTGGAGACTGGGTACACTGGACGGACTCGCCGAGAACTCCCAGATGGTATTATACCTCACGTCAGATGGCAGTTCTCAGGTGACACTTGTACAGGTTAGTCTGTAGACCCGAGATCGTCATAGAGTCTTGTGTGATTCCCACTGTGCTTTGATCTCCACCTTACCACGTCCATGTGGGCGTGCAAAACGGTGGTCTTTGGGTACAGTCCCGAGTCACATGGAGGCAATGAGCGATAGGAGGGGTTTCGTCTCTCCCGGTATTGGGGGTTGATGTTGCGCTGTGCTCGATTGGCCGTAACAGGGAAGTCCCTGGCCAGGGCTGATCAGAGATTTGCTGGTAAGTGTTACCAGTAGTTTCTCGACCCGTTATGAGCCTTATATCGGCACGACTTATCGGTTATTGGGGTCTGACGTTTACCACCCCTAGACTTGATATGCGACATATCAGACGAACAGACCGGACTGTACGGTAAGTGTTAATGGTTGGATTCACAGGAGTGTGAGCGGGCTAGCTCGTCGATCTTCTGATCGCTCAATACCCGGATGGCCGTTACGTTTAGCAGACCGCTTGCGGCTTGTGGGTGCTTGATATGATCATCATCTGCTCCCGGCGTATTGACGAGTCTTTAGAGTCCTACACAGAGGTTTCCTGGCTCAAGCGAAACGAAATAGGAGCGCATATGAGATATGTACAGGAGCGAGAATAATGCGTGTATGTGGTACCGCATTTCATTCTCGCGATAAATATTTCGATTGGTTATATTCGATATGACCTAGTTATCGAATCATTGATTCGATAAATCGATACATTGAATACTAGTCGGTTATGTGCGACATGACCGGATCATTGAATTAAATGTTGATTTAATGATTTAATGTATAATTATATATTTGATATATTACTTTGCATTAACTAGTATTGGTTCACTTTATACGGATTTTCTCACTTGATGTGCAAGTTGTATATGTGTGATATACTTTTGTGCACATGTTTGTATCATGTTTGATGATACTTGCTCACATGGTTAAGTGCAAAGAATTAAACCACGGTTAAGAAGATAATTAGGGTTTTGATTTATTCTCTCATTTATTTATCCATTCTTTATTTATTTAAATGGATAAATGAAAACATAATGGTTTCTTTTTGTCATGAAGCTTGTTGAAGCTTCATGAAGCTTTGACTAAAGAAACCATTTTGTCTTCTAGCTTAACCCTAACCCTTCTCATTTACCATGGTTTTTTCTCTACACTTAACCTTGGTTAAGATATGATAAGTATTGATTTATTTTTCTATTATTCACAACACTTATCATATTCTAGCTTCATCTTCTCCTTCTTCTTCAAGAGAGAAAACTAGATGCCATCAATGGCAACTTGAGCAAAAGTTAGTGAAATCCAATTCTAAAGTGAACCCACCTCCTATTTCTTCACCCTCTACCTCTTGCCAAGTTGTTTTGGATGTTTTCTTCCAAAGTTTCACAACTTTGTGAAGTCGGAGGTTGAACTTATGATGCCTCGACGTAGATCGTCTTTGACACGAAGCCGCCGACCTATTCCGCCCGTTTCTCCGATGAAACCGACGAATGAGTTCGGGATTCATGATGGACAGCGAGAGGACACCCACGTGGATCTAAGGAAGTGGATAACCGGATCTACAAAGGTTGTAGCTCTCTTCCTTTAGTTAAAGTGTTAACTAGATTCGTATTTCGCCTAGAATTCTAGCCAACGATCCGTAGTCTAGGGTTTCTCGGCACTGTAAATTTTTATATTGGCATGGTTGATGCCTTGTGACACCTCTATAGTATGCCTAGGAACCCTACAGTGGTATCAGAGCCAAGCTAGAGCCTTAGGCGAAGTCCAGACGGAGTTTGAAGTCCGAACGAACCCGAAACCCTAAAACCTATGAGCTCTCTGGACTTTTTCCAAAAATGGGGTTTTTTCCATATTAAAAATATGCAGAGAAATCAGCAGGAGATTGTAAGATTTACTGTGAAATTCGATGGTATAATTCAATTAAACTGCCGCGGTTCCGCGGCCGTACGGCCCCACTGTTCAAAAATTTTCACACAGTAATTCTTACTTTGCAGTGCTGGATTTTCTGGGAATTTTTAATATTTATTCAAGAGTTGAATTTTCTGGGATTGTTTTGGGGATTCGGTGTTTCGATCGGTGTATCAGATTTTGTCTATGTGGCTTTCCGGATAAATTTTAGAATATGTTAAAAAGTTCGACCGGATATAAATACCCAATTTTTCCCCGGTTGGGAAATTTCCAAGTGTTGGATTTTTCCGTAGTTTAACGACGTTCTAAGTAGTGCAAGTAACGCGATGGACCCTCTAGAAGACAACAAACCTTAACTCGATTATGTGACCGTCTTGAACTGCCCTTTGAACCTTCGGGTTTGGGGCAGTACGGCGTGCCACATGTGAGGCGTTGGCTTGACCCTTCTACGGCTGGACCGTTTGTACTGAGGCACGAACTGATTGTTGTTAGACTTATTTCATGTGTTGAGCTGTATCGGGAAAACTTGGGTATTCGAATGTTCGATCGGAAAGTTTAACATTTTCTGTTTATCTGGAATCTGATACAATAATTGGAATTCACAAACAGTTATGAGATAACTGAATGAATGTTATAAATCTAGCGTTTAGTTTCACTTGATATTGAAAAGAGTTTTCGATAATGAGACTAAAATGCGGGGTTTATAACTGTTAGGCATGTGATGTCTAAGTATTTCATTTGATTAGGCATGCGATGTCTAAAGAAGTTGCGGATTCCAATTGTTGTAGTTTTACACTTTCTTTTCTGTGACCGTAAGTGTAATATGTGATATCGCCGGTTTCGTTGCTATATGTCAACGACAATTGGGATGCGCATATTTACTTACGTTGATGACATGTGATGTTATGTGTTGCTGGATATGTTATATTGGATCGTCGTGTTCGAATAGCCGGGGGTTTTTATGTGAGATGAGTGTTTTTCATTTTCATTCATGTGAAAACTTGTATGTAATATTCTTTTATTTGGGGCACTTCCAGGTAGCGGAAGTTGTCACCCTTTGTATATTATTTACTTTTCCGCATTAGGATAGACCCAAGGAGGGGAGCACAAGTAACCGGGTTCTGGGGTCCAGTGGGAGACCAACTCGAGGAGTCCTAACCCTAGAATTAGCAGGGTTGCTTGCCGCTCTCGTAGGGGTTTAGGGGTGTGGGATTGTCTATTCATCACGACCGTGGAATCCGTGTTTTATACTGGCTCGTATTGAAAACACGGACGTCCTAGTATATCCAATGTTTCATATGTTTCTTCTGCTGCGATATCTGTGATGCGATCATGTGATGTTCTGTGATGGATATAGAATATAGTATATATGATATATTATATAGACGTTACTTATGTTTTACAGCCGCACTAGCCCTGCCCTGCTCTGTCGTTAATTACCTAACCTAACGGTGCACGAGGGGACATCGAGGCGAATGCGGATGGCATAAGTGTACGTCGTATTTATCTGTGATGTTTAGGTATTTAAATGATGGGACTTCATTAATGTGATTAATGAAAGAAAAGAAACCTAAGATGTTGTAGAATCAAATTTCAAAATAAAACAGGTAGCTACAGTTCTTGCTTTGCATAGAGGTATATATGATATACCCTGCACCTTATTCGATGAGGAAAGGACCGAGATCCCATCACCGGGAGTGACTCCTTTAGCAATAACTGGCAGATGCTGCGCACTCGGTTTGCTTTTGATTGCTTTTGACTTTTGCTTTGCATAGCGATATATATGATATATCCCGCACCTCATTTGACGAGGAAACGGCAGACGATCCCTTCACCGGGAGTGACCCCTTTAGCAAAACTAGAAAAGCCTCAAAATCACTCCATTTCAAAACTTCATTCGATTCTACAACGATATCAAGTTCATTACGCTCATGGTTTTTTTTGAAAGAACCCGCGTAGCCCTCCGTCATTTCAGATAGATATTATTTAGTATTCGTGCTATGTTTGTTGACTTAGTCAAGGCATAGTGTATGGTAGCTAAATTATGTTTATCTGTAACAACATGAGATGTGATTGGATTAGAGGATTCGCACGGCCTTGTTGACTCAGTCAAGGGTCGTACGGGTGGGTTTAATTCAATCGGGAAATGTACGGGTTGAACTTGACTTGCGATTTATGGTTTGTTGACTTAGTCAAGGTCATAGATCGCTAGGGGCAAAAGTATTATCGGGAATTTCAAGTGTTGAAATTTGCAATGAGATTGCATACCTTCTATGAGATAGTTGGATCCCGATACCCACTGCGAGTAAGAGTTACTCCTGGGAGAGTTTTACACATTACAATTAGCCGATCAAGTAGGTGTCAAGAAAGGTGTTAACGAGGTTACGCCTCTGGGAAAACGAGGTTTACATTAATTAGGTTCGTGCGAATGCACGGGGGACCTCCCTCAAAGTACCGACACTGGCCTGGCTGAAAGATTGGCGAACTTGTAGTATGTAATTAATCCCGGCTAGTCTTTCATTTTAAGGTTTGAAGGAAGATTTGATAAAAAGCAGTGGGAGCCATCCTGATTAGATAAGATAATAACCAATCTGATCTTGCACGAGCAAACGCTAAAGTGTTTTCTTCTCTCTCTCTCCAGGTAGCGACCATTTCATGCCTTAATCAAGATAATAATATGGATGTATTGACCTAACCCGCATGTTATACTGTGCAGGGGAAAGTTTGACCCGTTCTATCTTATAAATGTTATAAGACTGAACAGGAAACAGGAGAATATCTAGATTCTCATGCCGCCCAAAAGGAGAACGTGCATGTTGATGCACCTTCTTCGGGTGTGTTTGTTATTGAGAACTGTTTCTCAGTTCACCCTACGTCCAGGGTATTAGATACCGGATCAGGATCCCACATATGTAAGCAGTTACATGGGCTACGGAAAGGTACAGAACTGGGAAAATGTGATCATTCCGTTCAAGTAGGGAATGGGGCAAATGTTGCAGCCAAAGCAGTTGGCATATATCACCTGGTATTACCAAATGGTAATACACTAGTCCTGAATGAGTGCTATTATATACCGAACATGATGTGCAACATTATATCAGTTTCTTTATTAAGTAAAGAAGGATATAATTTTGTAGTAAAGGATAATGTTATGAACATATTCCTGGATCAAAGGTTGATTGTATCAGGCTCGCTACATAATGGCATATTCATTCTCAATCAAAATACAGTCTTCAATATACAAAACACACACAAAAGGAAAAGCTCAGAAATGAACGAATCCTTCTTGTGGCACTGTAGACTTGGCCATATCAATGAGACACGACTAGCTAAGTTGCATAAGAATGGATATTTGAATTCATTCGAATTATCATCTTATGACACTTGCCATTCATGTCTCAAAGGAAAAATGACCAAAACTCCGTTTACGGGACACGGAGAAAGAGTTACTGAACTCTTGGGACTAGTGCATAGTGATGTATGCGGTCCAATGTCTACACACGCCAGAAATGGTTCTTCCTACTTCATTACATTCACTGACGATCTCTCTAGATACGGGCATGTGTTCCTGTTGAAACACAAGTCTGAAGCTTTTGAGAAATTCAAAGAATATAAGCACGAGGTAGAGAACCAAACGGGCAAAAGTATTAAGGTTCTTCGATCTGATCGAGGAGGTGAATACTTAAGCAGTGAATTCCTGGATTATCTAAAACAGAATGGGATTCTCTCTCAGCTTACTCCTCCTTATACACCATAGCACAACGGTGTATCGGAATGAAGGAATCGCACCCTATTAGATATAGTGCGTTCAATGATGAGTAATGCTGAGTTACCTATTTCCTTTTGGGGGTATGCGCTTGAGACAGCCATATACCTATTGAATCTAGTTCCGTCTAAATCTGTACCTACCACACCATATGAGATATGGAGTGGGAAGAGACCATATTTTAAACGTATTAAGATATGGGGCTGTCCGGCCTATGTCAAAAAGCAAAATCCGGACAAACTCGAGGCACGATCAGTCCTTTGCAAGTTTGTGGGATATCCTAAGAATTCTCAAGGATATTTTTTCTACCAAGCTGAGGAACAAAGAGTGTTTGTTGCTCAACATGCCACCTTTTTGGAAAAGGAATTTCTTGCAAAAGAAATTAATGGCAAAGAGGTAGAGCTGGAAGAGGTTCCAGCACCACAATCTGCAACTAACGATTTAGTAGAACCAGAGGATTCAGTGGTGCCCGACGTACCCCAGCCTCTCCGCCGATCTAGTAGGGTTTCTCGTCCACCTGAGAGATACTACGGTTTTCTCATTGACGGTGGCAGTGAGGATTGCATCATGGAGGATGATGACCCAACTAGCTTCGAGCAGGCCATCATGAGTGGGGACTCAGTGAAATGGCTGGATGCTATGCGGTCCGAGATGGAATTCATGTACACCAACAAAGTATAGACTTTGGACGTTGCTCCTGAAGGGGTAAAACCCATTGGGAGCAAGTGGATCTTCAAGAAGAAACTTGGTGTAGATAGGAAAGTGGAGACTTTCAAAGCTAGACTTGTAGCAAAGGGTTTTCGTCAAAAGCCAGGTGTGGACTATGACGAGACCTTTTCTCCAGTGGCTATGCTTAAATCCATCCGGATCATGCTTGCCATCGCTGCATATCATGATTACGAAATCTGGCAAATGGATGTTAAGACCGCTTTTCTAAATGGTGATTTAGAAGAATGCGTGTACATGACTCAGCCAGAGGGCTTCGTAGATAGTAGGAGCAGCGGGAAGGTGTGCAAGCTGCTTAAATCCATTTATGGATTAAAGCAAGCATCGCGGAGTTGGAACATCTGCTTTGACGTCGTTATCAAAGAGTTTGATTTCGTCAAAAATCCAGATGAACCTTGTATCTACAAGTAGGTGGCAGAGAGTGAGGTTGTATTCCTCGTATTGTACATGGACGACATACTCTTGATAGGAAATGATATTCCTATACTACAATCGGTCAAGCTCTTCTTATCACAAAGATTCTCAATGAAAGATCTTGGTGATGCCTCCTGCATATTGGGAATCAGGATCTATAGAGATAGATCCAAACGGATATTGGGATTGTCCCAATCCAGGTACATTGACACCATACTAAAGAGGTTTAGTATGGAAGAATCCAAGCGTGGGAACTTGCCCACGATCTCTGGACTCACTCTCTCCAAAGAGATGTCTCCCAAGAATGATTTGGAGAGAGCTCGCATGCAAGGGATACCCTATACTTCGGCAGTAGGCTCTATCATGTATGCGATGCTATGTACCAGACCCGATGTTGCATACTCACTAAGTGTAGTGAGTCGGTATCAAGCAGATCCTGGAGAGAGTCACTGGACAGCTGTGAAGAACATTCTCAAGTACTTGCAAAGGACTAGAGATATGTTCTTGGTGTATGGTAACGGTGAACTCCAAGTGGAGTCCTTTACCGATTCGAGCTTCCAGAGTGATAAGGACGACTCTAAGTCGCAGTCGGGCTTTGTCTTTACCCTTTACGGAGGGGCGGTTAGCTGGAAGAGTTCCAAGCAGGAAACCGTGGCAGACTCGACAATGGAGGCTGAATACATCGCTGCCAACGATGCTGCCAAAGAGGCTGTCTGGATCAAGAAGTTCATTACTAAACTTGGAGTGGTTCCATCCATTGAGCATCCAATACCTTTGTATTGCGATAACAATGGAGCAGTGGCTTTGGCCAAGGAACCCAGGTCCCATCAGCGATCCAGGCATATTCTGAGGCGGTATCACTTGATCCGGGAGATAGTTGATCGCCGGGTGATCGAGGTCAGGAGGGTTGACACGAAGAACAACACGGCGGATCTACTCACGAAGGCCATTCCCCAGATACAGTTTGAGAGACTCTTCGGGATGCTCGGTATGCGATACTACAGCAGCTGGCCCTAGTGCAAGTGGGAGATTGTTAGTTGTATGTATGCCCTAGAGGCCAGTATTGTACAGATGATGTATATTATATTGGATGCTTGGACATATATAGAGATGACTTTCTTGCTCGATATGATAGTATGCTATCTGGTTACTCTTTATCTTAACATGTACACTAGTCTCTTTAAACTGTCTTATAGTTACATGTTGGTAAAGCCCTTAGGATGTGTACTTGACTACCTGGACTATGATGCAGATCATAGTAGTGGTGACATGGTAGTCCATAAGTACATCCTTCAAGGTCCCTAGTTGTGGGTGTATCGAGACAGGGCATCGATATACTAGAGTAGACTAGCGTATATGCTTCTCGACCCATGAGATGGGTGATGGATGATCCCATATCCATTGGTGTTTGACATCAGAGATCGTATATGGGTGCTCAGTAGAGACTGGGTACACTGGACGGACTCGCCAAGAACTCCCAGATGGTATTATACCTCACGTCAGATGGCAGTTCTCAGGTGACACTTGTACAGGTTAGTCTGTAGACCCGAGATCGTCATAGAGTCTTGTGTGATTCCCACTGTGCTTTGATCTCCACCTTACCACGTCCATGAGGGCGTGCAAAACGGTGGTCTTTGTGTACAGTCCCGAGTCACATGGAGGCAATGAGCGATAGGAGGGGTTTCGTCTCTCCCGGTATTGGGGGTTGATGTTGAGCTGTGCTCGATTGGCCGTAACAGGGAAGTCCCTGGCCAGGGCTGATCAGAGATTTGCTGGTAAGTGTTACCAGTAGTTTCTCGACCCGTTATGAGCCTCATATCGGCACGACTTATCGGTTATTAGGGTCTGACGTTTACCACCCCTAGACTTGATATGCGACATATCAGACGAACAGACCGGACTGTACGGTAAGTGTTACTGGTCGGATTCGCAGGAGTGTGAGCGGGCTAGCTCGTCGATTTTCTGATCGCTCAATACCCGGATGGCCGTTATGTTTAGCAGACCGCTTGCGGCTTGTGGGTGCTTGATATGATCATCATCTGCTACCGGCGTATTGACGAGTCTTTAGAGTCCTACACAGAGGTTTCCTTGCTCAAGCGAAACGAAGTAGGAGCGCATATGAGATATGTGCGGGAGCGAGAATAATGCGTGTATGTGATACCGCATTTCATTCTCACGATAAATGTTTCGATTGGTTATATTCGATATGACCTAGTTATCGAATCATTGATTCGATAAATCGATACATTGAATACTAGTCGGTTATGTGCGAAATGACCGGATCATTGAATCAAATGTTGATTTAATGATTTAATGTATAATTATATATTTGATATATTACTTTGAATTAACTAGTATTGGTTCACTTTATACGGATTTTCTCACTTGATGTGCAAGTTGTATATGTGTGATATACTTTTGTGTACATGTTTGTATCATGTTTGATGATACTTGCTCACATGGTTAAGTGTAAAGAATTAAGCCATGGTTAAGAAGATAATTAGGGTTTTGATTTATTCTTTCATTTATTTATCCATTCTTTATTTATTTAAATGGATAAATGAAAACATAATGGTTTCTTTTTGTCATGAAGCTTGTTGAAGCTTCATGAAGCTTTGACTAAAGAAACCATTTTGTCTTCTAGCTTAACCCTAACCCTTCTCATTTAACATGGTCATTTCTCTACACTTAACCTTGGTTAAGATATGATAAGTATTGATTTATTTTTCTATTATTCACAACACTTATCATATTCTAGCTTCATCTTCTACTTCTTCTTCAAGAGAGAAAACTAGATGCCATCAATGGCAACTTGAGCAAAAGTGAGTGAAATCCAATTCTAAAGTGAACCCACCTCCTATTTCTTCACCCTCTACCTCTTGCCAAGTTGTTTTGGGTGTTTTCTTCACAAGTTTCACAACTTTGTGAAGTCGGAGCTTGAACTTGTGATGCCTCGACGTAGATCGTCTTTGACACGAAGCCGACGACCTATTCCGCCCGTTTCTCCGATGAAGCCGACGAATGAGTTCGGGATTCATGATGGACAGCGAGAGGACACCTACGTAGAGCTAAGGAAGTGGATAACCGGATCTACAAAGGTGGTAGCTCTCTTCCTTTAGTTAAAGTGTTAACTAGATTCGTATTTCGCCTAGAATTCTAGCCAACGATCCGTAGTCTAGGGTTTCTCGGCACCGTAAATTTTTATGTTGGCATGGTAGATGCCTTGTGAGACCTCTATAGTGTGCCTAGGAACCCTACAATAAGTATTCTATTATTTTCTATTTTCTAAAATACTTATCATAACATTATCTTCAAGATGAAGAACCTTGCTTCATCAATGGTGGATTGATGAAATGATTGAGAAATCCAATTCTAAAGTGAACCCACTTCCTATTTCTTCATCCTCTACCTCTTGCCAAGTAGTAGAGTGTGTTTTCTTCACAAGTTCCATGACTTGGTGAAGTGGGAGCTTGATCTTGTGATGCTTCGACGTAGATCATCTTCGGCACGAAGCCGACGACCTTGCCCGCCCATTTCTCCGATGAAGCCGACGCTAGAGCCCGGATTTTGATTTGGACAGCGGAGAGGACTTCTTCACGGAGCCGTGGAGGTAGAGGACCGGATCTACAAAGGTTGTATTTCCGTTCTTTTAGTTTAGTTGTAAACTAGTTGCTTTGGTTGCCTAATAATCTTGCCAACGATCCATATTAGGGTTTCTCGGCACCCATAAAATTTGAAATTGGCATGGTTGATGCCTTGTGAGACCTCATTAGAGTGCCTAGGAACCCTACACTTGATAATGTTATTCACTGCTGTCTAGTCCTTCTCCCCTAAGTTTGATTGCTATCTTCTTACAATGCTTAGTGCGTAAGCTACATCTGATCTGGTACACAACATCGCATACATTATAGAGCCTACCGCCTAACCGTAGGGTATAATACTCATGTGATCCCTTTCCAAATCAGGTTTGGGAGACATCTTTTTGGAAAGGGTGATTCCGTGAAAAACCGGTAGATTACCGTGTTTTGAATCTTACATACTAAATCTTTTCAGTATGGTGTCCATGTACCTTGACTGTGAAATTCCCAACATCCATTTAGATCTATCAAGATAGATCTGGATCCACAGAATGTAGAAGGCATCACCCAGGTCCTTCATAGAGAACCTTTGTGATAAGAATATTTTGACTGATTATTGCATAGGTATGTCATTTCCTATCAAGAGAATGTCATCCACGTACAAGATGAGGAAAACCACATTTCTCGCTACAATCTTACTATAAATCCATGGTTCATCTGGATTATTGAAAAAAAATCGAATTCTTTGACCGTCTCATCAAAAAAGTTGTTCCAACTCCGCAATACTTGTTTTAATTCATAAATGAATTTAAAAAACTTGCACACTTTTCCGCTGCTTCCACTCTTTATGAAACCCTCCGGCTGATCCATATACACACTCTTCTAAATTTTCATTCAGAAAAATGGTCTTTACGTCCATCTGCCAAAGTTCATAATCATGGAAGGTAGCAATGGCAAGAAGGATCTGAATGGATTTGAGCATAGGCACTGGAGAAAAGGTTTCATCATAGTCCGAATCAGGTCTTTGATGAAAACCTTTTGCAGCAAGTCTAGCCTTATAAGTTTCAACATGTCCATCAACACCAATCTTCTTTCTGAAGATCCATTTGCAGCCTACATGTTTTACTCTTTCTGGACCAATGTCTAAAATCCATACTTTCTTGGTGTATATGGACTCCATTTCGGTCTGCATTGCATCCAGCCATTTTACCGAGTCTCTGCTCTGAATGGCTTGCTGAAAACTAGTTGGCTCATCATCGTCGATGATGCAATCCTCTCTATCTCCATCTATGAGAAAACCGTAGTATCTCTCGGGGGGATGAGGCTGCCTACTAGTCCCGCGGAGTGATGCGGGGATGTCCGGTTCTTTCGAAACTTCCGGTTCCACCATGCTTTCAGTAATAGTTTGCGGTTCAGGAATTTCTTCCAGTTTTATTGCGCTCCCACTTATGTCTTTTTCAAGAAATTGAGTTTCCAGAATGTGGGCATGCCGAGAAACAATGACATTTTGTTACTCCGCGTAATAGAAAAGATACCCCTAGAGTTCTTTGGGTATCCCATAAACTTACACAGTACTGAGCGTGCCTCGAGCTTGTCCGCATGCTTCTTTTTTACAAAAGCTGGACATCCTCATATCTTTAGATACTGAAGATAGGGTTTCTTCCCACTCCACAGCTGATTTGGTGTGGTAGGTACTAACTTAGTAAGAACCATTTTCAAAAGATATGCAGCTGATTCTAGTTCATAACCCCAGAGTTTCGCGGCAACACATCGTTACTCATCATAGAATGTACTATATCCAATAGGGTTTGGTTCCGCTTTTCCGATACACCGTTGTGTTGAGGTGTGTATGAAGGAGTAAGCTGAGAGAGAATTTCATTCTCTTTTAAGTAATCCAGGAACTCGACACTTAAGTATTCATCACCTTGATCAGATCTAAGTGTCTTGATATTTTTGCCAGTTTGTTTTTCCACTTCATTTTTATATTCCCGGAATTTCTGAAATGCCTCGGATTTATGTTTCATCAAGAATACATGTCCATAACTTGAGAAATCATCGTAAAAGTAATGATATAGGAATAACCACTTCTTACATATGTAGGCATTGGACCATACACGTCGCTGTGTATGAGTCCTAAAAGCTCGCTCGCTTTTATCCCGTGTCCAGTGAATGGAGTCTTTGTCATCTTTCCTTTGAGACGTGATTGGCAAATTGCATAGGACTGATATTCGAACGGATCCAAATATCCCTCTTTATGTAGCTTCGTCAACCGTGTTTTATTGATGTGACCCAGTCTCTAACGTCATAAGAAAGCTTGATTTAATTCTGGAGACTTTCTTTTAAGTGTGTTCTGGACATTGAAAACCTGAGCTTGATTTAATACGTATATACCGTTATCTAATGTATCTGACCCAATCAAATTTTGATTAAGGTGGATGTGGACCACATGGCTTACAAATGTAAAATCATAACCTTCTTTAGAAAATAAAGATACAAAGATGATATTACAAGCTAGACTGGGTACACACAAACAGTTATGCAAAATCAAAATCTGCCCACTTGTCAATCCTAGGTGATATTCTTCTATGGATACAACGTCCACGCTCATTCCGTTAGCAACTCTGAGAGTCATATCACCTGCCTTGATAACTCTACGGTTTCTCAGAATCTGTAATGAATTACAGATATAAGATCCTGATTCGGTATCTAGCACCAAGGAAGTATAGTTAATTGACAGGCAGTTTTCAATCATAAACATACCTGAAACCGAAGCCACAATGTGCTTTGATTCCTGGTTTCTGGCTGTCCAAGCCCTGTAGTCCTTCTACCAATGCCCTTTTCCGTGACAATAGAAACATTCCTCCTTCCCTACTGTTAGCCCCGAAATTTTTTCCATGCCTTTTCCCTCTACCTTACTGACACCGCCTTTCGGCTTACTGGAGGCCTTCTTCTTCTCTCCCTTGGCTTTCGTCTTAGATCTAGATGAGGAAGATTCCCCAATAAGTTGAGCGGGTGTCTCCCTGGATTCCTTCAGGGTGTCTTTAGAGCTCCTCAATATGTTGAGGAGTTCTGAAAGTGAAACTTCCTTCTCTTGAATGTTGAAATTCAATATAAACTAGGCATAGGTGGAGGGGGACGGTAGAATCAAGTCAGTACATAACTCATTCTCTAATGTGGTCCCAAGGTCCGCGAGCTTTTCAATATAGCTAATCATCATAAAGACGTGGTCCCCTACAGATGAACCGACAGCCAATCTCGTCTGAAATAATATCTTTGAGGTCTCCAATCTTGCGATACGAGATTGCTCTCCATATAAATCCTTGGTATGGAGGATGATGGAAACTAAGTCCATCTTTTTGTGTCGCCTCTGGTGTTTATAATCTATTAAGGCTAACACGAGACACTTGGCTCTCTCACCGTCTTTTTCCCATGTCTTATGGATTTCAACATCTGCGATGGTGGAATTTGGACCTGGGACGGAGGGGACTTTGGTAGTAAGGAGGTAGCCCATCTTGTCATAGGTAATGGCCATCTGGACATTCTTTAGCCAATCATAATAGTTTGTCACAGTCAATATATTTTTATCTATCAGTAACTTAAGCCCGGTCATATTGGCCGCTGCAATTAGGAGAGAGAAGAACACTCAGCATGATACTCTTGCAAGTTTAGATTGGTAATTAGTTTATCTAAACTAAATGGCTCCCACTGTTCCTTGAATCCTTCCTCAAACAATAAAAGAAGAATTAGTCAGGATTAATCTCACTCTTACAATTCTTTCTTAATCTTTCGGCTAGGCTAGTGTTGGTACATCGAGAGAGGTTTTCCAACGCTTTCGCGAAATTCCTTAATTACATAACCTCTTTTCCCTGAAGGCGTAGCCCCGCTAACACCGTTCTAGACACCTACTTGGTTTATAGCATTGATTATTTTTAGGGAAAAATCTCCCAAAGAGTAGCGGATACTCATAGTAGGATCATGATCCAAATATCATCGTGTAACAATTTTGAAGGAATCCTACCAAAATCATCACACTCTAAATGGTATGAAACACTAACAAGTTTCATTTTCCTTAGAAACTCCCGATGTGGATTTTTGCCCCAAGCTCTTATGACCTCGACGAAGGCAAACATATCATAAGACGCAAGTCAAGTTCTACCCGTCATTGTCCAAGTTAATTTGAACCCACTCGTACATACCCTTGACGAAGGCCAAAGTTTTAGTACGACTGTCACAAATCAACGCATCTATCTATGCTACAGGTGAATACCCAGCAGCTACCAATCACTATGACTTAGCGAAGGTCAAAATACATAGCTTGAATACTACTGAATACCTATATGAAATGACGGAGGGCTACGAATGGTTTTGGCGAAACCGTGAACGTAATGAACTTGATATAGTCGAAGGAACCATGATAGGTTTTAAAAGGAGTGGTTTAGGCTCCGTATTTAAAATTTGCTCTTCGAAGAAAACCGAGTGGTTTTGAAACTGTTCCAATGATTTAAGCTTTTGTTTGTTTTCCTTGCATTAATCAATGTTAATGCGGTCCCATCATTTAACCCTATCATTGCAGAAAGAAAAGAAAATACAACGTACGCTTATGCCATCCGCATTCGCCACGGGGCCCCGTCATGCACCGCTATGTTACTTAACTAATGACAGAGCGGAGGCTAGACTAGCGCGGGTGCAAAACATAAGCAACATTTATTATATATCATATATATATATATATATCCATTTTTCTCATGCAATAATAGGCATTCCAGATCACAGATGAATATATTGGATATACTATAAATTCTGTGTTTCGTTTAAGCCCAAAACGAAAGATGGATTCTATGGTCGTCTTGAATAGCCAAACCCCACCCTAGACCCCTACGGGTGCGGCAAACTACCTGCCAAATTCCCGAAGCGAAGCAACCTTGTAACATTTCAGAAAAAAATAAAATATTATATTTGGGAATTTTTATAATTAAATAATTAATATTATGGATATTTTAATATTGCGGTATAATTAAATACCGATAAACTGGAAAATATTTGGAAAATTATAGGAATTTTTGAAATGAGGGTGTTTTATGTGATTTAGGAAAATTATGAATTTTTATAATTTATTATATACAATTTTAATGCTAATCGCGATTAAATATCAATAATCATGCATTAAGCTTGTTTTGTGCATGTGATATGCACCATGTCATATTTCACTTTTACATTTTCCTACCATGGTCTTTTCTTCATCTTCTTGCATGGCTTTGTTTTTCTTTGAGAAGAAAAGATAAAGAGAAGAAAAGTAAAGAGAAAAGGAAAAGAAAATGAAAAGGAATAAACTATTGAGTATGGGCATGAGAGAGAGAGGGTGAAGGGTCAATTTAGACCATGGCTTATTGTTTCCCTCTTCATATCTTCATCATTCTTCTTCCTCTCATTTCCCTTGGCTGCCCTCCACCTCTTCCCTCTTCAAACACATCACTTCATCATCAAAAACAACTCAAAACATCATCTCCACTTTATTAAAAACATCCACAAACTCCCTACAAGCACTTTGGACCAAGAAAGAATGGATTTTGCACACTTGGGGCAACTCAAGAATTTTCTTAAGTTGCCAAATGAGGTACTTTCTTCACCATTAGTATAGAATTTCATTCACATTAGTGTACATGCATGTTTAGAAGTGTTTTAGTTTGGTCTAGTGAACTTAGAAAATCCCAAGTTAGGGTTTTGAGGAATTCTTGATTGAGATAGTGTAATTGAGGTTAGTAGAGGTCACAAACCCCCTTAGTGATAGTATTTTGGACCTAAAACCAGAGACAAACCCCAATTCACGAACTTTGAAATCCGCCGATAATGAATTTTCTGGAAATTGTGGTGATGTATTGGAATATGCTAACACCCGGGGACCCTAGGATTTATTTTGCAAACACAGTGAGACCAGCAGGCCACCTAGAAGATAACCTGGAGACTCAAGCCCCTACCCATTCCTCAAGGCCTCAATTTTAATCTTCCTGGCCACAAATTGCAGCCAAGCTAGGGCAGAATGCCTCCGTGTTTGGTCCAGGGCTTTATTTCAGTAAACTAGACCCTACCTATATGCAAAATTGGCTAATTTGACCTAAGGTAAAATCTGGGACCATTTTCATGAGTTGCTGCCTTGTTTTTCGGGATGTTTATGAATTAATGTTATGATGTTTGTGTTTTTATCGGTCGATTCATGTTTATACGTCAATCGTCGAGAGTTGTTGGTTTTCATGCATGCATAGATCATAGGTTTTAAGCTATGTGTGATACGCGCGCCGATTTGGTTTTCGTGCGCAATTTCTATTTACGATGTCATGTGATATATATGTAGGTACCCCCTCACGTGGACTTCAGACGATGAAGAAGAGGATGGCGACATCGACTTCGGCAAGCAAGATCAAAGTGAGTAGATATATATCTACGGGGGAAGTCGGGTGGATGGCGTATATCACCCCCGCAGTTCGTGGTATAGAACGCGAATGCGTTATGTTATATATAAATATATACTTATATGGTATTATAAGATGTGTATATTTAGTTAAAATTGCTTTAGAAGACTTTGGATGATAGTGTCGTTAGTTAATTTACTAGTCGTGAACCCTAGAAAAAGGTTTACATACACGCGCGCGCACACACACACGCATACATTTTATTACTTGTGCGTATATGGGGATATGTATATATATATATAGACATAGGTATGGGACTATGTATATATATATGTATATATATATATATATATATATATATATATATATATATAGACACGTATACATATACATGGATGATGAGGATAATATATGATACTTGAAGATGAGTCGATGAGATTAGGCATGATGCCACGAGATCGGTGATGTAATATGGTTCGTATTATGAGATATGACATGGGATTATAGCGGGTCTTTAGGCAATGTGTTTTCATACACACGCATATATATATGTAGATGGTATCAGTATGTACTAGACTTAGATCAGTACCACTATTTCAGGATATGATGATAAGGATAACAGATGAACAATGAGACAATGTGATATTTGACCTGTTAGTGTATATGCCCTAGGGGCCAATATTGTATCATACTAGGTTGTATATTACTTAATGGAAGCTTGGGATATTCACAGTTATACAACAGTCTTGCTAAACATGGTAGTATGCTGCTTGGTTTTTTGTTTACTTTAATATGTGCATATGTTTCTTGTAACATATCACTTATATATATTAGTAGAGCCCTTAGAATCTTTGCTTGATTACCAGCGTTGTGATGGCAGTCACACTAGTGGGGGCTGGGTAGTCTATAAGAAACATCCTATACTTGTCCCTAGTCGTGGGATTATCGAGACAAGGCATCGATACTCCGTAGTAGACTAGTGTGTACGCTTCTCATCCCAGTTAGGGAGATGGTCTGTCCCACAGCCATCAGTACGTCGTACTGGAATAGTATACTGGTGCTCGTTGGGTTACAGGTACACCGGACAGGACTCGCAGGAGAACTAACTGGATGGTATTATACCTAACGTCAGATAGCAGTTCTCAGGTGACATGTGTGCAGGTAGTCTGTTGATTTAAGGTCGTCATTTGTATCATGTGAGTTCCCACTGTGCTTTGATTACTACCCTACCATGGCTCAAAGGAGTCGTGCAGACAGGTTTTAGTTGGGTACAGTCCCGAGCCACATGGAGACAGTGAGCGAGTGTTAGGGATTCGTCTCTCCCGGTATAGGGGGTTGATATCGTACAGTGATCGGTTGGTCATTATCATAAGTCCCTGGACAGGGCTGATTGAGAATTACTGGTGGACTGATCAGTAGATTTTCGCATGGTTTTTTAGCCATACCAGCATGACTTGTACGGTTATTAGGGGTCTGGCATTTACCACCTCCCTAGACGATACATGCGATACTCTTATACGAACAGACCGGACTGCGCGGATAATGTCACGGACATGCTCAGTAGGAGTTCGGATGGTTTCCTCATCGGCCTTCTTATCGACATCTACCTGGGGACCGTTACGTACAGCTAGTGCCGCTTGCGGTCTGTGGTTAAACCCACTACCAGCGTAGTGTCGATTCTTTAGAGTCCCACACAGAGAGTTTTCCTGCTCCAGGCGAAACGATATAGAGGTCGTATGGTTTTACGATAAGGGTTCGGACGCTTACGCGTTTAAACGCACGTACGACGTTCGGACAGTTTTTACTAGCCGGCTTTGGTTTAAGCCAGATTCTAGTATCGGGTTATTGGATTTATACAGTCTAAAGTTTTTCCATGTTTTCACGGATAGGAGGGGCGTTCTCGTAATTTTCCGGGAAGCTTCTAGAAGAGTGGTGACTTGGGGGTTAAGGTGGCATGAGTATTTATTGTTTTAATAACTCATTTGTGTGATTCATCCTTAGAGTTAATGCTTCATTTATTGAACTAATGGCTCATGAGATGAATCACTCATATGAATAAATGAAGCATGGTTGTTAAATGATTTATTTTATTTATTTGATAAAAGATAATGCTTCATATATTCAAATGAGTTCATTATTTCTTCTAATTTCTCATGATCAACTTCTCTCTCCTCAAGCTCTCTCATTCTTGAAACCCTAACCCTAACCTCTCATGTGTTGAGATCAAGGGTTAGCTAGACTAATACATCCATAACCTCACTCTATATCACCTAGGTCACTTTAATTAGCAACTAAAGAAACCTAGTTATCTCAAGTTAGAGATCAAATTTGGAGTAGGAGCTCTCGGGTGGATCGTCTTTAACTCGAGGAGGCCGTTGAGGTGCCGATGTTCCAAGGAGCCTACGAGGAGTGGAGGACAGTAATGAAGACCCGAAGGACAAGTAACGTGAGGTATAACTTCGAATCCGAGTAGTTAAACCTCTCGTAGTTAGTTAGTAACGGTTTAGATACGATTCATGCACTCAAGTCCGTGTTACGAAGCTTTGATAATCGTTTTTCATATATTCCACCTCCCCGCAAGCTCGTGGGGTGCGTGACATGGACTTGCAGTGGTATCAGAGCCAACTAAACCATTACTAGCTTGTTAGCAACTAATTAGAACTTCGATCGTCGGAAAAACGAGAAAACGAAACCCCGGAAACCCCAAGTTTCTGTTAATTTTAAAAGTGTCGAAAAAAATATTTGATATGCCTTAAAATTCACAGCAGGGAAATATAAGAATTCTGGGAAAATAGGAGATTGCAACTCGGTTAGATGGTCGCGAATCCGCGGCAAGATAGTGCATTTGGCCGCGGATCCGCCGCCGAGTCAACTCGGATTTGCTCTGTAATTCATGATTTTTGGTGTTTTGTTTTCCAGTATATTCTGTTTCTGCCCAGGTTAATTCTGTGCTGATTTGCTTTTGGGGTAGAGACGGATAAAGGTACTCGATCGATATTCTAAGTTATTTGCTAATTGGGTTTTTATCTGTAATGTTTAATGTGTTCGTAAACCTCCCCTAACTGCTAGTATATCGGTTGGCAGGGGGTTGCACATTTCTGTAATGTTTACTGTTTGTGTATATGGACTTGATTGGAATGTTGTGATGATTATCCAGGGTTTGAGATGTGTTTTATATTCATTCATTCGATGTAAATGTAATATGATGTAATATTCTTTTGCGGGGCACATCCAGGTTGCGGTTGTAGCCACCGTTGTATTATTTCACTTTTACTGTTTTTGCTCCTAGGATAGACCCAAGGCGGGGTGCACAAACTACCGGGTACTTTGAAGTGTTTAGTGGCCTACTCACGTTGTTGTGGGAGACCGCTTCACTTTCGGCACTTGGTGGGTAGTTTGCCGTACCCGTAGGGGTCTGGGGTGGGGTAATGGCTATTCATCACAACTGTGTAATCCGTCTTTTGTTGCAGGCTCAAAACAAATGCGGATTGCTAGTATATCCAATAAAGTTCATCTGTGATCTGGAATGCCTATTATTGCGTCTGACGAATGCACAATATCTATATATGATAGCTATTAAACGTCACTTATGTTTTACACCCGCGCTAGCCCAGCCCCCGCTCTGTCGTTAGTTAAGTAACATAACGGGTGATGACGGGACCCCATGGCGAATGCGGATGGCATAAGAGGACATGATATTTTCGTTTTTTTTGCAATGATAGGATAATGATGGGACGCATTATTATAATGCAAAGAAAATAAACCAAAGTTTAATCGTTGGAACAAATTTAAAAGAAACCACTCGGTTATTTTAAAAGAGCAGATTTTTTTTAAATTGCGGAGCTTTAACCACTCCTTTTAAAAAGCTATCAGGTTCCTTCGATTATATCAAGTTCACTACGTTCACGGTTTCGCCAAAACCAGTCGTAGCCATCCGTCATTTCATTTGGGTATTCAGTAGTATTCAAGCTATGTATTTTGACCTAACGCCAAGGCATAGTGTTTGGTAGCTGCTGGGTATTCATTTGTCGCATAGATAGATGAGTTAGTTTGGGACAGTCGTATTATCATTTTGGCCAAACGTCAAGGATATATACAGATGGGTTCAAATTAACAAGGACGATGATGGGTAGAACTTGACATGTGACTCATGACATTTTGACCTAACGCCAAGGTCATAAGTGCATGAGGCAAAAATTTATATCGGGAATTTCTAAAGAAACTGAAATTTGCAAAGAGATGCATACCATTTGGAGTTTGATGAATGTTAGTAGGATTCCTTCAACATTATCATACGATGATATTTGGATCCCGATCCTACTGTGAGTATATGCTACTTATCAGGAGATTCGTCACTTGACGATCAATGCTATAAACCAAGTAGGTGTCGAGAAAGGTGTCAGTGGGGCTACGCCCCCAGAGAAAAGAGGTTATTTAATTAAGGAACTTCGCGAAAGCGTTGGAAAACCTCCCTCGAAGTATCGACACTGGCCTGGCTGAACGGTTAAGCAAGTATTGTACGGTGAGAATAGTCCTGGCTAATTCTTCTTTTATGGTTTGAGGAAGGATTCGAGAAACAGTGGGAGACATCCAGATTAGATAAACTAAAAACCAATCTAAACTTGCAAGAGCATCATGCTAAAGTGTTTTCTTCTCTTTCTCTCATTGCAGCGACCTTGTGACCACACATAGGTCATATCTAGATAACAATTTGACTGATTTTGACTTTTATGACTGGCAAAGGTCTGTCCAGATGTCTATTGCCTATGACAAGCTGGACCACCCTATTACTACTCAAGATCCCGCCGTCCCAGGTCCAGTTTCCACCGTCACGGATATGAATATCCGTCAAATAAGAGAAAAGGATAAAGCGAAAGCCAAGTGCCTCGTGTTAGCTTCAGTTGATGGTAGATACGAGAAGCAGCACGAGAAGATAGACTCAGTTTCCATCTTTCTCCATAACAAAAATTTATATGGAGAGCAAACTCGTATCGCAAGATATGAGACCTCGAACGAATTATTTCAAGCGAAGTTGGCTATCGGGTCATCTGTAAGGGGCAACGTTCTTACAATGACTAGCTATATTGATGAGCTCAAGGACCTGGAAACCACATTGGGAAACGGGTTAGATACTGACTTGATTCTACAGTCTCTGCCATCTACCCTGAAGGAAACCAGGGAAGTAGAAGGAAAGAGAAGGGCAAAAGTTTCGGGACTGAATGTAGTAAAAGAGGGACGTTCCTATTGTTATGGGATTGGGCATTGGCAGAAAGATTGCAGGGCTTTGGAAGCCAGTAGCCAAGATACGAAGCATGTTGTGGCTTCGGCCTCAAGTGTGTTTGTAATTGAGAACTGTTTATCAATTAACTCTACTTCCTGGGTACTAGATACCGGAGCAGGATCTCATATCTGTAATTCATTACATGCTTTGAGAAACCGTAGAGTTATAAAGGTAGGTAATTTCTCTCTCAGAGTTGCAAACGGAATGACAGTGAACGCTGAATCCGTAGGAGAATATCGCCTAGGTTTGACAAGTGGGCATATATTGATTTTACGTAACTGTTTGTATATACCTAATATGACTTGATATATCATATCAGTGTCCTCACTTTCAAGATAGGGATATGATTTTACATTCGTAAGCGATGTAGTTAACATCCACCTAAATAAAGTTATGATTGGGTCAGGTACATTAGATAACGGTATATACGTATTAAGTCAAGCTCAGGTTTTCAATGTCTAGAACACACTTAAAAGAAAGTCTCCGAAATTAAATCAGGCGTTCTTATGGCATTGTAGACTAGGTCACATCAATGAGAGAAGGTTGACTAAGTTACATAGAGAAGGATATTTGAATCCGTTCGAATATCAATCTTATGCTACTTGTGAATCTTGTCTCATAGGAAAGATGACAAAAACTTCGTTTACTGGACACGAAATAAGAGCAAGCGAGCTCTTAGGACTCGTACATAGTGACGTGTGCGGTCCAATGTCTACACATGCGCGAGGAGGTTATTCCTACTTCATTACTTTTATGGATGATTTCTCTAGGTATGGATATGTCTTCTTAATGAAACATAAATCCGAGGCCTTTGAGAAATTCCAAGAATACAAGAATGAGGTGGAAAACCAAATAGGCAAAAGTATCAAAACACTAAGATCTGATCGAGGTGGTGCATACTTAAGTGCCGAGTTCCTGGGTTACCTAAAAGAGAATGGAATTCTCTCTCAGCTTTCTCCTCCATACACACCACAACACAACGGTGTATCAGAAAGGAGGAATCGAACCCTATTGGATATGGTTCGTTCCATGAAGAGTAAGGCTGAGTTACCGCGATCTTTCTGGGGTTATGCACTAGAATCAGCAGCGTATCTTTTGAACATAGTTCCTACCAAGACTGTGCCTACCACACCATATCAGATGTGGAGTGGGAAGAAACCCTATCTTCACTATCTGAAGATTTGAGGATGTCCAGCTTTTGTTAAAAAGCAGCATGCGGACAAGCTCGAGGCACGATCAGTACAGTGTAAGTTTGTGGGATATCCAAAGAAATCCACGGGGTATCTATTCTATTACGCAGAGGAACAAAAGGTTTTTGTTTCTCGTAATGCCCATTTTCTAGAACATCAGTTTTTAGAAAAGGAAATAAGTGGGAGCAAAATTGAACTGGAAGAAATTCCAGAACCACAAACTGTTACTGAAAGTATGGTAGAATCAGAGGTTTCAGAAGAAAGGGACATCCCGACGCCACTCCGCAGGTGTAGTAGCCAATCTCATCCGCTCGAGAGATACTACGGTTTTCTCATAGACGGGGATAGAGAGGATTGCACTATTGACTTTGATGAGCCTACTAGCTTCCAACAAGCCATTCAGAGCGGTGACTCGGTAAAATGGCTGGATGCAATGCAGACCGAAATGGAGTCCATGTACACTAACAAAGTATGGACTTTGGACATTGCTCCAGATGGGGTAAAACCCATAGGATGCAAATAGATCTTCGGAAAGAAGATTGGTGTAGATGGACAGGTTGAAACCTATAAGGCTAGACTTGTTGCAAAGGGTTTCCGTTAAAGACCTGGTTTGGACTATGATGAAACCTTTTCTCCAGTAGCTATACTCAAATCCATTCGGGTCCTTTTTGCTATTGCTTCCTTCCACGATTATGAGATCTGGCAGATGGACGTAAAGGCGGCCTTTCTAAATGGAAATTTGGAAGAGAGCGTCTATATGAATCAGCCAGAGGGATTCATTCAGAGTGGAAGCAGCGGTAAAGTATGCAACTTGCTTAAGTCCATTTATGGACTAAAGCAGGCATCTCGGAGTTGGAACATCTGTTTTGATGATGCTGTCAAAGAATTTGACTTCATCAAAAATCCAGATGAACCATGCATATACAGAAAGATTGTAGAGAGAGCTGTAGTATTCCTCGTATTATACGTGGATGACATTCTCCTAATAGAAAATGATATTCCTATGTTACAGTCAGTCAAAAGATTCTTGTCATAGAAATTCTCCATGAAGGACCTGGGTGATGCCACCTACATTCTGGGGATCCAAATCTATCGTGATAGATCAAAAAGGATGCTGGGACTTTCGCAGTCCAGGTACATACACACCATATTGAAAAGATTCAGTATGGAAGATTCTAACAGCGGTAACCTACCGGCTTGTCACGGAATCACCCTCTCCAAAGAGATGTCTCCCAAGATTGATTTGGAAAGGGATCGCATGTCAATTATACCCTACGCTTCAGCAGTAGGCTCTATAATGTATGCGATGTTATGTACCAGACCAGATGTAGCATACGCATCGAGCGTAGTAAGCCGGTATCAAGCAAACCCAGGAGAGAAGCACTGGATAGCAGTAAAGAACATTCTCAAGTACCTGAGGAGGACTAAAGAGATGTTCTTGATGTATGACGGAAAAGACCTCCAGATCGAGGCCTTTGCCGACTCCGGCTTCCAGAGTGACAAGGATGACTCCAAATCCAAGTCGGGTTATGTCATTACCCTCAATGGAAGGGCGGCTGTTGGAAGAGCTCCAAGCAGGAGACCGTTGCTGACTCAACAATGGAAGCGGAGTACATAACTGCTTGCGATGCCGCAAAAGAAGCTGTCTGGATAAAGAAGTTCCTCACAGAACTTCAGGTGGTTCCTAGCAGTGTTGATCCATGTAAGTCCATGCTACCTCTCCCGGTACTTACGGGCATGCGGAATTTGATAAAAAAAACGATTTTTATGGAGGTGGTAACATGGACTTATAACCCGGATCTTGGTTAAACATCTAACTAACAACCTAACTACGAGTTGCTAACTACTTGGTTAGGGGGTTATACCTTGCTTGTCTTGAACTCCTTCGTCTTCAAACTCCAATGGAGGTCCGGATCGGCTTCTTCCCGTCGTCTCCTTACGCCGAAGATAGATCCACCTGAAAGCTCCAACCATTGGCTCCTTCTTCGTTCTTTGAAGAAACTAGTTCACTTGGTTTGCTAAACCTTATGAAATAGAATGAGTAGAGAAGAGTTTGTATGGGATTTTATCTATGGTTCTTGATTCTCAACTCATGAGATATATGAACCATAGAGTCAAGAGAGGGAGCAAGAGGAAGAGGGTGAGAGCAAGAGGAAGAGAGCTCAAAAACAAAAGAGAGAGAATGGTCAAGTGAGAATGAGCCTTTCTTTTGTCTTTCACCCTCTCATAATCCAAAGCCATCATAACTCATTATACCAAATCAAGTGTTATGTGATGGTTGAAGCAACCATAACCATATCATTTCGTGCACTCATTTTGCACAAATGAGCAAGCAAGCAAAAGTCTTTGCTATAAAATGATGGCTATGGTTATCATGATGGTCAACTAGTCAAGCCTAGTCAACCGGTCAACAAAGTCAACAAGTCAACAAAAGTCAACAAGTCAACAAAGTCAACAAAAGTCAACAAGTGAACAAAGTCAACAAAAGTCAACAACCATGTCACCATAATACTTAATTAATATAATAGTTAATCACATATCATATTCTCATTAGGGTTGGGCAAAAAGTCAATAGTCAACGGTCAACTGTCAACAACCCTAATGAGAATCCGCTTCCTCTGTCTCCCCGTCAACTGTGCATACACACCCGCATCCGCGTTCCGAGGAACACGAATGCATACTGGATAAATCCAATCCCAAAAGGTACACTAGGATCTGGCTTAAACCAAAGCCCGCTAGTGTAAACTGTCCGGACACTGTACGTGCACAAGTGCACGGATGTGACCGAACCCTGTCGCAAAACCATGCGACCTCTACTCTTTTGCCTAAAGGCGAAAAGCTTTCTGTGTGGGACTCTAAAGACTCGACACTACGCTGGCAGTGGGTTTAACCACAGACCGCAAGCAGCACTAGCTGTGCTTAACGGTCCCTAGGTAATGCCGACAAGAAGACTGACGAGGCGAAACCCATCTGAACTCCTACTGAGCCTGAATGTGACATTCTCCGTACAGTCCGGTCTGTTCGTCTGATACATCGCATGGCGGGCCTAGGGGGCGGTAAACGTCAGTCCCCCAATAGCGGTACAAGTCGTGTCGGAGTGAAGCCCAAAACACCCTGAGATAACACTGGAAGCCTACCAGTATATCTCGTTTGCCCTGGCCAGGGACTACTCATGTAATGGCTCTCCTAGACAGCACAATGTCAACCCCCAATACCGGGAGAGACGAATCCTGTCTAACCGTCACTGCCTCCAAGTGCTTCGGGACTGCACCCAACTACTACCTGTTTGCACGGCTCCTTTGAGCCGTGGTAGGGTAGTAATCAAAGTACAGTGGGAACACACTCGAGGCGAAGTGACAGTGTCAAGTCAGCGGACTAAGCTGTACTCATGTCACCTGGGAACTGATAACTGACGATAGGCATAATACCAACTAGTCAGTTCCCGACGAGTCCTGTCTAGTGTACCCGTAACCTAACGAGCACCCGCATACTATCCCAAGTACGACGTACTGACGGCTGTGGGACAGACCGTCTCCCACACTGGGATGAGAAGCGCATGCGCTGGTCTACTCCGGAGTATCGATGCCCTGTCTCGATAGTCCTGCGACCAGGGACCTGCATAAGGATGTGCTTATAGATTACCCAGCCCCACTAGTGTGACTGCCATCACATCGCTGGTAATCAAGCAAAGATCCTAAGGGCTCCACTAATGTGTATAGGTGATATACTAAAATAAACACATGTACACATTGAAGTAGAAACAAACCAAGTAGCTTACTACTATTTTGAGCAAGATTATATATACAAGGTGAATATCCCAAGCATCCATTAAGTAATATACAAACTAGTATGATACAGTAATGGCCTCTAGGGCATATACACTAACAATCTCCCACTTGCACTAAGGCCATGTACTGGCGTATCAAAGACCTATCATCTCGATCAGCCGCTCGAACTGAGTCTGGGGCAGGGCCTTGGTGAATGGATCTGTAGTGTTATCTTCTGAAGCGACTCTCCGAACCTCGATCTCCTGGCGATCCACGATCTCCCTGATCAGGTGATACCGCCTCAAGATGTGCCTGGATCTCTGATGGGACCTGGGTTCCTTCGCTAAAGCTATAGCCCCGTTGTTGTCGCAATACAGAGGTATTGGATCAACAATGGACGGAACCACCTGAAGTTCTTTCAAGAACTTCCTCATCCAGACAGCTTCTTTTGCGGCATCAGATGCAGCGATGTATTCCGCATCCATCGTCGAGTCCGCAACGGTTTCTTGTTTGGAACTCTTCCAACACACCGCCCCTCCATTGAGGGTAAAGACAAAACCCGACATAGACTTGGAATCATCCTTGTCACTCTGGAAGCTGGAGTCAGCAAAGGCCTCGATCTGGAGGTCTTTTCCGCCATACACCAAGAACATTTCCTTAGTCCTTCTCAGGTACTTGAGAATGTTTTTTACCGCTATCCAGTGTTTCTCCCCAGGGTTTGACTGATACCGGCTTACCACACTAAGTGCATAAGCTACATCCGGTCCGGTACACAACATCGCATACATTATAGAGCCTACCGCAGAAGCGTAGGGTATAATAGACATGTGATCCCTCTCCAAATCAGTCTTGGGAGACATCTCTTTAGAGAGGGTGATCCCGTGACAAGCCGGTAGGTTACCGCGCTTGGAATCTTCCATACTGAATCTTTTCAGTACGGTGTCGATGTACCTGGACTGAGAAAGTCCCAATATCCTTTTGGATCTATCACGATGGATCCGGATCCCCAGGATGTATGAGGCATCACCCAGGTCTTTCATGGAGAACCTGTGCGACAAGAACCCCTTGACAGATTGTAGCATAGGAATGTCATTTCCTATTAAGAGAATGTCATCCACGTATAAAACGAGAAATACTACAGTTCTCGCTACAAATCTACTATAGATGCATGGTTCATCTGGATTTTTGATAAAGCCAAATTCCTTGACCGTCTCATCAAAACAGATGTTCCAACTCCGCGATGCCTGCTTTAGTCCGTAGATGGACTTAAGAAACTTGCACACCTTTCCGCTGCTCCCACTCTGAATGAAACCCTCTGGTTGGTCCATATAGACACACTCCTCTAAATTTCCATTTAGAAAAGCGGTCTTTACGTCCATTTGCCAGATCTCATAATCGTGGAAGGCAGCAATGGCAAGAAGGATCCGAATGGATTTCAGCATGGCTACTGGAGAAAAGGTTTCGTCATAGTCCAAGCCAGGTCTTTGACGAAAACCCTTTGCTACCAGCCTAGCTTTATAGGTCTCAACCTGTCCATCTACACCAATCTTCCTTTTGAAGATCCACTTGCATCCTACGGGTTTTACCCCGTCTGGAGCAATGTCCAACGTCCATACCTCGTTGGTGTACATGGACTCCATTTCGGTCCGCATTGCATCCAGCCATTTCACCGAGTCAACGCTCTGAACGGCCTGCTGGAAGCTAGTAGGCTCATCATAATCTATGATGCAATCCTCTCTATCCCCGTCTATGAGAAAACCGTAGTATCTCTCGGGCGGATGAGTCTGCCTACTACTCCTGCGGAGCGGCGTAGGAATGTCCTGTTCGCCCGAACCCTCTGGTTCCACTAAACTTTCAGTAATAGTCCGTGGTTCTGGAATTTCTTCCAGTTCTACTGCGCTCCCACTTATTTCCTTTTCCAAGAACTGGTGTTCTAGAAAGTGGGCATTACGAGAAACAAGGACTTTTTGTTTCTCTGTGTAGTAGAAAAGATACCCCCTGGTGTTCTTTAGGTATCCCACAAACTTGCACAGTACTGAGCGTGCCTCGAGTTTGTCCGCATGCTGCTTTTTGACAAAAGCTGGACATCCCCAAATCTTCAGATATTGGAGATAGGGTTTCTTCCCACTCCATAACTCATATGGTGTGGTAGGCACAGTCTTAGTGGGAACTCGGTTCAAAAGGTATGCGGCTGATTCTAGCGCATATCCCCAGAATAATCACGGTAACTCAGCGTTACTCATCATGGACCATACCATATCCAATAAGGTTCGGTTCCGTCTCTCCGATACACCGTTATGTTGCGGAGTGTATGGAGGAGTAAGCTGAGAGAGAATTCCGTTCTCTTTTAAATAGTCCAGGAACTCGGCACTTAAGTATTCTCCACCTCGATCCAATCTTAGAATCTTGATACTTTTGCCGGTCTGTTTTTCTACTTCATTCTTATATTCCTGGAACTTTCCAAAGGCTTCGGAATTATGTTTCATTAAGAAGACATGTCCGAACCTTGAAAAATCATCCGTAAAAGTGATGAAGTAAGAATAACCGCTTCTCACATGTGTAGACATTGGACCGCACACGTCGCTGTGTACGAGTCCCAAGAGCTCGCTCGCTCTTACTCCGTGTCCAGTAAACAGTGTCTTTGTCATCTTTCCTTTGAGACAGGATTGACAAGTGGCATATGATTGATATTCGAACGGATTCAAATATCCTTCTGTATGTAACTTAGTCAACCTTCTCTCATTGATGTGACCCAGTCTACAATGCCATAAGAAAGTCTGATTTATTTCCGGAGACTTTCTTTTGTGTGTATTCTGGACGTTGAAAATCTGTGGTTAGTTTAATACGTATATACCATTACTCAATGTACCTGACCCAATCAAAACTTGATTAAGGTGAATGTTTACAGCATTACTTACAAACGCAAATTCATAACCTTCTTTAGAAACTAAAGATACAGAAATGATATTACAAGTTGCGTTGGGTACAAAAAAGCAATTACGCAAAACCAAAACATGTCCATCTGACATTCCCAGGTGATAGTCCCCCACGGCTTTAGCATCCATGCTAGCTCCGTTCGCAACTCTGAGGGTTATGTCACCTGCCTTCAAAACCCTACGGTTTCTCAACGCCTGCAAAGAATTACAGATATGAGATCCTGATCCGGTATCCAATACCCAGGAAGTAGAGTTTATTGAAAGACAGTTTTCAATAACATACACACCTGAAGTTGAAGCTGCAACCTGCTTCAATTCCTGTGTTCTGGCTTTCCAAGCCCTGCAATCATTCTTCCAGTGACCTTTCTTATGACAATAGAAGCATTCTTCCTTATCCAAAAGCTTCCCCGCTTTCTTTGTTGCTTTAGCTTTTCCCTTCGTATCCACTTTACTAACACCGCCCCTTGGTTTGGCGGGGGCTTTCTTCTTCTTTCCCTTAGCTTTCGCCTTGGACCTAGAAGAAGATGATCCTCCTATAAACAAAGTGGATGTTTCCCTACTTTTCTGTAGGGTGCCCTCTGCGCTCCTCAGCATATTGAGGAGCTTTGAAAGTTCAACTTCTTTTTCTTGCAAGTTGAAGTTCAGTATAAACTGGGCGTAAGTGGAAGGAAGGGACTGGAGAACTATGTCCGTATAAAGCTCACTCTCCAATGTGGTCCCTAGGTCCGCGAGCTCCTCAATGTAGCCGATCATCTTTAGCACGTGCTCGGCTACTGATGATCCGACGGCCATCTTTGCCGAAAATAACTTTTTCGACGCTTCGTATCTTGCGATACGAGATTGCTCTCCATACAGTTCTTTTGTATGGAGAAATATGGATTCAAGGTCCATATTCTCATGCCTCCTCTGATGTTCGTTGTCCATCGAGGCAAGTACGAGGCACTTGGCCTTTGCGCTATCAATCTCCCAAGTCTTGCGGATTTCCTTATCCGCGACGCTGGAAGTGGGACCAGGGACAGGGGGAGCTTTGGTGGTAAGAAGATACCCCAGCTTGTCGTAAGTGATTGCCATCTTGACATTCCTGAGCCAATCTTTGTAGTTTGGCCCTGTCAGTATGTTTTTATCTAGAAGTAACTTAAGTCCAGTCATGTCGATTGGTCGCTGCAATTAGGAGAGAGAAGAAGAAACACTCAGCATGATGCTCTTGCAAGTTTAGAGTGGTTTTTAGTTTCTCTAAACAGGATGGCTCCCACTGTTTCTCGAATCCCTCCTCAAACCATAAAGGAAGAATTAGTCGGGATCAATCCCACCGCACAATACTTGCTTAATCGTTCAGCCAGGCCAGTGTCGGTACTTCGAGGGAGGTTTTCCAACGCTTTCGCGAAGTTCCTTAATTAAATAACCTCTTTTCCCTGGGGGCGTAGCCCCGCTAACACCTTTCTAAACACCTACTTGGTTTATAGCATTGATCGTTAAGTGAGAAATTTCCCGAGGAGTAGCATATACTCACAGAAGGATCGGGATCCAAATATCATCGCGTGACGAAACTGAAGGAATCCTACCAGAATCATCACACTCCAAAAGGTATGCAAATCTAGCAAGTTTCAGTACTTATGAAACTCCCGATGTGGATTTTTGCCCCATGCTCTTATAACCTTGGCGTGAGGTCAAAATGTCATAAGTCACATGTCAAGTTCATCCCATCGTTATCCAGGTTAATTTGAACCCACCCGTACATACCCTTGACGTAGGCCAAAATGGCAGTACGACTGTCTCAAACCAATGCATTCTATCTATGCAACAGATAAATATCCGGCAGCTACCAATCACTATGCCTTGGCGTGAGGTCAAAATACATAGCTTGAATACTACCGAATATTTAACTGAAATGATGGAGGGCTACGGATGGTTTTGGCAAAACCGTGAACGTAGTGAACTTGATTTCGTCGATGGAACGAGATAGCTTTTAAAAGGAGTGGCTCAAGCTCCGCATTTAAAAGTTGGTTTTGAAAAGAACCGAGTGGTTTTTCGAAAGTGTTCCAACGACTTTAACTTGGTTTATTATCTTGCATTAGTTCTTTTAATGCGTGATATTCTTGCATTAGTTCTTCTTATGCGTCCCATCATTTAATCCTACCATTGCAGAAAACAACCAAAATATGACGTACGCTTATGCCATTCGCATTCGCCACTGGGCCCCGTCATTACCCGTTAGGTTACTTAACTAACGACAGAGCGGGGGCTGGGCTAGCGCGTCTGTAAAACATAAGCAACGCCTAAATAATAACATATATAGATATACTGCAATGATAAACTAGGAATCTGTAATACATTGGATCACAGATGAATACATTGGATATACTAGGAATCTGTAATTCGCACGAGCCTGTAACGAAAAACAGATTACACGGTCGCGGTGAATAGCCAATACCCCACCCAAGACCCCTACGGGTGCGGCAAACTACCCGCCAAGTACCCGAAGCGAAGCAACCTCCCTCATCTCCATGAGTAGGCCACTCGGCACTTCGGCATACCCGGTAGTTTGTGCACCCCCTCCATGGGTCTATCTTAGGAGCAAAAACAGTAAAAAGAAATTATACAATGACGGCTACAACCCCGACCCGGTTGTACGGCCATACAAATAATTATTACATCAATTTAAAAATTTACATGAATTGAAAGAAAAGAAAACTCTTGTCTCATAACCCCCGGCTATTCACCCGCGACAATCCAACATATTCATATACACATTCCAGCAACATTACAGATCACAGATTTGTATAACATCCACTAATCGACATATAGCGATTAGTAGACGTTCAATACAAATATCATATTACAGAAAAACCCGTTAGCTTAAGTCTTTTAGAAGTTCGATCAAAAATACGGATTTTCGGGACCCAAAAAATAAAATTTTCGTTCTGGAAAATCTGGGCAGAAAACACATATACCAAATATCCCAAAATACCCCTATGAGAATACTGTAGCAAAGAAAGAACAGAGAGGAGCCAAGTCGGCCGCGAAACTGCGGCAATAGCAAGCTATTGCCGCGTTTCCGCAGCTTTTTGATGGGATCACTGGACCAAATTTCTATAGTATTCATAGAAAACCCTGAGTCGATTTTAGGTGTGAAAATAATCAACTTTTGAACAGTATAAAAATCGACAGAAACTTCGAATTTTGGGGTTCGTTTTCGGGACTTTTTCTTTGATCAATCTTCTAATTACTTGCTAACATGTTAGATAGAATTTAACTAGGCTCTGATACCACTGTAAGTCCATGCTACCTCTCCCGGTACTTACGGGCAAGCGGAATTTGATAAAAAACGATTTTTATGGAGGTGGTAACATAGACTTATAACCCGGATCTTGGTTAAACATCTAACTAACAACCTAACTACGAGTTGCTAACTACTCGGTTAGGGGGTTATACCTTGCTTGTCTTGAACTCCTTCGTCTTCAAACTCCAATGGAGGTCCGGATCGGCTTCTTCCCGTCGTCTCCTTATGCCGAAGATAGATCCACCTGAAAGCTCCAACCTTTGGCTCCTTCTTCGTTCTTTGAAGAAACTAGTTTACTTGGTTTGCTAAACCTTGGGAACTAGAATGAGTAGAGAAGAGTTTATATGGGATTTTATCTATGGTTCTTGATTCTCAACTCATGAGATATATGAACCATAGAGTCAAGAGAGGGAGCAAGAGGAAGAGGGTGAGAGCAAGAGGAAGAGAGCTCAAAAATAAAAGAGAGAGAATGGTCAAGTGAGAATGAGCCTTTCTTTTGTCTTTCACCCTCTCATAATCCAAAGCCATCATAACTCATTATACCAAATCAAGTGTTATGTGATGGTTGAAGCAACCATAACCATATCATTTCATGCACTCATTTTGCACAAATGAGCAAGCAAGAAAAATTCTTTGCCATGAAATGATGGCTATGCTTATCATGATGGTCAACTAGTCAAGCCTAGTCAACCGGTCAACAAAGTCAACAAGTCAACAAAAGTCAACAAGTCAACAAAGTCCACAAAAGTCAACAAGTCAACAAAGTCAACAAAAGTCAACAACCATGTCACCATAATACTTAATTAATATAATAGTTAATCACATATCATATTCTCATTAGGGTTGGGCAAAAAGTCAATAGTCAACGGTCAACTGTCAACAACCCTAATGAGAATCCGCTGCCTCTGTCTCCCCGTCAACTGTGCATACACACCCACATCCGCGTTCCGAGGAACACGAATGCATACTAGATAAATCCAATCCCAAAAGGTACACTAGGATCTGGCTTAAACCAAAGCCCGCTAGTGTAAACTGTCCGGACACTTTACGTGCACAAGTGCACGGATGTGACCGAACCCTGTCGCAAAACCATGCGACCTCTACTCTTTTGCCTAAAGACGAAAAGCTTTCTGTGTGGGACTCTAAAGACTTGACCCTACGCTGGCAGTGGGTTTAACCACAGACCGCAAGCGGCACTAGCTGTGCATAACGGTCCCCAGGTAATGTCGACAAGAAGACTGACGAGGCGAAACCCATCTGAACTCCTACTGAGCCTGAATGTGACATTCTCCGTACAGTCCGGTCTGTTCATCTGATACATCGCATGGCGGGCCTAGGGGGCGGTAAACGTCAGTCCCCCAATAGCGGTACAAGTCGTGTCGGAGTGAAGCCCAAAACACCCTGAGATAACACTGGAAGCCTACCAGTATATCTCGTTTGCCCTGGCCAGGGACTACTCGTGTAATGGCTCTCCTAGACACAGCGCGATGTCAACCCCCAATACCGGGAGAGACGAATCCTGTCTAACCGTCACTGCCTTCAAGTGCTTCGGGACTGCACCCAACTACTACCTGTTTGCATGGCTCCTTTGAGCCGTGGTAGGGTAGTAATCAAAGTACAGTGGGAACACACTCGAGGCGAAGTGACAGTGTCAAGTCAGCGGACTAAGCTGTACTCATGTCACCTGGGAACTGATAACTGATGATAGGCATAATACCAACTAGTCAGTTCCCGACGAGTCCTGTCCAGTGTACCCGTAACCTAACGAGCACCCGCATACTATCTCAAGTACGACGTACTGACGGCTGTGGGACAGACCGTCTCCCACACTGGGATGAGAAGCGCATGCGCTGGTCTACTCCGTAGTATCAATGCCCTGTCTCGATAGTCCTGCGACCAGGGACCTGCATAAGGATGTGCTTATAGATTACCTAGCCCCACTAGTGTGACTTCCATCACATCGCTGGTAATCAAGCAAAGATCCTAAGGGCTCCACTAATGTGTATAGGTGATATACTAAAATAAACACATGTACACATTGAAGTAGAAACAAACCAAGTAGCATACTACTATTTTGAGCAAGATTGTATATACAAGGTGAATATCCCAAGCATCCATTAAGTAATATACAAACTAGTATAATACAGTAATGGCCTCTAAGGCATATACACTAACAATCCAATACCTCTATATTGTGACAACAACGGCGCTATAGGTTTAGCGAAGGAACCCAGGTCCCATCAGATGTCCGGACACATCTTAAGGCGGTATCACCTGATCAGGGAGATTGTACATCGCAGGGAGATCGAGGTGAAAAGAGTAGAGACGGAGAATAACATTACTGATCCATTCACAAAGGCCATTCCTCAGACGCAGTTCGAGAGGCTATTCGAGATGATAGGTCTACGATATGCCAGCTCATGGCCCTAGTGCAAGTGGGAGATTGTTAGTGTATATGCCCTAGGGTCCATTATTGTATCATACTAGGTTGTATATTACTTAATGGAAGCTTGGGATATTCACAGTTATACAACAGTCTTACTAAACATGGTTGTATGGTACTTTGTTTTTTGTCTACTTTAATATGTGCATATGTTTCTTGTAACATATCACTTATATATATTAGTAGAGCCCTTAGGATCTTTGCCTGATTACCAGCGTTGTGAAGGCAGTCACACTAGCGGGGGCTAGGTAGTCTATAAGTAACATCCTATACTTGTCCCTAGTGGTATGATTATCGAGACAGGGCATCGATACTCTGGAGTAGAATAGTGTGTACGCTTCTCATCCCAGTTAGGGAGATGGTCTGTCCCACAGCCATCAGTACGTCGTACTGGAGATAGTATACAGGCGCTCGTTGGGTTACGGGTACACCGGACAGGGCTCGCAGGAGAACTGACTGGATGGTATTATATCTAACGTCAGATAGCAGTTCTCAGGTGACATGTGTGCAGGTAGTCTATTGACTTAAGGTCGTCATTTGTCTCATGTGAGTTCCCACTGTGCTTTGATTACTACCCTACCATGGCTCAAAGGAGTCGTGCAAACAGGTTTTAGTTGGGTACAGTCCCGAGCCACATGGAGGCAGTGAGCGACTGCTAGGAATTCGTCTCTCCCTGTATAGGGGGTTGTTATCGTACAGTGATCGGTTGGTCATTACCATAAGTCCCTGGCCAGGGCTGATTGAGAATTACTGATGGACTGATCAGTAGATTTTCGCATGGTTTTTGAGCCATACCGGCACGACTTGTACGGTTATTAGGGGTCTGGTGTTTACCACCTCTCTAGACCATACATGCGATACTCTTAGACGAACAGACCGGACTGCGCGGATAATGTCACGGACAGGCTCAGTAGGAGTTCGGATGGTTTCCTCATCGGCCTTCTTATCGACATCTACCTGGGGACCGTTACGTACAGCTAGCGCCGCTTGCGGTCTGTGGTTAAACCCACTACCAGCGTAGTGTCGAGTCTTTAGAGTCCCACACAAAGAGTTTTCCTGCTCCAGGCGAAACAATATAGAGGTCGTATGGTTTTACGACAAGGGTTCAGACGCATACGCGTTTAAACGCACGTACGACGTTCGGACAGTTTTTACTAGCCGGCTATGGTTTAAGCCGGATTCTAGTATCGGGTTATTGGATATATACAGTCTAAAGTCTTTCCATGTTTTCACGGATAGGAGAGGCGTTCTCGTAATTTTCTGGGAAGCTTCTAGAAGAGTGGTGACTTGGGGGTTAAGGTGGCATGAGTATTTATTGTTTTAATGACTCAATTGTGTGATTCATCCTTAGAGTTTGTGCCTCATTTATTGAACTAATGACTTATGAGATGAATCACTCATATGAAAAAATGAAGCATGGTTGTTAAATGATTTATTTTATTTATTTGATAAAAGATAATGCTTCATATATTCAAATGAGTTCATTATTTCTTCTAATTTCTCAAGATCAACTTCTCTCTCCTCAAGCTCTCACATTCTTGAAACCCTAACCCTAACCTCTCATATGTTGAGATCAAGGGTTAGCTAGACTAATACATCCATAACCTCACTCTATATCACCTAGGTCACTTTAATTAGCAACTAAAGAAACCTAGTTATCTCAAGTTAGAGATCAAGCTTGGAGTAGGAGCTCTCGGGTCGATCATCTTTGACTCGAGGAGGCCGTTGAGGTGCCGATGTTCCAAGAAGCCTATGAGGAGTGGAGGACAGCGATGAAGACCCGAAGGACAAGTAACATGAGGTATAACTTCGAATCCGAGTAGTTAAACCTCTCGTAGTTAGTTAGTAACGGTTTAGATACGATTCAAGCGCTCAAGTCCGTGTTACGAAGCTTTGATAATCATTTTTCATATATTCCGCCTCCCCGCAAGCTCGTGGGGTGCGTGACATGGACTTACATGACCCGTACCCAGATTTGGGATGTCGTACGATTGATTTGCCGTACGAGCTATTATGATGATAGATCCGCACTCTTGACTCGAGGATGTCATATGATATATTGTATCGTACGTGATACTATTGAGACGGGATCACCGACTATTATATATATATATATATATATATATATATCGACTCAGATTTAGGTGGTTTCCTTACCTTTTCGATTAGTCTATTAGTTTAGTCCTTTAGTTTACTGATAGATGTTAGACTAGACTCGAGTCATACCTATTTCAAAACTAACGAATCATGGGTATTTTAAAGACAAGATAAGGGATTCTACGGATATTTCAAAGGACATACCTTTTTCTTAAAAACACCGTAGCCATATTTTCTAAACACCACGATTCGTATTATTTCAAATGTCAAACTTTATGACTCATATATAAATGTATATTCTTATATGATGCGTTAGTATTCATGTTCTGCATATTATTGCTGTTTGAATCGCATTGCATGCTTATATTGTGTTTTCATTAGTTATTATTAAAATCATGCTGTCAGGACACCGGCACCATTATCGATGATGTGTATGCTCCACGTACACCTACTTCCCGGCTCACACACATCATCATCGGTAATTGCCATGTCACGTACATATTAGAAAATACTACTTCATTAGTATAAAATGTTAGCTGATAGTTTCGACATGGTACTAGTGAGCTTGCTTTTATATGATAGCTTAGACATTGCATTTATTACTGTGATTTTCATGTTTATTTATATATTCATTCGCTATGTCATTTTGGGCTAGTCCGGATTGCCGGAGCCTAGTATTCATTATTTACTTACATCGTGATTTATGATTTCGGATTTCCATGAGATTTCTGGATTTAGAGAAACCACAAAGATTTTATAAACTGATTATCATTTTTAAAGATAAAATTGCGGTTTTCTCATGATATGATTTGAGATATGTCCACCATGAGTTTTCTCGGCTCTTGAACGATATGATACACCCGATTCGAGGAGGAGGAGGAACCGTCTGTGGGTGCATGGTGGACCTGGTGTGGTACCCCAGGGCGAGAAGGTTGCAGATGATGGCGTTGAGCCTGTGACAGGGGAGCTCTACTGACCAGTGATTTTATTGTGACTCGATGGATATCCGGAGGATACCGATCGGAGTACAGGCCAGTCTGCAAAGCCGGAGCCTTAGGTTTTGAGTTGATGATATAGGCCAGTCTGGATAGCCGGAGCCCTAGATATTGAGATTCGAGATTGCAGGCCAGTCCGGATTGTCGGAGCCTGAGATATTGAGATATTGGGATTTATGTTTTGTGTCGATGCTAGGCACTGATTTCATGTTAATTTCGTTGATGATACCTCGATTTATTAATATATAGAAATATCACTAAATAAAAAAACAGTTGTCACATTCATGATGCATTCTGTTTTCATTATATGTCATTCATACCTCATATTTATGATACGTTGCTACCTGAGGCACTGACACGAGCACTTGGTATTACACTTATGTATAGATGTTTACCCTTGCCACCTTATCATGCTTCAGGCTTTATCATATTGAGGATATATATTTGATCGTATTGACCTAGGATTAAGTCATACATACGATTTCCGCTCGGTGTTGTTTTCTACTCACGAATTGGCAATTCACCCCCGTTGTGCCACAGTTTCTTGCAGGTTTTGCCGTACAGGTTTCATTGCGGCTTTGCTGGCGCACTGCTTTCATTCCGGGTGATTGACTTGGTAGGTGGGTTCATATGCATCGCGACCACCATTGTACTTTATTTTTCAGTTGTATGTAGTAAACTTCATCAACCGGATTTGTATATTTATTTCAGACTTAGAAAACCAGTTGTGTATTATTTTGACCTTAGAGTCGCGCGTTGTATTATTATGGTTTTCTTGATGATTTTAAGTTTCCTTTTGAGTTTTGATCCTCGCCCTTGGCGTTGTATATTATATTGCTTGCGTGGTTGTGACCGTCAATTGACGAAGAGCTAGCTCCCGCCTGCGGATGCCTTTATTCATATTACGCATGTTGTACCCTTTTGGGGCCAGTATTTACAAAGGAAACTCTGCCAAAATTTTCAGAAAAGACTTGAGGTTTTAAAAATGCATATTTCGGCTTATGTTGTTAAATTACTTGCTTTAAAACTAAACTTTTCCTTCTTTCTTCTTTAAAATGGTTTAGATTTCTGGGATTTTTGGCTTACTTGAATTAGATGGGGTCCTATAGACTTCATATGATTCAAGTTCCAGTCACGTGCCATTTCGGGTCGTGACAAAGTTGGTATTAGAGCGCTAGGTTAACCTTGGTTCGAGTCTATATTTGACTATGCGGAGCCTAGGGCGTTTGTATACATAAGGAATCTAGGCTTGACCTTACGGAACTTAGACTTAGTCGAGGGGGTATTAGACCCGAACTTTCGTCGTGTAGGTTGACCTTGGTTGATGGAGTAGGCGACTTAAGGAGAGTGATGTACCGCGTGTATGTTCCGCGGCATACTTACGATACGCTACTCTGCTTAAGAAGCCTTAGGATGTACATTTCCTTGCACAGTATTATATTCATTCCTATGATCTATCCTTATCAATATTGGTTTATGGTTTTGTTGCCACGATTATACGGGCAGAGAGAGCTACGGCTAGAGTTGCGTTAGCACGAGCTCGTCACGGATGAGGATTGACCAGGGCATGATTCCTGGGATACACGATTGCATAGATGTATCGTCCTATTGTGTTTTCGCTCCATGAGCGTATGATGGATCGCTTTTAAAAGATTTCTCGGACGTGCAGATCAGCACCAGAGGATTGGGCCACAGCTAGAGGCCAACCGGAATGTTATGACCGTCGATGCACCAATTATTTTTGATGATTGAGGCACTGTTTAGCGTGCGGACGAATGAGCCAGTTGTTGCTGCGAATGACAAGATATCGCCCCAGATGTTTAGACCTATTGTTAGTTATATGTATTCCCTAGAGGCCATTACTCTACATACGATGTATATTGTAATGGATGCTTGGACATATATAGGGAGGACTTTCTTGCTCGACATGATAGTATGCTATCTGGTTGTACTTTATCTTAACATGTACTCTGATTGTCTCTATGTTACATGTTGATAAAGCCCTTAGGATACGTACTCGACTACTGGGACTATGATGAGATCATACTAGTGGGGCCACAGTAGTCGACGAGTACATCCTATAACTGTTCCTAGTCGAGGGCGTATCGAGACAGGGCATTGATGCACCAGAGTAGACTAGCGTATACGCATCTTGACCCATATGATGGGCGATGGATGATCCCATATCCATCGGGGTTTGACATCAAGGATGGTGTACGGGTGCTCAGTGGAGACTGGGTACACTGGACGGACTCGCCGAGAACTCCCAGATGGTATTATACCTCACGTCAGATGGCAGTTCTCCGGTGACACTGGTACAGAGTAGTCTGTTGACCCGAGATCGTCATAGAGTCTTGTGTGATTCCTACTGTGCTTTGATTTCCATCATACCACGTCCAAGAGGGCGTGCAAAAAGGTGGTTTTTGGGTACAGTCCCGAATCACATAGAGGCAATGAGCGATAGGAAGGGATTCGTCTCTCCCGGTATAGGGAGTTGATGTTGTGCTGTGTCCGATTGGCTATAACTGGAAATCCCTGGCCAGGGTTGCTGAGATTTACTGGTAAGTGTTATCAGTAGTTTCTCGAACTGTTATAGACCTTATATCGACATGACTTATCAAGCTATTGGGGTCTGACGTTTACGCAAGATATGCGACATATCAAACGACGAGACCGGACTGTACGGGAGTGTTACTGATTGGATTCACAGGAGAATGTACAGGCTTGCTTGTTGATCTTCTGAGCGCTCAATACCTGGGTGGCTGTTACGTTTAGCTGACCGCTTGCAGCTTGTGGGTGTTTGATTTGATCATCACCTACTGCCGGCGTATTGACGATTTTTTAGAGTCCTACACAGAGGTTTCTTTACTCAGGCAAAACGGAGTAGGAGCACATATGTGATATGTGCGGGACCGAGGATAATGCGGTATTTGATACCGTATTGGATTCCTGCGATATGAGATATCGGCCGGGTATATGTGATATAGCCGGGTCATTGTATTAGTCGGTTATTTGTGAAATAGCCAGATTATCGGATCAAGTGTTGATTCGATAATTTAATGTATAATAATATATATGATATATTAAATTACATTAACTAATATTAGCTCACTAAAAGATTATTTTTCTCACTCGGGTAATACAATGATATATATGCGATATATGTTAATTGTATTGTTTTATTTTGTTACGATAAATATTATATATGTGATATATAATATTGTAACATGATATGATAACGAATGAAACATGTTTTGTAGAGATTAAACAAGATTAGGATTTGATTTGGGTTAAAACTTTCTAGAAGTTTCTAGAAGGTTTTGTTTTTGTTTTTGCAAAGATATTTTCAAGTGACTCAGTCTTAACCTAACCCAAACCCCAGCCATGGTTAATTCTCTACAAAGGTTTAGTCAACCATGGTTGCATTGGTCATCATATTTATCTTTTCATTATTCATCACAAAAGGTTTTATGTTGATTGTTCATCTTCTTCCTTCTTTCTTTCATAGAAAAAGCTTTCTAGCTTTTTGAAGGTGATGAAAAATGAGTGAGTAAATGAAAATAAAAGAGAGAAAAAATCCTACTTCATCATCCTCATTTGCCCTTGCCATTTAGATGAGGGTGTTCACATCATTTTATAAGTGTTAGCTTGTGTTAATGAAACTTCAAGGTAGATCTTCTTTGTTATCGATGATCGGAAGCAAGTTTGCATCTTTCTCTTCACGGAGCCTCTCGAGAATCCGGAACATGATGATCGCAGCGAAGGGACTTCAACACGGAGCTTAAGAAGTGAAGGACCGGATCTACAAAAGTTGTAATCCCTCTCACTTAGTGTTAAAGTGTTTAACATGTTAGTTTTCGCATAAACTCTTGTTTAAAGATCCGACTTTGGGTTGTTCGGCACGGCTAAAATTTTAATTGGGCATGGTTGATGCCTCGTAGAACCTTGTGAGCATGCCTAGCAACCCTACAGTGGTATCAGAGACAAGCTAGAGGTTTAGGCGAAGTCTAGACGAAGTTTAAAGTCCGATCGAAACCCGAAACCCTAATTTGAACCCTTCTCTGGAAATTTTCTAAAATTGTGATTTTTTCTGAACTAAAAATGCTCAAAAAAATCAGCAGGGCGATACAAGAGTTACTGTGAAACACGTGCTTGTAATACGACTAAAGCGCCGCGGAACTGTGGATGTACCATGGCATTGGCGGCGGTTCCGCGGCCAAAAAGTAGCTTCATGAAACACTGTTTCCACAGTAATAACCGTTGGTGTTTCCTGATTCTTCTGGGTATTTTTAATTTCACTCAAGTGTTGAGTCAAACCAAGGGTTGTATTGGGGACTCGTTGATTCGATTGGATAATGTAACTTTATTTAGTTTGTCAGGGTAATCTTTAGAATGTGTTAAAAAGTTCGAACGGATATCAATAACTCACTTCTTCCCCTGCCGGAAAATTTCCAAGCGTTGGATTTTTTCGTAGTTTAGGAACGTTCTAAGTCGTGCAAGTAACGCGGTTGACCCTCTAGAAGACAACAAACCTTAATTCGATTATGTGACCGTCTTGAACTGCCTCTAAACCTTAGGGTTTGCGGCAGTACGGCGTGCCACATGTGTGGCGTTGGCTTGACCCTTCTACGGCTGGACCATTGGTACTGAAGCATTTGATGGATGTTTTAAAACTAAGTTCAAGTGTTGAGAACTATTTGGGAAAACTTGGGTGTTTGATTATTCGATCGGAAAGTTTAACATTGTCTATTTATCTGGAATGTGATACAATATTTGGAATCCACATATAGTTATGAGATAACTAATTTGAATGTTATAAATCTAGCAGTTAAGTCTCAGATGATCGGTTGCCACGGAATTTTGATGCGATCAAAAGTCCGTCGCAATCACGCAGCGTACGCGGATACTCTCCTGGTAAACTTAATAGACAGCGACGCCCCATAGCCCCGACCAAGTGACTGTAGGAGAACCCCGTCGCCAAAAGCATCCGTTCGGGTGCTCGCGGCAGCGGTGTTCCGCCTTAGTGGACTTCGTCAGCGGCATCCGGGGGTACGACCGTCTACTAAAGTTTGCGACAAGCATTCGATCAGGATGTCGGGAATCTTGTTGAATTGCCCGACTTGATATTGAAAAGAGTTTTCGATATGAGACTAAAATGCGGGGTTTATAATTGTTAGGCATGAGATGTCTAAGGAATTCATTTGGTTAGGTATGCGATGCCTAAACAGGTTGCGGATTCCAACTGTTGTAGTTTTACACTTTCTTTTCTGTGACCGTAAGCGTAGTATGTGGTGTATCGCCGGCTTCATTGCTATACATCAACGACAATCGGGATACGCATACTTGCTTACGTTGATGATATGAGATATTTTGTGTTGCTGTGATATGTTATATTGGATCGTCGCGTTTTGAATAGCCGAGGGTTTTATATGAGATGAGAGTTTTTCTTTTTCATTCATGTAAAATTCATTTGTATATAATATTCTTTTATTGGGGCACTTTCAGGCGGAGGATGATGTCACCATTGTATATTATTTACTTTTCCGCATTAGGTAGACCCAAGGCGGGGAGCACAAGTAACCGGGTTCTAGGGTCCAGTGGGAGACCATCTCGAGGAGTCGAGACCGGGTCTCCTTGTTAGTTGTATGTATGGCCTAGAGGCCAGTATTGTACAGATGATGTATATTATATTGGATGCTTGGACATATATAGAGATGACTTTCTTGCTCGACATGATAGTATGCTATCTGGTTGCTCTTTATCTTAACATGTACACTAGTCTCTTTATACTGTCTTATCGTTACATGTTGGTAAAGCCCTTAGGATGTGTACTTGACTACCTGGACTATGATGCAGATCATACTAGTGGGGACATGGTAGTCCATAAGTACATCCTTCAAGGTCCCTAGTCATGGGTGTATCGATACGGGGAATCGATATACCAGTGTAGACTAGCGTATACGCTTCTCGACCCATGTGATGGGCGATGGATGATCCCATATCCATTGGTGTTTGACATCAGAGATGGTATACGGGTGCTCAGTGGAGACTGGGTATACTGGACGGACTCGCCGAGAACTCCCAGATGGTATTATACCTCACGTCAGATGGCAGTTCTCAGGTGACACTAGTGCAGGTTAGTCTGTAGACCCGAGATCGTCATTGAGTCTTGTGTGATTCCCACTGTGCTTTGATCTCCACCTTACCACGTCCATGAGGGCATGCAAAACGGTGGTCTTTGGGTACAGTCCCGAGTCACATGGAGGCAATGAGCGATAGGAGGGGATTCGTCTCTCCCGGTATTGGGGGTTGATGTTGCGCTGTGCACGATTGGCCGTAACAGGGAAGTCCCTGGCCAGGGCTGATCAGAGATTTGCTGGTAAGTGTTACCAGTAGTTTCTCGACCCGTTATGAGCCTCACATCGGCACGACTTATCGGTTATTGGGGTCTGACGTTTACCACCCCTAGACTTGATATGCGACGTATCAGACGAACAAACCGGACTGTACGGTAAGTGTTACTGGTTGGATTCACATGAGTGTGAGCGGGCTAGCTCGTCGATCTTCTGATCGCTCAATACCCGGATGGCCGTTACGTTTAGCAGACCGCTTGCGGCTTGTGGGTGCTTGATATGATCATCATCTGCTACCGGCGTATTGACGAGTCTTTAGAGTCCTACACAGAGGTTTCCTGGCTCAAGCGAAACGAAATAGGAGCGCATATGAGATATGTGCGGGACTGAGAATAATGCGCGTATGTGATACCGCATTTCATTCTCGCGATAAATGTTTCGATTGGTTATATTCGATATGACCTAGTTATCGAATCATTGATTCGATAAATCGATACATTGAATACTAGTCGGTTATGTGCGACATGACCGGATCATTGAATCAAATGTTGATTTAATGATTTAATGTATAATTATATATTTGATATATTACTTTGCATTAACTAGTATTGGTTCACTTTTATATGGATTTTCTCACTTGATGTGCAAGTTGTATATGTGATATACTTTTGTGTACATATTAGTATCATGTTTGATGATGCTTGATTATTTAGTTAAGTATATAGAATTAAACCATGGTTAATTTGATAATTAGGATTTTGCATATTCATTTATTTATTTATTTGTTCATTTATTTATTTGGAAAAGATTGAGATAAGAATGGTGGAGAAGTTTGTCTTTAGTTGAAGCTTCATGAAGCTTTGACTTCTTAACCATTCTTGTCTTCATGCTTAACCCTAACCTATCCAACTAACCATGGTCTATTCTCTACACTCAACTATGGTTTGCTTATGATAAGTATTGAATTATTTTCATTTTAATTCAACACTTATCATATTCTTTCTCATTCTTGACCTTCTTCTTCAAGAAAGAAACAATGATGCCATCAACGGAAACTTGAGATCCGAAGTGAGAAATCCAATTCTAAAGTGAACCCACCTCCTATTTCTTCACCCTCTACCTCTTGCCAAGTTGTTTTGGGTGTTTTCTTCACAAGTTTCACCACTTGGTGAAGTTGGAGCTTGAACTTGTGCAACCTCGACGTAGATCATCTTCGCACGAAGCCGACGACCTATTCCGCTCGTTTTCCCGATGAAGCCGACGAATGAGTCTAGGATTCGAAAAGGACAGCGAGAGGATGACTACGTGGAGCTAAGGAAGTGGATATCCGGATCTACAAAGGTTGTAGCATCTAAATTTTAGTTAAAGTGTTAACTAGCTTATTGTTTCGCCTAGAAATCTAGCCGACGATCCGTATTAGGGTTTCTCGGCACCCATAAAATTTTAAATTGGCATGATCGATGCCTTGTGAGACCTCTATAGTGTGCCTAGGAACCCTACAGTGGTATTAGAGCTACTAGGCATTGGATGTCGACCTATTGGGGGTTCTCACTGTGTGACAGTGTGGCGAAGCATAGGCTCTTACCCCCAGGGTGTCCCGAGACCGGAAGGTGTTCCGGCGGGTTGTAGTCCTCGTGAGGGGGCATGCGTAAAAAGTAGCCGCAGAGGGACCTGTTGGTGCCACGGCGACCCCATTGGATGGGGTTGCTGCCTGCCCTACAGTGGTATCAGAGACTAGCTAGAGCCTTAGGCGAAGTCTAGACGGAGTTTGAAGTCCGAACGAACCCGAAAACCTAACTTTAAGATGCTCTCTGGACTTTTTCTAAATTCTGGGATTTTTCCAGATTAAAAATATGCAGAAAAACCATCAGGAAAATATAAGAGTTTGTGTGAAATTCGACAGCCTAATTCCTCTAAGTCGCCGCGGATCCGCGACATGAGCCTAGCTCATGCGGCGGTTCCGCGGCTTTACGGACTCAATATATAAAGAATTTTACACAGTAATTCTTAGTTTCCAGTGGTGATTTTCCTGGGTATTTTTAATAATTATTCAAGAGTTGAATTTTCTGGGGTTGCTTTGGGGATTCGGTGTTTCGATCGGGGTATCAAATTTCGTCTTAGTGTTTTTCCGGATAACTATAGAATATGTTAAAAAGTTTGACCGGATATAAATACCCAACTTTTCCCCTGTCGGGAAATTTCCAAGTGTTAGATTTTTCCGTAGTTTAACGACGTTCTAAGTAGTGCAAGTAACGCGATGGACCCTCTAGAAGACAAAAAACCTTAACTCGATTATGTGACCGTCTTGAACTGCCTTTTGAACCTTCGGGTTTGGGGCAGTACGGCGTGCCACATGTGAGGTGTTGGCTTGACCCTTCTACGGCTGGACCGTTGGTACTGAGGCACGAACTGAATGTTGTTAGACTTATTTCATGTGTTGAGTTGTATCGGGAAAACTTGGGTATTCGACTGTTCGATCGGAAAGTTTAACATTTTCTGCTTATCTGGAATGTGATACAATAATTGGAATTCACAAACAGTTATGAGATAACTGAATGAATGTTATAAATCTAGCAATTTAGTCCCACATGATATTGAAAAGAGTTTTCGATAATGAGACTAAAATGCGGGATTTATATCTGTTAGGCATGTGATGTCTAAGTATTTCATTTGATTAGGCATGTGATGTCTAACGAGGTTGCGGATTCCAACTGTTGTAGTTTTACACTTTCTTTTCTGTGACCGTAAGTGTAATATGTGATATCGCCGGTTTCGTTGCTATATGTCAACGACAATTAGGATGCGCATATTTACTTACGTTGATGACATGTGATGTTATGTGTTGCTGGATATGTTATATTGGATTGTCGTGTTTGAATAGCCGGGGGTTTTTTATGTGAGATGAGTGTTTTTCATTTTCATTCGTGTAAAAACTTGTATGTAATATTCTTTTATTTGGGGCACTTCCAGGTAGCGGAAGTTGTCACCTTTTGTATATTATTTACTTTTCTGCACTAGGATAGACCCAAGGAGGGGAGCACAAGTAACCGGGTTCTGGGGTCCAGTGGGAGACCAACTCGAGGAGTCGAGTCCGGGTCTCCTAACCCTAGAATTGGCAGGGTTGCTTGCCGCTCTCGTAGGGGTCTAGGGGTGTGGGATTGGCTATTCATCACGACCGTGGAATCCGTGTTTTATACTGGCTCGTATTGAAAACACGGACGTCCTAGTATATCCAATATTTCATATGTTTATTCTGCTGCGATATCTGTGTTGTGATTCTGTGATGGATATAGTATATAGTATATATGATATATTATATAGACGTTACTTATGTTTTACACCCGCGCTAGCCCTGCCCTGCTCTGTCGTTAGTTACCTAACCTAACGGTGCATGAGGGGACATCGAGGCGAATGCGGATGGCATAAGTGTACGCCATATCTATCTGTGATGTTTAGGTATTTAAATGATGAGACTTCATTAATGTGATTAATGAAAGATAAGAAACCTAAGATGTTGTGGAATCGAATTTTAAATAAAACAGGTAGCTACAGTTCTTGCTTTGCACAGCGGTATATATGATATACCCTGCACCTTATTCGATTAGGAAAGGACCGAGATCCCTTCACCGGGAGTGACTCCTTTAGCAATAACTGGCAGATGCTACACACTCGGTTTGGTTATTGATTGCTTTTAAGAGTTTTTGCTCTGCACAGTGATATATATGATATATCCCGCACCTCATTCGACGAGGAAAGGACCGAGATCCCTTCACCGGGAGTGACTCCTTTAGCAAAACTAGAAAAGCCTCAAAATCACTCCATTTCAAAACTTCATTTGATTCTACAACGATATCAAGTTCATTACGCTCATGGTTTTTATAAAAAACCTGCGTAGCCCTCCGTCATTTCAGATAAGTACTAGTTAGTATTCGTGCTGCGGAAGTTTGGCCTCCGTCAAGGCGCAGTGTACGGTAGCTAACCAGTGCTTATCTGCTAGCATATGATGCGATTGGATTAGGGTATTCGTACGGCGTTGTTTGGCCTCCGTCAAGGGTCGTGCGGGTGGGTTTAATTCAATCAGGAAATGACGGGTTGAACTTGACTAGCGGACTATGGGTTGTTTGGCCTCCGTCAAGGTCATAGGACGCTAGGGCAAAACATTATCGGGAATTTCAAGTGTTGAAATTCGCAATGAGATTGCATACCTTCTATGAGATAGTTGGATCCCGATACCCGCTGCGAGTAAGAGTTACTCCTGGGAGTGTTTTACACATTGCAATTAGCTGATCAAGTAGGTATCTAGAAAGGTGTCAACGGGGTTACGCCTCTGGGAAAACGAGGTTTTCATTAATTAGGCTCATGCGAAAGCACGGGGGACCTCCCTCAAAGTACCGACACTGGCCTGGCTGAAAGATTGGCGAACTTATAGTGTGTAATTAATCCCGGCTAGTCTTTCCTTTTAGGGTTTGAAGGAAGATTTGATAAAAAGCAGTGGGAGCCATCCTGATTAGATAAGATAATAACCAATCTGATCTTGCGCGAGCATACGCTAAAGTGTTTTCTTCTCTCTCTCTCCAGGTAGCGACCATTTCATGTCCTAATGAAGATAATAATATGGATGTATTGACCGAACCCGCATGTTATACTGTGCTGGGGAACGTTGGTTCCGTTCTTTCTTATAAGAGTTATAGGAATGAACAGGAAATAGGGGAATACCAGGATTCCCATGCCACCTGAATGAAGAAAGTACATGATGATGCATTTTCTTCGGGTGTGTTCGTTACTGAGAACTGTTTCTCCATTTGCTCTACGTCCTGGGTATTGGATACCGGGTCAGGATCCCATATATGTAATCAGTTACATGGGCTTAGGAAAGGTAGAGAACTTGGAGAAGGTGATAAAGACATAAGAGTTGGAAATGGTGCAATTGTTGCAGCTAAGACTGTCGGGGAATATCACCTTGTATTACCAACTGGTAATACATTGGTTCAGAACGAATGCTATTACATGCCGAACCTGATATGCAACATTATATCGGTTTCTTTATTAAGTAAAGAGGGATATAATTTTGTATTACAGGACAATGTTATGAACATTTTCCGTAACCAAAAGTTGGTTGGATCAGGCACGTTGTGCAATGGCATTTATGTTCTAAACCAATCAACAGTTCTGAGCATAACAAACACACACAAGAGGAAGAGTTCTGAACTGAACGAATCCTTCTTGTGGCATTGTAGACTGGGTCATATCAATGCGACACGACTGGCTAAGTTGCATAAGGATGGATATTTAAATCCGTTTGAATTTTCATCTTATGACACTTGCCAGTCATGTCTCAAAGGCAAGATGACCAAAACTCCGTTTACGGGACACGGAGAAAGAGTTACCGAACTCTTGGGACTGATACATAGTGATGTATGCGGTCCCATGTCTACACATGCCAGGGATGGTTCTTCGTACTTCATTACATTCACTGACGATCTCTCTAGGTTCGGGTATGTGTTCCTGATGAAACACAAATCAGAAGGTTTTGAGAAATTTAAGGAATATAAACAAGAAGTTGAGAACCAAACCGGAAAAAGTATTAAAATCCTTCGATCTGATCGAGGAGGAGAATACTTAAGCAATGAATTCCTGGACTTCCTAAAAGAGAATGGGATTCTCTCTCAGCTGACTCCTCCATATACACCACAGCACAACGGTGTATCAGAACGGAGGAACCGCACCCTATTAGATATGGTGCGCTCTATGATGAGCACAGCTGAGTTACCTATTTCCTTCTGGGGATATGCACTGGAGACTGCTGCATACCTACTGAATATAGTTCCGACCAAATCAGTGCCTACCACTCCATATGAGATATGGAATGGCAAGAGACCATGTCTTAATTTTATTCAGATATGGGGTTGTCCGGCCTATGTTAAAACACAAAATCCGGACAAGCTCGAGGCAAGGTCTGTTCTATGTAAGTTTGTTGGATATCCCAAACATTCGCGAGGGTATATCTTCTACCACTTCGAGGAACAAAAAGTGTTTGTTTCTCGACATGCCACTTTCTTAGAAAAAAGTTTTCTTATGAAACAGATAAGTGGCATTGAGGTAGAACTGGAAGAGGTTCCAGCAATACAGACTACAACAGAAGATTTGGTTGAACCAGAAGATTCAGTAGCTCCCAATGAACCTCAGCCTCTCCGCCGATCTAGTAGGGTTCCTCGCCAACCTGAGAGATACTACGGTTTTCTCATGGATGGTGGAAGCGATGATTGCATCATGGAGGATGATGACCCAACTAGCTTCGAGCAGGCCATCACGAGAGGGGACTCAGTGAAATGGCTGGATGCTATGCGGTCCGAGATGGAATCCATGTACACCAACAAAGTATGGACTTTGGACGTTGCTCCTGAAGGGGTAAAACCCATTGGGAGCAAGTGGATCCTCAAGAAGAAACTTGGTGTAGATGGGAAAGTGGAGACTTTCAAAGCTAGACTTGTAGCAAAGGGTTTTCGTCAAAGACCAGGTGTGGACTATGACGAGACCTTTTCTCCAGTGGCTATGCTTAAATCCATCCGGATCATGCTTGCCATCGCTGCTTATCATGATTACGAAATCTGGCAAATGGATGTTAAGACCGCCTTTCTAAATGGTGATTTAGAAGAGTGCGTGTACATGACTCAGCTAGAGGGCTTCGTAGACAGTGGGAGCAGCGGCAAGGTGTGCAAGCTGCTTAAATCCATTTATGGATTAAAGCAAGCATCGCGGAGTTGGAACATCTGCTTTGACGTCGTTATCAAAGAGTTTGATTTCGTCAAAAATCCAGATGAACCTTGTATCTACAAGAAGGTGGCAGAGAGTAAGGTTGTCTTCCTCGTATTGTACGTGGACGACATACTCTTGATAGGAAATGATATTCCTATGCTGCAATCGGTCAAGCTCTTCTTATCACAAAGATTCTCAATGAAAGATCTTGGTGATGCCTCCTGCATATTGGGAATTAGGATCTATAGAGATAGATCCAAACGGATTTTGGGATTGTCCCAATCCAGGTACATTGACACCATACTAAAGAGGTTTAGTATGGAAGAGTCCAAGCATGGGAACTTACCCACGATCTCTGGAGTCACTCTCTCCAAAGAGATGTCTCCCAAGACTGATTTGGAGAGAGCTCGCATGCAAGGGATACCCTATGCTTCGGCAGTAGGCTCTATCATGTATGCGATACTATGTACCAGACCCGATGTAGCATACTCACTAAGTATAGTGAGCAGGTATCAAGCTGATCCTGGAGAGAGTCACTGGACAGCTGTGAAGAGCATTCTCAAGTACTTACGAAGGACTAGAGATATGTTCTTGGTATATGGTAACGGAGAGCTCCAAGTGGAGTCCTTTACCAATTCGAGCTTCCAGAGTGATAAGGACGACTCTAAGTCGCAGTCGGGCTTTGTCTTTACCCTTTACGGAGGGGCGGTTAGCTGGAAGAGTTCCAAGCAGGAAACCGTGGCAGACTCGACGATGGAGGCTGAATACATCGCTGCCAACGATGCTGCCAAAGAGGCTGTCTGGATCAAGAAGTTCATTACTGAACTTGGAGTGGTTCCATCCATTGAGCGTCCAATACCTTTGTATTGCGATAACAATGGAGCAGTAGCTTTGGCCAAGGAACCCAGGTCCCATCAGCGGTCCAGGCATATTCTGAGGCGGTATCACCTGATCCGGGAGATAGTTGATCGCCGGGAGATTGAGGTCAGGAGGGTTGACACGAAGAACAACACGGCGGATCCACTCACGAAGGCCATTCCCCAGATACAGTTTGAGAGACTCTTCGGGATGCTCGGTATGCGATACTACAGCAGCTGGCCTAGTGCAAGTGGGAGATTGTTAGTTGTATGTATGCCCTAGAGGCCAGTATTGTACAGATGATGTATATTATATTGGATGCTTGGACATATATAGAGATGACTTTCTTGCTTGACATGATAGTATGCTATCTGGTTGCTCTTTATCTTAACATGTACACTAGTCTCTTTATACTGTCTTATAGTTACATGTTGGTAAAGGCCTTAGGATGTGTACTTGACTACCTGGACTATGATGCAGATCATACTAGTGGGGACATGGTAGTCCATAAGTACATCCTTCAAGGTCCCTAGTCGTGGGTGTATCGAGACGGGGAATCGATATACTAGTGTAGACTAGCGTATGCGCTTCTCGACCCATGTGATGGGCGATGGATGATCCCATATCCATTGGTGTTTGACATCAGAGATGGTATACGGGTGCTCAGTGGAGACTGGGTACACTGGACGGACTCGCCGAGAACTCCCAGATGGTATTATACCTCATGTCAGATGGCAGTTCTCAGGTGACACTAGTGCAGGTTAGTCTGTAGACCCGAGATCGTCATAGAGTCTTGTGTGATTCCCACTGTGCTTTGATCTCCACCTTACCACGTCCATGAGGGCGTGCAAAACGGTGGTCTTTGGGTACAGTCCCGAGTCACATGGAGGCAATGAGCGATAGGAGGGGATTCGTCTCTCCCGGTATTGGCGGTTGATGTTGCGCTGTGCACGATTGGCCGTAACAGGGAAGTCTCTGACCAGGGCTGATCAGAGATTTGCTGGTAAGTGTTACCAGTAGTTTCTCGACCCGTTATGAGCCTCACATCGGCACGACTTATCGGTTATTGGGGTCTGACGTTTACCACCCCTAGACTTGATATGCGACGTATCAGACGAACAGACCGGACTGTACGGTAAGTGTTACTGGTTGGATTCGCAGGAGTGTGAGCGGGCTAGCTCGTCGATCTTCTGATCGCTCAATACCCGGATGGCCGTTACGTTTAGCAGACCGCTTGCGGCTTCTGGGTGCTTGATATGATCATCATCTGCTACCGGCGTATTGACGAGTCTTTAGAGTCCTACACAGAGGTTTCCTGGCTTAAGCGAAACGAAATAGGAGCGCATATGAGATATGTGCGGGACCGAGAATAATGCGCGTATGTGATACCGCATTTCATTCTCGCGATAAATGTTTCGATTGGTTATATTCGATATGACCTAGTTATCGAATCATTGATTCGATAAATCGATACATTGAATACTAGTCGGTTATGTGCGACATGACCGGATCATTGAATCAAATGTTGATTTAATGATTTAATGTATAATTATATATTTGATATATTACTTTGCATTAACTAGTATTGGTTCACTTTTATATGGATTTTCTCACTTGATGTGCAAGTTGTTTATGTGATATACTTTTGCGCACATATTAGTATCATGTTTGATGATGCTTGATTATTTAGTTAAGTATATAGAATTAAACCATGGTTAATTTGATAATTAGGGTTTTGCATATTCATTTATTTATTTATTTGTTCATTTATTTATTTGGAAAAGATTGAGATAAGAATGGTCGAGAAGTTTGTCTTTAGTTGAAGCTTCATGAAGCTTTGACTTCTTAACCATTCTTGTCTTCATGCTTAACCCTAACCTATCCAACTAACCATGGTCTATTCTCTACACTCAACTATGGTTTGCTTATGATAAGTATTGAATTATTTTCATTTTAATTCAACACTTATCATATTCTTTCTCCTTCTTGACCTTCTTCTTCAAGAAAGAAACTATAGTGCCATCAATGGCAACTTGAGATCCGAAGTGAGAAATCCAATTCTAAAGTGAACCCACCTCCTATTTCTTCACCCTCTACCTCTTGCCAAGTTCTTTTGGGTGTTTTCTTCACAAGTTTCACCACTTGGTGAAGTTGGAGCTTGAACTTGTGCAACCTCGACGTAGATCATCTTCGGCACAAAGCCGACGACCTATTCCGCTTGTTTTCCCGATGAAGCCGACGAATGAGTCTAGGATTCGAAAACGACAGCGAGAGGATGACTACGTGGAGCTAAGGAAGTGGATATCCGGATCTACAAAGGTTGTAGCATTTAACTTTTAGTTAAAGTGTTAACTAGCTTATTGTTTCGCCTAGAAATCTAGCCGACGATCCGTATTAGGGTTTCTCGGCACCCATAAAATTTTAAATTGGCATGATCGATGCCTTGTGAGACCTCTATAGTGTGCCTAGGAACCCTACACTCCTAACCCTAGAATTGGCAGTGTTGCTTGCCGCTCTCGTATGGGTCTAGGGATATGGGTTTGGCTATTCTTCGCGACCGTGAATCCGTGTATTATACAGGCTCGTACTAAAACAAGGACGTCCTAGTATATCCAATATTTCATATATGTTCTTCTGCTGCAATGTTCTGTGATGAGATCATATTACTGCCAGAGACGAATGTTTATATTAAATATATGAGATATATGTTATATTGCAGATTTCGTTTCAAATGTGATGCTTGTGAATCATAATAAAATGGGACTTCATTAATGAGATTAATGAAACTAAAAGAACCCTAAAGATGTTGTAGAAACTTGTTTAAAAACTGGTAGCTCTGGTTCTTGCTTTGCATAGCGGTGTTCCTTGTAGAACATCCAGCACCTTATTCGATAAGGAAAGAGCCGAGATCCCTTCACCGGGAGTGACCTCTTTAGTGAAACTTGCAGATGCTACAAACTCGGTTTGTCTTTTGATTGCTTCTATAGTTCTTGCTTTGCATAGTGATATTTGTGAAATATCCCGCACCTTATTCGATAAGGAAAGGGCCGACGATCCCTTCACCGGGAGTGACCCCTTTAGCAAAACTAGAAAAGACTCAAAAACACTCCATTTAAAATCGCTCGATTCTACAATGATATCAAGTTCATTACGCAAAGGGTTTTCTCAAAAAACCCATCGTAGTCCTCCGTCATTTTAGATAAGTACTTCATAGTATTCGTGCTGCGTTTGTTGACCTTGTCAAGGCGTAGTGTGCGGTAGCTATTTATGCTTATCTGCATAAGCATATGATGCGATTGGATTAGGGTAGTCGTGCGACTTTGTTGACCTTGTCAAGGGTCGTGCGGGTGGGTTTAATTCAATCAGGAAATGACGGGTTGAACTTGACTTGCGGTCTATGGTTTATTGACCTTGTCAAGGTCATAGATCGCTTGGGGCAAAATATTATCGGGAATTGCCTCCTGGAGTCTCTGCCATAGTCGGCTGGTAAACTGAGTGCCTCGATCTGACACGATACAAGTCGGTACGCCATGTAGCCACACGATCTCGTCAATGTAGAGCTGAGCATACTGAGCGAAGCTGAAAGTGGTCTTCACTGGCAGGAAGTGAGCCGCTTTCGTCAATCTATCCACGATCACCCAGATGGAGTTGTACCCTCGACTGGTCCTGGGTAGACCCACAACGAAGTCCATCGAAATATATTCCCATTTCCACTCTGGAATGGGTAACGGCTGTAGCTCTCCTGCGGGCCTCTGGTGCTCGGCCTTGACTTGCTGACAAGTCAGGCATCTCGATACGAACTCCGCAAAGTCCCTCTTCATTCCGTTCCACCAGTAGGTCTCTCTCATATCATGGTATATCTTGGTGGAACCGGGGTGGACACTATACACTGATCGGTGTGCCTCCTCAAGAATGTCGCGCTGCAAACCATCAGCATCTAGTACACACAGTCTGGATCCAAATCGTAAAATCCTCTGATTATCAATCATGAACTCGGAAAATCTGCCCTGTCCCAGCTGTGTCATGATCTCTGAGCAACGGTCATCTCTGCGTTGTGCCTCATATATACGGTCAAGCAACTGTGGGCGCGCACGAACATGCGCGAGCTGCCCTCCTGTCGGAGTGAACTCGAACTCGACTCGGCTGTCGCATAGAATCTGCCAATCCGCTGACGTCTGCCTCTGCACTGCGCGCAAATAGGATAGACTACCCCCGGGCCTCCTGCTCAAAGCATCCACTATAATATTCGCCTTGCCCGGGTGGTATAAGATCTCACAGTCATAGTCCTTTACCAACTCCATCCAATGACGCTGTCTGAGGTTCAGGTCTCGCTGCTGAAATATGTATTTTAAGCTCTTGTGGTCTGTGAATATTTGGCATGACTCGCCATATAGGTAATGTCGCCATATCTTCAGTGCAAAGACCACTGCAGCCATCTCCAAATCGTGAGTAGGGTAGTTCTGTTCGTGCTTCTTCAACTGCCGAGAAGCATAAGCGATCACCCGGCCTTGCTGCATCAATACGCATCCCAACCCCACTCGCGAAGCATCACAGTAGACCACAAATCCGCCTGATCCCGAAGGCAAAGATAATACCGGCGCCGTAGTCAAACACGTCCGCAGCTGCTGAAAACTGCGCTCGCACTCCTCCGTCCAAACGAAAGGAACTCCCTTCCGGGTCAAACTGGTCAAAGGTGCAGCTATACGGGAGAAGTCCTGAACAAAACGCCTGTAGTATCCTTCCAGGCCTAGAAAACTACGGATCTCAGTAACCGATGTAGGTCGGGGCCACTGCTGAACGGCCTCAATCTTCTTCGGGTGCACACAAATTCCGTCTCTCGTAATCACGTGACCCAAGAATCCAACGCTGTCCAGCCAGAATGCACACTTAGAGAACTTTGTGAATAGCTGGTGCTCCCTCAGAGTCTGTAACGTAATACACAGGTGCTGCTCGTGCTCCTCTCGGCTCCGGGAGTACACCAAAATATCGTCGATGAACACGATGATGAACAAGTCAAGATACGGCCTGAAGGTACGGTTCATCAAATCCATAAATGCTGCGGGGGCGTTGGTGAGTCCGAACGACATCACCAGAAACTCATAGTGGCCATAGCGTGTACGGAAGGCTGTCTTCGGTATATCCTCCTGTCGGACTCGCAGCTGGTGGTATCCTGATCGTAAGTCGATCCTCGAAAAATAACTTGCACCCTGGAGCTGGTCGAACAAATCATCAATGCGCGGCAACGGATATCTATTCCGAACGGTCACCTTGTTCAGCTGACGGTAGTCGATGCATAAGCGCAAACTTCCGTCCTTTTTCTTGACAAACAGGACCGGAGTACCCCACGGAGAAACACTGGGTCGAATAAGTCCCTTATCCAACAAATCTTGCAGCTGAACCTTCAACTCTCTAAGCTCCGCCGGGGCCATCCGATAAGGCAGTATAGAAATAGGCCCCGAGCCAGGAATCAAATCAATACAGAACTCGACATCGCGCTCAGGTGGCAATCCTGGCAGCTCGTCAGGGAAAACATCGGGGAACTCGCATGCAATCAGAACCTGGTCCAATGGAACATCTATAGCTCTGGTATCACATACACAGGCTAGAAATCCCCGACATCCCTTCCTCATCAGCTGACCAGCGCGAAGGGAAGAAATCAAAATGTGAGGGGCGGCACCACGGTCCCCCTGCACAACAAAAGCCGACTCGCCCGGAAAACAAAACCTAACTGTCTTCTCACGGCAGTCCACCGTCGCATAGCACGTGGCTAACCAATCCATGCCCAAAAGAATGTCGAAGTCCAACATCTCCAGAAGGATCAAGTCGACAGGCAACTCTCGCTCGCCAATACGAACGGTACAGGATTGGAACACGTGCCCAGCAACAAAAGACTCTCCCATAGGAGTGGTCACAACCAGCGGCTGGTTAAGCAAACCGGACTCTCTACTCAAACTCGGCACGAAGTGGGTGGAAACGTAGGAGTGCGTGGATCCGGGATCGAACAATACATGTGCATCAATAGAACATACTGACAGGGTACCTGGAAAGACGGCATTGGATGCCTGCGCATCCTGGGGTATCAATGCAAAAACTCGGGCCTGACCTCCTCCAATAGCGGGCTGACCTCGGCCTCGGCCTCCTCGTCCTCTCTGGGTCGGTGCGCCGCGCCCACGGCCTCTGGGTGCGCCTAACTGGCATGGAGCTTCGCCTGTAGCAGGTAGTAGGGCTCTCTGAGGAGGGGGCGGTGATGGAGGTAGAGTCACATGCGGAACTGTCGCCGTACCCTGTCGCCTTACTGGACAATCTCTAATACGATGGTGCAGACTCCCGCACCTGAAGCACCCTGGCGACGACTGTTGTCCCTGTGTATACGATCCATACAGCTGACCTCGTCCGAACCCTCTGCCGTCCCTATCTCTCGGAATGAATCTGGCATGCTGTCTCTGATCTGGTGTGCCGGTACGAATCCTCTTCGGCCCGGGAACGGCCGACGTCGCTGAAATACGTGTCTCCATCCGCAATGCTGTATCCATAGCTGCCGAGTAGGTATCGAAATGCTGAGCGCCAATGGCAAGATATAGCTGGGCATCCAGTCCCTGTATGAACCTCTTCACCCTTTTCGCATCGGTATCTACCAGGTATGGGGCATATCGGGACAACTGCGTAAACTGAACGTCATACTCAGACACCGTCATCCCAGGTGTCTTGACCAAGGCCTCAAAACTACGAGCTCTGGTGTCGCGAACGCTCTCCGGAAGGAAACGGGCAAGGAAAATTGCTGTGAACTCGGTCCAGGTCATGGGCGATAGACCTGTAGCTCGACCTCTCAGAACTGACTCCCACCATATCTGTGCGAGACCCTCTAGTCGAAAACTCACAAGCTCTACCCAGCGATCATCAGAACATCTCAGCGATCGGCAGATCCTGGCTAAGCTGTCAAGGAAAGTCTGCGGGTCCTCCGCTGCATCGGTACCCGTGAAAACTGGAGGTCTCAGCCTCATGAACTCCTGTAGTGAAACCGGGATGGTCACGGTGGAAGTAGTAGGAGCAGGTACCAAGGTAGTCTGGGATGTAGTAGGTGCGTCCTCCGGCCTCGGTGTACGACCGGCTGCAACTAGGGATCCTACCATCTGACGGAGCTCCTGCATACTCCCCATCATCTGACGCAACTCCTCCATACCAGTCTCAATCATATCCATACGGCCTGGGGAAGGGGGATCGGTCTGCCCCTGTGGCGTAGGCATGCCACCCTGCTCAGTCCTAGTCTCGGATGAGCCAGCTCGAATCTCGTCTCGGGCAGCAGCCCTCTGTGGCATAGTGACTGGTACAGGAAACAGGACAATGAGAACAGCGCAAGAGAATCACAGGATACATGGAATCGAAGAAGGAATTTTCAAGCAAGCATGTCCTAAAGTCACCTGGGCGGAGTATCGCATCGCATGTATGCCGCGGACATACGTACGCTACGCTACTCTGCTTAAGTCACTTACTCCATCGACTAAGGGTCATCCTACACTCAGAAAGGTGAAAGCTATCGCTCTCTGATACCAACTTTGTCACGACCCGCAAGGTACGGAACGCGACCGGCACTTAGATTATGAAACGTCTTAAGGCGTCCGTAAAATAAGCAAGCCGAAGCCCAGAATACAAAACCCAATTAAGATCTTTAGAGTGAAGGAAAACCAAATTATTTAAGCATTTACTTTATTACCAAATCAAATTGCCTTTTTAAAATAACTTTCCTTTTTTCCAAAATTCCAGCAGAATCTCACAAGTAAAATCAGCCTCAAAGGTGCAAGCAGATATATATAGGAATAACAGTGCATAAGAAATAGCATGTCGACTCAAGTGAGTTCGACCCAGATATATCACAAGTAAATCCCCAAATCTCACAATCTCACCTCTAGGTCAATATACAGTAATCCAAATAAAACAGGTACAACTGAAATGATAGTAGCAGTAGATGGAGTGTTCTAGATACAACAAATATATAAGGTGGTACAACTGATAATAACCCACCTATGAGCAAAAGCCTCGAGTCCAGGCAAAAAGTGCAAAAGAAGCAAAAGTATCCGCCGCTACAGTGCTGACGGAATGGACCTGCAGAAAAGCTGTGGCACAACGGGGATGAGTTGCCAGCTCGTGAGTAATAAATAACATCTACTAAGGCTATCGTATGCATTCATACAAGTGTCCTGGCATCCTAAAGCAGGTATGGCTACATGTTCTAGCAGGTATGTATGCATCAACAGTATGCAAGCAAGTACATATATGTGTCACATGGAGGTAATACGGTATGTATGTCACATGATGGTACTATCAAGTATGTATGAGAATTATTCTTTCCTTTGTTATGAAACTTTCCCTTTTTAAACATCAGCATAATATCAAGGAAATCAGTAAAAACCGTGTCCAGCAACGACACCTCAAAACTGTCTAAATCCCATATAACCATGTCCAGTATCTCGAGTCTCAGCCATCCGGCTGATCCACATCAAAATCCATGTCTCAATCCAGCGGCCACGGTCGGTATCCTTTGGATATCCGCCGTGCCAAATGAAGTCACCGGTAGGTAATCCGTCCCCAGCCAGGCTCAACGCCATCTCCTGCGATCTTCTTGCCCCGGGGTACCATACCGGGCCCACCATGTATCCATGACGGTTCCTCCACTCCTCGTCACGGATCTCGAAAACCACAGCAAACTCATGGTGGACGACACTTTACATCACTAGAAAACCGCAACTTTGATATTTTTAAACAGTTATCAGTTGAAATCTTGCGGCTTTCCTCCAAAATCCAGAAATATCAAAATCCCATGGAATCATCAAAATGCATATGTCGATGACTATGGATGCTTATGGTATCAATTTGCAATGCATGATTTGCACTAAGCATGAGTAGATGGTATGATAATACATATGCACAGGTATGGTAATTCTTATTGTTTCATTTTAAATATTTACTGCATTAACTCAATTCTAGGCAATTAACATGTTTCAGGTTAAGGTTATCTAGTGTCGTGACATGGCAATTACCAGGGTGTGTGTCTATATGAAAAGTGCTCGTGCTGCATATAAAACCTGGTAATGGTGCATGTGTCCTACAAATAAATTTGCGTACAAGGGTATGACATGTAGATATGACTGCGGAAATACTATGCCGGTTTTATTATTATCATTTTATTGTCACAAGTACTATTAAGTTTACCAACTATAAGTTTATTAATCTAACGGGCGACTCGCGCCATCCAAACGATCGTCCCCCGTAGATGTTAAATCTACTCACCCGTGATCCGGTGCTAAGTGTGTCCGACCACCTGCTTGCCTTTCTCTGCTGCGCTCGAAGTCCCCGCCGACGAACCTAGAATTCACAAGAGTCACCATATAAGGAAAAATCCTGCAAAACGCGATATATCGATAAAAGGAAACGCGTGCGTGAAACTAAACGCGTGTGCACACGACACGACGCGACGCGCACGAACCCACCAAAACCTAAGCTGACACGCTGTGTCGCGCAACGCGCCACAGAACCACGCGTATCACGCTCGTGTCGCACAAGACTTAAAACATCGGAAACACACAACTAGCTCCAGATTTTGCCTCTGGACCCAAAATGAAAAGTTACAGATACCAAAACACTAACCTACCCAGAAGTACCCTACCCCCAAAATACCCATACCCCACTCCCTACTCTGGCCGCAAATTACGGCCAGAATGAATAAACCGGGGGCCTCATGGGGGAGTTGGGTCCCCGTGCTCTGTGTGTGTGTGTCTACTAGTCTCACCATGCTACAGTATTCCCAATTTTATTCTGAAGGCTTCGGGTCAACAGCAGATCCTATAGAGGTTAAAAAGTCACAAAAACTGCCAAAATACGCCAAGTCGAGTAAATCGGGTGTTTATATGGAGTCTGGGGAATTTCTCTGGTTGGCTGGCCTCACTAGCACCTAAGAGGGTTATTCTAACCAACACAACTATCATTATGCCCAAAATCCTCTTAAAACACCCAAAATCACTGTTAAGCATGATATGGACACCAATTAAGCTAGATTACCATAATTTTAGTGATTTAAGGCTACCCATCTAATTTTAGCATCACCACTAGGCTTAAACAGGTTAGTTAACACCAAGAAGTGTTCATTAAACTACAAGTACTCTAAAGTATCTAAATCTAACATCACTGCACAATTCCAGCATGAAAAACTCTATTAAAACTCTAAACTAACCAAACAAACATGTAACCTACACAATACGGAAAAAGTTTAGGAGTTATACCCCCTAGGACCCTTGCAACCAAGGAGAAGGAGAAGAAGAAGAGGGTAGGTGCATCAAAACGTGGCTGGAACGATCTGAACTTCACCAAAGCTGGTGCTGATGTGCTGCTGTTGCTGTTTGCTTTTGCTGTTGCTGTTGCTGTTGCTGTTACTGGGGCTGATATGGTGTGGTATGGAGTTGTGTGTGGTGTGGTATGGAGTTGTGTGTAGTGTGGTATGAGGTTGAGGGGCTGAAGTAGCAGCTGTTGCTGCTATTGTCGGCAGAAATTAAAAGGGCTGAAATAATGAAAAAATTGGCTGAAGGCTGATGTGCTGCTGTTTTTTTTTTGGTGGCTGATTTGAGGCAAATCTTGGGCTGATCTGATGCAAATTTTTGGCTGATGTGTAGTGTGAGTGAGTGAGATTTGAGGGTAGGCAACTTGTAATGATAGTGGGTGCTGAAGGGGCTGTTTTGGGGGCTGGAACAGCTGCTGTTGCAGCAGTTTAAGTGCTGGAATGCGAAGGGGAGGGGCTGAGAATGGCTGAAGTTCATCACTAGCTGCTGTAGCAGCACAATGTGATGGCTTGGGGGCTGAATTGATGCAATTTCGGGGCTAAACTGATGTGTGAGTGAGAGAGGGATTGAGTGTGAGAAGAATTGCCAAGTTTGAAGTAAAAGAGGGTGACAAATCCTTAAACCATCATGACCCATCACACCCCCCCCCTCTCTCTCTCTAAGTCAACCTTAAACCCTCCAAAACCCCATGGTCAAAGCCAACCATCATCAACTAAAGCTAATTAGCTCAAAACCACACTATTAACTTAACTAAGGACCTAACCCTCCAAGGTTAACTTAAACATGACTAACCCACAACTCAAATATGTAGCAAACCCTAACCTTAACCCTGGCTAACGTGCACAAGTGTGTGTGGTTGAGATAAAATTCCACAAAAATAACCATAAATCCAGATAAATTACTAGAATCCCGTTTTGGTAAACTTTTTACCAAAAACCCCAAATTAACACTTAATTACTGCTAGCCCTAAAACTCAAGTGTTACAGTTTAGCTGACCGCTTGCAGCTTATGGGTGTTTGATTTGATCATCACCTACTTCCGGCGTATTGACAATTTTTTAGAGTCCTACAGAGAGGTTCTTTACTCAGGCAAAACGGAGTAGTATCACATATGTGATATGTGCGGGACCGAGGATATTGCGGTATTTGATACCGTATTGGATTCCTGCGATATGAGATATCGGCCGGGTATATGTGATATAGCCGGGTCATTGTATTAGTCGGTTATTTGTGAAATAGCCGGATTATCGGATCAAGTGTTGATTCGATAATTTAATGTATAATAATATATATGAAATATTAAATTACATTAACTAATATTAGCTCACTAAAAGATTCTTTTTCTCACTCGGGTAATACATTGATATATATGCGATATATGTTAATTGTATTGTTTTATTTTGTTACGATAAATATTATATATGTGATATATAATATTGTAACAATGCAACTTGTTTTGTAGAGATTAAACAAGATTATGGTTTGATTTGGGTTAAAGCTTTCTAGAAGTTTCTAGAAGGTTTTGTTTTTGTTTTTGCAAAGATATTTTCAAGTGACTCAGTCTTAACCTAACCCAAACCCCAGCCTTGGTTAATTCTCTGCAAAGGTTTAGTCAACCATGGTTGCATTAGTCATCATATTTATCTTTTCATTATTCATCACAAAAGGTTTTATGTTGACTGTTCATCTTCTTCCTTCTTTCTTTCATAGAAAAAGCTTTCTAGCTTTTTCAAGGGGATGAAAAATGAGTGAGTAAATGAAAATAAAAGAGAGAAAAAATCCTACTTCATCATCCTCATCTGCCCTTGCCATTTAGATGAGGGTGTTCACATCATTTTATGAGTGTTAGCTTGTGTTAATGAAACTTCAAGGTAGATCATCTTTGTTATCGATGATCGGAAGCAAGTTTGCATCTTTCTCTTCGCGGAGCCTCTCGAGAATCCGGAACATGATGATCGCAGCGAAAGGACTTCAACACGGAGCTTAAGAAGTGAAGGACCGGATCTACAAAAGTTGTATTCCCTCTCACTTAGTGTTAAAGTGTTTAACATGTTAGTTTTCGCATAAACTCTTGTTTAAAAATCCGGCTTTGGGTTGTTCGGCACGGCTAAAATTTTAATTGGGCATGGTTGATGCCTCGTAGAACCTTATGAGCGTGCCTAGCAACCCTACAGTGGTATCAGAGACAAGCTAGAGGTTTAGGCGAAATCTAGACGAAATTTAAAGTCCGATCGAAACCCGAAACCCTAATTTGAACCCTTCTCTGGAAATTTTCTAAAATTGTGATTTTTTCTGAACTAAAAATGCTCAAAAAAATCAGCAGGGCGATACAAGAGTTACTGTGAAACACGTGCTTGTAATACGACTAAAGCGCCGTGGAACCGTGGACGTACCATGGCATTGGCGGCGGTTCCGCGGCCAAAAAGTAGCTTCATGAAACACTGTTTCCACAGTAATAACCGTTGGTGTTTCCTGATTCTTCTGGGTATTTTTAATTTCACTCAAGTGTTGAGTCAAACCAAGGGTTGTATTGGGGACTCGTTGATTCAATCGGATAATGTAACTTTATTTAGTTTGTCAGGGTAATCTTTAGAATGTGTTAAAAAGTTCGAACGGATATCAATAACTCACTTCTTCCCCTGCCGAAAAATTTCCAAGCGTTGGATTTTTTCGTAGTTTAGGAACGTTCTAAGTCGTGCAAGTAACGCGGTTGACCCTCTAGAAGACAATAAACCTTAACTCGATTTTGTGACCGTCTTGAACTGCCTCTAAACCTTAGGGTTTGGGGCAGTACGGCGTGCCACATGTGAGGCGTTGGCTTGACCCTTCTACGGCTGGACCATTGGTACTGTAGCATGTGATGGATGTTTTTAAACTAATTTCAAGTGTTGAGAACTATTTGGGAAAACTTGGGTGTTTGATTATTCGATCGGAAAGTTTAACATTGTCTATTTATCTGGAATGTGATACAATATTTGGAATCCACGCGTAGTTATGAGATAACTAATTTGAATGTTATAAATCTAGCAGTTAAGTCTCAGATGATTGGTTGCCATGGAATTTTGATGCGATCAAAAGTCCGTCGCAATCACGTAGCATACACGGATACTCGCCGGGTAAACTTAATAGACAGCGACGCCCCATAGCCCCGACCAAGTGACTGTAGGAGAACCCCGTCGCCAAAAGCATCCGTTCGGGTGCTCGCGGCAGTGGTGTTCCGCCTTAGTGGACTTCGTCGACGGCATCCGGGGTTACGGCCGTCTACTAAAGTTTGCGACAAGCATTCGATTAGGATGTCGGGAATCTTGTTGAATTGCCCGACTTGATATTGAAAAGAGTTTTTGATAATGAGACTAAAATGCGGGGTTTATAATTGTTTGGCATGAGATGTCTAAGGAATTCATTTGGTTAGGCATGCGATTCCTAAACAGGTTGCGGATTCCAACTGTTGTAGTTTTACACTTTTTTTTCTGTGACCGTAAGCGTAGTATGTGGTGTATCGCCGGCTTCGTTGCTATACATCAACGACAATCGGGATACGCATACTTGCTTACGTTGATGATATGAGATATTTTGTGTTGCTGTGATATGTTATATTGGATCGTCGCGTTTTGAATAACCGAGGGTTTTATATGAGATGAGAGTTTTTCTTTTTCATTCATGTAAAATTCATTTGTATATAATATTCTTTTATTGGGGCACTTTCAGGCTGAGGATGATGTCACCATTGTATATTATTTACTTTTCCGCATTAGGTAGACCCAAAGCGGGGAGTACAAGTAACCGGGTTCTAGGGTCCAGTGGGAGACCATCTCGAGGAGTCGAGACCGGGTCTCCTAACCCTAGAATTGGCAGTGTTGCTTGCCGCTCTCGTATGGGTCTAGGGATATGGGTTTGGCTATTCATCGCGACCGTGGAATCCGTGTATTATACAGGCTCGTACTAAAACATGGACGTCCTAGTATATCTAATATTTCATATATGTTCTTCTGCTGCAATGTTCTGTGATGAGATCATATTACTGCCTGAGACGAATGTTTATATTATATATATAAGATATATGTTATATTGCAGATTTCGTTTCAAATGTGATGCTTGTGAAGCATAATAAAATGGGACTTCATTAATGAGATTAATGAAACTAAAAGAAACCTAAAGATGTTGTAGAAACTTGTTTAAAAACTGGTAGCTCTAGTTCTTGCTTTGCATAGCGGTGTTCCTTGTAGAACATCCAGCACCTTATTCGATAAGGAAAGAGCCGAGATCCCTTCACCGGGAATGACCTCTTTAGTGAAACTAGCAGATGCTATAAACTCGGTTTGTCTTTTGATTGCTTCTATAGTTCTTGCTTTGCATAGTGATATTTGTGAAATATCCCACACCTTATTCGATAAGGAAAGGGCCGACGATCCCTTCACCGGGAGTGACCCCTTTAGCAAAACTAGAAAAGCCTCAAAAACACTCCATTTAAAATCGCTCGATTCTACAACGATATCAAGTTCATTACGCAAAGGGTTTTCTGAAAAACCCGTCGTAGACCTCCCTCATTTCAGATAAGTACTTCATAGTATTCGTGCTGCGTTTGTTGACCTTGTCAAGGCGTAGTGTGCGGTAGCTATTTATGCTTATCTGCATAAGCATATGATGCGATTGGATTAGGGTAGTCGTGCGACTTTGTTGACCTTGTCAAGGGTCGTACGGGTGGGTTTAATTCAATCAGGAAATGACGGGTTGAACTTTACTTGCGGTCGATGGTTTGTTGACCTTGTCAAGGTCATAGATCGCTTGGGGCAAAATATTATCGGGAATTTCAAGTGTTGAAATTTGCAATGAGATTGCATACCTTCTATGAGATAGTTGGATCCCGATACCCGCTGTAAGTAAGAGTTACTCCTAGGAGAGTTTTACACATTACAATTAGCCGATCAAGTAGGTGTCTAGAAAGGTGTTAACGGGGTTACGCCCCTGGGAAAACGAGGTTTACTTTAATTAGGTTCGTGCGAAAGCATGGGGGACCTCCCTCAAAGTACCGACACTGGCCTGGCTGAAAGATTGGCGAACTTGTAGCGTGTAATTAATCCCGGCTAGTCTTTCCTTTTAGGGTTTGAAGGAAGATTTGATAAAAACAGTGGGAGACATCCTGATTAGATATATTAGATAACCAATCTAATCTTGCAAGAGCATACGCTGAATGTTTTCTTCTCTCTCTCTCCTGGTAGCGACCATCTCACGCCTTAATCAAAATAATAATACGGATGTATTTGACCAAACCCGCTTGTTATACTGAGCTGGGGAATGTTGGTCCCGCTCCAACTTTTAATTGTTATAAGACAGAGCAGGAAATTGGGGAATACCAGATTTCCCATGCCACCCAAACGAAAAAAGTGCATGTTGATGCATCATCTTCGAGTGTGATCATTACAGAGAACTGTTTCTCAGTATCCTTTACGTCCTGGATATGTGATACCGGATCAGGATCCCGCATATGTAATCTGTTACATAGGCTACAGAAAGGTAGAGAACTGAGAACGGGTGATAAGTTTCATGAGACAGAAAACGGAGTAAGTGTTGCAGCCAAGTCTGTTGGTCACTATCACCCTGTATTACAAGAATACATTGATTCTAAACAAATGTTATTAGATACCGAACCTGATATACAACATCATATCAGTCTCTTTATTAGTAAAGAAAGGATATAATTTTGTATTGATGGATAATGTTTTGAACATTTCCTATATCAAGAGTTGATCGGTTCAGGTACGTTATCTAAAAGTATTGACGTTCTAAATCAAACTACAGTTCTTAGTATACAGAACACACACAAGAGGAAGAGTTCAGAAATGAACGGATCCTTCTTGAGGCATTGTAGACTAGGTCATATCAATGCGACTCGACTAGCAAAGTTACATTTTGAAGCATATTTAAATTTGTTTAAATTTACATCTTGTGAAACTTGCCGGTCATGTCACAAAGATAAGATGACCACAGCTCTGTTTATTGGAAACAGAGAAAGAGTTAGTGAACTCTTGGGATTGATACATGCTGATGTATGAAAGTCCCCTGTCTACACATGCCAAGACCGGTTCTTTGTACTTCATTACATTCTCTGATGATCTCTCAAGATTTAGACATATGTTCCTGTTGAAACACAAGTTCGAACCATTTGAGATATTCACAGAATATAAGTTAGAAGTAGAGAACCAAAAACGGGTATAAGTATTATGTCCTTTGATGAGATCAAGGAGGAGAATACTTGAGCATGGAATTCCTGGACTATTCTAAAGGAGAATGAGATTCTCTCTCAGCATTACTCCTCCGTATACACCGCAGCACGTCGGTGTATCGGTGCGGAGCAATACCATCCTATGTGATATGTTGTGCTCTATGATGAGTACTACTGAGTTTCCTATTTCCTTTTGGGAGTTATGCACTTGAGAAGCTGCATACCTATTGAACAGGGTTCAAATCAAATCAGTTGCCTACCACTTCATATGTGATATGGAAAGGGAAGAGCCCATATCTTAAGTTTGTTAAGATTTGGAGTTGTCCGGCCTATGTCTAAAAGGCAAAATCCGGACAAGCTCGAGGCAAAGTCAGATCTGTGGAAGTTTGTTGGATATCCTAAGCATACGCAAGGGAATATCTTCTACCAAACAGAGGAACAAAAGATGTTTTGTTTCTCAGCATGCCACCTTTGTGAAAGGGAATTTCTTGTGAAGAAATTAGTGGTCATGAGGTAGAACTGGAAGAAGTTCCAGCTATACAAACTACAGCAGATGATTTGGCAGAACCAAAGGATTCAATAGTAACCAACGAACCTTAGCCTCTCCGCCGATCTAGTAGGGTTCCTCACCCACCAGAGAGATACTTCGGTTTCTCTATGACAGTGGGAGCGAGGATTGCATCATGAGATGATGACCCAACTAGTTTCGAGCTGGCCATCAGGAATGGGACTCTGTAAGAATGGCTGGATGCTTAGTGATCTGAGATGGAATCCTTATACACCAACAAAGTATGGACTTTGGTTGCTTTATCTGAAGGGTTAAATCCCCATCAGGAGCAAGTATATCTTGAGAAGATTACTTGGTGTACATGGAAAAGTTGAGACTTTGAAAGCTATACTTAAGTCCATCCAGATCCTACTTGCCACGGCTACATACCATGACTACGATATCGGGCGGTTGGGTGTTATGACTACTTTTCTAAACGATGTTTTAGAAAAGAGCGTCTATAAGTACACAGCCAGAGGGCTTCGTAGACAGTGGAAGCAGCGGAAACGTGTGCAAGATGTTTTATGTGATAAAACAGGTATCACGGAGTTGGAACGTCTGTTTTGATGTGGTAGTCAAAGAGTTTGACTTCATCAAAATGGTAGATGAACCTTGTATATACAAAAAGGTAGTAGGAAGTATGGTGGTGATCCTCGTAGAGTACGTGGATGACATACTCTTGATAGTGAAGGAGTTTCCTATGCTACGCTCGGTCAATCTCCGCTTATCACAAGGATTCTCCGTATAGGATCAAGATGATACCTCCTAAATCCTGGGTTTTGGATCTATGAGATAGTTCTAATTGGATGTTTGGATACTCACTTGTTGTAGTGAGATGGTATCAATCGATCCTGGGGAGAATCACTGGAAAGGTTCCAGGGTGATAAGGACGACTGAATGTCAGTCGCAGGCATTGTCTTTACCCTCAGTAGAGGGACGGTATGTTGGAAGAGTTCCAAGTTAGATACCGTGACTTACTAGACGATTAAAGGCAAGATACATCGTTACCAAGGATGCTACCAAAGAGGCAATCTTGATATTTATAAGTTCATGAGATGAACTTCGTTCCTACCATGGTGTGACAATGGAGTTGTTGCTTTTGCCAAGGAACCCCTCGTCCCATCTGAAATCCAGATATAATTCTTAGGCAGTATCACCTGATCATGGAGATGGTTGATCTCCAGGGAGATCGAGGTTAGGAAAGTAGACACAGAAGACGACAGCGTGGATCCACTCACAAAGGCCTTTTCCTAGTAGAGACTTTTATGGGATGGTTGAGTATGAGATACTTCAACCGCAGCTAATTGTTGGGTATATGATACCACAACAGATGGTCCTAGTGCAAGTGGGAGATTGTTAGTTATATGTATGCCCTAGAGGACATTATTGTACATACGATGTATATTGTAATTGATGCTTGGACATATATAGGGAGGACTTTCTTGCTCGACATGATAGTATGCTATCTGGTTGTACTTTATCTTAACATGTACTCTGATTGTCTCTATGTTACATGTTGATAAAGCCCTTAGGTTACGTACTCGACTACTGGGACTATGATGAGATCATACTAGTGGGGCCACGGTAGTCGACGAGTACATCCTATAACTGTTCCTAGTCGAGGGTGTATCGAGACAGGGCATCGATGCACCAGAGTAGACTAGCGTATACGCATCTTGACCCATATGATGGGTGATGGATGATCCCATATCCATCGGTGTTTGACATAAACGATGGTGTAGGGGTGCTCAGTGGAGACTGGGTACACTGGATGGACTCGCCGAGAACTCCCAGATGGTATTATACCTCACGTCAGATGGCAGTTCTCCGGTGACGCTGGTACAGAGTAGTCTGTTGACCCGAGATCGTCATAGAGTCTTGTGTGATTCCCATTGTGCTTTGATTTCCATCGTACCATGTCCAAGAGGGCCTGCAAAAAGGTGGTTTTTGGGTACAGTCCCGAATCACATGGAGGCAATGAGCGATAGGAGGGGATTCGTCTATCCCGGTATAGGGAGTTGATGTTGTGCTGTGTCCGATTGGCTATAACTGGAAATCCCTGGCTAGGTTTGCTAAGATTTACTGGTAAGTGTTATCAGTAGTTTCTCGAACTGTTATATACCTTATATCGACACGACTTATCAAGCTATTGGGGTCTGACGTTTACCACCCCTAGGCAAGATATGCAACATATCAGACGACGAGACCGGACTGTACGGGAGTGTTACTGATTGGATTCACAGGAGAATGTATAGGCTTGCTTTTTGATCTTCTGAGTGCTCAATACCTGGGTGGCTGTTACATTTAGCTGACCGCTTGCAGCTTGTGGGTGTTTGATATGATCATCACCTACAGCTGGCGTATTGACGATTCTTTAGAGTCCTACACAGAGGTTTCTTGACTCAGGCAAAACGGAGTAGGAGCACATATGTGATATGTGCAGGACCGAGGATAATGCGGTATATGATACCGTATTGGATTCTCACGATATGAGATATCGGCTGGGTATATGTGATATAGCCAGGTCATTGTATTAGTCGGTTATTTATGAAATAGCCGGAATATCGGATCAAGTGTTGATTCGATAATTTATTGTATAATAATATATATGATATATTAAATTACATTAACTAATATTAGCTCACTAAAAGATTCTTTTTCTCACTCGGGTAATACATTGATATATATGCGATATATGTTAATTGTATTATTTTATTTTGTTACGATAAATATTATATATGTGATATATAATATTGTAACATGATATGATAACTAATACAACATGTTTTGTAGTGATTAAACAAGATTAGGGTTTGATTTGGGTTAAATTTTCTAGAAGTTTCTAGAAGGTTTTGTTTTTGTTTTTGCAAAGATATTTTCAAGTGACTCATTCTTAACCTAACCCAAACCCTAGCCTTGGTTAATTCTCTACAAAGGTTTAGTCAACCATGGTTGCATTAATCATCATATTTATTCTTTCATTATTCATCACAAAAGGTTTTATGTTGATTGTTCATCTTCTTCCTTCTTTCTTTCATAGAAAAAGCTTTCTAGCTTTTTCAAGGTGATAAAAAATGAGTGAGTAGATGAAAATAAAAAAGAGAAAAAATCCTACATCATCATTCTCATCTACCCTTGCCATTTAGATGAGGGTGTTCACATCATTTTATGAGTGTTAGCTTTGTGTTAATGAAACTTCAAGGTAGATCATCTTTGTTATCGAAGATCGGAAGCAAGTTTGCATCTTTCTCTTCGTGGAGCCTCTTGAGAGTCCGGAACACGATGATCGCAGCGAAGGGACTTCAACACGGAGCTTAAGAAGTGAAGGACCAGATCTACAAAGGTTGTAATCCCTCTCACTTAGTGTTAAAGTGTTTAACATGTTAGTTTTCGCATAAAATCTAGTTTAAAGATCCGGCTTTGGGTTGTTCGGCATGGCTAAAATTTTAATCGGGCATGGTTGATGCTTCGTAGAACCTTGTGAGCATGCCTAGCAACCCTACATCTATTGCCGCACGAGTTGTACTTAGAGATATGATGGAAGATCGCTAGTCACCCAAGGAGGAAGGACTAGGACATGTGATTCGTTGCCTACCCCGATGCGAGGTCATCAGATTGATTGATTCCAGCTAGAGTCGACTTCACGCGGGTACGTTGGGAGTCGAAAGAAAACGATCAAATGTCAGGAACCCATTTTCCAAGTTTAAAGTATTCGGAAAACATGCAAGTAATTCCGTGGACCCTGTAGAAAAATGAAACCCTAACTCGATATAATGACTATGAGAACACTTTGAAAACCTTAGGGTTTGCAGCAGTTCCACGGTCCATTAATGAGGCTTGGGTTTGCCCTTCTACGGCTGGTCCATAGGTACTATGGCATGTACTAGAATACAATTAAACTATACTCAAGATGTTGAGCTCTTGGGGGATTATGGAACTTTGATTACTCGATCGAAAGGTTCGACGTCATTCGGATATCATGTGATGGGATACATTGCTTGGGTGACTCCAGATACGAGTATAGCCGTTGGAGCGCAGTCCATGCAACCACGAAGAGACGAGTCCGAATCAATCGACATTAGAGAAAAGTGGAGTAAGAGGTTCGTATGAGATCTTGATGAGATGACGTTCCACTCCGCTGACATCAGAGATGTGATACGCCTGCAGAGGCGTTGTATATGAATATATCTTCCAGAAGGAGTCGCGATGAGTATGCAGCCGTTCCGGAACAAGAAACAGATTTAGCAAAAAGTGATAACTTCCGGGCAGTTCGGCAGAAATGAGATTTGGGAGAGACCTCGATGGAACCTTTCTGGAATACTAAACGAGAAGACTTGGACCCAGGAGCGGTCATATTGCGCACACCCAGTAGGCCAGAGTTCGTCATCGTCGACGAGACATGTTATGAGAGACCATGACAGTTGGCCAGAGATCTGTAGAGGATATGCTAAAGCTGGACTGTTTCTGCCATCTTTGATTTCGGCATTTTCGGGCCTTTTATTTGCATGATTTAGATTTTGTGCACCACAGTTGTACTTGACTTCGATTTGATGTCATTCGAGATGTTGATTTTGATTTCATGCCTATGATATGCTTGTGATTTGATTTATGCTTTCGGCATAGTTTTCATGCACTTTTAGTATTTGGTTTCGATTTTGTGCACCATGATGCACATGGTTGTGAGATTAAATACCACGGTATACCTGATTTAGATTTGGATTGAGATGTGTTGTATACCATCGATTTTGATTGTGATACTTGATATTTGTTTCGTGCAACTTGTGCACTTGAGTTCGATTTTGCGCAGACTTGACGCGCTTGATGCGATTTTGGTGCACGCCAGATGCACTAAATCGGGATTCTTCGTGCATATCAGATGCACCTTATATTGCTGTCAGGTACACCCGTTGCCTTTGACAGGTGTTTCGTGCACACCCGTTGCACTAAGATTTTGTTTCTGTGCACATGTATGTCACATTCATGGATTTCGATTTCCGTGCGCACCATACGCACGTGGCATTTTTATGCACATTTTAGGATTGATTCTTATAGAGTAGTACGTTTTTATGATATTTACTATTGTTTTAGTACTGAGCAGGACTAGTCAGAGGACAATACCTGAATATATTTTTGGATGCATTGATAGTTATCGAAGGGATTTCCAAAAATGAGCTATAGTCTCAGTATTTACCTACGTGTCAGAGATAACATGAAACATTTTATAAAGGAAACCCATCTAAATTATTTTCAAAACGGCGGGATGTGTATGTTAAACAAAGGATATATATACAAATATATATAGTTATTTTCCTACAATAGACATCCGCCACAGTGCAATAATACGCGTGTTGGATATAGTGCCCTCGAAGTCAATTATTGGATCGCGGGTACGTGATTGCAACGATTGAGGGAGGACCTATACCGGTAGGACAGTCTTACTCGAGATGATAGTATACTATCGGGTTTGTCTTTATCATCATGTACATGTTGATAGAGCCCATAGGATTCTTACATGACAGCCAGCAGTATGATGGCGATCATATACGTGGGAGCTAGGGTCTATAAGCACATCCTTAATGTGTCTTTAGTCGTGGGAGTTTCGAGACTGGGCATCGATACTCCAGAGTAGACTAGTGTATACAGTTCGAGACCCCGAAGAGGGGCGGTGGCCGGTCTCACAAGCCACTGGTGTCAGTTAGTTCACCTAAGATGTATACAGGAGATCATTCGGTTATGAGTACACCGGACAGGACTCGCCGGGAACCTGTAGTTGGTATTATACCTATTGTCAGATAGCAGTTCCCAGGTGACATGTGTATAGGTTAGTCTGTCGACCTGAGATCGTCATTTTTCTCGTGTGAGTTCCCACCATGGTTTGATTACTACCCTACCATGGCTCAAAGGAGTCGTGCAAACAGGTTTTAATTGTGTACAGTCCCGAGCCACATGGAGGCAGTGAGCGGATCGTAGGGGATTCGTCTCTCCCGGTATTGGGGATTGATGTCGCGCAGTGTACGGGTGACCATCACCAGAAAACCTTGGCCAAGGTAGTTGAGAATTACTGATCTAGGATCAGTAGTTTCTCAGGTGGTAATGGGTTTCATACCGACATGATTTATCGCGTTGTTAGGGGTCTGACTTTATCCACCCACTAAACTCGATTGCGATACTCATAGACGAACAGACCGGACTGTACGGATATTGTTACTGTCAGACTCAGTAGGGTTTCTGGATGAGTTCGCTCGTCAGCTTCCCATCCGATCAATACATGAGCAACCGTTACGTACAGTTAGTACCACGGACGTGCTTGTGGTTAAACCCACTGCCAGTGTATTGATGAGTCATTAGAGTCCCCCACAGAAAGTTTCCCAAGTTCGGGCGAAACGTTGTAGAGGCCGTATGGATTTATGGCAGGGTTCGAACATATACGTGCACTTGTGCATGTGTCATGGTTCGGACAGATAATACTAGTGGGCTTTGGTTTAAACCGGATCCTAGTATTATATTGTGTAGGAATATTTTTGTCTCGTTGCATTCGTATTCAGCCGGAATATGTATGCGAGTATGTATATACAGTTAAGGGGTTTTCTTGTGATCTGTTACAAGATTACTTTTTGAAGTTGCCAAATTTATTTTCCAGACATAAACATTTAGTTTAACGTTTATGTTGATTATGTGGAAAAGTGAGTATTTAATTTGCATGGTAATTTTTTGTATGTCATGGGACTTTTTGCGTATTCCTTGTGTTGGAATATTTTATTAGGAATGGGCTTAATTTAATTTGGTGTGCATTAATTGGGTAGCATGGGCATTTTCGAAGTCACTGTTTTTGGAGTGGGCAGCATGGTCTTGAGGTGGATGGTGATTATTGTTTTTGGAGTTTAAAATGATATGTGTGGAATTGATGGAGGTGGCTTTGGTTTTGAGGGATTTAATTTGTGAAGGGGGTTTCTTTTCTCACCACTGGGTTTTCTAATGGTCACCACCTCATTCACACAAATATCCCAGTGAGCACAAGAGCTTGGCCGAGCCCATTTTTTATAGCAAAAATTCCATGCTAACTTCTTCTCACCATGGCAACTTCTATTTACCTCTACCCAATTACTTAGGTGCCTTGAGACAAAATATTCTACACTCTCTCTACTTCATTCTTGGCTATGTCGGCTAGAAAACTTCATGTCCGAATTGCTTCGGTTCGAAGCGGGAGCCCGTATAAAGATTCCTCGATGTGGTGCCACTTCGACAAGCGAGACCGGAGGGCGAACTTCGTCGGGGCAGCCGCAACAAACATGGGATGGAGATTGAAGACCGAAGGACACGGATCGATCGGTATAATCAATAAACACTTTGTTAGTTAGCTAGTTAACGGTTAATGGTTCGATCCGGGTGATTGGTTGCGGTAGCGCCAAGTTATAAAATTTTTGTTCCGCATTTAGCCTCGGATTGACGGCCGGGGCGCTGCCGTAACCCAACATGGTATCAGAGCCACCCATTAACCGTAATCTAGCTTGTTTAGACAATGTTAAAGTATCAAAACCGAAACAAAACCCAAACACCGCCACTGAATTAGCAGTTTCTGTTGCTTTTCAAAGTGTCTAGAAAAATTATTTAAACATGTGCAGAAGACTACTCAAGAGACCACAAGACCACACCCCAAAGACGGACCCCAGCCCTTGGATTTTGGCCGAGCCCAAGCTCACCAAAATTGAGGTCGCCGGCCAGTTGATCTCATCTGGGGTTTATTTTTGGGGTGTTGTCTTGTCTCTGTGGTTTTGGTTCGGTGGTATTGTTTGTATAGCCCAGTTTGGATAAAGTTTTATCAGTTTGTTTGGGGCTATTCGGGGTTTATTTCGAAGTCGATATTTTTAATATTGTTTAAAGTTAGCAGTACATTACATTTCTATCTGTGACCGTGAATGTCATTTGATCGGTAAATCTTATCTAATCGCTATCGTCCTTTTAGACGGATTTGCGAATGTGACATTCACGTTGATGTTTTGTTTTGTGCTGTGATATTGCGGATTTGTCGTGGTGGATAGCTTGCGTACAATGGTAGTGCAGTTTGGTTATATTTGTATATTTGATATTGCGGGGCGAGCGTCCGACATGTGGACTGCCGTCACTGCCTGTTTGTATATTATTCTTTTGGGGCACGACCGGGTTGAGGTCGATGTACCCGTTGTATATATTATCTTTTCTGTACTAGGATTACCCCGCGGTGGGGTGCATGGATAGCCGGGTTCTAGAGGGCAACGGGCCCGCATCTCATGGCGTTGAGACAGAGGGGGCTTCACTCCATAATTTGGCGGTCTATTCGCCGCACTCGTAGGGGGTATAGGTTGATCCAAGGAGGGGTGTTCAAGTTACTGGATTCCGTGAAGTGCTGGGTGATCCATTCACTTTGCTGATGGGGGCTGCCTCGCTTCAGATTTTGGCGGGTAACTTGCCGCACTCGTAGGGGTCTAGGTTTTCATTGCACAGGCTATCCACACGACCAAGGGAACGTCGGGTTTCATTTGCGGCTCAAAGGAAACCCGGGGCTCCTAGATTATCTGTATTGTTCTGTATTGCTTATTACTTTTCTGTGATGTTGCATTTATCACGCGTTGAGCGATTATTATATATTGATATATATACTAATAGATGTTGTATATGTTTTACACCCGCGCTAGTCCTGTCCCTGCTCTGTCTTTAGTTAAGTAACCTAACGGGTGATAACGGGACCCAGTGGCGAATGCGGATGGCATATACGTACATTATATTTTCGTTCTTTTGTGGTGTGATTAATTGATGGGATTGCATTGATTCTGATCAATGCAAGGAAAACAAACCTATTCGTTGTTGTTGGAACCAAATTTTCAAAAACTGTTATTACAAGGACGTTCTTTTTTGTTTTGCATAGAGGTATTCGGTTATGAATATCCAGCACCTCATTCGACGAGGAAAAGGCCGAGATCCCTTCATCGGGAGTGACCCCTTGGACAGAAGTTTGCGTCAAGGTAATAACTTCACTATAGTCGATTACTTTTTGCTTTGCATCGCGGTATTCAGTTTGGAATATCCTGCACCTCATTCGACAAGGAAAGAACCGAGATCCTTTCACTGGGAGTGACCTCTTTATCATAAGTTTTCGCCACTATATATTTATAAAACTACTCGGTTCCTTCAACGATATCATGTTCATTACGTTAAAGGTTTTTCGCCAAAAACCAGCCGTAGCCCTCTGTCATTTCGGATTGGTATTGCTTAGTATTCGTGCTGCGCATTTCGATCTTTAGTCGAGGCGTAGTGTTCGGTAGCTATGTAATGCTTTTCCGTCGCATGGATATGTGGATTGGTTAGGACAGTCATGCGATCATTTTGATCTTTAGTCAAGGCTCGTACGGGTGGGTCTAATGCAATCAGGAAAATGAGGGGTAGAACTTGACTAGGTCCTTTTGACATTTTGATCTTTAGTCAAGGTCACTTGGGTTCTAAGGGTAAAAACACACATCAGGAGTTTCAAACATACAGGAAACTTGCCAGGCTTGTGCATATCTTCTGGAGTATGGTGACTTGAGTGGATTCCATCAAGTTATCATGCGATGATAGTTGGATCCCGATTCCAACTGATGATTTGGTTTACTCCTCGGGTGATTCCGACTAATTCTTCTTTCAGGTTTGGAGGTGAATTTGTGGATACAGTGGGAGACATTCAGGTTAGAGTGCACGCAGAGTGTTTCTTTTCTCTCTCTGTTTGACTGCGACCATGACCCGACCCTGGACTACAACTCAGTAACCAAATTAACCGAACGCTTTTAAAACACTGGCTTTTGGATTATCTGAGTTGGATACATCATTGCCACTCCTTCTTTTACCCTTTGCTTTTCTCCAGAACACCCCGTATTACTACGAACATCCACTTCCGTTGGATAAATCCATCGTATGGTTATATACAAACTCGAATGAACTTATTCGAGGATGGATTCTGGTTCTGGAGAGATTGAATAGGACTATTCAGTTGCCTTTTCCTTTTACTTTCTCTCCGGTTGTGAGGGCTCCTAGGATTAGGAGATGGTATACCTAATGCGCTTATTGGATTGTCTTCTCCTAAACCATAGGCAGGAGCCGAACGGTAGGGAATGAAGAAAACCAATTAGCCTAAGTGTGGTGTACAGAAGGTAATAAGTAAAGACAAATAAAGGGAATAGAAAGAGGGCAAAGTAAAATGCGACCGCTATCATTCACGACCAAACCACATATTTCATCGCCACTCCTACTTCACCTTTGTATTTCTCCAGAACACCCAGTATTACTACGAACATCCACTTCCATTGGATAAATCCATTGTTTGGTTATATACGAACTCGAAGGAACCTTTTCGATGATGGATTCTGGTTCAGGAGAAATAGGAATAAGGTTTATTCAGTTGTCTTTTATCATCAGCTTCTTTCAGGTTACGAGTACTCCTAGCATTAGGAGAGTACACCTATTATTCTTATTGGATAGTCTTCTTCCAAACCATAGGCTGATGCCGAACGGTAGGGAAGGAAGAAAACCACTTAGCTTAACGATGGTGTACAGAAGGTAATGACTAAAGGAAAATAAAGAGATTTGGAGAGATGGCAACGAAATATACGGTTACAGTCATGAATCTGGATAATGGAAGAGGCATTGCTAGGAATACCCGGATACCCCTTCAAAACATTTTCATGTTTCAGTTTCACTGTGCATTGTTAATAGAAAACTGATTTCCCAATTAGACCCTTGCTCCAGGGTATGTATTTACCAGGTTTGATTCTCACATCTGTATGGTTTTACCGATGATGAGTGGGAGTAAGTTATTGGGAATTAGGTGATCATTCTCATTATATTGGAATTTGTTGTAATTGGTGATATTTGAGGAAATCGCCTGGGTACAGTTTTCAACCTACGACGCACAGGGTTTGAGTTATTCAACTCAGCGGACTTATACAAAGTATTGTATGTTGTCCAGTGTCCATTAGGACAGAGGGGTTGTTACTCGTACTATATTCTGTTTACTTATGAATTCTCCAGTTTTAGACATGTGTTTCGTAGAGATACAAGGTCCAAGTTTAAGAAGTTATGGGTACAAGAATAAAGTAGAGAACCAGGTGTCGCAAGTATCGGGATTCTTTAAGGTAATCGAAGATGTAGATACTTGTGTTTGGTATTCAATTGATAGTAATGGTTTTGAGAAACATGTTTCTCTTTCAGGTTACTCATAATTGGATGCATTCCTAAGTTGAGTAATGTTGATCGGCCTCTCTCCATTTTGTTGACATGCACTGGATACAGCTGCATGATTTGAATCTGGTTCCAATTAAATCAGTGCCTCTGTTTCTATAAGATATATAGAATGGTTCATATCTTAATGATGTTAAGGTATGGGGAGTTGTCCGGCTTATACATAAAACTAGACTCTAACTCAAGGCACGTTTCTGTAATGGCAGTTTGTGGGTTAACCCGGGCTTTGACAAGGGTTGACTATCTACCATCTAGAAGATCAATAGTGATATTGTTCTTGACTTGCCACAGTTTTAGTAAAATGGAATTTTTTTTCCAGAAAAACAGTAGTGGGAGTATGGTAGAACTGGAAGTGATTCCAGAACCACAAACAATTACGGAAAATTTAATAGGACTTAAAGATTCAATCAGGATTGACATTCCATTAGCCACTCCGCAGATATGGTGGGTAACCTCAGGCACCCGAGAGGTACTCCAGTAGCCTCAAGGACGGTGACAGGGAAGTTCTTGTTTACCCAGACTTGCCATTACTGCTGTTCCAGACTATGAGACCCGGCAGGAGGATGAGTAGAGCATCATTCTAAACTAGATTTAGAAGTGCACCTGTATATGACTCTGCCACAGAGTTGTCGTAGTCAGTGGGAGCAGCGGAAGCATAGTGAATAAGGTGCTTGTGTCTATTTATAGACTAAAGCAAATATAGTGGAGATAGATCATCTATTTTTGATGTGACAGTCATAGGTTTTGACTTCATCAGAATAGAGGATGGATCTGTTAAGAAGGTAGTAGGGTGTAATGTCCTGGTATTTGGATGATATACACATAGTAGGAAGTGAAATCCCTATACTACGATCGGTTATACTGTGGTTGTCACACAGTAGTTTCTCCACATAGGATTTGGATATTTTATAAGGCATTCTGGTTGCTAGATCTATGGTTTTAGATCTAGATTTGCGAAGTGTTCCAATCTGCGTACTTAGATAGCATTCTAAAAGTATTTTAGAATGGACGGCTCCTGGCATGGTGGTGTACCTGCAGGTGAAGGAGTCATCCTCTCTGAAGGTGTCTTACAGACTGAAGGGGAGAGGGATGTGCATAATTGACATATCACTTGCTTAGGCAATTGAGTCAATCATGAGATGTCAAGTACCACACCAGATGTTGTTTTTGCACGAGATGCAACAAGTTAATTCAATCCTGGAGAAACGTTCGGAAGCAGTTTTAGAACATAAGTGGATGTTCTAAGGATTTGATAACGGCATTATCCTTCGGGAGATGGTTATCATTCCAGATTTCCAAGGTGACCTGGATGATAGAGTGACTGTCAGAGTTATTGTTTTCTCTCTGACGAGGGGCGGTATTTTGGACAGGTGGTCCAAGCGGATACTGATTAAATTCAGTTGACGATACGGTCTAAGAAGTTTGCTGGATTTGGAGTTCATTTGTGAACTGGGTCCCATCAGATATCCAGACATATTCTAAGACATGTATTGCTCATTTCGGGAGATGGCTTTCTCTACGAACTTGAGATTAAGAGAGACATAGAAAGAAACATCAGGGCGGATCCACTCACTGAGGCTATTTCTCGAACGCAATAGTTTTACAAACGAGCTTTGTGAAACTGATTAGTAGAGGAGTTGGATGTTCGGTATCATATGGGCTGTGAGTATGCGACATCGCAATAATTAGCCTTAAGTGCAAGTGGGAAATTATTGGATATAGTGCCCTCGAAGTCAATAATTGGATCACGGGTACGTGATTGCAATGATTGAGGGAGGACCTATACCGGTAGGACAGTCTTACTCGAGATGATACTATGCTATCTGGTTTGTCTTTATCATCATGTACATGTTGATAGAGCCCATATGATTCTTGCTTGATAGCCAGCAGTATGATGGCGATCATATACGTGGGAGCTGGAGTCTATAAGCACATCCTTAATGTGTCCCTAGTCGTGGGAATTTCGAGATTGGGCTTCGATACTCCATAGTAGACTACTGTATACAGTTCGAGACCCCGACGAGGGGCGGTGGCCGGTCTCACAAGCCACTGGTGTTAGTTAGTTCACCTAAGATGTATACATGTGCTCATTCGGTTATGAGCACACCGGACATGACTCGCCGGGAACCTGCTAGTTGGTATTATACCTATTGTCAGATAGCATTCCCCAGGTGACATGTGTACAGGTCAGTCTGTCGACTTGAGATCGTTATTTGTCTCTTGTGAGTTCCCACTGTGCTTTGATTACTACCCTACCACGGCTCAAAGGAGTCGTGCAAATAGGTTTTAGTTGGGTAGAGTCCCGAGCCACATGGAGGCAGTGTGCGGATCATCGGGGATTCGTCTCTCCCGGTATTGGGGGTTGATGTCGCGCAGTGCATGGGTGGCCATCACCAGAAAACTTTGGCCAAGGTAGTTGAGAATTACTGATCTAGGATCAGTAGTTTCTCAGGTGGTGATAGGCTTCATACCGACATGAATTATCGCATTGTTAGGGGTCTGACTTTATCCACCCCCTAGACTCGATATGCGATACTCATAAACAAACAGACCGGACTGTACGGATATTGTCACTGTCAGGCTTAGTAGAGTTTCTGGATGAGTTCGCTTGTCAACTTCCCTTTCGATCAATACATGAGCAACCGTTACGTACAGCTAGTACCACGGACATGCTTGTGGTTAAACCCACTGCCAGTGTATTGATGAGTCATTAAAATCCCCAACAGAAAGTTTCCCAAGTTCGGGCGAAACGTTGTAGAGGCCGTATGGATTTATGGCAGGGTTCGAACATACACATGCACTTGTGCACGTGTCATAGTTCGGACGAATAATACTAGTGAGCTTTGGTTTAAGCCGGATCCTAGTATTATATTGTGTAGGAATATTTTTGTCTCGTTGCATTCGTAGTCAGCCAGAATACGGATGCGGGTATGTATATACAGTTAAGGGATTTTCTTGTAATCCGTTACAAGATTACTTTTTGAAGTTGCCAAATTTATTTACGAGACTTAAACATTTAGTTTAATGTTTATGTTGATTATGTGGAAAAGTGAGTATTTAGTTTGCATGGTAATTTTTTGTACGTCATGGGTCTTTTTCCGTATTCCTGGTGTTGGAATATTTTATTAGGAATGGGCTTAATTTGGTGCACATTAATTGGGTAGAATGGGCATTTTCGAAGTCGCTGTTTTTGGAGTGGGCAGAATGGTCTTGAGGTGGGTGGTGATTAATTGTTTTTGGAGTTTAAAATGATATGTGTGGAATTGATGGAGGTGGCTGTGGTTTTGAGGGATTTAATTTATGAAGGGGGTTTCTTTTCTCACCACTGGGGTTTCTAATGGACACCACCTCATTCAAACAAATATCCCCAGTGAGCACAAGAGCTTGGCCGAGCCCATTTTTGATGTATGCATTTTTCTTAGCAAAAATTCCATGCTAACTTCTTCTCACCATGGCAACTTCTATTTATCTCCACCCAATTACTTGGGTGTCTTGAGACAAAATATTCTACACTCTCTCTACTTCATTCTTGGACATGTCGGCTAACAAACTTCATGTCCGAATTGCTTCGGTTCGAAGCGGGAGCCCGTATAAAGATTCCTCGATGTGGTGCCACTTCGACAAGCATGACCGGAGGGCGAACTTCGTCGGGGCAGCCGCGACAAACATGGGATGGAGATTGAAGACCGAAGGACACGGATCGATCGGTATAATCTCTAAACACTTTGTTAAAGAGCTAGTTAACGGTTAATAGTTCGATCCGGATGATTGATTGTGGTAGCGCCAAATTATAAAATTTTTGTTCCGCATTTGGCCTCGGATTGACGGCCGGGGCGCTGCCGTAACCCAACAACGCGTATCGCACAGCGATTGGAAAAGAGTTTGGCGTGCATTTCTTTCAGATGTTTTGACGAATCTACCACGATCTTTACATATATAGTCTTGATGTATATCATGTTGGTTTTCGTATTGGATTTGGACATTGGTGTCTTCACTATAACTCCGATGATTGCGGGATGCATTACAGAGTTTTGATTTGGATTACATACTCGTTTTTCATGCGCATGCATTGCGCAACGATGTTATTTTATGTAGTTATGATTTCGGAGCCCCGACGACTTGATCATTTTACTGAAATGTTTTAGTGTTTGAGGGGTTTAAATTTAAATTCGGGGACCGAATTTCTTTAAGTGGGGAAAACTGTAACATTTCAGAAAAAAATAAAATATTATTTTTGAGAATTTTTATAATTAAATAATTAATATTATGGATATTTTAATATTGCGGTATAATTAAATACCGGTAAAGTGGAAAATATTTGGAAAATTATAGGAATTTCTGAAATGAGAGTGTTTTATGTGATTTAGGAAAATTATGAATTTTTATAATTAATTATATACAATTTTAATGCTAATCGGGATTAAATATCACTAATCGTGTATTAAGCTTGTTTTGTGCATGTGACTTGCACCATATCATATTCACTTTTACATTTTCTTACCATGGTCTTTTCTTCATTTTCTTGCATGGCTTTGTTTTTATATGAGAAAAGAAAAGATAAAGAGATGAAAAGAAAAGAGAAAAGGAAAAGAAAATGAAAAGGAATAAACTATTGGGTATGGGCATGAGAAAGAGAGCGTGATGGGTCAACTTAGACCATGGCTCATTGTTTCCCTCTTAATCTCTTAATCATTCTTCTTCCTCTCATTTCCCTTGGCTGCCCTCCACCTCCTCCCTCTTCAAACACCTCACTTCATAATCAAAAAAAACTCAAAACATCATCTCCACTTCACTAAAAACATGCACAAACTCTCTACAAGCACTTTGGACCAAGAAAGAATGGATTTTGGACACTTGGCGCAACACAAGAATTTTCTTCAGTTGCTAAATGAGGTACTTTCTTCACCATTTGTATAGAATTTCATTCACATTAGTGTACATGAATGTTTAGAAGTGTTTTAGTTTGGTTTAGTGAACTTAGAAAATCCCAAGTTAGGGTTTTGAGGAATTCTTGATTGAGATAGTGTAATTGAGGTTAGTAGAGTCCACAAACCCCCTTAGTGATAGTAGTTTGGACCTAAAACTAGAGACAAACCCCAATTCAAGAACTTTGAAATCTGCCAATAATGAATTTTCTGGAAATTGTGGTGATGTATTGGAATCTGCTAACACCCGGGAACCCTAGGATTTATTTTGCAAACATAGTGAGACAAGCAGGCCACCTAGAAGATAACCTGGAGACCCGAGCCCCTACCAATTCTTCAAGGCCGCAATTTTAATCTTCCTGGCCATAAATTGCGGCCAGGCTGGGTCAGAATGCCTCCATGTGTGGTCCAGGGCTTTTATTTCAGTAAACTAGACCCTACCTATATGAAAAATTGGCTAATTTGACCTAGGGTAAAAATCTGGGACCATTTTCATGAGTTGCTGCCTTGTTTTTCGTGATGTTTATGAATTGAAGTTATGATATTTGTATTTTTATCGGTCGATTCACGTTTATACGTCAATCGTCGAGAGTTGTTGGTTTTCGTGCATGCATAGATCATAGGTTTTAACCTATGTGTGATACGCGCGCCGATTTGGTTTTTGTGCGCGATTTCTATTTACGTTGTCATGTGATATATATGTAGGTACCCCCCTCACGTGGACTTCAGATGATAAAGAGGAGGATGGCGACAATGACTTTGGCAAGAAAGATCAAAGTAAGTAGATATATATCTACGAGGGAAGTCGGGTGGATGGCGTATAGCACCCCCGCAGTTCGTAGTATAGAACGCGAATGCGTTATGTTATAAATATATACTTATATGGTATTATAAGATGTGTATACTTAGTTAGAATTGCTTTAGAAGACTTTGGATGATAGTGTCGTTAGTTAATTTCCTAGTCGCGAACCCTAGAATAAGGTTTACATACACACGCGCGCGCACACACATGCATGCAATTTATTACTTATGCGTATATGGGGGTATGTACACACACACACACATAGGTATGGGACTATGTGTGTATGTATGTGTGTGTGTGTGTGTGTGTGTGTGTGTGTATACGTATACATATACATGGATGATGAGGATAGTATATGATACTTGGAGATGAGTTGATGAGATTAGGCATGAAGCCACGAGATTGGTGATGTGATATGGTTCGTATTATGAGATACGACATGAGATTATAGCGGGTCTTTAGGCGATGTGTTTTTACTCACACGCATATATATATATATATATATATATATATATATATATATATATATATATGTATGTATGTATGTATAAAGATGGTATCAATATATACTGGATTAGATCAGTACCCATAATGTAGGATATGATGATAAAGATTCCAGATGAATAATGAGATAATGTGATATTTGACCCATACCCAGATTTGGGATGCCGTACGATGGATTTAACGTACGAGCTATTATGATGATAGATCCGCACTCTTTACTCGAGGATGTCATATGATTTATTGTATCGTACGTGATACTATTGAGGCGGGATCACCGACTATTATATATATATATATATATATCGACTCAGATTTAGGTGGTTTCGTTACCTTTTCGATTAGTCTATTAGTTTAGTCTTGTAGTTTACTGGTAGATGTTAGACTAGACTCGAGTCATACCTATTTCAAAACTAACGAATCGTGAGTATTTTAAAGACAAGACAAGAGATTCTACGGATATTTCAAAGGACGTACCTTTTTCTTAAAAACACTGTAGCCATATTTTCTAAACACCACGATTCGTATTATTTCAAATGTCAAACTTTATGACTCATATATAAATGTATATTCTTATATGTTGCGTTAGTATTCATGTTCATCATATTATTGCTGTTTGCATCGCATTGCATGCTTATATTGTGTTTTCATTAGTTATAATTAAAATCATGCTGTCAGGACACCAGCACCATTACCGATGATGCGTATGCTCCACGTACACCTACATGCCGGCTCACACACATCATCATCGGTAATTACCATGTCACGTACACATTAGAAAATACTACTTCATTAGTATAAAATGTTAGCTGATAGTTTTGACATGCACTTTCTGCGGTTGACCAGTCAAACTTCCATGGGCGGATACCCTAAATCAATAACTTACGCATAGTGAGCTTGCTTTTATATGATAGCTTAGACATTGCATTTATTACTGTGATTTTCATGTTTATTTATATATTCATTCGCTATGACATTTTGGGCCTGTCCGGATTGCCGGAGCCCAATATTCATTATTTATTTACATCGTGATTTATAACTTAGGATTTCCATGAGATTCCTGGATTTAGAGAAACCGCAATAATTTTATAAACTGATTATCATTTTTAAATATAAAATTGCGGTTTTCTCATGATATGATTTGAGATATGTCCACCATGAGTTTTCTCGGCTCTTGAACGATATGATACACCCGATTCGAGGAGGAGGAGGAACCGTCTGTGGGTGCATGGTGGACCCGGTGTGGTACCCCGAGGCGAGAAGGTCGCAGATGATGGCGTTGAGCCTGTGACAGGGGAGCACTACTGACTGGTGATTTTATTGTGACTTGACGGATATCCGGAGGATACCGATCGGAGTACAGGCCAGTCCGGATAGCCAGAGCCTGAGCTTTTTAGATTTGATGGTATGGGCCAGTCCAGATAGCCGGAGCCCTAGATATTGAGATTTGAGGTTGCAGGCCAGTACGGATTGCCGGAGCCTGAGATATTGAGATATTGGGATTTATGTTTTGTGTCGATACTTGACACTGATTTCATGTTGATTTCATTGATGATACCTCGATTTATAAATATACGGAAATCTCACTAAATAAAGAAAACAGTTGTCACATTCATGATGCATTCTGTTTTCATTATATTTCATTCATATCTTATATTTATGATATGTTGCTACCTGAGGCACTGACACGAGCACTTGGTATTACACTTATGTATAGATGTTTACCCTTACCATCTTATCATGATTTAGGCTTTATCATATTGAGGATATATATTTGATCGTATTGACCTAGGATTGAGTCATATATACGATTTTTGCTCGGCGATGTTTTCTACTCACGAGTTAGCAACTCACCTCCGCTGTGCCACAGTTTCTTGCAGGTTTTGCCGTACAGGTTTCGTTGGGGCTTTGCTGGCACACCGCTTTCATTCCGAATGATTGCCTTGGTAGGTGGGTTCACTTGCATCGTGACCACCATTGTACTTTATTTTTCAGTTGTATCTAATAAACTCCAACAACCAAACTTGTATATTTATTTCAGACTTAGAAAACCAGTTGTGTATTATTTCGACCTTAGAGTCGCGCGTTGTATTATTTTGGTTTTCTTGATGATTTTGAATTTCCTTTTGAGTTTTGATCCTCGCCCTTGGCGTTGTATATTATATTGCTTGCGTGGTTATGACCGTCAATTGACGAAGAGCTAGCTCCCGCTTGGGGATGCATTTATTCATATTATGCATGTTGTACCCTTTTGGGGCCAGTATTTACAAAGGAAACTCTGCCGAAATTTTCAGAAAAGACTTGAGCTTTTAAAAATGCATACTTTGGCTTATGTTGTTAAATTACTTGCTTTAAAACTTAACATTTCCTTCTTTCTTCTTTAAATTGGTTTAGATTTCTGGGATTTTTGGCTTACTTGAATTAGATGGGGTCCTATAGAGTTCATATGATTCAAGTGCCAGTCACGTGCCATTTTGGGTCGTGACAAACCTCCGTCAATGAAATGAGTTGGCCACTCGGCACATTAAGAACCCGGTAGTTTGTGCACCTCATCTTGGGTCTATCCTAGGTGCAAGAAACAGTAAATGAAATGATACAACGGTGGCTACAAGCTCAACCCGGATGTGCCCCGCAAAAGAATATTACATCAATTACAAATATGCATGAATGAAAGAAAAGAACACTCTTCTCACATCCCGGCAATTCATCCACGACGATCCAATACTTCATATATACAAACCATCACAAAGATACTAATATGTGCAACCCCGACTAATCGACGTATAGCAATTAGTCGACGTTTCTCTACACATATACAAACATAGAAAACCCGATTAGCTAAGAACATAGAATTTCGATCGATAATCATAATTCATCTCTACCCATGCACAAACCAGTACACAAACAATACTGGGTAGAAACCACATATGCAGGAAACCATATGTCCAAGAATCAGACCTAAAGAATAAATTTTGAGTGACTCGGCCCTGACTCGGCTGCGGAACGGCGGCTAAACAATGAGTTTCGCCGCAGTTCCGCGGTGGTCTTGGCCGATCACGAACTCGAATTTCTTCTGTGTTCTTACAAATCCATGCTGTATTTTAAGGCCACTGAAATAATTTTTTAAACACTTAAAAAAATCGACAGCAAGCTTGGTCTAAAAAATTTGGTTTCGTGCAATATATCCGACGATAGAAGTTCTAACTACTTTCTAACTAGCTAATTAAGGTTTAGTAGGCGTTGATACCACTGCAAGTCGATGTCGCTGTCATGACCCGAAATAGCATGTGACTGGCACTTGAATCATGTGAAGTCTATTGGACCCCACCTAATTCAAGTAAGCCAAAAGCCCAAAAATCTAAACCATTTTTAAATAAGAAGTGAAGGAAAACTTGTTTAAAGCAAGTGGTTTAAATAAAATAAATGGCATTAAACATTTAAAAGTAATACTATATTTTCTTAAAAATTTCGGCAAAGTCTCCTTTGTAAATACTAGCCCCAAACGGGTAAAACCATGAATAATATACATAATGAATAAAGGTATCCCCAAGCGGGAGCTAGCTCTTCGCCAATTGGCGGACACAAAACCAAAGTCACCTAAAGCATTACTTGCTAAGTATGCACATCTCATAACACGTATATAAATATAAATATCAAAACGCATCAAATGCTACGAACTAGCGGGGGTGCTATACGCCATCCACCCAACTTCCCACGCAGATATATATCTACTCACCTTGATCCTTGCTTGCCGGAGTCGAGGTGCTTCGTCGTCTCGGAATCCACGCGAGGGGACCTACAACCAATACACAATCGCAAATGCTTATTAAAATCAAGTTGGAAAACCAATACGGCACACAAATCGGTCATAGGTTAGAACGTAAAGCCTACGCCTGCAAAACCACCAAATAACCCTCGTCGCTGACGTACAAACATCAGACGACTGAACACAATATCAAATACCAAATCCTAATTCATTAAAAGTCACAATAGGAAATCAGAAACTTAAGAAAACCTCTCCATATTTTGCCTAAGGTGAAATTAACCAATTTTGCATATGGGAAAGGTCTAATTTACTGAAGATAAAGCCATGGGACAAACACGAATCCAAACAACCCTACCGTGGCCGCAATTTGCAGCCAGAAAGAATAAAATTGCGGCCATAGAAGAAGGTTGGAGTCTCAGGTCTTGGGGTTAGCTTCTAGGTTGCCTGCACGACTCACTATGATTGCTAAAACATTTTCAAGGTCTCAGGGTAGCAGCAGATCTCGAAATACCATCACTAATTCCACAAAAACACGATATCGGCAATCTAAAGTCCATGTTCTCATGGCCTAGGCTTTGGCTGGTCCAGGTTTTTAGCACTATGGGGTTTTAACGTCACTACTAAGTCTCAATTGCATCATCACTTCTTAAGAATCCCTAAACTTGATCTTGGAATTTTCAACCATCACTAAACTACACTTAATCACTTCTAAACTAACATGGATGTAAAAAGGAATTGAAATACTACACTAATGATAAAATAATTACCTCATTTGGTAACTCAAGAAAATTCTTGAGTTGCCCCAAGTCTTCAAAATCCAATTTTTCTTGGTCCAAAATGCTTATAGTGAGTTTGTACACATTTTTAATGAAGGGATCATGAAGTTTTGGTGTGGATTTTGGATTGTGTGAGGAGGTGGAGATGGTGGAGGGAAGAGGGCAGCCAAGGTTGAGAGAAGAGGAGGGAAAAGATGAAGAGGGAATGAATGAAGATGAGACATGCCTAAGGTTGACCCCTTACCCTCCCTCTCTCTTGCCCATACCTCCATTCTTTACTATTTTTTTCCTTTCCTTTTCTATTTTCCTTTATCTTTTCTTTTCAAAACCCAAAACAATTAAAACCATATACATATAAAAGAGAACAAGATGCAATGGTTCAAGAAAATTGAAAAAAAATGTGTTTTGAATCATGTCGTGGTGCATGTCATTATGCACAAAATAAAATCAATACATGATTAGTGAAATTTAATCGAGATTAGCATTTAACCCTTTTACAAATGAGCATTTAGAAAAATCTATAAATGTCCCTATCATATTAAACACCCTCAATTCAATAACTAACATAAATTTCCAAATGTTTCCCAATTTATCGGTATATAATTATACCAAATCATTAAAATATTGAAAATATTTATTATTTTAATTATATAAATTCCCAAAAATAATATTTTATTTTTCTGAAATTATACAGTCTTCTCCCCTTAAATAAATTCGGTCCCTGAATTTAAATTTAAACCCCACAATTACTAAAACATTTCAGTAAAATGATCAAGTCCTCGGGGCTCCGAAATCATAAATGCATAAAACACATCATAGTGCAATGTATGCGCATGAAAAATGAGTATATAACTCAAAATCAAAACTCCGTCAAGCATCACGCAACCATCGGAGTTATGGGAAAGATACCAATGTCAAAGTCCAATACGAAAACCAACATGATATACATCAAAACCATAACATGTACATAACATGCATCATTGTAAATTCGTCAAACATCTGAAAAAGAAATGCATGCCAAACTTTTCAAGTCGCTGTGCGATGCGCGCATCACGACACAAGTAGCGGACGTTTATTGTAAGAAAATAACTATATATATATATATCCGTTGTTTAACATACACGTCCCGCCGTTTTGAAAATAATTTAGAAGGGTCCCCTCTGTTAAATGTCTTGTGTCATCTCGGACACGTAGGTAAATACTGAGACTATAGCTCCTTTTTGGAAATCCCTTCGATAACTATCGATGCATGCAAAACATATTCAGGTACTGTCCTCTGACCAGTCCTGCTCGGTTACTATACCAAGTATTAAATATCATAATACATCCTGCTCGAAAAGAAATCAATCCCAAAATGTGTATAAGAATGCTACGTGCGTCTGGCACGCACGGAAATCGAAATTCATGAATGTGCCATACATGTGCACAGAAACAAAACCTAAGTGCAACGGGTGTGTACGAAAACACCTGTCAAAGGCAACGGGTGTGCCTGACAGCAATATCAGATGCATCTGATATGCACGAAAAATCCCGATTTAGTGCATCTGGTGTGCACCAAAATCGCATCAAACGCCCCAAGTATGCGCAAAATCCAACTCAAGTACATATGGTTCACGGAAACATATATCGAATATCACAATCGAAATCGGCGGTATACAACACCTCAATCCAAATCAGGTATACCGTGGTATATAATCTCACAACCACGTGCATCAGTGTGCACAAAACCGAATTAAAATACTGAAGTGCATGAAAACTATACCGAAGGCACAAGTCAAATCACATGCATACCATAGGTATGAAATCGAAATCAACATCTCGAATGATATCAAATAAAAAACGAGTGCAACTGTAGTGCACGAAGACTCAATCATGCAAATAAATTGCCCAAAATACCGAAATCCAAAATGACGGAAACAGTTCCGCTCCGGCACATCCTCTAAAGATCTCTGGCCATCTATCATGGTCACTCATAACATGTCTCGTCGATGATGCCGAACTCTGGCCTATTGGGTGTGCGTAATATGACCGATCCTGGATCCTGGTCTTCTCGTTTAGTATTTCCAGAAAGATCTTGTCAGGGTCTCTCCAAATCTTATTTTGGCCGACCTGCCCGGAAGTTATCGTCCTTTTGTAAATCAATTTCTTGTTCCGGAACGGCTGCATACTCATCACGACTCCTTCTGGAAGATATATCCATATTCAATGCTTCTGCATGCGTATCACATCTTTGATGTCAACGGAGTAGAACGCCATCTTGTCGAAATCTCATACGAATCTCTTACTCCACCTTTCTCTAATGTCGACTGATTCGGACTCATCTCTTCGTAGCTGTATGGACTGTGCTACAACGGCTATAATCAAATTTGGAGTCTCCCAAGTAATCTATCCCATCACATGATATCCGGACGACGTCGAACTTTTCGAACGATTCGTCAAAATTCCATAATCCCCTAAGAGCTCAACTCTTGAGTACAGTTTAATAATATTCAGTACATGCTACAGTACCTATGGTCCAGCCGTAGAAGGCAAACCCAAGCCTCATTAATGGCATCGCGGAACTGCTGCAAACTCTATGGTTCAAAAGCGTTCTTATGGTCATTATGTCGAGTTAGGGTTTCATTCTTCTAGAGGGTCCACGGAATTACTTACATGTTTTTCCGAATACCTTAAACTTGGAAAAATGTGTTTCTGACATTCGATCGTTTTCTATCGACTCCTAATGTACCTGCGTGAAGTCGTCTCTAGCTGGAATCAATCAATCTGATGACCTCGCAACGGGGTGTGCAAACAAATCACATGTCCTAGTCATTCATCCTTGGGTGACTAGCGATCTTATATCATATCTCTAAGTACAACTCGTGCTGCATTAGGTTCGAACATCTGGGGCGATATCTCATCATTCGCAGCAACGACTGGATCATTCATCCACACGCTAAACAATGCCTCAATCGTCAAGAATAGACGATACATTAACGGTCATCACCTTCTAGCCGGCCTCTAGCAGTGGCCCAATCCTCTGGTGCTGATCTGCACGTCCGAGAAATTGGTAAAAGCAATCCATCAAACGCTTATGGTGTGAAAACACAATAAAACGACACATCTATATAAACGTGTGTCATTGGAATACATCCTGGTCAGTCCTCGTCCAACACGAGCTCGTGCTGACCGCAACTCTAGCCGCAGCTCTCTCTGCCTATGCAATCGTGGTAACAAAACCACCAACCAATATCGATGATGATAGATCAATGAACGAATAGGATATTGTGAAAAGAAATGAACATCCTAAGGCTTCTTAAGCGGAGTAGCGTATCGTAAGTATGCCGCGGAACATACACACGGTACGTCACTCTACATAAGTCACCTACTCCATCAACCAAGATCAACCTATGCGACGAAAGTTCGAGTCTAATACCCCCCCGACCAAATCTAAGTTCCGTAAGGTCAAGCCTAGATTCCGAATATATATAAACGCCCTAGACTACGCATAGTCAAACATAGACTCGAACCAAGATTAAATCTAGCGCTCTGATACCAACTTTTTCACGACCCGAAATAGCACGTGACTGGCACTTGAATCATATGAAGTCTATAGAACCCCATCTAATTCAAGTAAGCCAAAAGCCAAATCTAAACCATTTTTAAAGAAGAAGTGAAGGAAAACTTGTCTAAAGCAAGTGGTTTAAATAAAATAAATGGAATTAAACATTTAAAAGCAACATCATATTTTCCCGAAAATTTTGGCAGAGTCTCCTTCGTAAATATTGGCCTCAAACGGGTTAAAACATGAATAATATATATAATGAATAAAGGTATCCCCAAGCAGGAGGTAGCCCTTCGCCAATTGGCGGACACAACCACACAAGCAATAATATACAACGCCGAAGGGCGAGGATCAAAATTTAGAAGAAAACCAACATCCTCAAGAAAACCAGAGAAAAACCATAATAATACAAGAGCGCGACTCTAAGGTCGAAAGAATATACACTAGTCTTCTAAGTCTACTAAATATACAAGTCTGATTGATGGAGTTTAATAGATACAACTGAAATATAAATGAAAGGTACAATGGTGGTCACGATGCAAGCGAACCCACCTGCCAAAGAAATCACCCGGAAGGAATTAGTGTGCCAGCAAAGCCGTCAAGGAAACCTGTACGGCAAAAACTGCAAGAAACTGTGGCACAACGGGGGTGAGTTGCCAACTCGTGAGTAGAAAACATCACCGAGTAGAAAACGCATGTATGACTCAATCCTAGGTCATACGATAGTAATATCGTCAAAATAATATTGCGTGAAGCGTCTAAATAATGTCAAGGTAAACATCTATACATAAGTGTAATACCAAGTGCTCGTGTCAGTGCCTCAGGTAGCGACATATCATATATATGATGTATGAATTCATGAAAACTGAATACATCTAAATGATAAAACTGTTTTCTTAATTTAGTGAGATTTCTGCATATAAAAATCGAGGTATCATCAATGAAATCAACATAAAATCCATGTCAAGCATCGACACAAAACATATATCCAAATATCCAGTATCTCGGGCTCCGGCTATCCGGACTGGCCCATATCATATAATCTTAATACCTCAAATTCTCAGTATCTCAGGCTCCGGCTATCCGGACTGGCCCTTGGGCTCCGGCAATCCGGATTGGCCCAAAATAATCAAATCTTACGACTATGTCGGTATCCTCCGGATATCCGCCGCGTCATAAATAACCGGTCGGTAGTGCTCCCCTGCCAGGCTCAACGCCATCATCTGCGACCATCTTGCCCCGGGGTATCGCACTGGGTCCACCATGCATCCATAGACGGTTCCTCCTCCTCCTTGAATCTGGTGTATGATACCGCTGAAGAGCCGAGAAAACTCATGGTGGACATATCTCATATCATATCATGAGAAAACCGCAAATTTTTATTTTTAGAAATGATAATCAGTTTATAAAATCCTTGCGGTTTCTCCAAATCCGGAAATCTCATGGAAAAATCCGAAATCCCAAAAATGAAGGGTTAATAACAGTGAATATCGGGCTCCGGCAATCCGGACTGGCCTATAATATCATATGGCAAATGAATATATATAAATATGCATGAAATATCACAGCAGTAAATGCAATATCAAAATCAGTATATAAAGGCATGCGCACTACTATTATGTCGAAACTATCAGCTAGCAATTCATACTAATGATGTAGTATTTTCTAAAGTGTACATGACATAACAGTTACCGATGATGATGTGTGTGAGCCGGCAAGCAGGTTTACGTGTAGCATACGCATCATCGGTAATAGTGCTGGTATCTTGACAGCATGGGTTTATAATAAACAATGGAAATCACAAGTATAAGCATGAAATGCGATATGAGCAACATGAATATACAGAAATGAATAGCAAATGCAATAATAAGGAATCTATATTAAATATACGAGTCATACAGTTTGATATTTGAAATAACACGAATCGTGCTATTTAGAAAATAGGGCTACGGTGGTTTTAAGAAAAGATACGTCCTTTGAAATATCCGTAGTATCCCTTAGCCTGTCTTTAAAATACTCACGATTCTTTAGTTTTGGAAATAAGTATGACTCGAGCCCAGTCTATCATCTAAAAGTAACTACAGGACTAAACTAAAAGACCAAACGAAAAAGTAAGGAAATCCACCTAAGTCCGAGCTGATATATATATATCCATTAGTCGGTGATCCCGCCTCAATAGCGTCACGTACGATAAAACGTACAATACGACATCCTCGAGTCCCGAGTGCGGATCTATTATCATAATTATATCTCGTACGGTAAATCCATCATACGGCATGCCAAAATCTGGGTACAGGTCAACCATCACATCATCATTATTCATCAGGTATCATTATCATCATGTCTTGAATTAGGGGTACCGGTCTAAAGTCTAGTACATTCTGATACCATCAACATATAACCGCCTGTGTATGAAAACACAACGCCTATCAATCAACTATACTCTCAGGTAGTATAACATAACATGACCTAAATCACATCACCGATCTCACGGCATCATACCCAATCACATCGACTCATCTCCAAGTATCATATACCATCCTCATCATCCGTGTATATGTATACATATACATATACATACATACATATATATATATACATATACGTACTCACATATATATATATGTGTGTATGTGTATACGCACAAGAAAATAAAATGTATGCGTGTGTGCGCGCGCGCGTGTACCTTATTCTAGGGTTCGCGACTAAGAACTAACTAAAACACTATCTTCTGAACACGCCAACACTAACCCAAAGTCACCTAAAGCATTACTTGCTAAGTATGCACATCTCATAACAACACGTATATAAATATATATATCAAAACGCATCAAATGCTACGAACTTCCGAGGATGCTATACGCCATCTACCCCACTTCCCCCGTAGTTATATATCTACTCACGTTGATCCTTGCTTGCCGGAGTCGAGGTGCTTCGTCGTCTCGGAATCCACGCGAGGGTGCCTACAACCAATACACAATCGCAAGTGCATTTTAAAATCAAGTCGGAAAACCAATACGGCACACAAATCGCTCATAGGTTAGAACCTAAAGCCTATGCCTGCAAAACCACCAAACAACCCTCGTCGCTAACGTACAAACATCAGACGATGGAAAACAATATCAAATACCAAATCCCAATTCATTAAAAGTCATAATATAAAATCAGAAACTTAAGAAAACCTCTCCAGATTTTGCCTAAGGTTAAATTAGCCAATTTTGCATATGGGAAGAGTCTAATTTACTGAAGATAAAGCCATAGGACAAACACGAATCCAAACAACCCTACCCTAGATGCAATTTATGACCAGAAAGAATAAAATTGCTGCTATGGAAGAAGGTTGGGGTCTTGGGTCTTGGGGATAGCTTCTAGGTTGCCTGCACGACTCACTATGATTGCTAAAACATTTTCAGGGTCTCAGGGTAGCAGCAGATCTCTAAATACCATCACTAATTCCACAAAAACCTGATATCGACAATCTAAAGTCCAAGTTCTCATCGCCTAGGCTCTTGTTGGTCCAGGTTTTTAGCACTATGGGGGTTTTAAGGTCACTACTAAGCCTCAATTGCATCACCACTTCTCAAGAATTCCTAAACTTGATCTTGGAATTTTCAACCATCACTAAACTACACTTAATCACTTCTAAACTAACAATGATGCAAAAAGGAATTGAAATACTACACTAATGATAAAAGAATTACCTCATTTTGCAGCTCAAGAAAATTCTTGAGTTGCCCCAAGTCTTCAAAATCCAATTTTTCTTGGTCCAAAATGCTTGTAGTGAACTTGTGCACAATTTTAATGAAGGGATCATGGTGTTTTGGAGTGGATTTTGTGTTGTGTGAGTAGGTGGAGATGGTGATGGGAAGAGGGCAGCCAAGGTTGAGGGAAGATGAGGGAAAATATGAAGAAGGAATGAATGAAGATGAGCCATGTACAAGGTTGACCCCTCACCCTTTCTCATTCTCTTGCCCATACCTCCATTCTTTACTATTTTTTCCTTTTATTTTCTATTTTCCTTTATCTTTTCTTTTCAAAACCCAAAACAATTAAAACCCATATACATATAAAAGAGAACAAGATGTTATGGTTCTAGCAAATTGAAAAAATGTGTTTTGAAACATGTCGTGTTGCATGTCATTATGCACAAAATAAAATCAATGCATGATTAGTGAAATTTAATCGAGTTTAGCATTTAACCCTTTTACAAACAAGCATTTAGAAAAATCTATAAATGTCCCTATCATATAAAACACCCTCAATTCAATAATTAATATAAATTTCCAAATGTTTCCCAATTTATCGGTATATAATTATAACATATCATTAAAATATTGATAATATTTATTATTTTAATCTTATAAATTCCTAAAAATAATATTTTATTTTTCTGAAATGTTACAGTCGCACACCCCACGCACTTGTGGGGCGGCGGAATTTACAAAAAACAATTTTTTACGAAGCTCGCAACACCGACTAAACTCTAGGATCTTTACGGAAACTTAACTAGCTATAACTACATGGAGGTTTAGCTACTTGGTAAGAGTTTTATACCTCCGTATACTAGTCCTCCGGGTCTTCTTGTCCTCTTCTTTAGCTCCTCGAAGTGTACGGATCAAGCTTGTAACGTCGGCCTTCTCGCATCAAAGACGATCCATCCGAGAGTATGTACTTCAAGCTCTGTTACCTCTAAACCAAGGTAACTAGGGTATATAGTTCGCTAAACTAGATAGCTCTTGTGTTTTGATAATTGAGTTTCATAATTGATATTTTTGTACACCGTAGCTGCACCTAATGGATATTTTTCTTTGTGCACAGTAGTTGCACTTGATTTATGTTTTCTGTACATCCATTGCACTTGAGATTGATTTCGTACACATTAGATGCAGTTGATTTTGATTTCATGCACATTATATGCACCTGATTTTGATTTAGTGCACACTGGATGCACTTGACGTTGTTCTCATGCGCATTCGATGCATTTGATGTGGTTGTCATGCACACCCGTTGAACTTGACAGATGCTTTCATACACACCAGTTTCACTCGGTTTTCGTTTTCGTACACACTCGTTGCACTTAATTCCGACTTCGATTTTTCGTGTGCACCAGTCACATGTAGATTGGTTTTCATGCACACCTGTTGAGATTGATTTCTTTTTTGAGCACATTTTATGGATGTATAATGTTATATATTAGCCGAGAAGGACTTGTCTGAAAGACAGTACCAGAATGTTTTTGCATATACTGCTGTATACAGAAGAGGTTTTCAAAAGAGCTATAGTCTAATTATTTTTCTACATATCTATGAGCGACACAAGATTTTACAAAAAGAAAACCCTTCTAAATTATTTTCAAAAGACGGGACAAATATCTTAAGCGAAACGTGTGTGTATATATATTTCTTTATAAATGTCCGCTACTTGTGCCGTGATATACACATCGTATGGCTACTGTGAAAGGATTTTTCATATAGACATTCTTCATCTACTTAGATGATTTTACATGGACATACTATATATACATTGTAGCCTTGACTATATTTGTGCGTGGTCGTGTGGTTGGTTTGAAACGGTTGATTTCGCACCTTACACTTTGCATCCTATTCTGTACGATTCTTATAGCACTTGTTAGAGTTTCGGTTATTTGAGTTTTACACTTTTGTTTTCATTCACACATGTAGTGCTATAGTATCTATAGCTAGTGTGGGATTTTGGTGCCCCGTTGATTTGGTTTACTGAAATCTTTTAAGAGTTGAGGGTTTAAATTTATATTCGGGGACCGAATTTATTTAAGAGGAATATTGTAACATTTCATTAAAACAGTAAATATTATTTTGAAATTTAAATAATATTTTGGATTTTACGGATATGATAACCAAAAATGAATTTGATTTTTCATAAATTGGTATAATTATACACCTCTATTTTGGAAAGTAATTGGAATTTAAAATGAATTATTATTATTATGAGAGTATTCATTTAAGTGGGCTTTTCATAAATTATCATATAACTATATCCATACAAGTTATAATGTTAAAACTAATTTGTGTTTTCCTAATTAGTTCACTAAACTAAGACATACTTTAAACATGCGATTAGTATGCATGACATGTTAACAAATAGGTGTATATTAGCTTTCTTTTTATTCTTTTTCATCTGTGTTTTTATGGTTATTTTCATTTCTAATTTTTTTTTAAATGAGAGGAAGGGGGAGACATGGAGGTACGGTGAATATAATAATGGGAATGGGAGAGAGAGAGTGAAGGGGGGGTTAAGGCTTGGCAACCCTTCATTCTTCATAACTCTTTATTCTTCTCCTTCTCCATCTCCTCCAACTCCAACTCCAAACCCACATACACCAACATAAATCCCTTCCAATCACCATAAAGCCTTCACTAAAGATATTCAATTTCTCATCCTACACATGAAGAGGTGATCAACTCTTCACCTTGAGACCATTTGCAAGCTTGGAACTTTCCTTAATCCTTATCTAGAGGTAAAATACTCTCTTTAACCATATTTCAAGTATACTTGCCATTTTAACTCTAGTTTTTAAGTTAAAAATCAAGTTCTAGTTGGTTTTGATGTTCTAAAATGGGTTATGAAGTGTATGTTGTGCTAAGATAGTTTCTTAGCTAATCACAACAAAATTAGTAATAGATGAGGGTATTATAATGCAAGTATTGTTGGTTTTAAAGAGTTTTAAAGTTTTAAAACTTGGTTTTCTTTGAGATTTGAAGTTCAATTTGAATCTGGTGTAAGTTAGGATCTTTGAAAAATATTTTGCATATAAATTAGACCTATTTAGACCATTAGGAGACCCAACCATGAAAATAAGACCGCAACTCCCTGGTTGGGCCGCAATTTGCGGTCCAAACGAATATTTTGACGGTTCTCATATTGAATAAAGTGTTGGGGTTTGTCCGGTAGATGTTATACATGATATATAAGCTCTTGTTATACGCTAAATTGCCCCAAATTCTCCGAGTCAAAATTTGAAGGTGTTTTACGTAGCTTTTTGACGATACGGATTTTAAACTTGGTTTTCTTGGGTTGTGATGTTTAATTCAAATTTAGAGCAACTTGGGATCTCTGATATATATATATATATAAATATATATATATATATATATATATATATAGAGAGAGAGAGAGAGAGAGAGAGACTAATGTGAGATGATAGGACCGGTATAAGACCACTGTAGAAGCCCGAGCCCATAAATCTACCCCTTGGCCGCGGATTTATTCCCTCTAACTGCAAATTGCGGCCAGAACAACTAGTTAGGTTTTGGGGTTTGGCCGGTATCTCACACACTTGATAACTTAGCCACTGTATTCTTAGTTTTGTCCCAGACTGCCTTTGTCAAAATCTGGGTGCATTTTGATTAGGTTTTGGAATTTTTTGGCAAGTTTTGAATCTTGGTTTTCAGATTTCTATGCTATGACCTGGTCGTTCGACGTTCATGCTGGGTTCCTTAGCATCCTTACTATGTTTTCTAAGGCATCAAGCGTGCAATTTTAAAATTTTAGTGTGCTAATAAACCCATAACCGAGGATCTAACTAGAGAATTAGGGTTTAACTAAGAAAGTAAAGATCTTTACACTAAGTGAACAAGTAATACAACCTTTGTAGACTGGTACTTCACTTCAAAAGCTCTGTGTAGTAGTCCCTTCGCCCCAAGTAGTGGTCTCCCGGACGCTCGTTAGGCTCCACTAGACGAAATGAACAAGCTTGCTTGAAGAACTTCGAGTCCAAAGATGATCTACAACGAGGAATCTCCAACTCAAGCTACCTCTTCACTAATTGAGAATTAGTGAAGCAAACAATCTATACTAAATGGCTAGTCTAGTGTAGGTTGATGAAGTAAGAATTTTGCTCACTTTAGAATTATTTTTCGCTCACTTTTTCTTCACCGAAAGAAAATCTAGTAAGCTCAAGGAGATGAAGAAGAAGATGAAATCAATAATGGAGTGAGAGTGAATGGCAACCATGTGTGGGATAATATCATATATTAACTCAAGTAGAGACTTAACTAAGGCTAAAGATAATGGTTGGGTTAATAAATATCTAGAGTAAAACAAAATTAGTGAACTATGTCAATGGTTTTGCTTCCATAAGCATCTCAAGCCATGACTAATTTCCACCTAATTTTGATTTTCTCTTAATAATTAAACCCCCACATTATCTTAAGTATGGTATGAGTCTCATACATCAATATACAATGTATCATCAAGCATGACACAAAGAAATAAATATAATAATATATATCACATATATATTAAATGTACAAGTGAGAAAAAGAAATTCTTAAGTGAGCTAATATTAGTTAATGTATGGTAATATATCAAATATATAATTATACATTAAATCATTAAATCAACACTTGATTTAATAACCCGGCTGTATCGCATAAAACCGACTAATATCATTTAATATCAACTTATTGAATCAACACTTGATCCAATAACGCGGCTAAATCACATATAACCGATCGATATCATATATCGCGAGATTAGAATACGGTATCACATACACGTATTAATCTTGGTCCCTCACATATCACATATGTGCCCTACTTTGTTTTGCTTGAGCCAGGAAATCTCTGTGTAGGACTCTAAAGACTTGTCAATACGCCGGTATTAGGTAATGATCATATCAGTTACCCACAAGCCATCAGCGGTACTAGCTGGACGTAACGGCGACCCGGGTATTGAGCGATCAGAAGATCAGCAAGCAAACTTGTCTAAACTCCCTCAAAGCCTATCAGTAACACTACCCTACAGTCCGGTCTCTTCGTCTGATATGTCGCATATCGAGTATAGGGGTGGTAAACGTCAGACCCCAATAACTTGATAAGTCATACCGATGTAAGGTTCATAACGAGTCGGAAAACTACTGATAACACTTACCAGTAAATCTCAGTATCAGCCCTGGCCAGGGACTTCCTGTTATGGCCAATCGAGCACAGCGCAACATCAACCCCCAATACAGGGAGAGACGAATCCCCTCCTATCGCTCATCGCCTCCATGTGACTCGGGACTGTACCCAAAAACTGCCGTTTTGCACGCTCTCTTGAACGTGTTAAGGTGGAAATCAAAACACAGTGGGAATCACACAAGACTCTATGACGATCTCGGGTTTACAGACTAACCTGTACCAGTGTCACCAGAGAACTGCTATCTGACGTTAGGTATAATACCATTTAGGAGTTCCTGGTGAGTCCTGTTCAGTGTACCCAGTCTCCACTGAGCTCTCGTATACCATCTTTGATTTCAAACACCAATGGATATGTGATCATCCATCGCCCATCAAATGGGTCAAGAAGTGTATACGCATGTCTACTCTGGAATATCGATGCCCCGTCTCGATAAACTCTCGACTAGGAATAATTAAAGGATGGACTTGTTGACTACCCTGGCCCTATTAGTATGATTTGCATCATAATCCTTGTAGTCAAGTACATCCTAAGGGATTTACCAACATGTGAGAGCAAGACAGTATCACAATTCAAGTCTACATGTTAAGATAAAGAGCAACCATATAGCAAACTATCATGTCGAGTAAGAAAGTCCTGTCTATATATGTCCAAGCATCCATTATAATATACAATCATGTACAATAACGGCCTCTAAGGCATACATATAACTAACAATCTCCGACTTGCACTAAGGCCAGTTGTTGTAGTATCTCATACCCAACATCCCAATGAGCCTCTCAAATTGTATCTGAGGTATGGCCTTCGTGAGTGGATCCGCTATGTTATTCTTTGTGTCAACTCTCCTGGCCTCGATCTCCCAGCGATCAACTATCTTCCGGATCATGTGATATCGCCTCAGAATATGCTTGGATCGCTGATGGGACCTGGGTTCCTCGGCCAAGGCCACGGCTCCATTGTTATCACAATACAAAGGTATTAGATGCTCGTTGGATGGAACCACTCCAAGTTCAGTTATGAACTTCTTTATCCAGACAACTTCTTTGGCGGCATCGTTGGCAGCGATGTATTCAGCCTCCATCGTCGAGTCTTCCACGATATCTTTCTTAGAACTCTTCCAACATACCGCCCCTCTATTGACGGTGAAGACAAAACCCTAGACCAACCTAGAGTCGTCCTTATCACTCTGGAAGCTTGAGTCGGTAATGGACTCCACTTAGAGTTCACTGTTACATACACCAAGAACATTTCTTTAGTTCTTCTTAAGTACTTAAGAATGTTCTTCACAGCTGTCCAGTGATTCTCCTCAGGATCTGATTGATACCTGCTTACAACACTAAGTGCATACGCTACATCCGGTCGGGTACATAACATCGCATACATGATAGACCCGACTGCCGAAGCATAGGGTATCCCTTGCATGCGAGCCCTCTCCAAATCTTTCTTGGGGGACATCTCTTTGGAGAGACTGATTCTTGAGATCATTGGTAAATTCCCATGCTTGGAATCTTTCATACTAAACCTCTTTAGTATGGTGTAAATGTACCTGAATTGGGACAATCCCAACATCCGCTTAGATCTATCTCTATAGATCTTAATCCTCAGGATGTAAGAGGCATCACCCAGATCCTTCATGGAGAATCTTTGTGATAAGAAGAGCTTGACCGAGTGTAGTATAGGGACATCATTTTCTATCAAGAGTATGACATCCACGTACAATACAAGGAAGACGACCTTACTCTCTGCACCCTTTTTTATATACACGGCTCATCTACGTTTTTGATGAAGTCAAACTCTTTGACTGCCACATCAAAATAGATGTTCCAACTCCGCGTTGCCTGCTTTAACCCATAGATTGATTTAAGCAGCTTGCACACCTTTCCACTGCTCCCATTGTCCATGAAGCCCTCTGGCTGTGTCATGTACACGCTCTCTTCTAAATCACCATTTAGAAAAGCGGTCTTGACGTCCATCTGCCAGCTTTCGTAGTCATGCTATGAAGCGATGGCAAGTAGGATCTGGATGGACATAAGCATAGCCACTGAAGAAAAGGTTTCATCATAATCCATATCTGGTCGTTGACGAAAACTTTTTACTACAAGTCTAACTTTGAAGGTCTCAACTTTTCCATTTACACCAAGTTTCTTCTTAAAAATCCACTTGCTCCCAATGGGTTTTACCACTTCAGGAGCAACTTCCAAAGTCCATACTTTGTTGGTGTACATGGATTCTATCTCAGATCACATTGCATCCAGCCATTTCACAGAGTCCCCACTCGTGATGGTCTGCTCGAAACTAGTTGGGTCATCATCTTCCATGATGCAATCCGCGCTTCCACCGTCAATAAGAAAACCATAGTATCTCTCAGGTGGATGAGGAACCCTACTAGATCTACGGAGTGGCTGAGGTTGGTCGGGGACTATTGAATCCTCCGGTTCCACCAAATCGTCAGTTGTAGTTTGTGTAGCTGGAACTTCTTCCAGTTCTACCTCATTACCACTAATTTCTTTTACAAGAAATTCATTTTCTGAAATGGTGGCATATTGAGAAACAAACACCTTTTATTCCTCACTATGGTAGAAGATATATCCATAGGAATCCTTTGGATATCCCATAAACTTACACAGAACAGATCTTGCCTCGAGCTTGTCCGGATTTTTCTTTTTAACATAGGCCAGACAACACAATATTTTAACTCGTTTAAGAGATGGTCTCTTCCCATTCCATATCTCATATGGAGTGGTAGGCACTGATTTGGTTGGAACTCTATTCAATAGGTATGCGGGCGTTTCAAGCGCATAACTCCAAAAGGAAACAGGAAACTTAGCAACACTTATCATAGAGCGCACCATATCAAATAGGGTGCGATTTCTCTGGTCCGACACACTATTGTGCTGTGGTTTATACGGTGGAGTAAGCTAAGAGAGAATCCCATTATCTTTTAGATAGTCATGGAATTCCGTGCTCAAGTATTCTCCTCCCCGATCAGATCGTAGGATTTTAATACCTTTTCCCGTTTGGTTTTCTATTTCGCATTAATATTTCTTGAATTTCTCAAAAGTTTCAGACTTGTGTTTCAACAGAAATACATGTCCGAATCTTGAGAGATCATCAGTGAATGTAATGAAGTACGAGGAACCATTTCTGGCATGTGTAGACATGGGACCGCATACTGTAGGGTTGCTGGGCATGCTCACAAAGTTCTACGAGGCATCAACCATGCCCGATTAAAAATTAGCCGTGCCGAACAACCCAAAGCCGGATCTTTAAACTAGAGTTTAGGTGAAAACAAGCATGTTAAACTCTTTAACACTAAGTGAGAGGGATTACAACCTTTGTTGATCCGGTCCTACTTAGTGTTAAAGAGTTTAACATGCTTGTTTTCACATAAACTCTACTTTAAAGATCCGGCTTTGGGTTGTTCGGCACGGCTGATTTTTAATCGGGCATGGTTGATGCCTCGTAAAACCTTGTGAGCGTGCCCATCAACCCTACAGTGGTATCAGAGCCAAGCTAGAGCTTTAGGCGAAGTCTAGACGAAGTTTAAAGTCCGATCGAACCCCGGAACCCTAATTTGAACCCTTCTCTGGATAATTTTCAAAATGTTGATTTTTTATGTATTAAAAATTCTCATAAAATAGTGCAGGAAAAATTAAGAATTATTGTGAAGTACTGTCCATTAACTCGATTATATGACCGTGGAACCGCGGCCAAAATTTTGAATTAGTCCCTGGAACTTCATATATTTATTCTTAGGTCCTTTCTTGTCATTTTTTTCTGGGAATTTTTTAATTCCACTCAAGTGTTGAGTTTTCTAGGGTTGTATTGGGGACTCATTGATTCGATCGGATAATTTAACTTTTTTTTTTTGTCCGAGTAATTTTAGATCGTGTTAAAAAGTTCGACCGGATATCAATAACTCAATTTTTCCCTTGTCGGAAAATTTTCAAAATTTGGATTTTTTCTCGAGTTTGAAACTTTCGTAAAGTCGTGCAAGTAACGCGGTGGACCCTCTAGAAGACAACAAATCTTAACTCGATTATTTGACTGTCTTGAACTACCTCTGAACCTTAGGGTTTGGGGCAGTACGGCATGCCACATGTGAGGCGTTGGCTTGACCCTTCTATGGCTGGACCATTGGTACTGTGGCATGTGATGGATGTTTTTTTAAACTGATTTCAAGTGTTGAGATGAATTGGGGAAACCTTGGGTGTTTGATTATTCGATCGGAAAGTTTAACATTGTCTATTTTTCTGCAATGTGATACAATATTTGGAATCCACAAGTAGTTATGAGATAACTAATTTGAATGTTATAAATCTAGCAGTTCAGTCTCAGATGATCGGTTGCTACGGGATTTTGATGCGATCAAAAGTCTGTCGCAGTCACGTAGCGTACGCAGATACTCGCTGGGTAAACTTAACAGACAGCCACGCCCCATAGCCCTGACCAAGTGACTGTAGGAGAACCTCATCGCTAAAAGCATCGGTTCGGGTGCTCGCGGCAGCGGTGCTCCGCATTAGTGCACTTCGTCGACGGCATCGGGGTACGGCCGTCTACTAAAGTTTGCGACGAGCATTCGATCAGGATATCAGGAATCTTGTTGAATTTCCCCACTTGATATTGAAAAGAGTTTTCGATAATGAGACTAAAATGCGTGGTTTATAATTTTTAGGCATGCGATGTCTAAGCAATTCATTTAGTTAGGCATGCAATGTCTAAAGAGGTTGCGGATTCCAACTGATGTAGTTTTACACTTTCTTTTCTGTGACCGTAAGCGTAGTATGTGGTTTATCGCCGTCTTCGTTGCTATACATCAACGACAATTGGGATACACATACTTGCTTACGTTGATGATATGAGATATTATATGTTGCTGTGATATGTTATATTGGATCGTCGTGTTCTGAATAGCCGGGATTTTATGTGAGATGAGAGTTTTTCTTTTTCATTCATGTAAAATTCATTTGTATGTAATATTCTTTTATTGGGGCACTTCCGGGCTGAGGATGATGTCACCATTGTATATTATTTACTTTTTCGCATTAGGTAGACCCAAGGCGGGGAGCACAAGTAACCGGGTTCGAGGGTCCAGTGAGAGATCATCTTCATCCCGGAAGTGCCCCAATAAAAGAATATTACATACAAATGAATTTTACATGAATGAAAAAGAAAAACTCTCTCTCTCCAGGTAACGATGTATCTTGCCTTTAATCGTCTAGTAAGTCACGGTATCTAGCTTGGAACTCTTCCAACATACCATCCCTCCACTGAGGGTAAAGATAATGCCTGCGACTGACATTCAGTCGTCCTTATCACCCTGGAACCTTTCCAGTGATTCTCCCCAGGATCCATTGATACCATCTCACTACAACTAGTGAGTATCCGTGCATCCAAATAGATCCATCTCATAGATCCAAAACCCAGGATTTAGGAGGTATCATCTTGATCATATATGGAGAATCCTTGTGATAAGCGGAGATTGACCGAGCGTAGCATAGGAAACTCCTTCCCTATCAAAAGTATGTCATCCACGTACTCTACGAGGATCACCACCATACTCCCTACTACCTTTTTGTATATAAAAGGTTCATCTACCATTTTGATGAAGTCAAACTCTATGACTACAACATCAAAACAGACGTTCCAACTCCGCGATGCCTGCTTTATCATAAAAAACATCTTGCTCACGTTTCTGCTGCTCCCACTGTCTATGAAGACCTCTGGCTGTGTACTTATAGACGTTCTCTACCAAATCATCATTTAGAAAAGCAACCATGATACCCAACCGCCAGATATCGTAGTCATGGTATGTAGCCGTGGCAAGTAGGATCTGGATGGACTTAAGCATAGCTTTGAAAGTCTCAACTTTTCCATGTACACCAAGTAATCTTCTCAAGATATACTCGCTCCTGATGGAGATTTAACCCTTCTCAAGATATACTTTATAAAAAGGTTAGATACAGATTTGCTTTGTACAGCAGTATATATGATATATCCTGCGGAGAGAGAGAGAAGAAAACACTCAGCGTATGCTCTTGCAAGATTAGATTGGTTATCTAATATATATCTAATCAGGGTGTCTCCTACTGTTTTAGTCAAATCTTCTTTCAAACCCTAAAAGGAAAGACTAGCCGGGATTAATTACGCGCTACAAGTTCGCCAATCTTTCAGCCAGGCTAGTGCCGATACTTTGAGGGAGGTTCCCCGTGCTTTCGCACGGACCGAATTAATGTAAACCTCGTTTTCCCAGGGGCGTAACCCCGTTGACACCTTTCTAGACACCTACTTGATCGGCTAATTTTAATGTGTAAAACTCTCCTAGGAGTAACTCTTACTCGCAGCGGGTATCGGGATCCAACTATCTCATAGAAGGTATGCAATCTCATTGCAAATTTCAACACTTGAAATTCCCAATAATATTTTACCCCTAGCAGCTATATGACCTTAACATAGTCAACAAATCATAAGTGCTAGTCAAGTTCAACCCGTCATTTCCGGATTGAATTAAACCCACCCGCACGACCCTTAACATAGTCAACAAAGTCGCACGACTACCCTAATCGAATCGCATCATATGCTTATACAAATAAGCACTAATCAGCCACCGCACACTACGCCTTAATATAGTCAACAAACGTAGCACGAATACTAACTAGTACTTATCTGAAATGACGGAGGGCTACGACAGGTTTTTAAGAAAACCCTTTGCGTAATGAACTTGATATCATTGTAGAATCGAGTGATTTTAAATGGAGTGTTTTTGAGGCTTTTCTAGTTTTGCTAAATGGGTCACTCCCGGTGAAGGGATCGTCGGCCCTTTCCTCATCGAATAAGGTGCAGGATATTTCACAAATATCGCTGTGCAAAGCATGAACTGTAGAAGCAATCAAAAGACAAACCGAGTTTTGTAGCATCTGCTAGTTTCACTAAAGAGGTCACTCCCGGTGAAGGGATCTCGGCTCTTTCCTTATCGAATAAGGTGCTGGATGTTCTATAAGGAACACCGCTATGCAAAGGAAGAACTAGAGCTACCAGTTTTTAAACAAGTTTCTACAACATCTTTAGGCTTCTTTTAGTTTCATTAATCTCATTAATGAAATCCTATTTTATTATGCTTCACAAGCATCACATTTGAAACGAAATCTGCAATATAACATATATCTCATATATATAATATAAACATTCGTCTCAGGCAGTAATATGATCTCATCACAGAACATTGCAGCAGAAGAAACATATATAAAATATTGGATATACTAGGACGTCCGTGTTTTAATATGAGCCTGTATAAAACACGGATTCCACAGTCGCGATGAATAGCCAAACCCACATCCCTAGACCCCTATGAGAGCGGCAAGCAACACTGCCAATTCTAGGGTTAGGAGACCCGGTCTCGACTCCTCGAACTCGATACGACGAAATAGAACCCCTCTCTGGAAATTTTGTAAAAATGTGATATTTCTGCATTAAAAATACTCAAAAAAATCTGCAGGGAATTCTAAGAATTACCATGAAATACGAGCCCACAATTCCATGAAATCGCCGCGGAACCGCGGCGGGAACCTGCTTCCCGCGGCGGTTCCGCGGCCGATCTTTGGCATTGGGACACGTGTCTTCAGGGTAATATCCGTAGGTACTTGTTGCTGCTTCTGGGTACTTTTAATCTGTCTCAAGTGTTGAGTGTTCTGGGGTTTATTTTGTAATCGTTGATTCGATCGGAAAATTTAATTTTGTGATGTTTTCCGGATATTTAGAAACTGTTAAAATGAGTTCCTAGATTATCTAAAAGAGAATGGGATTCTCTCTCAGCTTACTCCTCCTTATACACCACAGCATAACGGTGTATCGGAGTGGAGGAATCGCACCCTATTAGATATGGTGCGCTCTATGATGAGCACTGCCGAGTTACCTATTTCCTTCTGGGGTTATGCGCTTGAGACAGCAGCATACCAATTGAATCAAGTTCCGTCTAAATCTGTACCTACCACACCATATGAGATATAGAGTGGGAAGAGACCGTATCTTAAACGAGTTAAGATATAGGGTTGTCCGGCCTATGTCGAAAGGCAAAATCTGGACAAACTCGAGACATGGTCAGTTCTTTGCAAGTTTGTAGGATATCTGAAGAATCTTATGGATATTTTTTCTACCACAGTGAGGAGCAAAAGGTGTTTGTTGCTCAACATGCCACCTTTTTAGAAAAGGAATTTCTTGCAAAAGAGATTAGTGGCTCTGAGGTAGAACTGGAAGAAGTTCCAGTAACACAAACTGCAACTGAAGATTTAGTGGAACCAGAGGATTCAGTAGTACCCGACGAACCCCAGCCTCTCTGCCGATCTAGTAGGGTTCCTCATCCACCTGAGAGATACTACAGTTTTCTCATTGATGGTGGAAGCGAGGATTGCATCATGGAAGATGATGACCCGACTAGTTTCGAGCAGGCCATCACGAGTGGTGACTGTGTGAAATGGCTGGATGCAATGCGATCTGAGATGGAATCCATGTACACCAACAAAGTATGGACTTTGGAAAATGCTCCTGAAGAGGTAAAACCCATTGGGAGCAAATGGATCTTTAAAAAGAAATTTGGTGTAGATGGAAAAGTTGAGACTTGTTGTAAAGGGTTTTCGTCAATGACCAGGTGTGGATTATGACGAAACCTTTTCACCAGTGGCTATGCTTATGTCCATCCGGATCTTACTTGCCATTGCTGCATACCATGACTACGAAATCTGGCAAATGGATGTTAAGACCGCCTTTCTAAACGGTGATTTAGAAGAGTGTGTGTACATGACTCAGCCAGACGGCTTCGTAGATAGTGGGAGCATAGGAAAGGTGTGCAAACTGCTTAAATCCATTTATGGGTTAAAGCAAGTATCGTGGAGTTGGAACATCTGTTTTGATGTTGTAGTCAAAGAGTTTGACTTCATCAAAAATATAGATGAACCATGTATCTATAAGAAGGTAGCAGAAAGTAAGGTTGTCTTCCTCGTATTATACGTGGATGACATACTCTTGATAGGAAATGATATTCCTATGCTGCAATCAGTCAAGCTCTTCTTATCACAAAGATTCTCGATGAAAGATCTAGGTGATGCCTCCTGCATATTGGGAATCATGATCTATAGAGATAGATCTAAATGGATACCGAGATTGTCCCAATCCAGGTACATTGACACCATACTAAAGAGGTTTAGTATGGAAGAATCCAAGCGTGGGAACCAACCCACAATCTCTGGACTCACTCTCTCTAAAGAGATGTCTCCCAAGACTGATTTGGAGAGAGCTCGCATGCAAGGGATACCCTATGCTTCGGCAGTAGGCTCTATCATGTATGCAATGCTATGTACCAGACCTGATATAGCATGATCACTAAGTGTAGCGAGTCGGTATCAAGCAGATCCTGGAGAGAGTCACTGGACAGCTGTGAAGAACATTCTCAAGTACTTACGAAGGACTAGAGACATGTTCTTGGTGTATGGTAATGGAGAACACCGGGTGGAGTCCTTTACCGATTCCAGCTTCCAAAGTGATAAGGATGACTCTAAGTCGCACTCGGGTTTTGTCTTTACCCTCAATGGAGGGGCGGTATGTTGGAAGAGTTCCAAACAGGATACCGTTGAAGACTCGACGTTGGAGGCTGAATACATCGCTGCCAACGATGCTGCCAAGGAGGCTGTCTGGATAAATAAGTTCATTAGTGAACTTGGTGCGGTTCCATCCATTGAGCATCCAATACCTCTGTATTGCGATAACAATGGAGCTGTGGCTTTAGCCAAGGAACCCAGGTCCCATCAGAAGTCCAGACATATTCTGAGGCTGTATCACCTGATGAGGGAAATAGTTGATCGCCGGGAGATCGAGGTCAGGAGAGTAGATACGAAGGACAACACTGCAGATCCACTCACGAAGGCCATTCCCCAGATACAGTTTGAGAGATTATTCGGGATGCTAGGTATGAGATACTAAAGCAGCTGGCCTTAGTGCAAGTGGGAGATTGTTAGTTATGTATATGCCCTAGAGGCCATTGTTGTACATATGATGTATATTATGATGGATGCTTGGATATATATAGAGAGGACTTTCTTGCTCGTCATGATAGTATGCTCTTTGGTTTCACTTTATCTTAACATGTTGACTTGTATTGGTTTACTGTCTTTTCTCTCACATGTTGATAAAGCCCTTATGATTTGTACTTGACTACTAGGACTATGATGAGATCATACTAGTGGGGCCATGGTAGTCGATGAGTACATCCTATAACTGTTCCTAGTCGAGGGTATATCGAGATAGGGCATCGATACACCAGAGTAGACTAGCGTATACGCATCTTGACCCATATGATGGGTGATGGATGATCCCATATCCATCGGTGTTTGACATCAAGGATGCTGTACAGGGTGCTCAGTGGAGACTAGGTACACTGGACGGACTCGCCGAGAACTACCGATGGTGATATACCACACGTCAGATGGCAGTTCTCCGGTGACACTGGTACAGGGTAGTCTGTAGATCCGAGATCGTCATAGAGTCTTGTGTGATTCCCACTGTGCTTTGATTTCCACCTTACCACGTCCAAGAGGGCGTGCAAAATGGTGGCTTTTGGGTGCAGTCCCGAATCACATGGAGACAATGAGCGATAGGAGGGGATTCGTCTCTCCCGGTGTAGGGAGTTGATGTTGTGCTGTGTTCGATTGGCTATAACTGGAAGTCCCTGGCCAGGGCTTATATAGAGATTTACTGGTAAGTGTTACCAGTACTTTCTCGACCCGTTATGAGCCTTACATCGACACGACTTATCGGTTAGTGGGGTCTGACGTATACCACCCCTAGACTTGATATGCGACATATTAGACGAAGAGACCGGACTGTATGGGAGTGTTATTGATTGGATTCACAGGAGAACGTACAGGCTAGCTTGTTGATCTTCTGATCGCTCAATACTTGGGTGGTTGTTACGTTTAGCTGACCGCTTGTAGCTTGTGGGTGTTTGATATGATCATCACCTGCTACCGGCGTATTGACGATTCTTTAGAGTCCTACACAGAGGTTTCATGGCTCAGGCAAAACGGAGTAGAGGCACAAATGTGATATGTGCAGGACCGAGGATAATGCGATATGAGATACGTATTAGATTCTTGCGATATTTAGATATGAACCAGGTCATCGGATTAAGTGTTGATTCGATGAATCGGTACATGATATATTAGTCGGTTATATTCGATATAGCCGGATTTCGGATCAAGTGTTGATTCGATGATTTAATGTATAATAATATATATGATATATTGTATTACATTATCTAAAATTGGCTCGCTTTATTATTTAATTTTCTCACCGGATAATACATTGATATATATATATATATATATGCGATATATGTTAATTGTATTATTTTCTTTTGTTGCAAATATATAATATATATGTGATATATATTATTGCAACATGATATGATTAATAATGGAACATGTTTAGTGGAGATTAATTAAGATTAGGGTTTGATTAGGGTTAGCGCCTTCTTGCACCATCTAGATGCTTTCTTTTTGTCAAGTGTAAGATATTATGGTTGATATTATCTTATGACTCATTCTTTTAACCTAACCAAACCCTAACCCTAGTTTATTCTCTACAAAGGTTAACCTTGTCATCCTTGACCATGGTTCTATGATCAATCATATATTCTTTTCTATTATTCATCACAAAAGGATTAACTCTTTTTCCATCATCTTCTTCTCTATTGAGCTTTGAGAAAGCTCACTAGTTATTCATTTTGTGATGATTTCTTGTGATAAATTGATATAAAAAGATAGCATAAATACTACTCCATCATCCTCATCTAATCTAGCCCATTAGATTAGGGTGTTCACCTCATTAGAGTGAGAGAGCTTGAGTTATAGCAACTTTGACGTAGATCATCGGAGAAACGGAATACTACAAGCTAGCATGGATCGTTCGAGTCGTGGAGCCTCTCTTGAGTCTGGGAGATCGTGGATCGCGGTGAAGGGACTTCTACTCGGAGCTTAGGAAGCGAAGGAGCGGACTACAAAGGTTGTAATCCCTCACATTTAGTGGTAAAGATATTTACTTGCATGTTAAACCCTAATAATCTAGTAAAGATCCCGGCTTTGGGTTGTTCAGCACGTCTAAAATTTTATTCGGGCATGTTTGATGCCTTATGAACCTTTACAACAGTGCCTAGGAACCCTACACATACAACACTATATAACAGTCCTAAGAGTTCAGTAGCTCTTTCTCCGTGTCTAGTAAATAGAGTTTTGGTCATTTTGCCTTTGAGACATGACTGGCAAGTTTCTTAAGATGTAAATTCAAACTGATTCAAATATCCATCTTCATGTAACTTAGCTAGTCGTGTCGCATTGATATGACCTAGTCTACAATACCATAAGGATTCATTCATTTCTGAACTCTTCCTCTTGTGTGTGTTTAGTACGTTAAGAACTGTAGTTTGATTTTTAGAACATATAAACTGTTACTTAATGTACCAAACTCAATCAACACTTGATTTAGGAAAATGTTCATAACATTATTCTCTACTACAAAGTTATATCCTTTTTTATCTAATAAAGAAATTGATATTAAATTGCTAATCATAGAGGGTACATAATAACGGTTGTTCAAGATCAATGTATTCCCATATGGTAATACAAGGTGATATTCACCACCTGCTTTGGCTGCAACATTTGCACCTTTCCCTACCTTTAGAGAATGATCACGTTTTCCCAGTTCTCTACCTTTTTTTAGCCATGTAACATATTACATATGTGGGATCCCGATCCGGTATCTAATACTCACGACATAGAGTGTTCTGAGAAACAGTTCTCTGTAACAAATACACCCGAAGAAAATGCATCAACATGCTCATTCCTCATTTGGGTTGCGTAGAAATTTGGATATTCCCTTATTTCCTGCTCGGACTTATAACAATTATAAGATAGAGCGGAACCAACGTTCCCCAGCTCAGTATAACAAGCGGGTTCGGTTAATACATCCATATTATTATCTTGATTAAAGCGTGACATGGTCGCTACCTTGAAAGAGAGAAGAAAACACTTAGCGTATGCTCTTGCAAGATTATATTGGTTACTATCTTATCTAATTAGGATGGCTCCCACTGTTTTTATCAAATCTTCCTTCAAACCCTAAAAGGTAAGAGTAGCCAGGATTAATTACACCCTATAAGTTCGCCAATCTTTCGGCCAGGCCAGTGTCGGTATTTTGAGGGAGGTTCCCCGTGCTTTCACACGGACCTAATTAAAATAAACATCGTTTTCCCAGGGGCGTAACCCCGTTAACACCTTTCTATACACCTACTTGATCGGCTAATTGTAATGTGCAAAACTCTCCCAGAAGTAACTCTTACTCGCAGTGGGTATCGGGATCCAACTATCTCATAGAAGGTATGCAATCTCATTGCAAATTTCAACTCTTGAAATTCCCGATGTGGTTTTTACCCCTAGTGACTTATGACCTTAACTATGGTCAACAAATGATAATCACTAGTCAAGTTCTATCCGTCATTTCGTGATTAATTAGACCCACTCATATGACCCTTAATTATGATCAACAAAGTCATATAAATGTCCTAATTAATCGCATCATATACTGTGTAGGAAGATATCACTTAGCTACCGTACACTACGCTTTAACTATGGTCAACAAACGTAGCACGAATACTAAGTACTCTAATTCCTAAAATGACGGAGGGTTGCGGATGGTTTCTATGAAAACCTTTAACGCTTTTAACTTGATATCGTTGTAGAATCGAGTGATTTGAAAAGGAGTGGTTTAAGCTCCGCTTTTAAAATCGAATTTTTCAAAATAAACCGAGTGGGTGTAGCATCTGCTAGCTTTTGCTAAAGAGGTCATTCTCGGTGAAGGGATCTCGGCTCTTTCCTCATCGAATGTGGTGCTGGATATTCATCAAGGAATACCGCTATGCAAAGCAAGAACTAGAGCTACCTTTCTGAAAATTTGATTCTACAACATCTTTATTTTTTTCCTTTCATTAATCTCATTAATGAAGTCCTATCATTTATGCTTCCTAAGCATCACAGATAAAGAAATGAAAATACTTATACAACGTACGCTTATGCTATCCGCATTCGCCACGGGGTCCAGTCATGCACCGTTAGGTTAGATAACTAGCGGCAGAGTGGGGGCAGGACTAGCGCAGATGAAAAACATAAGCAACGTTTATTATATATCATATATATAATATAAAGCATTCGTCTCACACAGTCATATGATCTCATCACAGAACATTACAGCAGAAGTCAACATATGAAATATTAGATATACTAGGAGGTCCATGTTTTAAATTAAGCCAGTAAAAAACACGGATTCCACGGTCGTGATGAATAGACAAACCCACATCCCAAGACCCATACGAGAGAGGCAAGCAACCCGACCAATTCTAGAGTTAGGAGACCCGGTTTCGACACCTCGAGATGGTCTCCCACTGGACTCAAAAATCCGGTTACTTGCACTCCCCGCCTTGGGTCTTCCTAATGCGAAAAAGTAAATAATATAAAACAATGGTGACATCATCCTCAACCCGGAAGTGCCCCAATAAAAGAATATTACATACAAGTTTTTATATGAATGAAAATGAAAAACTCTCATCTCACGCAAAAACCCCCGGCTATTCAAACACGATGATCCAATATAACATATCACAACAACACATAACATCACATGTCATAAACATAAGTAAATATGCGTATCCCAATTTTCATTGACATATAGTAACGAAACCGGCGATACACCACATATTACACTTACGGTCACAGAAAAAAAAGTGAAAACTACAACAATTGGAATCTGCAACCCCCTTATACATTATAAACCCCAAATATCACATACTTCGGATTTCATGCCTAACCATATGAATTCCTTAGACATCATAAATACGGAATATCATATATTCCGAATTTCATGCCTAACCTTATAAACCGCGCATTTTAGTCTCAATATTGAAAACACTTTTCAATAACCAGTCAGGTTATTCAACAAGTTTCCCGACAACCTGATCGAATGCTCGTCAGAAACTTTTCAAGACGGCCGCACCCCCCGATGCCGTCGACGAAGTGCACTTAGGCGGAACACCGTGGCCATGAACACCCGGGAGGATGCTTTTGGCAACGGGGTTCTCCTACAGTCACTTGGTCGGGGCTTTGGGACGTGGCTATCTAGTAATATTACCCGGCGAGTATCCACGTACACTACGTGATTGCGACAGAGTTTTGATCCATATCGAAACCCCGTGGCAACCGATCAAATTTTGTCATGTATTCCTAGCCGATTGTCACGTCCCGAAAGTACGGAACATGACCGGCACTTAAACTACGAAACGTCTCGAGGCGTACGTAATCTAAGTAAACCGAAAACCCTGAAATCCAAACCAAGAAAAGTAGTAGAGTGAAGGAAAACCAATTTAAAATCCAGTAGTTTTAATAGCATAAGCCGAATTATGCGTTTTTTTAAAAACATCAACTATTTCCCGAAAATTTCGGCAGAGTCTCCTTTGTAAATACTGGCCCCCAAACGGGATACAACATGAATAGTATACGAAATCAATAAAAGGCATCCCCAAGTGGGAGCTAGCTCTTCGTCAATCGACGGTCACAACCACACAAGCAATATAATATACAACGCCAAGGGCGAGGATCAAAACTCAAAAGGAAACTCAAAACGACAAGAAATCCACAGAAATATAACGTGCGACTCTAAGGTCGAAAGAATAACATCACTGGTTTCTATCTCAAAATAAATACATGTTGGGTTGATGGAACTTCTAGATACAACAGAGTAATAATATACAAGGTATATAATGGGGGGTACGATAAAAATAAACCCACCTACTAGCAAGTCACCCGAAAGAAGCAGTGCCAACAAAGCCGTAAAGAAACCTGTACGGCAAAACCTGCAAGAACTGTGGCATAACGGGGGTGAGTTGCCAACTCGTGAGTAGAAAAACATCTACGAACAGAAATCGCATGAACAACGCAATCCTAGGTCAACAATCATAATATATCCTCAAATATATATAACCAGCAGCCTATAATAATGGCTAGGGTAAAAGTCTAACCTAAGTGTAATCCCAAGTGCCCGTATCAGTGTCTCAGGTAGCAATATATCATATGAATGATGTATGAATGCATGAAACAGAATAAAACTGCTTTCTTAATTTAGTGAGATTTCTGTACTTTTAAAAGAGGTATCATAAATGAAATCAGCATAAACAGTGTCTAGCATCGACACAAAACATAAATCCCAATGTCTCAATATCTCAGGATCTCAATATCTCAATCTCACTATCTAGGGCGCCGTCAATCCAGACCGGCCCCTACCATCAATCTCAAGACCACGACAGTATTCTCCGGATATCAGACGCGTCGGGTAATATCACCGGTCGGTAGTGCTCCCCTACCAGGCTCAACGCCATCATCTGCGATCCTCTTGCCCCGGGGTACCGCACCGGGTCCACCATTTACCCGAAACGGTTCCTCCACTCCTCAAACTCGGATCTCAAAATCCATCAGCAAACTCATGGTGGACGACTCATACATCATGGGAAAACCGCACTTTTCTTTAAAAAGAGAGAAAGAATTTTATAAGTGTTTTTGCGGTTTTCCCCCAAATCCAGGAAATCTCATGAAAATCCGAATCCAAATCCTCAATAGCATATAAACAGTGAATATAGGCATGAAAATCCATGAACGCGGCACAACAGTGAATAATAACATGCATGAAGTAGCAAGTAATAACTACAATATCTAAACTAGCATATAAGGCAAGTACACTAATATCATGTCTAAACTATTAGCTAACAACCTATGTCAAATGAAATAGTATTTTCTAAAGTGTTCGTGACATGGCAATTACCGATGAAGATGTGTGTGAGCCGGCAAGTAAGTGTACGTGGTACATACGCGTCATCGGTAATGGTGCTGGTGTCCTAACAGCATGATATTAACAATAGAATATGATTCAAAAATAATTATGCAATGCGGAGCAACAACAATAATGAGCGGGAGCTAAATACTAGACACAATAACAACTAATATGGGCTAACAACTACACCAAACTATAGGGCTAAACTATCAAGCTAAACTAAAGGTAAGGAAGCCGCTTAACGTCTGAGTCGATACATATGTGTGTGTGTGTGTGTGTATTAGTCAGTGATCCCGCCTCGATAATATCACATCCGATACCATATCTATAATCAGATATTCCTAAGTCAAGAGTGCGGATCAAACATCAATATATAGCTCGTACGTAAATCAATCGTACGGCATCCCTAAATCTGGGTACAGGTCAGTATCACATTCATCAAATTAATCATTTGATATTCTCTTTATCAAAGATCATAATCCGGGGTACTGATCTACGTCTAGTACAATACTAATATCATCAATCTAATCATGATCTGACTGCTGATCTACAGCTTTATACAAACTGATATCATCATAAAGAGGTATACATCGCCTAATGCGACCTATTATGAATATCTTAACATATCACGATCACATGTCAACCATTCAATGCATAACACTATTCACATGTATCGTCGTCCCAAGATCCGCTATAATATCAGGACGTACCTAAAGTACGAATCCTGCCATATCACCGTTCTCGCGGTCTCAAATCAATCTCATCGACTCACCTCAAATCCCAAACACAATCCTCAAATCCGGTATGTGAACACATAGTCCCATACCCATGTGAACACATAATACATATTCCTGTATAAGCACAAATGAAGAAGAATGTATGCAAGTGTGTGTGTGTGTATGTGTGGTGCAACCCCTACTCTAGGGTTTCGCAACACTAAACATATCCAATCACACCTAAAATCTAACCTTATCATCAATAAACTCGACAATATAACCAATATATATGTGTGTATACGTATTCGTATACATCACCACGAACTGCGGGGGTGCTATACGCCATCCACCCGACTTCTCCCCGTAGATATAAATCTACTAACCTGGTCCTCGCTGGCCGGTGCCGACATCGCCACGCGCTTGCTCGTTGTCTCGAAGTCCACATGGGGTACCAACATATCATAACACACCGTATCGCATTAAAACCAAATTCGAAATCGAAACGGCATACGAAAATCAAATCGGCACGCGTATCACGCATAGGTCAAAACCTATCGCCTATGCATGCAAGAATAGCTAAACCAACCCTCGATGTCGATGTACAAACGTCAAACCATTGATAAAAACCCAAACACACTCATTTGCGCATTCACGAATACTAATTATAATATAAAATAGGTTAAAATTCACAAAAACCCCAAATTCACTTTAAAAGCCATTTTTCCGAAAATCTAGCAAGCAAAAATTACCCGTTTTAGTACAAAACATGACGTTTAAGCAAATCTAGCGGCTATAATACTTATTAAACATCTCAAATAAGTCATACAATCCATTTCAAGAATTTAATATCATCAATTCTTATAAAAATAAAAATTCTAGTTTTGCAATTTATCTAATTTTAACAATTTCAACTAAAAATGCACAAAACAATAACTACGCTTGATTTTGCATGGTCCAAGGCATTAAACCACTCATTATAATATTAATGATGACATGAAACCATAATTATATTTTAATCTAAAGTATTTAACAATTTTCCAAAAACCCTAGTTAGCAAAATAACTTAATAAGGACATTTTATAAGTAATGGTTTGTAATTAACAACTAGATTAGCTTTCTACAAAACTTAAGATGTTAATCCACATCACTAAACCATGCACAATTTATCACAACACAAATCCACAATAAAACCCTAATCTAATCCTTCTCTTGAAAACCCACATCTTTCAATTAAACCACAATTAAACTTATAATTAAGCTAGACTAAAGTATTTAGAAACAATTTAAACAAAACGCCAAGATTTATACCTTATGAACCATGGATCAAACTTAAGATCTAGAACTCCAATTTGAAATCCTTGCACCAAGATCCATGCTAGATAGGCAAATGAGAAATGGGTAGGAGTTGGATTTTGATTTCGGTGGGGTTTTACTTTGATTTTGGACAATTTTTTTGATGGAAAAAGAGAGGAGAAGAGGGAAGGGGGGCTGCTGTTGGGGGATGCAATATTCCGCCAGAATTGGAGGGGGGTGAGGGAGGAGAGAGAGTGAGGTGGAAAAAGTGGGGAGAAAAGTCAAAGTCTACCCTTTTACTTCTTTCATTTTCCTTTCTTTTCCTTTCTTTTCTTTTGCAAAACAAGTAGGGAAAATTGAGGGGGGGCTGCTGAATTCAGCCAAGGGGAACGATAAATGGGGGTGTGTGAGTGTGGGTATGGGTGTGGGGAGATGGAAAAGGATAAATACTATACCCCAAACATCCATTTACACTAAATTCACTATTTAAGCCTTTTTCTTCGATATTTTCTAACACCGTTTAACAACTTCATTTCAATTCAAAAACCATATGTTAAAATTTTGTTTAATGGGTTATGATGAACAAAATTTGTTTCAACTCATTCTAACTTATAATTTTCTCTAATTAAATATATTAGTGACGGCTTAAAATAATATTAAAATAATTAATTTCGGAAAATTTTTCAGAAAATTTGAAATTTCACCGGTGGCTCAATAAACACCAAATACTAGCAATTACATAGATAGAAAATGTATATTTAATTTTAAAATAAAGATATTTGTATTTTGACTTTTTACAGAAAACCCAATTATTTTACCGATTTTCCGAAATTTCACCGAAACGATTTTCAAAACGTTACACCGATACCACAAGCTCCACCTGAGATCTGACGACCCGACCGCAGAACCGCCGCTGTTAGCTCCCCAGACCGTGCATCCGTCTTGGGCCTGCTAATTAAAGTCAACCGATGCCTTTTAAAACAGCCATATCTTGTCTTTCTAAATCATTATGAGGAGTGCCACATCTCTCGATCTCTATCTTCTTGCCATGGTTGGACCCTGCGCTGGTTGATCCGCCTTTCTTCCACTGCACCCTCTAAAAATTTCAGAGGAGGTTTGATATTTCGATCTCATCTCTTTAGAACTGTTAAAATTGTATTTTCTGTTCAAATGGCTTGCAGTTTTCAATTTGAGAGGGATTTCTCTGCAATGTTCGCCCACGACCTGTATGGTAGTTATTTTGGCGACGAAATTTAGAAACGTTGATGGAATTACATATTGTACAACCATCCAAACGCATTCGTGCTTCCGGATCTCGTTGATCATTTTTTTTAAAATCATAGAGGAGAGATGTTTAGCCAATTATGGGTTTATACGCTTGTTTTGGGGGAATCGGAAATTGTTGTTAGTTATATATATGCTCTAGAGGCCATTACTGTACATGAGATGTATATAGTAGTGGATACTGGGACATATATAGGTAGGACTTTCTTGCTCGACATGATAGTACGCTATCTGGTTGCTCTTTATCTTAACATGTATACTAACTATCTCTCTGTTACATGTTGATAAAGCCCTTAGGATGTGTACTCGACTTTCAGGACTATGATACAGATCATACTAGTGGGGCCTGGGTAGTCCATGAGTACATCCTTCAAAGTTCCTAGTCGTGGGGATATCGAGACGGGGTATCGATATTCCAGAGTAGACTAGCGTATATCTTCTGGACCCATGTGATGGGCGATGGATGATCCCATATCCATTGGTGTTTGACATCAGAGATGGTATGCGGGTGCTCAGTGGTGATAGGGTACACTGAACGGACTCGCCAAGAACTCCCAGATGGTATTATACCTTACGTCAGATGGCAAATCTCTGGTGACACTGGTACAGCTTAGTCTGTTAACCCGAGATCGTCATAGTGTCTTGTGTGTCTCCCACTGTGCTTTGATTTCCACCCTACCATGGCTCTATCGAGTCGTGCAAACAGGTGGCTTTTGGGTACAGTCCCGATTCACATGGAGGCAATGAGCGATAGGAGGGGATTGGTCTCTCTCGGTATTGGGGGTTGATGTTGCGCTATGCTCGACTGGCCATAACTGGAAATCCCTGGCCAGGGTTGCACTGATTTACTGGTAAGTGTTATCAGTAGTTTCATGCTTGTTATGGACCTTACATCGGCATGACTTATCAAGCTGTTGGGGTCTGACGTTTACCACCCCTCGGCGAGATATGCGACATATCAGACGAACAGACCGGACTGTACGGGAGTGTTACTGATTGGATTCGCAGGAGTACTAGCGGGCTTTCTTGTTGATCTTCTGATCGCTCAATACCCAGGTGGCCGTTAAGTTTAGCAGACCGCTTGCGGCTTGTTGGTGTTTGACATTATCATCACTTACTGCCGGCGTATTGACGAGTCTTTAGAGTCCTACACAGGGGTTTCCTAGCTCAAGCGAAACGGAGTAGGAGCACATATGTGATATGTGCAGGACCGAGATTGATACGATATGAGATACCGTATTCTATTCTCGCGATTTGTGACATTGATCGGTTGTATGCGATATAGCCGGGTTATCGGATCTAGTGTTGATTCGATAAGTTGTTACACATGATATTAGTCGGTTATAGCCGGGTTATTAAATCAAGAGTTGATTTGATAATTTAATGTATAATTATATATTTGATATATTACATTACATTAACTAGTATTAGCTCACTTAAGATTTATTTTCTCACTTGATTGTGCACATTGTTTATATGTGAAATATGCAAGTGTACATGTTTGTATCATGCTTGATTATACATACAATATGGGTGTATGAGACTTATATCAAGTTTAGGTTAAATTAGGGTTTACTAATTTCCTAACAAATAACAAAAGAGATGAGATTTTGGTCAAAGTTATCAAGCTTCATGAAGCTTGTATGCAACACTGACAAAGTCAACTCTTTTGTCATTCCTTAGGATATTAGTTAACCCAACCCTTAACTTCATACTTTGGTTAATTCTCTACAAGAGTTAAACATGAGGGCTTAACTCAACAATGGTGCAATAATTAAAAGGATAAGTTTTCATTTGGATGAATTATCCTTTCATCTTCTTCTTCATCAAGCTCCATGAAAAGCTTGCTAGCTTTAATGGTGCCATGAGAAAAAAGAGTGAGAAATTAAATTCTAAAGTAAGCCCACTTCCTACTTCTTCATCCTCTACCACTTGCCATGTAGTAGAGTGTGTTCTCTTCACAAAGTTTATGACCTAGTGAAGGAATAGCTTGAGTTAGTGTCTCCTCGACGTTAGATCATCTTCGGCCTCGAAGTCATCGATGCAAGCACGTTCGTCCTTCTTGTGAAGCTTCTCTAGAGTCCGGAGTTCATGATTGCAGCGATGGGGACATCTACACGGAGCTAAAGAAGTGAAGGTACAAAGGTTGTAATCCCTTTCACTTGTTGCTAAAGTTGTTAACTTGCTTGTTTTCGCCTTATCTCTAGTAAACGATCTAGATTAGGGTTGTTCGGCACTTGAAAAATTTGAATCGGCCATGGTTGATGCCTTGTAGAACCTTGTTAGAGTGCCTAGGAACCCTACAGTGGTATCAGAGCCTAGCTAGAGCTTTAGGCGAAGTGTAGACGAAGTTAGAAATCCGATCGAACCTCGAAACCCTAATCTATGCCCTTCTCTGTACATTTTTTAAAACTGTGGATTTTTCCTAATTAAAAATGCTCAGAAAATAGAGCAGGGAAATATAAGGATAACTGTACAAAACGAATGCCTAACTCTACTGTAGCGCCGTGGAACCGCGGCCTTACCCTGCTTTTGGCAGCGGTTCCGCGGCCGTATGTAATGGTTAGGGATCCGTTTTCCTATACTAATGCCCGTAGCAGTTTCCTGTTTCTTCTAGGAATTTTTAATCTATACTCAACAGTTGAGTTTTTTGGGTTGTATTGGGAGTTCGTTGATTCGATCGGAAAGTTTAACTCCGTCTATTTGTTTTTCCGGGTAATTTAGAACGTGTTGAAAAGTTCGACCGGATATCAATATCTTACTTTTTCCCCTGCCGGAAAATTTCCAAGTGTTGGATTTTTTCGTTGTTTAAAAACGTCTATATCGTGCAAGTAACGCGATGGACCCTCTAGAAGACAACAAACCTTAACTCGATTATGTGACCGTCTTGAACTGCCTTTTGAACCTTAGGGTTTGGGGCAGTACGGCGTGCCACATGTGAGGCGTTGGCTTGACCCTTCTACGGCTGGACCGTTGGTACTGTGGCATGAAATGGATGTTCTTAAACTCCCCTCAAGTGTTGAGCTATTTGGGAAAACTTGGGTGTTTGATTATTTGATCGGAAAGTTTAACATTTTCTATTTATCTGGAATGTGATACAATATTTAGAATCTACAAATAGTTTGAGATAACTGATTTGAAATATTATAAACATAACACTTTAGTCTCAATTGATCGTTTGCCACGGAATTTTGATGTGATCAAAAGTCCGTCGCAATCACGTAGCGTACGCGAATACTCGCCGGGTAAACTTAATAGACAGCCACGTCCCATAGCCCTGACCAAGTGACTGTAGGAGAACCCCGTAGCCAAAAGCATCCGTTCGGGTGCTCGCGGCAGCGGTGTTCCGCCTTAGTGCACTTCGTCGACGGCATCCGGGGGTGCGGCCGTCTACTAAAGTTTGCGACGAGCATACGATCAGAATGTCGGGAATCTTGTTGAATTTCCCGACTTGATATTGAAAAGAGCTTTCGATAATGAGACTAAAATGCGGGGTTTATAATTGTTAGGCATGCGATGTCTAAGGAATTCATTTGATTAGGCATGCGATGTCTAAGGAGGTTGCGGATTCCAACTGTTGTAGTTTTACACTTTCTTTTCTGCGACCGTAAGTGTAATATGTGATATCGCCGGTTTCGTTGCTATATGTCAACGACAATTGGGATGGGCATATTTACTTACGTTGATGACATGTGATGTTATGTGTTGCTGGATATGTTATATTGGATCGTCGTGTTTGAATAGCCGGGTTTTTTTTATGTGAGATGAGTGTTTTTCATTTTCATTCATGTAAGAAAACTTGTATGTAATATTCTTTTATTGGAGCACTTCCGGGCTGAGGATGATATCACCATTGTATATTATTTACTTTTCCGCATTAGGATAGACCTAAGGCGGGGAGCACAAGTAACCGGGTTCTAGGGTCCAGTGGGAGACCATCTCGAGGAGTCGAGTCCGGGTCTCCTAACTCTAGAATTTGTAGGGTTGCTTGCCGCTCTCGTAGGGGTCTAGGGATGTGGGATTGGCTATTCATCACGACCATGGAATCCGTGTTTTATAAAAGCTCAAAATAAAACACGGACGTCCTATTATATCCAATATTTCATATGATGTTTTCTGCTGCGTTATCTGTGATGTGATCATGTGATATGTTCAGATAGATATTGTATATAGTATATATGATATATTATATAAACGTTGCTTATGTTTTTCACCCGCTCTAGCCCTGCCCCGCTCTGCCGTTAGTTACCTAACCTAACGGTGCAGACGGGACATCGAGGCGAATGCGGATGGCATAAGCGTACGTTGTATTTATCTGTGATGTTTAGGTGGACTTAAATGATGGGACATTCATTAATGAGATTAATGAAAGAAAACAAACCTAAAAGATGTTGTGGAATCGAATTTCAAAAACAAGGTAGCTCTAGTTATTGCTTTGCATAGCGGTGTTCCTTGTAGAACATCCAGCACCTCATTCGACGAGGAAAGAGCCGAGATCCCTTCACCGGGAATGACCTCTTTAGCAATAACTAGCAGATGCTACAACCTTCGGTTTGTCTTTTGACTGCTTTTCTAGTTCTTGCATTGCATAATGGTATTGTGAATATCCTGCACCTCATTCGATGAGGAAAGAGCCGAGATCCCTACACCGGGAGTGACCTCTTTAGCGAAACTAGCAAAAGCCTCAAAAAACTCCATTTAAAAAACCATTTGATTCTGCAACAAGATCAAGTTCAAAGCGTTAAAGGTTTTCTTAAAAACCATCCGCAACCCTCCGTCATTTTAGGAAGTAGAGTACTTAGTATTCGTGCTGTGTTTGTTGACCATAGTCAAGGCACAGTGTACGGTGGCTAAGTGATGTCTTCCTACACCGCATATGATGCGATTAGTTAGGACAGTCGCGTGACTTTGTTGACCTTAGTTAAGGGTCATGTGGGTGGGTCTAATTAATCACGAAATGACGGGTAGAGCTTGACTGGTGCTTATAATTTGTTGACCATAGTTAAGGTCATAAGTGCTAGGGGTAAAAACCTTTGTCGGGAGTTTCAAGTGTTGAAATTTGCAATGAGATTGCATACTTTCTATATGATAGTTGGATCCCGACACCCACTGCGAGTAATTGTTACTCCTGTGAGAGTTTTACACTTTACAATTAGCCGATCAAGTAGGTGTCTAGAAAGGTGTCAACGGGGTTATGCCCCTGAGAAAACGAGGTTTATTTTAATTAGGTCCGTGTGAAAGCACGGGGAACCCCCCTGAAAGTACCGGCACTGGCCTGGCTGAAAGATTGGCGAACTTGTAGAGTGTAATTAATCCCGGCCAGTCTTTCCTTTTAGGGTTTGAAGGAGGATTTGATAAAAACAGTGAGAGCCATCCTGATTAGATAAAATATATAACCAATCTAATCTTGCAAGAACGCACGCAGAGTGTTTTCTTCTCTCTCTCTCAAGGTAGCGACCATGTCACGCCTTAACCATGATAATAATATGGATGCATTGACCGAACCCGCTTGTTATACTGAGCTGGGGAACGTTGGTCCCGCTGCAACTTATAATTGTTATAAGACATAGCAGGAAATTGGAGAATACCAGATTTCCCATGCCGCCCAAACGAAGAAAGTGCATGATGATGCATCTTCTTTGGGTGTGTTCATTATAAAGAACTGTTTCTCTGTATCCTCTACGTCTTGGGTATTAGATACCGGATCAGGATCCCGCATATGTAATCTGTTACATGGGCTACAGATAGGTAGAGAACTGAGAACGGATGATAAGTTTCACGAAACAGAAAACGGTGCAAATGTTGCAGCCAAGTCTGTTGGTCACTATCACCCTGTATTACCAGAATACATTGATTCTGAACGAATATTATTAGATACCAAACCTGATGTACAACATCATATCAGTCTCTTTATTAGTAAAGAAAGATATAATTTTGTATTGTTGGATAATGTTTTGAACTTTTCCTATATCAAGAGTTGATCGGTTCAGGCACGTTATCTAAAAGCATTGACGTTCTAAATCAAACTACAGTTCTTAGTATACAGAACACACACGAGAGGAAGAGTTCAGAAATAAACGAATTCTTCTTGAGGCATTGTAGACTAGGTCATATCAATGCGACCCGACTAGCTAAGTTACATTTAGATGCATATTTAAATTAGTTTAAATTTACATTTTATGAAACTTGCCAGTCATGTCACAAAGATAAGATGACCATAGCTCCGTTTACTAGAAACAGAGAAAGAGTTAGTGAACTCTTGGGACTGATACATAGTGATGTATGAAGGTCCCAGTCTACATATGCCAGGACTAATTCTTTGTACTTCCTTACATTCACTGATGATCTCTCAAGATTCGGACACATGTTTCTATTGAAACACAAGTCCGAAACTTTTGAGATAATCACCGAATATAAGTTAGAAGTAGAGAACCAATAACGGGTATAAGTATTATGTCCTTTGATCTGATCAGGGAAGAGAATACTTGAGCACGGGATTCCTGGACTATTCTAAAGGAGAATGAGATTCTCTCTCAGCATTACTCCTCCGTATACACCACAACACGTCGGTGTATCGGGAAGGAGCAATCACACCCTATTTGATATGGTGCGCTCTATGATGTGTACTACTGAGTTTCCTTTTTCCTTTTGGGAGTTATGCACTTGATAAGCTGCATACCTGTTGAATAGGGTTCCAATCAAATCCATTGCCTACCACTTCATATGTGATATGGAATGGGAAGAGCCCATATCTTAAGTTTGTTAAGATTTGGGGTTGTCCGGCCTATGTCTAAAAGCAAAATCCGGACAGGCTCGAGGCAAAGTCAGTTCTGTAGAAGTTTGTTGGATATCCCAAGCATTCGCAAAGGAATATCTTCTACCTACTAGAGGAACAAAATATGTTTTGTTTCTCAACATACCATCTTTGTGAAAGGGAATTTCTTATGAAGAAATTAATGGTCATGAGGTAGAACTGGAAGGAGTTCCAGCTATACAAACCACAGCAGATGATTTTGTAGAATCAAAGGATTCAATAGATTCCGACAAACCTCAGCCTCTCCGCCGATCTAGCAGGGTTCCTCATCCGCTTGAGAGATACTTCGGTTTCTCGATGATAGTGGGAGCGAGGATTGCATCATGAGATGATGACCCAACTAGTTTCGAGCAGGCCATCAAGAGTGGGGGCTCTGTAAGAATGGCTGGATGCTTAGCGATCTGAGATGGAATCTATGTACACCAATAAAGTATGGACTTTGGATGCTATATCTGAAGGGTTAAATACCCATCAGAAGCAAGTATATGTTGAGAAGATTACTTGGTGTAGATGGAAAAATTGAGACTTTCAAAGCTAGAATTGTTAATGGTTTTCGTCATCGACCAGGCATGGATAATGATGAAACCTTTTCCAGTGGCTGTGCTTAAGTCTATCCAGATCCTACTTGCCACGGCTACATACCATGACTACGATATCTGACGGTTGGGTGTCATGACTGCTTTTCTAAATATTGATTTAGAAGAAAGCGTCTATAAGTACATAGCCAGGGGGCTTCGTAGACAGTAGGAGCAGCGAAAACGTGTGCAAGTTGGTTTACAGGATAAAGCAGGCATCGCGGAGTTGGAACGTCTGTTTTGATGTGGTAGTCAAAGAGTTTGTTTTCATCAAAATAGTAGATGAACCTTGTACATACAAAAAGGTAGTGGAGAGTAAGGTGGTCATCCTCGTATTGTACGTGGACAACATACTCTTGATAGGAAAAGAGTTTCCTGTGCTACGCTCGGTCAATCTCCTCTTATCACATGGATTCTCCATATAGGATCAAAGTGAAACCTCCTAAATCCTGGGTTTTGGATCTATAAGATAGACCTAATTGGATGTTAGGATTCTCACTAGTTGTAGTGAGATGGTATCAGTTGATCCTGGGGAGAATCACTGGAAAATTTCCAGGCTGATAAGGACGGCTGAATGTCAGTCGCAGGCACTGTCTTTACCCTCAGTGGAGGGACGGTATGTTGGAAGGGTTCCAAGCGAGATACCGTGGCAAACTAGACGATAAAGGCAGGTGACATCGCTACCAAAGATACTACCAAGGAGGAAGTTTGGGTTTATATTAGTTCATGAGATGAACTAGGTTCCTACCATTGTGTGACAATGGAAGTGTGGCTTTGGCCCAGGAACCCCGGTCCCATCAGTGACCTATACATATTCTGAGGCAGCATCACCTGATCAAGGAGATGGTTGATCTCCAGGGTGATCGAGATTAGGAGAGTAGATTCAGAGGACAACACGGCGGATCCACTCACAAAGGCTTTTTCCCAGAGAGAGACCTTTATGGGATGGTTGAGTATGAGATACTGCAACCACTGCTATAGATGGCCCTAGTGCAAGTGGGAGATTGTTAGTTATATGTATGCCCTAGAGGCCATTACTGTACATGAGATGTATATTGTAGTGGATACTGGGACATATATAGGTAGGACTTTCTTGCTCGACATGATAGTACGCTATCTGGTTGCTCTTTATCTTAACATGTATACTAACTATCTCTCTGTTACATGTTGATAAAGCCCTTAGGATGTGTACTCGACTTCCAGGACTATGATACAGATGATACTAGTGGGGCCTGGGTAGTCCATGAGTACATCCTTCAATGTTCCTAGTCGTAGGAATAACGAGACGGGGCATCGATATTCCAGAGTAGACTAGCGTATATCTTCTGGACCCATGTGATGGGCGATGGATGATCCCATATCCATTGGTGTTTGACATCAGAGATGGTATGCGGGTGCTCAGTGGTGACAGGATCACTGAACGGACTCGCCGAGAACTCCCAGATGGTATTATACCTTACGTCCGATGGCAGTTCTCAGTTCTCTGGTGACCCAGGTACAGCTTAGTCTGTTGACCCGAGATCGTCATAGAGTCTTGTGTGTCTCCCACTGTGCTTTGATTTCCACCCTACCACGGCTCTACCGAGTCGTGCAAACAGGTGGTTTTTGGGTACAGTCCCAATTCACATGGAGGCAATGAGCGATAGGAGGGGATTCGTCTCTCCCGGTATTAGGGGTTGATGTTTCGTTATGCTCGACTGGCCATATCTGGAAATCCCTGGCCAGGGTTGCACTGATTTACTGGTAAGTGTTATCAGTAGTTTCATGCTTGTTATGGACCTTACATCGGCATGACTTATCAAGCTGCTGGGGTCTGACGTTTACCACCCCTAGGCGAGATATGCGACATATCAGACGAACAGACCGGACTGTACGGTAGTGTTACTGATTGGATTCGTAGGAGTACTAGCGGGCTTGCTTGTTGATCTTCGGATCGCTCAATACCCGGGTGGCCGTTACGTTTAGCAGACCGCTTGCGGCTTGTGGGTGTTTGATATGATCATCAACTACTGCCGGCATATTGACGAGTCTTTTGATTCCTACCCAGAGGTTTCCTGTCTCAAGAGAAATGGAGTAGGAGCACATATATGATATGTGTGGGACCGAGATTGATACGATATGAGATACCGTATTCTATTCTCGCGATTTGTGACATTGATCGGTTGTATGCGATATAGCCGGGTTATCGGATCAAGTGTTGATTCGATAAGTTGTTACATATGATATTAGTCGGTTATAGACGGGTTATTAAATCAAGAGTTAATTTGATATTTTAATATATAATTATATATTTGATATATTATATTACATTAACTAGTATTAGCCCACTTAAGATTTATTTTCTCACTAGATTGTGCACATTGTTTATTTGTGATATATGCAAGTGTACATGTTTGTATCATAGTTGATGATACATACAAGATGGGTGTATGAGACTTATATCAAGTTTAGGTTAAATTAGGGTTTACTAATTTCCTAACAAATAACAAAAGAGATGAGACTTTGGTCAAAGTTAACAAGCTTCATGAAGCTTGTATGCAACATTGACAAAGTCAACTCTTTTGTCATTCTTTAGGATATTAGTTAACACAACCCTTAACCTCATACTTTGGTTAATTCTCTACATGAGTTAAGCATGAGGGCTTAACTCAACCATGGTGCAATAATTAAAAGGATAAGTTTTCATTTGGATGAATTATCCTTTCATCTTCTTCTTCATCAAGCTCCATGAAAAGCTTGCTAGCTTTAATGGTGCTATGAGGAAAAGTGTGAGAAAATCAATTCTAAAGTGAGCCCACTTCCTACTTTTTCATCCCCTACAACTTGCTATGTTGTAGAGTGTGTTCTCTTCACAAAGTTCATGACCTAGTGAAGGAATAGCTTGAGTTAGTGTCTCCCCGACGTAGATCATCTTCGGCCTCGAAGTCATCGAAGCTAGCACGTTCGTTCTTCTTGTGAAGCTTCTTTAAAGCCCGGAGTTCACGATCGCAGCGATGGGGACATCTACACGGAGCTAAAGAAGTGAAGGACCGGATCTACAAAGGTTGTAATCCCTTTCACTTGTTGTTAAAGTTGTTAACTTGCTTGTTTTCGCCTAATCTCTAGTAAACGATCTAGATTAGGGTTGTTCGACACTTGAAAAATTTGAATCGGGCATGGTTAATGCCTTGTAGAACCTTGTTAAAGTGCCTAGGAACCCTACAATTGTAGTAGATAGGAACTTGATTCATGAAGTAACTTTGATACCCCGTATCCCCGCTCATGACCAACCCCTCCGATTTGAGAATTTATTGCCATTGATGGGCGATAGTTGTTCTAGGAAACCCAAGAAAGGAATTCTTGGATGTACGCTGTATGCGAATGTATTAACCGTGCGCCGTTGGGCATAAAATAACATCTTTGGTAGTTAACATAACACCTCTTTTTTCACTCCATCCCTACACATTGTGTATACACTGATGATGAAAAACCCAAGCTATGACATGTGCACTGTACTGTTACTGTAAGTCCGTGGCGGCGCCCCGGCCGTCGATCCGACGCCGGAAACGCGGAAACAAAAACTTTGCAAACTAGCAAACCGGCACCACCGCGCACTTTTCACCCGGATCGGGCCATTAACCTAGCAACTAGCAAACTAGAAAAGAGTAGAGAAGCTATACCAAGCGATCCGTGTCCTTCGGTCTTCGTCTCCACTCCGATCTCCCGCGGAATGTCCGTCCATCAACTCCTCGTCGGAAAGGGCACCACAAAGCCGGAATCATTTACGGGCTCCCACCTCTTGACCGAGGCAAGTCGGGCGCGAAGTTGGCTAGCCGACGCGTCCAAGGAGTGCTATAGACTAGTGTTGAAACTTGTCTCTTTGGGGTTTTAGAAGTTGCCTTGGATGAAGTTGTGGAGGAATGAAGTTAAGAAAAATGATGCTTTCCTTTTTCCTTGCTAGATATGAGATGAAGAAAGAATGCCACACATGCAAAAATGAACTTCTCTCTCCCTCACTCATGAAGTGGCCGGCCCCCTTCAAGCATGAGAATGGTGGTGGAGGAAAAGAAAAGTCACAAAGATATATGAGGGAAAAAGAAGTGATAATGATAAAATGGTCACACTTCTTTCTCATCTAAATCCACTAACAAAACCATCATAAGATAAGCAATGGAAATGACCATAATAGAATATCATCATGAAGCTAGTCTCATCATAAAACCACAAATGCAAGAAAACCCCTCACAACTAAGTTAATTGCAAACTTGCAATTAACCCCCTCCAACGAAAAGTCCGGCCGAGAAGGAACAAAGAAAAACCGGCCGGAACGGAATGCAAACTGGCAACTTCAGAAAACTGATCCCGTAATAAATTACAGGAAAACCCCACTACTGCAAATACATGCCCGCATTTGTATTCCCACTGAACACAAATGCAAAGAGACAAAACTACACTATCTAATACTAGGATCCGGCTTAAGCCAAAGCCGGCTAGTAAAAAACCGTCCGATCATAATCCGTGCAATACCGCGCGTATCTGATCGAACCCTGCCATATCTCCATACGGGCTCTACAGTGTTTCGCCCGAAACCTGAGTAACTGTGTGTGGTGGACTCTAAAGACTCGTCAATACTATGGCTGTGGATTTAACCACTAGCACGTCAGAGGTATAAGCCAATACGTGACGGGCTTCCAGGTATTGACCAAAAGGGACGTCAATGAGCGAACTCATCCTGACACCCTACTGAGCCTGTCATTGACAATATCCGTACAGTCCGGTCCGTTCGTCTATGAGTGTCGCATGGCGGGCCTAGGGGGTTGGTAAAAGTCAGACCCCCAATAGCGGTACAAGTCGTGTCGGAGTGTATCCCAGAACACCCTGAGATACTACTGGAATACCTACCAGCAAATCTCCTGCCTTGGCCAAGGACTTTTCTTGTTCTGGCTCTCCTAGACACAGTGCGAACTCACCCCCAATACCAGGAGAGACGAACCCCTGCAGATCCGCTCACTGCCTCCATGTGGCTCGGGACTGTACCCAACTAAAACCTGTTTGCACGACTCCTTTGAGCCGTGGTAGGGTAGTAATCAAAGCACAGTGGGAACTCACATGAGACAAATGACGATCTCAGGTCGATGAACTAACCTGTACACATGTCACCAGGGAAATGCTATCTGACGTCTGGTATAATCCCAACTAGCAGGTTTCCGGCGAGTCCTGTCCGGTGTACTCATAACCCAATGAGCACCTGTATACATCTTAGGTGAACCAACTGACACCAGTGGCTTGTGAGACCAGCCACCATCCCTCGTCGGGGTCTCGATTGTATACACTAGTCTACTCTAGAGTATCGATGCCCTGTCTCGAAACTCCCACGACTAGGGACCTTTTAAGGATGTGCTTATAGACTCCAGCTCTCACGTATATGATCGCCGTCATACTGCTGGTAGTCAAGCAAGAATCCTAGGGGCTCTATCAACGTGTAATAGCGACTCGTAAGGTCACCTAAAGCAGTACACGATGATAAAGATAAAGCAGATAGCATACTATCATCTCGAGCAAGACTGTCCTACTGGGACAGGTCCTCACCTCAATCATTGCAATCACGTGTCTGTGATCCAATAATTGACTCTGAGGGCACTATCTCCAACAATCTCCCACTTGCACTCAAGGCTAATTATTGCGATGTCGCATACTCACAGCCCGTGTGATACCGAACACCCAACTCCTCTACTAGTCAGTCTCACAAAGCTCATTTGCGAAACTATTACGTTCGAGGAATAGCCTCAGTGAGTGGATCCGCTCTGGTGTTTCTTTCTATGTCTCTCTTTATCTCAAGTTCACGGAGAAAGCCATCTCCCGAAATAAGCAATACCTGTCTTAGAATGCCTGGATGTCTGATGGGACCTAGCTCATAAATGAACTCCAAATCCAAACTTCTTAAACTGTATCGTCAACTGAACTTAATCAGTATCCTGCGCCATACCTCCCTCAGTATCCACCTGGACCATCTGTCCAAAATACTGCCCCTCGTCAGAGGGAAAACTATAACTCTGACAGCCACTCTGCCATCCATGTCACCTTGGAAGCCTGGAATGATAACCGTCTCCTAAAGGAGGCTGTCGTTATCATATCCCTAGAACATCAACTTATGTTCTAAAACTGCTTCCGACTGTTTCTCCAGGATTGGATTAATATCAACTTATTGCATCTACTACAAGAACAACATCTGGTGTGGTACTTGACATCTCATGATCAACTCAATTGCCTAAGCAAGTGACCTGCCAATCATGCACATCCCTCTCCCCTTTAGTCTGTAAGATACCTTTAGAGAGGGTGACTCCATCACCTGTAGGTATACTACCGTGCCAGGAGTCATCCATTCTAAATACTCTTAGAATGCTGTCTAAGTACCCTGATTGGGAAACCACCCAAATCTAGATCTAAAACTATAGATCTAGTGACCAGAATGTCTGATATAATATCCAAGTCCTATGTGGAGAAACTACTGTGTGACAACCAAAGTATAACCGATCGTAGTATAGGAATATTACTTCCTACTCCGTGTATGTCATCAAATACCAGAACATCACACCCTACTGCCTTCTTAAGAGATCCATCCCCTATTCTGATGAAGTCAAACCTATGACTGTCACATCAGAAATAGATGATCTATCTCCGCTATATCTGCTTTAGTCTATAAATAGACATAAGCCACCTGTCCACCAATGCTTCCGCTGCTCCCACTGACCATGACAACCCTCTGGCAAAGTCATATAGACGTACACTTCTAAAGCTAGTTTAGAACGACGCTATACTCATCCTCCTGCCGGGTTTCACAGTCTGGAATAACAGCAATGGCAAGTATGGGTAAACAAGAACCTCCCTGCCACCGTTTTTGAGCATACCGAAGTACCTCTCGGGTGCCTGAGGTTACCCACCATATCTGCAGAGTGGCCAATGGAATGTCAAACCAGATTGAATTTTTAGGTTCTTTATCAAATCTTCAGTAATCGTTTGCGGTTCTGGAATCACTTCCAGTTCTACCATACTCCCACTACTGTTTTCTGAAAAAGTCCATTTTTATTAAAACTATGGCGAGTCAAGAACAATATCACTATTGATCTTCCAGATGGTAGAAAATCAACCCTCGTCATAGCCCGGGTCAACCCACAAACAGCCATTACAGAAACGTGCCTTGAGTTATCCGGAGTCTGGTTTTAAGCATAAGCCGGACAACTCCCCGTATCTTAACAATGTCAAGATATGAACTGTTCTATATCCAATATATGAACAGAGGCACTGATTTAATTGAACCAGATTCAAATCATGCAGCTGTCTCCAGTGCATGTCAAGTAAATGGAAGAGAGGCCGATCAGCGTTACTCAACTTAGAAGTGCTTCCAATTATGAGTAACCTGAAAGAGAAGCAAGTTCTCTTAAACATTACTATCAACTGAATACCTTATACAAGTATCTACATCTTCGATCACCTTGAAGAATCCCGATACTTGTAATACCTGGTTCTCTACTTTATTCATATACCTATAACTCCTCAAAACTTAGACCCTATGTTTCTACGAAACACATGTCTAAGAACTAGAGAAGTTAAAAGTAAACAGAATATAGTATGAGGACCAACCCCTTTGTCCTAATGGACACTGGACAACATACAATACTCTGTATAAGTCCGCTGAGTCTAACAACTCATTCACTGTGTGTGGTAGGTTGAAAACTGTACTTATGGTTAAGAAGAATTACACCGCTGTTCAATGCTCCTTACCTAACCATCCACTGGTATAGGTAAATGTCATAGACATAATTTCAAAAAGGTATATCTCACTCTATTAAAATAGACGTACAGATATATCAATTTGAAATTGGTGCATAACAACGGATATTCAAAACCAAATATTTACCGTCCGGCAAACAACCCAGGCGACTTCCTCAAATATCACCAATTACAACGAATCCCGATATAATGAGGATGATCACCTAATTCCCAATAACTTACCCCCACTCATCATCTGTAAAACCATACAGATGTGAGAATCATACCTGGTAAATACATACCCTGGAGAAAGTGTCTAATTGGGAAATCAGTTTTCTTTTAACAGTACACAGTGAACCAGAAACATTGAAATGTTTCGTTGGGGTATCCTGGTATTCCTTGTAATGCCTCTTCCATTATCCAGATTCACGACTGCAACCGTATAATTCTTTGCCACCTCTCCAAATCCCTTTATATGTCTTTATTCATTACCTTCTGTACACCCCTTTAGGCCAAATGGTTTTCTTCCTTCCCTACCGTTCGGCACCAGCCTATGGTTTGGAAGAAGACTATCCAATAAGCATAATGGGTGTACTGTCCTAATCCTAGGAGCACCAGCAATGCGAGAGAAGGTGAGGATAAAAGACAACCGAATGAGCTTAATTCATATTTCTTCTGAACTGGGATCCATCCCCGAACTGGAACAAGTTCCTTTCGAGTTCGTATATAACCATACGATGGATTATCCAATAAACTGGGATCTTCGTAGTGATACGGAGTGTCCTGGAGAAATACAAAGGTGATTTAGGATTGGCGAAGAAATACTTGGTTTGGTCGTGAATATCAGTCGCATTTTACTTTGCCCTCTTACTAATCCCTTGCTTTGTCTGAACTTAATACCTTCTGTACACCGTTTAGGCTAATTGGCTTTCTTCATTCCCTACCGGTCGGCACCAGCCTAAGCTTTGGAAGAAGACTATCCAATTTGCGTAATAGGTGTACTACTCCTAAACCAAGGAGTACTCGCAACCTGAGAGAAGGAAAAAGGAAAAGACAACTGAATAGTCCTATTCGTTTTCTCCAGAACCAGAAACCATCCTCAAATAAATTCCTTCGAGTTCGTATATAACCATGCGATGGTTTTGTCCAATGGAAGTGGACGTTCGTAGTAATACGGGGTGTCCTGGAGAAAAGGGTAAAAGTAGGAGTGGCAATGAGGTTTGCAACTCTGACAATCCAAAAGCCAGTGTTAAGAAGGTTCGGTCAACTTGGTCACTGAGTCATAGTCTAGGGTCGGGTCAATGGTAGCTGCCAAAGAGAGAGAGAAAAGAAACACTCAGCGTGCACTCTAACCTAGATCAGAATGGTTATCACTTTATCTAATCTGGAAACCTCCCACTGTAACTTCAAATTCTTCCCCAAACCTGAAAGAAGAATTAGCCGGGATCACCCGAGGAGTAAACCAACTCATCAGTGGGAATCGGGATCCAACTCTCATCGCATGATAACGTGACGGAATCCGCTCACGTTATCACACTCCAGAAGGTATGTGCATATCTGGCAAGTTTCAGTTCTTTTGAAACTCCCGATGTGGATTTTTGCCCCATGCTCTTATGACCTTGACGAAGGCCAACAAATCATAAGTCACATGTCAAGTTCTACTCGTCATTGTCCAGGTTGATTTGAACCCACCCGTACAAGCCCTTGACGAAAGCCAACAAGGCTATACGATTGTCCCAAACCAACGCATCTATCAATGTAGCAGAAAGGTAACAAGCAGCTACCATACACTATGCCTTGACGAAGGCCAACAAACATAGCATGAATACTACGTGCTACCCGTCTGAAACGACGGAGGGCTACGAATGGTTTCTGGCAAAAACCTTTAACGTAATGAACTTGATATCGTTGAAGGAACGGATAGCTTTTTAGAAAAATATAGTGACGAAAACCTTTGCTAAAGAGGTCACTCCCGGTGAAGGGATCTCGGCTCTTTCCCCGTAGAATGAGGTGCAGGATATTCCAACTGAATACCACGATGCAAAGCAAAAGTAATCGGCTATAGTGAAGTTATTGCCCTGACGCAAACTTCTGTCCAAGGGGTCACTCCCGGTGAAGGGATCTCGGCCCTTGCCTCGTCGACTGAGGAGCAGGATATTCCAACTGAATACCACTGTGCAAAACAAAAGTGAACGTCCTTGCAATAACTGCTTTTTGAAAAGTGTTCCAACAATATAAGAATAGGTTTGTTTATCTTGCATTGATCCGAATCAACGCAGTCCCATCAATTGATCACACCACAAAGAACGAAAATATACTGATGTACGTATATGCCATCCGCATTCGCCACTGTGTCCCGTCATCACCCGTTAGGTTAGCTAACCAACAACAGAGCAGGGACTGGACTTGCGCGGATGCAAAACATATACAACATCTACTAGTATATATATAATATATAATTTTCGCTCAAGGCGTGAAAAAAAATGCAACTGCACAGAAATGTACAGCATCACAAAACAATACAGATATCTAGGATCCCCGTGTTTCACAGAGCCGCTACTGAAACCCAACATTCCTCTGGTCGTGTGGATAGCCTGTGCAATGAAAATCCTAGACCCCTACGGGCGCGGCAAGTTACCCGCCAAAACCTGAAGCGAGGCAGCCCCCTTCAGCAACGTGAATGGACCACCCAGCACTTCACGGAATCCGGTAACTTGGGCATCCCTCCTGGGTCAACCTGTACCCCCTACGAGTGCGGCGAACAGCCCGCCAATTCTAGAGTAAAGCCCCCTCCGTCTCAACGCCATGAGATGCGGGCTTGTTGCCCTCTAGAACCCGGCTATCCGTGCACCCCTCCGCGGGGTAATCCTAGTACAGAAAGTAAAATATACATACAACGGGTACATCGACCGCAACCAGGTCGTGCCCCAAAAGAATAATACAAACAGGCAGTGACGGCAGTCCACATGTCGGACGCTCGCCCCGCAATATCAAATGTACATATAAAACAAAACTGTACTAATATTGCATTCAGGCTATCCCCCACGACCGATCCGCAACATCACAGCAACACACAGAAATCAACGTGAATGTCACGTTCGCAAATCCGTCTAACCGGGCTATAGCAGTTAGACGGGATTTACCGATCAAGTGACGTTCACGGTCGCAGATATAATGTAAATACTGTGAACTAATGTGTTTAAACTTTTCGATCGATCAAATTTATCGAAGTGGGCCCCAAGCATTACTGTAGCACTTAAAGAGAGTCTAGGCCCAAAAAGAATATTCCAAAAACCCTATTTTCAACCCAGGAGCTCACTGCAAAAATTTGGTCCAATGAATAGTAAAAATGGCCGCGGAACCGCCGCAAATACGTGGTTTTGGCCGCGGTTCCACGGTGGAATAGTGAGATCACGCTACCAAATTTTCACAGAATGCTTAGAATTCCCTGCACATGTCACTGCAATGTACTGAAAAATTCTTGGAGCCAAAAAAATTTCGACAGAAAACTGTGCAAATGAAAATGGCTTTTCGGAAAATCCGTTCGATCGAACATGTAAACACACTAGAACAAGCTAGGCTAGGTTAATGGCGTGGCTCTGATACCATTGTAAGTCTGCGGCGGCGCCCCGGCCGTCGATCCGACGCCGGAAACGCGGAAACAAAAACTTTGCAAACTAGCAAACCGGCACCACCGCGCACTTTTCACCCGGATCGGGCCATTAACCTATCAACTAGCAAACTAGAAAAGAGTAGAGAAGCTATACCAAGCGATCCGTGTCCATCGATCTTCGTCTCCACTCCGATCTCCCGCGAAATGTCCGTCCATCAACTCCTCGTCGGAAAGGGCACCACAAAGCCGGAATCTTTTACGGGCTCCCACCTCTTGACCGAGGCAACTCGGGCGCGAAGTTGGCTAGCCGACGCGTCCAAGGAGTGCTATAGACTAGTGTAGAAACTTGTCTCTTTGGTGTTTTAGAAGTTGCCTTGGATGAAGTTGTGGAGGAATGAAGTTAAGAAAAATGATGCTTTCATTTTTCCTAGTTAAATATGAGATGAAGAAAGAATGCCACACATGCAAAAATGAACTTCTCTCTCCCTCACTCATGAAGTGGCCGGCCCCCTTCAAGCATGAGAATGGTGGTGGAGGAAAAGAAAAGTCACAAAGATATATGAAGGAAAAAGAAGTGATAATGATAAAATGGTCACACTACTTTCTCATCTAAATCCACTCACAAAACCATCCCAAGATAAGCAATGGAAATGACCAAAATAGAATATCATCATGAAGCTAGTCACATCATAAAGCCACAAATGCAAGAAAACCCCTCACAACTAAGTTAATTGCAAACTTGCAATTAACCCCCTCTAACGAAAAGTCCGGCCGAGAAGGAACAAAGAAAAACCGGCCGGAACGGAATGCAAACTGGCAACTTCAGAAAACTGACCCCTTAATAAATTACAGGAAAACCCCGCTACTGCAAATACATGCCGGCATTTGTATTCCTACTGAACACAAATGCAAAGAGACAAAACTACACTATCTAATACTAGTATCCGGCTTAAGCCAAAGCCGGCTAGTAAAAAACCGTCCGATCATAATCCGTGCAATACCGCACGTATCTGATCGAACCCTGCCATATATCCATACGGCCTCTACAGTGTTTCGCCCGAAACCTGAGTAACTGTGTGTGGTGGACTCTAAAAACTCGTCAATACTATGGCTGTGGATTTAACCACTAGCACGTCAGAGGTATAAGCCAATACGTGACGGGCTACCAGGTATTGACCAAAAGGGACGTCGATGAGCGAACTCATCCTGACACCCTACTGAGCCTGTCAGTGACAATATCCGTACAGTCCGGTCCGTTCTTCTATGAGTGTCGCATGGCGGGCCTAGGGGGTTGGTAAAAGTCAGACCCCCAATAGCGGTACAAGTCGTGTCGGAGTGTAGCCCAGAACACCCTGAGATACTACTGGAATACCTACCAGCAAATCTCCTGCCTTGGCCAAGGAGTTTTCATGTTCTGGCTCTCCTAGACACAGCGTGAACTCACCCCCAATACCGGGAGAGACGAACCCCTGCAGAACCGCTCACTGCCTCCATGTGGCTCGGGACTGTACCCAACTAAAACCTGTTTGCACGACTCCTTTGAGCCGTGGTAGGGTAGTAATCAAAGCACAGTGGGAACTCACACGAGACAAATGACGATCTCAGGTCGATGAACTAACCTGTACACATGTCACCAGGGAACTGCTATCTGACGTCTGGTATAATCCTAATTAGCAGGTTCCCGGCGAGTCCTGTCCGGTGTACTCATAACCCAATGAGCACCTGTATACATCTTAGGTGAACACACCAGTGGCTTTATGAGACCAGCCACCGTCCCTCGTCGGGGTCTCGATTGTATACACTAGTCTACTCCGGAGTATCGATGCCCTGTCTCGAAACTCCCACGACTAGGAACCTTTTAAGGATGTGCTTATAGACTCCAGCTCTCACGTATATGATCGTCCTCATACTGCTGGTAGTCAAGCAAGAATCCTAGGAGCTCTATCAACGTGTAATAGCGACTCGTAAGGTCACCTAAAGCAGTACACGATGATAAAGATAAACCAGATAGCATACTATCATCTCGAGCAAGACTATCCTACTAGGACAGGTCCTCCCCTCAATCATTGCAATCACGTGCCTGTGATCCAATAATTGACTCTGAGGGCACTATCTCCAACAGTTACACTCAATTAGCACCGGCAAAGGGGCGACCAATTTTCCGTGCCCAATGTTAGTGACACAATTGTGTCACTACTTTCTTCCTGTAGAGGAGTTTGATATTTTTATGCATACGGGGGCTCCCATTCGACCCCTAATTAAGCGTGTGTCCACGTTATACACTAGAATTCACGAGTTATGGTCGTGCACCGAGCCGGCCGAGGATGTGATGACCGAGACTCCCAGCTCGAGTTCCAAAGCGAGCGATGAGGAGATGACCCCCGCCAAGCAAGCATTCTTGCTACGGCGCAATCATAGGGAGGTCGGGAGAGTGTTAGGGATGCTGACGAATTTTGATCAGCGTATTATGAGTCTAGAGCAAGAGATATCTACCCTGTTGGCACGGGATGAGAGAGCGAGGTCGAGTGGTTGTGGTGCTGAAACCAGTAGAGCTGGCATAAGTAATGCTGGCATGACTGGTACTGCGTTTGGTTCTGGAAGACGTAGTAGGCAGTAGTGAGGGCACTGCTGTGAGTAACTTTGGGGGTGGGGTTGGTTGTAAATAGCTATCCATACATTCTGCATCTGCATGTTATTTTTGTAAATATTTGTTCTTTTGTTTGCATATTTTAATTCCTCATCGCATCATGTTTATATTTCTGCATTGTTATCCCTAAATCCCATAAAAATTTGAAAAACTAAAAAATTAAAAAAAAACATTGCATCATATTTATATTTCTACATTGCATTGTTATCCCAAAAAAAGTGTCAAAATTGGCTATTAGACTCAAGTTCGACATGAAGGTTGACTAGTTAGAAATAACTAAATCATAAGCTTAGTAATTGAAAATCCTAAAAATAACCTTCCTTGAAGTATAACTGTAGTAAATATACATCCTTGCAGTTTGTTTAGAAGTAAGTAATTTTAAGTTCAGTTCTTGAGTTAAGTTGAAACGGAGGGAAATTATTGAAAGCTTTATTGAAGAATAAGTTTGAAAATTAGTTTCTATTCTCAGGTCTAAATTTAGAAAATATATACCCTACAAACTGCACTTACACACATCTTAAAACTTAGGATAGTAGAGAATACCTAAAAATACTCTTGCCTGAAAGCCTAGTATGAAAGAAAAAATGGTATTTGTAACTAACCACCAAAAGTGCATTGTTGAAAAATATATCTGAAAAAAAGAAAAAAAATTATGTATATTACAAGACCTGGAAACTACTATTTACGCCTTTATATGCTCATACGCTCCATAATCGGCTGATTAGTGCCTCAGGAAGCAGTATTAGTCGCATGAAAAGAGTGTGAGCAAATCCGCCCATCATTAAATAAAAAGAAGTAGTACTGGGTATTAGGGCAAAGGTATTATAGCTTGAATTGAATTCCTAAGTGTAGGGGTGAGATTACACAAATGTAAGGGAATATGATCGATATTTGGAGAAAAGATAGGAATGACGAACTTGGCTTATATCCTCCTTAAAGATGATAGAAATTCCGGATTGGAGACAACGTTTTAGAAGGAAAACTCGAGAGAAACTGAGATCTTTATAAACTGACAAAACGTATAGGAATTTAAGTTAAATGAATAGGAGGTGTGAAGAATAAGGGTTGGATATTTCTAACTTAGGATGATAGAGTTTCTAGCTAGAATGCTGAACTGTAGGATTAGAGTTGATGGCCAACTTGACTGGATTTTGTGGGTAGTATCCACTGAAAACCCTCAGAAGACAAAACTCCTCTAGGGCAAGCTAGGGGTTTAACGGCTTGTTTCACATGCTAAGTGCAATCGTGATGCATACAAAAGTGAGCTTTTTGGAAATAAAATGGGTTTTCTCGGGACGGGCAATAGATAATTTTGGGGGTATTTGTTCATATTAGAATTTTGCACTTTTATACCACCCATTCTTTATCGCATTGCATATAGGTAGGAACTTTTGATCTGTGTTTGCTACATAATTTTAGGTTACAGGCTCTCAGTCCAAAACAATGAAAATCATGAACAATCACGACAAATTTAGGGCAACTACCAACAACGGATAAAAATACTGGTTCCGCTCACTGTCCGTTAGGTGCCGTTTATCAGTTCAGGAGACAAAGGTCAAATATGGGTCATTCAAGCACAAAGCATAAGAGAGGTAGCATAAGAATCAAGTTGACAATGCGAAGCTCGAAAAAAACCAGGCAAAAAGTCCACACATTTTCATCTTTTGGACTGTTGAAAATTTGTGAGCAAAATGGAATGATTATGCAAATACAAGTGCACTAAACAGAAGATAAAAGCAATAAAAGACAGCCCATGAAAAATGGAGCTTTAACTCATGAAAAAGACCGCGGTTTCACGGTTTAAGGCTTCTATTGGCGGCGGTTCCGCGGCCAATACGTGCCATCTCGTGCCAAACATTCAGGGATGGTTTTGACATTTTGTAAGGGCTCAGAAAAAACCCTAGGGATTCACTTCACTGTCTATAAATACTCCAGATCAGAGCCATATAAAGGATATATATTTTCACAAGTTTTTTATTAGAATTTAGTGTAACTTTTTCTTCTTCATCATCTTTCCTCCATTAAAATTGTAGTGAGAGCTTTTGAGTGGATGATAAATAAAGTGGAGAGTTTTTATATGCATGTCTTGTAAACTTGTTAACTAGTTTTTATATATATTGCCTGTTATTTTTTTTGTTAAGTAGTTATTGGTTTTCTTGTTCTTTTCCTTCTTCTCTTTTCTTTTATCCTTGCAACCAAGATGCTTAAGTGTGATCCTTGATTATGTGAGGTCCTAAGTAGATAGTTGTAATTTTCTATCTTATTTCTTTCTATCTTCATTACTTGTTTTATTTTTCTTTTATTTTATAATAAGTGAGTAGTTTTCTCACTTGTTAGGGTAGGATAAGGAAAGTTTGAGAGAAGGAAATCTCTGTAACGACCCTAAATTTCCTATACAATTTTTTTCAAAATATTTTTTTCAAAATCCATAAAGGGGTATTTTAGCCTGAGCACAAGATATAAGTAGTTATTTTTCTTTTTAATTACAATTTAAAAGAATGTAACAACTCTATTTTTAGTGTACAAGAAATTACTTTAAATTTAATATATACTTGGAGTATTTACTCTTGCTGCTATCATTTTAAGTAATTAATTCACACCATAATTACAAGAAGGAGCTTGTGGCTCATTGGTAATACCTTGCACTGCTGGACCAAGCCACCAGAGTTCAAATCCCATACCCCATATTATTTTTAATATTATTTTGTTTCGAAACCTTTAGAATACCAAGGGTTTACACGTGCATATCTCACAAAAACCCCACTACACCTAAAAATGTAACATTGCCAGGGGTTAGTTGAACCATCGGGGGGGATCCCGGCGGCCTGACTCGGCCGGGAATCGGCCGAATCGGCCTTGACTCGGCCGACTCAGTCCTCCGACCGAGTCACGTCAGAGTCACGGCCGAGTCGGCCGATTCCAGCGACGACCCCAATAAGAAAGTTGTGTCTTTTCATATTCCCTATGCACCTGCAAAATTTCAGCCTCAGACCATTTCCAGAGCTCTTTTAAAACCCCAATTACTCCACTTTTAATAAATTTTTAATATATTTTAGCCATTTTTCATTTTAACCTTTCATCTACCCTAACCCTAGCCTAACCATATAAATACCACCCCTACCCTCTACCCTCTCACCCCAAACTCTGAGCCAACACTCTCAAAATTCCAAGAAAACTTGTGTACTTTGAAAACAAGCTCGAGGCGAAATTCCGACGAAATCTACGGCAAACTTCCAGCGATTGTTTTAGGAACTAGCGGCGACGACGCAACACATCGGCGATTCCTCTACTTCCCTCTCACTTTCTTGTGTGATCTAAAACCCGTAAGTCCAAATTTCTACCTATCTCTTCTATCTAAAAATACGGATTTACAAAACCCGACGGAATCGGAAAAATCCGATTTCCGATTCGGTTTCTTATAAAACATCACTTCTAGTTAATACAATTATGCTTAAACTCCCTCATTTTGACTATTAAACACAAATCAACCAAATTGATCAAGTTTCATTACATGAAATGATGGCTATTTCAATTTATCGTATTTTTTCACTTAAATACCACTTTGTTTCAATTCTACACTTAAACCCATTAAACTTGCTATACATTTAAAATAGATCACGAGGTAACGACCTACCTCCTCACACACTCACATACAACCTAACACGATACCCTCGAGAACTCAAAATACGGAAAACAAACATTTTCATTTAAATACCCTTTACTAAATAAAGTCATTTCTAAAAGATTTAGTATTGATATATCTTTATAAATAAATACCACTTATTATGAAAATAGGATAAAGTTGTGGACATCAGTCGTTTATCTAAACCTGACTTTGTGGTGTCTAGGCTAGGTAAGTGAGAAAGGTAACTTTAAAAGGCCCGTCTCACGGTGATTCGTGAGCGGGTCCCTCCTTTCTTCATTTGTACTTACCTGGCCACAATTGGCGGTGAAGAGGCGATTTGAGGTATCTCACAACTTGTCGTTTTGGGTCAGTTAGGAATAGTCTAGTTGACCTAGGAGACCCTAGAACATACAATACGAAAAACTGACATCTTTACAAATAAATACCTTTTACTTCATAAAATCGTTTCCTAAATGATTTAATATTTATACAATCTTTGCAAAGCGCCGCTGCAACCCATTTTGGGGAACCCGTTCGGGATGGTGCGGATTATCACACATTCTCGGGCTTAGTAGTGCGAGATTCAGACCTCCGCAAGGAGCATTCTGTCTCGAAAGATTTAAAATACGACATTTTAAGAAAACGAGATTTATAGAATATTATAGATATATACAAAAATTATTTTCATATAGATATATGTATATGCAACATAAATATATCTATTTTTGAAGTATTATAAATATTCTACCTTTTCCACAATATCACAAGAATCAAGTTTACACTAAAATACCATAAATTCCACGAAAATCAATATTACAAATAAATACCTTTATTTCTGAAATTAGGATATTTTCACTAGAAATATCACAATATAAAATCCACATTCATTACAACTCTAAAGACGAATAATAAATGCTTGGGGTATATTTTGAAAAGTATATTTTTACGTAAAACCCCCTCAAGTTCTATAAATTACCTTAAGGACCCTACTAAACATAGGTTTAAGCCGGACCAATCTCTTGATCCTCATGGAGCCGGAGAAGTGGGTGCTTACCTATCTAAGTTAGACAAATTAATAAAGACAATCAGGACTTCAATTTACTTTGCTGATTGTCTGACTCAGTTTGAGTCTCAGTATAATCTGACTTGAATATGATTCAAGTACAATCTACAATTTATAGTCTACAGTTTACAATCTGGAATCTACAATCTTCAATATTACAATTCAACATGAATCCATGAATCCAATTCTCAATCTATACAACTTGACTGAACCGAACCATGGATATACATTCCATTGAAATGGTTCTCAAGTTATTCCATTTATATGATTATACAGTTACATCCGTTTACTGATATCATGGATTTGGTCTGTCATCCAACTATATAATCTATACAATGCCATACAACAATACAATCAAAACACTACAGGGTTTAAGGGGTAGATTGGTTCGGAAGGTGTTAAAAGTGGCACGAGACAGTACGATTAAGACACATAACCTATATTCCGTTGCTGTTGTACCGTGGCCTAACGGTTCCTTGAGTTCCTGATATCTTAGTCTCCGGAGCAAGTGAGACTCCTCTCGTATACACTGGCATCCTTCTGTACCAAGCTACAAACAACAGCGTTAACACTAAATACAACAATATAACAATATAATATAACTGTAAAAGCTGCTCTCTCTCTCTTACTCTCTGTCTATTCTATTTCTCCCTTATCTTTTGGATTTACTGAGCAATCTGTTCGCTGACGACATTCTCTTTCTTTCTTCTTTGAATGTCGTCAGGTGATCTGGACACGTCAGAGATCGAGCCCACTGTTGAAGACTTGGACCAATTCAGTGAAGACCCCGAGCTCTAGTTCATTGTACACTTTCCATTCAGTACTTTTCATTTCTGTTTTGCCATTGTTTAGGCATTGCTTTTTTATCAGTTGTATTTACTTTCTATGTATTGTACAGAAAAATGTGAATAAATAAAGTTGTTGTTTCATTACATTTGTCTCTTGTGTACATTTCTTTTATATTGCTTAGATACGCTTAGCGTATTTACTTCAGAGTAAATAAGTAGTGGACCAGTCGCGTTCCCTTCGCCGTATACCGGAAAGCGGGGCGTGACAGGTTTTGTTGCTGGCCCATGCAGGTCAGAGCTGTATGAAACCGTATTATGCAGTTCTGTTCTGCGTGAACAACCTAAGCAATATAAAACACAAGAACAAGCAACTAAAACATTCTTTACAATTCATGTTCCTTGAATCTTACAATTTCATTTTCCTTGAATCTTATCTTTCATTATATACTTTGAATCTGTCCTAACCCAAAATTCTCTCACCTCTTCTATAATCTTACCAAAACCTTCGCATCCTTTCATTCCTTCACACATTTTTCACATTTTAAAAAACCCTTGCACCATCTTGCTATACACTATCTATACTCCAGTCACCAAACTTTTCTTGAATTTGTTACACTTTCCTTTTACAAATTTCGAGGACTAAATTTTTATAAGGAGGGTAGAATGTAACGACCCTAAATTTCCTATACAATTTTTTTCAAAATATTTTTTTCAAAATCAATAAAGGCGTATTTTAGTCTGAGCACAAGATATAAGTAGTTATTTTGATTTTTAATTACAAGTTAAAAGAATGTAACAACTCTATTTTAAGTGTACAAGAAATTACTTTAAATTTAATGTATACTTGGAGTATTTACTCTTGCTGCTATCATTTTAAGTAATTAATTCACACCATAATTACAAGAAGGAGCTTGTAGCTCATTGGTAATACCTTGCACTGCTGAACCAAGCCACCAGAGTTCAAATCCCATACCGACATTATTTTTAATATTATTTTGTTTTGAAACCTTTAGAATACCAAGGGTTTACACGTGCATATCTCACAAAAACCCCACTACACCCAAAAATGTAACATTGCCAGGGGTTAGATGAACCATCGGAGGGGATCCCGGCGGCCTGACTCGGCCAGGAATCGGCCAAATCGGCCCCGACTCGGCCGACTCAGTCCTCCGACCGAGTCACGGCAGAGTCACGGCCGAGTCGGCCGATTCCGGCGACGACCCCAACATGAAAATTGTGTCTTTTCATATTCCCTATGCACCTGCAAAATTTCAGCCTCAGGCCATTTCCAGAGCTCTTTTAAAACCCCAATTACTCCACTTTTAAAACATTTTTAATATATTTTATCACATTTTTCATTTTAACCTTTCATCTACCCTAACCCTAGCCTAACCCTGTAAATACCACCCCTACCCTCTACCCTCTCGCCCCAAACTCTGAGCCAACTCTCTCAAAATTCCAAGAAAACTTGTGTACTTTGAAAACAAGTTCGAGGCAAAGCTCCGGCGAAATCTACGGCAAAATTCCGGCGATCGTTTTAAGAACTACCGGCGACGACGCAACATATCGGCGATTCCTCTAATTCCCTCTCACTCTCTTGTGTGATCTAAAACCAGTAAGTCCCAATTTCTACCTATCTCTTCTATCTAAAATTACGGATTTACAAAACCCGACGGAATCGGAACAAATCCGATTTTCGATTCGGTTTCTTATAAAACATAACTTCTCGTTAATACAATTATGCTTAAACTCCCTCATTTTGACTATTAAACACTAATTAACCAAATTGATCAAGTTTCATTACATGAAATGATGGCTATTTCAATTTATCGTATTTTTTCACTTAAATACCACATTGTTTCAATTCTACATTTCACCCCATTAAACTTGCTATACATTTAAAGTAGATCACGAGGTAACGATCTACCTCCTTACACACTCACATACAACCTAACACGATACCCTCGAGAACTCAGAATACGGAAAACAAACATTTTTAATTAAATACCCTTTACTAAATAAAGTCATTTTTAAAAGATTTAGTATTGATACATCTTTATAAATAAATACCACTTATTATGAAAATAGGATAAAGTTGTGGACATCAATCATTTATCTAAACCTGAATTTGTGGTGTCTAGGCTAGGCAAGTGAGAAAGGTAACTTTAAAAGGCCCGTCTTACGGTGATTCGTGAGCGGATCCCTCTTTTCTTCGCTTGTACTTACCTGGCCACAATTGGCGGTGAAGAGGCGATTTGAGTTATCTCACAACTTGTCGTTTTGGACCAGTTAGGAATAGTCTAGTTGACTTAGGAGACCCTAGAACATTGAATACGGAAAATTGACATCGTTACAAATAAATACCATTTATTTCATAAAACCGTTTTTTAAAGGATTTAGTATTTATACATTCTTTGCAAAGCGCCGCTATAACCCATTTTAGGGAATCCGTTCTAGATGGTACAGATTATCGCACATCCTCAGGCTTAGTAGTGCGAGATTCAGACCTCCGCAAGTAGCATTCGGTCTCGAAAGATTTAAAATACGACATTTTAAGAAAACGAGATTTCTAGAATTTTATAGATATATACAAAAATTATTTTCATATAGATATATGTATATGCAACATAAATATATCTATTTTTGAAGTATTATAAATATTTTACCTTTTCCACAATATCACAAGAATCAAGTTTACACTAAAATACCATAAATTCCACACAAATCAATATTGCAAATAAATACCTTTATTTCTGAAATTAGGATATTTCACTAGAAATATCACAATATAAAATCCATATTCATTACAACTCTAAAGACGAATAATAAATGCTTGGGGTATATTTTGAAAAGTATATTTTTACGTAAACCCCCCTCAAGTTCTATAAATTACCCTAAGGACCCTAGTAAACATAGTTTTAAGCGGGACCAATCTCTTGAGCCTCATGGAGCCGGAGAAGTGGGTGCTTGCCTATCTAAGGTAGACAAATTAATAAAGAAATTCAGGACTTCAATTTACATTGCTGATTGTCTGACTCAGTTTGAGTCTCAGTATAATCTGACTTGAATATGATTCAAGTACAATCTACAATCTACAATCTATAGTTTACAATATATAATCCACAATATTCAATATTACAATTCAACATGAATCCATGAATCCAATTCTCAATCTATACAACTTGACCGAACCGAACCATGGATATACATTCCATTGACATGGTTCTCCAGTTATTCCATTTACATGATTATACAGTTACATCCGTTTACTGATATCGTGGTTTTGGTCAGTCATCCAACTATATAATCTATACAATACCATACAACAATACAATCAAAACACTACAGGGTTTAAAGGGTAGATTGGTACGGAAGGTGTTAAAAATGGCACGAGACGGTAAGATTAAGACACCCAACCTATATTCCGTTACTGTTGTACCGTGGCCCAACGGTTCCTTGAGTTCCTGATACTTTAGTCTCCGGGGCACGTGAGACTCCTCTCGTATACACTGGCATCCTTCTGTACCAAGCTACAAACAACAGCGTTAACACTAAATACAACACTATAACAATATAATACAACTGTAAAAGCTACTCTCTCTCTTACTCTCTGTCTATTCTATTTCTCCCTTATCTTTGGGACTTACCGAGCGATCTGTTCACTGACGACATTCTCTTTCTTTCTTCTTTGAATATCGTCAGGTTATCTGGACACGTCAGAGATCGAGCCTACTGCTGAAGACTTAGACCAATTCATTGAAGACCCCGAGCTCTAGTTCATTGTATAATTTCCATTCAGTACTTTTCATTTCTATTATGCCATTGTTTAGGCATTGCTTTTTTATCAGTTGTATTTACTTTCCATGTATTGTACAGAAAGAATGTGAATAAATAAAGTTGCTATTTCATTACATTTGTCTTTTGTGTACATTTCTTTTATATTGCTTAGATACGCTTAGCGTATTTTTACTTCAGAGTAAATACGTAGCGGACCAGTCGCGTCCCCTTCGCCGTATACCGGGAAGCGGGGCGTGACAATCTCCCTCACTCTTTCCTTTTCCCAACAACTTGATTTGAACTCCCGTCAAGGCAACCACAATCCTCTCCCTACGGCATCCTATCCTATATGATAGCTGTGAGACCCTAGCGAGACCGATTGTTGTTGAATTGACTGGAGGTTATTGCTAAGAGCCAGGAACGAACGGACAAGGACCAAAAGGAAGGAATTAACCATTGGAAAGCCTAGCTTATACTGAACATGTGTATATGTTTTTCTCACTATTTTGTATTATTTATACATGTTGATAAAGAATCGTCACAGTAGTATACTATTTTGGTTTGACTTTATCTTAATATGTGCATATGTTATACTCGATATAACATATTGCTGATACATGTTGATAAAGCCCGTAGAATTTTGCTTGACTACCAGCGTTATGATAGCGATCATACTTGTGGGGGCTGGGTAATCCATAAGCACATCCTTAAATGTTCCAAGTCGCAGGAGTATCGAGACCGGACATCGATATTCCAGAGTAGACTTGTGTATACGTTTTTAGACCCCAACAAAGGGCGGTGGTTGGTCCCACAGCCATTGGTGTGATCACCTAAGATTGTATACAGGTGCTCACTAGGGATGAGTACACTGGACGGACTTGCCGAGAACCTCTAGATGGTATTATATCTATCGTCCGATAGCTGTTCTCAGGTGACATGAGTACATGTTACTTTTTAGACCTGAGATCATCATTTGTCTCGTGTGAGTTCCTATTATACTTTGATCACTACCCTACCATGGCTCTACTGAGTCGTGCAAACAGATTTTGGTTGGGTACAGTCCCGAGCCACATGGAGGCAGTGAGTGATTATAAGGGATTCATCTCTTCCGTTATTGGGGGCCTATATCGCACTGTGTCTGGTTGACCAAAACTATAAGACCTTAGCCAAAGCAGTTGAGATTTTTTTATGGTTAGATCAGTATTTTCTCGTATCGGTCCTGAGTCGAATCGACACAACTTTGTTGGAGATAGTGCCCTCAGAGTCAATTATTGGATCACAGGCACGTGATTGCAATGATTGAGGGATGACCTATCCCGGTAGGACAGTCTTACTCGAGATGATAGTATGCTATCTGGTTTATCTTTATCATCGTGTACTGCTTTAGGTGACCTGACAGGTCGCTATTACACGTTGATAGAGCCCCTAGGATTCTTGCTTGACGACCAGCAGTATGATGGCGATCATATACGTGGGAGCCGGGGTCTATAAGCACATCCTTAAAAGGTCCCTAGTCGTAGGAGTTTCGAGACAGGGCATCGATACTCCATTAGTAGACTAGTGTATACAGTCGAGACCCCGACGAGGGGCGGTGGCCGGTCTCACAAGCCACTGGTGTCAGTTGGTTCACCTAAGATGTATACAGGTGCTCATTGGGTTATGAGTACACCGGACAGGACTCGCCGGGAACCTGCTAGTTGGGATTATACCAGACGTCAGATAGCAGTTCCCAGGTGACATGTGTACAGGTTAGTTCATCGACCTGAGATCGTCATTTGTCTCGTGTGAGTTCCCACTGTGCTTTGATTACTACCCTACCACGGCTCAAAGGAGTCGTGCAAACAGGTTTTTTAGTTGGGTACAGTCCCGAGCCACATGGAGGCAGTGAGCGGATCTGCAGGGGTTCGTCTCTCCCGGTATTGGGGGTGAGGTCGCGCTGTATCTAGGAGAGCCATTACGCAAAGCCCTCGGCCGAGGCAGGAGATTTACTGGTAGGTATTCCAGTAGTATCTCAGGGCGTTCTGGCCTACACTCCGACACGACTTGTACCGCCTTTGGGGGTCTGACTTTTACCAACCCCCTAGGCCCGACATGCGATCCTCATAGACGAACGGACTGGACTGTACGGATATTGTCACTGACAGGCTCAGTAGGGTGTCAGAATGAGTTCGCTCATCGACGTCCCTTTTGGTCAATAGCTGGTGGCCCGTCACGTATTGGCTAATACCTCTGACGTGCTAGTGGTTAAATCCACAGCCATTGTATTGACGAGTCTTTAGAGTCCACCACACTTTCAGTTACTCAGCTTTCGGGCGAAACGCTGTAGAGGCCGTATGGAGATATGGCAGGGTCCGATCAGATACGTGCGGTATTGCACGGATCAGGATCGGACGGTTTGTACTAGAGGCCGTATGGTTATATGGCAGGGTTCGATCCGATACGTTCGGTATTGCATGCATTAGGATCGAACGCATATTACTAGCCGGCTTTGGTTTAAGCCGGTCCTAGTTTAGTACAGTGTAGATTTTGTCTTTTTGCATTTGTATCCGGTAGGAATACAGATGCGGGTGTGTATGCACAGTATTGGGGTTTTCCTGTAATTTATTACGGGACCAGTTTTCTGGAGTTGCCAGTTTGTATTCCGTTCCGGCCGGTTTTCCTTTGTTCTTTCCCGGCCGGACTTTTCCGATGGAGGGGGTAATTTGCAGTTTTGCAAATTACTTTTGGGGAGGGGGTTTCTTGCATATGTGGGATTATGATATCTTTCATCCATAATGATTTTGCATTAATGAGATTTGAAAGGTTATGGTGTGAATAGAAGAAATAAGCATGGTTGATGTTTTTGGATATGGTCACCCATTCCTTTATCCTACACTTACCTTCCTCCTTTGTTTTGATTCTTTTCCACCACCATTCTCACTACTTGATGGCCAGCCACATTTGAGTGAGGATGAGAGAAATTTCATTTTTGGCATGACACAAATTTCTTCATATCATTCTTCTAGTTTTGGAAAAATGAAAGCACCATTTTTCCTTAACCTTATTCCTCCATCAAGGCAACTACAAAACCCCAAATGAGACAAGCATCATCTACACTACATTCTACAGCAAACCTTGGGCACGTCGACTAGCCAGCTTCGTGCCCGAGTTGCCTCGGTATTGAGGTGGGAGCCCGTAAAAGATACAGACGATGTGGTGCCCTTCCGGCAAGGAGGCGACGACCGGATTTTCCGCGGGAGATCGGGACGATGACGAGAAGACCGGAGGACTCGGATCACTCGGTATATCTCTCACCCTTTCTCTTGTTAGCTAGTATCGGTTAATGGTTTCGATCCGGGTATATTGTCCGCGGTAGCGCCAGTTTCCAAGTAAGGAAAATTTTTGATTCCGCATTTTGGCCTCGGATAGACGGTCGGGGCGCTGCCGTGGCGCAACAAACTTATCAGCTGATTAGGTGCTTGACATTTACTACCCCCTAGATCTGGTAAGCGATACTCTTAAACGAAGTGACTAGACTGTATGGAGATTATCACGGATAGGCTCAGTAGGGGTCCGGATGAGCTTGCTTGTCGGCCTTCCTTTCAACAGGTACCTGAGTAGCCGTTATATACAACTAGTGTCGCTGACGTGCTTGTGGTTAAATCTATTGCCAGCGTACTGTCGAGTCTTTAGAGTCCGACACAGAGGGTTTCTATGGTTCAGAAGAAATGATGTAGTGGCCATATTTTGATACGTGTAGGGTTTTGATCGAATGATAATACTGGCCGGCTTAGGATTAAGTCGGATTATTAAATCATGTATTTATTTAATAATTTACATATAAATATTTCGATATGTATATTCTAGTGTTACCTGGGTTTTCGATCGGATGGTTGATTATATTAGCCGGCTTAGGATTAAGCCAGGTTATTAAATCAGGTATTGATTTAATAATTTACATATACACATTTTGATATGTATATTCTAGTATTATATTCTTTGTATTATTTTATCTCTTTGGGTGTTCGTATTTTGATACGAATATGAGTATGTATATACGTTAGAGTGTATTCCGTATTTATACTGAAAGACATTCTAAAAGGAGAACACCTCATAATGTATTTTCCATTTGTTTTTGTAAAATGGAAATAGGGTGTAAAAGTGGAATGAGGTGTAAAAGAGAGAATGGTATGAACCATACTTGAATAGTATTAAAAAATGAGTTGTAAATTTATTTGTGCAAACTATTCAAGCATGGTTGTGTTATTATATTAGAAAAATGGTTTATACCAAACCATGGTTACCGTTTTTCCTCTCATGAGTTTTTCCATTCTCATTTTTTTGTTCTTTCTCCTTACTAGCTCTTTTGTTGAGCTCCACCTTCATCTTTCTCCCTACCTTCTCATGAGTTGAGAAACAGGAGTGGAAAAGAGATAGAAAATTTCTAGAACAACTCACTACATCACTAAACACTCTAGATTAGCAACCTAAAGATTTTAGTTGCTCCACTAGGTTTTTCGAGTTGAGTTAGTGTCATGAACCATATCCCTTGAGTGGATCATCTTCGACAGAGGAGGACATGCGATCAAGCTCGATCACGGAGACACCATAGGGCTGAGGAAGAGGGCAGAAGACCGAAGGACATGGATTATTTGGTATAACCCCTTTTCGGTGTAACTAAACTCCTTTTTAGTTTACCAGTTTAATGTTTGGTTAGATTCTTGGTAATCGTTTCTAGCGCCAAGTTTTTTAAAGTAAAAGTTTTTCGTTCTGCAATGGCCGTGATTAGCTTCCAGGGCGCTAGGAACGCCAACAAGAAGGGTATTTATAAAGTGTATGTATGCATCATATACATAATACAAATATTAGAGAGAGAGACACACAGAGAGAGAGAGAGTGTATGTGTGTGTGATGCAAGTTATAATATATATATAAATATATATATTGTGTGATACAAGTTATAATACACACACACACGCACACACACACACACACACACACACCGACTAGTATTATCAAACATTCGATTAATATACGCGCATCATATACACGTGTTTAATCGAATTTCCGCATGTATCTACTATACGCACTTCATCATTTTACTTGAGCAGGTACTTTCGGCGTGAGACTCCAAAGTCTTGACAATACGCTGGCAGTGAATTAATATTGTTGGGTTACGACAGCGCCCCGTCCATCAATCCATGGCCAAACACGGAACAAAAACTTTTAAAATCCGGCGCTAACGGAACCCGATTCCCTGATCGTACCATTAACCCTATGCTAGTTATATGAAAGAGTTTAGAGAGGTTATACCAAACAATCCATGTCCTTCAGTCTTCAACCACTGTCCCAAGCTCTTCGCTGCTTCCTCGATCAAGTTCGATCTCCGGTCTCCCCTATCGAAGACGATCCACGTCGAGGATTAGTAATACGGACTCCCGCCTCAAAACCGAAGCAACTCGGGTATCTAGTTTGCTAAACTAGATAGCCAAGATGAAGTAGAGAGTGTGTGTGATCACTTTGTCTCAATACACCCAAAGATTCTCAACTCATGAGAGGGTATAGGTGGAGGTTGAAGAAGATGCCATGAGGTGAAGAAAGTGTGCGCTCAAAAAAATTGGCAAGCGAAGAAAAGTGTCTGCTATTTTCTTTAGTTGTTTTTCGCATATGTTTTGTGTGTGATCTTTAGTGAGCACATAAAGAAAAAAGCACTTGAGAATGTATCTGCTTATGCTCACCACAATAATATCTCACAAAATATCCTACCCAAAACAAAACCCCATCATGCCACCATGACTCATTTCATGACCCACCACCATGAGTCACCAAGTGAGCATGCTAGATAATGAATGCAAACAATGAGTCACACTTTCATTTCAAGTAAACATTTAAAACCCTAAATGTTCAATAACAAAATGAAATGGCAACTTATAAAGTAATCTTGTAACAAATTACAAGAATACCCTTCATCCGTATATAAATACCAGCATCCGTATTCCGACTGAATACGAATACAACGAGATGGATATATTCCAACAATATAATACTAGGATCCGGCTTAAACAAAAGCCCACTAGTATTATCCGTCCGATCAAGATCCGTGCACAAGTGCATGAATATGATCGAACCCTGCCATAAAACCATACGGCATCTACAACGTTTCGCCCAAATCAGGGAAACCCTCTGTGTGGGACTTTGAAGACTCATCAAAACACCGGCAGTGGGTTTAACCACAAGCACGTCAGTGGCACTAGCTGTATGTAACTGCTACCCAGGTATTGAGCGAAAGGGAGACCAATGAGCAAACTCATCCTGAAACCCTACTGAGCCTGACAGTGATAATATCCGTACAGTCCGGTCCGTTCATCTATGAGTATCGCATATCGAGTTTAGAAGGGTGGATAAAGTCGGACCCCTAATAACATGACATTTAGTGTCGGCATGAAACCTATAACCAACTGAGAAACTACTGATACTAGATCGGTAATTCTTGTCTACCCCAGCCAAGGATTTCTAGTGATGGCCACCCGTGCACACTGCGACATTAACCCCTAATACCGGGAGAGACGAATCCTATAACGATCTGCTTACTGCCTCCATGTGGCTCGGGACTGTACCCAACTAAAACCTGATTGCATGACTCCTTTGAGCCGTGGGAGGGTAGTAATTAAAGCACAGTGGGAACTCACATGAGACAAATGACGATCTTAAGTCGATAGACTAATCTGTACACATGTCACCAGGGAACTGCTATCTGACAATAGGTATAATACCAACTAGCATGTTCCCGGCGAGTCCGTCCGGTGTATTCATAACCTAATGAGCACATGTATACATCTTAGGTGAACCAACTAACACCAATGTCTTATGAGACCGGCCACCGCCCCTCGTCGATCCGTATACACTAATCTACTCTTAGAGTATCGATGCCGAGTCTAGAAACTCCCATGACTAGGGACACTTTAAGGATGTGCTTATAGACCACCCAACTCTCGCGTATATGATCGCCATCATACTGCTGGTAGTCAGGAAAGAATCCTATGGGCTCTATCAACATGTAATAGTGATTTGTAATGTCACCTGAAGCATGAACACGATGATAAAGACAAACCAGATAGCATATTATCATCTTGAGTAAGACTGTTTTACCAGTATCGGTCCTCCCTCAATCATTGCAATCACGTGCCTGCGATCCAATAATTGACTTGAGGGCACTATAGCCAACAATCTCCCACTTACACTTAAGGCTAATTATTACGGTGTCGCATACTCACAGCCCGTATGATACCGAACACCCAACTTCTCTACTAATAAATTTTACAAAGCTCGTTTGTAAAACTATTACGTTCGAGAAATAGCCTCAGTGAGTTGATCCGCTCCAATGTTTCTTTCTATGTCTCTCTTTATCTCAACTTCGTGGAGAAAACCGTCTCCCGTAATGAGCAATACCTATCTTAAAATATACCTGGATATCTGATGGGACCCAGTACACAAATGAACTCCAAATCCAGTAAACTTCTTAGACTGTATCGTCAATTGAATTTAATTAGTATCATGCGTTATGCCTCTCTCAGTATCCGTTTGGATCACCTGTCCAAACAACTTCCCCTCATTAAGAGGGAAAATTATAACTCAGACAGTCACTCTGTGATCCAGGTCATCTTGGAATCCTGGAATGATAACCGTCTTCCGAAGGAGGCTGCCGTTACCATATCCCTAGAACATCCACTTATGTTCATAAACTACTCCCGAACGTTTCTACAGGATTGGATTAATATATAAACTTGTTGCAACTAGTGCAAAAACAATATCTGGTGTGGTACTTGACATCTCATGATTGACTCAATTGCCTAAGCAAGTGATATGCCAATCATGCACATCCCTCTCCCCTTTAGTCTATAAGACACCTTCAGAGAGATTGACTCAATCACCTGCAGGTACACTACCATGCTAGGAGCCGACTATTCTAAAACACCTTTAGAATACTGTCTAAGTACCCCGATCGGGAAACTACCCAAATCTAGATCTAGTAACCAGAATGCCAGATATAATATCTAAATCCTATATGGAGAAACCACTGTGTGACAACCATAGTATAACCGATCGTAGTATATGAATTTATCTTCCTACAAAGTGTATGTCATCCAAATACCAGGACATCACACCCTACCACCTTCTTAACAGATCCATCTCCTATTCTGATGAAGTCAAAGCCTATGACTGTCACATCAAAAATAGATGATCTATCTCCGCTATATTTGCTTGAGTTTATAAATAGACACAAGCTACCTGTCCATTATGCTTCCGCTACACCCACTGACTACAACAACCCTCTGGCAGAGTCATATACACGTGCATTTCTAAAGCTAGTTTAGAACGACGCTATATTCATACTCCTGCCGGGTCTTATAGTCTAGAACAGCAGTAATGGAAAGTCTGGGTAAACAAGAACCTCCCTGTCACCGTCTTTGAAGATACCGAAGTACCTCTCGGGCGCTTGAGGTTACCCACCATATTTGCGGAGTGGCTAATTGAATGTCAAACCCGATTGAATCTTTAGGTTCTCTTAAATTTTCAGTAATCGTTTTTGGTTCTGGAATCACTTCTAGTTCTACCATACTCCCACTTCTGTTTTCTGAAAAAATCCATTTTGCTAAAACTGTGGTGAGTCAAGAACAATGTCACTATTGATCTTCCGGATGGTAGAATATTAACTCTCGTTATAGCCCGGGAAAACCCACAAACTGCCATTACAGAAACGTGCCTTGAGTTATCCAGAGTTTGGTTTTAAGTATAAGCCAGACAACTCCATATACCTTAACATCGTTAAGATATGAACCATTCTATATACAATATAGAAACAGAGGAACTAATTTAATTGGAACCAGATTCAAATCATACAGCTGTCTCCAGTGCATGTCAACTAAATGGAGAGAAGCCCATCAGCATTACTCAACTTAGGAGTGAATCCAAATATGAGTAACCTGAAAGAGAAGCAAGTTCTCAAAACCATTATTATCAACTGAAATCCAAAACACAAGTATTTACATCTTCGAACACCTTGAAAAATCCTGATACTTGCAACACATGTTTCTCTAATTTATTCTTATACCTATAACTTCTCAAAACTTGGACATTGTATTTCTACGAAATACTTGTCTAAAACTGGAGAAGTCACAAGTAAACAAAATGTAGTACGAGGACCAAACCCTTTGTCCTAATGGACACTGGACAATATACAATACTTTGTATAAGTCCCCTGAGTTAAATAACTTAAACCTTGTGCGTCGTAGGTTGAAAACTGTACTATTGTTAAGGAGAATTTCACCGTTGTTTAATGATCCTTACCCAATCATCAACTGATATAGGTAAATGTCGTGGACATAATTTCAAAAAGTTATATCTCACTTTATAAATTAAACATATAGATATATCAGTTTGAAATTGGTGCATAACAACAGATATTCAAAACCAAATATTTGCCGTCAGGCAAAACCACAGGGGATTTCCTCAAATATGACCAATTACAACGAATTCCGATATAATGAGGATATAATCACCTAATCCCTAATAACTTACTCCCACTCATCATCTGTAAAACCATACAGATGTGAGAATCAAACCTGGTAAATTCATACCCTTGAGTAAGGATCTAATTGGGAAATCGGTTTTCAATTAACAACACATAGTGAAACCGAAACATAAAAATGTTTCGAAGGGGTAGCCGGGTATTTCTATTAATACCACTTCCATTATCCATATTCCTGACTGTAACCGTATATTTCTTTGCCATCTCTCCAAACCCCTTTATTTGTCATCACTCATTATCTTCTGTACACCACCCTTAGGCTATATGGTTTTCATCCTTCCCTACCGTTCGGCACTAGCCTATGCTTTAGAAGAAGACTATCCAATAAGCGTAATAGGTGTACTCTCCTAATCCTAGGAGTACTCGCAACTTGATATAAGGTAAAGATAAAAGACAGCCGAATAAACCGTATTCATTTCTGCTGAATTAGAATCCATCCTCGAACTGGAACAAGTTCCTTCGAGTTCGTATATAAATATACGATGGATTATTCAAAAAATTTGGATCTTCATAGTGATACGAGATGTTCGGGAGAAATGCAAAGGTGAAGTGGAGTGGCGACGATATACGCGGTTTGGTCATGAATGATAGCAGTTGTAATTTATTTTACCCTCTTTCTAATCACATTATTTGTCTTAACTTATTACCTTCTGTACACCACACTTAGGCTAATTAGTTTTTTTTCCTTCCCCACCTTTCGGCACCTGTCTATGGTTTACAAGAACACTATCCAATAAGCGCAATAGGTGTACCCTCTCCAAATCCTAGGAGCCCTCACAATCTGAGAGAAGGTAAAAGAAAAAGACAACTGAATAGTCCTATTCAATTTCTCCAGAACCGGAAACCATTCTCGAATCTAAAAAAAGTTTCTTCGAGTTCGTATGTAACTATACAATGATCATATCCAATAAATATGGATCTTCGTAGTGATACGGAATGTTCCGGAGAAATGCAAAGGGTAAAAGTAGGAGTGCCAATGAAGTGTGCAACTCAGAGAATTCAATAGTCAATGTGTTTTAAGAAGGTTCGGTTAACTTGGTTATTGAGTTATAGTTTAGGATCGGGCCATGGTCGCTGCCAAAGAGAGAGAAAAGAAACACTCAGCGTGCACTCTAACCTAGATCAGAATGGTCAATCACTTTATCTAATCAGGATGTCTTCCACTGTATCCTCAAATTCTCCTCCAAACCTAAAAGAAGAATTAGCCGGGATCATCTAAAATAACCCGATGAGTAAACCAACTCATCAGTGGGAATCAGAATCCAACTATCATCGCATGATAACCTGATGGAATCCACTCAAGTTATCACACCCCAGAAGGTATGCACATGCCTGGAAAGTTTTCTGTATGTTTGAAACCCCCAATGTGATTTTTACCCCATGCTCTTATGACCTTGACGAAGGCCAACATATCATAAGTCACATGTCATGTTCTACCCATCATTGTCCAGGTTAATTTGAACCCACCAGTACATACCCTTGACGAAAACCAAAATAGTAGTACGATTTTCCCAAATCAACGCATCTATCTATGCAACAGAAAAGTAAAAAATAGCTACCATACACTATGCCATGACGAAGGCCAACAAACACAGCATGAATACGAAGTGCTACCGGTCTGAAATGACGGAGGGCTACAAATGGTTTTTGGTGAAAAACTTTTAACGTAATGAACTTGATATCATTGAAGGAATCGGATAGCTTTTTACAAATATATAGTGGCGAAAACCTTTGCTAAAGAGGTCATTCCCGGTGAAAGGATCTCGTCTCTTTCCTCGTCGAATGAGGTGCAGGATATTCCCACCGAATACCACGATGTAAAGCAAAAAGTAATCGACTAACTGAAGTTATTACCCTGACGCAAACTTCTGCTTAAGAGGTCACCCCCGGTGAGGGGATCTCGGCTCTTGCCTCGTGGAATGAGGTGCTGGATATTCATAATCGAATACCGCTGTGCAAAACAAAAGAAAATGTCCTTGTAATAACAGCTTTTTAAAATTTGTTCCAACAACATCAATTAGGTCTGGTTTCCTTGCATTGATTTGAATCAACGCAGTTCCATCAATTAATCACACCAGAAAAGAACGAAAATATGATGTACGTATATACCATCCACATTCGCCACTAGGCCCCGTCATCACCCGTTAGGTTACTTAACTAACGACAGAGCGGGGGCTGGACTAGTGCGGGTGTAAAACATATACAATATCTACTAGTATATATATAACAACATATAATAATCGCTCCAAGCATGATAAATGCAACATCACAGATAAGCAATAAGTATCACAGAACAATACAGATAATCTTGGAGCCCCGGGTTTCCTTTGAGCCGCAAGTGAAACCCGACGTTCCCCTGGTTGTGTGGATAGCCTGTGCAATGAAAACCTAGACCCTTACGAGCGCGGCAAGTTACCCGCCAAAACCAGAAATGAGGCAGCCCCCTTCATCAAAGTGAATGGGCTACCTGACACTTCACAAAATCCAGTAACTTGAACACCCGTCCTTGGGTCAACCTGTACCCCCTATGAGTGCGAATAGCCCGCCAATTCTAGAGTGAGGCCCCCTCCTTCTCAATTCCATGAGATACGGACCCATTTCCTTCCAGAACCCGGCTATCCGTGTACTCCATCGCGGGGTAATCCTAGTACAGAAAAGAAAAATATGTACAACGGTGACATCGATCTCAACCCGATCGTGCCCCAAACAAATAATATACAAGCAGGCAGTGACGGCAGTCCAAATGTCGGATGCTCGCCCCGCGATATCAAATGTACAAATAAAACTAAACTGTACTATCATTGCAACCAAGCTATCCACCACGACAATTCCGCAACAACACAGCCCAACACAGAACATCAACGTGAATGTCACGTTCGCAAACCCGTCTAAAAGAACTATAGCAAATAGACATGTTGTACCGCTCTAATGACATTCAAGGTCGCAGATAGTAATGCATGTACTGTAAACTTTAAACAGTGTTAGAAATATTGAATTCGAAATAACCCCGAATAGCCTTAAATAACTAGATAAAACCATATCCAAACTGGGCTAAACAGGTAATACCACTAAACCAATATTCCAGAGACTAGACCACACCCAAAATCTCAAATCTAAACACCTCTAAAAAACCGGCCACATCGGATTTTTTGGTGATATGGCCGGTCCTATAATGCAGGGTTGGGCTCGTATTTGGGGAGTATTCTAGTGGTCACCTATGTAGTCTTCTGCAGTTGCTAAAATATTTTTAGAAGTCTCAGAAAATTTTGACAGAGAATAGAATACATCGAGTGATATTTCGGAGTTGTTTCGGTTTTGATACTTTAACATCGTCTAAACAAACTAGTATGTGGTTAATGGGTTGGCTCTGATACCATGTTTGGTTACGGCAGCGCCCCCGCCATTAATACGTGGCCAAACGCGGAATAAAAACTTTTAAAAACCGGTGCTAACGGAACCCGATTCCCGGATCGTACCATTAACCTTATACTAGTTATATGAAAAGAGTTTAGAGAGGTTATATCGTACGATCCGTGTCCTTCAGTCTTCAACCTCTGTCCCAAGCTCCTCATGGCTTCCTCGATCACGTTCGATCTTCGGTCTACCCCATCGAAAACGATCCACGTCGAGAATTAGTAATATGGGCTCCCGCCTCAAAACCGAAGCAACTCGGGTATCTAGTTTGCTAAACTAGATAACCAAGATGAAGTAGAAAGAGTGTGTGATCACCTTGTCTCAATACATCAAAATATTCTCAACTCATGAGAGGGTATGGGTGGAGGTTGAAGAAGTTGCCATAAGGTGAAGAAAGTGTGAGCTCAAGAAAATTGGCAAGTGAAGAAAAGTGTTTGCCATTTTCTTTAGTTTTTTTTGGCTTGTGTTTTGTGTATGATATTTTGTGAGCACTTAAAGAAAAAAACACTTGAGAAAGTATCTGCTTATGCTCACCACAATAATATCTCATAAAATATCCTACACAAAAGAAAACCCCATCATGCCACCATGACTCATTTCATGACCCACCACCATGAGTCACCAAGTGCGCATGCTAGATAATGAATGCAAACAATGAGTCACACTTTCATTTTAAGTAAACATTCAAAACCCTAAATGTTTAATAACAAAATGAAATGGCAACTTATAAAGTAATCTTATAACAAATTACAAGAATACCTCTCATCCGTATAAAAATACCAGCATCCGTATTCCGACTGAATACGAATACAACGAGATGAATATAATCCAACAATATAATACTAGGATCCGGCTTAAACAAAAGCCCACTAGTATTATCCGTCCGATCAAGATCCGTGCACAAGTGCACGAATATGATCGAACCCTGCCATAAAACCATACGGCATCTACAACGTTTCGCCCGATTCAGGGAAACCCTCTGTGTGGGACTCTAAAGACTCGTCAAAACACCGGCAGTGGGTTTAACCACAAGCATGTCAGTGCCATTAGCTGTACGTAACGACTACCCAGGTATTGAGCGAAAGGGAGGCCGACAGCAAACTCATCCTGAAACCCAACTTTGCCTGATAGTGACAATATCTGTACAGTCCGGTCCGTTCATCTATGAGTATCGCATATCGAGTCTAGGAGGGTGGATAAAATCAGAACACTAATAACTTGACATTTAGTGTCGGCATGAAACCTATCACCAACTGAGAAACTACCGATTCTAGATCGGTAATTCTCATCTACCCCGGCCGAGGATTTCTGGTGTTGGCCACCCGTGCACACCGCGAAATCAACCCCTAATACCGGGAGAGGCGAATCCCCTGACGATCCGCTCACTGCCTCCATATGGCTTGGGACTGTACCCAACTAAAACCTGTTTGCACGAATCGTTTGAGCCGTGGTAGTGTAGTAATTAAAGCACAGTGGGAACTCACATGGGACAAATGACGATCTCAGATCGATAGACTAATCTGTACACATGTCACCAGGGAACTGCTATCTGACAATAGGTATAATACCAACTAGCATGTTCCCGGTGAGTCCGTCCGGTGTACTTATAACCCAATAAGCACCTATATACATCTTACGTGAACCAACTAACACCAATTTCTTATGAGACCGGCCACCGCCCCTCGTCGATCCCTATACACTAGTCTACTTTTGGAGTATCGATGCCTAGTCTCGAAACTCCCATGACTAGGGACACTTTAAGGATGTGCTTATAGACCACCCAACTCTCACGTATATGATCGCCATCATACTGCTGGTAGTCAAGCAAGAATCCTATGGACTCTATCAACATGTAATAGTGATCTGTAAAGTCACCTGAAGCATGTACATGATGATAAAGACAAAACAAATAGCATACTATCATCTCGAGTGAGACTGTTTTACCGGTATAGGTCCTCCCTCAATCATTGCAATCACGTGCCTGCGATCCAATAATTGACTTGAGGGCACTATAGCCGACAATCTCCCACTTGCACTTAAGGCTAATTATTGCGGTGTCGCATACTCACAGCCCGTATGATACCGAACACCCAACTTCTCTACAAATCAGTTTTACAAAGCTCGTTTGTAAAACTATTGCGCTCGAGAAATAACCTCAGTGAGCGATCCGCTCCTATGTTTCTTTCTATGTCTCTCTTTATCTCAAGTTCGTGGAGAAAGCCATCTCTCGTAATGAGCAATACCTATCTTAGAATATACCTGGATATCTGATGGGACCCAGCTCACAAATGAACTCCAAATTCAGTAAACTTCTTAGACTGTATCGTCAACTGAATTTAATCAGTATCCTGCGTCATGCCTCCCTCAGTATCCGTTTGGATCACCTGTCCAAACATCTGCCCCTCATTAAGAGGGAAAACTAAAACTCTGACAGTCACTCTGTCATCCAGGTCACCTTGGAATCCTGGAATGATAACCGTCTCCTGAAGGAGGCTGCCGTTACCATATCCCTAGAACATCTACTTATGTTCATAAACTGCTTCCGAACGCTTCTCCAGGATTGGATTAATATATAAACTTGTTGCAACTAGTGCAAAAACAATATTTGGTGTGGTATTTGACATCTCATGATTGACTCAATTGCCTAAGCAAGTGATATGACAATCATGCACATCCCTCTCCCCTTTAGTCTATAAGACACCTTCAGAGAGGGTGACTCTATTACCTGCAGGTACACCACCATACCAGGAGCCGACTATTCTAAAACACCTTTAGAATACTGTCTATGTACCCCGATTGGGAAACTACCCAAATCTAGATCTAGTAACCAGAAAGCCAGATATAATATCCAAATCTTATGTGGAGAAACCTCTGTGTGACAACCATAGTATAACCGATCGTAGTATAGGAATTTATCTTCCTACAAAGTGTATGTCATCCAAATACAAGGACATCATACCCTACTACCTACTTAACAGATCCATCTCCAATTCTGATGAAGTCAAAGCCTATGATTGTCACATCAAAAATAGAGGATCTATCTCCGCTATATTTGCTTTAGTTTATAAATAGATACAAGCTACCTGTCCACTATGCTTCCGCTACTCCCACTGACTACAACAACCCTCTGGCAGAGTCATATACACTTGCATTTCTAAAGCTAGTTTAGAACGACGCTATATTCATCCTCCTGCCGGGTCTTATAGTCTAGAACAGCAGTAATGGAAAGTCTGGGTAAACAAGAACCTCCCTGTCACCATCTTTGAAGATACCGAAGTACCTCTCGAGCGCTTGAGGTTACCCACCATATTTGCGGAGTGGCTAATGGAATGTCAAACCCGATTGAATCTTTAGGTTCTCTTAAATTTTTAGTAATCGTTTATGGTTCTGGAATCACTTCCAGTTCTACCATACTCCCATTTCTGTTTTCTGAAAAAATCCATTTTGCTAAAACTGTGGTGAGTCAAGAACAATGTCACTATTGATCTTCCAGATGGTAGAATGTTAACTCTTGTTATAGCCCGGGAAAACCCACAAACTGCCATTACAGAAAAGTGCCTTGAGTTTTATCCAGAGTTTGGTTTTAAGTATAAGCCGGACAACTCTATATACCTTAACATCGTTAAGATATGAACCATTCTATATAAAATATAGAAACAGAGACACTAATTTAATTGGAACCAGATACAAATCATACAGCTGTCTTCAGTGCATGTCAAGTAAATAGAGAGAGGCCGATCAGCATTACTCAACTTAGGAGTGAATCCAAATATGAGTAACCTGAAAGAGAAGCAAGTTCTCAAAACCATTACTATCAACTGAATACCAAAACACAAGTATTTACATCTTCGATCACCTTGAAGAATCCTGATACTTGCAACACATGGTTCCTTACTTTATTCTTATACATTTAACTTCTCAAAACTTGGACCTTGTATTTCTACGAAATACTTGTCTAAAACTGGAGAAGTCATAAGTAAACAAAATATAGTACGATGACCAAACCCTTTGTCCTAATGGACACTGGACAACATACAATACTTTGTAAAAGTCCCCTGAGTTAAATAACTCAAACCTTGTGCGTCGTAGGTTGAAAACTATACTGTGGTTAATGAGAATTTCACCGCTGTTTAATGATCCTTACCCAATCATCAACAGATATAGGTAAATGTCATAGACATAATTTCAAAAAGTTATATCTCAATTTATAAATTAAACGTATAGATATATCAGTTTGAAATTGGTGCATAACAACGGACATTCAAAACAAAATATTTGCCGTCAGGCAAAACCCTAAGGGATTTCCTCAAATATGAGCAATTACAACGAATTCCGATATAATGAGGTTATAATCACCTAATCCCCAATAAGTTACTCCCACTCATCATCTGTAAAACTATACAGATGTGAGAATCAAACCTAGTAAATTGATACCCTGGAGTAAGGATCTAATTGGGAAATCAGTTTTCAATTAACAATGCATAGTGAAACTGAAATATAAAAATGTTTCGAAGGGTAGCCGGGTATTTCTAGTAATGCCTCTTCCATTATCCATATTCCTTACTGTAACCGTATATTTCTTTGCCATCTCTCCAAACCCCTTTATTTGTCATTACTCATTATCTTCTGTGCACCACCCTTAGGCTAAATGGTTTTCTTCCTTCCCTACAGTTCGGCACTAGCCTATGGTTTAGAAGAAGACTATCCAATAAGCGTAATAGGTGTACTCTCCTAATCATAGGAGTACTCGCAACTTGATATAAGGTAAAGATAAAAGACAACTGAATAAACCGTATTTATTTCTGCTGAACTAGAATCCATCCTCGAACTGGAACAAGCTTTTCGAGTTTGTATATAAATATACGATTGATTATCCAAAAAATATGGATCTTCATAGTGATACGGGATGTTTTGGAGAAATGCAAAGGCGAAGTAGGAGAGGTGACGATATACGCGGTTTGGTCATGAATGATAGCAGTTGCAATTTACTTTGCCCTCTTTCTAATCCCTTTATTTGTCTTTACTTATTACCTTCTGTACACCACACTTAGGCTAATTGGTTTTCTTCCTTCCCCATCTTTCGGCACCTGCCTATGGTTTGGAAGAACACTATCCAACAAGCGCAAAAGGTGTACCCTCTCCTAATTCTAGGAGCCCTCACAATCTGAAAGAAGGTAAAAGGAAAAGACAACTGAATAGTCCTATTCAATTTCTCCAGAACCGGAAACCATTCTCGAATCTGAAACAAATTTCTTCGAGTTCGTATGTAACTATACGATGATCATAACCAGTAAATGTGGAACTTCGTAGTGATACGGAATTTTCCGGAGAAATGCAAAGGGTAAAAGTAGGAGTGGCAATGAAGTGTGCAACTCAGAGAATTCAATAGTCAATGTGTTTTAAGAAGGTTCGGTTAACTTGGTTACTGAGTTATAGTTTAGGATCAAGCCATGGTCGCTGCCAAATAGAGAGAGAAAAGAAACACTAAGCGTGCACTCTAACCTAGATCAGAATGGTCAATCACTTTATCTAATCAGGATTTCTCCCACTGTATCGACAAATTCTCCTCCAAACCTGAAAGAAGAATTAGCCGGGATCATCTAAAATAACCCGAAGAGTAAACCAACTCATCAGTGGGAATCGGAATCCAACTATCATCGCATGATAACCTGATGGAATCCACTCAAGTTATCACACCCCACAAGGTATGCGCATGCCTGGAAAGTTTTCTGTATGTTTGAAACCCCCGATGTGATTTTTACCCCATGCTCTTATGACCTTGACGAAGGCCAACATATCATAAGTCACATGTCATGTTCTACCCGTCATTGTCCAGGTTAATTGTACGGTTCCTAGGCACACTAATGAGGTCTCACAAGTGATCAAACATGGCTAATTCAAAATTTTCCATGTGCCTACAAACCCTAATACAGATCGTTAACTAGATGTATAGACGATGCAAGCAAGTAAACTACTTTATTGCTAAAGGAAAGTGACTACAACCTATGTAGATCCGGTCCTCCACCTCCTAGGCTCCGTGATGACGTCCCTCCGCTGTCCATATCGGGTCCCGGACTCTAGAATCGGCTTCATCGGAGAAATAGACGGGCTAGGTCGTCGACTTCAATGCCGAAAATGATCTACGTCGAGGCAACACAAGATCAAGCTCCTACTTCACCAAGTCATGAAACTTGTGAAGAAAACACCCTATACTACTTGGCAAGTGGTAAAGGATGAAGAAATAGGAAGTGGGTTCACTTTAGAATTGGATTTCTCACTCTTTTTCTCAAGTTGCCATTGATGGAGGCAAGTTTTTTCTTTTGTTGATGAAGAAGAAGAAGAAGAAAGAATATATGATAAGTAAGTTCCAAATAGAAAATAAAATGAATACTTATCATATACCAACCATGGTCAAGTGTAGAGACTAAACTAGGGTTAGGTGAATGGTTAGGTTAAGGGAAGCAAAAAAAATGGTCAAGCTTTCAACACTTCATGAAGCTTCATGAAAGAAACAAAGAAAGCCACCATTTCTATTTATCTTTTCCAAAATAAATAAATGAATAAGTAAACAAAACCCTAACCATTCATATAACCATGGTTTAATCATACACACAAACTCAAGTTAGCATGTATCATCAAACATGATACAAACAAGTGCACAAAAGTATATCACATATACAACTTGTGAACTTCAAGTGAGAAAATCCATTTAAAGTGAACAAATATTAGTTAATGCAAAGTAATATATCAAATATATAATTATACATTAAATCAACACATGATTTAACGATCCGGTCATATCGCATATGACCGACTAATATTCAATGTATCGGCTTATCGAATCAATCCTTGATTCGATAACTAGGTTATATCGCATACAACCAATCGATACATTCATCGCGAGAATAGAATACGGTATCACATACACGCATTATTCTCGATCCCGCACATATCTCATATGCATTCCTATTTCGTTTCGTTTGAGCCAGGAAACCTCTGTGTAGGACTCTAAAGACTCGTCAATACGCCGGCAGCAGGTGATGATCATATCAAATACCCAAAAGCCGCAAGCGGTCTGCTAAACGTAACGGCCACCGGGGTATTGAGCGATCAGAAGATCGACGAGCAAGCCCGCTCATACTCCTGTGAATCCAACCAGTAACACTTACCGTACAGTCCGGTCTGTTCGTCTGATATGTCGCATATCTCGCCTAGGGGTGGTTAACGTCAGACCCCAATAGCTCGATAAGTCGTGTCGATATGAGGTCTATAACAGTTCGAGAAACTACAGGTAACACTTACCAGGAAATCTCAGCAACCCTGGCCAGGGATTTCCGGTTATAGCCAATCGAACACAGCGTAACATCAACTCCCTATACCGGGAGAGACGAATCCCCTCCTATCGCTCATTGCCTCCATGTGACTCGGGACTATACCCAAAAACCACCGTTTTGCACGCCCTCTTGGACGTGGTAAGGTGGAAATCAAAGCATAGTGGGAACTACACAAGACTCTATGACGATCTCGGGTCAACAGACTACTCTCTACCAGTGTCACCAGAGAACTGCCATCTGACGTAAGGTATAATACCATCTGGGAGTTCTCGGCGAGTCTGTCCAGTGTACCCAGTCTCTACTGAGCACCCATATATCATCTCTGATGTCAAACACTAATGGATATGGGATCATCCATCGCCCATCTGTATGGGTCGAGAAGGTATACGCTAGTCTACTCTGGTATATCGATGCCCCGTCTCGATACACCCACGACTAGGGACCTTGAAGGATGTACTTATGGACTACCATGTCCCTACTAGTATGATCCACATCACAGTCCAGGTGGTCAAGTACACATCCTAAGGGCTTTACCAACATGTAAAAGAGAGACAATCAGTATATACGTTAAGGTAAAGAGTAACCAGATATCATACTATCATGTCGAGCAAGAAAGTCCTCCCTATATATATCCCAGCATCCACTACAATATACATCCTATGTACAGTAATGGCCTCTAGGGCATACATATAACTAACAATCTCCCACTTGCACTAGGGCCATCTGTAGCAGTGGTTGTAGTATCTCATACTCAACCATCCCATAAAAGTCTCTCTCTGGGAAAAGGCCTTTTTGAGTGGATCCACCGTGTTGTCCTCTGTGTCTACTCTCCAAACCTCGATCACCCTGGAGATCAACCATCTCCATGATCAGGTGATACTGCCTTAGAATATGTCTGGATCACTGATGGGACGGACGCTCCTTGTGATAAGCCACAACTCCATTGTCACACAATGGGAGAAACTAAGTTCATCTCATGAACTAATATACACGCAGACAGCCTCTTTGGTAGCATCTTAAGTAGCGATATATCCATCCTTAATCGTCTAGTATGCCACGGTATCTAGCTTGGAACTCTTCCAACATACCGTCCCTTTACTGTGGGTAAAGACAATGCCTGTGACTGATATTCAGTCGTCCTTATCACCCTGGAACCTTTCCAGTGATTCTCCCTAGGATCGATTGATACCATCTCACTACATCTAGTGAGTATCCTAACATCCAATTACATCTATCTCATAGATGAAAACTCAGGATTTAGGAGGTATCACTTTGATCCTATATGGGGAATCATTGTGATAAGCGGAGATTGATCGAGCGTAGCATAGGAAACTCCTTCCCTATCAAGAGTATGTCATCCATGTATTCTATGAGGATCGTCACCATACTCCCTACTACCGTTTTGTATATACAAGGTTCATCTACCATTTTGATGAAGTCAAACTATTTGACTACTACATCAAAACAGATGTTTCAACTCCGCGATGCCTGCTTTAACCTATAAAGCATCTTGTACACGTTTCCGCTGCTCCCACTTTTTACGAAGCCCTCTGACTGTGTTCTTATAGACTCTCTCTTCTAAAATATCATTTAGAAAAGCAGTCATGACACCCAACCGCCAGATATCGTAGTCATGGTATGTAGCCGTGGCAAGTAGGATCCGGATGGACTTAAGCATAGCAACTTAGATAAGGTTTCAACAAAATCCATACCTGGTAAATGATGCAAATCTTTAACAAGTCTAGCTTTGAAAGTCTCAACTTTTCCAAGTACACCAAGTAATCTTCTCAAGATATACTTGCTCCTGATGGCGATTTAACCCTTCAGATATAGCAACCAAAGTCCATACTTTGTTGGTGTATAAGGATTCCATCTTAGATCGCTAAGCATCCAGCCATTCTTACAGAGTCCCACTCCTTTTGGCCAGCCCGAAACTAGTTGGGTCATCATCTCATGATGCAATCCTCGCTCCTACTGTCATAGAGTAACCGAAGTATCTCTCAGGCGGGTGAGCAACCTTACTAGATCGGCGGAGAGGCTGAGGTTCGTTGGTAACTATTGAATCCTTTGGTTCTTTCAAATCATCAGCTGCAGTTTGTATAGCTGGAACATTTCCAGTTCTACATATCAGACCTCGCCTCGAGCTTGTCCGGATTTTGCTTTTAGACATAGGCCGGACAACCCCAAATCTTAACTAACTTAAGATATGTGCTCTCCCCTTTCCATATCACATATGAAGTGGTAGGAAACTGATTTGATTGGAACCCTATTCAATAGGCATGCAACTTCATAAGTGCATAACTCCCAAAAAGAAATAGGTAACTCAGTAGTACTCATCATAGAGCACACCTTATCATATATGGTGTGATTGCTCCACCCCGATATACCATCGTGCTATGGTGTATACGGAGGAGTAATGCTGAGAGAGAATCTCATTCTCCTTTTGAATAGTCCAGGATTTCCGTGCTTAAGTATTCTCCTCCTTGATCTCATCAAGGGACATAATACTTATACCCGTATTGGTTCTCTACTTCTAACTTATATTCTGTGAATATCTCAAAAGGTTCGGACTTGTGTTTCAACAGGAACATATGACTGAATCTTGAGAGATCATCAGAGAATGTAATGAAGTACAAAGAACCGGTCTTGGCATATGTAGAAAGGGGACCTTACATACATCAACATGTATCAATCCCAAGAGTTTACTAACTCTTTCTCTGTTTCCAGTAAACGGAGCTATGGTCATCTTATCTTTGTGACATGACTGGCAAGTTTCATAAGATCTAAATTCAAACTGATTTAAATATGCATCTTTATGTAACTTCAGCTAGTCGGGTCGCATTGATATGACCCAGTCTACAATACCTCAAGAAGGATTTGTTCATTTCTGAATTCTTCCTCTTGTGTGTGTTCCGTATACTAAGAACTGTAGTTTGATTTAGAACATCAATGCTTTTAGATAACGTGCCTAAACCGATCAACTTTTGATATAGGAAATGTTCAAAACATTATCCAACAATACAAAATTTTATCGTTTCTTTACTAATAAAGAGACGGATATGATTTTGTATATCAGGTTCGGTATCTAATAGCATTTGTTCAGAATCAATGTATTTGGAATACAGGGTGACAGCGACCAACAGACTCGGCTGCAACACTTGCCCCGTTTTCTGTCTCATGAAACTTATCACCCGTTCTCATTTCTCTACCTTTCTGTAGCCCGATGTAACAGATTACATATCTGGGATCCTGATCCGGTATCAAATACTCAGGACGTAGAGGATACAGAGAAACAGTTCTTTGTAATGAACACACCCAAAGAAGATGGATCATATGCACTTTCTTCGTTTGGGCGGCACGGGAAATCTGGTATTCCCCAATTTCCTGCTCTGTCTTATAACAATTATAAGTTGGAGCGGGACCAACGTTCCCCAGCTCAGTATAAAAGCGGGTTCGGTCAATACATCCGTATTATTATCTTGATTAAGGCGTGACATGGTCGCTACCAGGAGAGAGAGAGAAGAAAACACTCTGCGTGCGCTCTTGCAAGATCAGATTGGTTATTATTTTATCTAATCAGGATGGCTCCCACTGTTTTTATCAAATCTTCCTTCAAACCCTAAAAGGAAAGACTAGCCGGGATTAATTACACACTACAAGTTCGCCAATCTTTCAGCCAGGCCAGTGTCGGTACTTTGAGGGAGGTCCCCTATGCTTTCGCACGAACCTAATTAATGTAAACCTCGTTTTCCCAGAGGCGTAACCCCGTTGACACCTTTCTAGACACCTACTTGATCGGCTAATTGTAATGTGTAAAACTCTCCCAGGTGTAACAATTACTCGCAGTGGGTATCGGGATCCAACTATCTCATAGAAGGTATGCAATCTCATTGCAAATTTCAACACTTGAAATTCCCGATAATTTTGCCCCTAGTGTCCTATGACCTTGACGGAGGTCAACAAACCATAGGCTACTAGTCAAGTTCAACCCGTCATTTCTTGATCGAATTAAACCCACCCGCACGACCCTTGACGGAGGTCAACAAGGCCGCACGACTACCCTAATCCAATCTGCATCATATGCATAAGCAAATAAATACTAGTTAGCTACCGCACACTACGCCTTGACGGAGGTCAACAAACGTAGCACGAATACTAAGTAGGACTTACCTGAAATGACGGAGGGCTACGACAGGTTTTTCTGAAAACCTATTGCGTAATGAACTTGATATCGTTGCAGAATCAAATGATTTTAAAATGGAGTGTTTCTGAGGCTTTTCTAGTTTTGCTAAAGGGGTCACTCCCGGTGAAGGGATTGTCGGCCCTTTCCTCGTCGAATGAGGTGCGGGATATATCATATATATCACTGTGCAAAGCAGAAACTATAGAAGCTATCAAAAGAGAAACCGAGTGTGTAGCATCTGCTAGTTATTGCTAAAGGGGTCACTCCCGGTAAAGGGATCGTCGGCCCTTTCCTCATCGAATAAGGTGCAGGATATATCATATATACCGCTGTGCAAAGCAAGAACTGTAGCTACTTGTTTTATTTTTGAAATTCGATTCTACAACATCTTTAGGTTTCTTTTATTTCATTAATCTCATTAATGAAGTCCCATCATTTAAGTACCTAAACATCACAGATAAATACGACGTACACTTATGCCATCCGCATTCGCCTCGATGTCCCCTCGTGTACCGTTAGGTTAGGTAACTAACGACAGAGCTGGGCAGGGCTAGCGCGGGTGTAAAACATAAGTAACGCCTATATAATATATCATATATACTATATACAGTATCTATCACAGAACATCACATGATCACATCATAGATATCGCAGCAGAAGAAACATATGAAATATTGGATATATTAGGACGTCCGTGTTTTCAATACGAGCCAGTATAAAACACGGATTCCACGGTCGCGATGAATAGCCAAACCCACACCCCTAGACCCCTATGAGAGCGGCAAGCAACCCTACCAATTCTGGAGTTAGGAGACCCGGACTCGACTCCTCGAGTTGGTCTCCCACTGGACCCTAGAACCCGGTTACATGTGCCCTCCTCCTTGGGTCTATCCTAGTGCAGAAAAGTAAATAATATACAAATGGTGACATCATCCGCAACCTGGAAGTGCCCTAATAAAAGAATATTACATACAAGTTTTTACATGAATGAAAATGAAAAACACTCATCTCACATAAAAAAAACCCCGGCTATTCAAACATGACGATCCAATATAACATATCCAGCAACACATAACATCACATGTCATCAACGTAAGTAAATATGGGCATCCCAATTGTCGTTGACATATAACAACGAAACCGGCAATATCACATATTACACTTACGGTCACAGAAAAGAAAGTGTAAAACTACAACAGTTGCAATCCGCATCCTCTTTAGACATCGCATGCCTAATCAAATGAAATACTTACACATCGCATGCCTAACAATTATAAACTCTGCATTTTAGTCTCAAAATTGAAAACACTTTTCAATATAAAGTCGGGCAATTCAACAGGATTCCCGACATTCTGATCGAATGCTCGTCGCAAACTTTAGTAGGCAGCTGCACCCCCGATACCGTCGACGAAGTGCACCAAGGCGGAACACCGCTGCCGCTAGCACCCGAACAGATGCTTTCGGCGACGGGGTTCTCCTACAGTCACTTGGTCGGGGCTATGGAGTGAGGCTGTCTATTAAGTTTACCCGGCGAGTATCCGCGTACGCTACGTGATTGCGACGGACTTTTGATCGCATCAAAATTCCGTGGCAACCGATCAAGTGAGACCAAATTGCTATGTTTATAACATTCATTCAGTTATCTCATAACTACTTGTGAATTCCAAATGTTGTATCACATTCCGGTTAAATAGAAAATGTTAAACTTTCCGATCGAACAATCGAACACCCAAGTTTTCCCGATACAGCTCAACACATGAAATAAGTCTAAAAACATTCAGTTCATGCCTCAGTACCAACGGTCCAGCCGTAGAAGGGTCAAGCCAATGCCTCACATGTGGCACGCCGTACCGCCCCAAACCCGAAGGTTCAAAGGGCAGTTCAAGACGGTCACATAATCGAGTTAAGGTTTGTTGTCTTTTAGAGGGTCCATCGCGTTACTTGGACTACTTAGAACGTCTTTAAAACACGGAAAAATCTAACAATTGGAAATTTCCCGGCAGGGGAAAAATGGGTATTTATATCCGGTCGAACTTTTTAGCATATTCTAAAATTACCCGGAAAAACATATAGACAAATTTTGATAATCCGATCGAATTTACGAACTCCCAATGCAACCCAGAAAACTCAACTCTTGAGTTCAGATTAAAAATTCCCAGGAAAACCAGCACTGCAAAATAGGAATTACTGTGCAAAATTCAATGCAAGAGGAGACTAAACGGCCGCGGAACCGCCGCATTAGCCATGCTAATGCCGTGGTTCCGCCGTACTTTTATGGACTCAGGAGTACGGGCTTCTCAGTAATTCTTAGAATCTCCTGCTGGTTTTTCTGCATATTTTTAATTCTCAAAAATCCCCGATTTCAAAAAATGTACAGAGAGCATTCTTGAGTTAGGGTTTCGGTTCGATCGGACTTCTAACTCCGTCTACGCATTGCCTAAGGCTCTAGCTAGGCTCTGATACCACTGTAGGTCAGGCAGCCACCCCATCCAATGGGGTCGCCGTGGCACCAACTGAAAGGTTCCTAGGCACTCTAGTAAGGTCTCACAAGGCATCGAACATGCCAATTTAAAATTTTTTGTGCCGAGAAAGCCTAGACTACAGATCTTAAACTAGATGTTTAGGCGAAACGGAAAACTAGTTAACTATTTAACTAAAGTTGAGATGCTACAACCTTTGTAGATCCGGATTTCCACCTCCTTAGTTCCACGTGGTCATGTCCTCGCTGTCCATCATGAATCCTCGACTCGATCATCGGCTTCATCGGGAAAACAAGCGGAATAGGTCGTCGGCTTTGTGTCAATGACGATCTACGTCGAGGTTGCACAAACTCAAGCTCCGACTTCACAAACTTGTGAAACTTGTGAAGTAAACACCCAAAACAACTTGGCAAGAGGTAGAGGGTGAAGAAATAGGAGGTGGGTTCACTTTAGAATTGGATTTATCTCACTAGATCTCAAGTTGCCATTGTTGTAGCAAGCTTGAAGAAGAAGAAGAAGATGAGCTCAAGAAAAGAATATGATAAGTCTTGTGATAAAAAATAAATTTAAATCAAATACTTATCATAACTTGAACTAGGGTTAAGTGTAGAGAATTAACCATGGTCACTTGGATGGGTTAGGGTTAAGCATGAAGATAAGGATGGTTAGCAAAGTCAAAGCTTCATGAAGCTTCAATATAAAACAAACTTAGCCACCATTCTTATCATAACTCATTTCAAATAAATAAATAAACAAATAAATAAATAAATGAATATGCAAAACCCTAATTATCAAATTAACCATGGATTAATTCTATAAACTTAACTATATGATCAAGTATCATCAAACATGATACAAAGTAGTGCACTAAAGCATATCACATATACAATGTGCATCAAGTGAGAAAAATCCGTTTAAAGTGAACCAACACTAGTCAATGCAATGCAATATATCAAATATATAATTATGCATTAAATCATTAAATCAACATTTGATTCAATGATCCGGTCATGTCGCACATGACCGACTAGAATGTAATGTATCGATTTATCGAATCAATGATTCGATAACTAGGTCATATCGAATATAACCAATCGAAACATATATCGCGAGAATGAAATGCGGTATCACATACATGCATTATTCTCGGTCCCGCACATATCTCATATGCGCTCCTATTTCGTTTCGCTTGAGCCAGGAAACCTCTGTGTAGGACTCTAAAGACTCGTCAATACGCCGGTAGCAGATGATGATCATATCAAGCACCCACAAGCCGCAAGCGGTCTGCTAAACGTAACGGCCACCCGGGTATTGAGCGATCAGAAGATCGACGAGCTAGCCCGCTCACACTCCTGCGAATCCGACCAGTAACACTTACCATACAGTCCGGTCTCTTCGTCTGATACGTCGCATATCAAGTCTAGGGGTGGTAAACGTCAGACCCCAATAACCCGATAAGTCGTGCCGATGTGAGGCTCGTAACGGGTCGAGAAACTACTGGTAACACTTACCAGCAAATCTCTGATCAGCCCTGGCCAGGGACTTCCCTGTTACGGCCAATCGAGCACAGCGCAACATCAACCCCCAATACCGGGAGAGACGAAACCCCTCCTATCGCTCATTGCCTCCATGTGACTCGGGACTGTGCCCAAAGACCACCATTTTGCACGCCCTCATGGACGTGGTAAGGTGGAGATCAAAGCACAGTGGGAATCACATAAGACTCTATGACGATCTCGGGTCTACAGACTAACCTGTACAAGTGTCACCTGAGAACTGCCATCTGACGTGAGGTATAATACCATCTGGGAGTTCTCGGCGAGTCCGTCCAGTGTACTCAGTCTCCACTGAGCACCCGTATACCATCTCTGATGTCAAACACCAATGGATATGGGATCATCCATCACCCATCACATGGGTCGAGAAGCGTATACGCTAGTCTACTCTGGTATATCGATGCCCCGTCTCGATACACCCACGACTAGGGACCTTGAAAGATATACTTATGGACTACCATGTCCCCACTAGTATGATCTGCATCATAGTCCAGGTAGTCAAGTACAAATCCTAAGGGCTTTACCAACATGTAACTATAAGACAGTATAAAGAGACTAGTGTACATGTTAAGATAAAGAGCAACCAGATAGCATACTATCATGTCGAGCAAGAAAGTCATCTCTATATATGTCCAAGCATCCAATATAATATACATAATCTGTACAATACTGGCCTCTAGGGCATACATACAACTAACAATCTCCCACTTGCACTAGGGCCAGCTGCTGTAGTATCTCATACCGAGCATCCCGAAGAGTCTCTCAAACTGTATCTGGGGAATGGCCTTCGTGAGTGGATCCGCCGTGTTGTTCTTCGTGTCAACTCTCCTGACCTCGATCTCCCGGCGATCAACTATCTCCCGGATCAGGTGATACCGCCTCAGAATATGCCTGGACCGCTGATGGGACCTGGGTTCCTTGGCCAAAGCCACCGCTCCATTGTTATCGCAATACAAAGGTATTGGACGCTCAATGGATAGAACCACTCCAAGTTCAGAAATGAACTTCTTGATCCAGACAGCCTCTTTGGCAGCATCGTTGGCAGCGATGTATTCAGCCTCCATCGTCGAGTCTGCCACGGTTTCCTGCTTGGAACTCTTCCAGCTAACCGCCCCTCCGTAAAAGGTAAAGACAAAGCCCGACTGCGACTTTGAGTCGTCCTTATCACTCTGGAAGCTGGAATCGGTAAAGGACTCCACTTGGAGTTCTCCGTTACCATACACCAAGAACATATCTCTAGTCCTTCGCAAGTACTTGAGAATGCTCTTCACAGCTGTCCAGTGACTCTCTCCAGGATCAGCTTGATACCTACTCACTACACTTAGTGAGTATGCTACATCGGGTCTGGTACATAGCATCGCATACATGATAGAGCCTACTGCCGAAGCATAGGGTATCCCTTGCATGCGAGCTCTCTCCAAATCAGTCTTGGGAGACATCTCTTTGGAGAGAGTGACTCCAGAGATCGTGGGCAAGTTCCCACGCTTGGACTCTTCCATACTAAACCTCTTTAGTATGGTGTCAATGTACCTGGATTGGGACAATCCCAAAATCCGTTTGGATCTATCTCTATAGATCCTGATCCCCAATATGCAGGAGGCATCACCAAGATCTTTCATTGAGAATCTTTGTGATAAGAAGAGCTTGACCGATTGCAGCATAGGAATATCATTTCCTATCAAGAGTATGTCGTCCACGTACAATACGAGGAAGACTACCTTACTCTCTGCCACCTTCTTGTAGACACAAGGTTCATCTGGATTTTTGACGAAATCAAACTCTTTGATAACGACGTCAAAACAGATGTTCCAACTCCGCGATACTTGCTTTAATCCATAAATGGATTTAAGCAACTTGCACACCTTCCCGCTGCTCCCACTGTCTACGAAGCCCTCTGGCTGAGTCATGTACACGCACTCTTCTAAATCACCATTTAGAAAGGCGGTCTTAACATCCATTTGCCAGATTTCGTAGTCATGAAAAGCAGCAATGGCAAGCATGATTCGGATGGATTTAAGCATAGCCACTGGAGAAAAGGTTTCGTCATAGTCCACACCTGGTCTTTGACGAAAACCCTTTGCTACAAGTCTAGCTTTGAAAGTCTCCACTTTCCCATCTACACCAAGTTTCTTCTTGAAGATCCACTTGCTCCCAATGGGTTTTACTCCTTCAGGAGCAACTTCCAAAGTCCATACTTTGTTGGTGTACATGGATTCCATCTCGGACCGCATAGCATCCAGCCATTTCACTGAGTCACCACTCGTGATGGCCTGCTCGAAACTAGTCGGGTCATCATCCTCCATGATGCAATCCTCGCTTCCACCATCCATGAGAAAACCATAGTATCTCTCAGGTGGACGAGAAACCCTACTAGATCGGCGGAGAGGCTGGGGTTCGTCGGGAACTACGGAATCCTCTGGTTCCACCAGATCTTCTGTTGTAGCTTCTGCAGCTGGAACCTCTTCCAGTTCTATCTCATGACCACTAATCTCTTTTTCAAGAAATTCCTTTTCTAAAAAGTTGGCATGCCGAGAAACAAACACTCTTTGTTCCTCAGGGTGGTAGAAGATATACCCTTGAGAATTCTTGGGATATCCTACAAATTTGCATAGAACAGACCGTGCCTCGAGTTTGTCCGGATTTTGTCGTTTGACATAGGCTGGACAACCCCATATCTTAACATAGTTAAGACTTGGTCTCTTCCCTTTCCATATCTCATATGGAGTGGTAGGCACAGATTTGGAGGGGACCATATTCAATAGATGTATGGCTGTCTCAAGCGCATACCCCCAGAAGGAAATAGGTAACTCAGCTGTGCTCATCATAGAGCGCACCATATCTAATAAGGTGCGGTTCCTCCGTTCTGATACACCGTTGTGCTGTGGTGTATATGGAGGAGTCAGCTGAGAGAGAATCCCATTCTCTTTTAGGAAGTCCAGGAATTCATTGCTCAAGTATTCACCTCCTCGATCAGATCGAAGGATTTTAATACTCTTTCCGGTTTGGTTTTCGACTTCTTGTTTATATTCTCTAAATTTCTCAAAAGCTTCAGACTTGTGTCTTATTAAGTACACATGTCCGTATCTTGAGAGATCATCAGTGAATGTAATGAAGTACGAAGAACCATCCCTGGCATGTGTAGACATGGGACCACATACATCACTATGTATCAGTCCCAAGAGTTCGGTAACTCTTTCTCCGTGTCCCGTAAACGGAGTTTTGGTCATCTTTCCTTTGAGACATGACTGGCAAGTGTCATAAGATGAAAATTCAAACGGATTTAAATATCCATCTTTATGCAACTTAGCTAGTCGTGTCACATTGATGTGACCCAGTCTACAATGCCACAAGAAAGATTCGTTCAGTTCAGAACTCTTCCTCTTGTGTGTGTTTGTTATGCTCAGAACTGTTGATTGGTTTAGAACATAAATGCCATTGCACAACGTGCCTGATCCAACCAACTTTTGGTTATGGAAAATGTTCATAACATTGTCCTGTAATACAAAATTATATCCTTCTTTGCTTAATAAAGAAACCGATATAATGTTGCATATCAGGTTCGGCATGTAATAGCATTCGTTCAGAACCAATGTATTACCAGTTGGTAATACAAGGTGATATTCCCCGACAGTCTTAGCTGCAACAATTGCACCATTTCCGACTCTAATGTCTTTATCACCTTCTCCAAGTTCTCTACCTTTCCTAAGCCCATGTAACTGATTACATATATGGGATCCTGACCCGGCATCCAATACCCAGGACGTAGAGCAAATGGAGAAACAGTTCTCAGTAACGAACACACCCGAAGAAAATGCATCATCATGTACTTTCTTCATTCGGGTGGCATGGGAATCCTGGTATTCCCCTATATCCTGTTCAGTCCTATAACTCTTATAGGAAAGAACGGAACCAACGTTCCCCAGCACAGTATAACATGCGGGTTCGGTCAATACATCCATATTATTATCTTGATTAAGGCATGAACTGGTCGCTACCTGGAGAGAGAGAGAAGAAAACACTTTAGCGTATGCTCGTGCAAGATCAGATTGGGTTATTATCTTATCTAATCAGGATGGCTCCCACTGTTTTTTATCAAATCTTCCTCCAAACCTTAAAAGGAAAGACTAGCCGGGATTAATTACACATTACAAGTTCGCCAATCTTTCAGCCAGGCCAGTATCGGTACGTTGAGGGAGGTCCCCCGTGCTTTCACACGAACCTAATTAATGTAAACCTCGTTTTCCCAGAGGCGTAACCTCGTTAACACCTTTCTAGACACCTACTTGATCGGCTAATTGCACTGTGTAAAACTCTCCCAGGAGTAACTCTTACTCGCAGTGGGTATCGGGATCCAACTATCTCATAGAAGGTATGCAATCTCATTGCAAATTTCAACACTTGAAATTCCCGATAATGCTTTTGCCCCTAGCGTGATATGACCTTGACGAAAGCCAACAAACCACAGCCCGCTAGTCAAGTTCAACCCGTACATTTCTTGACTGAATTAAACCCACCCGCACGACCCTTGACGAAAGCCAACAAAGCCGTACGACTACCCTAATCCAGTCGCATCATATGCAGCAGATAAACAGCACATAGCTACCGCACACTACACCTTGACGAAAGCCAACAAATGTAGCACGAATACTATATGTAACCTATCTGAAATGACGGAGGGCTACGCAGGTTTTTCTGAAAACCTATTGCGTAATGAACTTGATATCGTTGTAGAATCAAATGAAGTTTTAAAAATGGAGTGATTTTGAGGCTTTTCTAGTTTTGCTAAAGGAGTCACTCCCGGTGAAGGGATCTCGGTCCTTTCCTCGTCGAATGAGCTGCGGGATATATCATATATATCGCTGTGCAAAGCAAAAACACAAAAGCAGTCAAAAGCAAACCGAGTGTGTAGCATCTGCCAGTTATTGCTAAAGGAGTCACTCCCGGTGAATGGATCTCGGTCCATTCCTTATCGAATAAGGTGCAGGGTATATCATATATACCGCTATGCAAAGCAAGAACTGTAGCTACCTGTTTTATTTAAAATTCGATTCTACAACATCTTAGGTTTCTTATCTTTCATTAATCACATTAATGAAGTCCCATCATTTAAATACCTAAACATCACAGATAGATATGACGTACACTTATGCCATCCGCATTCGCCTCGATGTCCCCTCGTGCACCGTTAGGTTAGGTAACTAACGACAGAGCAGGGCAGGGCTAGCGCGGGTGTAAAACATAAGTAACGTCTATATAATATATCATATATACTATATACTATATCCATCACAGAGTCACAACACAGATATCGCAGCAGAATAAACATATGAAATATTGGATATACTAGGACGTCCGTGTTTTCAATACGAGCCAGTATAAAACACGGATTCCACGGTCGTGATGAATAGCCAATCCCACACCCCTAGACCCCTACGAGAGCGGCAAGCAACCCTGCCAATTCTAGGGTTAGGAGACCCGGACTCGACTCCTCGAGTTGGTCTCCCACTGGACCCCAGAACCCGGTTACTTGTGCTCCCCTCCTTGGGTCTATCCTGTAAGTGCACGGCGGCGCCCCGGCCGTCAATCCGACGCCGGAATGCGGAAGCGGTGAATAACTTAAATTTTGCGGACTTTGCAAACCGGCACCACCGCGCACTTTAACCGGATCGGACCATTAACTAGTCTAAGCTATCTACAAGAATGGGAATAGAGATATACCGACGATCCAAGTCCTCCGGTCTTCATCTCCACTCCGATCTCCTCGCGGGATCTCCGTCCACATCGTCGCCTCCTCGTCGGAAAGGGCACCACATCGCCTGTAGCTTTTACGGGCTCCCACCTCAATACCGAGGCAACTCGGACGCGAAGCTGGCGAATCGACGCGTCCAAGATATGCTGTAGGAAGTGTAGGAAACTTGTCTCACTTTGGGGTTTATGATAGTTGCCATGATGGAGGGATGGGGTTAGGAAAAATGGTGCTTTCATTTTTCCATAACAAGAAGAAGAAGGAGATGAAGAATTCCTCACAAAAATAAAGATGAATTCTCTCATTCTTTTTCTTCTCTCTAGTGTTCTTTCTTTCCTCAAGTGAGAATGAATCATTATGGTGGAGGAAGGATTATGAAGTAAGAAGGGAGGTGAGTGTAGGAGATCAAAGAGGGTGACCACACCCCAAGACAAGAAAACATACAACCATGCTTTACCTTTTTCAAACCATACCCTTTCATGTCACAAATAAAAACAAAAGCATGGTGGAAAAGATAATGATAGCTATCATAATCAATCTTTTACAAGAAAACCCCTCCACAATTGTAATTTGCAAAACTGCAAATTACCCCCTCCATCGGAAAAGTCCGGCCGGGAAAGAACAAAGGAAAACCGGCCGGAACGGAAAGGAAACTGGCAACTCCAGAAAACTGGTCCCGTAATAAATTACAGGAAAACCCCAATACTGTGCATACACACCCGCATCTGTATTCCGACCGGATACAAATGCAATGAGACAAAATCTACACTGTACTAAACTAGGACCGGCTTAAACCAAAGCCGGCTAGTAATATCCGTTCGATCCTGATCCGTGCAATACCGCACGTATCTGATCGAAACCTTGCCATATAAATCCATACGGCCACTAGTACAAAACTGTCCGATCCTGATCCGTGCAATACCGCACGTATCTGATCGGACCCTGCCATATCTCCATACGGCCTCTACAGCGTTTCGCCCGAAAGCTGAGTAACTGAAAATGTGGTGGACTCTAAAGACTTGTCAATACAATGGCTGTGGATTTAACCACTAGCACGTCAGAGGTATAAGCCAATACGTAACGGGCCACCAGCTACTGACTAAAAGGGACGTCGATGAGCGAACCCATCCTGACACCCTACTGAGCCTGTCAGTGACAATATCCGTGCAGTCCGGTCCGTTCGTCTATGAGTATCGCATGGCGGGCCTAGGGGGTTGGTAAAAGTCAGACCCCCAAAAGCGGTACAAGTCGTGTCGGAGTGTAGCCCAGAACACCCTGAGATACTACTGGAATACCTACCAGTAAATCTCCTTGCCTTGGCCAAGGACTTTGTGTAATGGCTCTCCTAGACACAGCACGACCTCACCCCCAATACCGGGAGAGACGAACCCCTGAAGATACGCTCACTGCCTCCATGTGGCTCGGGACTGTACCCAACTAAAACCTGTTTGCACGACTCCTTTGAGCCGTGGTAGGGTAGTAATCAAAGTACAGTGGGAACTCACACGAGACAAATGACGATCCCCAGGTCGATGAACTAACCTGCACACATGTCACCAGGGAACTGCCATCTGACGTCTGGTATATGACCAACTAGCATGTTCCCGGCGAGTCCTGTCCGGTGTACTCATAACCCAATGAGCACCTGTATACATCTTAGGTGATCCAACTGACACCAGTGGCTTGTGAGACCGGCCACCGCCCCTCGTCGGGGTCTCGACTGTATACACTAGTCTACTAATGGAGTATCGATGCCCGGTCTCGAAACTCCCACGACTAGGGACCTTTTAAGGATATGCTTGTAGACCCCCAGCTCCCACTTATATGATCGCCCTCATACTGCTGGTGGTCAAGCAAGAATCCTAGGGGCTCTATCAACGTGTAATAGCGACGTGTCATGTCACCTAAAGCAGTACACGATGATAAAGGTAAACCAGATAGCATACTATCATCTCGAGTAAGACTGTCCTACCGGGATAGGTCCTCCCTCAATCATTGCAATCACGTACCTGTGATCCAATAATTGACTCTGAGGGCACTACCTCCAACAATCTCCCACTTGCACTCAAGGCTAATTATTGCGATGTCGCATACTCACAGCCCGTGTGATACCGAACACCCAACTCCTCTACTAGTCAGTCTCACAAAGCTCGTTTGCGGAACTATTGCGTTCGAGGAATAGCCTCAGTGAGTGGATCCGCATAGTTGTTTCTTTCCATGTCTCTCTATATCTCAAGTTCGCGGAGAAAGCCATCTCCCGAAGTGAGCAAAATCAGTCTTAGAATATGTCTGGATGTCTGATGGGACCTAGCTCATAAATGAACTCCAAATCCAAACTTCTTAGACTGTATTGACAACTGAACTTAATCAGTGTCCTGCGCGCCATGCCTCCCTCAGTATTGCCTTGGACCACCTGTCCAAAATACTGCCCCTCATCAGAAGGAAAACTATAACTCTGACAACCTCCTTGTCGTCCATGTCACCTTGGAAGCCTGGAATGATAACCGTCTCCTGAATGAGGCTGTCGTTATCATATCCCTAGAACATCCACTTATGTTCTAAAACTGCTTCCGACTGTTTCTCCAGGATTGGATTAATGTCAACTTATTGCATCTAGTGCAAGAACAACATCTGGTGTGGTACTTGACATCTCATGATTGACTCACTTGCCTAAGCAAGTGATCTGCCAATCATGCACGTCCCTCTCCCCTTTAGTCTGTAAGACACCTTTAGAGAGGGTGACTCCATTACCTGCAGGTACACTACCGTGCCAGGAGTCGTCCATCCTAAATACTCTTAGAATGCTGTCAAGTACCCTGATTGGGAAACCACCCAAATCTAGATCTAAAACCATAGATCTAGTAACCAGTATGTCTGATATAAAATCCATGTCCTTTGTGGAGAAACCACTGTGTGACGACCAAAGTATAACCGATCGTAGTGTAGGAGTTTCTTTTCCTACTCTGTGTATGTCATCCAAATACCAGGATATCACACCCTACTACCTTCTCAACAGATCCATCCCCTATTCTGATGAAGTCAAACCCATGACTGTCACGTCAGAAATAGATGATCTATCTCCGCTACATCTGCTTTAGTCTATAAATAGACATAAGCTACCTGTCCACCAATGCTTCCGCTGCTCCCACTGACTACGACAACCCTCTGGCAGAGTCATATACACGTACACTTCTAAAACTAGTTTTAGAACGACGCTATACTCATCCTCCCGCCGGGTCTCGTAACCTGGAACAACAGCAATGGCAATTGTGGGTAAACAAGAACTTCCCTTCACCGTCCTTGAGGCTACCGTAGTACCTCTCGGGTGCCTGAAGTTACCCACCATATCTGCGGAGTGGCCAATGGAATGTCAATCCAGATTGAATCTTTAGGTTCCTTATCAAATCTTCAGTAATCGTTTGTGGTTCTGGAATCACTTCCAGTTCTACCATACTCCCACTACTGTTTTCTGAAAAAATCCATTTTTAATAAAACTGTGGCGAGTCTAGAACAATATCGCTATTGTTCATCCAGATGGTAGAAAATCAACCCTCGTCATAGCCTGGGTCAACCCACAAACAGCCATTACAGAAACGTGCCTTGAGTTGTCCAGTGTCTGGTTTTAATCATAAACCGGACAACTCCCCGTACCTTAACATCGTTAAGATATGAACTGTTCTATATCCAATATAGAAACAGAGGCACTGATTTAATTGAACCAGATTCAAATCATGCAGCTGTCCCCAGCGCATGTCAACTAAATGGAAGGAGGCCGATCAGCGTTACTCAACTTAGGAATACTTCCAATTATGAGTAACCTGAAAGAGAAGCAAGATCTCTTTATCATTACTATCAACTGAATACCATACACAAGTATCTACATCTTCGATCTCTTTGAAGAATCCCGATACTTGCTATACCTGGTTCTCTACTCTATTCAAATACCTATAACTTCTCCAAATTCGGACCCTGTGTTTCCACGAAACACCTGTCTAAAAATTAGAGAAGTCATAAGTAAACTGAATGTAGTACGAGGACCAACCCCTCTGTCCTGATGGACCCTGGACAACATACAATACTCTGTATAAGTCCCTTGAGTCTGATAACTCATTCACTGTGTGTCGTAGGTTGAAAACTGTACTTATGGTTAAGAAGAATTACACCGCTGTTTAATGCTCCTTACCTAACCATCCACTGATATAGGTAAATGTCGTAGACATAATTTCAGAAAGGTATATCTCACTCTATGAAAATAGACGTACAGATATATCAATTTGAAATTGGTGCATAACAGCGGATATTCAAAACCAAATATTTGCCGACCGGCAAACAGCCCAGGTGATTTCCTCAAATATCACCGATTACAACGAATCCCGATATAATGAGGATAATCACCCAATTCCCAATAACCTACTCCCACTCATCATCTGTAAAACCATACAGATGTGAGAATCATACCTGGTAAATACATACCCTGGAGTAAGTATCTAATCGGGAAATCAGTTTTCTTTTAACAGTACACAGTGAAACTGAAACATTGAAATGTTTTGGTGGGGTATCCCGGTATTCTTAGTAATGCCTCTTCCATTATCCAAATTCACAACTATAACCGTATAATTCTTTGCCACCTCTCCAAATCCCTTCATATGTCTTTAGTCTTTACCTTCTGCACACCCCTTTAGGCCAAATGGTTTTCTTCCTTCCCTACCGTTCGGCACCAGCCTATGGTTTGGAAGAAGACTATCCAATAAGCATAAAGGGTGTACTGTCCTAATCCTAGGAGCACTCGCAACGCGAGAGAAGGTGAAGATAAAAGACACCTGAATGTACTTTATTCCTATTTCTCCTGGACCAGAATCCATCCCCGAACTGGAACAAGTTCCATTCGAGTTCGTATATAACCATACGATGGAGTATCCAAATAAACTGTGGATCTTCGTAGTGATACGGAGTGTCCTGGAGAAATTCAAAGGTGATGTGGGAGTGGTAACGAAATATTTGGTTTGGTCGTGAATATCTGTTGCAATTTACTTTGCCCTCTTACTAATCCCTTGCTTTGTCTGAACTTAATACCTTCTGCACACCATCGTTATGCTAATTGGTTTTCTTCATTCCCTACCGGTCGGCACCAGCCTAAGGTTTGGAAGAAGACAATCCAATTTGCGTAATAGGTGTACTACCCCTAAACCAAGGAGTACTCGTAACCTGAGAGAGGGTAAAAGGAAAAGACAACTGAATAATCCTATCCGTTTTCTCCAGAACCAGAAACCATCCTCGAATTCCTTCGAGTTCGTATCTAACCATACGATGGTTTTGTCCAATGGAAGTGGACGTTCGCAGTAATACGGGGTGTCCTGGAGAAAAGGGTAAAAGTAGGAGTGGCAATGAGGTCTGCAACTCTGACAATCCAAAAGCCAGTGTTAAGAAGGTTCGGTCAACTTGGTCACTGAGTCATAAGTCTGGGGTCGGGTCAATGGTCGCTGCCAAGAGAGAGAGAGAAAAGAAACACTCAGCGTGCACTCTAACCTAGATCAGAATGGTTACCAATTTATCTAATCTGGAATCCTCCCACTGTACCTCAAATTCTCCTCCAAACCTGAAAGAAGAATTAGTCGGGGTCACCCGAGGAGTAAACTAACTCATCAGTGGGAATCGGGATCCAACTCTCATCGCATGATAACGTGACGGAATCCGCTCACGGTATCACACTCCAGAAGGTATGCGCATATCTGGCAAGTTTCAGTACTTTTGAAACTCCCGATGTGATTTCTGCCCCATGCTCTTATGACCTTGGCGAAGGTCAACAAATCATAAGTCACATGTCAAGTTCTACCCGTCATTATCCAGGTTAATTTGAATCCACCCGTACAAGCCCTTGACGAAGGTCAACAAGGCTATACGACTGTCCCAAACCAACGCATCTATCTATGCAGCAGAAAGGTAACAAGCAGCTACCATACACTATGCCTTGACGAAGGTCAACAAACATAGCATGAATACTACGTGCTACCCGTCTGAAACGACGGAGGGCTACGAATGGTTTCTGGCGAAAACCTTTAACGTAATGAACTTGATATCGTTGAAGGAACTGATAGCTTTTAAAAATATAGTGACGAAAAACCGTTGCTAAAGAGGTCACTCCCGGTGAAGGGATCTCGGCTCTTTCCCCGTAGAATGAGGTGCAGGATATTCCAAATGAATACCACGATGCAAAGCAAAAGTAATCGGCTATAGTGAAGTTAATGCCCTGACGCAAACTTCTGTCCAAGGGGTCACTCCCGGTGAAGGGATCTCGGCCCTTGCCTCGTCGACTGAGGAGCAGGATATTCTAAATGAATACCACGATGCAAAACAAAAGTAAACGTCCTTGCAATAACAGCTTTTGAAAAAGTGTTCCAACAACATCAGATTAGGTTTGTTTTTAACTTGCATTGATCCGAATCAACGCAGTCCCATCAATTGATCACACCAAAAAGAACGAAAATATACTGATGTACGTATATGCCATCCGCATTCGCCACTGGGTCCCGTCATTACCCGTTAGGTTAGCTTACTAACGACAGAGCGGGGACTGGACTAGCGCGGATGCAAAACATATACAACATCTACTAATATATATACCAATATATTATATTCGCTCAAGGCGTGAATAAAATGCAACATCACAGAAATGTACAGCATCACAGAACAATACAGATATCTGGGATCCCCGGGTTTCACAAAGCCGCTGAAACCCGACGTTCCCCTGGTCGTGTGGATAGCCTGTGCAATGAAATCCTAGACCCCTACGGGCGCGGCAAGTTACCCGCCAAAACCTGAAGCGAGGCAGCCCCCTTCAGCACCGTGAATGGACCACCCAGCACTCCACGGAATCCGGCAACTTGGGCACCCCTCCTGGGTCAACCTGTACCCCCTACGAGTGCGGCGAATAGCCCGCCAATCCCAGAGTGAAGCCCCCTCCGTCTCAATGCCATGAGATGCGGGCTTATTGCCCTCTAGAACCCGGCTATCCGTGCACCCCACCGCGGGGTAATCCTAGTACAGAAAGTAAAATATACATACAACGGGTACATCGACCGCAACCAGGTCGTGCCCCAAAAGAATAATACAATCAGGCAGTGACGGCAGTCCACATGTCGGACGCTCGCCCCGCAAAATCAAATGTACATAATACAACAAAACAGTACTAGCATTGCATCCAGGCTATCCCCCACGACCGATCCGCAACATCACAGCAAATACATAGAACATCAACGTGAAAGTCACGTTCGCAAATCCGTCTAACCGGGCTATAGCAGTTAGACCGGATTTACCGATCGAGTGACATTCACGGTCGCAGATATAATGTAAATACTGTGAAAAATGTGTTTAAGATTTTCCGATTGATCAAACAATTAACAAGTGGGCCCCAAAGAAAACTGTAGCACTCACAGAAATAATTGGCCCAACTTTAAAATTCCAGAAAGCCCATTTTCAACTCAGGAACATTCTGCAAACTTTTGGGAGCATGAACAGTGAAACATGCCGCGGAAGCGCGGCCAAAGTAGGGTTTTGGCCGCCCTTCCGCGGTGGTATATTGGGTTCATGGTACCAAATTTTTACAGTATGCTTAGAATTCCCTGCACAGCACTCTGAGACAACCTGAAAAATTTTTGGACTCAAAAAAAATTCGACAGAAACTGATGTGCAAAGAAATACGGGTTTTCGGGATTTTGTTCGATCGGAAACGTAAAACACATTACACAAAAGCTAGACGAAGTTAATGGGGCGGCTCTGATACCACTGTAAGTGCACGGCGGCGCCCCGGCCGTCAATCCGACGCCGGAATGCGGAAGCGGTGAATAACTTAAATTTTGCGGACTTTGCAAACCGGCACCACCGCGCACTTTAACCGGATCGGACCATTAACTAGTCTAAGCTATCTACAAGAATGGGAATAGAGATATACCGACGATCCAAGTCCTCCGGTCTTCATCTCCACTCCGATCTCCTCGCGGGATCTCCGTCCACATCGTCGCCTCCTCGTCGGAAAGGGCACCACATCGCCTGTAGCTTTTACGGGCTCCCACCTCAATACCGAGGCAACTCGGACGCGAAGCTGGCGAATCGACGCGTCCAAGATATGCTGTAGGAAGTGTAGGAAACTTGTCTCACTTTGGGGTTTATGATAGTTGCCATGATGGAGGGATGGGGTTAGGAAAAATGGTGCTTTCATTTTTCCATAACAAGAAGAAGAAGGAGATGAAGAATTCCTCACAAAAATAAAGATGAATTCTCTCATTCTTTTTCTTCTCTCTAGTGTTCTTTCTTTCCTCAAGTGAGAATGAATCATTATGGTGGAGGAAGGATTATAAAGTAAGAAGGGAGGTGAGTGTAGGAGATCAAAGAGGGTGACCACACCCCAAGACAAGAAAACATACAACCATGCTTTACCTTTTTCAAACCATACCCTTTCATGTCACAAATAAAAACAAAAGCATGGTGGAAAAGATAATGATAGCTATCATAATCAATCTTTTACAAGAAAACCCCTCCACAATTGTAATTTGCAAAACTGCAAATTACCCCCTCCATCGGAAAAGTCCGGCCGGGAAAGAACAAAGGAAAACCGGCCGGAACGGAAAGGAAACTGGCAACTCCAGAAAACTGGTCCCGTAATAAATTACAGGAAAACCCCAATACTGTGCATACACACCCGCATCTGTATTCCGACCGGATACAAATGCAATGAGACAAAATCTACACTGTACTAAACTAGGACCGGCTTAAACCAAAGCCGGCTAGTAATATCCGTTCGATCCTGATCCGTGCAATACCGCACGTATCTGATCGAAACCTTGCCATATAAATCCATACGGCCACTAGTACAAAACTGTCCGATCCTGATCCGTGCAATACCGCACGTATCTGATCGGACCCTGCCATATCTCCATACGGCCTCTACAGCGTTTCGCCCGAAAGCTGAGTAACTGAAAATGTGGGGGACTCTAAAGACTTGTCAATACAATGGCTGTGGATTTAACCACTAGCACGTCAGAGGTATAAGCCAATACGTAACGGGCCACCAGCTACTGACTAAAAGGGACGTCGATGAGCGAACCCATCCTGACACCCTACTGAGCCTGTCAGTGACAATATCCGTGCAGTCCGGTCCGTTCGTCTATGAGTATCGCATGGCGGGCCTAGGGGGTTGGTAAAAGTCAGACCCCCAAAAGCGGTACAAGTCGTGTCGGAGTGTAGCCCAGAACACCCTGAGATACTACTGGAATACCTACCAGTAAATCTCCTTGCCTTGGCCAAGGACTTTGTGTAATGGCTCTCCTAGACACAGCACGACCTCACCCCCAATACCGGGAGAGACGAACCCCTGAAGATACGCTCACTGCCTCCATGTGGCTCGGGACTGTACCCAACTAAAACCTGTTTGCACGACTCCTTTGAGCCGTGGTAGGGTAGTAATCAAAGTACAGTGGGAACTCACACGAGACAAATGACGATCCCCAGGTCGATGAACTAACCTGCACACATGTCACCAGGGAACTGCCATCTGACGTCTGGTATATGACCAACTAGCATGTTCCCGGCGAGTCCTGTCCGGTGTACTCATAACCCAATGAGCACCTGTATACATCTTAGGTGATCCAACTGACACCAGTGGCTTGTGAGACCGGCCACCGCCCCTCGTCGGGGTCTCGACTGTATACACTAGTCTACTAATGGAGTATCGATGCCCGGTCTCGAAACTCCCACGACTAGGGACCTTTTAAGGATATGCTTGTAGACCCCCAGCTCCCACTTATATGATCGCCCTCATACTGCTGGTGGTCAAGCAAGAATCCTAGGGGCTCTATCAACGTGTAATAGCGACGTGTCATGTCACCTAAAGCAGTACACGATGATAAAGGTAAACCAGATAGCATACTATCATCTCGAGTAAGACTGTCCTACCGGGATAGGTCCTCCCTCAATCATTGCAATCACGTACCTGTGATCCAATAATTGACTCTGAGGGCACTACCTCCAACATATCCTAATGCGGAAAAGTAAATAATATACAAAGGGTGACAACTTCCGCTACCTGGAAGCGCCCCAAATGAAAGAATATTACATACAAGTTTTTACATGAATGAAAATGAAAAAACACTCATCTCACATAAAAACCCCCGGCTATTCAAACACGACGATCCAATATAACATATCCAGCAACACATAACATCACATGTCATCAACGTAAGTAAGTATGCATACCCCAATTGTCGTTGACGTATAGCAACGAAACCGGCGATATGAACATACTACACTTACGGTCACAGAAAAGAAAGTGTAAAACTACAATAATTGGAATCCGCAATGGCTTTAGACATCACATACCTAATCAGATATAAATCCCGCATTTTAGTCTCATTATCGAAAACTCTTTTCAATATCATATGGGACTAAATTGCTAGATTTATAACATTCATTCAGTTATCTCATAACTACTTGTGAATTCCAATTATTGTATCACATTCCAGATAGACAGAAAATGTTAAACTTTCCGATCGAACAATCGAACACCCAAGTTTTCCCAATACAGATCAACACATGAAATAAGTCTAACAACATTCAGTTCGTACCTCAGTACCAACGGTCCAGCCGTAGAAGGGTCAAACCAACGCCTCACATGTGGCACGCCGTACTGCCCCAAACACGAAGGTTCAAAGGGCAGTTCAAGACGGTCACATAATCGAGTTAAGGTTTGTTGTCTTCTAGAGGGACCATCGAGTTACTTGCACTACTTAGAACGTCGTTAAACTACGGAAAAATCCAACACTTGGAAATTTCCCGACAGGGGAAAAATTGGGTATTTATATCCGGTCGAACTTTTTAACATATTCTACAGTTATCTGGAAAAACACTTAGACAAAATTTGATAACCCGATCGAAACACCGAATCCCCAAAACAATTGCAGAAAATTCAACTATTGAATCAATATTAAAAATTCCCAGAAAACTCAGCAGAATTTATCAGGAGTTACTGTGCAAACAAAGTGGGCTGACGTCACCAATTGGCCGCTGATCAGCCGCAGAAGCCATGCTTCTGCCGCTGATCCGCCGCGAAAAACACTGTTCACCAGAAACTTTTTGCACCGTAATTCTTATTTTTTCCCGCTGAATTTTTTAGCAATTTTTAATTTGGAAAAATCCACTGTTTTCAAAAAAGTACAGAGAGCATATTTTGGGTTTCGGTTTTGGGTCGTTCGGACTTCAAATTCCGTCTACGCTTCGCCTAAAGCTCTAGCCAGGCTCTGATACCAGTGAAAGGTTCCTAGGCACTCTAGTAAGGTCTCACAAGGCATCGAACATGCCAATTTAAAATTTTTTGTGCCGAGAAACCCTAGACTACGGATCTTAAACTAGATGTTTAGGCGAAACGGAAAACTAGTTAACTATTTAACTAAAGTTGAGATGCTACAACCTTTGTAGATCCGGATTTCCGCCTCCTTAGTTCCACGTGGTCATGTCCTCGCTGTCCATCATGAATCCTCGACTCGATCATCGGCTTCATCGGGAAAACAAGCGGAATAGGTCGTCGGCTTTGTGTCAATGACGATCTACGTCGAGGTTGCACAAACTCAAGCTCCGACTTCACAAACTTGTGAAACTTGTGAAGTAAACACCCAAAACAACTTGGCAAGAGGTAGAGGGTGAAGAAATAGGAGGTGGGTTCACTTTAGAATTGGATTTATCTCACTAGATCTCAAGTTGTCATTGTTGTAGCAAGCTTGAAGAAGAAGAAGAAGATGAGCTCAAGAAAAGAATATGATAAGTCTTGTGATAAAAATAAATTTAAATCAAATACTTATCATAACTTGAACTAGGGTTAAGTGTAGAGAATTAACCATGGTCACTTGGATGGGTTAGGGTTAAGCATGAAGATAAGGATGGTTAGCAAAGTCAAAGCTTCATGAAGCTTCAATATAAAACAAACTTAGCCACCATTCTTATCATAACCCATTTCAAATAAATAAATAAACAAATAAATAAATAAATGAATATGCAAAACCCTAATTATCAAATTAACCATGGATTAATTCTATAAACTTAACTATATGATCAAGTATCATCAAACATGATACAAAGTAGTGCACTAAAGCATATCACATATACAATGTGCATCAAGTGAGAAAAATCCGTTTAAAGTGAACCAACACTAGTTAATGCAATGCAATATATCAAATATATAATTATGCATTAAACAATTAAATCAACATTTGATTCAATGATCCGGTCATGTCGCACATGACCGACTAGAATGTAATGTATCGATTTATCGAATCAATGATTCGATAACTAGGTCATATCGAATATAACCAATCGAAACATATATCGCGAGAATGAAATGCGGTATCACATACATGCATTATTCTCGGTCCCGCACATATCTCATATGCGCTCCTATTTCGTTTCGCTTGAGCCAGGAAACCTCTGTATAGGACTCTAAAGACTCGTCAATACGCCGGTAGCAGATGATGATCATATCAAGCACCCACAAGCCGCAAGCGGTCTGCTAAACGTAACGGCCACCCGGGTATTGAGCGATCAGAAGATCGACGAGCTAGCCCGCTCACACTCCTGCGAATCCGACCAGTAACACTTACCATACAGTCTGGTCTCTTCGTCTGATACGTCGCATATCAAGTCTAGGGGTGGTAAACGTCAGACCCCAATAACCCGATAAGTCGTGCCGATGTGAGGCTCGTAACGGGTCGAGAAACTACTGGTAACACTTACCAGCAAATCTCTGATCAGCCCTGGCCAGGGACTTCCCTGTTACGGCCAATCGAGCACAGCGCAACATCAACCCCCAATACCGGGAGAGACGAAACCCCTCCTATCGCTCATTGCCTCCATGTGACTCGGGACTGTGCCTAAAGACCACCGTTTTGCACGCCCTCATGGACGTGGTAAGGTGGAGATCAAAGCACAGTGGGAATCACATAAGACTCTATGACGATCTCGGGTCTACAGACTAACCTGTACAAGTGTCACCTGAGAACTGCCATCTGACGTGAGGTATAATACCATCTGGGAGTTCTCGGCGAGTCCGTCCAGTGTACTCAGTCTCCACTGAGCACCCGTATACCATCTCTGATGTCAAACACCAATGGATATGGGATCATCCATCGCCCATCAGATGGGTCGAGAAGCATATACGCTAGTCTACTCTGGTATATCGATGCCCCGTCTCGATACACCCACGACTAGGGACCTTGAAGGATGTACTTATGGACTACCATGTCCCCACTAGTATGATCTGCATCATAGTCCAGGTAGTCAAGTACAAATCCTAAGGGCTTTACCAACATGTAACTATAAGACAGTATAAAGAGACTAGTGTACATGTTAAGATAAAGAGCAACCAGATAGCATACTATCATGTCGAGCAAGAAAGTCATCTCTATATATGTCCAAGCATCCAATATAATATACATAATCTGTACAATACTGGCCTCTAGGGCATACATACAACTAACACCAACAGGTCCCTCAGCCGCTACTTTTTACGCATGCCCCTCGCGAGGACTACAACCCGCCGGAACACCTTCCGGTCTCAGGACACCCTGGGGGTAAGAGCCTATGCTTCACAATACTGTCACACAGTGAGAACCCCTCATAGGTCGACATCCAATACCTAGTAGCTCTGATACCACTGTAGGGTTCCTAGGCACACTAATGAGGTCTCACAAGTGATCAAACATGGCTAATTCAAAATTTTCCATATGCCTACCAACCCTAATACGGATCGTTAACTAGATGTATAGATGATGCAAGCAAGTAAACTACTTTATTGCTAAAGGAAAGTGACTACAACCTATGTAGATCCAGTCCTTCACCTCTTAGACTCCGTGATGACGTCCCTCCGCTGTCCATATCGGATCCCGGACTCTAGAATCGGCTTCATCAGAGAAATGGGCGGGCTAGGTCGTCGACTTCAATGCCGAAGATGATCTATGTCGAGGCAACACAAGATCAAGCTCCCACTTCACCAAGTCATGAAACTTGTGAAGAAAACACCCTATACTACTTGGCAAGTGGTAGAGGATGAAGAAATAGGAAGTGGGTTCACTTTAGAATTGGATTTCTCACTCTTTTTCTCAAGTTGCCATTGATGGAGGCAGGCTTTTTCTTTTGTTGATGAAGAAGAAGAAGAAGAAAGAATATATGATAAGTAAGTTCCAAATAGAAAATAAAATGAATACTTATCATATACCAACCATGGCCAAGTGTAGAGACTAAACTAGGGTTAGGTGAATGGTTAGGTTAAGGGAAGCAAACAAAATGGTCAAGCTTTCAACACTTCATGAAGCTTCATGAAAGAAACAAAGAAAGCCACCATTTCTATTTATCTTTTCCAAAATAAATAAACAAAATAAATAAATGAATAAGTAAACAAAACCATAACCATTCATATAACCATGGTTTAATCGTACACACAAACTCAAGTTAGCATGTATCATCAAACATGATACAAACAAGTGCACAAAAGTATATCACATATACAACTTGTGAACTTCAAGTGAGAAAATCCATTTAAAGTGAACAAATATTAGTTAATGCAAAGTAATATTACAAATATATAATTATACATTAAATCATTAAATCAACACTTGATTTAACGATCCGGTCATATCGCATATGACCGACTAATATTCAATGTATCGGCTTATCGAATCAATCCTTGATTCGATAACTAGGTTATATCGCATACAACCAATCGATACATTCATCGCGAGAATAGAATACGGTATCACATATACGCATTATTCTCGGTCCCGCACATATCTCATATGCGCTCCTATTTCGTTTCGCTTGAGCCAGGAAACCTCTGTGTAGGACTCTAAAGACTTGTCAATACGCCAGCAGCAGGTGATGATCATATCAAACACCCACAAGCCGCAAGCGGTCTGCTAAACATAACGGCCACCCGGGTATTGAGCGATCAGAAGATCGACGAGCAAGCCCGCTCATACTCCTGTGAATCAAACCAGTAACACTTACCGTACAGTCCGGTCTGTTCGTCTGATATGTCGCATATCTCGCCTAGGGGTGGTTAACGTCAGACCCCAATAGCTCGATAAGTCGTGTCGATATGAGGTCTATAACAGTTCGAGAAACTACAGGTAACACTTACCAGTAAATCTCAGCAACCCTGGTTAGGGATTTCCGGTTATAGCCAATCGAACACAGCGCAACATCAACTCCCTATACCGGGAGAGACGAATCCCCTCCTATCGCTCATTGCCTCCATGTGACTCGGGACTGTACCCAAAAACCACCGTTTTGCACGCCCTCTTGGACGTGGTAAGGTGGAAATCAAAGCAAGTGGGAACCACATAAGACTCTATGACGATCTCGGGTCAACAGACTACTCTGTACCAGTGTCACCAAAGAACTGCCATCTGACGTAAGGTATAATACCATCTGGGAGTTCTCAGCGAGTCCGTCCAGTGTACCCAGTCTCTACTGAGCACCCGTATATCATCTCTGATGTCAAACACCAATGGATATGGGATCATCCATCGCCCATCTGTATGGGTCGAGAAGGTATACGCTAGTTTACTCTGGTATATCGATGCCCCGTCTCGATATACCCACGACTAGGGACCTTGAAGGATGTACTTATGGACTACCATGTCCCCACTAGTATGATCCGCATCACAGTCCAGGTAGTCAAGTACACATCCTAAGGGCTTTACCAACATGTAACAGAGAGACAATTAGTATACACGTTAAGGTAAAGAGTAACCAGATAGCATACTATCATGTCGAGCAAGAAAGTCCTCCCTATATATGTCCCAGCATCCACTACAATATACATCCTATGTACAGTAATGGCCTCTAGGGCATACATATAACTAACATTAATTTGAACCAACCCATACATACCCCTGACGAAGGCCAAAATAGTAGTACGATTGTCCCAAACCAATGCATCTATCTATGCAACAGAAAAGTAACAAATAGCTACCATACACTATGCCATGACGAAGGCCAACAAACACAGCATGAGTACAAAGTGCTACCCGTCTGAAATGACGAAGGGCTACGAATGGTTTTTGTTGAAAAACCTTTAACGTAATGAACTTGATATCGTTGAAGGAACCGGATAGCTTTTTACAAATATATAGTGGCGAAAACCTTTGCTAAAGAGGTCATTCCCGGTGAAGGGATCTCGTCTCTTTCCTCGTCGAATGAGGTGCAGGATATTCCCACTGAATACCATGACAAAGCAAAATGTAATCGACTATAGTGAAGTTATTACCCTGACGCAAAATTCTGCCCAAGAGGTCACTCCCGGTGAGGGGATCTCGGCTCTTGCCTCGTGGAATGAGGTGCTGGATATTCATAACCGAATACCGCTGTGCAAAACAAAAGAAAACGTCCTTGTAATAACAGCTTTTTAAAATTTGTTCCAACAACATCAATTAGGTCTGTTTTTCTTGCATTGATCTGAATCAACGCAGCCCCATCAATTAATCACACCAGAAAAGAACGAAAATATGATGTACGTATATGCCATCCGCATTCGCCACTGGGCTCCGTCATCACCCGTTAGGTTACTTAACTAACGACAGAGCGGGGGGTGGACTAGTGCGCGTGTAAAACATATACAATATCTACTAGTATATATATAACAACATATAATAATCGCTCTAGGCATGATAAATGCATCATCACAGATAAGCAATAAGCATCACAGAACAATATAGATAATCTGGGAGCCCCGGGTTTCTTTTGAGCCGCAAGTGAAACCCGACGTTCCCATGTTCTTATGGATAGCCTGTGCAATGAAAACCTAGACCCTTATGAGCGCGGCAATTTACTCGCCAAAACTTAAAGTGAGGCAGCCCCGTTCATCAAAGTGAATGGGCCACCCGACACTTCACAGAATCCATTAACTTGAGCACCCCTCCTTGGGTCAACCTGTACCCCCTACGAGTGCGGTGAATAGTCCGCCAATTCTAGAGTGAGGCCTCTCCTTCTCAACACCATGAGATGCGGACCCATTGCCTTCCAGAACCCGGCTATCCGTGCACTCCATCATAGGGTAATCCTAGTACCGAAAAGAAAACTATGTACAACGGTGACATCGATCTCAACCTGGTCGTGTCCCAAACAAATAATATACAAGCAGGCAGTGACGGCAGTCCACATGTCGGATGCTCTCCCCGCGATATCAAATGTACAAAGAAAACTAAACTGTACTATCATTGCAACCAAGCTATCCACCACGACGATTCTGCAACAATACAAAACAACACAGAACATCAACGTGAATGTCACATTCGCAAACCTGTCTAAAAGAACCATAGCAAATAGACATGTTGTACCGCTCTAATGACATTCACGGTCGCAGATAGTAATGCATGTACTGTAAACTTTAAACCGTGTTAGAATATTGAATTCGAAATAACCCTGAATAGCCCCAAATAACTAGATAAAACCATATCCAAACTGGGCTAAACAAGAAATACCACTAAACCAATAATCCAGAGACTAGACCACACCCAAAATCTCAAGTCCAAACACCTCTAAAAAACCGGCCACATCGGATTTTTTGGTGATCTGGCCGGTCCTATAATGCTGGGTTGGGCTCGTATTTAGGAAGTATTCTAGTGGTCACCTATGTAGTCTTCTGCAGTTGCATAAATATTTTTAGAAGTCTCAGAAAATTTTGACAGAGAATGGAATACATCGAGTGATATTTCGGAGTTGTTTCGGTTTCGATACTTTAATATCGTCTAAACAAACTAGTATGTGGTTAATAGGTTGGCTCTGATACCATGTTGTGTTACGGAAGCTCCTCGGCCATCAATACGTGGCCAAACGCGGAACAAAAACTTTTAAAACCCGGCGGTAACGGAACCCGATTCCCGGATCGTACCATTAACCCTATACTAGTTATATGAAAAGAGTTTAGAGAGGTTATTTCGTAAGATCCGTGTCCTTCAGTCTTCAACCTCTTTCCCATGCTCCTCATGGCTTCCTCGATCAAGTTCGACCTTCGGTCTCCCCTATCGAAAACGATCCACGTAGAGAATTAGTAATACGGGCTTCGGCCTCAAAACCGAAATGCACTGTGTAATATGCATGTTGGTATTTGTGTTTTGTGACTTATGAGTTTGGAGAGTTTGAGAAATAAAGAGAAAGGAAAAGTAAATCAAAGAAAAAGAAAAGAAAGAGTGTAGTGTGAATGGAACTAAAATAGATTCCATGGACAAAAGAAGATATTTTGTGAGTGGTGAGTGTATGGAGCAGATATTTGTGAAGAGAGTGAGCCTAAGGCCTTAACTTGGCAGCCCCAAATCCTTCATCTCCCCCATTATTCTTCATCTCTTGCTTCTTCTTCCTCAATCCCTCACTACCCCCATTCCACATCTCCAAATACTTGCCAAAACCTCATGCAACCTTTACATAAACATGCACAACACCATTCTAAACCCTTAGAACCTTTCAAGTTTTGATTTTGGAGACTTGGGCAACTCAAGAAAGTTCTTTGGATGCTATTAAGGTAATCCTTTCACTTTAGTTTAGAGTTTGTGCTTAATGTCGTATTTTAGTTTAGAATTTGAGATAATTGGGATATGTGGTATTAGGAAATTGTAAGTTGCTGTCAAGTGGCCAATTGAGGTGTAGTGGGTGTTTACAAGCTAGAGATTGATTTAGAGGCCTGGAAATGTGTTTATAACCCGATACACGAAGTTAGAATTGTTCCGCGTCAGTTTTGTGAAACCTTAAGGCCTACAGGGAATCTGGGATGACCTGGGAAGTTTATCAAAAAAACTAGCAACTCCAGAGACCTATTTAAGATGCAAGGAGATCACCCTGAGAAGATGGACCCAAACGGAGCACCCCGGGCCAAGCTCGCCGGATTTATGGGAAATATGGCCGGCCTCATTTAGGGCAATTGTGTTAGTGTATATGCCCTAGAGGCCATTACTGTATCATACTAGTTTGTATATTACTTAATGGAAGCTTGGGATATTCACAGTTGTATCGACAGTCTTGCTCAAAATGGTAGTATGCTACTTGGTTTGTTTCTACTTTAATATGTGCATGTGTTTCTTTTAGCATATCGCTTATACATATTAGTAAAGCCCTTAGGATCTTTGCTTGATTACCAGCGTTGTGATGGCAGTCACACTTGTGGGGGCTGGGTAATCTACAAGCACATCCTTATACAGGTCCCTAGTCGTAGGATTATCGAGACAGGGCATCGATACTCCGGAGTAGACTACTGTATACGCTTCTCGTCCCAGCAGGGGAGATGGTATTGTTAGTTATATGTATGCCCTAGAGGCCATTACTGTACATAGGATGTATATTGTAGTGGATGCTGGGACGTATATAGGGAGGACTTTCTTGCTCGACATGATAGTATGCTGTCTGGTTGAACTTTACCTTAACGTGTATACTGATTGTCTCTCTGTTACATGTTGGTAAAGCCCTTAGGATCTGTACTTGACTACCTGGACTATGATGCGGATCATACTAGTGGGGACATGGTAGTCCATAAGTACATCCTTCAAAGTCCCTAGTCGTGGGTGTATCGAGATGGGGCATCGATATACCAGAGTAGACTAGCGTGTACCTTCTCGACCCATACAGATGGGCGATGGATGATCCCATATCCATCGGTGTTTGACATCAGAGATGGTATACGGGTGCTCAGTAGAGACTGGGTACACTGGACGGACTCGCCGAGAACTCCCAGATGGTATTATACCTCACGTCAGATGGCAGTTCTCTGGTGACACTGGTACAGAGTAGTCTGTTGACCCGAGATCGTCATAGAGTATTATGTGGTTCCCACTGTGCTTTGATTTCCATCTTACCACGTCCAAGAGGGCGTGCAAAACGGTGGTTTTTGGGTACAGTCCCGAGTCACATGGAGGCAATGAGCGATAGGAGGGGATTCGTCTCTCCCGGTATAGGGGGTTGATGTTGCGCTGTGTTCGATCGGCTATAACAGGAAATCCCTGGCCAGGGTTGCTGAGATTTACTGGTAAGTGTTACCAGTAGTTTCTCGAATTGTTATAGACCTCATATCAACACGACTTATCGAGCTATTGGGGTCTGACGTTTACCACCCCTAGGCGAGATATGCGACATATCAGACGATCAGACCGGACTATACGGTAGTGTTACTGGTCGGATTCACTGGAGTGTGAGCGGGCTTGCTCGTCGATCTTCAGATCGCTCAATACCCAGGTGGCCGTTACGTTTAGCAGACCGCTTGCGGCTTGTGGATGCTTGATATGATCATCACCTGCTGCCGGCGTATTGACGAGTCTTTAGAGTCCTACACAGAGGTTTCCTGGATCAAGCGAAACGAAATAGGAGCGCATATGAGATATGTGCGGGACCGAGAATGATGCGTGTATGTGATACCGTATTTCATTCTCGCGATGTGACATTGATCTGTTATATGCGATATAGCCGGGTTATCGGATCAAGTGTTGATTCGATAAGTTGTTACTGATGATACCTGTCGGTTATGTGCGACATGACCGGATCGTTGAATCAAGTGTTTATTTAGTGATTTAATGCATAATTATATATTAGATATATTACTTTGCATTAACTAGTATCGGTTCACTTTAAATGGATTTTCTCGCTTGGAAGTGCACATTGTATATTCGATATAGTTTTGTGCACTTGATTGTATCATGTTTGATGATACATGTTTACTTGGTTAAGTGTAAACAATTAAACCATGGTTAAACTTATGATTAGGGTTTTATATCCTTTTCTCATTTATTTATCTATTTATTCATTTTGGAAAATAGATGGAAAAAGGAGAAAAGAATGGTGGCTTTTTTTGTTGTTTAGTGGAAGCTTCATGAAACCTTAACCCTAACCATTCCTTTAACCATGGTCAATTCTCTACACATAACCATAGTTACAATTATGATAAGGATTGTTTTTCTTTTCTTTTCTAATTTTAATCTTATCATAATATTCTTCTTCTTCTTCCTTGAACTCAAGAAGAAAGCTTCACTTCATCAATGGTGGATTGATGAAATGAGTGAGAAATCCAAAACTAAAGTCTACCCACTTCCTATTTCTTCATCCTCTACCTCTTGCCAAGTAGTAGAGTGTGTTTTCCCTCACAAGTTTTCAAGACTTGGTGAAGGTGGAGCTCGATCTAGCGATGCCTCGACGTAGATCATCTTCAGCATGGACATCGATGACCTAGCTTGCCCATTCTCCGACGAAGCCGACGCTAGAGCCCGGATTTGATTTGGACAGCGGAGACGACCTCATCTCGGATCCGTAGAGGTGGAGGACCGGATCTACAATGGTTGTATTTCCGTATCTCTAAGTTAATTGTTAACTAGTTTGCTTTTTCGCCTAAACTTCTAGCCAACGATCCGTAGTCGGGTTTCTCGGCACCTAGATTTTTTTTGAAATTGGCATGGTTGATGCCATGTGAGACCTCATTAGAGTGCCAAGGAACCCTACAGTGGTATCAGAGCCTAGCTAGAGCTTTAGGCGAAGTCTAGACGGATTTTGAAGTCCGAACGACCCGAAACCCCAACCGGAAAATGCTCTCTGGACGTTTTCTGAAAACGTGGATTTTTTCAAATTAAAAATTGCTAAAAAATTCAGCAGGAAAAAATAAGAATTATGATGCAAAAGTTTTTCGTTGAACAGTACAAACCGCGGCGGAACCGCGGCAGAAGACTGCCTTCTGTGGCGGTTCCGCGGCGGAATGATGATGTCATCGTACACTGTTTGCACAGTAACTCCTATTATTTTATGCTGGATTTTCTGGGTAATTTTAAAATTTATTCTAGAGTTGAATTTTCTGGAGTTGTTTTGGAGATTCGGTGTTTCGATCGGGGTATCAAATTTTGTCTATTTGGCTTTCCGGATATTTTTTTGATTATGTTAAAAAGTTCGACCGGATATAAATACCCAATTTTTCCCCTGTCGGGAAATTTCCAAGTGTTGGATTTTTCCGAAGTTTAACGACGTTCTAAGTAGTGCAAGTAACGCGATGGACCCTCTAGAAGACAACAAACCTTAACTTGATTATGTGACCGTCTTGAACTGCCCTTTGAACCTTCGGGTTTGGGGCAGTACGGCGTGCCACATGTGAGGCGTTGGCTTGACCCTTCTACGGCTGGATCGTTGCTACTGAGGCACGAACTGAATGTTGTTAGACTTATTTCTTGTGTTGATCTGTATCGGGAAAACTTGGGTGTTCGATTGTTCGATCGGAAAGTTTGACATTTTCTATTTATCCGGAATGTGATACAATAATTGGAATTCACAAGAAGTTATGAGATAACTGAATGAATGTTATAAATCTAGCGGTTTAGTCTCACTTGATCGGTTGCCACGGAATTTTGATATGATCAAAAGTCCGTCGCAATCACGTAGCGTACGTGGATACTCGCCGGGTAAACTTAATAGACAGCTACACCCCATAGCCCCGACCAAGTGACTATAGGAGAACCCCGTCGCCGAAAGCATCCGTTCGGGTGCTCGCGGTAGCGGTGTTCCGCCTTGGTGCATTTCGTCGACGGCGTTGGGGGTGCGGCCGTCTACTGAAGTTTGCGACGAGCATTCGATCAGAATGTCGGGAATCCTGTTGAATTGCCCGACTTGATAATGAAAAGTGTTTTCGATAATGAGACTAAAATGCGGGGTTTATAATTGTTAGGCATGCGATGTCTAAGAATTTCATTTGATTAGGCATGCGATGTCTATGGAGGTTGCGAATTCCAACTGTTGTAGTTTTACACTTTCTTTTCTATGACCGTAAGTGTAATATGTGATATCGCCGGTTTCGTTGCTATATGTCAACGACAATTGGGATGCGCATATTTACTTACGTTGATGACATGTGATGTTATGTGTTGCTGGATATGTTATATTGGATCGTCGTATTTGAATAGCCGGGGGTTTTTATGTGAGATGAGTGTTTTTCATTTTCATTCATGTAAAAACTTGTATGTAATATTCTTTTATTTGGGGCGCTTCCAGGTTGCGGAAGTTGTCACCTCTTGTATATTATTTACTTTTCTGCACTAGGATAGACCCAAGGAGGGGAGCACAAGTAACCGGGTTCTGGAGTACAGTGGGAGACCAACTCGAGGAGTCGGGTCCGGGTCTCCTAACTCCAGAATTGGTAGGGTTGCTTGCCGCTCTCGTAGGGGTCTAGGGGTGTGGGTTTAGCTATTCATCACGACCGTGGAATCCGTGTTTTATACTGGCTCGTATTGAAAACACGGACGTCCTAGTATATCCAATATTTCATATGTTTCTTCTGCTGCGATATCTCTGATGTGTTTCTGTGATGGATATAGTATATAGTATATATGATATATTATATAGACGTTACTTATGTTTTACACCCGCGCTAGCCCTGCCCTGCTCTGTCGTTAGTCACCTAACCTAACGGTGCACGAGGGGACATCGAAGCGAATGCGGATGGCATAAGTGTACATCATATCTATCTGTGATGATTAGGTACTTAAATGATGGGACTTCATTAATGTGATTAATGAAATAAAAGAAACCTAAGATGTTGTAGAATCGAATTTCAAAATAAAACAGGTAGCTACAGTCCTTGCTTTGCACAGCGGTATATATGATATATCCTGCACCTTATTAGATGAGGAAAGGACCAAGATCCCTTCACCGGGAGTGACTCCTTTAGCAATAACTGGCAGATGCTACACATTCGGTTTGTCTTTTGATAGCTTCTATAGTTTCTGCTTTGCATAGCGATATATATGATATATCCCGCACCTCATTCGACGAGGAAAGGACCGACGATCCCTTCACCGGGAGTGACTCCTTTAGCAAAACTAGAAAAGCCTCAAAGACACTCCATTTCAAAATTCATTCGATCCTACAACGATATCAAGTTCATTACGCAATAGGTTTTCAGAAAAACCTGTCGTAGCCCTCCGTCATTTCAGATAAATCCTGTTTAGTATTCGTGCTGCGTTTGTTGACCTTGTCAAGGCGCAGTGTGCGGTAGCTAACCAGTATTTATCTGCTTATGCATATGATGCAGATTGGGTTAGGGTAGTCATGCGGCCTTGTTGACCTTGTCAAGGGTCGTGCGGGTGGGTTTGATTCAATCAAGAAATGACGGGTTGAACTTGACTTGCGGTCTATGGTTTGTTGACCTTGTCAAGGTCATAGATCGTTCGGGGTAAAATATTATCGGGAATTTCAAGTGTTGAAATTTGCAATGAGATTGCATACCTTCTATGAGATAGTTGGATCCCGATACCCGCTGCGAGTAAGAGTTACTCATGGGAGAGTTTTATACATTACAATTAGCCGATCAAGTAGGTGTCTAGAAAGGTGTCAACGGGGTTATGCCTCTGGGAAAACGAGGTTTACATTAATTAAGTTCGTGCGAAAGCACGGGGGACCTCCCTCAAAGTACCGACACTGGCCTGGCTGAAAGATTGGCGAACTTGTAGTGTGTAATTAATCCCGGCTAGTCTTTCCTTTTTGGGTTTGAAGGAAGATTTGATAAAAAGCAGTGGGAGCCATCCTGATTAGATAAAATAATAACCAATCTGATCTTGCAAGAGCATATGCTGAGTGTTTTCTTCTCTCTCTCTCCAGGTAGCGACCATATCACGCCTTAATCAAGATAATAATACGGATTATTGACCGAACCCGCTTGTTATACTGAGCTGGGGAACGTTGGTCCCGCTCCAACTTATTATTATTATAAGACAGAGCAGGAAATTGGGGATTACCAGAATTCCCGTGCCGCCCAAACGAAGAGAGTGCATGCTGATGCATCATCTTCGGGTATGTTCATTACAAAGAACTGTTTCTCAGTGTCCTTTACGTCCTGGGTATGTGATACCAGATCAGGATCCCAGATATGTAATCTGTTACATAGGGCTACAGATAGGTAGAGAACTGAGAACGGGTGATAAGTTTCATGAGGCAGAAAACGGGGCAAGTGTTGCTGCCAAGTCTGTCGGTCACTGTCACCCTGTATTACCAATACATTGATTCTGAACGAATGTTATTAGATACCGAACCTGATATACCAAATCATATCACTCTCTTTGTTAGAAAAGAAAGGATATAATTTTGTATTGTTGGATAATGTTTTGAACATTTCCTATATCAAAAGTTGATCGGTTCAGGCACGTTATCTAAAAGCATTGACGTTCTAAATCAAACCACAGTTCTAAGTATACGGATCACACACAAGAGGAAGAGTTCACAATTGAACGATTCCTTCTTGAGGTATTGTAGACTAGGTCAGATCAATGTGACCCAACTAGCTAGAGTTACATAAAGATGCATATTTAAATTAGTTTGAATTTACATCTTGTGAAACTCGCCAGTCATGTCACAAAGATAAGATGACCATAGCTCCGTTTACTGGAAACAGAGAAAGTGTTAGTAAACTCTTGGGATGATACATGTTGATGTATGTAGGTCCCCTGTCTACATATGCCAAGACTGGTTCTTTATACTTCATTACGTTCTCTGATGATCTCTTTAGATTCAGACATATGTTCTTGTTGAAACAAAAGTCCGAACCTTTTGAGATATTCACGGAATATAAGTTAGAAGTAGAGAACCAATATACGGGTATAAGTATTATGTCCTTTGATGTGATCAAGGAGGAGAATACTTGAGCACGGAAATCCTGGACTTTTCTAAAGGAGAATGAGATTCTCTCTCAGCATTACTCCTCCGAATACACCATAGCACGATGGTATATCGGGGCGGAGCAATCACACCCTATATGATATGGTGTGCTCTATGATGAGTATTACTGAGTTACCTATTTCCCTTTAGGGGTTATGCACTTGAGAAGCTGCATACCTATTGAATAGGTTCGAATCAAATCAGTTGCCTACCACTCCATATGAGATATGGAAAGGGAAGAGCCCATGTCTTAAGCTAGTTAAGATTTGGGGTTGTCCGGCCTATGTCTAAAAGCAAAATCCAGACAAGCTCGAGGCAAGGTCTGTAATGTAGAACTGGAAATGTTCCAGCCATACAAACTGCTGCTGATGATTTGGTAGAACCAAAGGATTCAGTAGATTCCAACGAACCTCAGCCTCTCCGCCGATCTAGTAGGGTTCTTTACCCACCTGAGAGTTACTTCGGTTTCTCTATGACAGTGGGAGCGAGGATTGCATCATGAGATGATGACCCAACTAGCTTCGAGCTGGCCATCAGGAGTAAGACTCTGTAAGAATGGCAGGATGCTTAGTGATCTGAGATGGAATCCATGTACACCAACAAATTATGGACTTTGGTTGCTATATCTGAAGGGTTAGATCCCCATCAGGAGCAAGTATATCTTGAGAAGATTACTTGGTGTACTTGGAAAGGTTGAGACTTTCAAAGCTAGACTAGTTAAAGGTTTTCGTCATCGACTAGGCGTGGATAATGATGAAACCTTTTTCCAGTATCTAAGCTTAAGTCCATCCAGATCCTACTTGTCACGGCTACATACCATGACTACGATATCTGGTGGTTGGGTGTCATGACTGCTTTTCTAAATGATGTTTTAGAAGAGTGCGTCTATAAGTACACAGCCAGAGGGCTTCGTAGACAGTGGGAGCAGCGGAAACGTGTGCAAGATGCTTTATAGGATAAAGCAGGCATCGCGGAGTTGGAACATCTGTTTTGATGGATTAGTCAAAGAGTTTGACATCATCAAAATGGTAAATGAACCTTGTATAAACAAAAAGGTAGTAGGGAGTATGGTGATGATCCTCGTAGAGTACGTGGATGACATACTCTTGATAGGGAAGGAGTTTCCTATGCTACGCTCGATCAATCTCCGCTTATCATAAAGATTCTCCACGTAGGATCACAATGATACCTACTAAATCCTGGATTTTGGATCTATGAGATAGATCTAAATGGATGTTAGGATTCTCACTAGTTGTAGTGAGATGGTATCAATCGATCCTGGGGAGAATCACTGGAAGGGTTCCAAGGTGATAATGACGACTGAGTGTCAGTCACAGGCATTGTCTTTACCCTCAGTAAAGGGACGGTATGTTGGAAGAGTTCCAAGTTAGATACCGTGACATACTAGACGATAAAGGCAGGATACATCGCTACTTAAGATGCTACCAAAGAGGCAGTCTGGGTATATTGGTTCATGAGATGAACTATGTTCCTCCTATTGTGTGACAATGGAGTAATGGCTTATGCCAAGGAACGCCCGTCCCATCAGTGATCCAGACATATTCTAAGGCAGTATCACTTGATCATGGAGATGGTTGATCTCCAGGGTGATCGAGGTTTGGAGAGTAGACTCAGAGGACAACACAGCGGATCCACTCACAAAGGCCTGTTCCCAGAGAGAGACTTTTATGGGATGGTTGAGTATGAGATACTACAACCACTGCTATCAGATGACCCTAGTGCAAGTGGGAGATTGTTAGTTATATGTATGCCCTAGAGGCCATTACTGTACATAGGATGTATATTGTAGTGGATGCTGGGATGTATATAGGGAGGACTTTCTTGCTCGACATGATAGTATGCTGTCTGGTTGAACTTTACCTTAACGTGTATACTGATTGTCTCTCTGTTACATGTTGGTAAAGCCCTTAGGATCTGTACTTAACTACCTGGACTATGATGCGGATCATACTAGTGGGGACATGGTAGTCCATAAGTACATCCTTCAAAGTCCCTAGTCGTGGGTGTATCGAGATGGGGCATCGATATACCAGAGTAGACTAGCGTGTACCTTCTCGACCCATACAGATGGGCGATGGATGATCCCATATCCATCGGTGTTTGACAACAGAGATGATATACGGGTGCTCAGTGGAGACTGGGTACACTGGACGGACTCGCCGAGAACTCCCAGATGGTATTATACCTCACGTCAGATGGCAGTTCTCTGGTGACACTGGTACAGAGTAGTCTGTTGACCCGAGATCGTCATAGAGTCTTGTGTGGTTCCCACCGTGCTCTGATTTCCATCTTACCACGTCCAAGAGGGCGTGCAAAACGGTGGTTTTTGGGTACAGTCCCGAGTCACATGGAGGCAATGAGCGATAGGAGGGGATTCGTCTCTCCCGGTATAGGGGGTTGATGTTGCGCTGTGTTCGATTGGCTATAACAGGAAATCCCTGGCCAGGGTTGCTGAGATTTAGTGGTAAGTGTTACCAGTAGTTTCTCGAATTGTTATAGACCTCATATCAACACGACTTATCGAGCTATTGGGGTCTGACGTTTACCACCCCTAGGCGAGATATGCGACATATCAGACGATCAGACCGGACTATACTGTAGTGTTACTGGTCGGATTCACTGGAGTGTGAGCGGGCTTGCTCGTCGATCTTCAGATTGCTCAATACCCGGGTGGCCATTACGTTTAGCAGACCGCTTGCGGCTTGTGGATGCTTGATATGATCATCACCTGCTGCCGGCGTATTGACGAGTCTTTAGAGTCCTACACAGAGGTTTCCTGGATCAAGCGAAACGAAATTGGAGCGCATATGAGATATGTGCAGGACCGAGAATGATGCGCGTATGTGATACCGTATTTCATTCTCGCGATGTGACATTGATCGGTTATATGCGATATAGCCGGGTTATCGGATCAAGTGTTGATTCGAAAAGTTGTTACTGATGATACCTGTCGATTATGTGCGACATGACCGGATCATTGAATCAAGTGTTGATTTAGTGATTTAATGCATAATTATATATTAGATATATTACTTTGCATTAACTAGTATCGGTTCACTTTAAATGGATTTTCTCGTTCGGAAGTGCACATTGTATATTCGATATAGTTTTGTGCACTTGATTGTATCATGTTTGATGATACATGTTTACTTGGTTAAGTGTAAAGAATTAAACCATGGTTAAACTTATGATTAGGGTTTTATATCCTTTTCTCATTTATTTATCTATTTATTCATTTTGGAAAATAGATGGAAAAAGGAGAAATGAATGGTGGCTTTTTTTGTTGTTTAGTGGAAGCTTCATGAAACCTTAACCCTAACCATTCCTTTAACCATGGTCAATTCTCTACACATAACCATAGTTACAATTATGATAAGGATTGTTTTTCTTTTCTTTTCTAATTTTAATCTTATCATAATATTCTTCTTCTTCTTCCTTGAACTCAAGAAGAAACCTTCACTTCATCAATGGTTGATTGATGAAATGAGTGAGAAATCCAAAACTAAAGTCTACCCACTTCCTATTTCTTCATCCTCTACCTCTTGCCAAGTAGTAGAGTGTATTTTCCCTCACAAGTTTTCAAGACTTGGTGAAGGTGGAGCTCGATCTAGCGATGCCTCGACGTAGATCATCTTCGGCATGGACATCGACGACCTAGCTTGCCCATTCTCCGACGAAGCCAACGCTAGAGCCCGGATTTGATTTGGACAGTGGAGAGGACCTCATCTCGGAGCCGTGGAGGTGGAGGACCGGATCTACAAAGGTTGTATTTCCGTATCTCTTAGTTAATTGTTAACTAGTTTGCTTTTTCGCCTAAACTTCTAGCCAACGATCCGTAGTCGGGTTTCTCGGCACCTAGATTTTTTTTGAAATTGGCATGGTTGATGCCATGTGAGACCTCATTAGAGTGCCAAGGAACCCTAAAGGTATGTCCCACATCCATTAGTACGTCGTACTGGAGATAGTTTCCGGGTGCTCGTTAGGTTACGAGTACACTGGACAAGACTCGTCGGGAACTATTGGTTGGTACTATACCTATCGTCAGATAATAGTTCCCAGGTGACATGAGTATAGCTTATTCCATTGACTTGATACAGCTACTTCGCCTGGTGTGTGTTTCCACTGTACTTTGATTTCTACCCTACCACGGCTCAAAGGAGTCGTGCAAACAGGTAGTAGTTGGGTGCAGTCCCGAAGAACTTGGAGGCAGTAGCGGTTAGACAGGATTCGTCTCTCCCGGTATTGGGGGTTGATATCGCGATGTGTCTAGGAGAGCCATTACACAAAGTCCCTGGCCAGGGCAAGCGAGATTTACTGGTAGTGTTTCCAGTAGTTTCTCAGGGTGTTCTGGGCTACACTCTGACACGACTTGTACCGCTATTAGGGTCTGACATTTACCACACCCCTAGGCTCTGTTAGTGTATATGCCCTAGAGGCCATTACTGTATCATACTAGTTTGTATATTACTTAATGGAAGCTTGGGATATTCACCTTGTATAAACAATCTTGCTCAATATAGTAGTATGCTACTTGGTTTGTTTCTACTTCAATGTGTACATGAGTTTATTTTGCGATATCACCTATACGCATTAGTGGAGCCCTTAGGATCTTTGCTTGATTACCAGCGTTGTGATGGCAGTCACACTAGTGGGGGCTGGGTAATCTATAAGCACATCCTTATACAAGTCCCTAGTCGCAGGACTATCGAGACAGGGCATCGATACTCCGGAGTAGACTAGCGTATGCGCTTCTCATCCCAGTGTGGGAGATGGTCTGTCCCGCAGCCATCAGTATGTCGTACTGGAGATAGTATACGGGTGCTCGTTAGGTTACGGGTATACTGGACAGGACTCGTCGGGAACTGAGAGGTTGGTATTATACCTATCGTCCGTTATCAGTTCCCAGGTGACATGAGTACAGCTTAGTCCGCTGACTTGACACTGGCACTTCGCCTCGAGTGTGTTCCCACTGCACTTTGATCACTACCCTACCACGACTCAAAGGAGTCGTGCAAACAGGTAGTGGTTGGGTGCAGTCCCGAAGCACTTGGAGGCAGTGCCGGTTAGACAGGATTCGTCTCTCCTGGTATTGGGGGTTGACATCGCGCTGTGTCTAGGAGAGCCATTACACGAGTAGTCCCTGGCCAGGGCAAGCGAGATATACTGGTAGGCTTCCAGTGTTATCTCAGGGTGTTTTGGGCTTCACTCCGACACGACTTGTACCGCTATTGGGGGACTGACGTTTTACCGCCCCCTAGGCCCGACATGCGATGTATCAGACGAACAGACCGGACTGTACGGAGAATGTCACATTCAGACTCAGTAGGAGTTCAGATGGGGTTCACCTCGTCAGCCTTCTTGTCGGCATCTACCTGGGGACCGTTACGCACAGCTAGTGCCGCTTGCGGTCTGTGGTTAAACCAACTGCCAGCGTAGTGTCGAGTCTTTAGAGTCCCACACGGAGGGTATTCTCCTTTGGGCAAAACAGAGTAGAGGTCGCATGGTTTTGCGACAGGGTTCGTTCTCATCCGCGCACTTGTGCACGTTTGGAGTCCGGACGGATTATACTGGCAGGCTCTGGTTTGAGCCAGATACTGGTATTTGTTTTGGGGTTGCTTTTATATCTCGGTATTCTTGTTCCTCGGAACGAGAATGCAGGTGTGTATGCACAGTTGCTTGAGGCGGAGGATGAGGTATTTCATTAGGGTTTCGGAACGGGTGCGTATGCACAGTTGACAGTCATCATTTTCCAAACCCTAATGTATTTATGGATTATCTATTAATAATAGTAATTAAATGAGAATTATGTTATGGTTGATTTTGTTGACTTGTTGACCATGGTTGAATGTTGACCACCATCATGCTTTGTAAAGATACTCCTTGATTCATGCTTACATTTCATTTAATGAAGCATGATAGTGGTCATTCCAAAACTACCATCAACTATTCTCATTTTGAATTATTATTATTTAGATAATTCTTTTTCTTTTTGATATGGTTGCAAAAAGAAAAAGATAGCTCATTCTTTCATAACCATTCTCTCTCCTCACTTCATCTTCTTCTTCCTCAAGCTTAAGGTGAATCCTTCTCATGTGTTGAGAATCCCTCACCTTAAAAGGAAAAACAACCCCTAGACACACTCTACTCACTCTAGGATCAAGGGTTTGGCTAGCCGGAGATTCTAGTTCACTCAAAGTTCGAGGAAGAGCCCGAAGGTTGAACCCTCAGGTGGATCCATCTTCGACGGAAGAAGGCTACGAGGCAAGAACCATCAACCTCTACAAGGTTTGAAGAAGAAGGAGTTCAAGTTTAGGTATAACTCTTCATCCGAGTAGCTAACGCTCCTTTGTATGCTTGCTAGTTTAGTTTAGACACGATCCCGACCTTGTTTAGTCCATGTTGCCCCTTGCGATAAAAATTTGTTTTTTTATACCGTTTCTGCCTCCCCGTAAGCACCGGGGGTCGCAACGTGGACTTACAGTGGTATCAGAGCCTAACTAAACATAAACTAGCTTTGTAGTGAAGTGTAACGAAGTTCGGAAACGAAAAATCGCAAAACCGGAAAAACTAAAACCCTAAGTTTCTGTTGAAATTTTTTATGCTCTAAATGAAAAACTTTATACTCCTAAAATCGGCTCAGGGTTTTCTGAGAACACCCACCAAAAACGATCCCATGATTCCTTCAAAGCGCCGCCCATCCACGGCCCCACCTGTTCATCTAGCCGCGGATCCGCCGCCGTTTGGGCACTTCATGAGATTGTGTTTGCGCAGTGTTCTTCTGGTAGGGTTTTAGGATTTTTCAAATATGTTATATGTGCCCAGATTTTCCAGAACAGAAATTTATTTTTGGGGTCCTATAATTCCGTATTTTTCCAAACTTCACTGCACTTTGGCTATGTTGGTTTTATCTGTGTTGTTTGCATGTATTGAACGTCGGCTAATCGCTATAAGTCGATTGGTCGGGGTTATACATGATCTGTGTTTGATATTGGATTGTGTATATGAATCTGTTGGACTGTCGCGGGTGAATAGCCGGGGTGGATGTGAGATGAGCTTTTGTTTTTCTTTCATTCATTGTAAATGTAAATTGATGTAATAATATTATTTGTATGGCCGCACAACCGGGTCGGGGTTGTAGCCGTCATTGTATAATTCTTTTTACTGTTTTTGCTCCTAGGATAGACCCATGGAGGGGTGCACAAACTGCCAAGTACTTGGCGGGTAGTTTGCCGCACCCGTAGGGGTCTTGGGTGGGGTATTTGGCTATTCACCGTGACCGTGTAATCCGCTTTTCGTTGCAGGCTCGAAAGGATTGCGGATTGCTAGTATATCCAATGTATTCATCTGTGATTTGTAATGTCTATCATTGCTTTCTATTTAGGCGTTGCTTATGTTTTACAGCCGCGCTAGCCCAGCCCCCGCTCTGTCGTTAGTTAAGTAACCTAACGAGTGATGACGGAACCCCGTGGCGAATGCGAATGGCATAAGCGTACGTCATATTTTGGTTGTTTTCTGCAATGGTAGGATTAAATGATGGGACGCATTAAAAGAACTAATGCAAGATAATAAACCAAGTTAAAGTCGTTGGAACACTTTCGAAAAACCACTCGGTTCTTTTCAAAACTAACTTTTAAATGCGGAGCTTGAGCCACTCCTTCTAAAAGCTATCTCGTTCCATCGATTATATCAAGTTCACTACGTTCACGGTTTTACCAAAACCATTCGTAGCCCTCCGTCGTTTCACATAAATAGTCAATAGTATTCAAGCTGTGTTTGTTGGCCAAAGTCAAGGCATAGTGATTGGTAGCTATTGGATATTCATGTGCAGCATAGATAGATGCGTTGATTTGGAACAGTCGTACTGCCTTGTTGGCCAAAGTCAAGGGTATGTACGGGTGGATTCAAATTAACCTGGAGAACGACGGGAAGAACTTGACATGTGACTTATGATTTGTTGGCCAAAGTCAAGATCATAAGAGCATGGGGCAAAAATCCACATCGGGAGTTTCACAAGTACTGAAACTTGCTAGATTTGCATACCATTTGGAGTGTGATGATTATGGTAGGATTCCTTCATTTTCGTCACGCGATGATATTTGGATCCCGATCCTACTGTGAGTATATGCTACTCCTCGGGAAATTTCTCACTAAACGATCAATGCTATAAACCTAGTAGGTGCCTAGAAAGGTGTTAGCGGGGCTACGCCCCCAGGGAAAAGAGGTTCTTAAATTAAGGAACTTCGTGAAAGCGTTGGAAAACCTCCCTCGAAGTACCGACACTGGCCTGGCTGAACGGTTAAGCAAGTATTGTGCGGTGGGTTTGATCTCGGCTAATTCTTCCTTTGTGGTTTGAGGAGGGATTCGAGAGACAGTGGGAGCCATCCTGTTTAGACAAATTAAAAACCATTCTAAACTTGCAAGAGCTTCGTGCTAAAGTGTTTCTTCTCTCCCCCCTGCAGCGACCAAATTCGAAATGACTGGACTTAAGTTACTTCTAGATAAAAACATACTGACAGGGCCAAACTACAAAGATTGGCTTAGGAATGTCAAATTGGCAATCGCTTACGACAAGCTGGGGTATCTTCTTACCACCAAAGCTCCCCCCGTTCCAGGACCCACCTCCAGCGTCGCGGATAAGGAAATCCGTAAGACTTGGGAGATTGATTGCGCGAAGGCCAGGTGCCTCGTGCTTGCCTCTATGGACAACGAACATCAGAGGAGGCATGAGAATATGGACCTCGAGTCCATATTTCTCCATACAAAAGAACTGTATGGAGAGCAGTCTCGTATCGCAAGATACGAAGTGTCGAAGAAGTTATTTTCGACAAAGTTGGTCGTCGGATCATCGGTAGCGGCCCATGTGCTTAAGATGATTGGCTACACTGAGGAGCTCGCGGAACTTGGGACCACATTGGACAGTGAACTCTATACGGATTTAATTCTCCAGTCCCTTCCATCCACTTACGCCCAGTTTATACTGAACTTCAACTTACAAGAAAAGGAAGTTGAACTTTCAGAACTCCTCAACCTGCTGAGGAGCGCAGAGGGCACCCTACAGAAGAGTAGGGAAACACCCGCTTTGTTTGTAGGAGGATCTTCTTCCTCTAGGTCCAAGGCGAAAGCCAAGGGAAAGAGGAAGAAAGCCCCCGCCAAACCAAGAGGCGGTGTTAGTAAAGTGGGTACGAAGGGAAAGGAAAAGGAAACAAAGATTGCGGGGAAGCTTGTTGGAAAGGAAGAGTGCTTCTATTGTCATAAGAGTGGACACTGGAAGAAAGATTGCAGGGCTTGGAAGGCCAGGACACAGGAACTGAAGCAGGTTGCGGCTTCAGCTTCAGGTGTGTATGTTATTGAAAACTGTCTTTCTATAAACTCTACTTCCTGGGTATTGGATACCGGATCAGGATCTCATATCTTTAATTCTTTGCAGGCGTTGAGAAACCGTAGGTTTTTGAAGGCAGGTGACATGACCCTCAGAGTTGCGAACGGAGCTAGCATGGATGCTAAAGCCGTGGGGGACTATCACCTGGGAATGTCAGATGGGCATGTTTTGGTTTTACGTAATTGCTTTTTTGTACCCAACGCAACTTGTAATATCATTTCTGTATCTTTGGTTTCTAAAGAAGGTTATGAATTTGCGTTTGTAAGTAATGTTGTAAACATTCACCTTAATCAAGTTCTGATTGGGTCAGGTACATTGAGCAATGGTATATACGTATTAAACCGACCACAGATTTTCAATGTCCAGAATGCACACAAAAGAAAGTCTCCAGATATTAACCAGACTTTCTTATGGCATTGTAGACTGGGTCACATCAATGAGAGAAGGTTGACTAAGTTACATACAGAAGGATATTTGGATCCGTTCGAATATCAATCATATGCCACTTGTCAATCCTGTCTCAAAGGAAAGATGACAAAGACTCCGTTCACTGGACACGGAGTAAGAGCGAGCGAGCTCTTGGGACTCGTACACAGCGACGTGTGCGGTCCAATGTCTACACATGCGCGAAGCGGTTATTCTTACTTCATTACTTTTACGGATGATTTTTCAAGATACGGTTATGTCTTCTTAATGAAACATAAGTCAGAATCTTTTGAAAAATTCCAGGAATTTAAGAATGAAGTAGAAAAACAAACCGGCAAAAGTATAAAGATTCTAAGATCGGATCGAGGTGGAGAATACTTAAGTGCCGAGTTCCTGAATTACTTAAAAGAGAATGGGATTCTCTCTCAGCTTACACCTCCATACACTCCGCAACATAACGGTGTATCGGAGAGACGGAACCGGACCCTATTGGATATGGTACGGTCCATGATGAGTAACGCTGAGTTACCGCGATCATTCTGGGGGTATGCACTAGAATCAGCTGCGTACCTATTGAACCGAGTTCCTACTAAAACTGTGCCTACTACACCATATGAGATGTGGTGTGGGAAGAGGCCCCATCTCTGTCATATTAAGACTTGGGGATGTCCAGCTTTTGTTAAAAAGCAGCATGCGGACAAGCTCGAGGCACGCTCAGTACAGTGCAAGTTCGTGGGATATCCAAAGAACTCCAAGGGATATTTCTTCTACTGTGAAGAGGAACAAAAAGTTCTTGTTTCTCGTCATGCCTACTTCTTGGAAACTGAGTTTTTGGAAAACCAGATAAGTGGGAGCACAGTAGAACTGGAAGAAATTCCAGAACCACGGGCTATTACTGAAAGCTTAGTGGAACCAGAAGGTTCAAATGAACAGGACATTCCTACGCCGCTCCGCAGAAGTAGTAGGCAGTCTCATCCGCCCGAGAGATATTACGGTTTTCTCATAGACGGGGATAGAGAGGATTGCATCATAGACTATGATGAGCCTACTAGCTTCCAGCAGGCCGTTCAGAGCGTTGACTCGGTAAAATAGCTGGATGCAATGCGGACCGAAATGGAGTCCATGTACACCAACAAAGTATGGACGTTGGACATTGCTCCAGACGGGGTAAAACCCGTAGGATGCAAGTGGATCTTCAAAAGGAAGATTGGTGTAGATGGACAGGTTGAGACCTATAAAGCTAGACTTGTAGCAAAGGGTTTCCGTCAAAGACCTGGCTTGGACTATGACGAAACCTTTTCTCCAGTGGCTATGCTGAAATCCATTCGGATCCTTCTTGCCATTGCTGCCTTCCACGATTATGAGATTTGGCAGATGGACGTAAAAACCGCTTTTCTAAATGGAAATTTAGAGGATTGTGTCTATATGGATCAGCCAGAGGGTTTCATTCAGAGTGGGAGCAGCGGAAAGGTGTGCAAGTTGCTTAAGTCCATTTATGGACTAAAGCAGGCATCGCGGAGTTGGAACATCTGTTTTGATGAGACGGTCAAGGAATTTGGCTTTATCAAAAATCCAGATGAACCATGCATCTATAGTAGATTTGTAGCGAGAACTGTAGTATTCCTCGTTTTATACGTGGATGACATTCTCTTAATAGGAAATGACATTCCTATGCTACAATCTGTCAAGGGTTTCTTGTCACACAGGTTCTCCATGAAAGACCTGGGTGATGCCTCATACATCCTGGGGATCCGGATCCATCGTGATAGATCCAAGAGGATATTAGGACTTTCACAGTCCAGGTACATCGACACCGTACTGAAAAGATTCAGTATGGAAGATTCCAAGTGCGGTAACCTACCGGCTTGTCACGGGATCACCCTCTCTAAAGAGATGTCTCCTAAGACTGATTTGGAGAGGGATCGCATGTCTATTATACCCTACGCTTCTGCGGTAGGCTCTATAATGTATGTGATGTTGTGTACCAGACCGGATGTAGCTTATGCACTGAGTGTAGTAAGCCGGTATCAGTCAAACCCTGGGGAGAAACACTGGATAGCAGTAAAGAACATTCTGAAGTACCTAAGGAGGACTAAGGAGATGTTCTTGGTGTATGGCAGAAAAGACCTCCAGATCGAGGCCTTTGCTGACTCCAGCTTCCAGAGTGACAAGGATGATTCCAAGTCCATGTCGGGTTTTGTCTTTACCCTCAATGGAGGGGCGGTGTGTTGGAAAAGTTCCAAACAGGATACCGTTGCAGACTCGACGATGGAAGCGGAATACATCGCTGTATCTGATGCCGCAAAAGAAGCGGTCTGGATAAGGAAGTTCTTGAAAGAACTTCAGGTGGTTCCGTCCATTGTTGACCCAATACCTCTGTATTGCGACAACAACGGGGCTATAGCTTTAGCAAAGGAACCCAGGTCCCATCAGAGATCCAGGCACATCTTGAGGCGGTATCACCTGATCAGGGAGATCGTGGATCGTAAGGAGATCGAGGTTCGGAGGGTTGCTTCAGAAGAAAACACTGCAGATCCATTCACCAAGGCCCTACCCGAGACTCAGTTCGAGCGGCTGATCGAGATGATAGGTCTTCGATACGCCAGTACATGGCCTTAGTGCAAGTGGGAGATTGTTAGTGTATATGCCCTAGAGGCCATTACTGTATCATACTAGTTTGTATATTACTTAATGGAAGCTTGGGATATTCACCTTGTATAAACAATCTTGCTCAATATAGTAGTATGCTACTTGGTTTGTTTCTACTTCAATGTGTACATGTGTTTATTTTGCGATATCACCTATACGCATTAGTGGAGCCCTTAGGATCTTTGCTTGATTACCAGCGTTGTGATGGCAGTCACACTAGTGGGGGCTGGGTAATCTATAAGCACATCCTTATACAGGTCCCTAGTCGCAGGACTATCGAGACAGGACATCGATACTCCGGAGTAGACTAGCGTATGCGCTTCTCATCCCAGTGTGGGAGATGGTCTGTCCCGCAGCCATCAGTCTGTCGTACTGGAGATAGTATACGGGCGCTCGTTAGGTTACGGGTACACTGGACAGGACTCGTCGGGAACTGAGAGGTTGGTATTATACCTATCGTCAGTTATCAGTTCCCAGGTGACATGAGTACAGCTTAGTCCGCTGACTTGACACTGGCACTTCGCCTCGAGTGTGTTCCCACTGCACTTTGATCACTACCCTACCACGACTCAAAGGAGTCGTGCAAACAGGTAGTGGTTGGGTGCAGTCCCGAAGCACTTGGAGGCAGTGCCGGTTAGACAGGATTCGTCTCTCCCGGTATTGGGGGTTGACAACGCGCTGTGTCTAGGAGAGCCAATACACGAGTAGTCCCTGGCCAGGGCAAGCGAGATATACTGGTAGGCTTCCAGTGTTATCTCAGGGTGTTTTGGGCTTCACTCCGACACGACTTGTACCGCTATTGGGGGACTGACGTTTTACCGCCCCCTAGGCCCGACATGCGATGTATCAGACGAACAGACCGGACTGTACGGAGAATGTCACATTCAGACTCAGTAGGAGTTCAGATGGGGTTCACCTCGTCAGCCTTCTTGTCGGCATCTACCTGGGGACCGTTACGCACAGCTAGTGCCGCTTGCGGTCTGTGGTTAAACCCACTGCCAGCGTAGTGTCGAGTCTTTAGAGTCCCACACGGAGGGTATTCTCCTTTGGGCAAAACAGAGTAGAGGTCGCATGGTTTTGCGACAGGGTTCGTTCTCATCCGCGCACTTGTGCACGTTTGGAGTCCGGACGGATTATACTGGCAGGCTCTGGTTTGAGCCAGATACTGGTATTTGTTTTGGGGTTGCTTTTATATCTCAGTATTCTTGTTCCTCGGAACGAGAATGCAGGTGTGTATGCACAGTTGCTTGAGGCGGAGGATGAGGTATTTCATTAGGGTTTCGGAACGGGTGCGTATGCACAGTTGACAGTCATCATTTTCCAAACCCTAATGGATTTATGGATTATCTATTAATAATAGTAATTAAATGAGAATTATGTTATGGTTGATTTTGTTGACTTGTTGACCATGGTTGACTTGTTGACCATGGTTGAATGTTGACCACCATCATGCTTTGTAAAGATACTTCTTGATTCATTCTTACATTTCATTTAATGAAGCATGATAGTGGTCATTCCAAAACTACCATCAACTATTCTCATTTTGAATTATTATTATTTAGATAATTCTTTTTCTTTTTGATATGGTTGCAAAAAGAAAAAGATAGCTCATTCTTTCATAACCATTCTCTCTCCTCACTTCATCTTCTTCTTCCTCAAGCTTAAGGTGAATCCTTCTCATGTGTTGAGAATCCCTCACCTTAAAAGGAAAAACAACCCCTAGACACACTCTACTCACTCTAGGATCAAGGGTTTGGCAAGTCGGAGATTCTAGTTCACTCAAAGTTCGAGGAAGAGCCCGAAGGTTGAACCCTCAGGTGGATCCATCTTCGACGGAAGAAGGCTACGAGGCAAGAACCATCAAACTCTACAAGGTTTGAAGAAGAAGGAGTTCAAGTTTAGGTATAACTCTTCATCCGAGTAGCTAACGCTCCTTTGTATGCTTGCTAGTTTAGTTTAGACACGATCCCGACCTTGTTTAGTCCATGTTGCCCCTTGCGATAAAAATTTGTTTTTTTATACCGTTTCCGCCTCCCCGTAAGCACCGGGGGTCGCAACGTGGACTTACAGGCTCGACATGCGATACTCTTAGACAAACAGACCAGACTGTACGGAGATTGTCACATTCAGGCTCAGTAGGAGTTTGGATGGGTTTTCCTCATCGGCCTTCTTATCGACATCTACATCGGGACTGTTATAGCTAGTACCGCTTGCGGCCTGTGGTTAAACCCACTGCCAGCGTAGTGTCGAGTTTTTAGAGTCCCACTCAGAGTGTTTCCCTGCACTGGGCAAAAAGTGTAGAGGCTGTATGGTTTTACAACAGGGCTACGATCACTTACGTGCACTTATGCACGTATGATGTTCGGGCGGACAATACTAGAGGGTTTTGGTTTAAGCCAGATCCTAGTATTGTACAGATGGATTGGTTTTTGTCTTCTAGTATTCGTGTTCTACGGAATGCGGATGCGGGTGTGTATGCACGGATGTGAGGAGAGAAGAAGGAGATGCCTCATTAGGCTTTTGACCATTGACTTAATTAAAACCATTATGAGGTGGAGGAAAATTTTTACTAATCTTTTTAATGATAATTGTGTCATGGCTAATTTGTTTGACTATTTGACCATGTTGACCATTGTTGGCTTAGATATTTTTGTGAGCACTAGATATTTTCTTGGCTTGGATTTAACTTGACATGATAATGGTCAAATCAAGGTTTCCATCACATATATCATGATAAACGATATGCATTCTTTTCCTCATGGTTCATTATCTCATTTGCATTCTCTTTCTTCACTTGAGCTCTCAAGCTTTGCTCTTCTTCTTCTTCCTCACTAGAATTCCCAAAAGGTCTCATGTATTGAGCAAGTTGGGGTTCAAATAGACAAACAAATCCACCATCATATTCTACATCACCTAGGGTATCAAGAGTAGCATATCCCTAGTTACCTCGGTTCTTGAGGTGGAGCTCGGACTATAGACTCTCGGGTGGATCATCTTTGACTCAAGGAGGCCGTTGAAGAAGCCACGATCCGGACCGACCCATGGAGCTTATGGAGACGAGGAGGATAGCGGAGAAGACCTGAAGTACTAGTAGCATGAGGTATAATCTCCTTGCATAGTAGATTGAACCTCTTGTAGTTTGTTAGCAATGGTTTGCCAAAGATCCTTTAGCTTAGTCTATGTTGCCTTTGTAAGAAAAACTTGATTTTTACCTGTTCCGCCTCCCCGCTAGCTTGCGGGGTAAGCGACAAAGGCTTACAGTGGTATCAGAGTCTCGCTAAACCATTACTAACTTGTTAGAAAAGTGTTAGAAATTCGATCACCGGAAAAATCACAAAACAACGTCAAAAAGGCACGTTTTCTGTCGATTTTTAAAACCGGTAAAAATTTTTTTTCCAGTGTCCTTAAAAATACGTGCAGGATTTTTTATGGGCACCCAAGAAAAACGAGGAAGTGAATCGGTCAGACCACTGCGGAACCGCGGCAGAACCAAGGGTTCCGCCGCGGATCCGCGGCCGAGTCGATTCGTTTTTCCTGCAGTGTGTCTATCTTGGCGTTTTGTGATTTCTCTGATATTTTGTTTCTGCCCAGATTTTTTGAGTACTGTGTTTCACTTAGGGTAGATTAAAATCTAGTAATCGATCGAAATTCTAAGTACATTAGCTAATCGGATCTTCTGTGATGTGATATATGTACTGAACGTCTACTAATCGCTATACGTCGATTAGTGGGGGTTATACATATCTGTGATCTGTTATATTGGTTTGTGGATATGAACTTGTTGGACCATCGTGATGAATAGCCGGGGATGTGAGATGAGAGTTTTCATTTTTCATTCGATGTAAATTTGTAATTTGATGTAATATTATTTTATGGTCGCATATCCGGGTTGAGCTTGTAGCCACCATTGTATATTATTTCTTTTACTGCTTTTGCTCCTAGGATAGACCCAAGGTGGGGTGCATAAACTACCGGGTAGTTTGAAGTGTCGAGTAGCCTACTCACTTTGTTGAGGTAGGTTGCTTCACTTTGGGTATTTGGCGGGTAGTTTGCCGCACCCGTAGGGGTCTAGAGTGGGGTTTGGCTATTCATCACGACCGTGTAATCTGTCTTTCGTTGCAGGCTTAAACGAAATGCGGATTCCTACTATATCTAATGTGTTCATCTGTGATCTGGAATGGCTATCATTGCATCTGAAGAATGTATATATCTATATATGATATCTAGTAGGCGTTGCTTATGTTTTGCATCCACACTAGTCCAGCCCCCGCTCTGTCGTTAGTTAAGTAACCTAACGGGTGATGACGGGCCTCGTGGCGAATGCGGATGGTATAAGCGTGAGTTATATTTTCGTTGTTTTCTGCAATGGTAGGATTAATTGATGGGACGCATTATATTAATGCAAAGAAAACAAACCAAAGTTGAATCGTTGGAACAATTTCAAAACCACTCGGTTTTTTCAAAACAGCAAAACTTTTAAAATGCAGAGCTTAAACCACTCCTTTTAAGAGCTATCAGGTTCCTTCGATTATATCAAGTTCACCACATTCACGGTTTCGCCAAAACCATTCGTAGCCCTCCGTCATTTCATATGAATATTCAATAGTATTCAAGCTATGGTTGTTGGCCTTAGTCAAGGTATCGTGATTGGTTGCTGCTGGGTATTCATATGTTGTATAGATAGATGCGTTGGTTTGGGACAGTCGTATTGCTTTGTTGGCCTTAGTCAAGGGTATATACGGGTGGGTTCAAATTAACCTGGACAATGATGGGTAGAACTTGACATGTGACTTATGATTTGTTAGCCTTAGTCAAGGTCATAAGAGCATGGGGCAAAAATCCACATCGGTAGTTTCTAAGGAAATTGAAACTTGCTAGTCCTGCATACCATTTAGAGTTTGATGATGTTGGTAGAATTCCTTCAGCATTATCACACAATGATATTTGGATCCCGATCCTACTGTGAGTATCCGCTACTCCTCGGGAGATTTCTTCACTTAACGATCAATGCTATAAACCAAGTAGGTGTCTAGAACAGTGTTAGTGGGGTTACGCCTGTAGGGAAAAGAGGTTATTTAATTAAGGAACTTCGCGAAAGCGTCGTAAAACCTCCCTCAAAGTACCGACACTAGCCTGGCTGAACGGTTAAGCAAGTATTGTATGGTGAGATTAATCCTGACTAATTCTTCTTTTATGGTTTGAGGAAGGATTCAAGAAACAGTGAGAGCCATCCTGTTTAGATAAACTAAAAATCAATATAAACTTGCAAGAGCATCGTGCTAAGTGTTTTTCTTCTCTCTCTCTTAATTGCAGCGACCTAGTGACCAGAGATAGGTTATATCTAGATAATAAAATGACTGAATCTGACTATAATGACTGGCAAAGGTCTGTCCAGATGTCCATTACCCATGACAAGCTGGAACACCTCTTCACTACTCTAACCCCCACCGTCTCAGGACCAGTTTCCACCGTTACGGATATTAATAACCATAAGACATCGGAAAAGGAATATGCGAATGCCAAGTGCCTCGTGTTGGCCTCAGTTGATGGTACATACCATAGGCAGCACGAGAAGATGGACTTAGTTTCTGTCTTCCTCCATATCAAAGATTTATATGGAGAGCAATCGCGTATCGCAAGATATGAGATCTCGAATGAATTGCTTCACGCGAGGTTGGCTATTGGGTCATCTGTAGGGGACAACGTCCTTACAGAGACTAGCTATTTTGATCAGCTCACGGACCTGAAGACCACGTTAAAGAACGGGTCAAATACTGACTTGATTCTATAGTCTCTACCCTCTACTTACACCCTGAAGGAAACTAGGGAAGTAGAAGGAAAGGGAAGGGCAAAAGTTTCGGGGCTAGATATAGGAAAGGAGGGACGTCCCTATTATTACAGGAAAGGACATTGGCAGAGGGATTGCAGGGCTAGCAAAGCCAGTAGCCAGGATTCGAAGTATGTTGTAGCTTCGGCTTCGGGTGTGTTTGTAATAGAAAATTGTATGTCAATTAACTCTACTTCCTGGGTACTAGATACTGGATCAGGATCTTATATCTGTAATTCATTACAGGCTTTGAGAAACCGTAGAGTTATCAGGTTAGGTGGTATGACTCTCAGGGTTGCTAACGGAATGAGCGTGGACGCTGAATCCGTAGGGGAATATCACCTTGAATTGACAAGTGGGCAGATATTGATTCTACGTAACTGTTTATATGTGCCTTGTCTAGCTTGTAATATCATATCTGTATCCTTACTTTCTAATGAAGGATATGATTTTACATTTGTAAGCGATGTGGTCCACATCCACCTAAATCAAGTTCTGATTGGATCAGGTACATTAGAAAACGGTATATACATACTATATCAAGCTCAGGTTTTCAGTGTCCAGAAAAAACTTAAAAGAAAGTCTCCGGAAACAAATCAGGGTTTCTTATGGCATTGTAGACTGGGTCACATCAATGAAACACGATTGATGAAGTTACATAGAGAAGGATATGTAGGGTTTCCATAGCATCTCATATAGGGTTTGGAAGCATCACACATGCCATAATTTAAATTTTAAGAGGAGCTAAGCAAACTAACCAAGGAATCGAACTAGAAATTTAGGGTAACATCTAATAGTATCACATACAATAAATAATCTATCACTAAGTGGAGAGACAACAACCTCTGTAGACCTCCTTGAGTGACTCCTTGGATCTCCTAGAGTTTGGAACGGATCTCTTGAATCCTTCTTGGTCCACGACGATCCACCCAAAGTCCCTTTGCCCAAAGCTCCTTGTTTCACTTGATCAATGAGGAAGTGATGCAAACACTCTAAACTAATAGGCTAAACTAGTATAGAATGATTGTGTGGTTTGTTATCTCACTTAAAAACTCTTTCCTTTTCTTTTCTTCACACTCAAAGAAACTCAAGAGAGCTTGAAGAAGGAGGAAGATGAAGATGGCAAAACTTTTCTCAAGATAATGATAATTCTTATGTTTTAAAATAAAATAAAAGGATATATATATGAGACACTCTCACAACCAACCATGGTTAAAAGAAATATCTAGATATTTTGTGATGAGTTAAAAGAACAAAGGAAATAAACACAGGATTAAGTCAATGGTCAACCCTAGAAGAGTGTGGAAAGAATGAGTAATTTGTTAATTTCCTTTTTTTTATCTCAAAACAAAAATACACATATTAATTTGAACCATGTGAGTCTTGCATTGCCATCATCCATGTATCATCAACCATGATACACTTGTATGTATGTATGTATGCATACACATCATCATGTGTATGTATATACATATATGCATACAAGCATAAAGAAAAGGTTTAATAAAAAATGAGCTAAAAGTCATTATTAAATCAACACTTGATTTAATAAACCAGTCATATCAAATATGACCCAACCAATAGTAAACGCCCGATTAATATACGGTATCTAATACACACATTTAATCGAGCTCCCGCGCATATCTCATATGCACACCACATTATTTTGCCTGAGCTAGGAAACTCCTGTGTAGGACTCTAAGACTCGTCATTACGCCGGCAGTAGGTGATGATCACATCAAACACCTACAAGCCGCAAGCAGTCAGCTAAACGTAACGGCCACCCGGATATTGAGCGATCAGAAAAAGAACAAGAGAACTTTTCAAAACTCCCGTCAATCCAACTGGCAACACTTACTGTACAGTCTGGTCTCTTCGTCAGATATGATGCATATCGAGTCTAGGGATGGTAACGTCGACCCCAATAACTCAATAAGTCATGCCGGTATATGGTCTACAACAGAACGAGAAACTACTGATAACACTTATCAGTAATATCTCAGCAGCCCTGGCTAGGGACTTCCTGTTATAGCCAATCGTGCATAGCGCAACATCGACCTCCAGTACAGGGAGAGACGAAACGCCTCCTATCGCTCATTGCCTCCATGTGCCTCGAGACTGTACCCAAAATCCATCCGTTTGTATGACTCAGTAGAGCCGTAGTAGGGTGGAGATCAAAGTACAGTGGGAGAACACACAAGACTCTATAGCGATCTCGGGTCTACAGACTAACCTGTACCAGTGTCACCTGAGAACTGCTATCCGACGTATGATATAATACCAGATAGGAGTTTTCGGTGAGTCCGTTCAATGTACCCAGTCTCACTGAGCACCCGTATACAATCTTTGGTGTCACCACACCAGATGGATATGGGATCATCCATCGCCCATCATATGGAAGAAGAATGGTATACGCTAGTCTACTCTGGAATATCGATACCCTGTCTCGATATACCTACGACTAGGAACATTTCACGGATATGCTTATAAACTACAGGTGTACCACTAGTATTATCCACATCATAATCCCAGTAGTCAAGCCAATATCCTATGGTCTTTATCAACATGTATCAAATGTGTAAAAGCATGATCGAGTGAACATGTGATAAAGAGCAATCAGATAGCATACTGTCATATCGAGCAAGACTGTCCTCTAAATATATATATATATATATATATATATATACATCAGTACATACACTATCATATAATGGCCTCTAAGGCATACATACATCCAACAATCTCCCACTTGCACTATGGCCAATTACTGGCGTATCTCATACCCAACATCTCAAAAAGTCGCTCATGCTGCGGCTGAGGGAGGGCCTTGGTGAATAGATCCGCAGTGTTGTCCTTTGTATCTACTCTCTTAATCTCGATCTCGTGGCGATCAACTATCTCTCGGATCAAATGATATCGCCTTAGGATGTGTCTGGACTTCTGATGGGACCTGGGCTCATTGGCCAACGCCATAGCCCCATTATTGTCACAATACAAAGGTATTGGATCAATAATGGTTGGAACTACTCCTAGCCCCGAGATGAACTTTCTCATCCAGACGGCTTCCTTGGCAGCATCATTTGCAGCAATGAACTCAGCTTCCATCGTTGAGTCTGCAATGGTATCCTGTTTGGAACTTTTCCAACTTACCGTCCCTCCATTGAGGGTAAATGCAAACCCTGAGATAGATTTGATGTCATCCTTGTCACTCTGGAAGCTCGAATCGGTAAAGGCCTCCATTTGGAGATCCCTGTTACCATACACCAAGAACAATTCTTTAGTCCTTCGCAAGTACTTAAGAATGTTCTTTACAGCAGTCCAGTGATTCTCCCTTAGGTTTGACTGATACCAGCTTACTACACTAAGTGCATAAGCTACATCAGGGCGTGTACACAACATCGTATACATTATCGATCCTACGGCCGAAGCATAGGGAATAATGCTCATGCGAGCTCTCTCTTCATGAGTCTTTGGGCAATCGTCCTTAGAGAGAGTGACTCCGTGGCAAGCGGGTAAGGCACCCCGCTTAGAGTCTTCCATACTAAACCTTTTTAGGATGGTGTTGATGTACTTGGTTTAGGACAATTCCAATAACCGTTTTGGATCTATCCCTATAGATCCGTATGCCTAATATGTACGTGGCATAACCCAGTTCCTTCATGGAGAACCTTTGTGATAAGAATGATTTGAACGACTGTAGCATAGGAATGTCATTTCCTATCAGAAGAATTTCATCCACGTACAATACATGAATTCGACAGTTCTCCCTACAGTCTTCTTATAAACACATGGTTCATCTGGATTTTTTATGAAATCAAACTCTTTGATAACATCATCAAAACAAATGTTCCAACTCCGTGATGCTTGCTTTAATCCATAAATGGATTTAAGCAACTTACATGCTTTTCCGCTGCTCCCACTGTCAATGAAGCCCTCTGGCTGATCCATATAAACGCATTCATCTAAATCACCATTTAGAAATGCAGTTTTAACGTCCATCTGCCAGATTTCATAGTCGTAGTGAGCAGCAATAGCAAGTAGGATCCGAATGGATTTAAGAATGGCTACCGGAGTGAAAGTCTCGTCATAGTCCAAGCCTGGTCTTTGACGAAAGCCTTTCGCTACCGACCTTGCCTTATAGGTCTCCTCCTGTCCATCTACACCAATCTTTCTTTTAAAGATCCATTTGCACCCTATAGGTTTTATCCCAGAGGGTACATCCTCTAAAGTCCATACTTTGTTGGTGTACATGGACTCCATTTCGGATCTCATGGCATCCAGCCATTTCACAGAGTCACCACTCGTGATTGCTTGCTAAAAACTGGCAGGATCATCATCATCGATGATGCAATCTTCTCTATCACCATCAATGAGAAAACCGTAGTATCTCTCCGATGGGCGAGAAGTCCTACCAGATCTACGGAGTGGCTGAGTTTCATTAGATTCTGTTGCAACATCAGGTTCAGCCAAGTCGTCATTTATAACTTGTGTCTCTAGAACCTCTTCTAGATCTACCACATTGCCATCAGCGTCATTTGGAAAAATCTCATTCTAAAAATGTCGCATGATAATAAACAAACACCTTTTGTTCCTCCTTATGGTAGAAAAGATACCCAGACGAATGTTTTGGATATCCCATAAATATACATTTGACCGATCGTGTCTCGAGTTTGTCTGGATTCTGCATTTTGACAATAGTCGGACAACCCCAAATCTTAACTCGTTTTAGAGATGGTCTCTTCCGATGCCATATCTCATATGGAGTGGTAGACACGGTCTTGGTTGGAACTTTGTTCAATAGAAAAGCTGCAGTCTCCAATGCATGCCCCCAAAAAGAGAGAGGTAACTCAGCATCACTCATCATGAATCGTACCATATCTAATATGGTACGATTCCGCCGTTCTGACACACCGTTGTGCTTTGGTGTGTAAAGGGGAGTGAGCTGAGAGCGAATCCCATTCTCTTTTAGGAAGTTCAAGAACTCAGTACTTAAGTACTCTCCACCTCGATCTGATCAAAGTATCTTGATTCTCATTCCTGTTTGGTTTTCTACTTCAATTTTGTACTCTTTGAATTTCTCGAAAACTTCAGACTTATGCTTTATTAAAAACACATGACTGAATCTTGAGAAATTATCAGTAAAAGTTATGAAGTAAGAAAAACCGCCTCTTGTATGTGTAGACATTGGCCCACATACATCACTATGTATGAGGCTTAGGAGCTCAGTAGCTCTTTCTCCGTGTTCAGTAAACGGAGTTTTGGTCATTTTACCTTTGATACAAGACTGGCAAGTCGCATAAGATTTATACTCAAAAGAATTTAAATATCCATCTTTATGAAGCTTGTTTAGTCTTGTTTCATTAATATGACCAAGTCTACAATGCCAAAGAAAAGCTTCATTTATATCTGAAAATTTTCTTTTACTTGTGTGTTGAATGTTGAAAACTGTGTATTGATTAAGGACGTATATCCCGTTATTAAGTGTACCACAACCAATCAACTCTTGATTAAGTCTAATGTTCATAACATTATGTTGCACAGCAAAATGATATCCTTCAATGTCTAACAAAGAAATTTATATAATATTACAAAGCATACTTGGCACAAAATAACATGGGTTCAAAACCAATATACAACCCGACGACAACCCTAGGTGATACTCTCCCACTGAAACTGCATGTACATTGGAACCATTTCCAACCTGGAGAGTATGATCACCTGTCTTCAAAACTCTGCTATTTCTCAACGCCTGCACAGAATTGGAAATATGAGAACCCGAACCGGTATCTAATACCCAGGAAGCAGAGTTAATAGAAAAATAGTTTTCAATCACGAACACACCTGAAGCTGAAGCAACACCATATTTCTTTTTCTTGAGTTCAAGGTACTCAGTACAGTTCCACTTCCAGTGTCCCGTCTTCTTGCAGTAGAAACGTTCTCCCTTCCCCGACTCCGTAGCTTTGGATTTGTCTCTCCCCTTTGCCTTCTTTATTCCTCCTCTCGGTTTGATGAATTTCTTCTTATTCTTTCCCTTCGCCTTGGCTTTTGGGACGGAAGAGGAAGATTGTCAAACGAGCATAGAGGGGGACTTTGATTTCAGCGTGCTCTCCGCACTTCTCAACATATTGAGAAGTTCGGGTAGTGATTTCTCCATGTCATGCATGTTGAAGTTCACTATGAATGGAGCAAAGGCGGAGGGAAGAGACTGTAGAACAATATCAGTATACTGTTCGTTATCCGTTATCCAACCGAGGTCCTCAAGCTCTTCTGTAAGAGCTATCATCTTCAAAACGTGATCGCCTATTGATGTGCCTTGAGCCATCCGCATCTGAAACAACTTTCGAGATGCTTCGTTTCTTAGGATCCGAGATTGCTCCCCATACAACTCTTTTGTATGGAGAAAGATGGATTGAACATCCATCTGCTCGTGTTGCTTTGATGTGTATTGTCCATCGATGCAAGCATGAGGCATTTGGCAGTAGCAAAATCACTATCCCACGTTTTGCGGATTTCCTTATCCGCGGTAGAAGATTTAGGGCCTGGGACGGGCGGGGCTTTGGCAGTGAGGACATATGATACCTTATCATATGTTAGAGCAATGTTTATGTTCCTCAGCCAGTCTTTGTAGTTTGGTCCGGTCAGATTGTTTTTATCTAGTAGAATCTTAAGGCCTGTCATTGGTATCTGCCATTAAAAGAGAGAAAAGAATACACTCAGCAAAAGCTCTTGCAAAGATCAGATTGGTTATTATCTTGTCTAATCGATGTCTCCCATTGTTTTTATCAAATTTTCTTTAAAACCTTTTAGAAAGAAAACTAGCCGGGATTAGTTACATTCTACAACTTCTCTAACCGTTCAGCCAGGCCAGTGCCGGTACTTTGAGGGAGGTTCCCCGTGCTTTCGCACGGACCTAATTAGAATAAACCTCATTTTCCCAGAGGCGTAGCCCCGTTGATACCTTTCTAGAAACCTAATGGGCTAGCTAATTGTAAAGTGCAAAACTCTCCCGGGAGCAACTCTTGCTCACAGTGGGATCGGGATCCTACTATCATATAAAAGGTATGCAATCTCATTGAAAATTTCAACTCTTGAAACTCCCGATATTGTTTTTACCCCTAGCACCCATGACCTTAACTATGGTCAACATATCATAAGTACTAGTCAAGTTCTTCCCGTCATTTCGTGATTAACTAGACCCACCCACATGACCCTTAACTAAAGTCAACATAATCATATGAGTGTCCTAACTAATCCGCATCATATGCGGTGTAGGAAGACATCACTTAGCTACCATACACTGCGCCTTAACTAAAGTCAAAATACGCAGCACGAATACTAAGTACTCTACTTCCTAAAATGACGGAGGGCTGCGGATAGTTTTTAAGAAAACTTTTAATGCTTTGAACTTGATATCGTTGTAGAATCCAATGGGTTTAAAAGGAGTGGCTTAAGCTCCGCACCTTGAAAACTTGCTTTTTCATAAAAAACCGAGTGAGTTTTAAATCCGATTCTATAACATCTTTTTAGGTTCATTTTTCTTTACATTAATCTCGTTAATATAGTCCCATCATTTAATTCCTAAAGCCATCACAGAGAGAAACGAAAATATAACGTACGCTTATGTCATTCGCATTCGTCACGGTGTCCCGTTATGCACCGTTAGGTTACTTAACTAACGGCATACCGGGACGGGGGTAGCATGGGTGCAAAACATAAGCAACGTCTATTATATATCATATATATAATATTCCATTCGTCTCAGATATATCAAATGATCACATCATAGAATATAAGCAGCAGAAGCACATATAATATAGGATATCTAGGAGGTCTGTATTTTGTATTTAGCCATCAATAGAAAATACTGATTCCACAGTCACGATGAATAGCCAAGCCCACACCCATAGACTCCTACGAGAGCGGCAAATGATCCTACCAATTCTGGAGTTTAGGAGACCCGGTCTCGACTCCTCGAGATGGCCTCCCACTGAACCCTAGAACCCGGTCACTTATGCCCCCTTTCTTGGTGTAAGTGCACGGCGGCGTCCCTGCCGTTGATCCGACGCCGGAAACGCGGAAACGAAAAACTTTGCGAAACTTGCAAACCGGCACCACCGTGCACTAGCAACCCGGATCGAGCCATTAACCTAACTACTAGCAAACAAAAGATGAGTAGAGAAGCTATACCAAGCGATCTGTGTCCTTCGGTCTTCGCCTCCACTCTGATCTCCTCGTGGAATCTCCGGTCGTCGCATCACCGGGTTCTTTTACGGGCTCCCACCTCTGGACCGAGGCAACTCGGGCACGAAGTTGGCTAGCCGACGCGTCCAAGGAATGCTATAGACTAGTGTAGAAACCATTATCTCTTTGAGGTGATGAAGTTACCTTTGATGGAGGTGAAGAAAGAATGAACTTTGGAGGGAAATGGTGCTATCATTTTTCTAGCAAGGAATAATGAAATGAGATCAAGAAACCACCACTCAAAAATGAAACCCACTCACTCTCTAAATGTGGCCGGCCCCCTCAAAGAAAATGGGGAGAGAAAAAACTAACTCATGAAGGGAGGTGAGAGTAGGAATCAAGATAGGTGACCACATCCAAAAGCAAGCCTCACATCAACTTCTAATCCATTCTAATCTCCATTAATGAAAAGGAAGAGACTAAAAAAGAATCTCATCATGAAGGAACTATCATGAAGCTGTCATATGCAAGAAACACCCTCCACAATAAGTAATTTGCACAATTGCAAATTCCCCCCTCCAACGGAAAAGTCCGGCCGGGAAGGAACAAATAAAAACTGGCCGGAACGGAATGCAAATTGGCAACTTCAGAAAACTGATCCCGTAATAAATTACAGGAAAACCCCACTACTGCATATACATGCCCGCATTTGTATTCCCACTGAACACAAATGCAAACAGACAAAACTACACTGTCTAATACTAGGATCTGGCTTAAACCAAAGCCGGCTAGTAAAATCCGTCCGATCACGATCTGCGCAATACCGCACGTATCTAATCGAACGCTTCCATATCTCCATACGGCCTCTATAGCGTTTCGCCCAAAACTTGAGAAACTGGTCTGTGGGGGACTCTAAAGATACGTCGACACCTTGGTTGTGGATTTAACCACTAGCACGACAGAGGTATTAGCCAATACGTAACGGGCTACGAGGTATTGACCAAAAGGGACGTCTGTGAGCGAACTCATGCCGACACCCTACTGAGCCTGTCAGTGACAATATCCGTACAGTCCGGTCCGTTCGTCTATGAGCATCGCATGGCGGGCCTAGGGGGTTGGTAAAAGTCAGACCCTCAAAAGCAGTACAAGTCGTGTCGGAGTGCAGCCCAGAACACCCTGAGATACTACTGGAATACCTACCAGTAAATCTCCTGCCTTGGCCAAGGACTTTTCATGTACCGGTTCTCCTAGACACAGCGCGACCTCACCCCCAATACCGGGAGAGACGAACCCCCTGCAGATCCGCTCACTGCCTCCATGTGGCTCGGGACTGTACCAAAATAAAACCTGTTTGCAGTCTCCTTTGAGCGTAGTAGGGTAGTAATCTAAGTACAGTGGGAACTCACACGAGACAAATGACGATCTCAGGTCGATGAACAAACCTGTAGACATGTCACCAGGGAATTGCTATCCGACGTCTGGTATAATACCAACTAGCAGGTTCCCGGCGAGTCCTGTCCGGTGTACTCATAACCCAATGAGCACCTGTATACATATTAGGTGAATCAACTGACACCAGTGGCTTGTGAGACCGGCCACCGCCCCTCGTCGGGGTCTCGACTGTATACACTAGTCTACTCTGGAGAATCGATGCCCTGTCTCGAAACTCCAACGACTAGAGACTTTTTAAGGGTTTGCTTATAGACCCCAGCTCCTATGTATATGATCGCCCTCATACTGCTGGTAGTCAAGCGAGAATCCTAGGGGCTCTATCAACGTGCAATAGTGACCTGTAAGGTCACCTAAAGCAGTACACGATGATAAAGATAAACCAGATAGCTTACTATCATCTTGAGTAAGACTGTCCTACCGGGATAGGTCCTCCATCAATCATTGCAATCACGTGCCTGTGATCCAATAATTGACTCTGAGGGCACCATCTCCAATAATCTCCCACTTGCACTCAAGGCTAATTATTGCGATGTCGCATACTCACAGCCCGTGTGATACCGAACACCCAACTCCTCTACTAGTCAGTCTCACAAAGCTCGTTTGCGAAACTATTGCGTTCGAGGAATAGCCTCAATGAGTGGATCCGCTATGATGTTTCTTTCTATGTCTCTCTATATCTCAAGTTCGCGGAGAAAACCATCTCCCGAAATGAGCAATACCTGTCTTAGAATGTCTGGATGTCTGATGGGACCTAGTTCATGAATAAACTCCAAATCCAAACTTCTTAGACTATATCGTCAACTGAACTTAATCAGTATCCTGCGCCATCCTTCCCTCAGTATCCACCTGGACCACCTGTCCAAAATACTGCCCCTCGTCAGAGGGAAAACTAAAACTCTGACGGCCACTCTGCCGTCCAGGTCACCTTGGAAGCCTGGAATGATAACCGTCTCCTAAAGGAGGCTGCCGTTATCAAATCCCTAGAACATCCACTTATGTTCTAAAACTGCTTCCGAATGTTTCTCCAGGATTGGATCAATATCAACATATTGCATCTACTGCAAGAACAACATCTGGTGTGGTACTTGACATCTCATGATTGACTCAATTGCCTAAGCAAGTAATCTGCCAATCATGCACATCCCTCTCTATTTTAGTCTGTAGGACACCTTTAGGGAGGGTGACTCCATCACCTGCAGGTACACTACTGTGCCAGGAGTCGTCTATTCTAAATACTCATAGAATGCTGTCTAAGTACCCATATTGGGATACTTCCCAAATCTAGATCTAAAACCATAGATCTAGTAACCAGAATCTATGATATAATATCCAAGTCCCATGTGGAGAAACTACTGTGTGACAACCAAAGTACAACCGATCGTAGTATAGGAATATCACTTCCTACTCTGTGTATGTCATCCAAATACCAGGACATCACACCCTACTACCTTCTTAACAGATCCATCCCCTATTCTGATGAAGTCAAACATATGACTGTCGCATCAGAAATAGATGATCTATCTCCGCTATATCTGCTTTAGTCTATAAATAGACATAAGCCACCTGTCCACCAATGCTTCCGCTGCTCCCACTGATCATGACAACCCTCTGGCAGAGTCATATACACGTGCACTTCTAAAGCCAGTTTAGAACGACGCTATACTCATCCTCCTGCCGGGTCTTACAGTCTGGAACAACAGCAATGGAAAGTCTGGGTAAACAAGAACCTCCCTGTCACCGTCCTTGAGGCTACCGGAGTACCTCTCGGGTGCCTGAGGTTACCCACCACATCTGCGGAGTGGCCAATGGAATGTCAAACCAGATTGAATCTTTAGGTTCTTTATCAAATCTTCAGTAATCGTTTGCGGTTCTGGAATCACTTCCAGTTCTACCATACTCCCACTACTGTTTTCTGAAAAAATCCAATTTTATTAAAACTGTGGCGAGTCAAGAACAATATCACTATTGATCTTCCAGATGGTAGAAAGTCAACCCTCGTCATAGCCGGGGTCAACCCACAAACAGCCATTACAGAAACGTGCCTTGAATCATCCAGAGTCTGGTTTTAAGCATAAGCTGGACAACTCCCCGTATCTTAACAATGTCAAGATATGAACTGTTCTATATCCAATACAGGAACAGAGGCACTGATTTAATTGAACCAGATTCAAATCATGCAGCTGTCTCCAGTGCAGTCAACTAAATGGAAGGAGGCCGATCATCATTACTCAACTTAGGAGTACTTCCAATTATGAGTAACCCGAAAGATAAGCAAGTTCTCTTAAATATTACTATCAACTGAATACCATACACAAATATCTACATCTTCGATTACCTTGAAGAATCCCGATACTTGTAACATCTGGTTCTCTACTTTACTCTTATACCTATAACTTCTCAAAACTTAGACCCTGTGTTTCTACGAAACACCTGTCTAAGAACTAGAGAAGTCATAAGGAAACCGAATATAGTACGAGGGCCAACCCTTCTGTCCTAATGGACACTGGACAACATACAATACTCTGTATAAGTCCTCTGATTCTAACGACTCATTCACTGTGTGTCATAGGTTGAAAACTGTACTTATGGTTAAGAAGAATTACACCGCTGTTCAATGCTCCTTACCTAACCATCCACTGATATAGGTAAATGTCATAGAAATAATTTCAAAAAGGTATATCTCACTCTATAAAAATAGACGTACAGATATATCAATTTGAAATTGGTGCATAACAACGGATATTCAAAACCAAATATTTGCCGTCCGGCAAACAACCCAGGTGATTTCCTCAAATATCACCAATTACAACGAATTCCGATATAATGAGGATAATCACCTAATTCCCAATAACTTACTCTCACTCATCATCTGTAAAACCATACAGATGTGAGAATCATATCTGGTAAATACATACCCTGGAGCAAGTGTCTAATTGGGAAATCAGTTTTCTTTTAACAGTACACAGTAAAACTGAAACATTGAAATGTTTCGGTGGGGTATCTGGGTATTCCTAGTAATGCCTCTTCCATTATCCAGATTCACAACTATAACCGTATATTCCTTTGCCACCTCTCCAAATCCCTTTATATATCTTTAGTCATTAACTTCTGTACACCCCTTTAGGCCAAATGGTTTTCTTCTTTCCCTACCATTTGGCACCAGCCTATGGTTTGGAAGAAGACTATCCAATAAGCATAATTGGTATACTGTCCTAATCCTAGGAGCACTTGCAATGCGAGAGAAGGTGAAGATAAAAGACAACCGAATAAACCTTATTCATATTTCTCCTGAACCAGAATCCATCCCCGAACTGGAACAAATTCCTTTCGAGTTCGTATATAACCATACGATGGAATATCCAATAAACTGTGGATCTTCATAGTGATACGGAGTGTCATGGAGAAATACAAAGGTGAAGTGGGAGTGGTAACGAAATACTTGGTTTGGTCGTGAATATCAGTCGCAATTTACTTTGCCCTCCTTCTAATCCCTTTCTTTGTCTTAACTTAATACCTTCTGTACACCGTTTAGACTAATTGGTTTTCTTCATTCCCTACCGATCGGCACCTGCCTATGGTTTGGAAGAAGACTATCCAATTTGCGTAATAGGTGTACTGTCCTAATCCAAGGAGCACTCGCAATCCGAGAGAAGGTAAAAGGAAAAGACAACTGAATAGTCCTATTCGTTTTCACCAGAACCAGAAACCATCCCCGAATAAAGTCCTTCGAGTTCGTATATAACCATATGATGGCTTTGTCCAATGGAAGTGGACGCTCGTAGTAATACGGGGTGTCTTGGAGAAAAGGGTAAAAGTAAGAGTGGCAATGTGGTTTGCAACTCTGACAATCCAAAAGCCAGTGTTTTAGAAGGTTCGGTTAATCTTGGTCACTGAGTCATAGTCAAAGGTCGGGTCAATGGTCGCTGCCAAACAGAGAGAGAAAAGAAACACTCAGCGTGCACTCTAGCCTAGATAAGAATGGTTATCACTTTATCTAATCAGGAAACCTCCCACTGTACCGTCAAATTCTCTTCCAAACCTGAAAGAAGAATTAGTCGGGATCACCCAAGGAGTAAACCAACTCATCAGTGGGAATCGGGATCCAACTATCATCGCATGATAACGTGACGGAATCTGCTCACGTTATCACACGCCAGAAGGTATGCGCATATCTGGGAAGTTTCAGTTTCTTTAGAAACTCCCGATGTGAATTTTTGCCCCATGCTCTTATGACCTTGACGAAGGCCAACAAATCATAAGTCACATGTCAAGTTCTACCCGTCATTGTCCAGGTTAATTTGAACCCACCCGTACAAGCCCTTGACGAAGGCCAACAAGGCTATACGACTGTCCCAAACCAACGCATCTATCTATGCACCAGAAAGGTAACAAGCAACTACCATACACTATGCCTTGATGAAGGCCAACAAATATAGCATGAATACTACGTGCTACCCGTCTGAAATGACGGAGGGCTACGAATGGTTTCTGGTGAAAACCTTTAATGTAATGAACTTGATATCGTTGAAGGAACCGGATAGCTTTTATAAAAATATAGTGACGAAAACCTTTGCTAATGAGGTCACTCCTGGTGAAGGGATCTCATCTCTTTCCCCGTAGAATGAGGTGCAGGATATTCCAACTGAATACAACAATGCAAAGCAAAAGTAAACGACTATAGTGAAGTTATTGCCCTGACGCAAACTTCTGTCCAAGGGGTCACTCCCGGTGAAGGGATCTCAGCCCTTGCCTCGTCGACTGAGGAGCAGGATATTCCAACTGAATACCACTATGCAAAACAAAAGTGAACGTCCTTGCAATAATAGCTTTTTGAAAAATGTTCCAACAACATCATAATAGGTTTGTTTATCTTGCATTGATCTGAATCAACGCAGTCCCATCAATTGATCACACCACAAAAGAACGAAAATAATGATGTACGTATATGCCATCTGCATTCGCCACTGGGTCCCGTCATCACCTGTTAGGTTACTTAACTAACGACAGAGCGGGGACTGGACTAGCGCGGATGGAAAACATATACAACATCTACTAGTATATATATCAATATATAATATTCGCTTAAGGCGTGATAAAATTGCAACATCACAGAAATGTAATCAGCATCACAGAACAATACAGATATCTGGGAACCCCGGGTTTCATAGAGCCGCTACTGAAACCCGACGTTCCCCTGTCGTGTGGATAGCCTGTGCAATGAAATCCTAGACCCCTACGGGCGCGGCAAGTTACCCGCCAAAACCTGAAGCGAGGCAGCCCCCTTCAACAACGTGAATGGACCACCCAGCACTTCACGGAATCTGGTAACTTGGGCACCCCTCCTGGGTCAACCTGTACCCCCTACGAGTGTGGCGAATAGCCCGCCAATTTTAGAGTAAAGCCCCCTCCGTCTCAATGCCATGAGATGCGGGCTCGTTGCCTTCTAGAACCCGGCTATCCGTGCACCCCTCCGCGGGGCAATCCTAGTACAGAAAGTAAAATATACATACAACGGGTACATCAACCTCGACCCAGTCGTGCCCCAAAAGAATAATATACAAACAGGCAGTGACGGCAGTCCACATGTCGGACGCTCGCCCCGCAATATCAAATGTACATATAAAAACAAAATTGTACTAACATTGCATCCAGGCTATCCCCCACGACCAATCCGCAACATCACAGCACAACACAGAACATCAACGTGAATGTCACGTTCGCAAATCCGTCTAAAAAGGCTACGGCAGATAGACTGGATTTACCGATCGAATGACATTCACGTTCGCAGATATAATGTAAATACTGTGAACTAACATGTTTAAAATTCTCGATCGATCAAATACACCCAAGTGGGCCCCAAGCACTACTGTAGCACTCACAGAAAATCTGGGCCCAAAAAGAATGTTCCAAAACCCCTATTTCCATGTAGAAAGCCCTCTGGAAAAATTTGGTACGGTATTGACTCTCTACCACCGCGGAACTGTGGCCAAAGCAGGGGTTTGGCCGCATTTCCGGGGACGTACTGAAGCGTCACGTCACCAAATTTTTGCAGAACGCTTAAAATTTCCTGCACATTATTCTGAAACAACCTGAAAAATTTTTAGAGCCCAAAAAAATTTCGACAGAAACATGTGCAATGAAAATGCGGTTTTGGGATTTTTTTTTCGATCGAGTTCTAAACATACTAGAGCAAGCTAGAGTTGGTTAATGGCGTGGCTCTGATACCAATGTAAGTGCACGGCAGCGCCCCGGCCGTCGATCCGACGCCGGAAACGCGGAAACGAAAAAATTTGCGAAACTTGCAAACCGGCACCACCGCGCACTAGCAACCCGGATCGGGCCATTAACCTAACTACTAGAAAACAAAAGATGAGTAGAGAAGCTAACCAAGCGATCCGTTTCCTTCGGTCTTTGCCTCCACTCCGATCTCCTCGCGGAATCTTCGGACATCGCCTCCTCATCGAAACGGGCACCACATCGCCGGGTTCTTTTACGGGCTCCCACCTCTGGACAGAGGCAACTCGGGCGCGAAGTTAGCTAGCCGACGCCTCCAAGGAATGCTGTAGACTAGTGTAGAAACCATTGTCTCTTTGGGGTGATGAAGTTGCCTTTGATGGAGGTGAAGAAAGAATGAACTTTGGAGGGAAATGGTGCTATCATTTTTCTAGCAAGGAATAATGAAATGAGATCAAGAAATCACCACTCAAAATTGAAACCCTCTCTCTCTCTCTAAATGTGACCGGCCCCCTCAAAGAAAATGGGGAGAGAAAAAACTAACTCATGAAGGGAGGTGAGAGTAGGAATCAAGATAGGTGACCACATCCAAAAGCAAGCCTCACATCAACTTCTAATCCATTCTAATCTCCATTAATGCAAAGGAAGAGACTAAAAAAGAATCTCATCATGAAGGAACTATCATGAAGCTCTCATATGCAAGAAACCCCCGCTACAATAAGTAATTTGCACAATTGCAAATTACCCCTCCAACGGAAAAGTCCGGCCGGGAAGGAACATATGAAAACTGGCCGGAACTGAATGCAAACTGGCAAGTTCAGAAAACTGATCCCGTAATAAATTACAGGAAAACCCTGCTACTGCATATACATGCCCGCATTTGTATTCCCACTGAACACAAATGCAAAGAGACAAAACTACACTGTCTAATACTAGGATCCGGCTTAAACCAAAGACGGCTAGTAAAATCCGCCCGATCAGATCCGCGCAATACCGCACGTATCTGATCGAACCCTGCCATATCTCCATATGGCCTCTACAGCGTTTCGCCCGAAACTTGAGAAACTGGTCTGTGGGGGACTCTAAAGACTCGTCAACACCTTGGTTGTGGATTTAACCACTAGCACGTCAGAGGTATTAGCCAATACGTAACGGGCTACTAGGTATTGACCAAAAGGGACGTCTGTGAGCGAACTCATGTCGACACCCTATTGAGCCTGTCAGTGACAATATCCGTACAGTCCGGTCCGTTCGTCTATGAGCATCGCATGGCGGGCCTAGGTGGTTGGTAAAAGTCAGACCCCCAAAAGCGGTACAAGTCGTGTCGGAGTGCAGCCCAGAACACCCAGAGATACTACTGGAATACCTACCAGTAAATCTCCTGCCTTGGCCAAGGACTTTTCATGTACTGGCTTTCCTAGACGCAGCGCGACCTCACCCCCAATACCGGGAGAGACGAACCCTACAGATCCGCTCACTGCCTCCATGTGGCTCGGGACTGTACCCAACTAAAACCTGTTTGCACGTCTCCTTTGAGCGTGGTTGGGTAGTAATCTAAGTACAGTGGGAACTCACAGGAGACAAATGACGATCTCAGGTCGATGAACTAACCTGTACGCATGTCACCAGGGAACTGCTATCTGAGGTCAGGTATAATACCAACTAGCAGGTTCCTGGCGAGTCCTGTCCGGTGTACTCATAACCCAATGATTACCTGTATACATCTTAGGTGAACCAACTGACACCAGTGGCTTGTGAGACCAGCCACCGCCCCTCGTCGGGGTCTCAACTGTATACACTAGTCTACTCTAGAGAATCGATGCCCTGTCTCGTAACTCCTACGACTGGGGACTTTTTAAGGATTTGCTTATAGACCCCAGCTCCCACGTATATGATCTCCCTCATACTGCTGGTAGTCAAGCAAGAATCTTAGGGGCTCTATCAACGTGCAATAGTGACCTGTAAGGTCACCTAAAGCAGTACAAGATGATAAAGATAAACCAGATAGCATACTATCATCTTGAGTAAGACTATCCTACCGGGATAGGTCCTCCATCAATCATTGCAATCACGTGCTTGTGATCTAATAATTGAGTCTGAGGGCACCATCTCCAATACTTGGGTCTATCCTAATGCAAAAAATTAAATAATATACAACAATGGTGACAACATCCTCAACCCGGATGTGCCCCAAATAAAAGAATATTACATACAATTGTTTTTTACATGAATGAAAAGAAAACTCTCATCTCACATAAAAACCCCGGCTATTCAATCATGACAATCCTGCACATCATATCTTAGCAACACATAATATCACATATCATCAACGTAAGTAAGTATGCGTACCCTGATTTTCGTTGATGTTTAGCAACGAAAACGGCGGGTACACCACATACTACACTTATGGTCACAGAGAAATAAAATGAGAAACTACAACAATTAGAATCGTAACTGCCCTTAGACAACACAAACCCGAGATATCACATATCCAAGATTTCATACCTAACATTGTAAAGCTCGCATTTAGGTCTCACCCATGAAAACACCTTTACAAAATAAGTCGCATAATTCAACAAGATTTCCGATTACTCCCGAGACTGAAATGCTAGATTTACACGCAATAAACAAATTTGTAGATTCCAATTACTATATCACATATACTAGGCACAGTTAAAATGTTCGATCGAACGATAAATCACCCAAAGGACTCTCAGAAAGCTCAACACCTGAGCAGTTTTAAAATATACTAGAGACTGCAACAAGTACATACGGGCCATTACAAGAAGGCACAGTCCAAGCCTCACCAACGGCATCGCGGAACCGCCGCAAAATGACCATTTTCTTCGCGGTTCCGCAGTCATATAGTCGAGTTAGGGCTTCGTTCTTCTTATAGGCCCATAAAATACCCTGCACGATTTTTTGAGTATTTTTAATGTGAAAAAATCCAACTTTTTCATAAATTTCCAGTGAGGACCCTACGGGCGTCGTGTTTCGTTCATTCAAGGTTTTTAACGTCGTCTAGGTTACTCTAAAGCTCTAGCTTGGCTCTGATACCACTGTAGGGTTTCCATAGCACCTCATATAGGGTTTGGAAGCATCACACATGCCACAATTTAAATTTTAAGAGGTGCTAAGCAAACTAACCAAGGAATCGAACTAGAAATTTAGGGTAACATCTAATAGTATCACATACAATAAATAATCTATCACTAAGTGGAAAGACTGTTAGTTATATGTATGCCCTAGAGGCCATTGTTGTACATGTGATGTATATTATAATAGATGCTTGGATATATATAGAGAGGACTTTCTTGCTCGATATGATAGTATGCTATTTGGTATCACTTTGTCTTAACATGTTGACTTGTATTAGTTTACTGTCTTGCTCTCACATGTTGATAAAGCCCTTAGGATATGTACTCGACTACTGGGACTATAATAAGATCATATTAATGGGGTCAGGGTAGTCGACGAGTACATCCTATAACTGTTCCTAGTCGAGGGTTTATCGAGACAGGGCATCGATACACCAGAGTAGACTAGCGTATACACATCTTGACCCATATGATGGGCGATGGATGATCCTATATCCATCGGTGTTTTGACATCAAAGATAGTGTACGGGTGCTCAGTGGAGACTGGGTACACTGAGCGGACTCGCCGAGAACTCCCAGATGGTATTATACCACACGTCAGATGGCAGTTCTCCAGTGACACTGGTACAGGTAGTCTGTAGACCCGAGATCGTCATAGAGTCTTGTGTGATTCCCATCGTGCTTTGATTTCCACCTTACCACGTCCAAGAAGGTGTGCAAAATGGTGGCTTTTGGGTACAGTCCCGAATCACATAGAGGCAATGAGCGATAGGAGGGGATTCTTCTCTCCCCGTATAGGGAGTTGATGTTGTGCTGTGTTCGATTGGCTATAACTGAAAGTCCCTGGCCAGGGCTGATATAGAGTGCTACTGGTAAGTGTTATCAGTAGTTTCTCGACCTATTATGAGCCTCACATCGACACGACTTATCGGTTATTGGGGTCTGACGTTTACCACCCCTAGACTAGATATGAGACATATCAGACGAAGAGACCGGTCTGTACGGTAGTGTTACTGATTGGATTCACAAGAGAAAGTACAGGCTTGCTTGTTGATCTTCTAATCGCTTAATACCAGGGTGGCTGTTACATTTAGCTGACCGCTTGCAGCTTGTGGGTGTTTGATATGATCATCACCTGCTACCGGCGTATTGACGATTCTTTAGAGTCCTACACAGAGATTTCTTGACTCGGGAAAAATGGAGTAGGAGCACACATGTGATATGTGCAGGACCGAGAATAATACGATATGAGATACAATATTCTATTCTCGTAAAATATGATAAAGCCGGGTCATCGGATCAAGTGTTGATTCGATGAATCGGTACATGTTATATTAGTCGGTTATATTCGATATAACCGGATTGTCGGATCAAGTGTCGATTCGATAATTTAATGTATAATTATATATGTGATATATTACATTACATTATCTAATATTAGCTCGCTTTATTGATTCATTTTCTCACCGGGTAATACATTGATATATATGTGATATATGTTAATTGTATTATTTTCTTTTGTTACAAAAATATATTATATATGTGATATATAATATTGTAACAAGTTATGATTACAAATGCAACATGATTTATGGAGATTAAACATGGTTAGGGTTTGATTTGGGTTAGCTTTTTCATGAAGGTTCTAGAAGCTTTATTTTTGTTTTAAGCAAAGATAGTTTGTGTTGATATTTTGGAGATATTATTTAACCCAACCCAAACCCTTAACACTGGTCAATTCTCTACATGAGTTAATACTTGATATTATTAACTCAAGGTTGTTTTGTAACCATAGTAACAATTTTATTATTCATCATAAAAGGTTTCATCTTCTTCTTCTTCCTCCTTGAAAAGCTTTCTAGCTTTTGGTTTTGTGATGAAGTAGTGTGAGAATTTGAAAATAAAAGAGAGCTAAATTCCTACTTCGTCATCCTCATCTATTCTAGCCACTTAGATTAGGGTGTTCACTTCTCTAATATTTGATTAGAGAAGTGAGAGCTTGAGTTAAAGATTCTTCAAGGTAGATCATCTTCGAAAAGTAAGACTTCAAGCAAGCATGGAACGTTCGGCTTGTGAAGACTTTCTTGAGTCCGGGAGATCATGGATCGCGGCGAAGGGACTACTCGGAGCTTATGAAGCGAAGGAGCGGACTCCAAAGGTTGTAATCCCTCTCTCTTAGATGTAAAGTTGTTTACAAGTTTTGTTAACCCTAATAATTTAGCAAAGATCCTCGCTTTAGATTGTTCGGCACTTGAAATTTTTTAATTCGGCATGGTTGATGCCTTGTAGATCCTTGTGAAAATGCCTAGTAACCCTACAGTGGTATCAGAGCCAAGCTAGAGCATTAGCCGACGTGTAGACGAAGTTTAAAGTCCGATCAAACCCCGAAACGTCATTTATTGACCCCTTCTCTGGAAATTTTTTAAAAATTTGGATTTTTCCGTATTAAAAATACTCAGAAAATTAAGCAAGGAATTCTAAGGATTATTGTGAAATACGAACCCCAAATACCCTCAAGTCGCTGCGGAACCGCGGCAAGAACATGCTTTGCGCGGCGGTTCCATGGCCGTACTTGGGTATTAGGGACACGTATTTGTAGGTAATATCCGTAGCTATTACTACATGCTTCTGGGAATTTTTAATCTTACTCAAGTGTTGAGTTTTCTGGAGATCTTTTGTATTCGTTGATTCGATCGGAAAGTTTAACTTCGTTTATTTTTCCGGATAATTTAGAACGTGTTAAAATGTTCGAATGGATATCAATAACTCACTTTTTCCCGACACGAAAAACTTTCAATTGTTGAATTTTTCTTGAGTTTAAAACTTTCGGAAAAACATGCAAGCATATCTGTGGACCATCTAGAAGAACATAACCTTAACTCGATTATGTGACCGTCAAAACTGCCACTGAACCCTTGGGTTTGTGGTAGTTTAGCGTTTCCACATGTGAGGCGTTTGTTTGACCCTTCTACGGCTGGTTCATTGGGGTCGTGTCATGTTCTGAGTTTTTTGAACTCCGCTTAAGTGTTGAGCTGTTTGGAAATCTTGGGTGTTTGTTTATTCGATCAGAAAGTTTAACATTGCCTATTTATCTGTAATGTGATACAATATGTGGAATTCAAATAGTTAGGCGTGAAATGCGAAGTATGTGATGTTTTGGATTTAAGATGTCTAAAGTGATTGTGGATTCCAAATGTTGTAGTTTTACACCTTCTTTTCTGTGACCGTAAGCGTAGTATGTGGTGTATCGCCGGTTTCGTTGCTGTACATCAACGACAATCGGGATACGCATACTTGCTTACGTTGATGATATGAGATATTATGTGTTGTTGTGATATGTTATATTGGATCGTCGTGTTCTGAATAGCCGGGGGTTTTATGTGAGATGAGGTTTTTTATTTTCATTCATGTAAAATTCATTGTATGTAATATTGTTTTATTGGGGCACTTCCAGGTTGAAGATGATGTCACCATTGTATATTATTTACATTTCCGCATTAGGATAGACCCGAGGAGGGGAGCACAAGTAACCGGGTTCTAGGGTCCAGAGGGAGGCCATCTCGAGGAGTCGAAACCGGGTCTCTTAACCCTAGAATTGGCAGTGTTACTTGCCGTTCTCGTAGGGGTCTAGGGATGTGGGGTTGGCTATTCACCGCGACCGTGGAATCCGTGTTTTATACAGGCTCGATATAAAAACATGGACGCCCTAGTATATCCAATATTTCTTATGTTATCTTCTGCTGCAATGTTCTGTGATGAGATCATATTAATGCCTGAGAAGAATTCTTATACTATATATGTTGATATATAAATATTATTGCTTTCGTTTCTTCTGTGATGCTTAGGAAGCATAATTGATGAGATTTTATTAATGAGATTAATAAAAGAAAAGAAACCTAAAGATGTTGTAGAATCAAAACTTTATAAAATGGGTAGCTACAGTTTTGCTTTGCTTAGCGGTATATATGATAAACCCTGCACCTTATTCGATGAGGAAAGTGCCGAGATCCCTTCACCGGGAGTGAGCTCTTTAGCAAAACTGGCAGATGCTACAAACTCACGGTTTAGTTTTTGATTGCTTCTATAGTTCTTGCTTTGCATAGCGGTATATATGATATACCCCGCACATTATTTGATGAGGAAAGAGCCGAGATCCCTTCACCGGGAGTGACCTCTTTAGCGAAACTAGAAAAGCCTTAAAAACACTCATTTTCAAAATCACTCGATTCTACGACGATATCAAGTTCATTACGCTCATGGTTTTTTGAAAAAAACCTGCGTAACCCTCTGACATTTCAGATAGATATTACTTATTATTCGTGCTACGTTTGTTGGCCTGCGTCAAGGCATAGTGTGTGGTAGCTAACTAGTACTTATCTGCAACATGAGATGTGATTGGATTAGGGTAGTCGTACGACTTTGTTGGCCTGCGTCAAGGGTCGTACGGGTGGGTTTAATTCAATCAAGAAATGTACGGGTTGAACTTGACCAACGGACTATGGTTTGTTGGCCCGCGTCAAGGTCATAGGACGCTAGGGGTAAAAGCATTATCGGGAATTTCAAGTGTTGAAATTTGCAATGAGATTGCATACCTTCTATGAGATAGATGGATCCTGATACCCACTGCGAGTAAAAGTTACTCCTGGGAGAATTTTACACAGGACAATTAGCCGATCAAGTAGGTGTCTAGAATGGTGTTAACGGGGTTATGCCTCTGGGAAAACGAGGTTTATTTTAATTAGGTCCGTGCGAAAGCACGGGGAACCTCCTTCAAAATACCAACACTGATCTGGCTGAAAGATTGACGAAATTGTAGGGTGTAATTATTCCCGGCTAATCTTACCTTTTAGGGTTTGAAGGAAGATTTGATAAAAACAGTGGGAGACATCCTGATTAGATAAGATAATAACCAATCTAATCTTACAAGAGCATACGCTAAAGTGTTTTCTTCTCTCTCTCTCCAGGTAGCGACCATATTAGGCCTTAATCAAGATAATAATATGGATGTATTGACTGAACCCGCTTATTATACTGAGCAGGGGAACGTTGGTCCCGTTCTTTCTTATAAGTATTATAAGACTGAGTAAGAAATAAGAGAAAATCTGGATTCTCAAGCCACCCAAACGAAGAATAAGCATGTTGATGCATCTTCTTCAGGTGTGTTAGTTATCGAGAACTGTTTCTCAGTTCACTGTACGTCTTGGGTATTAGATACCGGATCGGGATCCCGCATATGTAATATGTTACGTGGGCTACGTAAAGGTAGAGAACTGGGAATGGGTGATCATTCCGTAAGAGTAGAGAATGGTGCAGATATTGCAGCCAAAGCTGTTGGCGAATATCACCTTGTATTACCAAGTAGTAATATATTGATTCTGAACGAGTGCTATTATATACCGAACATGATGTGCAACATTGTATCGGTTTCTTTATTAAGTAAAGAAGGACATAATTTTGTAATACAGGATAATGTTATGAACATCTTCCTAAATCAAAAGTTGATTGGATCAGGCTCGTTATATAATGGCATATACGTTCTCAATCAAACTACAATTCTTAATATACAAAACACACATAAGAGGAAGAGTTTAGAATTGAACGAATCCTTCTTATGGCATTGTAGACTAGGTCATATCAATGCGACACGGCTAGCTAAGTTACATAAGGATGGATATTTGAATCCGTTCGAATTATCATCTTATGAAACTTGCCATTCATGTCTCAAAGGCAAAATGACCAAAATTCCGTTTAGTGGACATGGAGAAAGAGTTACGGAACTCTTGGGACTGATACATAATGATGTATGCTGTCCCATGTCTACACATGCCAGGAACGGTTCTTCCTACTTCATTACATTCACTGACGATCTCTCAAGCTACGGACATGTGTTCCTGATGAAACACAAGTCTGAACATTTTGAGAAATTCAGGGAATATAAGAACGAAGTAGAAAACTAAATGGGTAAAAGTATTAAGATCCTTCGATCTGATCGAGGAGGAGAAAACTTGAGCAATGAGTTCCTGGATTATCTGAAAGAGAATGGGATTCTCTCTCAGCTTACTCCTCCCTATACACCACAGCACAACGGTGTATCAGAGCGGAGGAATCGCACCCTATTAGATATGGTGCGTTCTGTTAGTGTATATGCCCTAGAGGCCATTTCTGTATCATACTAGTATGTATATTACTTTATGGAAGCTTGGGATATTCACCTTGTATTGACAATCTGGTTCAAAATAGTAGTATGCTACTTGGTTTATTTCTGCTTTAATGTGTGCATATGTTTCTTTTAGCATATCGCCTTTACACATTAGTGGAGCCCTTAGGATCTTTGCTTGATTACCAGCATTGTGATGGCAGTCACACTCATGGGGGCTGGGTAATCTACAACCACATCCTTATGCAGGTCCCTAGTCGTAGGACTATCGAGACAGGGCATCGATACTCCGGAGTAGACTAGCGTATGCGCTTCTCATCCCAGCTTGGGAGATGGCCTGTCCCATAGCCGTCAGTACGTCGTACTTAGGATAGTATGCAGGTGCTCGTTAGGTTATGAGTACACTGGACAGGACACGTTGGGAACTGTTGGTTGGTATTATACCTATCGTCAGTTATCAGTTCCCAGGTGACATGAATACAGCTTAGTCCGTTGACCTGACACTGTCACTTCGCCTCGAGTGTGTTCCCACTGTACTTTGATTACTACCCTACCACGGCTCAAAGAGACCGTGCAAACAGGTAGTTTTTAGATGCAGTCCCGAAGCACTTGGAGGTAGTGACGGTTAGACAGGATTCGTCTCTCCCGGTATTGGGGGTTGATATCGCGCTGTGTCTAGGAGAGCCATTACACAAAGTCCCTCGACAGGGCAAGAGAGATAGACTGGTAGGTTTCGAGTGTTATCTCAGGTGTTCTGGGCTACACTCCGGCACGACTTGTACCACTAGTAGGGGACCGACGTTTACCGCCACCTAGGCCCGCCATGCGATGTTCTTAGACGAACAGACCGGACTGTACGGAGACTGTCACATACAGGCTCAGTAGGAGTTCAGATGGGTTTACCTCGTCAGTCTTGTTATCGGTATCTACCTGGGGACCGTTACGTACAGCTAGTGCCGCTTGCGGTCTGTGGTTAAACCCACTGCCAGCGTAGTGTCGAGTCTTTAGAGTCCCACACAGAGGGTTATTCGCCTTTGGGCAAAACAGAGTATAGGTCGCATGGTTTTGCGACAGGGTTCGTTCACATCCTCGCACTTGTGCACGTTTGGCGTCCGGACAGACATTGCTAGCGGGCTCTGGTTTGAGCAAGATCCTAGTATATGTTTTGGGGTTAGTTTTATCTCATAGTATTGATGTTCATCGGAATACGAATGCGGGTGTGTATGCACAGTTGATTGAGGCGGAGGAAGAGGTTTTTCATTAGGGTTTTAGAACGGGTGCGTATGCACAGTTGAGTGTCGACTTTTTCCAAACCCTAATGAATTTGTGATATATCAATTAATAATATTAATTAAATGAAATTGTGTCATGGTTGGGTTTGTTGACTTGTTGACCAAGGTTGACTAGTTGACTATAGTTGAAACTTTGACCATCATCATTACACATCAAAGATGCTCTTTGATCTTTGCAAAAAACATTTAATGTGAAATGATAATTGTCTCATCAAACCAACCATCAACTTTTTCATTTGATTAAAATTATTAATTTGATTAATTCACTTATATTGTTATGGTTGTAAAACTATTCTCATTCTATCATAACCATTCTCTCTCTTCCTTTCATCTTCCTCCTCCTCTAGTTCAAGGAGAATCATTCTCATGAGTTGAGAAACCTCTCCTTGGAGATAAAACACCCAAAGCCACTCTATACTCATCCTAAGGTTGAAGGTCTAGCAAGCCGGATACTTTAGTTCTCTCAAGATCGAGAAAGGAGCTCAAGGTAGAAACCCTCAGGTGGATTCATCTTCGGCAAGAGAAGGCAACGAGGAAAGCACCATCCGACCACTACAAAGAGTCCAAGAAGAAGGAGTTCAAGTGAGGTATAACCCCTAACCCAGTAGATAAATCTCTAGTTAGATTACTAGTGTGTAGTTTAGCCAAGATCCGTATTTGTAGTCCATGTTACCTAAACCCTAAAAATCGTTTTTCATCGTTTCCGCAAGCCCGTAAGAACCGGGAGAGGTAACGTGGACATACAGTGATATCAAAGCCTAACTAAACACACCCTAGCATGTTAGCAAAGCATCTAGAATTTCGACCGGACAAAAAAACCACGAAACACCCCGGAATATCCTAGTTTCTGCCGATTTATATTTCTGCTCAAAAAATAATAAATCATGTCTTAAAAATCGGCTCATGCTTTTTATTGAACAGGAAAGAAAAACGATCCTGCGAACCGACCAACTCACCGCGGTTCCGCGGCCGAGTTGACTCGGTCGCGGATCGTTTCTCCTGCAGTATACTTCTGGAGGTATTTTATGATTTTTGAGATGGTTTGTTTCTGCCCAGAATTTCCAGAGAACAAGTTTGTTTTTGGGATGGTTTCAAATCCGTATTTTGGTCGATTTTCTGTAGACTTTGGCTAATGGGTTGTATCTGTAATGTTATATATGTATTGAACGTCTGCTAATCGCTATACGTCGATTAGTGGGAGTTATACATATCTGTGATCTATGATGTTGATGGTGTAGGGTTGCTAGGCACGCACACAAGGTTCTACGAGCCATCAACCATGCCCGATTAAAATTTTAGCCGTGCCGAACAACCCGAATACGGATCTTTAAACTAGGGTTTAGGCGAAAACAAACATGTTAAACATTTTAACACTAAGTGAGAGGGATTACAACCTTTGTAGATCCGGTCCTTCACTTCATAAGCTCCGTGTTGAGATCCCTTCGCTGCGATCATCGTGTTCTGGACTCTCGAGAGGCTTCACGAAGAGAATGATGCAACCTTTGCTTCCGATCTTCGATACAAAGATGATCTACCTTGAAGTTTCTTTTACACAAGCTAACACTCATAATATGAAGTAAACACCCTCATCTAAATGGCAAGGGAAGATGAGGATGATGAAGTAGGATTTTTGCTCTCATTTATAATCTTTTTCTCACATATTTTCATCACTTGGAAAAAGATAGTAAGCTTTTTCCATGAAGAAAGAAGAAGGAAGAAGATGATGAATCAAAAAGATAATCCTTTTGTGATGAATAGTGGTCAAGAATATATGATTGATTATCAAACCATGGTCAAGGATGAGAGGCTAAACCATTGTAGAGAATAAACTAGAGTTAGGGTTTGGTTAGGTCAAAGCATGAGTCATAACAAAATATCTTTATCATGACAAAATAGAATCCTTCTAGAATGAACAAGAAGGAGCTAACCTTAATCAAACCCTAATCCCTTTTTATCATCCTTAAACATGTTTTATAATAAATCAAATCATGTTACAATAATATATATCACATATATATTATATATTTGCAACAAAAGAAAATAATACAATTAACATATATCGCATATATATCAATGTATTACCCGAGTGAGCAAAAGAATCTTTTAGTGAGCTAATATTAGTTAATGTAATTTAATATATCATATATATTATTATACATTAAATTATCGAATAAACACTTGATCCGACAATCCGGATATATCGCATATAACTGTAGGGTTCTTAGGCACTCTAATGAAGTCTCACAAGGCATCGATCATGCCAATTTCAAAAATTATGGATGCCGAGAAACTCTAATACGGATCGTCGGCTAGATTTCTAGGCGAAAAGATAATCTAGTTAACACTTTAACTAAAGGAAGAGAGCTACAACCTTTGTAGATCCGGTTATCCACTTCCTTAGCTCCACGTGGGTGTCCTCTCGCTGTCCATCATGAATCCCGAACTCATTCGTCGGCTTCATCGGAGAAACGGGCGGAATAGGTCGTCGGCTTCGTGTCAAAGACGATCTACAACGAGGCATCACAAGTTCAAGCTCCGACTTCACAAAGTTGTGAAACTTGTGAAGAAAACACCCAAAACAACTTGGCAAGAGGTAGAGGGTGAAGAAATAGGAGGTGGGTTCACTTTAGAATTGGATTTCACTCACTTTTGCTCAAGTTGCCATTGATGGCATCAAGCTTTTCTTGAAGAAGAAGATGATGAAGAAGAAAGAATATGATAAGTTTCATATTTGAAAAAGAAACTAATATCAATACTTATCATATCTTGACCATGGTCAAGTGTAGAGATTAAACTAAGGTTAATAGGAATGGTTAGGGTTAAGGATGAGATAAGGATGGTGGACTTTGTCAAAGCTTCAAGAAACTTCAACAAGAGACAAAGAAAGCCACCATTCTCATCTAAACCTTTTCTAAATAAATAAACAAATAAATAAATAAAAAGGAAAAACCCTAATCATCTCTTAACCATGGTTTAATACTTCACACTTAACCTAATGAGCAAGCATCATCAAACATGATACAAAGATGTGCACAAAAGTATATCACATATACAACATGTACATCAAGTGAGAAAATCCATTTAAAGTGAACCAATACTAGTTAATGCAATGCAATATATCAAATATATAATTATGCATTAAATCATTAAATTAAGATTTGATTCAATGATCCGGTCATGTCGCACATAACCGACTAGAATCCAACGTATCGATTTATCGAATCAATGATTCGATAACTAGGTCATATCGAATATAACCAATCGAAACATATATCGCGAGAATGAAATGCGGTATCACATACACGCATTATTCTCGGTCCTGCACATATCTCATATGCGCTCCTATTTCGTTTCGCTTGAACCAGGAAACCTCTGTGTAGGACTCTAAAGACTCGTCAATACGCCGGTAGCAGATGATGATCATATCAAGCACCCACAAGCCGCAAGCAGTCTGCTAAACGTAACGGCCATCAGAAGATCGACGAGCTAGTCCGCTCACACTCCTGTGAATCCAACCAGCAACACTTACCGTACAGTCCGGTCTGTTCGTCTGATATGTCGCATATCAAGCCTAGGGGTGGTATACGTCAGACCCCAATAACCGATAAGTCGTGCTGATGTGAGGCTCATAACGGGTCGAGAAACTACTGGTAACACTTACCAACAAATCTCTGATCAGCCATGGCCAGGGACTTCCCTGTTACGGCCAATCGAGCACAGCGCAACATCAACCCCCAATACCGGGAGAGACGAAACCCCTCCTATCGCTCATTACCTTCATGTGACTCGGGACTGTATCCAAAGACCACCGTTTTGCACGCCCTCATGGATGTGGTAAGGTGGAGATCAAAGCACAGTGGGAATCACACAAGACTCTATGACGATCTCGGGTCTACAGACTAACCTGTACAAGTGTCACCTGAGAACTGCCATCTGACGTGAGGTATAATACCATCTGGGAGTTCTCGGTGAGTCCGTCCAGTGTACCCAGTCTCCACTGAGCACCCGTACACCATCTCTGATGTCAAACACCAATGGATATGGGATCATCCATCGCCCATCTCATGGGTCGAGAAGCGTATACGCTAGTCTACTCTGGTATATCGATGCCCCGTCTCGATACACCCATGACTAGGGACCTTGAAGGATGTACTTATGGACTACCATGTCCCCACTAGTATGATCTGCATCATATTCCAGGTAGTCAAGTACACATCCTAAGGGCTTTACCAACATGTAACCATAAGACAGTTTAAAGAGACTAGTGTACATGTTAAGAAAAAGAGTAACCAGATAGCATACTATCATATCGAGCAAGAAAGTCATCTCTATATATGTCTAAGCATCCAATATAATATACATCATCTGTACAATACTGGCCTCTAGGGCATACATACAACTAAGAATCTCCCACTTGCACTAGGGCCAGCTGCTGTAGTATCGCATACCGAGCATCCCGAAGAGTCTCTCAAACTGTATCTGGGGAATGGCCTTCGTGAGTGGATCCGCCGTGTTGTTCTTCAACTCAACCCTCCTGACCTCGATCTCCCGGCGATCAACTATCTCCCGGATCAGGTGATACCGCCTCAGAATATGCCTGGACCGCTGATGGGACCTGGGTTCCTTGGCCAAAGCCACCGCTCCATTGTTATCGCAATACAAAGGTATTGGATGTTCAATGGATGGAACCACTCCAAGTTCAGTAATGAACTTCTTGATCCAGACAGCCTCTTTGGCAGCATCGTTGGCAGCGATGTATTCAGCCTCCATCGTCGAGTCTGCCACGGTTTCCTGCTTGGAACTCTTCCAGCTAACCGCCCCTCCGTAAAGGGTAAAGACAAAGCCCGACTGCGACTTAGAGTCGTCCTTATCACTCTGGAAGCTCGAATCGGTAAAGGACTCCACTTGGAGTTCTCCGTTACCATACACCAACAACATATCTCTAGTCCTTCGCAAGTACTTGAGAATGTTCTTCACAGCTGTCCAGTGACTCTCTCCAGGATCAGCTTGATACCTGCTCACTACACTTAGTGAGTATGCTACATCGGGTCTGGTACATAGCATCGCATACATGATAGAGCCTACTGCCGAAGCATAGGGTATCCCTTGCATGCGAGCTCTCTCCAAATCAGTCATGGGAGACATCCCTTTGGAGAGAGTGAGTCCAGAGATCGTGGGCAAGTTCCCACGCTTGGATTCTTCCATACTAAACCTCTTTAGTATGGTGTCAATGTACCTGGATTGGGACAATCCCAATATCCTTTTGGATCTATCTCTATAGATCCTGATTCCCAATATGCAGCAGGCATCACCAAGATCTTTCATTGAGAATCTTTGTGATAAGAAGAGCTTGACCGATTGCAGCATAGGAATATCATTTCCTATCAAGAGTATGTCGTCCACGTACAATACGAGGAATACAACCTTACTCTCTGCCACCATCTTGTAGATACAAGGTTCATCTGGATTTTTGACGAAATCAAACTCTTTGATAACGACGTCAAAGCAGATGTTCCAACTCCGCGATGCTTGCTTTAATCCATAAATGGATTTAAGCAGCTTGCACACCTTCCCGCTGCTCCCACTATCTACGAAGCCCTCTGGCTGAGTCATGTACACGCACTCTTCTAAATCACCATTTAGAAAGGCGGTCTTAACATCCATTTGCCAGATTTCGTAATCATGATATGCAGCGATGACAAGCATGATCCGGATGGATTTAAGTATAGCCACTGGAGAAAAGGTCTCGTCATAGTCCACACCTGGTCTTTGACGAAAACCCTTTGCTACAAGTCTAGCTTTGAAAGTCTCCACTTTCCCATCTACACCAAGTTTCTTCTTGAAGATCCACTTGCTCCCAATGGGTTTTACCCCTTCAGGAGCAATTTCCAAAGTCCATACTTTGTTGGTGTACATGGATTCCATCTCGGACCGCATAGCATCCAGCCATTTCACTGAGTCCCCACTCGTGATGGCCTGCTCGAAGCTAGTTGGGTCATCATCCTCCATGATGCAATCCTCGCTCCCACCGTCCATGAGAAAACCGTAGTATCTCTCAGGTTGGCGAGGAACCCTACTAGATCGGCGGAGAGGCTGGGGTTCGTCGGGTACTACTGAATCCTCTGGTTCCACTAGATCTTCTGTTGTGTTTTGTTCAGCTGGAACCTCTTCCAGTTCTACCTCAGAGCCACTAATCTCTTTTGCAAGAAATTCCTTTTCTAAAAAGGTGGCATGTTGAGCAACAAATACTCTTTGTTCCTCACTGTGGTAGAAGATATACCCTCGCGAATGTTTGGAATATCCAACAAATTTACACAAAACAGACCTTTCCTCGAGTTTGTCCGGTTTTTGTCTTTTGACATAGACCGGGCTACCCCATATCTTAATAAAATTAAGATATGGTCTCTTCTGTTCCCATATCTCATATGGTGTGGTAGGCACAGATTTGGTGGGAACCCTATTCAGTAGGTATGCTGCTGTTTCCAGTGCATATCCACAGAAGGAAACAGGTAACTCAGCTACACTCATCATAGAGCGCACCATATCTAATAGGGTGCGGTTTCTCCGCTCCGATACACCGTTGTGCTGTGGTGTATATGGAGGAGTTAGCTGAGAGAGAATCCCATTCTCTTTTAGGAAGTCCAGGAATTCAATGCTCAAGTATTCTCCTCCTCGATCAGATCGTAGGATTTTAATACTTTTTCCGGTTTGGTTCTCAACTTCTTGTTTATATTCTCTAAATTTCTCAAAAGCTTCTGATTTGTGTTTCATCAGGAACACATATTCGAATCTAGAGAGATCGTCAGTGAATGTAATGAAGTACGAAGAACCATCCCTGGCATGTGTAGACATGGGACCGCATACATCACTATGTATCAGTCCCAAGAGTTCGGTAACTCTTTCTCCGTGTCCCGTAAACGGAGCTTTGGTCATCTTGCTTTTGAGACATGACTGGCAAGTGTCATAGGATGAAAATTTAAGCGGATTCAAATATCCATCCTTATGCAACTTAGCCAGTCGTGTCGCATTGATGTGACCCAGTCTACAATGCCACAAGAAGGATTCGTTCATTTCAGAACTCTTCCTCTTGTGTGTGTTAGTTATGCTCAGAACCGTTGATTGATTTATAATATAAATGCCATTGCACAACGTGCCTGATCCAACCAACTTTTGGTTACGGAAAATGTTCATAACATTGTCCTGTAATACAAAATTATATCCCTCTTTACTCAACAAAGAAACCGATATAATGTTGCATATCAGGTTCGGCATGTAATAGCATTCGTTCAGAACCAATGTATTACCAGTTGGTAATACAAGGTGATATTCCCCGACAGTCTTAGCTGCAACAATTGCACCATTTCCAACTCTAATGTCTTTATCACCTTCTCCAAGTTCTCTACCTTTCCTTAGCCCATGTAACTGATTACATATATGGGATCCTGACTCGGTATCTAATACCCAGGACGTAGAGCAAATGGAGAAACAGTTCTCTGTAATGAACACACCCGAAGAAAATGCATCAACATATACTTTCTTCATTCGGGTGGCATGGGAATCCTGGTATTCCCCTATTTCCTGTTCATTCCTATAACTCTTATAAGAAAGAACGGAACCAACGTTCCCCAGCACAGTATAACATGCGGGTTCGGTCAATACATCCATATTATTATCTTTATTAGGGCATGAAATGGTCGCTACCTGGAGAGAGAGAGAAGAAAACACTTTAGCGTATGCTCCTGCAAGATCAGATTGGTTATTATCTTATTTAATCAGGATGGCTCCCACTGCTTTTTATCAAATCTTCCATCAAACCCTAAAAGGAAAGACTAGCCGGGATTAATTACACACTACAAGTTTGCCAATCTTTCAGCCAGGCCAGTGTCGGTACTTTGAGGGAGGTCCCCCGAGCTTTCGCACGAACCTAATTAATGTAAACCTCGTTTTCCCAGAAGCGTAACCCCGTTGACACCTTTCTAGACACCTACTTGATCAGCTAATTGCAATGTGTAAAACTCTCCCAGGAGTAACTCTTACTCGCAGTGGGTATCGGGATCCAACTATCTCATAGAAGGTATGCAATCTCATTGCAAATTTCAACACTTGAAATTCCCGATAATATTTTGCCCCAAGCATCCTTTGACCTTGACGGAGGTCAACAAACCACAGGGTGCAAGTCAAGTTCAACCCGTCATTTCTTGATTGAATCAAACCCACCCGCACGACCCTTAACGGAGGTCAACAAGGTCGTACGACTACCCTAATCCAATCTGCATCATATGCATAAGCAGATAAATGCTAGTTAGCTACCGCACACTACGCCTTGACGGAGGTCAACAAACGTAGCACGAATACTAAGTAGGATTTATCTGAAATGACGGAGGGCTACGTCAGGTTTTTTTTCTGAAAACCTATTGCGTAATGAACTTGATATCGTTGTAGAATCAAATGAAGTTTTGAAATGGAGTGATTTTGAGGCTTTTCTAGTTTTGCTAAAGGGGTCACTCCCGGTGAAGGGATCGTCGGCCCTTTCCTCGTCGAATGAGGTGCGGGATATATCATATATATCGCTATGCAAAGCAAAAGTCAAAAGCAATCAAAAGCAAACCGAGTGCGCAGCATCTGCCAATTATTGCTAAAGGAGTCACTCCCGGTGAAGGGATCTCGGTCCTTTCCTCATCGAATAAGGTGCAGGGTATATCATATATACCTCTATGCAAAGCAAGAACTGTAGCTACCTGTTTTATTTTGAAATTTGATTCTACAACATCTTAGGTTTCTTTTCTTTCATTAATCACATTAATGAAGTCCCATCATTTAAATACCTAAACATCACAGATAAAAACGACGTACACTTATGCCATCCGCATTCGCCTCGATGTCCCCTCGTGCACCGTTAGGTTAGGTAACTAACGACAGAGCAGGGCAGGGCTAGTGCGGCTGTAAAACATAAGTAACGTCTATATAATATATCATATATATTATATTCTATATCCATCACAGAACATCACATGATCGCATCACAGATATCGCAGCAGAAGAAACATATGAAACATTGGATATACTAGGACGTCCGTGTTTTCAATACGAGCCAGTATAAAACACGGATTCCACGGTCGTGATGAATAGCCAATCCCACACCCCTAGACCCCTACGAGAGCGGCAAGCAACCCTGCCAATTCTAGGGTTAGGAGACCCGGACTCGACTCCTCGAGTTGGTCTCCCACTGGACCCCAGAACCCGGTTACTTGTGCTCCCCTCCTTGGGTCTATCCTAATGCGGAAAAGTAAATAATATACAAAGGGTGACAACTTCCGCTACCTGGAAGTGCCCCAAATAAAAGAATATTACATACAAGTTTTTACATGAATGAAAATGAAAAACACTCATCTCACATAAAAACCCCCGGCTATTCGAACACGACGATCCAATATAACATATCCAGCAACACATAACATCACATGTCATCAACGTAAGTAAATATGCGCATCCCAATTGTCGTTGACATATAGCAACGAAACCGGCGATATCACATATTACACTTACGGTCACAGAAAAGAAAGTGTAAAACTACAACAGTTGGAATCCGCAACCTCTTTAGACATCACATGCCTAATCAAATGAAATACTTAGACATCACGTGCCTAACAGATATAAATCCCGCATTTTAGTCTCATTATCGAAAACTCTTTTCGATATCATGTGGGACTAAATTGCTAGATTTATAACATTCATTCAGTTATCTCATAACTGTTTGTGAATTCCAATTATTGTATCACATTCCAGATAAACAGAAAATGTTAAACTTTCCGATCGAACAGTCGAATACCCAAGTTTTCCCGATACAGCTCAACACATGAAATAAGTCTAACAACATTCAGTTCGTGCCTCAGTACCAACGGTCCAGCCGTAGAAGGGTCAAGCCAACGCCTCACATGTGGCACACCGTACTCCCCCAAACCCGAAGGTTCAAAGGGCAGTTCAAGACGGTCACATAATCGAGTTAAGGTTTGTTGTCTTCTAGAGGGTCCATCGCGTTACTTGCACTACTTAGAACGTCGTTAAACTACGGAAAAATCCAACACTTGGAAATTTCCCGACAGGGGAAAAATTGGGTATTTATATCCGGTCGAACTTTTTAACATATTCTAAAAATTATCCGGAAATACACAAAGACGAAATTTGATACCCCGATCGAAACACCGAATCCCCAAAGCAACCCCAGAAAATTCAACTCTTGAATAATTATTAAAAATACCCAGGAAAATCACCACTGGAAACTAAGAATTACTGTGTAAAATGATTTAAATATTGAGACCGTACGGCCGCGGATCCGCCGCATGAGCCATGCTCATGCCGCGGATCCGCGCCGTCTTAGTGGAATTAGGGTCACGAATTTCACAGTAAACCTTAGAATTTCCTGCTGATTTTTCTGCATATTTTTAATATCGAAAAACTCCAGATTTTGGAAAAAGTACAGAGAGCATGTTTGGTTTAGGGTTTCGGGTTCGTTCGGGCTTCAAATTGCGTCTAGACTTCGCCTAAGGCTCTAGCTAGGCTCTGATACCACTGTAGGGTTCCTAGGCACTCTAATGAAGTCTCACAAGGCATCGATCATGCCAATTTCAAAAATTATAGGTGCCGAGAAACTCTAATACGGGTCGTTGGCTAGATTTCTAGGCGAAATGATAATCTAGTTAACACTTTAACTAAAGGAAGAGAGCTACAACCTTTGTAGATCCGGTTATCCACTTCCTTAGCTCCACGTGGGTGTCCTCTCGCTGTCCATCATGAATCCCAAACTCATTCGTCGGCTTCATCGGAGAAACGGACGGAATAGGTCGTCGGCTTCGTGTCAAAGACGATCTACGTCGAGGCATCACAAGTTCAAGCTCCGACTTCACAAAGTTGTTAAACTTGTGAAGAAAACACCCAAAACAACTTGGCAAGAGGTAGAGGGTGAAGAAATAGGAGGTGGGTTCACTTTAGAATTGGATTTCACTCACTTTTGCTCAAGTTGCCATTGATGGCATCAAGCTTTTCTTGAAGATGAAGATGATGAAGAAGAAAGAATATGATAAGTTTCATATTTGAAAAAGAAACTAATATCAATACTTATCATATCTTGACCATGGTCAAGTGTAGAGATTAAACTAAGGTTAATAGGAATGGTTAGGGTTAAGGATGAGATAAGGATGGTGGACTTTGTCAAAGCTTCAAGAAACTTCAACAAGAGACAAAGAAAGCCACCATTCTCATCTAAACCTTTTCTAAATAAATAAACAAACAAATAAATAAAAAGGCAAAACCCTAATCATCTCTTAACTATGGTTTAATACTTCACACTTAACCTAATGAGCAAGAATCATCAAACATGATACAAAGATGTGCACAAAAGTATATCACATATACAACATGTACATCAAATGAGAAAATCCATTTAAAGTGAACCAATACTAGTTAATGCAATGCAATATATCAAATATATAATTATGCATTAAATCATTAAATTAAGATTTGATTCAATGATCCGGTCATGTCGCACATAACCGACTAGAATCCAACGTATCGATTTATCGAATCAATGATTCGATAACTAGGTCATATCGAATATAACCAATCGAAACATATATCGCGAGAATGAAATGCGGTATCACATACACGCATTATTCTCGGACCTGCACATATCTCATATGCGCTCCTATTTCGTTTCGCTTGAACCAGGAAACCTCTGTGTAGGACTCTAAAGACTCGTCAATACGCCGGTAGCAGATGATGATCATATCAAGGACCCACAAGCCGCAAGCGGTCTGCTAAACGTAACGGCCATCCGGGTATTGAGCGATCAGAAGATCGACGAGCTAGTCCGCTCACACTCCTGTGAATCCAACCAGTAACACTTACCGTACAGTCCGGTCTGTTCGTCTGATATGTCGCATATCAAGCCTAGGGGTGGTATACGTCAGACCCCAATAACCGATAAGTCGTGCTGATGTGAGGCTCATAACGGGTCGAGAAACTACTGGTAACACTTACCAGCAAATCTCTGATCAGCCCTGGCCAGGGACTTCCCTATTACGGCCAATCGAGCACAGCGCAACATCAACCCCCAATACCGGGAGAGACGAAACCCCTCCTATCGCTCATTGCCTCCATGTGACTCGGGACTGTACCCAAAGACCACCGTTTTGCACGCCCTCATGGATGTGGTAAGGTGGAGATCAAAGCACAGTGGGAATCACACAAGACTCTATGACGATCTCGGGTCTACAGACTAACCTGTACAAGTGTCACCTGAGAACTGCCATCTGACATGAGGTTTAATACCATCTGGGAGTTCTCGGCGAGTCCGTCCAGTGTACCCAGTCTCCACTGAGCACCCGTACACCATCTCTGATGTCAAACACCATTGGATATGGGATCATCCATCGCCCATCTCATGGGTCGAGAAGCGTATACGCTAGTCTACTCTGGTATATCGATGCCCCGTCTCGATACACCCACGACTAGGGACCTTGAAGGATGTACTTATGGACTACCATGTCCCCACTAGTATGATCTGCATCATAGTCCAGGTAGTCAAGTACACATCCTAAGGGCTTTACCAACATGTAACCATAAGACAGTTTAAAGAGACTAGTGTACATGTTAAGATAAAGAGTAACCAGATAGCATACTATCGTATCGAGCAAGAAAGTCATCTCTATATATGTCGAAGCATCCAATATAATATACATCATCTGTACAATACTGGCCTCTAGGGCATACATACAACTAACAATAACCGACTAATATTTATCCATACCGATTCATCGAATCAACACTTGATCCGATGACCCGGCTGATATCATATATCACGAGAATAGAATACGGTATCTCATATCGCATTATCCTCGGTCCCGCACATATCACATATGTTCCCCTACTCCGTTTCTCCTGAGCCAAGAAACCACTGTGTAGGACTCAAAAGAATCGTCAATACGTCGGCAGTAGGTGATGATCATATCAAACACCCACAAGCTGCAAGCGGTCAGCTAAACGTAACAGCTACCCAGGCATTGAGCGCTCAGAAGATCAACAAGCAAGCATGTACATTCTCCTGTGAATCCAAACAGTAACACTCCCGTACAGTCCGGTCTCGTCGTCTGATATGTCGCATATCTCGCCTAGAGGTGGTAAACGTCAGACCCCAGTAGCTCGATAAGTCGTGTCGATATGAGGTCTATAACAGTTTGAGAAACTACTGATAACACTTACCAGTAAATCTCAGCAACCCTGCCTAGGGATTTCCGGTTATAGCCAATCGAACACAGCACAACATCAACTCCCTATACCGGGAGAGACGAATCCCCTCCTATCGCTCGTTGCCTCCATATGATTCGGGACTGTACCCAAAAGCCACATTTTTGCACGCCCTCTTGGACGTGGTATGATGGAAATCAAAGCATAGTGGGAATCACACAAGACTCTATGACGATCTCAGGTCAACAGACTACTCTGTACCAGTGTCACCGGAGAACTGCCATCTGACGTGAGGTATAATACCATCTGGGAGTTCTCGGCGAGTCCGTCCAGTGTACCCAGTCTCCACTGAGCACCCATACACCATCCTTGATGTCAAACACCGATGGATATGGGATCATCCATCGCCCATCATATGGGTCAATATGCGTATACGCTAGTCTACTCTGGTGTATCGATGCCCTGTCTCGATACACCCTCGACTAGGAACAGTTATAGGATGTACTCGTCGACTACCGTGGCCCCACTAGTATGATCTCATCATAGTCCCAGTAGTCGAGTACATATCCTAAGGGCTTTATCAACATGTAATATAGAGACAATCAGAGTACATGTTAAGATAAAGTACAACCAGATAGCATACTATCATGTCGAGCAAGAAAGTCCTCCCTATATATATCCAAGCATCCATTACAATATACATCGTATGTACAGTAATGGCCTCTAGGGCATACATATAACTAACAATCTCCCACTTGCACTAGGGCCATCTGTTGTGGTATCACATACCCAACAATTAGCTGCGGTTGAAGTATCTCATACTCAACCATCTCATAAAAGTCTCTACTGGGAAAAAGGCCTTTGTGAGTGGATCCGCGCTGTTGTCCTCTGTGTCTACTCTCCTAACCTCGATCTCCCTGGAGATCAACCATCTCCATGATCAGGTGATACTGCCTAAGAATTATATCAGGATTTCTGATGGGACGGTAGTTCCTTGGCTAAAGCCACAACTCCATTGTCACACAATGGTAGGAACGAAGTTCATCTCATGAACTAATATGTATCCAGACTGCCTCTTTGGTAGCATCCTTGGTAACGATGTATCTTGCCTTTAATCGTTTAGTATGTCACGGTATCTAGCTTGGAACTCTTCCAACATACCGTCCCTCCACTGAGGGTAAAGACAATGCCTGGGACTGACATTCAGTCGTCCTTATCACCCTGGAACCTTTCCAGTGATTCTCCTGAGGATTGATTGATACCATCTCACTACAACTAGTGAGTATCCTAACATCCAATTAGATCTATCTCATAGATCCAAAACCCAGGATTTAGGAGGTATCACTTTGATCCTATATGGAGAATCCTTGTGATAAGCGGAGATTGACCGAGCGTAGCATAGGAAACTCCTTCCCTATCAAGAGTATGTCATCCACGTACTCTACGAGGATCACCACCATATTCCCTATTACCTTTTTGTATATACAAGGTTCATCTACTATTTTGATGAAGTCAAACTCTTTGACTCCCACATCAAAACAGATGTTCCAACTCCGCGATTCCTGTTTTATCATATAAAACATCTTGCACAGGTTTCCGCTGCACCCACTGTTTACGAAGCCCTCTGGCTCTGAAACATCATTTAGAAAAGCAGTCATGACACCCAACCGCCAGATATCGTATTCATGGTATGTAACCGTGGCAAGTAGGATCTGGATGGACTTAAGCATAGCTTTGAAAGTCTCAACTTTTCCATGTTCACCAAGTAATCTTCTCAAGATATACTTGCTCCTGATGGGGATTTAACCCTTCAGATAAAGCAACCAAAGTCCATACATTGTTGGTGTATAAGGATTCCATCTCAGATCACTAAGCATCCAGCCATTCTTGCTGAGTCCCACTCCTGATGGCCTGCTCGAAACTAGTTGGGTCATCATCTCATGATGCAATCCTCGCTCCCACTGTCATAGAGAAACCAAAGTATCTCTCAGGTGGGTGAGGAACCCTACTAGATCGGCGGAGAGGCTGAGTTTCGTTGGAAACTATTGAATCCTTTGGTTTTACCAAATCAATAGCTGCAGTTTGTATAGCTGGAACCTTTCCAGTTCTACATAACAGACCTTACCTCGAGCTTGTCCGGATTTTGCTTTTCGACATAGGCCGGACAACCCCAAATCTTAACAAACTTAAGAAATGGGCTCTTCCCTTTCCATATCACATATGAAGTGGTAGGCAACTGATTTGATTTGAACCCTATTCAATAGGTATGCAGGTTCACAAGTGCATAACACCCAAAAGGAAATAGGAAACTCAGTAGTACTCATCATAGAGCACACCATATCACATAGGGTGCTATTGCTCCGCCCCGATACACCGACGTGCTGTGGTGTATACGAAGGAGTAATGCTGAGAGAGAATCTCATTCTCCTTTAGAATAGTCCAGGAATCTCCATGCTTAAGTATTCTCCTCCTTGATCTCATCAAAGGACATAATACTTATACCCGTATTTGGTTCTCTACTTCTAACTTATATTCTGTGAATATCTCAAAAGCTTCGGACTTATGTTTCAACAGGAACACATGTCTGAATCTTGAGAGATTATCAGAGAATGTAATGAAGTACAAAGAACCGGTCTTGGCATGTGTAGACAGGGGACCTTCATACATCGTCTTGTATCAATCCCAAGAGTTCACTAACTCTTTCTCTGTTTCCAATAAATAGAACTATGGTCATCTTATCTATGTGACATGACCGGCAAGTTTCACAAGATGTAAATTCAAACTATTTTAAATATGCATCTATATGTAACTTCAGCTAGTCGATTCGCATTGATATGACCTAGTCTACAATGCCTCAAGAAGGATCCGTTCATTTCTGAACTCTTCCTCTTGTGTGTGTTCTGTATACTAAGAACTGTAGTTTGATTTAGAACGTTAATGCTTTTAGATAACGTGCCTGAACCGATCAACCCTTGATATAGGAAATTTTCAAAACATTATCCAGCAATACAAAATTATATCATTTCTTTACTATTAAAGAGACTGATATGATGTTATATATCAGGTTCGGTATCTAATAACATTCGTTCAGAATCAATGTATTCTGGTAATACAGGGTGATAGTGACCAACAGACTTGGCTGCAACACTTGCACCGTTTTCTATCTCATGAAACTTATCACCCGTTCTCAGTTCTCTACCTATCTGTAGCCCATGTAACAGATTACATATGCGGGATCCTGATCCGGTATCACATACCCAGGATGTAAAGAATACTGAGAAACAGTTCTCTGTAATGAACACACCCGAAGATGATGCATCAGCATGCACTTTCTTCGTTTGGGCGGCACGGGAAATCTGGTATTCCCCAATTTCCTGCTCTGTCTTATAATAATTATAAGTTGGAGCGGGACCAATGTTCCCCAGCTCAGTATAACAAGCGGGTTCGGTCAATTCATCTGTATTATTATCTTAATTAAGGCGTGATATGGTCGCTACCTAGAGAGAGAGAAAAGAAAACCCTCAGCGTGTGCTCTTGCAAGATTAGATTGGCTATCTAATATATCTAATCAGGATGTCTCCCACTGTTTTAATCAAATCTTCTTTCAAACCCAAAAGGAAAGACTAGCCGGGATTAATTACACGCTACAAGTTCGCTAATCTTTCAGCCAGGCCAGTGTCGGTACTTTGAGGGAGGTCCCCCGTGCTTTCGCACGAACCTAATTAAAGTAAACCTCGTTTTTCCAGAGGCGTAACCCCGTTAACACCTTTCTAGACACCTATTTGATCGGCTAATTGTAATGTGTAAAACTCTCCCAGGAGTAACTCTTACTCGCAGCGGGTATCGGGATCCAACTATCTCATAGAAGGTATGCAATCTCATTGCAAATTTCAACACTTGAAATTCCCGATAATATTTTATCCCTAGCAGCTATATGACCTTAACATGGTCAACAAATCATAAGTGCTAGTCAAGTTCAACCAGTCATTTCCCGATTGAATTAAACCCACCCGCACGACCCTTAACATGGTCAACAAAGTCGCACGACTACCCTAATCCAATCGCATCATATGCTTATACAGATAAGCACTAATCAGCTACCGCACACTACGCCTTAACATGGTTAACAAACGTAGCACGAATACTAACTAGTACTTATCTGAAATGACGGAGGGCTACGGCAGGTTTTTAAGAAAACCTTTTGCGTAATGAACTTGATATCGTTGTAGAATCGAGTGATTTTTAAATGGAGTGTTTTTTAGGCTTTTCTAGTTTTGCTAAAGGGGTCACTCCCGGTGAAGGGATCGTCAGCCCTTTCCTCATCGAATAAGGTGCAGGATATTTCACAAATATCACTATGCAAAGCAAGAACTATAGAAGCAATCAAAAGACAAACCGAGTTTGTAGCATCTGCCAGTTATTGCTAAAGGAGTCACTCCCGATGAAGGGATCTCGGTCCTTTCCTCATCGAATAAGGTTCAGGATGTTCTACAAGGAACACCGCGATGCAAACCAAGAACTGTAGCTACCTGGTTTTGAAAATTCGATTCCACAACATCTTAGGTTTCTTTTATTTCATTAATCTTATTAATGAAGTCCCATTTTAATATGCTTCGCAAGCATCACATTTGAAACGAAATCTGTAATATAACATATATATAATATAAACATTCGTCTCAGGCAGTAATATGATCTCATCACAGAACATTGCAGCAGAAGAACATATATGAAATATTGGATATACTAGGACGTCCGTGTTTTAGTACGAGCCTGTATAAAACACGGATTCCACGGTCGCGATGAATAGCCAAACCCACATCCCTAGACCCCTATGAGAGCGGCAAGCAACACTGCCAATTCTAGGGTTAGGAAACCCGGTCTCGACTCCTCGAGATGGTCTCCCACTGGACCCTAGAACCCGGTTACTTGTGCTCCCCGCCTTGGGTCTATCCTAGTGCGGAAAAGTAAATAATATACAAGGGTGACATCTTCCGCAACCTGGAAGTGCCCCATTAAAAGAATATTACATACAAATGAATTTTACCTGAATGAAAAAGAAAAAACTCTCATCTCACATAAAACCCCCGGCTATTCAGAACGCGATGATCCAATAGAACATATCACAACAACACATAATATCTCATATCATCAAGGTAAGCAAGTATGCGTATGCCGATTGTCGTTGATGTATAGCAACGAAGCCGGCGATACACCACATACTACGCTTATGGTCACAGAAAAGAAAGTGTAAAACTACAACAGTTGGAATCCGCAACCTCTTTAGACATCGCATGCCTAACTAAATGAATTCCTTAGACATCGCATGCTTAACAATTATAAACCCCGCATTTTAGTCTCATTATCGAAAACTCTTTTCAATATCAAGTCGGGCAATTCAACAAGATTCCCGACATCTTGATCGAATGCTCGTCGCAAACTTTAGTAGACGGCCGCACCCACGGATGCCGTCGACAAAGTGCACTAAGGGGGAACACCGCTGCCGCAAGCACCCGAATGGATGCTTTTGGCGACGGGGTTCACCTACAGTCACTTGGTCGGGGCTATGGGGTGTAGCTGTCTATTAAGTTTACCCGGCGAGTATCCGCGGACGCTACGTGATTGCGACGGACTTTTGATCACATCAAAATTCCGTGGCAACCGATCATTTGAGACTAAACTGCTAGATTTATAACATTCAAATTAGTTATCTCATAACTACCTGTGGATTCCAAATATTGTATCACATTCCAGATAAATAAACAATGTTAAACTTTCCGATCGAATAATCAAACACCCAAGATTTCCCCAATTTATCTCAACACTTGAAATCAGTTTAAAAACATCCATCACATGCCACAGTACCAATGGTCCAGCCGTAGAAGGGTCAAGCCAACGCTTCACATGTGGCATGCTCTACTGCCCCAAACCCTAAGGTTCAAAAGGCAGTTCAAGACGGTCACATAATCGAATTAAGGTTTGTTGTCTTCTAGAGGGTCCACCGCGTTACTTGCACGACTTAGAACGTTCTTAAACACAAGAAAAAGTCCAACTTTGGAAAAAATTTCCAACAGGGGAAAAAGTGAGTTATTGATATCCGTTCGAACTTTTTAACAGTTTCTATAAATTACCCGGACAAACTAAACAAAGTTATAATATCCGATCGAAACAACGAGTCCACAATACAACCCAGAAAACTCAACACTTGAGTAGAATTAAAAATTCTCAGAAGAATCAGGAAGTACCAACGGTTGTTACTGTGCAAACCCAATCCCTCAATCATCACTTCTTGCCGTGGAACCGCCGCCAATGCTTGGGTTTGGCTGCGGTTCCGCGGCGCTTTGGGTGATTTAGGGGGTCGGGTTTCACAGTAATTCCTAAAATACCCTGCTGAATTTTTTGAGTATTTTTAATATGAAAAAAATCACATTTTTGAAAAATTTCCAGAGAAGGGGTTTTATCGGGTTTTCCGGGTTCGATCGGACTTTAAACTTCGTCTAGACTTCGCCTAAAGCTCTAGCTTGGCTCTGATACCACTGTGGGGTTGCTAGGCACGCGCACAAGGTTCTACGAGGCATCAACCATGCCCGATTAAAATTTTAGCGGTGCCGAACAACCCGAATACGGATCTTTAAACTAGGGTTTAGGCGAAAACAAACATGTTAAACATTTTAACACTAAGTGAGAGGGATTACAACCTTTGTAGATCCGGTCCTTCACTTCATAAGCTCCGTGTTGAGGTCCCTTCGCTGCGATCATCGTGTTCTGGACTCTCGAGAGGCTTCACGAAGAGAATGATGCAACCTTTGCTTCCGATCTTCGATACAAAGATGATCTACCTTGAAGTTTCGTTTACACAAGCTAACATTCATAATATGAAGTGAACACCCTCATCTAAATGGCAAGGGAAGATGAGGATGATGAAGTAGGATTTTTTCTCTCATTTATAATCTTTTTCTCACATATTTTCATCATTTGGAAAAAGCTAGTAAGCTTTTTCCATGAAGAAAGAAGAAGGAAGAAGATGATGAATCAAAAAGATACTCCTTTTGTGATGAATAATAGTCAAGAATATATGATTGATTATCAAACCATGGTCAAGGATGGGAGGCTAAACCATTGTAGAGAATAAACTAGAGTAAGGGTTTCGTTAGGTCAAAGCATGAGTCATAACAAAATATCTTTATCATGACAAAATATAATCCTTCTAGAATGAACAAGAAGGAGCTAACCCTAATCAAACCCCAATCCCTTTTTATCATCCTTAAACATGTTTTATAATAAATCATATCATATTACAATAATATATATCACATATATATTATATATTTGCAACAAAAGAAAATAATACAATTAACATATATCGCATATATATCAATGTATTACCCGAGTGAGAAAAAGAATCTTTTAGTGAGCTAATATTAGTTAATGTAATTTAATATATCATATATATTATTATACATTAAATTATCGAATCAACACTTGATTCGACAATCCGGCTATATCGCATATAACCGACTAATATTTATCCGTACCGATTCATCGAATCAACACTTGATCCGATGACCCGGCTGATATCATATATCGCGAGAAGAGAATACGGTATCTCATATCGCATTATCCTCGGTCCCACACATATCACATATGTGCCCCTACTCCGTTTCGCCTGAGCGAAGAAACCTCTGTGTAGGACTCTAAAGAATCGTCAATACGCCGGCAGTAGGTGATGATCATATCAAACACCCACAAGCTGCAAGCGTTCAGCTAAACATAACAGCTACCCAGGTATTGAGCGCTCAGAAGATCAACAAGCAAGCCTGTACATTCTCCTGTGAATCCAAACAGTAACACTCCCGTACAGTCCGGTCTCGTCGTCTGATATGTCGCATATCTCGCCTAGGGGTGGTAAACGTCAGACCCCAGTAGCTCGATAAGTCGTGTCGATATGAGGTCTATAACAGTTCGAGAAACTACTGATAACACTTACCAGTAAATCTCAGCAATCCTGGCCAGGGATTTCCGGTTATAGCCAATCGAACACAGCACAACATCAACTCCCTATACCGGGAGAGACGAATCCCCTCCTATCGCTCATTGCCTCCATGTTATTCGGGACTGTACCCAAAGGCCACCTTTTTGCACGCCCTCTTGGACGTGGTATAATGGAAATCAAAGCACAGTGGGAATCACACAAGACTCTATGACGATCTCGGGTCAACAGACTACTCTGTACCAGTGTCACCGGAGAACTGCCATCTGACGTGAGGTATAATACCATCCGGGAGTTCTCGGCGAGTCCGTCCAGTGTACCCAGTCTCCACTGAGCACCCGTACACCATCCATGATGTCAAACACCGATAGATATAGGATCATCCATCGCCCATCATATAGGTCAAGATGCCTATACGCTAGTCTACTCTGGTGTATCGATGCCCTGTCTCGATACACCCTCGACTAGGAACAGTTATAGGATGTACTCGTCGACTATCGTGGCCCCACTAGTATGATCTCATCATAGTCCCAGTAGTCGAGTACATATCCTAAGGGCTTTATCAACATGTAATATAGAGGCAATCAGAGTACATGTTAAGATAAAGTACAACCAGATAGCATACTATCATGTCGAGCAAGAAAGTCCTCCCTATATATATCCAAGCATCCATTACAATATACATCGTATGTACAGTAATGGCCTCTAGGGCATACATATAACTAAGAGATGGTATGTGTATATGAATTCGTTGGATTGTCGCGGATGAATAGCCGGGGGGGATTGTAAGATGAGAGTTTTTGTTTATCTTTCAATTCTTGTAATATGTAAATTGATGTAATATTATTTGTATGGCCGCACAGTCGAGTCGGGGTTGTAGCCGTCATTGTATAATTTCTTTTTACTGTTTTTGCTCCTAGGATAGACCCAAAGGGGGTGCACAAACTACCGGGTACCTCGATGTGCCGAGTGGCCTACTCACATCGTTGAGGGAGGTTGCTTCACTTCGGATACTTGGCGGGTAGTTTGCCACACCCGTAGGGGTCTAGGGTGGGGTTTGGCTATTCATCGCGACCGTGTAATCCGCTCTTCGTTACAGGCTCGTACGAATTGCGGATTCCTAGTATATCCAATGTATTCATCTGTGATCTGGAATGGCTATCATTGCATGTGACGAATGTTTATTTATATCTATATGATATCTATTTAGGCATTGCATATGTTTTGCATCCGCGCTAGTCCAGCCCCAACTCTATCGTTAGTTAAGTAACCTAACGGGTGATGACGGGACCCCGTGGCGAATGCGGATGGCATAAGCGTACGTCATATTTTCGTTGTTTTTTGCAATGGTAGGATTAAATGATGGGACGCATTGGAATTAATGCAAGAAAAAATAAACCAAGTAAAAGTCGTTGGAACACTTTGAAAACCACTCGGTTCTTTTCAAAACCAAACTTTTAAATGCGGAGCTTGAACCACTCCTTTTTGAAAGCTATCTCGTTCCTTCGATTATATCAAGTTCACTACGTTCACGGTTTCGCCAAAACCATTCGTAGCCCTCCGTCGTTTCACATGAATGGTCAATAAGTATTCAAGCTATGTATGTTGGCCAAAGTCAAGGCATAGTGATTGGTAGCTATTGGGTATTCATGTGCAGCATAGATAGATGTGTTGGTTTGGGGCAGTCGTTCTACCATTTTGGTCAAAGTCGAGGGTATGTGCGGGTGGGCTCAAATTAACCAGGAGAATGACGGGTAGAACTTGACATGTGACTTATGATATTTTGGCCAAATTCAAGGTCATAAGAGCATGGGGCAAAAATCCACATCGGGAGTGCCAAAAGAACTGAAGCTTGCTAGCGCTGCATACCATTTGGAGTGTGATGATTCTGGTAGGATTCCTTCAGTTTTGTCACGCGATGATATTTGGATCCCGATCCTACTGTGAGTATATGCTACTCCTCCGGAACTTTCTCACTTAACCATCAATGCTATAAACCAAGTAGGTGTCTAGAAAGGTGTTAGCGGGGCTACGCCCACAGGGAAAAGAGGTTATTTAATTAAGGAACTTCGCGAAAGCGTTGGAAAACCTCCCTCGAAGTACCGACACTGGCCTGGCTGAACGGTTAAGCAAGTATTGTACGGTGAGATTGATCGCGACTGGTTCTTCCTTTATGGTTTGAGGAGGGATTCGAGAGACAGTGGGAGCCATCCTGTTTAGAAAAATTAAAAACCACTCTAAACTTGCAAGAGCATCATGCTAAAGTGTTTCTTCTCTTTTTCCTAATTGCAGAGACCAAACATCATGACTGGACTTAAGTTACTACTAGATAAAAACATACTAACATGGCCAAACTACAAAGATTGGCTCAGGAATATCAAAATGGCAATCACTTATGACAAGTTGGGGTATTTTCTTACCACAAAAGCTCCACCTGTCCCAGGTCCCAAAACCAGCGTCGCGGATAGGGAAATCCATATGACCTGGGAAATCGACTGCACGAAGGCCAAGTGCCTCGTGCTTGCCTCTATGGACAACGAACATCAGAGGAGGCACGAGAATATGGACCTCGAATCCATATTTCTACATACAAAAGAACTGTATGGAGAGCAATCTCGTATCGCCAGCTACGAAGTGTCGAAGAAGTTGTTTTCGGCAAGATTGGCCGTCGAATCATCGGTAGCGGAACACGTGCTTAAGATGATTGGCTACATAGAGGAGCTCGCGGACCCTGGGACCACGTTGGAGAATGATCTCTATACGGACTTGATTCTTCAGTCCCTTTCTTCCACTTACGCCCAGTTCATCCTGAATTTCAACTTGCAAGAAAAGGAAGTTGAACTTTCAGAGCTCCTCAACATGTTGAGTAGTGTAGAGGGCACCCTACAGAAAGGTAGGAAAACATCCACTTTGTTTGTAGGAGGATCTTCCTCTTCTAGGTCCAAGGCGAAAGCCACGGGAAAGAAGAAGAAAACCCCCGCCAAACCAAGGGGCGGTGTTAGTAAGGTGGATACGACGAGAAAGGAAAAAGCAACAAAAGTAGCGGGGAAGCTTGTGGATAAGGAAGAATGCTTTTACTGTCACAAGAGTGGACACTGAAAGAAAGATTGCAGGGCATGGAAGGCCTGAACACAGGATCTGAAGCAGGTTGCGGCTTCAGCTTCAGGTGTGTATGTTATTCAAAACTGTCTATCAATAAACTCTACGTCCTGGGTATTGGATACCGGATCAGGATCTCATATCTGTAATTCTTTGCAGGCGTTGAGAAAGCGCAGGTTTTTGAAAGCAGGTGACATGACCCTCAAAGTTGCAAACGGAGCTAGCATGGATGCTGAGGCCGTGGGGGACTATCACCTGGGAATGTCAGATGGACATGTTTTGGATTTACGTAATTGCTTTTTTGTACCCAATGCAACTTGTAATATCATTTCTGTATCTTTAGTTTCTAAAGAAGGTTATGAATTTGCGTTTGTAAGTAATGTTGTAAACATTCACCTTAATCAAGTTCTGATTGGGTCAGGTACATTGAGCAATGGTATATACGTATTAAACCAACCATAGATTTTCAATGTCCAGAATACACACAAAAGAAAGTCTCCGGAAATAAATCAGACTTTCTTATGGCATTGTAGACCGGGTCACAACAATGAGAGAAGGTTGACGAAGTTACATACAGAAAGATAATTGGATCCGTTCGAATATCAATCATATGCAACTTGTCAATCCTGTCTCAAAGGAAAGATGACAAAGACTCCGTTCACTGGATACGGAGTAAGAGCGAGCGAGCTCTTGGGACTCGTACACAGTGACGTGTGTGGTCTAATGTCTACGCATGCACGAAGCGGTTATTCTTACTTCATTACTTTTACGGATGACTTTTTAAGGTACGGATATGTCTTCTTAATGAAACATAAATTCGAAGCATTTGGAAAATTCCAGGAATATAAGAATGAAGTAGAAAAACAAACAGGAAAATGTATCAAGACACTGAGATCTGATCGAGGTGGTGAATACTTGAGTGCCGAGTTCCTGGATTACTTAAAAGAGAATGGAATTCTCTCTCAGCTTACTCCTCCATACACTCTGCAACATAACGGTGTACCGGAGAGACGGAACCGAACCCTATTTGATATGGTACGGTCCATGATGAGTAACGCTGAGTTACCGCGATCATTCTGGGGATATGCACTAGAATCAGCTGCATACCTTTTAAACCGAGTTCCAACTAAGACTGTGCCTACTACACCATATCAGATGTGGTGTGGGAAAAGATCCTATCTTAATCATATTAAGACATGGGGATGTCCAGCTTTTGTCAAAAAGCAGCATACGGACAAGCTCGAGGAACGCTCAGTACAGTGTAAGTTTGTGGGATATCCAAAGAACTCCAAGGGATATTTCTTCTATTGCGAAGAGGAACAAAAGGTTTTTATTTCTCGTCATGCCCACTTCTTGGAAACTCGGTTTTTGGAAAATCAGATAAGTGGGAGCGTAATAGAACTGGAAGAAATTCCAGAACCACAAGCTATTACAGAAAGCTTAGTAGAACCAGAGGGTTCGAAAGTTCAGGACATTCCTACGCCGCTCCGCAGAAATAGTAGGCAGTCTCATCCGCCCGAGAGATACTACGGTTTTCTCATAGACGGGGATAGAGAGGATTGCATCATTGATAGTGATGAGCAGACTAGCTTCCAGCAGGCCATTCAGAGCGTTGACTCGGTAAAATGGCCGAATGCAATGCGGACCGAAATGGAGTCCATGTACACCAACAAAGTATGGACGTTAGACATTGCTCCAGATGGGGTAAAACCCGTAGGATGCAAGTGGATCTTCAAAAGGAAGATTGGTGTAGATGGACAGGTTGAGACCTATAAAGCTAGACTTGTTGCAAAGGGTTTCCGTCAAAGACATGGCTTGGACTATGACGAAACCTTTTCTCCAGTGGCTATGCTGAAATCCATTCGGATCCTTCTTGCCATTGCTGCCTTCCACGATTATGTGATCTGGCAAATGGACGTAAAGACCGCTTTTCTAAATGGAAATTTAGAGGAGTGTGTCTATATGGACCAGCCAGAGGGTTTCATTCAAAGTGGTAGCAACGGAAAGGTGTGCAAGTTGCTTAAGTCCATCTATGGACTAAAGCAGGCATCGCGGAGTTGGAACATCTGTTTTGATGAGACGGTCAAAGAATTTGGCTATATCAAAAATCCAGATGAACCATGCATCTATAGTAGATTTGTAGCGAGAACTGTAGTATTCCTCGTTTTATACGTGGATGACATTCTCTTGATAGGAAATGACATTCCTATGCTACAATCTGTCAAAGGGTTCTTGTCACACAGGTTCTCCATGAAAGACCTGGGTGATGCCTCATACATTCTGGGAATCCGGATCTATCGTAACAGATCCAAGAGGATACTGGGACTCTCACAGTCCAGGAACATCGACACCATACTGAAAAGATTCAGTATGGAAGATTCCAAGCGCGGTAATCTACCGGCTTGTCACGGGATCACCCTCTCCAAAGAGATGTCTCCCTAGACTGATTTGGAAAGGGATCGCATGTCTATTATACCCTACGCTTCTGCGGTAGGCTCTATAATGTATGCGATGTTGTGTACCAGACCAGATGTTGCTTATGCACTAAGTGTGGTAAGCCGGTATCAGTCAAACCCTGGAGAGAAACACTGGATAGCAGTAAAGAACATTCTCAAGTACCTGAGAAGGACTAAGGAGATGTTCTTGGTGTATGGCGGAAAAGACCTCCAGATCGAGGCCTTTGCTGACTCCAGCTTCCAGAGTGACAAGGATGATTCCAAGTCCATGTCGGGTTATGTCTTCACCCTCTATGGAGGGGCGGCCTGTTGGAAGAGTTCCAAACAGGAAACCGTGCTGACTCGATGATGGAAGCGGAATATATCGCTGCTGCAGATGCCGCAAAAGAAGCCGTCTGGATAAGGAAGTTCCTAACAGAACTTCAGGTGGTTCCGTCCATTGTTGATCCAGTACCTCTGTATTGCGACAACAATGGGGCTATAGCTTTAGCGAAGGAACCCAGGTCCCATCAGAAGTCCAGACATATATTGAGGCGGGATCACCTGATCAGGGAGATCGTGGAACGCCAGGAGATTGAGGTTCGGAGAGTTGCTACGGAAGATAACACGGCTGATCCATTCACGAAGGCCTTACCCCAGACTCAGTTCGAGCGGCTGATCGAGATGATAGGTCTTCGATACGCCAGTACATGGCCTTAGTGCAAGTGGGAGATTGTTAGTGTATATGCCCTAGAGGCCATTACTGTATCATACTAGTATGTATATTACTTGATGGAAGCTTGGGATATTCACCTTGTATTGTCAATCTTGCTCAAAATAGTAGTATGCTTCTTGGTTTGTTTCTTCTTTAATGTGTGCATATGTTTCTTTTAGCATATCGCCTTTACACATTAATGGAGCCCTTAGGATCTTTGCTTGATTACCAGCGTTGTGATGGCAGTCACACTCGTGGGGGCTGGGTAATCTACAAGCACATCCTTATGCAGGTTCCTGGTCGTAGGACTATCGAGACAGGGCATTGATACTCCAGAGTAGACTAGCGTATGCGCTTCTCATCCCAGCTTGGGAGACGGCCTGTCCCACAGCCGTCAGTACGTCGTACTTGGGATAGTATGCGGGTGCTCGTTAGGTTACGAGTACACTGGACAGGACTCGTCGGGAGCTGTTGGTTGGTATTATACTTATCGTCAGTTATCAGTTCCCAGGTGACATGAGTACAGCTTAGTCCATTGACTTGACACTGTCACTTCGCCTCGAGTGTGTTCCCACTGTACTTTGATTACTACCCAACCACGGCTCAAAGGAGTCGTGCAAACAGGTAGTTTTTGGGTGCAGTCCCGAAGCACTTGGAGGCAGTGACGGTTAGACAGGATTCGTCTCTCTCGGTATTGGGGGTTGATATCGCGCTGTGTCTAGGAGATCCATTACACAAAGTCCCTGGCCAGGGCAAGCGAGATAGACTGGTAGGTTTCCAGTGTTATCTCAGGTGTTCTGGGCTACACTCCGGCACGACTTGTACCGCTAGTAGGGGACTGACGTTTACCGCTTCCCTAGGCCCGCCATGCGATGTTCTTAGATGAACAGACCGGACTGTACGAAGACTGTCACATACAGGCTCAGTAGGAGTTCAGATGGGTTTACCTCGTCAGTCTTCTTATCGGCATCTACCTGGGGACCGTTACGTACAGCTAGTGCCGCTTACGGTCTGTGGTTAAACCCACTGCCAGCGTAGTGTCGAGTCTTTAGAGTCCCACACAGAGGGTTATTCGCCTTTGGGCAAAACAGAGTAGAGGTCGCATGGTTTTGCGACAGGGTTTGTTTACATCCGCGCACTTGTGCACGTTTGGCGTCCGGACAGACATTACTAGCGGGCTCTGGTTTGAGTCAGATCCTAGTATATGTTTTGGGGTTAGTTTTATCTCATAGTATTCATGTTCCTCGGAACACGAATGCGGGTGTGTGTGCACAGTTGATTGAGGCGGAGGAAGAGGTTTTTCATTAGGGTTTTGGAACGGGTGCGTATGCACAGTTGACAGTCGTCTTTTTCCAAACCCTAATGAATTTATGATATATCAATTAATAATATTAATTAAATGAAATTGTGTCATGGTTGGGTTTGTTGACTTGTTGACCAAGGTTGACTAGTTGACCATAGTTGAAACTTTGACCATCATCATTACACATCAAAGATGCTCTTTGATCTTTGCAAAAAACATTTAATGTGAAATGATAACTGTCTCATCAAACCAACCATCAACTTTTTCATTTGATTAAAATTATTAATTTGATTAATTCACTTATAATCTTATGGTTGTAAAACTATTCTCATTCTATCATAACCATTCTCTCTCTTCCTTTCATTTTCCTCCTCCTCTAGTTCAAGAAGAATCATTCTCATGAGTTGAGAAACCTCTCCTTGGAGATAAAACACCTAAAGCCACTCTCTACTCATCCTAAGATTGAAGGTCTAGCAAGCCGGATACTTTAGTTCTCTCAAGATCGAGAAAGCAGCTCAAGGTAGAAACCCACAGGTGGATCCATCTTCGACAAGAGAAGGCAACGAGGAAAGCACCATCCGACCACTACAAAGAGTCCAAGAAGACGGAGTTCAAGTGAGGTATAACCCCTAACCGAGTAGATAAATCTCTAGTTAGATTGCTAGCCAAGATCCGTATTTGTAGTCCATGTTACCTAAACCCTAAAAATCGTTTTTCATCGTTTCCGCAAGCCCGTAAGAACCAGGAGAGGTAACGTGGACTTATACGTTCTATGATGAGCACGGCTGAGTTACCTATTTTTTTCTGGGGATATGCACTGGAGATAGCTGCAGACCTATTGAATATGGTTCCTACCAAATCTATGCCAACCACTCCATATGAGATATGGAAAGGAAAGAGACCATATCTTAATTATGTTAGGATATGGGGTTGTCCGGCATATGTAAAAACACAAAATCCGGACAAGCTCGGGGCAAGGACTATTCTGTGTAAGTTTATTGGATATCCCAAACATTCGCACGGGTACATCTTCTACCACACCGAGGAACAAAAGGTGTTTATTTCTCGGCATGCTACCTTTTTAGAAAAGGAATTTCTTGCAAAGGAAATTAGTGGCAAGGAGGTAGAACTGGAAGGAGTTCCAGCAACACAAACTGCAACAGAAGATTTGGTAGAACCAGAGGATTCAGTAGTCCCCGACGAACCCCAGCCTCTCCGCCGATCTAGCAGGGTTTCTCATCCACCTGAGAGATACTACGGTTTCCTCATTGATGGTGGGAGCGAGGATTGCATCATGGAAGATGATGACCCGATTAGTTTCGAGCAGGCCATCAAAAGTGGGGACTCTATGAAATGGCTAGATGCAATGCGATCTGAGATGGAATCCATGTACACCAACAAAGTATAGACTTTGGAAGTTGCTCCTGAAGGGTAAAACCCATTGGGAGCAAATGGATCTTTAAGAAGAAACTTGGTGTAGATGGAAAAGTTGAGACTTTCAAAGCTAGACTTGTTGCAAAGGATTTTCGTCAACGGCAAGGTGTGGATTATGACGAAACCTTTTCTCTAGTGGCTATGCTTAAGTCCATCCGGATCTTACTTGCCATTGCTGCATACCATGACTACAAAATCTGGCAGATGGATGTTAATGTAAGTCCACGGTAGCGCCCCAGCCGTCTAACAGAAGCCAAATGCAGAACAAAAACTTTTACGACTGGCGCTATCGCGTACTATCACCCGGATCTGTCATTAAAGCTAAACTAACAAACTACAAAGGGGCTTGGAATGTTATACCGAATGATCCGAGTCCTTCGGTCTTCAACCATCATCCCACGCTTTGTTGCGGCTGCTCCGATCTCCTGAATCTCCAGTCTCCTCGTCCAGGTGGCACCACGTCGACGGATCTTTAATCGGGCTCCCGCCTCTGAACCGAGGCAACTCGGTCGTCAAGTTTGCTAAAAGAGGCGACCAAGATGATGTAGAGAATGAGTAAAACACTTTGTCTCGTCGCGTCCAAAATCACGGACGAACGGTTAATGAAGTTGCCTTTTGGAATCGGGTGAAATGAGAAATGAGGCTATCTAATTTCCATGAGTCCAAAACAATATCAATCTTTTTTCATGCAACCATTCTCATCTAGGAAGAGGGGTCGGACACTTATATGGTGGAGGGGGTGAGTGTAGGAAGCAAGGAGAGTGATCATAAGTAAAAGATCTTAAGCAAATACAAAGAAGAGTTAATGCAAAAGAATGAGTCATCATACACCTTGTATGAACACAATAAATGCACAATTAAAGCACTAATGACTCACAAGCCTTATCACCACTTCTAAAACCTTCTAGAAGCATGACTCACCATCATGACTCACCCAAGAAGAAAAGATAAATTCGCATTTAACCAAATGTCAAATACGGGTGATATAAAACTTGAAACTGGCAACTTCCAAAAGCGATCCTGAAACGAATTTCAGGATAACCCCGTAAAGGTATAAACATACCCGCATTTGTATTACGACCGAATACAAATGCAACTGAGACAAAGATATTATATCAACACAGTATAATACTCGGATCCGGCTTAAATCAAAGCCCACAAGTATTATCTGCCCGAAATATGACACATGTGAAAACGCAAGTGCATTTTCTGAACCCTGCCATAATTCCATATGGCCTCTACAACGTTTCGCCCGAACTTGGGAAAGTGTCTGTGGGAGACTCTAATGACTCATCAACACACTGGCACTGGGTATAACCACAAGCATGTCGGAGGTACAAGCTATACGTAACGGTTGCCTATGTATTGATTGGAAGGGAAGCCGACGAGCGAAATCATCCATAAACCCTACTGAGCCTGACAGTGACAATATCCGTACATTCCGGTCCGTTCGTCTAAAGAGTATCGCATATCGAGTCTAGGGGGTGTATAAAGTCAGACCCCTAATAATGCGATAAATCGTGTCGGCATGAAGCCCATCACTACCTGAGAAACTACTGATCCAAATCAGTAATTCTCCACTACCTCGGCCGAGGATTTCTAGTGATGGCTACCCATGCACTGTGCGACATCAACCCCCAATACCGGGAGAGACGAATCCCCGACAATCCGCTCACAGCCTCCATGTGGCTCGGGACTGTACCTAAAAAATACCTGTTTGCACGACTCCTTTGAGCCGTGGTAGGGTAGAAATTAAAGCACAGTGGGAACTCACACGAGACAAATGACGATCTCAGGTGGACAAACTAACCTGTACACATGTCACCAGGGAACTGCTATCTGACGATATGTATAATACCAACTAGTATGTTCCCGGCGAGTCCTGTCCGGTGTACTCATAACCTAATGAGCACCTGTATACATCTCAGGTGATCCAACTAACACCAATGGCTTGTGAGACCAGCCACCGCCCCTCGTCGGGGTCTCAACTGTATACACTAGTCTACACTGGAGTATCGATGCCCTGTCTCGAAACTCCCACGACTAGGGACACTGTTAAGGATGTGCTTATAGACCCCAGCTCCCACGTATATGATCGCCATCATACTGCTGGCTGTCAAGCAGAATCCTATGGGCTCTATCAACATGCAATAGTGAACTAAAGTATGTATACGATGATAAAGACAAACCAGATAGCATACTATCATCTCGAGCAAGACTGTCATATCGGTATAGGTCCTGCATCAATCATTGTAATCACGTACCTGCGATCCAATAATTGACTTTGAGGGCACTATATCCAACAATCTCCCACTTGCACTTAAGGCTAATTATTGCGATGTCGCATACTCACAGCCCGTGTGATACCGAACATCCAACTCCACTACTAATCAGTTTCACAAAGCTCGTTTGTAAAACTCTTGTGTTCGAGAAATAGCCTCAGGGAGTGGATCCGTCCTGATGTTTCTTTCTATGTCTCTCTTCATCTCAAGTTTGCGGCGAAAACCATCTCCCGAATCGAGTAATACCTGTCTTAGAATATGTCTGAATATCTGATGGGACTTAGTTCATAAATGAACTCCAAATCCAAACTTCTTAGACTTATCAATAACTGAACCTAATCAGTATCCAACACCATGCCTCCTACAGTATCCTCTTGGACCACCTGTCCATAATACTGTCTCTCGTCAGAGAGAAAACTATAACTCTGACAATCACTTTGTCATCCATGTCACCTTTGAAGCCTGGAATGATAACCGTCACACGAAGGAGGCTGCCGTCATCAAATCCGTAGAACATGCACTTATGTTCCAAAACTGCTTCCTTATGTTTCTTCAGGATTGGATTAATATAAACTTATCGCATCTAGTGCAAAAACAACATCTGGTGTGGTACTTGACATCTCACGATTGACTAAGCAAGTGATCTGCCAATCATGCACTTCCCTCTTCCTTTTAGTCTGTAAGACACCTTTAAAGAGGGTGACTCCATCACCTGCAAGTACACTACCATGCCAGGAGTCATTTATTCTAAATACCATTAGAATACTGTCAAAGTACCCACATTGGGAAATTACCCAAATCTAGATCTAAAACCATAGATATAGAAACCATAATGTCATATATTATATCCATATCCTGTCTGGAGAAACAACTGTGTGACGAGCACAGTACAACCGATCGTAGTATAGGAATTTAACTTCCCACTCTGTGTATGTCATCCAAATACCAGGACATCACACCTTACTACCTTCTTAACAGATCCATCCCCTATTCTGATGAAGTCAAACCCATGACTGTCACATCAAAATTAGATGATCTTATCTCCGCTATATCTGCTCAAATCTATAAATAGACATATACTTCTTACCCACTATGCTTCCGCTGCTCCCACAGACCACAATAACCCTCTGGCAGAATAATATATACGTCCACCTCTAAAACTAGTTTAGAACGACGCTATACATATCCTCCTGCTGGGTCTCATAGTTGGGAACAACAGTAATGTCAAGTCTGGGTAAACAAGAACCTCCCTGTCAACGTCCTTGAGGCTACCGGAGTACCTCTCGGGTGTCTGAGGTTACCCACCATATCTGCGGAGTGGCTATTGGAATGTCAAATCTGATTGAATATATAGGTCCTATTAAATTTTCCGTAATCGTTTGCGGTTCTGGAATCATTTCCAGTTCTACCATACTCCCACTACTGTTTTTTGAAAAAATCCATTTTACTAAAACTGTGGCGAGTTAAGAACAATATCACTATTGATCTTCCAGATGGTAGAAAGTCAACCCTCGTCAAAGCCAGGGTCAACCTACAAACTGCCATTACAGAAACATGCCTTGAGTTATCCAGTGTCTGGTTTTAAGCATAAGCCGGACAACTCCACGTATCTTAACATCGTTAAGATATGAACCATTCTATATACAATATAGGAATAAAGGCACTAAAATAATTGGAACCAGATTCAAATCATGCAGCTGTCTCCAGTGCACTTCAACTTAATAGAAAGTGGCTACTCAACATTACTCAACTTAAGAATCCATCCAATTATGAGTAACCTGAAAGAGAAACGACTTTCTCAAAACCATTACTATCAACTGAATACCAATCATAAGAATCTACATCTTTGATCTTTTTGAAGAATCCCGATACTTGCGATACCTGGTTCTCTACTTTATTCTTATACCCATAACTTCTTAAAACTTAGACATAGTATTTGTTAGTGTATATTCCCTAGGGACCATTATTGTATCATACTAGGTTGTATATTACTTAATGGAAGCTTGGGATATTCACAGTTGTATATATAACAGTCTTGCTAAAAATGGTAGTATACTACTTGGTTTGTGTCTACTTTAATATGTGCATATGTTTCTTGTAACGTATCACTTATACATATTAGTAGAACACATAGGATCTTTTCTTGATTACCAGCGTTGTGATGACAGTCACACTAGTGGGGGCTGGGTAGTCTGTAAGCAACATCCTATACAGGTCCCTCGTCGTTGGATTATCGAGATAGGGCATCGATATTCCGGAGTAGACTAAGTGTGTACGCTTCTCATCCCAGTTGGGGAGATGTTCTTTCCCACAGCCATCAGTACGTCGTACTGGAGATAGTATATAGGTGCTCATTAGGTTACGGGTACACCGGACAGGACTCGCAAAGGAACTGATTGGTTTGTATTATACCTATCGTCAGTTAACAGTTCCCAGGTGACATGAGTACAGCATAGTCCGCAGACTTGACACTGCTACTTCGTCTCGAGTGTGTCCCACTGTTCTTAGATTGCTACCCTACCACGGCTCAAAGGAGTCGTCCAAACAGGTAGCAGTTGGGTGCAGTCCCGAGCACTTGGAGGCAGTGGCGGTTAGACAGGATTCGTCTCTCCCGGTATTGGGAGTTGATATCGCGCTATGTCAGAGAGCCATTACGCAAAGTCCCTGGCCAGGGCAAGCGAGATTTACTGGTAGGTTCCAGTAGTTTCTCAGGGTGTAATGGGCTACGGTCCAACATGACTTATACCGCTATTACGGGACTGGCGCTTGCCGCCCTTAGGCTCGATATGCGATAGTCTTAGACGAACAGACCAGACTGTACAGAGATTGTCACATCAGGCTCAGTAGGAGTTCGGATGGGTTCCCTCATCGGCTTTCTTATCGGCATCTACCTGGGGACCGTTACGTACAGCTAGTTCCGCTTGAGGTCTTTGGTTAAACCCACTGCCAGCGTAGTGTCGAGTCTTTAGAGTCCCACACAGAGAGTTTCCCTGCACCAGGAGAAACGATATAGAGATCGTATGGTTTTACGACAAGGGTTCGGACACATTCGTGTGTTTACGAACGTACGACGTTCGGACAGTTTTTACTAGTCGGCTTTGGTTTAAGCCAGATTCTAGTATTAGGTTATTGGATTTATACAGTCTAAAGTATTTCCGTGTTTTCACGGATTGGAGGGGCGTTCTCGTAATTTTCCGGGAAGCTTCTAGAAGCATGGTGACTTGGGGGTTAAGGTAGCATAAGCATTTATTGCTTAATGACTCATTTTTGTGATTCAACCTTAGAGTTAATGCTTCATTTATTGAACTTATGACTCATGAGATGAATCACACTAGGTGAATGCATTAACCATGATGATTAATAATTTATATTATTTATTTGATAAATTGTTATGGTTGATATATTCTAAATGAGTTCATTTTCAATATCATTCTTATCATCACCTTCTCTCTCCTCAAGCTCTCTCTTTCTTGAAACCCTAACCCTAACCTCTCATGTGTTGAGATCAAAGGTTGGCTAGACTAATACATCCATAATCTCACTCTATATCCCCTAGGTAGCTTAGATTAGCACTTTGAGCAACCTAGTTATCTCAAGTTAGAGATCAAGCTTGAAGTAGGAGCTCTCAGGTGGATCGTCTTTGATTCGAGGAGGCCGTTGAGGTGCCGATGTTCCAAGGAGCCTACGAAGAGTGGAGGACCGCGATGAAGACCCGAAGGACAAGTAACATGAGGTATAACTTCAAATCCGAGTAGTTAAACCTTTCGTAGTTTGCTAGTAACGGTTTAGATACGATTCATGCGCTCAAGTCCGTGTTACGAAGCTTTGATAATCGTTTTTCATATATTCCGCCTCCCCGCAAGATCGTGGGGTGCGTGACATGGACTTACAGTGGTATCAGAGCCAACTAAACCATTACTAGCTTGTTAGCAACTAATTGGAACTTGGATCGATGGATAAATGCGAAAACAAAACCTTAACCCTAACAGTTTCTGTAAATTTTAAACGTGTTTAAATTTTTTTTTATATGCCTTAAAATTCACAGTAGGGGAATATAAGAATTTTGGGAAAATACGAGATTGCAACTCGGTTAGATGGCCGCGGATCCGCAGCAAGATAGTGCTTTTGGCCGCGGATCCGCCGCCGAGTCAACTCCGAGTTGACTCGGATTTGCTCAGTAATTCATATTTTTTGGCGTTTTGGTTTCATGTATATTCTGTTTCTACCCAGGTTACTTCTGTTCTGGCTTGCTTTTGGGGTGGACACGGAAAGAGATTGTTGATCGATATTCTAAGTTATTTGCTAATTGGGTTTTTATCTGTAATGTTTAATGTGTTCGTAAACCTCCCCTAACTGCTAGTATGTCGGTTGGCAGGGGTTGCACATTTCTATAATGTTTACTATTTGTGTATATGAACTGTATTGGACTGTTGTGATGATTAGCCGGGGTTTGAGATGGGTTATAATATTCATTCATTTGATGTAAATGTAATATGGTGTAATATTCTTTTGTGGGGCGCATCCAGGTTGCGGTTGTAGCCACCGTTGTATTATTTCTTTTTTCTGTTTTTTTGCTCCTAGGATAGACCCAAGGCGGGGTACACAAACTACCGGGTACGTTGAAATGTTTAGTGGCCTACGCACGTTGTTGAGGGAGACCGCTTCACTTCGGGTACTTAGCGGGTAGTTTGCCATACCCATAGGGGTCTAAGGTGGGGTAATGGCTATTCATCACAACTGTGTAATCCGTCTTTTATTGCAGGCTCAAAGCAAATGCGGATTGCTAGTATATCCAATAAAGTTCATATGTGATCTGGAATGCTTATTATTGCGTCTGACGAATGTACAATATCTATATATGATAGCTATTAGACGTCACTTATGTTTTACACCCGCGCTAGCCCAGCCCCGCTCTGTCGTTAGTTAAGTAACCTAACGGGTGATGACGGGGCCCAGTGGCGAATGCGGATGGCTTAAGAGGACGTGGTATTTTTGTTGTTTTCTGTAATGATAGGATTAATGATGGGACGCATTATTATAATGCAAAGAAAAATAAACCAAAGTTTAATCGTTGGAACAAATTTAAAAGAAACCACTCGGTTATTTTAAAAGATCAGAATTTTTAATTGCGGAGCTTTAACCACTCCTTTTAAAAAGTATCAGGTTCCTTCGATTATATCAAGTTCACTACATTCACGGTTTTGCCAAAACCATTCGTAGCCTTCCGTCATTTCATATAGATAGTCAATAGTATTAGTACTGTGTTTGTTGACTAAAGTCAAGGCACAGTGTTTGGTAGCTGTTGGATATTCATATGCAGCATAGATAGTAGCGTTGCTTTGGGACAGTCGTATTACCTTGTTGACTAAAGTCAAGGGTATATACGGGTGGGTTCAAATTAACCTGGATAATGAAGGGTAGAACTTGACATGTGACTTATGATTTGTTGACTGAAGTCAAGGTCATAAGAGCATGGGGCAAAAATCCACATCGGGAATTTCTAAAGAAACTGAAATTTGCAGATAGATGCATACCATTTTGGAGTTTGATGAATGTTGGTAGGATTCCTTCAACATTATCATACGATGATATTTTGGATCCTGATCCTACTGTGAGTATATACTACTTATCAGGAGATTCGTCACTTAACGATCAATGCTATAAACCAAGTAGGTGCCGAGAAAGGTGTCAGCGGGGCTACGCCCCCAGAGAAAAGAGGTTATTTAATTAAGGAACTTCGCGAAAGCGTTGGAAAATGTCACGACCCGAAAGTACGGAACATGACCGGAACTTAAACTACGAACGTCTCGAGGCGTACGTAATCTAAGTAAACTGAAAACCCAGAAATCCAAACCAAGAAAAGTAGTAGAGTGAAGGAAAAACCAACTTAAAGCAAGTAGTTTCAATAGCATAAGCCGAATTATGCGGTTTTTTTTTAAAAACATCAAAAATTTACTGAAAATTTCGGCAGAGTCTCCTTTGTAAATACTGGCTCCCAAACGGGATACAACATGAATAGTATACGAAATCAATAAAAAGGCATCCCCAAGCGGGAGCTAGCTCTTCGTCAATCGACGGTCACAACCACACAAGCAATATAATATACAACGCCAACGGCGAGTATCAAAATTCAAAAGGAAACTCAAATCCAAAAGAAAACCGCAGAAAAATAACGCGCGACTCTAAGGTCGAAGGAATAACATCACTGGTCTCCATCTCAAAATAAATACATGTTTGGTTGATGGAATTTACTAGATACAACGGAATATTATTATACAAGGTAATATGATGGGTACGATACAAGAAAAACCCACCTACTAGCAAGTCACCCGAATGAAACTGAGCCCGCAAAGCCGTAATTAAACCTGTACGGCAAAACCTGCAAGACACTAGGGCACAACGGGGGTGAGTTGCCAACTCGTGAATAGAAAAATATCTACGCACAGAAATCGCATGTATGACGCAATCCTAGGTCATACGATCATAATATATCCTCAAATATATGAATAACACGTAGCCTATAAAAAGGCTAGGATAAATATCTAACCCGAGTGTAATCTCATGTGCCCGTGTCAGTGCCTCAGGTAGCAATATATCATATGGATGATGAATGAATGCATAAAACAGAATGCATGTACTGAATAAAACTGGTTTCATAAATCAGTGAGATTTCTGTATTTTAAAAGAAATGAGGTACCATATATGAAATCAGCATAAAACAGTGCCCAACATCGACACAAAACAAGTGTCCAAATATCTCGATATCTCTGTGTCACAATCTATGTACCTCAAGTCTCAATCTCAATATCTAGGGCGCCGTCAGTCCAGACCGGCCCCTACCATCCATCTCAAGACCACGACGGTATCCTCCGGATATCCGACACGTCGAGTAATATCACCGGTAGGTAGTGCTCCCCTGCCAGGCTCACATCGTCATCATCACGTGCTTCTTGCCCCGGGGTACCTTACCGGGTCCACCATGTACCCGAAACGGTTCGTCCGTCTCCTCGAATCGGGTATTGAAATCCATCAGCAAACTCATGGTGGACGACTCATACATCATGGGAAAACCGCACTTTTTATTTTAAAAAAGAGAAATCAATTCATATAAGTTTTTGCGGTTTTCCTCAAAATCCAGAAAATCTCATGGAAATCCGAATCCAAAACCTCAATAACATGTAAAATAGTGAATATATGCATGAGAATCCATGAATGCGGCATAACAATGAATAACAGTATGCATGAAGTAGCAGTTAATAACTACAATGTCTAAACTAACATATAAGGCAAGTACACTAATATCATGTCTAATTATTAGCTAACAGGCTATGTCAAGCAATAATATTTTCTAAGGTGTACGTGACATGGCAATTACCGATGAAGATGTGTGTGAGCCGGCAATTACGTGTACGTGGTACATACGCATCATCGGTAATGGTGCTGGTGTCCTAAAAGCATAATATCAATAATGGAGTATGAAACATAAAATAAGCATGCGATGCGAAGCGGACCACAAAAATGAGCGGGGGCTGAAAACTAGACGCAACTATAACTAATCTGCATTAATCTAATATCAGTCCTACAAATGGTGCCTTTTGAAATAACACGAATCATGGGGTTTTGAAAATAGGGGCTACGGTGTTTTTATGAAAAGATACGTCTTTTGAAATATCCGTAGGATCCCTTGGGCTGTCTTTAAAAATACCCACGATTCGTTAGTTTTTGAAATAGGTAAGAAGTCTAATCTAATCTAACAACTATACTAAACTATACGGCTGAACTAACAAGTTGAACTACAGGTAAGGAAACCGCCTATCATCTGAGTCGATACATATACATACCTGTATATGTATAGTCGGTGATCCCGCCTCAATAATATCATATCCGATACCATATCTATAATCAGGCTTCCCAAGTCAAGAGTGCGGATCAATCATGAATATAGCTCATACGTAAATCCGTCATACGGCATCCCAATCTGGGTACGGGTCAATATCACATTCATCATACTATTCACCTGGTATCCTTTTTATCAAATATCATGATCGGGGTACTGATCTACGTCTAGTACCATACTGATACCACCTACGTATGGATGCACGTGTGTGAAACACTACGTCAAAGGACCCTCTACAACGTCATGTCATATCTCAAATACGAACCCTGCCAGATCACCGATCTCACGGCCTCAAATCAAATCTCATCGACTCAGCTCAGATCCCAAGTACTATCCTCAAATCCAGTATATGAACACATAGTCCCATACCTATGTGAACACATACCTATAAAGAATCCCATGAGCACATATCAATAGGAATGTATGCAAGTATGTATGTGCGTATGTGTAGTGCAACACTACCCTAGGGTTCGCAACACTAAAGTAATCCAACACACCAATATCCATCCTAAGCATCGTTATTAATCCCAAATAACATATAATAATTGTTGGTGTGTATACGCATCCGTATACACCACCACGGACTGCGGGGGTGCTATACGCCATCCACCCGACTTCTCCCCGTAGATATAAATCTACTCACCTGGTCCTCGCTAGCCGGTGCCGACGTCGCCACGCGCTTGCTTGTCGTCTCGAAGTCCACATGGGGGTACCTACATATCATAACGCACCATATCGCATTAAAACTAAATTCGAAATCGAAACGGCATACGAAAATCAAATCGGCACGCGTATCACGCATAGGTCCAAACCTATCGCCTACGCATGCAAGAATAGTCAAACCAACCCTCGATGTCGATGTACAAACGTCAAACCATCGAGAAAAATCCAATCACACTCATTTGCACATTCACGAACACTAATTTTAATATAAACTAGGTTAAAACTCACAAAAACCCCAATTTCACTTAAAAAGTCATTTTTCCGAAAATGTAGCAAGCACAATTCGCCGTTTTTGTACAAAACATGATGTTTAAATGAATGTAGCGCCAAATATACTTATTAAATATCTTAAATAAGTCATAGAAATAATTTCCGGAATTTAATCTCATTAAATTCCAAAAACCCTAATATTCTAGTTTACAAAATACCCTTTTTAACAATTTCATAGCAAAAATGCACAAACTACAATTTAGGTTGGATTTCCATGAACTAAAGTGTTAAACTACACTTAATAAAGTTAATAAGATGATAAAAACCCTAACCATATTTTTAATCTCACATTTCGAATTAAATCAAAAAAACTAGTTTGCAACAAAAAGCTTAATTTAGACATTTTTCAAGTAACAACTTGTAATTAACAACTAGATTAGTTTTCTACAAAACTAAATATGTTAATCCACCTCACTAAACCATACACAATCAAACACAACTCATTTCCACAACGAACCCTAACTTGAAATCTTTAATCATGCTATTAAACTCACATAACCCAAATTAACACTTAATTAAATTAGCTTTAAGAAATTAAGTAACAAACTAACCAAAAAAGTTTAGAATTATACCCAAAAATATTTGAAGATCCACAAGCATCCATGGCCCTCCAAAATGCTCTCTTTTCACAAGGATCCATGCTATACGGGCTAAGCTAAAATGGGTAGGAGTCGGATTTGGGTTTTGGGATTTTTTTGATGGATTTTGGGGCAATTTTTGATGAGGTTTTGAAGAGAAAAGAGAAGGGAAATGAGGGGGGGCTGTTGCTGCAGTAGGAGAGGGGGGGTCGGCTAGAATGGGAGGGGGAGAGGAGAGAGAGGGAGGTAGAGAAAGTGGGGGAGAAAGTCAAGGTCAAACCAAAGTCAAAAGTCCACCTCATTCATCCATTTTCTTTTCTTTTCTTTCATTTCTTTTCCTTTGAAATTCAAGTGGGGAAAAAGATGGGGGCTGCTGAATTCAGCCAAGGGGAGAAGTGAATGGGGGTGTGTGGGTGTGGGTACGGGTGTGGGGTGATGAAAAATGATAAATATAATACCCCAAACATCCATTTACGCTAAAAAAAAGCCCTTTTTCTTCAATAATTTCTAAACCGTTTTGGCAAATGATTTCGTTCAAAAAACCACATGATAAAATTTTATTTAATGTTTTATGATGCACAAAATTTGTTTCAACTCATTCCAATTTGTAATTTTCCCTAATTAAATGTATTAGTGATGGCTTAAATAATAATAAAATAATATTTTTTTCAGAAAATTTGAAATTTCACCAGCGGCTCAATAAACACCAAATAATAGCAATTACATAGCTAGAATATGTATATTTAATTTTTATAATAAGATATTTGTATTTTGACTTTTTACAGAAAACCCCCTTATTTTACCGATTTTTTTGAAATTCACCGAAACGATTTTCAAAACGTTACAGAAAACCTCCCTCGAAGTATCGACACTGACCTAGCTGAACGGTTAAGCAAGTACTGTACGGTGAGAATAGTCCTGGCTAATTCTTCTTTTATGGTTTGAGGAGGGATTCGAGAAACAGTGGGAGCCATCCTGTTTAGATAAATTAAAAACCACTCTAAACATGCAAGAGCAACATGCTAAAAGTGTTTTCTTCTCTCCCTCTTAATTGCAGCGACCTTGTGACCACGACTAGGTTACATCTAGATAACAAATTGACTGAATCTGACTTATATGACTGGCAAAGGTCTGTCCAGATGTCCATTGCCTATGACAAGCTGGACCACCCTATTACTACTCAAGATCCCGCCATCCCAGGTCCAGTTTCCACTGTCGCGGATATGGATATCTGTCAGACAAGGGAAAAAGATAAAGCGAAAGCTAAGTGCCTCGTGTTAGCTTCAGTTAATGGTATATACCAGAAGCAGCACGAGAAGATGGACTTAGTTTCCATCTTTCTCCATAACAAAGATTTATATGGAGAGCAATCTCATATCACAAGATATGAAACCTCGAACAAATTAATTCAAGCGAGATTGGCTGTCGGGTCATCTGTAGGGGACAACGTCCTTACAATGACTAGCTATATTGATAAGCTCCAGGACCTGGAGACCGCGTTGGGAAACGAGTCAGATACTGACTTGATTCTACAGTCTCTGCCTTCTACCCTGAAGGAAACCAGGGAAATAGAAGAAAAGAGAAAGGCAAAATTTTTGCGACTGAATGTAGTAAAAGAGGAACTTTCCTATTGTTATGGGATTAGGCATTGGCAGAAAGATTACAGGGCTTTTGAAGCCAGTAGCCAGGATATGAAGCATGTTGTGGCTTCAGCCTCTAGTGTATTTGTAATTGAGAACTGTTTGTCAATTAACTCTACTTCCTGGGTACTAGATACCGGAGCAGGATCTCATATCTGTAATTCATTACATGCTTTGAGAAACCGTAGAGTTATGAAGGTAGGTGATTTGTCTCTCGGAGTTGCAAACGGAATGAGCGTGGACGCTGAATCCGTGGGAGAATATCGCCTAGGTTTGACAAGTGGGCAGATATTGATTCTACGTAACTGTCTGTATGTACCTAGTATGACTTGCAATATCATATCAGTGTCCTCACTTTCAAGAGAGGGATATGATTTTACATTCGTAAGCGATGTAGTTAACATCCACCTAAATCAAGTTCTGATTGGGTCAGGTACATTAGATAATGGTATATACGTATTAAGTCAAGCTCAGGTTTTCAATGTCCAGAATACACTTAAAAGAAAGTCTCCGGAATTAAATCAGGCTTTCTTATGGCATTGTAGACTAGGTCACATCAATAAGAGAAGGTTGACTAAGTTACATAGAGAAGGATATTTGAATCAGTTCGAATATCAATCTTATGCTACTTGTGAATCTTGTCTCATAGGAAAGATGACAAAGACTCCGTTTACTGGACACGGAGTAAGAGCAAGCGAGCTCTTGGGACTCGTACACAGTGACGTGTGCGGTCCAATGTCTACACATGCACGAGGTGGTTATTCCTACTTCATTACTTTTACGGATGATTTCTCTAGGTATGGATATATCTTCTTGATGAAGCATAAATCCGAGACCTTTGAGAAATTCCAAGAATACATGAATGAAGTGGAAAAACAAACAGGCAAGAGTATAAAGACACTGAGATCTGATCGAGGTGGTGAATACTTAAGTGCCGAGTTCCTGGGTTACTTAAAAGAGAATGGAATTCTCTCTCAGCTTACACCTCCATACACACCACAACATAACGGTGTATCGGAGAGACGGAACTGAACCCTATTGGATATGGTTCATTCCATGATGAGTAACGCTGAGTTGCCGCGATCATTCTGGGGATATGCACGAGAATCAGCTGCATATCTTTTGAACCGAGTTCCAACCAAGACTGTGCCTACCACACCATATCAGATGTGGAGTGGGAAGAAACCCTGTCTTAAGTATCTTAAGACATGGAGATGTCCAGCTTTTGTAAAGAAGCAGCATACGGAAAAACTCGAGGCACGCTCAGTACAGTGTAAGTTTGTGGGATATCCAAAGAACTCCATGGGATATTATTTCTATTATGCAGAGGAACAAAAGGTCTTTGTTTCTCAACATGCCCGCTTCTTGGAAACTGAGTTTTTAGAAAATCAGAAGAGTGAGAGCGCAATAGAACTGGAAGAAATTCCAGAACCACAAGCTATTACTGAAACCTTGGTAGAACAAGAAGGTTTATGAGAACAGGACATCCCGACGCCACTCCGCAGGAGTAGTAGGCAATCTCATCCGCCCGAGAGATACTATGGTTTTCTCATAAACGGGGATAGAGAGGATTGCACTATTGACTATGATGAGCCTACTAGCTTCCAGCAAGCTATTCAGAGCGGTGACTCAGTAAAATGGCTGGATGCAATGCAGACTGAAATGGAGTCCATGTGCACTAACAAAGTATGGACTTTGGACATTGCTCCAGATGGGGTAAAACCCGTAGGATGCAAATGGATCTTCAAAAAGAAGATTGGTGTAGATAGACAGGTTGAAACCTATAAGGCTAGACTTGTTGCAAAGGGTTTCCGTCAAAGACCTGGTTTGGATTATGACGAAACCTTTTCTCCAGTGGCTATGCTTAAATCCATTCGGGTCCTTCTTGCTATTGCTGCCTTCCACGATTATGAAATCTAGCAGATGGACGTAAATACGGCCTTTCTAAATGGTAATCTGGAAGAAAGCGTATATATGGATCAGCCAGAGGGATTCATTCAGAGTGGGAGCAGCGGTAAAGTATGCAAGCTGCTTAAGTCCATTTATGGACTAAAGCAAGCATCGCGGAGTTGGAACATCTGTTTTGATGATGCTGTAAAAGAATTCGACTTTATCAAAAATCCAGATGAACCATGCATATAGAGTAAGATTGTAGGGAGAGCTGTAGTATTCCTCGTCCTGTACGTGGATGACATTCTCCTAATAGGAAATGATATTCCTATGTTACAGTCAGTCAAAAGATTCTTATCACAGAAATTCTCCATGAAAGACCTGGGTTATGCCACCTACATTCTGGAGATCCGGATCTATCGTGACAGATCAAAAAGGATGTTGGGACTTTCGCAGTCCAGGTACATAGACACCATAGTGATGAGATTCAGTATGGATGATTCTAAGCGCGGTAACCTACCGGCTTGTCACGGAATCACCCTCTCCAAAGAGATGTCTCCCATGACTGATTTGGAAAGGGATCGCATGTCGATTATACTCTATGCTTCTGCGGTAGGCTCTATAATGTATGCGATGTTATGTACCAGACCAGATGTAGCATACGCATTGAGCGTAGTAAGCCGGTATCAAGCAAACCCAGGGGAGAAGCACTGGATAGCGGTAAAGAACATTCTCAAGTACCTGAGGAGGACTAAGGAGATGCTATTTATGTATGGCGGAAAAGACCTCTAGATGGAGGCCTTTGCCGACTCCGGCTTCCAGAGTGACAAGGATGACTCCAAATCCATGTCGGGTTATGTCTTTATCCTCAATGGAGGGGCGGTCTGTTGGAAGAGTTCCAAGAAGGAGACCGTTGCTGACTCAACAATGGAAGCGGAGTACATAGCTGCTTGCGATGCCGCAAAAGAAGCTGTCTGGATGACGAAGTTCCTTACAGAACTTCAGGTGGTTCCTACCAGTGTTGATCTAATACCTCTGTATTGTGACAACAACGGCGTTATAGCTTTAGCGAAGGAACCCAGGTCTCATCAGAAGTCCAGACACATCTTAAAGCGGTATTGTTAGTTATATGTATGCCCTAGAGGCCATTACTGTACATTGGATGTATATTGTAGTAGATGCTGGGACATATATAGGTAGGACTTTCTTGCTCGACATGATAGTACGCTATCTGGTTGCTCTTTATCTTAACATGTATACTTTCTGTCTCTCTGTTACATGTTGATAAAGCCCTTAGGATGTGTACTCGACTTCCAGGACTATGATGCAGATCATACTAGTGGAGCCTGGGTAGTCCATGAGTACATCCTTCAATGTTCCTAGTCGTGGGAATATCGAGACGGGGCATCGATATTCCAGAGTAGACTAGCGTATATCTTCTCGACCTATGTGATGGGCGATGGATGATCCCATATCCATTCGTGTTTGACATCGGAGATGGTATGCGGGTGCTCAGTAGAGACTGGGTACACTGAACGGACTCGCCGAGAACTCCCAGATGGTATTATACCTCACGTCAGATGGCAGTTCTCTGGTGACACTGGTACAGCTTAGTCTGTTGACCCGAGATCGTCATAGAGTCTTGTGTGTCTCCCACTGTGCTTTGATTTCCACCCTACCACGGCTCTACTGAGTCATGCAAACAGGTAGTTTTTGGGTACAGTCCCGATTCACATGGAGGCAATGAGCGATAGGAGGGGATTCGTCTCTCCCGTTATTTGGGGTTGATGTTGCGCTATGCTCGACTGGCCATAACAGGAAATCCCTGGCCAGGGTTGCGGTGACCTACTGGTAAGTGTTATCAGTAGTTTCACACATGTCATGGACTTCACGTCGGCATGACTTATCGAGCTACTGGGGTCTGACGTTTACCACCCCTAGACGAGATATGCGACATATCAGACGAACAGACCGGACCGTACGGTAAGTGTTACTGGTTGGATTCACAGGAGTGTGAGCGGGCTTGCTCGTCGATCTTCTGATCGCTCAATACCCGGGTGGCCGTTACGTTTAGCAGACCGCTTGCGGCTTGTGGGTGTTTGATATGATCATCATCTGCTGCCGGCGTATTGACGAGTCTTTAGATTCCTACACAGAGATTTTCTAGCTCAAGCGAAACGAAATAGGAGCGCATATGAGATATGTGCGGGACCGAGAATAATACCAGTATATGATACTGCATTTGATTCTCGCGATTTGTAACATTGTTCGGTTATATGCGATATAGCCGGGTTATCGGATCAACTGTTGATTCGATAAGTTGTTACTATTGATATTAGTCGGTTATATGCGATATGACCGGATTGTTAAATCAAGTGTTGATTTAATGATTTAATGCATAATTATATATTTGATATATTACTTTGCATTAACTAGTATAGGTTCACTTAAATTGGATTTACTCACTTGTATTGCACATTGTATATGTGATATATTTTTTGGTGCACATGATTGTATCATGTTTGATGATACATTCTAGCTTGGTTTTGTGTAAAGTATTAAACCATGGTTAGTTAGTGGTTAGGGTATTATTTCTTTTACTTATTCATTTATCTATTTATTTATTTCATTTAGAAAAGAAAAGGAGAAAAGAATGGTTGCTATTTTTGTTTTTATTTGAAGCTTCTTGAAGATTTGAACAAGTCCACCATTCTTGTCTCTTCTCTAACCCTAACCACTCATCTAACCTTAGTTAAATCTCTACACTAAACCATGGTTGATGTTATGATAAGTAAGATTTATTTTCTATTTTCTAAATAACTTATCATATCTTCTTCTTCTTCTTCATCTTCTTCTTCCATGAAAAGAAGCTTGCTACATCAATGGTGATTGATGAAAAAGTGTGAGAAATCCAAATCTAAAGTCTACCCACTTCCTATTTCTTCATCCTCTACCTCTTGCCAAGTAGTATAGGGTGTTTCCTTCACAAGTTTTCTTGACTTGGTGAAGTTGGAGCTTGATCTAGCGATGCCTCGACGTAGATCATCTTCGGCATCGTCGTCGATGACCTAGCCCCCTTTTTCTCCGATGAAGCCGAAGCTAGAGCCTAAGATCCGATTTGTACAGCGAGGAGACTTCATCGCGGAGCCATGGAGGTGGAGAACCGGATCTACAAAGGTTGTAGCCACTTTCCTTTAGCATTTAATTCGTTTACATGCTTGCATCGCCTCATTATCTAGTTAACGATCCGTATTAGGGTTTGTAGGCACTTGTAAAATCATAATTGGCCATGTTTGATGCCTTGTGAGACTCCATCAGAGTGCCTAGGAACCCTACAGTGGTATCAGAGCCAGGTTAGAGCCTTAGGCGATGCGTAGACGGAATTAGAAGTCCGATCGAACCAAAACCAAAACCCTAAAATACTCTCTGGACAATTTCTGAAATCTGGTCTTTTTCGAAATTAAAAATATGCAGAAAAATCAGCAGGAATATCTAAGAGTTACTGTAAAATTCGAGCTCCTGAATCCATCAAACCGCCGCGGTTCCGCCGCATAAGCATGGCTTATGTGGCGGTTCCGCCGCATAAGCATGGCTTATGTGGCGGTTCCGCGGCCGTAATGTCTCTTTGTTTAATGAATTTTGCACAGTAATTATTAGTTTCCAGTGGTGGTTTTCCTGGGAATTTTTAATAATTTTTCAGGAGTTGAATTTTCTGGGTTGTATTGGGGACTCGGTGTATCGATTGGATTGTCTAATTCTGTCTGTGTGCTTTTCCGGATAATTTTAGAATATGTTAAAAAGTTCGACCGGATATAAATACCCAATTTTTCCCCTGTCGGGAAATTTCCAAGTATTGGATTTTTCCGTAGTTTAACGACGTTCTAAGTAGTGCAAGTAACGCGATGGACCCTCTAGAAGACAGCAAATCTTAACTCGATTATGTGACCGTCTTGAACTGCCCTTTGAACCTTCGGGTTTGGGGAAGTACGGCGTGCCACATGTGAGGCGTTGGCTTGACCCTTCTACGGCTGGACCGTTGGTACTGAGGCACGAACTGAATGTTGTTAGACTTATTTGATGTGTTGAGCTGTTTCGGGAAAACTTGGGTGTTCGAATGTTCAATCGGAAAGTTTAACATTTTCTGTTTATCCGGAATGTGATACAACAATTGGAATTCACAAAAGTTATGTGATAACTGAATGAATGTTTTAAACATAGCACTTTAGTCTCACTTGATCGGTTGCCATGGAATTTTGATATGATCAAAAGTCCATCGCAATCACGTAGCGTACGCGGATACTCGCCGGGTAAACTTAATAGACAGCCTCACTCCATAGCCCCGACCAAGTGACTGTAGGAGAACCCCGTCGCCGAAAGCATCCGTTCGGGTGCTCGCGGTAGCGGTGTTCCGCCTTGGTGCACTTCGTCGACGGTATCGGTGGTGCGACCGTCTACTAAAGTTTGCGACGAGCATTCGATCAGGATGTCGGGAATCTTGTTGAATTGCCCGACTTGATATTGAAAAGTGTTTTCGATAATGAGACTAAAATGCGGGGTTTATAATTGTTAGGCATGCGATGTCTAAAGAATTCATTTGATCAGGCATGCGATGTCTGAGGTGGTTGCGGATTCCAACTATTGTAGTTTTACACTTTCTTTTCTGTGACCGTAAGTGTAATATGTGATATCGCCGGTTTCGTTGCTATATGTCAACGATAATTGGGATGCGCATATTTACTTACGTTGATGACATGTGATGTTATGTGTTGCTGGATATGTTATATTGGATCGTCGTGTTTGAATAGCCCGGGGTTTTTTTATGTGAGATGAGTGTTTTTCATTTTCATTCATGTAAAAACTTGTTTGTAATATTCTTTTATTGGGGCACTTCCAGGTTGCGGATGTTGTCACCATTTGTATATTATTTACTTTTCTGCACTAGGATAGACCCAAGGAGGGGAGTACAAGTAACCGGGTTCTGGGGTCCAGTGGGAGACCAACTCGAGGAGTCGAGTCCGGGTCTCCTAACCCTAGAATTGGTAGGGTTGCTTGCCGCTCTCGTAGGGGTCTAGGGGTGTGGGATAGGCTATTCATCACGACCGTGGAATCCGTGTTTTATACTGGCTCGTATTGAAAACACGGACGTCCTAGTATATCCAATATTTCATATGTTTCTTCTGCTGTGATTTATCTGTGATGTGATCATGTGATGTTCTATGACAGATATTATATATAGTATATATGATATATTATATAAACGTTACTTATGTTTTACACCCGCGCTAGCCCTGCCCCGCTCTGCCGTTAGTTACCTAACCTAACGGTGCACGAGGGGACATCGAGGCGAATGCGGATGGCATTAGTGTACGTCATATTTATCTGTGATGTTTAGGTGACTTAAATGATGGGATATTCATTAATGTGATTAATGAAAGAAAATAAACCAAATTGATTTTGTGGAATCGAATTTCAAAATAAAAACAGGTAGCTACAGTTCTTGCTTTGCATCGCGGTGTTCATTGTAGAACATCCTGCACCTTATTCGATGAGGAAAGGACTGAGATCCCTTCACCGGGAGTGACTCCTTTAGCAATAACTGGCAGATGCTACACACTCGGTTTGTCTTTTGATTGCTTCTATAGTTTCTTCTTTGCACAGTGATATATATGATATATCCCGCACCTCATTCGACGAGGAAAGGGCCGACGATCCCTTCACCGGGAGTGACCCCTTTAGCAAAACTAGAAAAGCCTCAAAAACATTCCATTTAAAAACCATTTGATTCCGCAACGAGATCAAGTTCAAAGCGTTAAAGGTTTTCATAAAAACCATTGGCAACCCTCCGTCATTTTAGGAAGTAGAGTACTTAGTATTCATGCTGTGTTTGTTGACCATAGTCAAGGCACAGTTTACGGTAGCTAAGTGATGTCTTCCTACACCGCATATGATGCGATTAGTTAGGACAGTCGCGTGACTTTGTTGACCTTAGTTAAGGGTCATGTGGGTGGGTCTAATTAATCACGAAATGACGGGTAGAACTTGACTAGTACTTATGATTTGTTGACCATAGTTAAGGTCATAGGTGCTAGGGGTAAAAACCATTATCGGGAGTTTCAAGTGTTGAAATTTGCAATGAGATTGCATACCTTCTATGTGATAGTTGGATCCCGATACCCACTGCGAGTAATTGTTACTCCTGGGAGAGTTTTGCACTTTACAATTAGCCGATCAAGTAGGTGTCTAGAAAGGTGTCAACGGGGTTACGCCTCTAGGAAAACGAGGTTTACTGTAATTTGGTCCGTGCGAAAGCATGAGGAACCTCCCTCAAAGTACCGATACTGGCCTGGCTGAAAGATTGGCGGACTTGAAGAGTGTAATTAATCCCGGCTAGTCTTTCCTTTTAGGGTTTGAAGGAAGATTTGATAAAAATAGTGGGAGCCATCCTGATTAGATAAAATACATAACCAATCTAATCTTGCAAGAGCGCACGCAGAGTGTTTTCTTCTCTCTCTCTCCTGGTAGCGACCATATCACGCCTTAATCAAAATAATAAAATGGATGTATTGACCGAACCCGCTTGTTATACTGAGCTGGGGAACGTTGGTCCCGCTCCAACTTATAATTGTTATAAGACTGAGCAGAAAATTGGGGAATACCAGAATTCCTATGCCGCCCAAACGAAGAAAGTGCATATGATGCATCTCTTTCGGGTGTGTTCATTACAAAGAACTGTTTCTCAGTATCCTCTGCATCCTGGGTATCTGATACCGGATCAGGATCCCAGATATGTAATCTGTTACATAGGGCTACAAAAGGGTAGAAAAACTGAGAAAGGGTGATAAGTCTCATGAGACAGAGAACGGGGCAAGTGTTGCAGCCAAGTCTGTTGGTCACTGTCACCCTGTATTACCAATACATTGATTCTGAACAAATGCTATTAGATACCGAACCTGATATACAAAATCATATCAGTCTCTTTATTAGTAAAGAAAGGATAAAATTTTGTATTGATGGATAATGTTTTGAACATTTCCTATATCAAAAGTTGATCGGTTCAGGCACGTTATCTAAAAGTATTGACGTTCTAAATTAAACTACAGTTCCTCGTATACAGAACACACACAAGAGGAAGAGTTCAGAAATGAATGAATTCTTCTTGAGGTATTGTAGACTAGGTCATATCAATACGACCCGACTAGCTGAAGTTACATTTAGATGCATATTTAAATCAGTTTGAATTTACATCTTGTGAAACTTGCCAGTCACGTCACAAAGATATAATGACACCAGCTCTGTTTACTGGAAGCAGAGAAAGAGTTAATGAACTCTTGGGACTGATACATAATGATGTATGTAAGGTCTCCTGTCTACACATGCCAGGACTGGTTCTTTATACTTCATTATATTCTCTGATAATCTCTCAAGATTCAGTCATATATTCCTATTGAAATATAAGTCTGAACCTTTTGAGGTATTCACAGAATATAAGTAGGAAGTAGAGAACCAAAATACGGGTATAAGTATTATGTCCTATGATAAGATCAGGGAGGAGAATACTTGTGCATGGCATTCCTAGACCATTCTAAAGGAAAATGAGATTCTCTCTCAGTATTACTCCTCTGAATACACCACAGCACAACGGTGTATCGGGGCGGAGCAATCACACAATATTAGATATCGTGTGCTCTATGATGAGTATTACTGAGTTACCAATTTCCTTTTGAATGTTATGCGCTTGAGAAGCTGCATACCTATTGAATTAGGTTCGAATCAAATCACTGCCTACCACTTCATATGTGATATGGAAAGGGAAGAGCCCATATCTTAAGTTAGTTAAGATTTGGGATTGTCCGGCCTATGTCTAAAAGCAAAATCCGGATAGGCTCGAGGCAAGGTCTGTAATGTAGAACTGGAAAGGTTCCAGCTATACAAACTACAGCAGATAATTTGGTAGAACCAAAGGATTCGGTAGATTCCAACGAACCTCAGCCTCTCCGCCGATCTAGTACGGTTCCTCACCCACCTGAGAGATACCTTGGTTTCTCGATGACAGTGGGAGCATGGAATGCATCATGAGATGATGACCCAACTAGATTCGAGCAGGCCATCAAAAGTAAGGACTCTGTAAGAATGGCTGGATGCTTAGCAGTCTGAGATGGAATCCATATACACCAACAAAGTATGGAATTTGGTTGCTATATCTGAAGGGTTAAATCCCCATCAGGAGCAAGTATATCTTGAGAAGATTACTTGGTGTAGATAGAAAAGTTGAGACTTTCAAAGCTAGACTTGTTAAAGGTTTTAGTCATCAACCAGGTGCGGATAATGATGAAACCTTTTCTAGGGACTATGCTTGAGTCCATCCAGATCCTACTTGCCACGGCTACATACCATGAATACGATATCTGGTGGTTGGGTGCCATGACTACTTTTCTAAATGATGTTTTAGAAGAGTACGTCTATAAGTACACAGCCAGAGGGCTTCATAGACAGTGAGAGCAGCGGAAACGTGCGCAAGATGCTTTATAGGATAAAGCAGGCATCGCGGAGTTGGAACATCTGTTTTGATGGATTAGTCAAAGAAGTTGACATCATCAAAATGGTAGTTGAACCTTGTATAAACAAAAAGGTAGTAGGGAGTATGGTGACGATCCTCGTAGAGTACGTGGATGACATACTCTTGTTAGGGAAGGAGTTTCCTATGCTACGCTCGATCAATCTCCGCTTATCACAATGATTTTCCATATAGGATTAAAGTGATACATACTAAATCCTAAGCTTTGGATCTATGAGATAGATCTAATTGGATGTTAGGATACTCACTAGTTGTAGTGAGATGGTATCAACCGATCCTGGGGAGAATCACTGAAAGGGTTCCAGAGTGATAAAGACGACTGAATGTCAGTCACAGGCATTGTCTTTACCCTCAGAAAAGGGACGGTATGTTGGAAGATTTCCAAGCTAGATACCGTGACAAACTAGACGATAAAGGCTGGTAACATCGCTATTAAAGATACTACCAAAGAGGCAGTTTGGGTGTATATTGGTTCATAGGATGAACTAGGTTCCTACCATTGTGTGACAATGGAACTGTGGCTTTGGCCTAGGAACCCTGGTCCCATCAGTGACCCAGACATAATCTGAAGCGGCATCACCTGGTCATGGAGATAGTTGATCTCCAGGGTGATCGAGGTTAGGAGAGAAGACTCAGAGGACAACACGGCGGATCCACTCACGAAGGCCTTTTCCCAAAGAGAGACTTTTAGGGGATGGTTGAGTATTAGATACTACAACTACTGCTACAGATGGCCCTAGTGCAAGTGGGAGATTGTTAGTTATATGTATGCCCTAGAGGCCATTACTGTACATTGGATGTATATTGTAGTGGATGCTGGGACATATATAGGTAGGACTTTCTTGCTCGACATGATAGTACGCTATCTGGTTGCTCTTTATCTTAACATGTATACTTTCTGTCTCTCTGTTACATGTTGATAAAGCCCTTAGGATGTGTACTCGACTTCCAGGACTATGATGCAGATCATACTAGTGGAGCCTGGATAGTCCATGAGTACATCCTTCAATGTTCCTAGTCGTGGGAATATCGAGACGGGGCATCGATATTCCAGAGTAGACTAGCGTATATCTTCTCGACCTATGTGATGTGCGATGGATGATCCCATATCCATTCGTGTTTGACATCGGAGATGGTATGCGGGTGCTCAGTGGAGACTGGGTACACTGAACGGACTCGCCGAGAACTCCCAGATGGTATTATACCTCACGTCAGATGGCAGTTCTCTGGTGACACTGGTACAGCTTAGTCTGTTGACCCGAGATCTGTTAGTTATATGTATGCCCTAGAGGCAATTACTATACATAGGATGTATATTGTAGTGGATGCTTGGACATATATAGGGAGGACTTTCTTGCTCGACATGATAGTATGCTATCTGGTTGATCTTTACCTTAACGTGTACACTGATTGTCTCCCTGTTACATGTTGGTAAAGCCCTTAGGATCTGTACTTGACTACCTGGACAATGATGCGGATCATACTAGTGGGGACACGGTAGTCCATAAGTACATCCTTCAAAGTCCCTAGTCGTCGGTGTATCGAGACAGGGCATCGATATACCAGAGTAGACTAGCGTATACCTTCTCGACCCATACAGATGGGCGATGGATGATCCCATATCCATTGGTGTTTGACATCAGAGATGATATACGGGTGCTCGGTGGAGATTGGGTACACTGGACGGACTCGCCGAGAACTCCCAGATGGTATTATACCTTACGTCAGATGGCAGTTCTCTGGTGACACTGGTACAGAGTAGTCTGTTGACCCGAGATCGTCATAGAGTCTTGTGTGGTTCCCACTGTGCTTTGATTTCCATCTTACCACGTCCAAGAGGGCATGCAAAACGGTGGTTTTTGGGTACAGTCCCGAGTCACATGGAGGCAATGAGCGATAGGAGGGGATTCGTCTCTCCCGGTATAGGGAGTTGATGTTGCGCTATGTTTGATTGGCTATAACAGGAAATCCCTGGCCAGGGTTGCTGAGATTTACTGGTAAGTGTTACCAGTAGTTTTTCGAAATGTTATAGACCTCATATCGATACGACTTATCGAGCTATTGGGGTCTGACGTTTACCACCCCTAGGCGAGATATGCGACATATCAGACGATCAGACCGGACTGTACGGTAGTGTTACTGGTTGGATTCACTGGAGTGTGAGCGGGCTTGCTCGTCGATCTTCAGATCGCTCAATACCCGGGTGGCCGTTACGTTTAGCAGACCGCTTGCGGCTTGTGGGTGATTGATATGATCATCACCTGCTGCCGGCGTATTGACGAGTCTTTAGAGTCCTACACAGAGGTTTCCTGGCTCAAGCGAAACGAAATGGGAGCGCATATGAGATATGTGTGGGACCGAGAATAATGTGTGTATGTGATACCGTATTCTATTCTCGCGATGAATGTATCGAATGGTTGTATGCGATATAACCTAGTTATCGAATCAAGGATTGATTCGATACATTGGATATTAGTCGGTTATATGCGATATGACCGGATCGTTAAATCAATTGTTGATTTAATGATTTAATGTATAATTATATATTTGATATATTACTTTGCATTAACTAGTATCGGTTCACTTTAAATGGATTTTCTCACTTGCATTGCACAAGTTGTATATGTGATATACTTTTGTGCACTGGATTGTGTCATGTTTGATGATACATGTTAACTTGGATTTGTGTGAAGATTAAACCATGGTTGTGAGAGTGGTTAGGGTTTTGTTTATTCTCTTATTATCTATTTATTTATTTATATATTCATTTTGGAAAGTTTTAAGGATGGTGGCTTGTTTTGTTTTTATGTTGAAGCTTCTTGAAGCTTTGATCAAGTCAACCATTCTTATCTCATCCTTAACCCTAACCATTCCCATTAACCCTAGTTTAATCTCTACACTTGACCATGGTTTACATTATGATAAGTTTTCATTTTCTTTTCATTTTTAAATAACTTATCATAAGACTTTCTTCTTCTTCTTCCTTTCTTCACTTGAAGAAAGCAAGCTCCATCAATGGTGATTGATGGAAATGAGTGAGAAATCCAATTCTAAAGTCTACCCACTTCCTATTTCTTCATCCTCTACCTCTTGCCAAGTAGTAGAGTGTGTTTCCTTCATAAGTTTTCATGACTTGGTGAAGGTGGAGCTTGATTTAGCGATGCCTCGACGTAGATCATCTTCGGCATGGACATCGACGACCTAGCTCGCTATTTCTCCGACGAAGCCGACGCTTGAGCCCGGGAATTCATTTGGACAGCAAAGGGACTTCGTTACGGAGCTATGGAGGTGGAGCACCGGATCTACAAAGGTTGTATTTCCGTTTCTTTGTAGTTAAGTTGTTAACTAGATTATATTTTCGCCTAGATTTCTAGCCAACGATCTAGTCTTGGGTTTCTCGGCACCTAGATTTTTTGAAATTGGCATGGTTGTTGCCTTGTGAGACCTCATTAGGGTGCCTAGGAACCCTACAGTGGTATCAGAGCTACTAGGCATTAGATGTCGACCTATGGGGGGTTCTCACTGTGTGACTGTGTGGCGAAGCATAGGCTCTTACCCCTAGGGTGTCCCGGGACCGGAAGGTGTTCCGGCGGGTTGTAGTCCTCGCGAGGGGGCATGCATAAAAAGTAGCTGCTGAGGGACCCGTTGGTGCCACGGTGACCCCATTGGATGCGGTGGCTGCCTGCCCTACAGTGGTATCAGAGCCTAGCTAGAGCCTTAGGCGAAGTCCAGACGGAGTTTGAAGTCCGAACGAACCGAAATCCCAAAATTTCCATGCTCTCTGGACATTTTCTAAAATCGTGGTTTTTTCCAGATTAAAAATATGCAGAAAAATCAGCAGGTGATTTTAAGAGTTATTGTGAAGTTCGAGTGTCTAACTCCATCAACCTGGCGCGGTTCCGCGGCACGAGCATGGCTCGTGCGGCGGTTCCGCGGCCGTACGGACTCATTGTTCAGTGAATATTACACAGTAACTCCTAATTGATTGTGCTGGATTTTCTGGGAATTTTTAATATTTATTCAAGTGTTGAATTTTCTGGGGTTGTTTTGGGGATTCGGTGTTTCGATCGGAGTATCAAATTTTGTCAGTGTGGATTTCCGGATAAATTTTAGAATATGTTAAAAAGTTCGACCGGATATAAATACCCAATGTTTCCCCTGACGGAAAATTTCCATGTGTTGGATTTTTCCGAGGTTTAAAGACGTTCTAAGTAATGCAAGTAACGCGATGGTCCCTCTAGAAGACAACAAACCTTAACTCGATTATGTGACCGTCTTGAACTGCCCTTTGAACCTTCGGGTTTGGGGCAGTACGGCGTGCCACATGTGAGGCATTGGCTTGACCCTTCTACGGCTGGACCGTTGTTACTGAGGCATGAACTGAATGTTTTAAAACCTGTTTCATGTGATGAGCTGTATCGGGAAAACTTGGGTGTTCGATTGTTCGATCGGAAAGTTTAACATTTTCTAATTATCTGGAATGTGATACAATAATTGGAATTCACAAAGAGTTATGAGATAACTAAATGAATGTTATAAACATAGCAGTTTAGTCTCACTTGATCGGTTGCCACGGAATTTTGATATGATCAAAAGTCCGTCGCAATCACGTAGCGTACGCGGATACTCGCCGGGTAAACTTAATAGACGGCCTTGCCCCATTGCCCCGACCAAGTGACTGTAGGAGAACCCCGTCGCCGAAAGCAACCGTTCGGGTGCTCGCGGCAGCAGTGTTCCGCCTTGGTGCACTTCGTCGACGGCGTCGGGGGTGCGGCCACCTACTAAAGTTTGCGATGAGCATTCGATCATGATGTCGGGAATCTTGTTGAATTACCCGACATGATATTGAAAAGAGTTTTCGATAATGAGACTAAAATGCGGGGTTTATAATTGTTAGGCATGCGATGTCTAAAGAATTCATTTGGTCAGGCATGCGATGTCTGAGGTGGTTGCGGATTCCAATTGTTGTAGTTTTACACTTTCTTTTCTGTGACCGTAAGTGTAATATGTGATATCGCCGGTTTCGTTGCTATATGTCAACGACAATTGGGATGCGCATATTTACTTACATTGATGACATGTGATGTTATGTGTTGCTGGATATGTTATATTGGATCGTCGTGTTTGAATAGCCGGCGGTTTTTATGTGAGATGAGTGTTTTTCATTTTCATTCATGTAAAAACTTGTATGTAATATTCTTTTATTTGGGGCACTTCCAGGTTGCGGAAGTTGTCACCCTTTGTATATTATTTACTTTTCCGTACTAGGATAGACCCAAGAAGGGGAGCACAAGTAACCGGGTTCTGGAGTCCAGTGGGAGACCAACTCGAGAAGTCGAGTCCGGGTCTCCTAACTCCAGAATTGGTAGGGTTGCTTGCCGCTCTCGTAGGGGTCTAGGGGTGTGGGTTTGGATATTCATCATGACCGTGAAATCCGTGTTTTATACTGGCTCGTATTGAAAACACGGACGTCCTAGTATATCCAATATTTCATATGATTCTTCTGCTGCGATATCTGTGATGTGATCATGTGATGTTCTGTGATGGATACTTTATATAGTATATATGATATATTATATAGACGTTACTTATGTTTTACACCCGTGCTAGCCCTGCCCTGCTCTTCCGTTAGTTACCTAACCTAACGGTGCATGAGGGGACATCAAGGCGAATGCGGATGGCATAAGTGTACGTCGTATTTATCTGTGATGTTTAGGTAATTAAATGATGGGACTTCATTAATGTGATTAATGAAATGAAAGAAACCTAAGATGTTGTAGAATCAAATTTCAAAAATAAAACAGGTAGCTACAGTTTTTGCTTTGCAAAGCGGTATATATGATATATCCTGCACCTTATTCGATGAGGAAAGGACCGAGATCCCTTCACCGGGAGTGACTCCTTTAGCAATAACTGGCAGATGCTACAACCTTCGGTTTGTCTTTTGATTGCTTTTAAGTGTTTTTGCTTTGCACAGTGATATATGTGATATATCCCGCACCTCATTCGACGAGGAAAGGACCGATGATCCCTTCACCGGGAGTGACTCCTTTAGCAAAACTACAAAAGCCTCAAAAACACTCCATTTCAAAATTCATTCGATCCTACAACGATATCAAGTTCATTACGCAATAGGTTTTCAGAAAAACCTGTCGTAGCCCTCCGTCATTTCAGATAAATCCTGTTTAGTATTCGTGCTGCGTTTGTTGACCTTGTCAAGGCGCAGTGTGCGGTAGCTAACCAGTATTTATCTGCTTATGCATATGATGCAGATTGGGTTAGGGTAGTCGTGCGGCCTTGTTGACCTTGTCAAGGGTCGTGCGGGTGGGTTTGATTCAATCAAGAAATGACGGGTTGAACTTGACTTGCGGTCTATGGTTTGTTGACATTGTCAAGGTCATAGATCGTTCGGGGCAAAATATTATCGGGAATTTCAAGTGTTGAAATTTGCAATGAGATTTCATACCTTCTATGAGATAGTTGGATCCCGATACCCGCTGCGAGTAAGAGTTACTCCTGGGAGAGTTTTACACATTACAATTAGACGATCAAGTAGGTGTCTAGAAAGGTGTTAACGGGGTTACGCCTCTGGGAAAACGAGGTTTACATTAATTAGGTCCGTGCGAAAGCACGGGGAACCTCCCTCAAAGTACCGACACTGGCCTGGCTGAAAGATTGGCGCACTTGTAGTGTGTAATTAATCCCGGCTAGTCTTTCCTTTCAGGGTTTGAAGGAAGATTTGATAAAAAGCAGTGGGAGCCATCCTGATTAGATAAAATAATAACCAATCTATTCTTGCAAGAGCGCACGCTGAGTGTTTTCTTCTCTCTCTCCCTAGGTAGCGACCATATCACGCCTTAATCAAGATAATAATACGGATTATTGACCGAACCCGCTTGTTATACTGAGCTGGGGAACGTTGGTCCCGCTCCAACTTATAATTGTTATAAGATAAAGCAGGAAATAGGGGATTACCAGAATTCCTATGCCGCCCAAACGAAGAGAGTGCATGCTGATGCATCATCTTCGGGTATGTTCATTATACAGAACTGTTTCTCAATATCCTTTACGTCCTGGGTATGTGATACCAGATCAGGATCCCAGATATGTAATATGTTACATAGGGCTACAGATATGTAGAGAACTGAGAACGGGTGATAAGTTTCATGAGGCAGAAAACGGGGCAAGAGTTGCAGCCAAGTCTGTTGGTCACTGTCACCCTGTATTCCAAATACATTGATTCTGAACGAATGTTATTAGATACCGAACCTGATATACAAAATCATATCAATCTCTTTATCAGCAAAGAAATGATAAAATTTTGTATAGTTGGATAATGTTTTGAACATTTCCTATATCAAAATTTGATCGGTTCAGACACGTTATCTAAAAGCATTAATATTCTAAATCAAACTACAGATCTTAGTATACGGAACACACACAAGAGGAAGAGTTCAGAAATGAACGAATCCTTCTTGAGGCATTGTAGACTAGGTCATATCAATGTGACCCGACTAGCTGAAGTTACATTTAGATGCGTATTTAAATCAGTTTGAATTTACATCTTGTGAAACTCGCCAGTCATGTCACAAAGATAAGATGACCACAGCTCTGTTTATTGGAAACAGAGAAAGAGTTAGTAAACTCTTGGGATGATACATGTTGATGTATGTAAGGTCCCCTGTCTACACATGCCAAGACCGGTTCTTTATACTTCATTACATTCTCTGATAATTTCTCAAGATTCATACATATGTTCCTGTTGAAACATGAGTCCGAGCCTTTTGAGATATTCACAGAATATAAGCGAGAAGTAGAGAACCAAAATACGGGTATAAGTATTATGTCCTATGATGAGATCAGGGAGGAGAATACTTGTGCATGGAATTCCTGGACTATTCTAAAGGAGAATGAGATTCTCTCTCAGCATTACTCCTCTGTATACACCATAGCACGATGGTATATCGGGGTGGAGCAATTACACCCTATGTGATAAGGTGTGCTCTATGATGAGTAATACTGAGTTACCTGTTTCCTTTTTGGGAGTTATGCGCTTGAGAAGCTGCATACCTATTGAATAGGTTCGAATCAAATCAGTTACCTACCACTTCATATGCGATATGGAAAGGGAAGAGCCCATGTCTTAAGCTAGTTAAGATTTGGGGTTGTCCGGCCTATGTCTAAAAGCAAAATCCGGACAAGCTCGAGGCAAGATCTGAAATGTAGAACTGGAAAGGTTCCAGCTATACAAACTGCAGCTGATGATTTGAAAGAACCAAAGGATTCAATAGTTACCAACGAACCTCAGCCTCTCCGCCGATCTAGTAGGGTTCCTCACCCACCTGAGAGATACTTCGGTTTCTCTATGACAGTGGGAGCGAGGATTACATCATAAGATGATGACCTAACTAGTTTCGAGCTGGCCATCAGGAGTGGGACTCTATAAGAATGGCTGGATGCTTAGTGAACTGAGATGGAATCCATGTATACCAGCAAAGTATGGACTTTGGTTGCTATATCTGAAGGGTTAAATCCCCATCAGGAGCAAGTATATCTTGAGAAGATTACTTGGTGTAGATGGAAAAGTTGAGACTTTCAAAGCTAGACTTGTTAAAGCTTTTCGTCATCGACCAGGCGTGGATAATGATGAAACTTTTTCAAGTAGCTATGCTTAAGTCCATCCAGATCCTACTTGCCACGGCTACATACTATGACTACGATATCTGGCGTTTGGGTGCCATGACTGCTTTTCTAAAATGATGTTTTAGAAGAGAGCGTCTATAAGTACACAGCCAGAAGGCTTCGTAGACAGTGGGAGCAGCGGAAACGTGTGCAAGATGCTTTATAGGATAAAGCAGACATTGCGGAGTTGGAACATCTGTTTTGATGGATTAGTCAAAGAAGTTGACATCATCAGAATGGTAGATGAACCTTGTATATACAAAAAGGTAGTAGGGAGTATGGTGATGATCCTCGTAGAGTACGTGGATGACATACTCTTAATAGGGAAAGAGTTTCCTATGAGATAGATCTAAATGGATGTTAGGGTACTCACTAGCTGTAGTGAGATGGTATCAATCGACCCTGGGGAGAATCACTGGAATGGTTCCAGGGTGATAAAGACGACTGAATGTCAGTCACAGGCATTGTCTTTACCCTCAGTAATGGGACGGTATGTTGGAAGAGTTCCAAACAAGATACCGTGACACACTAGACGATAAAGGCTGGATACATCGCTACTCAAGATGCTACCAAGGAGGATGTTTGGGTGTATATTGGTTCATGAGATGAACTACGTTCCAACCATTGTGAGACAATGGAGTTGTGGCTTATGCCAAGGAACGCCGGTCCCATCAGTGATCCAGACATATTCTAAGGCAGTGTCACCTGATCATGGAGATGCTTGATCTCCAAGGGATCGAGGTTAGGAGAGTAGACTCAGAGGACAACACAGCGGATCCACTCACAAAGGCCTGTTCCCAGAGAGAGACTTTTATGGGATGGTTGAGTATGAGATACTACAACCACTGCTATCAGATGGCCCTAGTGCAAGTGGGAGATTGTTAGTTATATGTATGCCCTAGAGGCCATTACTATACATAGGATGTATATTGTAGTGGATGCTTGGACATATATAGGGAGGACTTTCTTGCTCGACATGATAGTATGCTATCTGGTTGATCTTTACCTTAACGTGTACACTGATTGTCTCCCTGTTACATGTTGGTAAAGCCCTTAGGATCTGTACTTGAGTACCTAGACTATGATGCGGATCATACTAGTGGGGACATGGTAGTCCATAAGTACATCCTTCAAAGTCCCTAGTCGTCGGTGTATCGAGACAGGGCATCGATATACCAGAGTAGACTAGCGTATACCTTCTCGACCCATACAGATGGGCGATGGATGATCCCATATCCATTGGTGTTTGACATCAGAGATGATATACGGGTGCTCGGTGGAGACTGGGTACACTGGACGGACTCGCCGAGAACTCCCAGATGGTATTATACCTTACGTCAGATGGCAGTTCTCTGGTGACACTGGTACAGAGTAGTCTGTTGACCCGAGATCGTCATAGAGTCTTGTGTGGTTCCCACTGTGCTTTGATTTCCATCTTACCACGTCCAAGAGGGCGTGCAAAACGGTGGTTTTTGGGTACAGTCCCGAGTCACATGGAGGCAATGAGCGATAGGAGGGGATTCGTCTCTCCCGGTATAGGGAGTTGATGTTGCGCTATGTTTGATTGGCTATAACAGGAAATCCCTGGCCAGGGTTGCTGAGATTTACTGGTAAGTGTTACCAGTAGTTTCTCGAAATGTTATAGACCTCATATCGACACGGCTTATCGAGCTATTGGAGTCTGACGTTTACCACCCCTAGGCGAGATATGCGACATATCAGACGATCAGACCGGACTGTACGGTAGTGTTACTGGTTGGATTCACTGGAGTGTGAGCGGGCTTGCTCGTCGATCTTCAGATCGCTCAATACCCGGGTGGCCGTTACGTTTAGCAGACCGCTTGCGGCTTGTGGGTGATTGATATGATCATCACCTGCTGCCGGCGTATTGACGAGTCTTTGGAGTCCTACACAGAGGTTTCCTGGCTCAAGCGAAACGAAATAGAAGCGCATATGAGATATGTGCGGGACCGAGAATAATGCGTGTATGTGATACCGTATTCTATTCTCGCGATGAATGTGTCGAATGGTTGTATGCAATATAACCTAGTTATCGAATCAAGGATTGATTCGATAAATCGATTAATTGGATATTAGTCGGTTATATGCGATATGACCGGATCGTTAAATCAAGTGTTGATTTAATGATTTAATGTATAATTATATATTTGATATATTACTTTGCATTAACTAGTATCGGTTCACTTTAAATGGATTTTCTCACTTGCATTGCACAAGTTGTATATGTGATATACTTTTGTGCACTTGATTGTGTCATGTTTGATGATACATGTTAACTTGGATTTGTGTGAAGATTAAACCATGGTTGTGAGAGTGGTTAGGGTTTTGTTTATTCTCTTATTATCTATTTATTTATTTATATATTCATTTTGGAAACTTTTAAGGATGGTGGCTTGTTTTGTTTTTATGTTGAAGCTTCTTGAAGCTTTGATCAAGTCAACCATTCTTATCTCATCCTTAACCCTAACCATTCCCACAAACCCTAGTTTAATCTCTACACTTGACCATGGTTTACATTATGATAAGTTTTCATTTTCTTTTCATTTTTAAATAACTTATCATAAGACTTTCTTCTTCTTCTTCCTTTCTTCACTTGAAGAAAGCAAGCTCCATCAATGGTGATTGATGGAAATGAGTGAGAAATCCAATTCTAAAGTCTACCCACTTCCTATTTCTTCATCCTCTACCTCTTGCCAAGTAGTAGAGTGTGTTTCCTTCACAAGTTTTCATGACTTGGTGAAGGTGGAGCTTGATTTAGCGATGCCTCGACGTAGATCATCTTCGGCATGGACATCGACGACCTAGCTCGCCATTTCTCCGATGAAGCCGACGCTAGAGCCCGGGAATTCGTTTGGACAGCAAAGGGACTTCGTTGCGGAGCACCGGATCTACAAAGGTTGTATTTCCGTTTCTTTGTAGTTTAGTTGTTAACTAGATTATATTTTCGCCTAGATTTCTAGCCAATGATCTAGTCTAGGGTTTCTCGGCACCTAGATTTTTTGAAATTGGTATGGTTGATGCCTTGTGAGACCTCATTAGGGTGCCTAGGAACCCTACAAGATCGTCATAGAGTCTTGTGTGTCTTCCACCGTGCTTTGATTTCCACCCTACCACGGCTCTACTGAGTCGTGCAAACAGGTGGTTTTTGGGTACAGTCCCGATTCACATGGAGGCAATGAGCGATAGGAGGGGATTCGTCTCTCCCGGAATTGGGGGTTGATGTTGCGCTATGCTCGACTGCCCATAACAGGAAATCCCTGGCCAGGGTTGCGGTGACCTACTGGTAAGTGTTATCAGTAGTTTCACACATGTCATGGACTTCACGTCGGCATGACTTATCGAGCTACTGGGGTCTGACGTTTACCACCCCTAGGCGAGATATGCGACATATCAGACGAACAGACCGGAATGTACGGTAAGTGTTACTGGTTGGATTCACAGGAGTGTGAGCGGGCTTTCTCGTCGATCTTCTGATCGCTCAATACCCGGGTGGCCATTACGTTTAGCAGACCGCTTGCGGCTTATGGGTGTTTGATATGATCATCATCTGCTGCCGGCGTATTGACGAGTCTTTAGAGTCCTACACAGAGGTTTCCTAGCTCAAGCGAAACGAAATAGGAGCGCATATGAGATATGTGCGGGACCTAGAATAATACCAGTATATGATACTGTATTTGATTCTCGCTATTTGTAACATTGATCGGTTATATGCGATATAGCCGGGTTATCGGATCAAGTGTTGATTCGATAAGTTGTTACTATTGATATTAGTCGGTTATATGCGATATGACCGGATCATTAATCAAGTGTTGATTTGATAATTTAATGCATAATTATATATTTGATATATTACTTTGCATTAACTAGTATAGGTTCACTTAAATTGGATTTACTCACTTGTATTGCACATTGTATATGTGATATATTTTTTGGTGCACATGATTGTATCATGTTTGATGATACATTCTAGCTTGGTTTTGTGTAAAGTATTAAACCATGGTTAGTTAGTGGTTAGGGTATCATTTCTTTTACTTATTCATTTATCTATTTATTTATTTCATTTAGAAAAGAAAAAGAGAAAAGAATGGTTGCTATTTTTGTTTTTATTTGAAGCTTCTTGAAGCTTTGAACAAGTCCACCATTCGTGTCTCTTCTCTAACCCTAACCACTCATCTAACCTTAGTTAAATCTCTACACTAAACCATGGTTGAAGTTATGATAAGTATGATTTATTTTCTATTTTTTAAATAACTTATCATATCTTCTTCTTCTTCTTCATCTTCTTCTTCCATGAAAAGATGCTTGCTACATCAATGGTGATTGATGAAAAAGTGTGAGAAATCCAAATCTAAAGTCTACCCACTTCCTATTTCTTCATCCTCTACCTCTTGCCAAGTAGTATAGGGTCTTTCCTTCACAAGTTTTCTTGACTTGGTGAAGTTGGAGCTTGATCTAACGATGCCTCGACGTAGATCATCTTCGGCATCGTCGTCGATGACCTAGCCCCTTTTTTCTCCGATGAAGCCGACGCTAGAGCCCAAGATCTGATTTGTACAGCGAGGAGACTTCATCACAGAGCCATGGAGGTGGAGAACCGGATCTACAAAGGTTGTAGCCACTTTCCTTTAGCATTTAATTCGTTTACATGTTTGCATCGCCTCATTATCTAGTTAACGATCCGTATTAGGGTTTGTAGGCACTTGTAAAATCATAATTGGCCATGTTTGATGCCTTGTTAGACTCCATTAGAGTGCCTAGGAACCCTACAGGTATCACCTGATCAGGGAGATCGTCGATCGCCTGGAGATCGAGGTGAAAATAGTAGAGACGGAGAATAACATTGCTGATCCATTCACAAAGGCCATTCCTCAGACGCAGTTACTAGAGGTTATTCGAGATGATAGGTCTACGATATGCCAGCTCATGGCCCTAGTGCAAGTGGGAGATTGTTAATGTATATTCCCTAGGGGCCATTATTGTATCATACTACGTTGTATATTACTTAATGGAAGCTTGGGATATTTACTGTTGTATATATAACAGTCTTGCTAAAAATGGTAGTATGCTACTTGGTTTGTGTCTACTTTAATATGTGCATATGTTTCTTGTAACGTATCACTTATACATATTAGTAGAAACTATAGGATCTTTGCTTGATTACCAGCGTTGTGATGGCAGTCACACTAGTGGGGGCTGGTAGTCTGTAAGCAACATCCTATGCAGGTCCCTGGTCGTTGGATTATCGAGATAGGGCATCGATATTCCGGAGTAGACTAAGTGTGTATGCTTCTCATCCCAGTTGGGGAGATGGTCCTTCCCACAGCCATCAGTACGTCGTAGTGGAGATAGTATACAGGTTCTCGTTAGGTTACGGGTACACCAGACAGGACTCATAGGGGAACTGATTGGTTGGTATTATACCCATCGTCAGTTAACAGTTCCCAGGTGACATGAGTACAGCATAGTCCGCATACTTGACACTGCTACTTCGCCTCAAGTGTGTCCCACTGTTCTTAGATTGCTACCCTACCACGGCTCAAAGGAGTCGTGCAAACAGGTAGCAGTTGGGTGCAGTCCTGAGCACTTGGAGGCAGTGGCGGTTAGACAGGATTCGTCTCTCCCGGTATTGGGATTTGATATCGCGCTGTGTCAGAGAGCCATTACGCAAAGTCCCTGGCCAGGGCAAGCGAGATTTACTGGTAGGTACCAGTAGTTTCTCATGGTGTAATGGGCTATACTCCGACATGACTTATACCTCTATTAGGGGACTGACGCTTGCCGCCCCCTAGGCTCGATATGCTATAGTCTTAGACGAACAGACAGGACTGTACAGAGATTGTCACATCAGGCTCAGTAGGAATTCGGATGGGTTTCCTTATCGGCTTTCTTATCGACATCTACCTTGGGAACCGTCACGTACAGCTAATGCCGCTTGCGGTCTGTGGTTAAACCCACTGCCAGCGTAGTGTCGAGTCTTTAGAGTCCCACACAGAGAGTTTCCCTGCTCCAGACGAAATGATATAGAGATCATATGGTTTTACGACAAGGGTTCGGACGCATACGTGTGTTTACTCACGTACGACGTTCGGATAGTTTTTACTAGTCGACTTTGGTTTAAGCCAGATTGTAGTATCAGGTTATTTGATTTATACAGTCTAAAGTATTTCCGTGTTTTCATGGATTGGAGGGGCATTCTCATAATTTTCCGGGAAGCTTCTAGAAGCATGGTGACTTGGGGGTTAAGGTGGCATAAGCATTTATTGCTTAATGACTCATTTTTGTGATTCATCCTTAGAGTTAATGCTTCATTTATTGAACTTACGACTCATGAGATGAATCACACAAGGTGAATGCATCAACCATGATGATTAATCATTTATATTATTTATTTGATAAATTGTTATGGTTGATATATTTTAAATGAGTTCATTTTCAATATCATTCTTATCATCACCTTCTCTCTCCTCAAGCTCTCTCTTTCTTGAAACCCTAACCCTAACCTCTCATGTATTGACTAATATATCCATAACCTCACTCTATATCCCCTAGGTAGCTTAGATTAGCACTTTGAGCAGCCTAGTTATCTCAAGTTAGAGATCAAGCTTGAAGTAGGAGCTCTCGGGTGGATCGTCTTTGATTCGAGGAGGCCGTTGAGGTGCCGATGTTCCAAGGAGCCTACGAGGAGTGGAGGACCATGATGAAGACCCGAAGGACAAGTAACGTGAGGTATAACTTCGAATCCGAGTAGTTAAACCTTTCGTAGTTTGCTAGTAACGGTTTAGATATGATTCATGTGCTCAAGTCCGTGTTACGAAGGTTTGATAATCGTTTTTCATATATTCCGCCTCCCCGCAAGATCGTGGGGTGCGTGACATGGACTTACAGTATTTCATCGAAACACTTGTCTAAAAACTAGAGAAATTACAAGTAAACAGAACAGAGTACAAGGACCAACCCCTTGGTCCTGATGGACACTGGACAACATAAAATACTATGTATAAGTCCGCTGAGTTGAATATCTCAAAAACTGTGCGTCATAGGTTGAAAACTGTACTTTTGGTTTAAGAACTACTCCGTTCTTTAATGCTCCTTACCCAATCGTCAACTGATATAGGAAAAATGTCACCGACATAATATCAAAAAGTTATATCTCACTTTATAAAAATAAATGTACAGATATATCATTTTAAAATTGGTGCACAACAACGGATACTCAAAACCAAATACATGCCGTCCCGAAAAAAACCCAGGCGACTTCCTCAAATATCACCAATTACAACGAATTCCAATATAATGAGGATAATCACCTAATTCCCAATAACTTACTCCCACTCATCATCTATAAAACCATACAGATGTGAGAATCATACCTGGTAAATACATACCCTGGAGTAAGTATCTAATCGGGAAATCAGTTTTCCTTTTAACAATGCACAGTGTAACTGAAACATGAAAATGTTTCGTAGGGGTATCCTGGTATTCTTAGTAATGCCTTTCCATAATCCAATTCATTCCTATAACTATATATTTCTTTTCCTTCTCTCCAAATCCCTTTATTTGTCTTTAGTCGTTACCTTCTGTACACCATCATTAGGCTAAATGGTTTTCTTCCTTCCCTACCGTTCGGCACAAGCCTATGGTTTGGAAGAAGACTATCCAGTAAGCATAATAGGTGTACTCTCCTAATTCTAGGAGTACTCGCAACTTGAGAGAAGGTGATGATTAAAGACAACTGAATAATACCTTATTCTATTAAAGGTGAAATATGAGTGGCGATGAAGTACGCGATTTGGTCGTGAATGCTAACAGTCGTAATTTACTTTGCCCTCTTTCTAATCCCTTTATTTTGTCTTTAGTTTTACCTTCTGTACACCCTAATTAGGCTAATTGGTTTTCTTCATTCCCTACCTTTCGGCACCAGCCTATGGTTTGGAAGAAGACTCTCCAATAAGCGTAATAGATGTACTCTCCTAAACCAAGGAGCCCTCGCAACCTGAGAGAAGGTGATAATAAAAGACAACTGAATAAACCAATTCTATTTCTCCTGAACCTGGATCCATCCTCGAAGAAGTCCCTTCGAGTTCGTATATAATCATACGATGGATCTATCCAATGGAAGTGGATATTCGTAGTAATACGGGGTGTTCTGAGAAATACAAAGGGTAAAAGATGGAGCGGTAATGACTTATGCAACTATAGACAATCCAAAAGCTAGTATTTTAAGAAGGTTCGATCAACTTGGTCAGTGAGTCATAGTCTAAGGTCGGTCAAAGGTCGCTGCCAAAGAGAGAGAGAGAGAGAAAAGAAATACTCTGCGTTCACTCTAACCTAGATCAGAATGGTTATCATTTTATCTAATCAGGAAAGCTCCCACTGTAATCTCAAATTCTCCTCCAAAACTGAAAGAAGAATTAGTCGGGATTACCCGAAGAGTAAACCAACTCATCAGTGAGAATCGGGATCCAACTATCATCGCATGATAACTTGATGGAAGCCACTCAAGTTATCACACTCCAGAAGGTATGCGCATACCTGGCAAGTTTCCTGTATATTTGAAACTCCCGATAAGATTTTTGCCCCATGCTCTTATGATCGTGACTTTGGCCAACCCATCATAAGTTACATGCCAAGTTCTACCCGTCATCATCCAGGTTAATTTGAACCCACCCGTACATTCCGTTGACTTTGGCCAACAAGGTAATACGACTGTCCCAAACCAACGCATCTATCTACGCAACAGATGAATACCCAGCAGCTACCAAGCACTATGCCTTGACTTTGGACAAACAAATATAGCTTGAATACTACTGACCATTCATAAGAAATAACGGAGGGCTACGGCTGGTTTTTGGCGAAAAAACCTTTAACGTAATGAACTTGATCTCGTTGAAAGAACCTGATAGCTTTTCATAAAAATATAGTGACGAAAACCTTTTGCTAAAGAGTTCACTCCCGGCGAAGGGATCTCGGCTCTTTCCTCGTGGAATGAGGTGCAGGATATTCCAACTGAATACCGCGATGCAAAGCAACTTGTAATCGACTATAATTAAGTTATTACCCTGACGCAAACTTCTGCCCAAGGGGTCACTCCCGGTGAAGGGATCTCGGCCCTTGCCTCGTCGAATGAGGTGCAGGATATTTTAAACTGAATATCGCTATGCAAAACAAAAAGAAACGTCTTTGTAATAACACTTTTAAAATTTGTTCCAACAACATCAAATATAGGTTTGTTTTATCCTTGCATTGATAAGAATCAATTCAGACCCATCAAACAATCATACCAGAAAAGAACGAAAATAAAATGTACGTATATGGCATCCGCATTCGTCACTGGGTCCCGTCATCACCCGTTAGGTTACTTAACTAACGACATAGCGGGGGCTGGACTAGCGCGGGTGTAAAACATATACAACATCTAATAGTATATATACCAATATACAATAATCGCTCAAGGCGTGATAATATGCAACATTACAGAAAAGTAATAAGCATCACAGAACAATACAGATAATCTGGGATCCCCGGGTTTCACAGAGCCGCTACTGAAACCCGACATACCCCTGGTCGGGTGGATAACCTGTGCAATGACCCCTACAGATGCGGCAAGTTACCCGCCAAAACCTGAAGCGAGGTAGTCCCCCACAGCATAATGAATGAAACACCCGGCACTTCACGGAATCCGGTAACTTGAGCACCCCTCCTTGGGTCAACCTGTACCCCCTACGAGTGCGGCGAACAGTCTACCAATTCTAGAGTGAGGCCCCTCTGCCTCTCAAAGCCATGAGATACGGACCCGTTGCCCTCCAGAACCCGGCTATCCGTGCACTCCGTCGTGGGATAAACCTAGTACAGAAATAAAAATATGTACAACGGGTATATCAACCTCAACCCGGTTGTGCCCCAAAAGAATATTATACAAACAGGCAGTGACGGCAGTCCACATGTTGGACGTTCGCCCCGCAATATCAAATGTACAAATAAATCCAAACTGCACTACCATTGCACACTGCTATCCACCACGACATATCCACAACATCACAGCACAATACAGAACATCAACGCGAATGTCATGTTCGCAAACCCGCCAAAAAGAACTATAGCAATTAGACGCGGTTTACCGCTCGAATGATATTCCCGATCGAAGATATAAAGTAAGTACTTGTTTGTAGGGTTCCTAGGCACACTAATGAGGTCTCATAAGGCATCAACCATGCCAATTTCAAAAATTTACGGTGCCGAGAAACCCTAATGCGATCGTTGACTAGAGTTTAGGCGATAACATATGCGAGCAAACGACTTTACTCTAAAAGTGAACGGAAATACAACCTTTGTAGATCCGGTCATCTACCTCCATAGCTCCGTGATGAAGTCCCCTCGCTGCGATCATCGGATCCCGGGCTCTAGCGTCGGCTTCATCGGAGAAATGGGCGGGCTAGGTCGTCGACTTCGATGCCGAAGATGATCTACGTCGAGGCAACACAAGATCAAGCTCCAACTTCACCAAGCCATGAAACTTGTGAAGAAAACACCCTATACTACTTGGCAAGTGGTAAAGGATGAAGAAATAGGAAGTGTGTTCACTTTAGAATTGGATTTCTCACTCTTTTTCTCAAGTCACCATTAAAGCAAGCAAGCTTCATTCTTCTTGAAGAAGAAGAAGAAGAAGAAAAAGAATATGATAAGAATTATATGAAAAATAGAAAATAAGCCATTCTTATCATATTAGCAACCATGGTTAAGATAACAAGTGTAGAGAATAAACTATGGTTCAAGTGAATGGTTAGGGTTAAGGAAAGAAACAAAATGGTCAAACTATTCAAAGCTTCATGAAGCTTCAAAAGAAAATCCAAAATTAGGCACCATTTTATTTCTTTCTCAAAAGAATAAATAAATAAATAAGCAAATAAATCAAATGAAACCCTAACCATTAACTAACCATGGTTTAATACAAACATACACCCAAGCTTGCATGTATCATCAAACATGATACAAAACTATATCATATATACAATGTGCACATCAAGTGAGAAAATCCATCTTAAGTGAACCAATACTAGTTAATGCAAAGTAATATATCAAATATATAATTATGCATTAAATCATTTAATCAACACTTGATTTAACGATCCGGTCATATCGCATATGACCGACTAATATCTAATGTATCGGCTTATCGAATCAATCCTTGATTCGATAACTAGGTTATATTGCAGACAACCAATCGATACATTCATCGCGAGAATAGAATACGGTATCACATACACTTATTATTCTCGGTCCCTCACATATCTCATATGCGCTCCTATTTCGTTTCGCTTGAGCCAGGAAACCTCTGTGTAGGACTCTAAAGACTCATCAATACGCCGGCAGCAGGTGATGATCATATCAAACACCCATAAGCCGCAAGCAGTCTGCTAAACGTAACGGCCACCCGGGTATTGAGCGATCAGAAGATCGACGAGCAAGCCCGCTCACACTCCTGTGAATCCAACCAGTAACTCTTACCATATAGTCCGGTCTGTTCGTCTGATATGTCGCATATCTCTCCTAGGGGTGGTAAACGTCAGACCCTAACAGCTCGATAAGTCGTGTCGATATGAGGTCTATAACAGTTCGAGAAACTACTGATAACACTTACCAGTAAATCTCAGCAACCTTGGCCAGGGATTTCCGGTTATAGCCAATCGAACACAGCACGACATCAACTCCCTATACCGGGAGAGAAGAATCCCCTCCTATCGCTCATTGCCTCCATGTGATTCGTGACTGTACTTAAAAACCACCATTTTGCACGCCCTCTTGGACGTGGTAAGGTGGAAATCAAAGCACAGTGGGAATCACACAAGACTGTATGACGATCTCGGGTCAACAGACTAACCTGTACCGGTGTCACCAGAGAACTGCCATCTGACGTAAGGTATAATACCATCTGGGAGTTCTCGGAGAGTCCGTCCAGTGTACCCAGTCTCCATTGAGCACCCGTATATCATCTCTGATGTCAAATACCAGTGGATATGGGATCATCCATCGCCCATCTGTATGGGTCGAGAAGGTATACGCTAGTCTACTCTGGTATATCGATGCCTTGTCTCGATGCGCCTACGACTAGCGACCTTGAAGGATGTACTTATGGACTACCATGTCCCCACTAGTATGATCCGCATCATAGTCCAGGTAGTCAAGTACACATCCTAAGGGCTTTACCAACAAGTAACAGAGAGACAATCAGTGTACACGTTAAGGTTAAGAGCAACCAAATAGCATACTATCATGTCGAGCAAGAAAGTCCTCCTTATATATGTCCAAGCATCCACTACAATATACATCCTATGTATAGTAATGGCCTCTAGGGCATACATATAACTAACAATCTCCCACTTGCACTAGGGCCATCTGATAGTAGTGGTTGTAGTATCTCATACTCAACCATCCCATAAAAGTCTTTCTCTGGGAAAAGGCCTTTGTGAGTGGATCTGCCGTGTTGTCCTCTGGGTCTACTCTCCTAACTTCGATCACCCTGAAGATCAACCATCTCCATGATCAGGTGATACTGCCTTAGAATATGTCTGGATCACTGATGGGACGGGTGTTCCTTGGCATAAGCCACAACTCCATTGTCACACAATGGGAGGAACTAATTTCATCTCATGAACCAATATACATCCAGACTGCCTCTTTGGTAGCATCTTAAGTAGCGATGTATCCAGCCTTTATCGTCTAGTAAGCCACGATATCTAGCTTGGAACTCTTCCAACATACCGTCCCATTACCAAGGGTAAAGACAATGCCTGTGACTGACATTCAGTCGTCCTTATCATCCTGGAACACTTCCAGTGGTTCACCCCAGGATTGATTGATACCATCTCACTACATCTAGTGAGTATCCTAACATCCAATTAGATCTATCTCATAGATCCAAAACCCAGGATTTAGGAGGTATCACTTTGATCCTATATGGAGAATCATTGTGATAAGCGGAGATTGATCGAACGTAGCATAGGAAACTCTTTCCCTATCAAGAGTATGTCATCCACGTACTCTACGAGGATCACCACCATACTCCCTACTACCTTTTTGTTTATACAAAGTTCATCTACCATTTTGATGATGTCAAACACTTTGACTAATCCATCAAAACAGATGTTCCAATTCCGCGATGCCTGCTTTATCACATAAAACATCTTGCATACGTTTCCGCTGCTCCCACTATCTACGAGGCCCTCTGGCTGTGTACTTATAGACGCACTCTTCTAAAACATTATTTAGAAAAGCAGTCATGGCACCCAACCACCAGATATCGTAGTCATGGTATGAAGCCGTGGCAAGTAGGATCTGGATGGACTTAAGCATAGCTACTTAGAAAAAGGTTTCAACAAAATCCATACCTGGTCAATGATGCAAACCTTTAACAAGTCTAGCTTTGAAAGTCTCAACTTTTCCAAGTACACCAAGTAATCTTCTCAAGATATACTTGCTCCTGATGGGGATTTAACCCTTCAGATATAGCAACCAATGTCCATACTTTGTTGGTGTATAAGGATTCCATCTCAGATCGCTAAGCATCCAGCCATTCTTACAAAGTCACACTCCTGATGGCCAGTTTGAAACTAGTTGGGTCATCATCTCATGATGCAATCCTCGCTCCCACTGTCATAGAGAAACCGAAGTAACTCTCAGGTGGGTGAGGAACCCTACTGGATCGGCGGAGAGGCCGAGGTTCGTTGGAATCTACTGAATCCTTTGGTTCTATCAAATCATCAGCTGCAGTTTGTATAGATGGAACCTTTCCAGTTCTACATAACTAACCATGCCTCGAGCTTGTCCGGATTTTGCTTTTAGACATAGGCCGGACAACCCTAAATCTTAACTAATTTAAGATATGGGCTCTTCCCTTTCCATAACACATATGAAGTGGTAGGCAACTGATTTGATTGGAACCCTATTCAATAGGTATGCAGCTTCTCTAGCGCATAACTCCCATAAAGGAAACAAGTAACTCAGTAGTACTCATAATAGAGCGCACCATATCGAATAGGGTGCAATTGCTCCGCCCCGATATACCATCGTGCTATGGTGTATACGGAGGAGTAATGCTGAGAGAGAATCTCATTCTCCTTTAGAATAGTCCAGGAATTCTACGCACAAGTATTCTCCTGCTTGATCTCATCAAAGGACATAATACTTATACCCGTATTGGTTCTCTACTTCTAACTTATATTCTGTGAATATCTCAAAAGGTTCGGATTTGTGTTTCAACAGGAACATATGACTGAATCTTGAGAGATCATCAGAGAATGTAATGAAGTACAAAGAACCGTTCCTGGCATATGTAGACGGGGGACCTTACATACATCAACATGTATCATCCCAAGAGTTCACTAACTCTTTCTCTGTTTTCAGTAAACAGAGTTGTGGTCATCTTATCTTTGTGACATGACTGGCAAGTTTTCACAAGATGTAAATTCAAACAGATTTAAATATGCATCTATATGTAACATCAGCTAGTTGGGTCGCATTAATATGACCTAGTCTACAATACCTCAAGAAGGATCCGTTCATTTCTGAACTCTTCCTCTTGTGTGTGTTCCGTATACTAAGAACTGTAGTTTGATTTAGAACATCAATATTTTTAGATAACGTGCCTGAACCGATCAACTTTTGATATAGGAAATGTTCAAAACATTATCCAACAATACAAAATTTTATCATTTCTTTACTAATAAAGAGACTGATATGATTTTGTATATCAGATTCGGTATCTAATAACATTCATTCAGAATCAATGTATTGGTAATACAGGGTGACAGTGACCAACAGACTTGGCTGCAACACTTGCCCCGTTTTCTGTCTCATGAAACTTATCACCCGTTCTCAGTTCTTTACCTATCTGTAGCCCATGTAACAAATTACATATGCGGGATCCTGATCCGGTATCTCATATCCAGGACGTAAAGAATACTGAGAAACAGTTCAATATAATGAACACACCCGAAGATGATGCATCATATGCACTTTCTTCGTTTGGGCGGCATAGGAATTCTGGTAATCCCCTAATTCCTGCTCGGTCTTATAACAACTATAAGTTGGAGCGGGACCAACGTTCCCCAGCTCAGTATAACAAGCGGGTTCGGTCAATAATCCGTATTATTATCTTGATTAAGGCGTGGTATGGTCGCTACCTGGAGAGAGAGAGAAGAAAACACTCAGCGTGCGCTCTTGCAGGATCAGATTGGTTATTATTTTATCTAATCAGGATGGCTCCCACTGTTTTTTATCAAATCTTCCTTCAAACCTTAAAAGGAAAGACTAGCCGGGATTAATTACACGCTACAAGTTCGCCAATCTTTCAGCCAGGCCAGTGTCGGTACTTTGAGGGAGGTCCCCCGTGCTTTCGCACGAACCTAATTAATGTAAACCTCGTTTTCCCAGAGGCGTAACCTCGTTAACACCTTTCTAGACACCTACTTGATCGGCTAATTGTAATGTGTAAAACTCTCTCAGGAGTAACTCTTACTCGCAGCGGGTATCGGGATCCAACTATCTCATAGAAGGTATGCAATCTCATTGCAAATTTCAACACTTGAAATTCCCGATAATTTTGCCCCTAGCACCCTATGACCTTGACGGAGGTCAACAAACCATAGGCTACCAGTCAAGTTCAACCCGTCATTTCTTGATTGAATCAAACCCACCCGCATGACCCTTGACGGAGGTCAACAAGGCTGTACGACTACCCTAACCCAATATGCATCATATGCTGAAGCAGATAAATACTAGTTAGCTACCGCCCACTACGCCTTGACGGAGGTCAACAAACGTAACATGAATACTAAGTAGGACTTATCTGAAATGACGGAGGGCTACGACAGGTTTTTCTGAAAACCTATTGCCTAATGAACTTGATATCGTTGTAGAATCAAATGGTTTTGAAATGAAGTGTTTTTTAGGCTTTTCTAGTTTTGCTAAAGGGGTCACTCCCGGTGAAGGGATCGTCGGCCCTTTCCTCGTCGAATGAAGTGCGGGATATATCATATATATCACTGTGCAAAGCAGAAACTATAGAAGCAATCAAAAGACAAACCGAGTGTGTAGCATCTGCCAGTTATTGCTAAAGGGGTCACTCCCAGTGAAGGGATCATCGGCCCTTTCCTCATCGAATAAGGTGCAGGATAAATCATATATACCGCTGTGCAAAGCAAGAACTGTAGCTACCTGTTTTATTTTTGAAATTCGATTCCACAAAATCATTAGTTTTCTTTTATTTCATTAATATCATTAATGAAGTCCCATCATTTAAGTACCTAAACATCACAGATAAATACGACGCACACTTATGCCATCCGCATTCGCCTCGATGTCCCCTCGTGCACCGTTAGGTTAGGTAACTAACGGCAGAGCGGGGCAGGGCTAGCGCGGGTATAAAACATAAGTAACGTCTATATAATATATCATATATACTATATACAGTATTTATCACAGAACATCACATGATCACATCACAGATATAGCAGCAGAAAAATCATATGAAATATTGGATATACTAGGACGTCGTGTTTTCAATACGAGCCAGTATAAAACACGGATTCCACGGTCGTGATGAATAGCCAAACCCAGACCCCTAGACCCCTACAAGAGCGGCAAGCAACCCTACCAATTCTAGAGTTAGGAGACCCGGACTCGACTCCTCGAGTTGGTCTCCCACTGGACTCCAGAACCCGGTTACTTGTGCCCTCCTCCTTGGGTCTATCCTAGTGCGGAAAAGTAAATAATATACAAAAGGTGACATCTTCCGCAACCTGGAAGTGCCCCAATAAAAGAATAATACATACAAGTTTTTACATGAATGAAAATGAAAAACACTCATCTCACATAAAACCCCCCCGGCTATTCAAACACGACGATCCAATACAACATATCCAGCAACACATAACATCACATGTCATCAACGTAAGTAAACATGCGTATCCCAATTGTCGTTAACATATAGCAACGAAACCGGCGATATCACATATTACACATACGGTCGCAGAAAAGAAAGTGTAAAACTACAACAGTTGGAATCCGCAACCTCTTTAGACATCGCATGCCTAAACAAATGAATTTCTTAGACATCTCATGCCTAACAATTATAAACCCCGCATTTTAGTCTCATTATCGAAAACTCTTTTCAATATCAAGTCGGGCAATTCAACAAGATTCCCGACATCCTGATCGAATGCTCGTCGCAAACTTCAGTAGACGACCGCACCCCCGATGCCGTCGACGAACTGCACCAAGGCGGAACACCGCTGCCGTGAGCACCCGAACGGATGCTTTCGGCGACGGGGTTCTCCTACAGTCACTTGGTCGGGGCTAAGGGTGTAGCTGTCTATTAAGTTTATCGGCGAATATCCGCGTACGCTACGTGATTGCGACGGATTTTTGATCACATCAAAATTCCGTGGCAACTAATCAAGTGAGACTAAACTGCTATGTTTATAACATTCGAATCAGTTATCTCATAACTACATATGGATTCCAAATATTGTATCACAATCCAGATAAACAAAAAATGTTAAACTTTCCGATCGAACAGTCGAACACCCATGTTTTCCCGAAATAGCTCAACACATGAAACAAGTTTAAAAACATTCACTTCATGCCTCAGTACCAATGGTCCAGCCGTAGAAGGGTCAAGCCAACGCCTCACATGTGGCACGCCGTACTGCCCCAAACCCAAAGGTTCAAAGGGCAGTTCAAGACGGTCACATAATCGAGTTAAGGTTTGTTGTCTTCTAGAGGGTCCATCGCGTTACTTGCACTACTTAGAACGTTATTAAACCACGGAAAGATCCAACACTTGGAAATTTCCCGACAGGGGAAAAGGTGGTTATTTATATCCGGTCGAACTTTCTAACATATTCAATAATTATCCGGAAAACACATAGACAAGATTAGACAATCCGATCGAATCCACGAGTTCCCAAAACAACCCCAAAAAACTCAACTCTTGAGTAAAAGTTAAAATATCCCAGAAAATACAGCAGTCAAATATAAACATTACTGTGCAAATTTTGGTCAACGATGCAACAGAATGGCCGCGGAACCGCCGCGCCACGTGAGCTAAGGCCGCGGTTCCACGGCGGTTTGATGGAATTACGACCTCGTTTTGCACAGTAATTCTTATAAAACCCTGCTTATTTTTCTGCATATTTTTAATATAGAAAAATCCACATTTTCAAAAATTGGACAGAGAGGGGTATGAATTAGGGTTTCGTGTTTCGTTCGGGTTTCTAACTTCGTCTACACATCGCCTAAGGCTCTAGCTAGGCTCTGATACCACTGTAGGGTTCCTAGGCACACTAATGAGGTCTCACAAGGCATCAACAATGCCAATTTCAAAAATTTACGGTGCCGAGAAACCCTAATGCGATCGTTGACTAGAGTTTAGGCGATAACATATGCGAGCAAACGACTTTACTCTAAAAGTGAATGGAAATACAACCTTTGTAGATCCGGTCCTCCACCTCCATAGCTCCGTGATAAAGTCCCCTCGCTGCGATCATCGGATCCCGGGCTCTAGCGTCGGCTTCATCGGAGAAATGGGCGAGCTAGGTCGTCGACTTCGATGCCGAAAATGATCTACGTCGAGGCAACACAAGATCAAGCTCCAATTTCACCAAGCCATGAAACTTGTGAAAAAAACACCCTATACTACTTGGCAAGTGGTTGAGGATGAAGAAATAGGAAGTGGGTTCACTTTAAAATTGGATTTCTCACTCTTTTTCTCAAGTCACCATTGAAGCAAGCAAGCTTCATTCTTCTTGAAGAAGAAGAAGAAGAAGAAGAAAAAGAATACGATAAGAATTATATGGAAAATAGAAAATAAGTCATTCTTATCATATTAGCAACCATGATTAAGATAATAAGTGTAGAGAATAAACTATGGTTCAAGTGAATGGTTAGGGTTAAGGAAAGAAACAAAATGGTCAAACTTTTCAAAGCTTCATGAAGCTTCAAAACAAAATCCAAAATTAGCCACCATTTTATTTCTTTCTCAAAAGAATAAATAAATAAATAAATAAGCAAATAAATCAAATGAAACCTTAACCATTAACTAACCATGGTTTAATACAAACATACACCCAAGCTTGCATGTATCATCAAACATGATACAAACTAGTGCATAAAACTATATCATATATATAATGTGCACATCAAGTGAGAAAATCGATCTTAAGTGAACCAATACTAGTTAATGCAAAGTAATATATCAAATATATAATTATGTATTAAATCATTAAATCAACACTTGATTTAACGATCCGGTCATATCGCATATGACCGACTAATATCTAATGTATCGGCTTATCGAATCAATCCATGATTCGATAACTAGGTTATATCGCATACAACCAACCGATACATTCATCACGAGAATAGAATACGGTATCACATACACGCATTATTCTCGGTCCCGCACATATCTCATATGCGCTCCTATTTCGTTTCGCTTGAGCCAGGAAACCTCTGTGTAGGACTCTAAAGACTCGTCAATACGCCGGCAGCAGGTGATGATCATATCAAACACCCACAAGCCGCAAGCGGTCTGCTAAACGTAACGGCCACCCGGGTATTGAGCGATCAGAAGATCGACGAGCAAGCCCGCTCACACTCCTGTGAATCCAACCAGTAACACTTACCGTACAGTCCGGTCTGTTCGTCTGATATATCGCATATCTCGCCTAGGGGTGGTAAACGTCAGACCCCAACAGCTCGATAAGTCGTGTCGATATGAGGTCTATAACAGTTCGAAAAACTACTGATAACACTTACCAGTAAATCTCAGCAACCCTGGCCAGGGATTTCCGGTTATAGCCAATCGAACACAGCGCGACATCAACTCCCTATACCGGGAGAGACGAATCCCCTCCTATCGCTCATTGCCTCCATGTGATTCGGGACTGTACCCAAAAACCACCGTTTTGCACGCCCTCTTGGACGTGGTAAGGTGGAAATCAAAGCACAGTGGGAATCACTCAAGACTCTATGACGATCTCGGGTCAACAGACTAACCTGTACCATGGTCACCAGAGAACTGCCATCTGACATAAGGTATAATACCATCTGGGAGTTCTCGGCGAGTCCGTCCAGTGTACCCAGTCTCCACTGAGCACCCGTATATCATCTCTGATGTCAAACACCAATGGATATGGGATCATTCATCGCCCATCTGTATGGGTCGAGAAGGTATACGCTAGTCTACTCTGGTATATCGATGCCCTGTCTCGATACACCCACGACTAGGGACCTTGAAAGATGTACTTATGGACTCCCATGTCCCCACTAGTATGATCCGCATCATAGTCCAGGTAGTCAAGTACACATCCTAAGGGCTTTACCAACATGTAACAGAGAGACAATCAGTGTACACGTTAAGGTAAAGAGCAACCAGATAGCATACTATCATGTCGAGCAAGAAAGTCCTCCCTATATATGTCCAAGCATCCACTACAATATACATCTTATCTATAGTAATGGCCTCTAGGGCATACATATAACTAACATTGTTCATATCACATTTTTGCATTTTTATACCGCCCAATTTTTATCACATTGCTTATCGGTAGGTACTCTTGGGCCGTGTTTGCTAGTCAATTGCAGGATACATGTTCTCGGCTCTAAACGATGAAATTCATGGAAAAACACGACAAAATCCGGATTACTGCCAACCACAGATAAAACACGGGTCTCCGCTCTCTATCCGTATATTGCCGCACACCAATTTAAGAGACAAAATGGCAAATCAATGTCATTTTCATGCACAAAGATTAATGGAAACCCAAGGTCCAACATATCTACGCGGAGCTCGAGGAAATCATGACAAAAAGATCCACATCAAATCACCTTTTGGTCTGCTGGAATTCTGGAAATATCGTGGAGAGCTTATGAGAAATGTACTATACCACACTGAAGAGGACCACAATCCAGGGAAAACCACAAAATTTCATGACCTAATCCTCCTAAAGGGTCGCGGTTCCGCGGCATAAGCATGCTTAGGCCGCGGAACCGCGGCTGTATGGACTCTTCAGAATGAAATATTTTGGGGGTATTTAGGTCATTCTATATGGACGCAGATTGTTGCCATAGGTTTCCATTTCCCTGCCTATAAATAGTCCAGAACTTACCAAAGCCAAGGGTGTTTATTCTTGTATTTAGATTTTAGAATACATGTGTTCTTCTTCCTCCTCCTCTCATCTCTTCTCCATTAAAAACTTGTAGTGAGCTTTTGTGAGTGAAGAATGAAAAAAAGAGTTCTTTTTATTATCATGCTTGTCTTGTTCTTGTTATGTTATTAATTGCTTGTAATTTTCCTTTGCTAATCTAGTTATTGTTATTTGCTATTTGTTTCTTTCTTGTTATCTTTTTCTTTATCCTTACAAAACCATGATGCTTACGCTTGATCCTTGCCAAGGTGAGGTCGCAATTAGCTAGTTGTAATCTTCTAACCTCTTTCTTTCTATCTTTCTCCTTTGTTTTATTTTCTTTTCCTTATAATGGGTGAGTAGTTTTCATACTTGTTAGGGTAGGATACGGAAAGTTTGAGAGAAGAAAATCTCTCTCACTCTTTCCTTGCCCAACATCTTAAATCGGACTCCCGTTAATTGAACCATATCCGCTCCCTACGGCACCCTATCCTACATGATAGCGGTGATTCCGTGGTGAGACCGGTTGTGGCTAAATTAACCAGAGGTTAAGGATAAGAGCCAAGAATGGACGGACAAGCACCCAAAGGAAGAACTTATGCGTTGGAATGCCTAGCTTATACTCGAAAGTTCCTTCCTAGTCTTGCGAATCCCCGTTGTTGCCGATTACCGTAACACCGATATTAAGAGTGGCAACGAAAGAAGTGAGCGACTCCTAACTCAAACTAACCTAATCCTAATCCTAACAAGCTCTCTTTACATATCATTTTAGCACTTAGTTAATCACAAACAAATCTGGACATTTGGACTTAACTCGTTAAAGCACATAGAAAAAGATTCCCATTTCCCTGCGGACGACCCGTACTCAACTGGCTAGCTACATGCGAAACCGTCTTGATTGCGGTAATTTACTAAACTTGAACACGCAAAACCTCAACAATCAAATGGCGCCGTTGCCTGGGAGACGGTAGTTTATTTCTTTGTGTAATTTCGGGTTAATTTATGAATATAAATATAACCGAAAAACAAAACAAAAAAAAATATACATTGTAAAAAAAATCATCTTGTTATTTTTGATCAGTTTTTGTGCAAGTGTGCAGGATAAAAAGACGGACGAGTTCAGTGCCAAAGACGTGGGAAGTTAGACCCACATCTCGCGGCTACACTGCGACAGATTCAAGACGGAAAAAAAAGGTATACTGAAAGATTCTGGAGCAGATCCAGTAAGCAAATCCAAACTCAGGAGCTTCAGACAAGAACAGGACACCCCATAAAGCACACACAAAAAAATTGGAAGCCCAATCCCTCCTTACTGCCGCGGAACCGCGGCCTAAGCACATGTTTGGCCGCGGAACCGCGGCCATTTTGGGAGTTCATGGTTGCAAATTTTCTGTGAGTCCTTCTAACTCTCTCGCCACTCCTCTGAACTCCACTGAACTGTGTTTTCTGCAGCATTCTTTGCGCAAATTCTCTTCCCCCTTCCAATAAACTGTTTTTGTGCAGGATTCTTTGCGCCACGCTAAACAAAATAATAATTGATTGCAGTTGATTTGTTGTTGCTTTGCATTTATTAATACGTACTTTAAGTGTAACGTTTTAAAAATCGTTTCGGTGAAATTTCGAAAAAACGGTAAAATAAGGAGGGTTTCTGTAAAAAGTCAAAATGCAAATATCTTTATTATAAAATTAAATATACATATTCTAGCTATGTAATTGCTAGTATTTGGTGTTTATTGAGCCACTGCTGAAATTTCAAATTTTCTGAATTTTTTTCCGAAATTAATTATTTTAATATTATTTTAAGCCGGTAAGAAAATACATTAAATTAGCGATAAATACAAATTTAAATGGGCTAATTTTAATCTTTAAAATCATGTTAATTAAAATCTAGTTGTAATATAATTTTTTAGTATTTTATTTCAAGTTTTAATTGATTTATTTTATGGAAAACAAAAATATAGTTATTTTGAACTAAAACTTGCAAATATGGTATTGTGGGGGGTCTTTTTGCATAGAATTTTTTTGTAAAGTCTCTCACACTCACCCACACTCCCCTTGGCCATCCCCACACTATTGTAGCTTCCCAAGAATTTTATTTCCCTCTTTTTTACCTTAAATCATGTGAGAAATGGGTTAAAATAAGGTTTTTATATATAGTAAAGTAGGTGGGGGTATTATGGTAATTGGGAGGGGCTTTGACTTGGATCTTTTGGCATCATCCCCTCACCTTTTTCCCCATCTTCCACTACTGAAACCCGCAGCAGCAGCCCCCCTCCATTTCTTCTTCCCTTTTCTCTTCAAAATTCCATCAAAAAATCATCCAAAATGCTTCAAAAATTCCACAAAATCAAAATCTAATCTCTACCCATTTTTACTTGACCATTCTAGTATGGATCTTGGTGAAGGGACGCATGTTTGGGAGGCTAGATTTGTGCTAGATTTCAAGATGATTGTGGGGGTAAATTTTTAACCTTATGTCGAATTGTTGTTTGAATACTTTAAATCTAGCATAATTAGTTAATAGTTTGGGATTAATTGAATGTTTTGAAAAATATAGTAAGGGTTTGTGATTTCAATTAGGGATTTTATCATATCATAGGGATGCAAGGTTTAGTTTAACATCTTAATGTATGTAAAACCTAGTTTGGTTGCTTAAATTGCACTTGTTATATGTAATTTGTCCAAATTGCTTAAATTGCAAACTAGGTTTCTGTAAAGCTTGAATTTGATTAAGAGAAAAATGTAATTAGGTTTTTCTTGACTTCATTAACATTATTAAGTGTGGTTTAATGTCTTTAGTTCAAGAAAATCCTAGCTAAATTGTTGTTTGTGCATTTTTACTATAAAATTGTTAAAATTTGGGTATATTGTAAACTAGAATTTTGGGGCTAAAGAAATTTAATGAGATTAAATAATGGAAATGGTTTTTATGACTTATTTAAGTTGTTTAATAAGTACTATGACCATTAAATTTGTTCAAACGTCGAGTTTTGTACTAAAACGGGTAATTTGTGCTTGCTAGATTTTCGGAAAAATGGCTTTTAAAGTGAATTTTGGGTTTTTATGAAAGCAACCATAGGTTTTGACCTATGTGGGTTTCGTGTGTCGTTTTGATCATGAGTCGGATTTTAATGCGATACGGTGCGTTATGATATGTAGGTACCCATGTGGACTTCGAGACGACAAGCAAGCACGTGGCGATGTCGGCACCGGCGAGCGAGGACCAGGTGAGTAGATTTATATCTACGGGGAGAAGTCTGGTGGATGGCGTATAGCACCCCCGCTTTTCGTGGTGATGTATACGAATACGTATACATACATATATATATTGATTATATTTTGTTTGAGTATATTGATGATAATATGGATATTTGGTGTTCTTGGATGATTTAGTGTCGCGAAACCCTAGAGTAGTGGTCGCACCACACATGCACACAACCACCCATACTTGCATACTTTCTTCTTTCATTTGTGCTTATTCGAGAATATATAGTTATGTGTTCACATGGGTATGGGACTATGTGTTCACATACGGATTTGAGGATGATACTTGGGTTTGAGATGAATCGATAAGATTTGTGTTGAGGTTGTGATATCGGTGATATGGCAGGATTCGTATTTGAGATACGTCCTGATGTTATAGCGGGTCTTTGAACGACGATACGGGTGAATAATGCTATAAATAAAATGGTCGACATGTGATCGTGATATGAGATATGATATGCTAGGATATTGATACTAGGCCGTATTGGGCGATGTATACCCCTTGATGATGATATGTGCTGATGATCTCGGTTTGTACGAGACTGTCGATCAGTAGTCAGATCATGACTATATTGATGATATTAGTATTGTACTAGACATAGGTTAGTACCCTGGACTATGATCTTGGATAAAGAGGATACTAGATGAATAGTGTGATGAATATGATATTAACCCGTACCCAGATTTAGGGATGCCGTACGACGGATTTACGTACGAGATATATTTTGATAATTGATCCGCACTCTTGACTTGGGATGTCTGATTATAGATATGGTATCGGATATGATATTATTGAGGCGGGATCACCGACTAATATATATACAGGTATGTATATGTATCGACTCAGATGTTATGCGGTTTCCTTACCTGTAGTCCAGCTTGTTAGCTTAGCCCTTTAGTTTAGTTTAGTTGTTAGATTAGATTCGATTCTTACCTATTTCAAAAACTAACGAATCGTGGGTATTTTAAAGGACAGCCCAAGGGATCCTACGGATATTTCAAAAGACGTATCTTTTCATAAAAACACCGTAGCCCCTATTTTCAAAACCCCACGATTCGTGTTATTTCAAATGGCACCATTGTTTAATATTTAGCTCCCGCTCATTTTGGTTGCTCGCTCCGCATCGCATACTTTCATTGTTATTTCATATTGCATTGTTGACATTATACTGTTAGGACACCAGCACCATTACCGATTATGCGTATGTACCACGCACACTTACTTGCCGGCTCACACACATCTTCATCGGTAATTGCCATGTCGCGTACACCTTAGAAAATATTATTGCTTAACTTAGCTTGATAGCTAGTAGTTTGACATAATATTAGTGTACTTACATTATATGCCAGCTTAGATATTGTAGTTATTACTTGTCACTTCATGCATACTGTTATTCATTGTTATGGCGTATTCATGGATTCTTATGCCTATATTCATGGGTTTATATGCTATTGATGTTTTGGATTCGGATTTCTATGAGATTTTCTGGATTTGGGGGAAAACCGCAAAACTTGTATAAGCTTCTTCCCTCTCTTTTAAATAAAAAGTGCGGTTTTACCATGATGTATGAGTCGTCCACCATGAGTTTGCTGATGGATTTCGAGACCCGATTCGAGGAGTGGAGGAACCGTTTCGGGTACATGGTGGGCCCGGTACGGCACCCCGGGGCAAGAGGATCGTGTTGTTGACGTTGAGCCTGGCATGGGAGTACTACCGACCGGTGATATTACCCGACGCGTCGGATATCCGGAGGATACCGTCTTGGTCTTGAGATGGATGGTAGGGGCCGGTCTGGACTGACGGCGCCCTAGATATTATGATTGAGACATTGAGATTTCGAGATATTGAGGTAGAGATACTGTGATACAGAGATATCGAGATATTGGGATTACGTTTTGTGGCGATGCTAGGTACTGTTTTATGCTGATTTCATTATGATACCTCATTTTAAAAATATAAAGGAAATCTCACTAAATTATGAAAACAGTTTCTTCATTTACATGTATTCTGTTATCTGGCATTCATACCTCATTCATATGATATATTGCTACTTGAGGCACTGACACGGGAACATGAGATTACACTCGGGTTAGATATTTATCCTAGCCTTTGTTATAGGCTGCATGTTATACATATAATTGAGAATATATTATGATCATTGACCTAGGTTGCATTATTTATGCGATTTCTTTCCGTAGATGTTTTTCTATTCACGAGTTGGCAACTCACCCCCGTTGTGCCCCAGTTTCTTGCAGGTTTTGCCGTGCAGGTTTCAATACGGCTTTACTGGCACTCCTTCCCATTTCCGGATGACTAGCTAGTAGGTGGGTTTACTTGTATCGTACCCCTATTATATATCTTGTATATCATTATTCTGTTGTATCTAGAAGTTGCATCAACCAAACATGTATTTATTTCAGAGATAGAAACCCGTGATGTTTATTCTTTCGACCTTAGAGTCGCGCGTTATATTTCTGTGGATTTCTGGTGATTTTCAGTTTCCTTTTGAGTTTTGATCCTCGCCGTTGGCGTTGTATATTATATTGCTTGTGTGGTTGTGACCGTCGATTGACGAAGAGCTAGCTCCCGCTTGGGGATGCCTTTTTGATTTCGTATACTATTCATGTTGTATCCCATTTTGGGGCCAGTTTTTACAAAGGAGACTCTGCCGAAATTTTCGGGAAATGTTTGATGTTTTTTTTAAAACCGCATAATTCGGCTTATGCTATTGAAACCACTTGTTTTAATTGGTTTTTCTTCACTCTACTACTTTTCTTGGTTTGGATTTATGGGTTTTTGGCTTACTTAGATTACGTACGCCTCGAGACGTTCGTAGTTTAAGTACCGGTCATATTCCGTACTTTCGGGAAGTGACAAAGTTGGTATCAGAGCGTTAGATTTTACCTTCGGAGCATAGGATGACCCTTGGTTGATGGAATAGGTGACTAAAGTAGAGTGGCGTACCGTGGGTATGTTCCGCGGCATACTTACGATACGCTACTCCACTTAAGGAGCCTTAGGATATACATTTCTTTGCTCAGTATCATATTCATTCCTGATCTAGTCTCAACGGTACCAGTTGCGGTTTGCTGCCACGATTACGGGCAGGGAGAGCTACAGCTAGAGTTGCGGTCAGCACGAGCTCGTCACGAACGAGGACTGACCAGGGCGAAATTCCGGCGACTCACGATTGCGGAGATGTGTCTTTTTACTGTATTTCCGCGCCACGAGCGTTTGGCGGATCGCCTTTATGAGGTTACTCGGATGTGCTGATCGACACTAGAGGATTGAGCCAATGATAGAGGCCAGCCAGATTTTGATGACCGTTGGTGTATTGCTTACTTATGATGATTGAGGCACTGTTTAGCGTGCAGACGAGTGAGCCAGTTGTTGTTGCAAGCGACGAGATATCGCCCCATATGTTGGAGCTATTGCAGTACATGTTGTACTAAGAGATGATAGAAGGTCGCTAGTCACCCGAGGATGAATGACTAGGACATGTGGTTCGTTCGCCTACCCGATGAGAGGTCATCAGATGGATTGATTCCAGCAAGAGACGACTTCACGCGGAGACGTTGAGAGTCGACAGAGACGATCGAATGTCAGAAACCTATTAATCCAAGTTTAAAGTATTCGGAAAGACATGCAGGCAATTCTATGGACCTTCTAGAAGAATGAAACCCTAACTCGACATAATGACCATGTGAAAGCCTTTGAACCTTCGGGTTTGCGGCAGTTCCACGGCGCCATTAGTGAGGCTTGGGTTTGCCCTTCTATAGCTGGACCATCGATGCTATGGTACGTACTCGATACTGTTAAACTGTAACCAAGATGTTGAGCTTTTGGGGGATTATGAGGTTCTGAAGAATCAATCGGATGGTTCGACATCAATCGGATGCTAGGTGGTGAGATGCATTCTTGGGAGACTCCAGATATGAGGATAGCCGTTGGAGCTCAGTCCATGCAGCCACGACGAGACGAGTCCGAAGCAGTCGACGTTAGAGAAAAGTGGAGTAAGAGGTTCGTACGAGATCTTGATGAGACTACGTTCCACTCCGCAGACATCAGAGATGCTATACGCATGCCGAGGCATGGTACTTGGATTTACCTTCCAGAAGGAGTCGCGATGAGTATGCAGTCGTTCCAAAGCAAGATGCAGATATAGGAAAGGACGATGACTTCCGGACAGTTGGCAGAGACGAGACATGGAAGAGACCGTGAGCAGGATTCCTTCCAGGACACTGCTGCAATGATACTTGCACCCAGGATCAGATGTGTCACGTACATTCAGAGAACCAGAGGCCGACGCCAGTGATATGGTGTCTTACGAGTGGTCGCGATGATAGACCGAGAGATGACCAGAGATGTGCCAGAACGGAATTATCCCCGTTAGCACACCTGACAGGGCCGATGAGATAATGGAACGAGAGATTGGTAATTCACAGTGAAGACTTTGACCTGGGAGTGGTCATTGTTACGCACACCAGCAGGCCAGAGTTCATGATCATCGACGAGACGTCCCACTAGTGATCGCGACAGTTGGCCCGAGATTCTTAGAGGATGCACTTGAGCGGTACTATTCCGCCATTATTGATTTCGATGTTTTGGGTGATTTATTCTTATGATTTGATTTTGATGATTGAGGATTTACGATCTTTGCACAGTGTTGCACTTCATATCGTTTTCGTGCTTTGGTTTCACATGTTTGTAATTTTACGGTTTTAGACATTTGAGTTGATTTTGTGCATATGCACGCACACGATTTGGTTCCTGCACTCTGTATAGTTTATATATGCTTGCAGTGCAGTGATACGCCCTTTGTGCACTTAGATGCACTGGACTTCGATTTCGATTGTGATACTCGATATTTGTTTTGTGCACCTGATTTGATTTTGCGCATGTTCGGTGCTTGATATTGGATTTCATGATTTCATGCATGATGGATGCCCCTGGTTTTGGGTTTTCGCGCATGTTGAGCGCATGTCTTGAGATGCGATTTTGGTGCACACCAGATGCACTAAATCGAGATTTTTTTCGTGCATGTCAGATGCACCTGATTTTGCTGTCAGGCACACACGTTGCCTACGACAGATGCTTTGTGCACACCCGATGCACTTAAATCTTGTTTCTGTGCACTTATATGGCACGTATATGGATTTTGATTGTCGTGCGGACCAGACGCACGTAGTATTCATACGCGTATTTTGGGATTGATTTCTTATAGAGCAGTATGTTTTTTTTTTTATAATTGCGATGTGTTTTCGTACTAAGCAGGACTAGTCAGAGGACAGTACCTGAATATATTTTGCATGCATTGATAGTTATTGAAGCGATTTCCAAAAAGCGAGCTATAGCCTCTGTATTTACCTACGTGTCTGATATGACACGAAATATTTAAAACAAGGAGACCCTTCTAGATTGTTTCCAAAACGGCGGAACGTACATTTCAAACAAAGGTATATATGTATATAGTTATTTTCTTATGATAGACGTCCGCCACTGTGCAGTGTTATACTCGTTGCACAGCGACTTAACGAGATTTGGCATGCATTTCCTTCAGATACTTACATATATAGATTCGATATTTACATGTATAGTTTCGAGTTATATCATATTGGTTTTGCTTTGGATTTGGCATTGATGTCTTCCCCATGACTCCGATGATTGCGGGATGCTTGACGGAGTTTTGATTTGAGTTATATGCTCATTTTTCATGCGCATGCGCTGAGCTACGATTTGTTTTATGTATTTACGATTTCGGAGCCCCGACGACTTGATGGTTTTGCTTAGATGTTTTAGTATTTGGGGGGAGTTTTAATTTAAATTCGGGGACCAAATTTCTTTAAGGGGGAAGATTGTAACGTTTTGAAAATCGTTTCGGTGAAATTTCGAAAAAACGGTAAAATAAGGGGGTTTTCTGTAAAAAGTCAAAATGCAAATATCTTTATTATAAAATTAAATATACATATTCTAACTATGTAATTGCTAGTATTTGGTGTTTATTGAGCCACTGCAGAAATTTCAAATTTTCTGAAAATTTTTCCGAAATAAATTATTTTAATATTATTTTAAGCTTGTAAGAAAATACATTAAATTAGCGATAAATACAAATTTAAATGGGCTAATTTTAATCTTTAAAATCATATTAATTAAAATCTAGTTGTAATATAATTTTTTAGTATTTTATTTCAAGTTTTAATTGATTTATTCTATGGAAAACAAAAATATAGTTATTTTGAACTAAAACTTGCAAATATGGTATTGTCGGGGGTCTTTTTGCATAGAATTTTTTTGTAATGTCTCTCACAATCACCCTCACTCCCCTTGGCCGGCCCCACACTATTGTAGCAGCCCAAGAATTTTATTTCCCTCTTTTTGACCTTAAATCATGTGAGAAATGGGTTAAAATAAGGTTTTTATATATAGTAAAGTAGGTGGGGGGTATTATGGTAATTGAGATGGGCTTTGACTTGGATATTTTGGCATCATCCCCTCACCTTTTTCCCCATCTTCCTCTTCTGAAACCTGCAGCAGCGGCCCCCCCTCCATTTCTTCTTCTCTTTTCTCTTCAAAATTCCATCAAAAAATCATCCAAAATGCTTCAAAAATTACACAAAATCAAAATCTAATCCCTACCCATTTTTACTTGACCATTCTAGTATGGATCTTGGTGAGGGGAAGCATGTTTGGGAGGCTAGATTTGTGCTAGATTTCAAGATGACTGTGGGGGTAAATTCTTAACCTTATGTCGAATTGTTGTTTGAATACTTTAAATCTAGCATAATTAGTTAATAGTTTGGGATTAATTGAATGTTTTGAAAAATATAGTAAGGGTTTGAGATTTCAATTAGGGTTTTTATCATATCATTAGGGATGCAAGGTTTAGTTTAACATCTTAATGTATGTAAAACCTAGTTTGGTTGATTAAATTGCACTTGTTATATGTAATTTGTCCAAATTGCTTAAATTGCCAACTAGGTTTTTCTAAACCTTGAATTTGATTAAGAGAAAAATGTAATTAGGTTTTTCTTGACTTCAATAACATTATTAAGTTTTTTTTAATGTCTTTAGTTCATGAAAATCCTAGCTAAATTGTTGTTTGTGCATTTTTGCTATAAAATTGTTAAAATTTGGGTATATTGTAAACTAGAATTTTGGGGCTAAAGAAATTTAACGAGATTAAATAATGGAAATGGTTTTTATGACTTATTTAAGTTGTTTAATAAGTATTATGGCCATTAAATTTGTTCAAACGTCGAGTTTTGTACTAAAACGGGTAATATGTGCTTGCTAGATTTTCGGAAAAATGGCTCTTAAAGTGAATTTTAGGTTTTTGTGAACGCAACCATAGGTTTTGACCTATGTGGGTTTCGTGTGTCGTTTTGATCATGAGTCGGATTTTAATGCGATACGGTGCGTTATGATATGTAGGTACCCATGTGGACTTCGAGACGACAAGCAAGCGCGTGGCGATGTCGGCACCGGCGAGCGAGGACCAGGTGAGTAGATTTATATCTACGGGGAGAAGTCGGGTGGATGGCGTATAGCACCCCCGTAGTTCGCGGTGATGTATATGAATACGTATACACACATATATATATTGATTATATTTTGTTTGAGTATATTGATGATAATATAGATATTTGGTGTTCTTGGATGATTTAGTGTCGCGAAACCCTAGAGTGGTGGTCGCACCACACATGCACACAACCACCCATACTTGCATACTTTCTTCTTTCATTTGTACTTATTCGGGAATATATAGTTATGTGTTCACATGGGTATGGGACTTTGTGTTGAAATACGGATTTGAGGATGATACTTAGGTTTGAGATGAGTCGATGAGATTTGTGTTGAGGTTGTGATATCGGTGATATGGCAGGATTCGTATTTGTGAAATGTCCTGATGTTATAGCGGGTCTTTGAACGACGATACGGGTGAATAGTTCTATAAATAAAATGGTCGACATGTGATCGAGATATGAGATATGATATGCTAGGATATTGATACTAGGCCGTAATGGGCGATGTATACTCCTTGATGATGATATCGGTTTGTACGAGACTGTCGATCAGTAGTCAGATCATGACTATATTGATGATATTAGTATTGTACTAGACATAGGTCAGTACCCTGAACTATGATCTTGGATAAAGATGATACCAGATGAATATGATATTAACCCGTACCCAGATTTGGGGATGCCGTACGATGGATTTACGTACGAGCTATATTTTCATGATTGATGCGCACTCTTGACTTGGGATGTCTGATTATAGATATTGTATCGGATATGATATTATTGAGGCGGGATCACCGACTAATATATATACAGGTATGTATATGTATCGATTCAGATGTTAGGCGGTTTCCTTACCTTTAGTCCAGCTTGTTAGCTTAGCCCTTTAGTTTAGTTTAGTTGTTAGATTAGATTCGATTCTTACCTATTTCAAAAACTAACGAATCGTGGGTATTTTAAAGGACAGCCCAAGGGATCCTGCGGATATTTCAAAATACGTATCTTTTCATAAAAACACCATAGCCCCTATTTTCAAAACTTCACGATTCCTGTTATTTCAAATGGCACCATTGTTTAATATTTAGCTCCCGCTCATTTTGGTTGCTCGCTCCGCATCGCATACTTACATTGTTATTTCATATTGCATTGTTGACATTATGCTGTTAGGACACCAGCACCATTACCGATGATGCATATGTACCACGTACACTTACTTGCCGGCTCACATACATCTTCATCGGTAATTGCCATGTCACGTACACCTTAGAAAATATTATTGCTTAACTTAGCTTGATAGCTAGTAGTTTGATATAATATTAGTGTACTTACCTTATATGCCAGCTTAGATATTGTAGTTATTACTTGTCACTTCATGCATACTGTTATTCATTGTTATGTCGTATCCATGGATTCTTATGCCTATATTCATGGGTTTATATGCCATTGATGATTTGGATTCGGATTTCTATGAGATTTTCTGGATTTGGGGGAAAACCGCGAAACTTGTATAAGCTTCTTCCCTCTCTTTTAAATAAAAAGTGCGGTTTTTCCATGATGTATGAATCGTCCACCATGAGTTTGCTGATGGATTTCGAGACCCGATTCGAGGAGTGGAGGAACCGTTTCGGGTGCATGGTGGGCCCGGTGCGGTACCCCGGGGCAAGAGGATCGTGTTGTTGACGTTGAGCCTGGCAGGGGAGCACTACCGACAGGTGATATTACCCGACGCGTCGGATATCCGGAGGATACCGTCGTGGTATTGAAATGGATGGTACGGGCCGGTCTGGACTGACGGCGCCCTAGATATTGTGATTGAGACATTGAGATTTCGAGATATTGAGGTACAGAGACTGTGATACAGAGATATCGAGATATTGGGATTACGTTTTGTGCCGATGCTGGGCACTGTTTTATGTTAATTTCATTATGATACCTCATTTTAAAAATACAAAGGAAATCTCAGTAAATTATGAAAAACAGTTTCTTCATTTACATGTATTCTGTTTTCTTGCATTCATACCTCATTCATATGATATATTTCTACCTGAGGCACAGACACGGGCACATGAGATTAAACTCGGGTTAGATATTTACCCTAGCCTTTGTTATAGGCTGCATCTTATATATATAATTGAGGATATATTATGATCATTGACCTAGGTTGCGTTATTTATGCGATTTCTTTCCGTAGATATTTTTCTATTCACGAGTTGGCAACTCACCCCCGTTGTGCCCCAGTTTCTTGCAGGTTTTGCCGTACAGGTTTCATTACGGCTTTGCTCGCACTGCTTCCCATTTCCGGGTGACTAGCTAGTAGGTGGGTTTACTTGCATCGTACCCCCATTATATATCTTGTATATCATTATTCTGTTGTATCTAGAAGTTCCATCAACCAAACATGTATTTATTTCAGAGATAGAGACCAGTGATGTTTATTCTTTCAACCTTAGAGTCGCACGTTATATTTCTGTGGATTTCTGGTGGTTTTGAGATTCCTTTTGAGTTTTGATTCTCGCCCTTGGTGTTGTATATTATATTGCTTGTGTGGTTGTGACCGTCGATTGACGAAGAACTAGCTCCCGCTTGGGGATGCCTTTTTGATTTCGTATACTATTCATGTTGTATCCCGTTTGGGGGCCAGTTTCTACAAAGAAGACACTGCCGAAATTTTCAGGAAATGTTTGATGTTTTTTTTAAAACCGCATAATTCGGCTTATGCTATTGAAACCACTTGTTTTAATTGGTTTTCCTTCACTCTACTACTTTTCTTGGTTTGGATTTCTGGATTTTCGGCATACTTAGATTACGTACGCCTCGAGACGTTCGTAGTTTAAGTGCCGGTCATATTCTGTACTTTCGGGACGTGACAAAGTTGGTATCAGAGCGTTAGGTTTTACCTTCGGAGCGTAGGATGACCCTTGGTTGATGGAATAGGTGACTAAAGTAGAGTGACGTACCGTAGGTATGTTCCGCGGCATACTTACGATACGCAACTCCACTTAAGGAGCCTTAGGATATACATTTCTTTGCTCAGTATCATATTCATTCCTGATCTAGCATCATCGGTACCAGTTGCGGTTTGCTGCCACGATTACGGGCAGGGAGAGCTACAGCTAGAGTTGCGGTCAGCACGAGCTCGTCACGAACGAGGACTGACCAGGGCGAAATTCCGGCGACACACGATTGCTGAGATGTGTCTTTTTACTGTGTTTCCGCGCCACAAGCATTTGGCGGATCGCCTTTATGAGGTTACTCGGATGTGCTGATCGACACTAGAGGATTGAGCCAATGATAGAGGCCAGCCAGATTTTGATGACCGTTGGTGTATTGCTTACTCATGATGATTGAGGCACTGTTCAGCGTGCAGACGAGTGAGCCAGTTGTTGTTGCGAGCGATGAGATATCGCCCCATATGTTGGAGCTATTGCAGTACAGGTTGTACTAAGAGATGATAGAAGGTCGCTAGTCACCCGAGGATGAATGACTAGGACATGTGGTTCGTTCGCCTACCCGATGAGAGGTCATCAGATAGATTGATTCCAGCAAGAGACGACTTCACGCGGAGACGTTGAGAGTCAACAGAGACGATCGAATGTCAGAAACCTATTATTCCAAGTTTAAAGTATTCGGAAAGACATGCAGGCAATTCTATGGACCCTCTAGAAGAATGAAACCCTAACTCGACATAATGACCGTGTGAAAGCCTTTGAACCTTCGGGTTTGCGGCAGTTCCACGGCGCCATTAGTGAGGCTTGGGTTTGCCCTTCTACGGCTGGACCATCGATGCTGTGGTACGTACTCAATACTGTTAAACTGTACCCAAGATATTGAGCTTTTGGGGGATTATGTTCTGACGATTCAATCGGATGGTTCGATTTCAATCGGATGCTAGGTGGTGAGATGCATTCTTTGGAGACTCCAGATATGAGGATAGCCGTTGGAGCTCAGTCCATGCAGCCACGACGAGACGAGTCCGAAGCAGTCGACGTTAGAGAAAAGTGGAGTAAGAGGTTCGTACGAGATCTTGATGAGACTACGTTCCACTCCGCTGACATCAGAGATGCGATGCGCATGCCGAGGCATGGTACTTGGATTTACCTTCCAGAAGGAGTCCGATGAGTATGCAGTCGTTCCAAAGCAAGATGCAGATATAGGAAAGGACGATGACTTCCGGACAGTTGGCAGAGACGAGACATGGAAGAGACCGTGAGCAGGATTCCTTCCAGGACACTGCTGCAATGATACTTGCACCCAGGATCAGATGTGTCACGTACATTCAGAGAGCCAGAGGCCGACGCCAGTGATATGCTGTCTTACGAGTGGTCGCGATGATTGACCGAGAGATGACCAGAGAAGTGCCAGAACGGAATCATCCCCGTTATCACATCTGACAGGGCCGATGAGCCGATGGACCGAGAGATTGGTAATTCACAGTGAAGACCTTGACCCAGGAGTGGTCATTGTTACACACACCAGCAGGCCAGAGTTCATGAACATCGACGAGACGTCTCACTAGTGACCGCGACAGTTGGCCCGAGATTCTTAGAGGATGCACTTGAGCGGTTCTATTCCGCCATTATTGATTTCGATGTTTTGGGTGATTTATTCTTATGATTTGATTTTGATGATTGAGGATTTACGATCTTTGCACAGTGTTGCACTTGATATCGTTTTCGTGCTTTGGTTTCACATGTTTGTGATTTTACGGTTTTAGACATTTGAGTTGATTTTGTGCGTATGCACGCACACGATTTGGTTCCTGGACTCTGTATAGTTTATATATGCTTGCAATGCAGTGATACGCCTTTTGTGCACTTAGATGCACTGGACTTCGATTTCGATTGTGATACTCGATATTTATTTTGTGTACCTTATGCACCTGATTTGATTTTGCCCATGTTCGGCGCTTGATATTGGATTTCATGATTTCGTGCATGATGGATGCCCCTGGTTTTGGGTTTTCGCGCATGTTGAGCGCATGTCTTGAGATGCGATTTTGGTGCACACCAGATGCACTAAATCGAGATTTTTTTCGTGCATGTTAGATGCACCTGATTTTGCTGTCAGGCACGCACGTTCCCTACGACAGATGCTTTGTGCACACCCGATGCACTTAGATCTTGTTTCTGTGCACTTATATGGCACGTATATGGATTTTTATTGTCGTGCGCACCAGACGCACGTAGTATTCATACGCGTATTTTGGGATTGATTTCTTATAGAGCAGTACGTTTTTTTATGATAATTGCGATCTGTTTTCGTACTAAGCAGGACTAGTCAGAGGACAATACCTGAATATATTTTGCATGCATTGATAGTTATTGAAGGGATTTCCAAAAAGCGAGCTATAGCCTCAGTATTTACCTACGTGTCTGATATGACACGAAATGTTTAAAACAAGGAGACCCTTCTAAATTGTTTCCAAAACGGCGGAACGTACATTTCAAACAAAGGTGTATATGTATATAGTTATTTTCTTATGATAGACGTCCGCCACTGTGCAGTGTTATACGCGTTGCACAGTGACTTAAAGAGATTTGGCATGCATTTCCTTTAGATACTTACATATATAGATTCGATATTTACATGTATAGTTTCGAGTTATATCATATTGGTTTTGCTTTGGATTTGGCATTGATGTCTTCCCCATGGCTCCGATGATTGCGGGATGCTTGACAGAGTTTTGATTTGAGTTATATGCTCACTTTTCATGCGCATGCGCTGCGCTACGATTTGTTTTATGTATTTACGATTTCGGAGCCCCGACGACTTGATGGTTTTGCTTAGATGTTTTAGTATTTGGGGGGAGTTTTAATTTAAATTCGGGGACCAAATTTCTTTAAGGGAGGAAGATTGTAACGTTTTGAAAATCGTTTCGGTGAAATTTCGAAAAAACGGTAAAATAAGGGGGTTTTCTGTAAAAAGTCAAAATGCAAATATCTTTATTATAAAATTAAATATACATATTCTAGCTATGTAATTGCTAGTATTTGGTGTTTATTGAGCCACTGCTGAAATTTCAAATTTTCTGAAAATTTTTCCGAAATTAATTATTTTAATATTATTTTAAGCCGGTAAGAAAATACATTAAATTAGCGATAAATACAAATTTAAATGGGCTAATTTTAATCTTTAAAATCATGTTAATTAAAATCTAGTTGTAATAAAAATTTTTAGTATTTTATTTCAAGTTTTAATTGATTTATTTTATGGAAAACAAAATATAGTTATTGTGAACTAAAACTTGCAAATATGGTATTGTGGGGGGTCTTTTTGCATAGAATTTTTTGTAAAGTCTTTCACACTCACTCTCACTCCCCTTGGCCGGCCCCACACTATTATAGCAGTGCAAGAATTTTATTTCCCTCTTTTTGACCTTAAATCATGTGAGAAATGGGTTAAAATAAGGTTTTTATATATAGTAAAGTAGGTGGGGGTATTATGGTAATTGGGAGGGGCTTTGACTTGGATCTTTTGGCATCATCCCCTCACCTTTTTCCCCATCTTCCTCTGCTGAAACCAGCAGCAGCAGCCCCCCCTCCATTTCTTCTTCTCTTTTCTCTTCAAACTTCCATCAAAAAATCATCCAAAATGCTTCAAAAATTCCACAAAATCAAAATCTAATCCCTACCCATTTTTACTTGACCATTCTAGTATGGATCTTGATGAAGGAAAGCATGTTTGGGAGGCTAGATTTGTGCTAGATTTAAAGATGATTGTGGGGGTAAATTCTTAACCTTATGTCTAATTGTTGTTTGAATACTTTAAATCTAGCATAATTAGTTAATAGTTTGGGATTAATTGAATGTCTTGAAAAATATAGTAAGGGTTTGTGATTTCAATTAGGGTTTTTATCATATCATTAGGGATGCAAGGTTTAGTTTAACATCTTAATGTATGTAAAACCTAGTTTGGTTGATTAAATTGCACTTGTTATATGTAATTTGTCCAAATTGCTTAAATTGCAAACTAGGTTTTTGTAAACCTTGAATTTGATTAAGAGAAAAATGTAATTAGGTTTTTCTTGACTTCATTAACATTATTAAGTGTGGTTTAATGTCTTTAGTTCATGAAAATCCTAGCTAAATTGTTGTTTGTGCATTTTTGCAATAAAATTGTTAAAATTTGGGTATATTGTGAACTAGAATTTTGGGGCGAAAGAAATTTAATGAGAGTAAATAATGGAAATGGTTTTTATGACTTATTTAAGTTGTTTAATAAGTATTATGGCCATTAAATTTGTTCAAACGTCGAGTTTTGTACTAAAACGGGTAATTTATGCTTGCTAGATTTTCGGAAAAATGGTTTTTGAAGTGAATTTTGGGTTTTTGTGAAAGCAACCATAAGTTTTGACCTGTGTGGGTTTCGTGTGTCATTTTGATCATGAGTCGGATTTTAATGCGATATGGTGCGTTATGATATGTAGGTACCCATGTGGACTTCTAGACGACAAGCAAGCGCGTGGCGACGTCGGCACCGGCGAGCGAGGACCAGGTGAGTAGATTTATATCTACGGGGAGAAGTCGGGTGGATGGCGTATAGCACCCCCGCAGTTCGTGTTGATTTGTACGAATACGTATACACACATATATATATTGAATATATTTTGTTTGAGCATATTGATGATAATATGGATATTTGGAGTTCTTGGATGACTTAGTGTCGCGAAACCCTAGAGTAGTGGTCGCACCACACATGCACACAACCACCCATACTTGCATACTTTCTTCTTTCATTTATGCTTATTCGGGAATATATAGTTATGTGTTCAGATGGGTATGGGACTATGTGTTCACATACGGATTTAAGGATGATACTTGGATTTGAGATGAGTCTATTAGATTTGTGTTGAGGTTGTGATATCGGTGATATGGCAGGATTCGTATTTGAGATACGTCCTGATGTTATAGCGGGTCTTTGAACGACGATACGGGTGAATAGTGCTATAAATAAAATGGTCAACATGTGATCGTGATATGAGATATGATATGCTAGAATATTGATACTAGGCCGTATTGGGCGATGTATACCCCTTGATGATGATATGTGCTGATGATATCGGTTTGTACGAGACTGTCGATCAGTAGTCAGATCATGACAATATTGATGATATTAGTATTGTACTAGACATAGGTTAGTACCCGGGACTATGATCATGGATAAAGAGGATACCAGATGAATAGTATGATGAATATGATATTAACCCGTACCCAGATTTGGGGATGCCGTACGACAGATTTACGTACGAGCTATATTTTGATGATTGATCCGTACTCTTGAATTGGGATGTCTGATTATAGATATGGTATCGGATATGATATTATTGAGGCGGGATCACCGACTAATATATATACAGGTATGTATATGTATCGACTCAGATGTTAGGCGGTTTCCTTACCTGTAGTCCAGCTTGTTAGCTTAGCCTTTTAGTTTAATTTAGTTGTTAGATTAGATTCGATAATTATCTATTTCAAAAACTAACGAATCGTGGGTATTTTAAAGGACAGCCCAAGGGATTCTATGGATATTTCAAAAGACGTATCTTTTCATAAAATCACCGTTGCCCCTATTTTCAAAATCCCACGATTCGTGTTATTTCAAATGGCACCATTGTTTAATATTTAGCTCCCGCTCATTTTGGTTGCTCGCTCCGCATCGCATACTTACATTGTTATTTCATATTGCATTGTTGACATTATGCTTTTAGGACACCAGCACCATTACCGATGATGCGTATGTACCACGTACACTTACTTGCCGGCTCACACACATCTTCATCGGTAATTGCCATGTCACGTACACCTTAGAAAATATTATTGCTTAACTTAGTTTGATAGCTAGTAGTTTGACATAATATTAGTGTACTTATCTTATATGCCAGCTTAGATATTGTAGTTATTACTTGTCACTTCATGCATACTGTTATTCATTGTTATGCCGTATTCATGGATTCCTATGCCTATATTCATGGGTTTATATGCTATTGATGATTTGGATTCGGATTTCTATGAGATTTTCTGGATTTGGGGGAAACCGCAAAACTTGTATAAGCTTCTTCCCTCTCTTTTAAATAAAAAGTGCGGTTTTCCCATGATGTATGAGTCGTCCACCATGAGTTTGCTGATGGATTTCGAGACCCGATTCGAGGAGTGGAGGAACCGTTTCGGGTACATGGTGGGCCCGGTGCGGTACCCGGGGCAAGAGGATTGTGTTGTTGACGTTGTGCCTGGCAGGGGAGCACTACCGACCAGTGATATTACCCGGCGCGTCGGATATCCGGAGGATACCATCGTGGTCTTGAGATGGATGGTAGGGGCCGGTCTGGACTGACGGCGCTCTAAATATTGTGATTGAGACATTGAGATTGCGAGATATTGAGGTACAGAGACTGTGATACAGAGATATCGAGATATTGGGATTACGTTTTGTGCCGATGCTAGGCACTGTTTTATACCGATTTCATTATGATACCTCATTTAAAAAATACAAAGGAAATCTCTCTAAATTATGAAAACAGTTTCTTCATTTACATGTATTCTGTTTTCATGCATTCATACCTCATTCATATGATATATTTCTACCTGAGACACTGACACAGGCATATGAGATTACACTCGGGTTAGATATTTACCTTAGCATTTGTTATAGGCTGCATGTTATATATATAATTGAGGATATATTATGATCATTGACCTTGGTTGCGTTATTTATGCGATTTCTTTCCGTAGATGTTTTTCTATTCACGAGTTGGCAACTCACCCCCGTTGTGCCCCATTTTCTTGCAGGTTTTGCCGTACAGGTTTCATTACGGCTTTGCTGGCACTCCTTCCCATTTCCGGGTGACTAGCTAGTAGGTGGGTTTACTTGTATCGTACCCCCATTATATATCTTGTATATCATTATTCTGTTGTATCTAGACGTTCCATCAACCAAACATGTATTTATTTCAGAGATAGAGACCAGTGATGTTTATTCTTTCGACCTTAGAGTCGCGCGTTATATTTCTGTGGATTTCTGGTGGTTTTAAGTTTCCTTTTGAGTTTTGATCCTCGCCTTTGGCATTGTATATTATATTGCTTGTGTGGTTGCGACCGTCGATTGACGAAGAGCTATCTTCCGCTTGGGGATGCCTTTTTGATTTCGTATACTATTCATGTTTTATCCCGTTTGGGGGCCAGTTTTTACAAAGGAGACTCTGCCGAAATTTTCGGGAAATGTTTGATTTTTTTTTTAAAACCGCATAATTCGGCTTATGCTATTGAAACCACTTGTTTTAATTGGTTTTCCTTCACTCTACTACTTTTTTTGGTTTGGATTTCTGGGTTTTCGGCTTACTTAGATTACGTACGCCTCGAGACGTTCGTAGTTTAAGTACCGGTCATATTCCGTACTTTCGGGACGTGACAAAGTTGGTATCAGAGCGTTAGGTTTTACCTTCGGAGCGTAGGATGACCCTTGGTTGATGGAATAGGTGACTAAAGTAGAGTGATGTACCGTGGGTATGTTCCGCGGCATACTTACGATACGCTACTCCACTTAAGGAGCCTTAGGATATACATTTCTTTGCTCAGTATCATATTTATTCCTGATCTAGCCTCATCGGTACCAGTTGCGGTTTGCTGCCACGATTACGGGCAGGGAGAGCTACAGCTAGAGTTGCGGTCAGCACGAGCTCGTCACGAACGAGGACTGACCAGGGCAAAATTCCGGCGACACACGATTGCGGAGATGTGTCTTTTTACTGTGTTTCCACGCCACGAGCGTTTGGCGGATCGTCTTTATGAGGTTACTCGGATGTGCTGATCGACACTAGAGGATTGAGCCAATGATAGAGGCCAGCCAGATTTTGTTGACCGTTGGTGTATTGCTTACTCATGATGATTGAGGCACTGTTCAGCGTGCAGACGAGTGAGCCAGTTGTTGCTGCGAGCGACGAGATATCGCCCCATATGTTGGAGCTATTGCAGTACAGGTTGTACTAAGAGATGATAGAAGGTCGCTAGTCACCGGAGGTTGAATGACTAGGACATGTGGTTCGTTCGCCTACCCGATGAGAGGTCATCAGATAGATTGATTCCAGCAAGAGACGACATCACGCGGAGACGTTGAGGGTCGACAGAGACGATCGAATTTAAGAAACCTATTATTCCAAGTTTAAAGTATTCGGAAAGACATGCAGGCAATTCTATGGACCCTCTAAAAGAATGAAACCCTAACTTGACATAATGACCGTGTGAAAGCCTTTGAACCTTCGGGTTTGCGGCAGTTCCATGGCGCCATTAGTAAGGCTTGGTTTTGCCCTTCTACGGCTGGACCATCGATGCTGTGGTACGTACTCGGTACTGTTAAACTGTACCCAAGATGTTGAGATTTTGGGGGATTATGAGGTTCTGACGAATCAATCGGATGGTTCGACTTCAATCGGATGCTAGGTGGGGAGACGCATTCTTGGGAGACTCCAAATACGAGGATAGCCGTTGGAGCTCAGTCCATGCAGCCACGACGAAACGGGTCCGAAGCAGTCGACGTTAGAGAAAAGTGGAGTAAGAGGTTCGCACGAGATCTTGACGAGATTACGTTCCACTCCGCTGACATCAGAGATGCGACGCGCATGCCGCGGCATGGTACTTGGATTTACCTTCCAGAAGGAGTCGCGATGAGTATGCAGTCGTTCCAGAGCAAGATGCAGATATAGGAAAGGACGATGACTTCCGGACAGTTGGCAGAGACGAGACATGGAAGAGACCGTGAGCAGGATTCCTTCCAGGACACTGCTGCAATGATACTTGCACCCAGGATCAGATGTGTCACGTACATTCAGAGAGCCAGAGGCCGACGCCAGTGATATGCTGTCTTACGAGTGGTCGCGAAGATTGACCGAGAGATGACCAGAGAAGTGCCAGAACGGAATCATCCCCGTTAGCACACCTGACAGGGACGATGAGCCGATGGACCGAGAGATTGGTAATTCACAGTGAAGACCTTGACCCAGGAGTGGTCATTGTTAACCCCACCAGCAGGCCAGAGTTCATGATCATCGACGAGACGTCTCACTAGTGACCGCGACAGTTGGCCCGAGATTCTTAGAGGATGCACTTGAGCGGTACTATTCCGCCATTATTGATTTCGATGTTTTTGTTGATTTATTCTTATGATTTGATTTTGATGATTGAGGATTTACGATCTTTGCACAGTGTTGCACTTGATATCGTTTTCGTGCTTTGGTTTCACATGTTTGTGATTTTACGGTTTTAGACATTTGAGTTGATTTTGTGCGTATGCACGCACACGATTTGGTTCCTGCACTCTGTATAGTTTATATATGCTTGTAGTGCAGTGATACGCCTTTTGTGCACTTAGATGCACTGGACTTCGATTTCGATTGTGATACTCGATATTTGTTTTGTGCACCTTGTGCACCTGATTTGATTTTGCGCATGTTCGGCGCTTGATATTGGATTTCATGATTTCTTGCATGATGGATGCCCTGGTTTTGGGTTTTCGTGCATGTTGAGCGCATGTCTTGAGATGCGATTTTGGCGCACACCAGATGCACTAAATCGAGATTTTTTTCGTGCATGTCTGATGCACCTGATTTTGCTGTCAGGCACACACGTTGCCTACGACAGATGCTTTGTGCACACCCGATGCACTTAGATCCTGTTTCTGTGCACTTATATGGCACGTATATGGATTTTGATTGTCGTGCGCACCAGACGCACGTAGTATTCATACGCGTATTTTGGGATTGATTTCTTATAGAGCAGTACATTTTTTTATGATAATTACGATGTGTTTTCATACTAAGCAGGACTAGTCAGAGGACAGTACCTGAATATATTTTGCATGCATTAATAGTTATTGAAGGGATTTCCAAAAAGCGAGCTATAGCCTCAGTATTTACCTACGTGTCTGATATGACACGAAATGGTTAAAACAAGGAGACCCTTCTAAATTGTTTCCAAAACGGCAGAACGTACATTTCAAACAAAGGTATATATGTATATAGTTATTTTCTTATGATAGACGTCCGCCACTGTGCAGTGTTATACGCGTTGCACAGCGACTTAAAGTGATTTGGCATGCATTTCCTTCAAATACTTACATATATAGATTCGATATTTACATGTATAGTTTCGAGTTATATTATATTGGTTTTTCTTTGGATTTGGCATTGACGTCTTCCCCATGACTCCGATGATTGCGGGATGTTTGACGGAGTTTTGATTTGAGTTATATGCTCATTTTTCATACGCATGCGCTGCGCTACGATTTGTTTTATGAATTTACGATTTCGGAGCCCCGACGACTTGATGGTTTTGCTTAAATGTTTTAGTATTTGGGGAAAGTTTTAATTTAAATTCAGGGACCGAATTTCTTTAAGGGGGGAAGATTGTAATGTTTTGAAAATCCTTTCGGTGAAATTTCGAAAAAACTGTAAAATAAGGTGGTTTTCTGTAAAAAGTCAAAATGCAAATATTTTTATTATAAAATTAAATATATATATTCTAGCTATGTAATTGCTAGTATTTGGTGTTTATTGAGCCACTGCTGAAATTTCAAATTCTCGGAAAATTTTTCCGAAATTAATTATTTTAATATTATTTTAAGCCGGTAAGAAAATACATTAAATTAGCGATAAATACAAATTTAAATGGGATAATTTTAATATTTAAAATCATGTTAATTAAAATCTAGTTGTAATATAATTTTTTAGTATTTTATTTCAAGTTTTAATTGATTTATTTTATGGAAAACAAAAATATAGTTATTTTGAACTAAAACTTGCAAATATGGTATTTTGGGGGGTCTTTTTGCATAGAATTTATTTGTAAAGTCTCTCAGACTCACCGTCACTCCCGTTGGCCGGCCCCACACTATTGTAGCAGCCCAAGAATTTTATTTCCCTCTTTTTGACCTTAAATCATGTGAGAAATGGGTTAAAATAAGGTTTTATATATAGTAAAGTAGGTGGGGGTATTGTGGTAATTGGGAGGGGTTTTGACTTGGATCTTTTGGCATCATCCCCTCACCTCTTCCCCCTCTTCCTCTGCTGAAACCAGCAGCAGCGGTCCCCCTCCGTTTCTTCTTCTCTTTTCTCTTCAAAATTCCATCAAAAAATCATCCAAAATGCTTCAAAAATTCCACAAAATCAAAATCTAATCCCTACCCATTTTTACTTGACCATTCTAGTATGGATCTTGGTGAAGGGAAGCATGTTTGGGAGGCTAGATTTGTGCTAGATTTCAAGATGATTGTGGGGGTAAATTCTTAACCTTATGTCTAATTGTTGTTTGAATACTTTAAATCTAGCATAATTAGTTAATAGTTTGGGATTAATTGAATGTTTTGAAAAATATAGTAAGGGTTTGTGATTCCAATTAGGGTTTTTATCATATCATTAGGGATGCAAGGTTTAGTTTAACATCTTAATGTATGTAAAACCTAGTTTGGTTGATTAAATTGCACTTGTTATATGTAATTTGTCCAAATTGCTTAAATTGCAAACTAGGTTTTTGTAAATCTTGAATTTGATTAAGAGAAAAATGTAATTAGGTTTTCCTTGACTTCATTAACATTATTAAGTGTGGTTTAATGTCTTTAGTTCATGAAAATCCTAGCTAAATTGTTGTTTGTGCATTTTTGCTATAAAATTGTTAAAATTTGGGTATATTGAAAACTAGAATTTTGGGGCTAAAGAAATTTAATGAGATTAAATAATGGAAATGGTTTTTATGACTTATTTAAGTTGTTTAATAAGTATTATGGCCATTAAATTTGTTCAAACGTCGAGTTTTGTACTAAAACGGGTAATTTGTGCTTGCTAGATTTTCGAAAAAATGGCTTTTAAAGTGAATTTTGGGTTTTTGTGAAAGCAACCATAGGTTTTGACCTATGTGGGTTTCGTGTGCAGTTTTGATCATGAGTCGGATTTTAATGCGATACGGTGCGTTATGATATGTAGGTACCCATGTAGACTTCTAGACGACAAGCAAGCGCGTGGCGACGTCGGCACCGGCGAGCGAGGACCAGGTGAGTAGATTTATATCTACGGGGAGAAGTCGGGTGGATGGCGTATAGCACCCCTGCAGTTCGTGGTGATGTATACGAATACGTATACACACATATATATATTGATTATATTTTGTTTGAGTATATTGATGATAATATGGATATTTTGTGTTCTTGGATGATTTAGTGTCGCGAAACCCTAGAGTAGTGGTCGCACCACATATACACACAACCACCCATACTTGCATACTTTCTTCTTTCATTTTTGCTTATTCGGGAATATATAGTTATGTGTTCACATGGGTATGGGACTATGTGTTCACATAAGGATTTGAGAATGATACTTGGGTTTGAGATGAGTCGATGAGATTTGTGTTGAGGTTGTGATATCGGTGATATGGCAGGATTCTTATTTGAGATACGTCCTGATGTTATAGCGGGTATTTGAACGACGATACGGGTGAATAGTGCTATAAATAAAATGGTCGACTTGTGATCGTGATATGAGATATGATATGCTAGGATATTGATACTAGGCCGTATTGGGCGATGTATACCCCTTGATGATGATATATGCTGATGATATCGGTTTGTACGAGACTGTCGATCAGTAGTCAGATCATGACTATATTGATGATATTAGTATTGTACTAGACATAGGTTAGTACCCTGGACTATGATCTTGGATAAAGAGGATACCAGATGAATAGTGTGATGAATATGATATTAACCCGTACCCAGATTTGGGGATACCGTACGACGGATTTACGTACGAGCTATATTTTGATGATTGATTCGCACTCTTGATTTGGGATGTCTGATTATAGATATTGTATCGGATATGATATTATTGAGGCGGGATCACCGACTAATATATATACAGGTATGTATATGTATCGACTCAGATGTTAGGCGGTTTCCTTACCTGTAGTCCAGCTTGTTAGCTTAGCCCTTTAGTTTTGTTTAGTTGTTAGATTAGATTCGATTCTTACCTATTTTAAAAACTAACGAATCATGGGTATTTTAAAGGACAGCCCAAGGGATCCTACGGATATTTCAAAAGACGTATCTTTTCATAAAAACACCGTAGCCCCTATTTTCAAAACCCCACGATTCGTGTTATTTCGAATGGCACCATTGTTTAATATTTAGTTCCCGCTCATTTTGGTTGCTCGCTCCGCATCGCATACTTACATTGTTATTTCATATTGCATTGTTGACATTATGCTGTTAGGACACCAGCACTATTACCGATGATGCGTATGTACCTCGTACACTTACTTGCCGGCTCACACACATCTTCATCGGTAATTGCCATGTCGCGTACACCTTAGAAAATATTATTGTTTAACTTAGCTTGATAGCTAGTAGTTTGACATAATATTAGTGTACTTACCTTATATGCCAGCTTAGATATTGTAGTTATTACTTGTCACTTCATGCATACTGTTATTCATTGTTATGCCGTATTCATGGATTCTTATGCCTATATTCATGGGTTTATATGCTATTGATGATTTGGATTCGGATTTCTATGAGATTTTCTGGATTTGGGGGAAAACCGCAAAACTTGTATAAGCTTCTTCCCTCTCTTTTAAATAAAAAGTGCGGTTTTCCCATGATGTATGAGTCGTCCACCATGAGTTTGCTGATGGATTTCGAGACCGATTCGAGGAGTGGAGGAACCGTTTCGGGTACATGGTGGGCCCGGTGCGGTACCCCAGGGCAAGAGGATCGTGTTGTTGACGTTGAGCCTGGCAGGGGAGCACTACCGACCGGTGATATTACCCGACGCGTCGGATATCCGGAGGATACCGTCGTGGTCTTGAGATGGATGGTAGGGGCCGGTCTGGACTGACGGCGCCCTAGATATTGTGATTGAGACATTGAGATTTCGAGATATTGAGGTACAGAGACTGTGATACAGAGATATCGTGATATTGGGATTACGTTTTGTGCCGATGTTAGGCACTGTTTTATGCTGATTTCATTATGATACCTCATTTTAAAAATACAAAGGAAATCTCACTAAATTATGAAAACAGTTTCTTCATTTACATGTATTCTGTTTTCATGCATTCATACCTCATTCATATGATATATTGCTACCTGAGGTACTGATACGGGCACATGAGATTACACTCGGGTTAGATATTTACCCTAGCCTTTGTTATAGGCTGCATGTTATATATATAATTGAGGATATATTATGATCATTGACCTAGGTTACGTTATTTATGCGATTTCTTTCCGTAGATGTTTTTCTATTCACGAGTTGTCAACTCACCCCCGTTGTGCCCCAGTTTCTTGCAGGTTTTGCCGTACAGGTTTCATTACGGCTTTGCTGGCACTGCTTCCCATTTTCGGATGGCTAGCTAGTAGGTGGGTTTACTTGTATCGTACCCCCATTATATATCTTGTATATCATTATTCTGTTGTATCTAGAAGTTCCATCAACCAAACATGTATTTATTTCATAGATAGAGACCAGTGATGTTTAATTTTTCGACCTTAGAGTCGCGCGTTATATTTCTGTGGATTTCTGGTGGTTTTGAGTTTCCTTTTGAGTTTTGATCCTCGCCCTTGGCGTTGTATATTATATTGCTTGTATGGTTGTGACCGTCGATTGACGAAGAGCTAGCTCCCGCTTGGGGATGCCTTTTTGATTTCGTATACTATTCATGTTGTATCCCGTTTGAGGGCCAGTTTTTACAAAGGATACTCTGCCGAAATTTTCGGGAAATATTTGATGTTTTTTTTTAAAACCGCATAATTCGGCTTATGCTATTGAAACCACTTGTTTTAATTGGTTTTCCTTCACTCTACTACTTTTCTTGGTTTGGATTTCTGGATTTTCGGCTTACTTAGATTACGTACGTCTCGAGACTTTCGTAGTTTATGTGCCGGTCATATTCCGTACTTTCGGGACGTGCCATTAAGGGGCTTGAAACCAATTCTGATTGGGTGGGGATTTCATCACCCTTCCCAGGACCCCAGAAATCACAAAAAGCATATGCATTGACCATTGCTTAAATTAAAAAATACTAGACTCAGCCCTAAGGACTTCGCGCTCAATAGGACAGAAGACTAGTTACAGGCATCGGCCGTTTATCCTATCCTGACTTTGCGGTGTCTAGGCAAGTGTGTCCAAGATAAGTGGTTACTTAATTAGGACCACTACTTACGTAGTGGGGAGCCTCCCACTTACCTGGCACTTACCTGGCCCCAATTGGCGGAGAAGAGGCGGTTTGAGGTCCTATTTCTAGCCCTTTGGAAGAGTTAGGAGCTGTCTAGCTGACCTAGGTGACCCTAGATCTAGGTGTGATTATGCATATCTTGTTTGTGATTGCTTAAAGCCGTAAGTCTGTACATATTTCTGTAAATCTCTTTCGAAAAAAAAAGGAAAAAACCAAAAGCATTTATAAAAACTTGCCCTTTGTCGCCAAAATCTCATTTTTCACCCACTACCCATCGTATTTCTCCATTGACGTTTTCTTACCCTCACTTTCTCCGCTTTGACTATACTAAACTCGTTTAGTGTATGTCCGCTTGGACTCGGGACACTAGCGCCCGCCTAGTCCGCGTTACGTTAGTCGCTACCGACTACGCGATCGACTCTGACGTCGAAACTCCATCCACGCCTCTTTCACCCTTACCTTTGCCGGCCAACTCCGACGTTGACCGGAATTCTGTTTAGACATCCTCACCTTCACCTTCACCAACCTCTTCTTCCGTGATGTCAGGATTTAATCCAAACATCCTTTTGACTCCCCCGGGATTGATTCCGCCACCTATGGATGCGAATAACCCACCACCAACGCCTGTTGTCGCGCCGCAGCTAATCGCGCTCCAGGATCGTTTCTATCCCACCCGTTCTGCACTTCCCACCTGTCTTTCCCTTCCACCGGCCAATGGGGATAATTTTGAAATTATGCCCCACTTCATTAACATGCTGCCAAAATTTCATGGGCTTGAATCTGAAGATGCCCATATCTTCATCAACAAATTTCAAAACGTTTGTGCCATGATGAAAACCACCCAGCTGTCGGATGATACTATACGGCTATGGGTCATTCCGTTCACTTTGTGTGATCTTGCTGAAAAATGGCTGTATAGCACCGCTTCCCACTCCATAACCAGTTGGGACGAGTTTGTGAAAGCGTTTCTCAAGAAATTCTATCCGAATCATAAAACCGCGAGGATCCGTAACGAAATCAACCAATTCTCTCAGCTTCCTACTGAACCCTTCTGGATGTGCTTTGACCGGTATAAAGACCTTCTTGTTCAGTGCCCTCACCATGGTATTGAGAAATGGCAACTTTGCCAAACCTTATACGAGGGCCTGAACCCAGCAACCAAGCAGTTGTTGAAAACCATTTGTCAGGGCCACTTCCTATCAAAATCTGACGAGGAAGCGTGGCAATTCTTCGACGACCTTGCGGAACAAACGCTACAATGGGAGAGCATCCTACCGACTTCTTCTTCTTCTACCTCTACTTCTACCGGTCAGTCTAAGGTAGGAATTCACCAACTCAATGTCTCTATTGCGATGAAACCTGAAATGGCTGCAATAACGAGAAAACTTGAAGCGATAGAGAGCAAATTTTCATCTCCTGCTCCTGCCCCTGTTCTTCCCCTTCGTACCATTTGTGCTTGTTGTTCCGATCCTTCTCACTTGACCGAAGAGTGTCCTTACAATCCACAATCTCAAGGACAGGATCAGGTTAATGCTGCATTTCAGCAAAGACCAAGAAATGATCCATACTCTTCCACCTACAATCCCGGTTGGAGGAACCACCCCAATTTCGCCTGGAATCAGAATCAGCATCAATTCCAAGGCAACAATTTCCAGAGGCCCCCTCCTCCGCAACAACAAGCGCAACAACAAACTCAACATCAGTTTCAGCAGCCCTTCCAACCCCAACCTTTTCAAAATCAGACGAACAACTTTGTACCCCACAATTCTTTTCCTCAAAACAACTTTGTTCCGTCAAACAACGATAAGGTTTCTTCGCTAGAACGAAGTCTGGAGGCGTTCGTTAAACAATCGACACAATCCACCGCAAACATCCAGTCTTCCATTCAGTCGTTGGTGCAACACACTGCTGCACATGGGCAAAGCATCAAGACCATCGAAGCCCAGATAGCACAACTGAATGCGTCCTTAAGCGAGCGAGAGAAGGGAAAGCTTCCATCTCAACCACTCCCAAATCCCGATCACCAACATAATGTACATGTTGCTCTTGAACAACAGAACCATAATGTGAGTGCTGTGACTACGTTGAGATCGGGAAGGATGCTGCACAAGAATTGAGGATAATGACACCCCGGCCGCTTCTTCTTCTTCTTCTGAGCCTATTCTCCATTCTTCAAAAGGCTCTTCTTCTCTTCTGCTGCTGCTCTGAACAGACCCACTTCTCACTCCACGAAAACACCAGCTCTGGGATCCATTCCAACTCAACAGTCACCTCCACATGCATTGGACTCAACCAATTTTAAAAACGTTCCATTTCCAAGCCGGTTGAGGTCCAATAAACAAAATCCACAAATGGAGAAGACTCTGGAGTTGTTTAAGCAGGTTAACATTAACATTCCCCTTTTAGATGCTGTCCAACAAGTCCCGTCCTACGCAAAAATCTTAAAGGACTTATGCACGAAAAAGAGGAAGTCTCAGGTACCCAAGAAAGTTTTCTTGGCTAGTGCTATGAGTGATGCTCTTACCTAATCTTTACCGCAAAAACGGAAGAACCCTGGCTGTCCTACGATTTCTACTACCATTGGGGATAAGAACATCAACCGCGCACTATTAGATCTTGGTGCCAGTGTTAACCTGCTTCCGTACTCAGTATATGAGCAATTAGGTGTAGGGGAGCCGAAACCCACACACTGTACTCTTCAAATGGCCGACCGATCGATCACCAATCCTAGGGGTGAGCTAGAGGATGTGTTAATCAAGGTTGGGGACTTCATATTCCCCGTTGACTTCATTGTTTTAGACACACAGCCTGTAGCTAACCCCCGGAATCAAATTCCGGTGATACTCGGTCGCCCATTCCTTGCAACCTCAAATGCTGTGATCAATTGTCGAAATGGTTCGATGAACCTATCTTTTGGAAACCTGATAATTGAACTCAACATTTTTAGGTTGGGGAATCAACCCTCCGAACCTAATGCTCATATACTAGACGTTTGCTCGATCCAGGAGATCACCCCGGAAGAGTGCGAATTCGAGGAGTTTCTGTTCGATCACGATAACCTTAACGCCACTAGTGCGTTCCTCTTCAAACCTGCTGCTGTTTCTGCGCCCGACAATGACTACGAGTGTTTCACTTTCTCGAACGATCATAGCCATTCACCACCCGAATTTGAATCCTTCGAATTTCCGGATGAGTTACCTGAACCATCCAACTCGGTCGCTTACACTCATTTTGAACCTTTGCTGGAATCCTTTGAGTTCGAGACCTTTTCACCAATCTTGCCTTCAATCGTTTCACCTCCAATGCTCGAACTCAAGCCTTAGCCGTCTCACCTTAATTACTCTTACTTGGGTGAGAACGAGACCCTCCCTGTTATCATCTCGGCTTCTCTAGCTCCAGAGCAAGAGATAGCCCTTCTCGCGGTCTTGTACAGCAATAGTCAAGCTTTTGGCTGGTCCATGGCGGACAGCAAGGGGATTAGTCCCCTGATCGTTGAACATCACATTCATCTGATGGATGATGCCAAACCAGCCAGGGATCGACAAAGACGACTCAACCCAGTCATGAAGGAGGCTGTGAAGAAGGAGATCGTACAATGTCTGGATAGTGGTATCATTTACCCTATCTCTGATAGCCAGTGGGTTAGCGCCATTCACGTTGTCCCCAAGAAATCAGGCATAACGGTCATCACTAACGAGGCGAACAAGTTAATCCCTACTCGCACCCAAACTGGGTGGCGAGTATGCATCGATTACAGAAAACTCAACGCCGCAACGCGGAAGGACCACTTTCCGCTACCTTTCATTGACCAAATGCTTGAACGATTGGCCAGACACGAGTACTACTGCTTTCTTGATGGCTACTCCGGCTATAATAAAATTCCCATCGCTGAAAAAGACCAGGACAAGACCACATTCACTTGTCCTTTCGGCACGTTTGCATATCGTCGCATGCCCTTTGGTTTATGCAATGCGCCCGCTACCTTCCAGCGGTGTATGATGGGAATCTTCTCAGACATGGTGGAGAAATTCCTGGAGATCTTCATGGATGATTTCTCCATCTTCGGCGATTCCTTCAACGAGTGTTTGCTGCATCTCGACGCTGTCCTTACCCGGTGTAAGGACAAGAACCTCACTTTGAATTGGGAGAAGTGCCACTTTATGGTACTCGAAGGTATTGTCTTAGGACATATAATCTTGCAAAATGGTATCGAGGTTGACAAAGCAAAGATTGAGGTCATTTCCAATCTCCCTCCTCCCAGATGCATCCGACACATCCGAGCCTTCCTTGGCCATGCCTGTTTCTATAGACGGTTCATCAAGGTCTTTAGCAAGATTGCTAGGCCCTTAACTCTTTTGCTGGCCAAGGACACGCCATTCGACTTCAACTCGAGCTGTGTGACTGTGTTCGAGTCATTAAAAAGCTCACTCACTTCTGCACCCGTTCTTTCTTCACCTGACTGGACGCACCCATTTGAGATTATATGCGATGCATCCGATTTTGCCATTGGTGCTGTCCTTGGACAACACATCAACAAGAAACCGCACGTAATCTATTATGCTAGCCGAACCCTGAACAACGCCCAACTTAATTATACAACAACTGAGAAGGAATTCTTAGCTGTTGTATTTGTTTTAGAAAAGTTCAGGCCTTACCTCATCGGCTCTCCAGTCATTGTCTATACAGACCATTCTGCTCTGCACCATCTTTTTGCGAAGAAAGATGCAAAATCTCGGCTGATACGTTGTATCCTTTTGCTTCAAGAGTTTGACGTTGTCATTAAGGACAAAAGAGGATGTGAAAACGTAGTCGCCGACCATCTCTCACGACTTCCTTCTTCGCCGTCGCTTCACATTCCGATCAACGACATTTTCCCGGATGAACAGCTCTTGACAGTATCTTGGGAACCCTGGTTCGCAGATATTGTAAACTATTTGGCCACAGGATTACTACCGACTGAATGGTCAGGTCAGGACAGACTTCGCTTCTTATCCTAAGTAAAACACTTTTACTGGGACAAACCCTATCTGTTCAAGTACTGTCCCGACCAGATTGTTCGTCGGTGTGTCCCTGACGATGAATTCAAGAGTGTGCTGTCATTATGCCACGATCAAGCATGTGGCGGGCATTTTGGACCCAGAAAGACAGCTGAGAAGATCTTGCAATATTATTTTTATTGGACACAACTCTTCAAAGACGCTCATGACTATTGCAAGACTTGCTCCCGGTGCCAACACTTGGGCCGGATATCCTGGAGGAACGAGATGCCGCTCCAACCAATCTTGGTTGTGGAGATTTTCGACGTTTAGGGGATAGACTTCATGAGGCCGTTTCCCAGCTCTTTTGGGAATTTGTACATCCTTCTCGCTGTTGATTACGTCTCTAAATGGGTCGAGGCTGTGCCCATCCGGACTAACGACAACAAAGTTGTCGTTAGGTTTCTTAAAGAAAACATTTTCTCCCGGTTTGGGCACCCCGAGCGATCATTAGCGACAATGGAACTCATTTCTGCAATAAGACTTTCGGGGCCTTGATGTGGAAATATTCCATTAATCATAAGCTATCTACGCCCTACCACCCCCAAACCTGTGGGCAAGCCGAAGTTTCAAATCAGCAAATTAAGCAGATACTGGAGAAGACGGTTTCCAAGAACCGAAAAGATTGGTCGTTGAAACTCACTGATGCCCTTTAGGCATTTCGAACGGCTTATAAGACCGATCTTGGCATGTCTCCCTATCGGCTTATGTACGGAAAGGCTTGCCACCTCCCTGTCGAAATAGAGCATCGCGCATTTTGGGCGACAAAGAGCTGAATCTATCTCTCGAAGATGCGGACAGCCATCGGAAGCTGCAGTTGAACGAACTGAGCGAGCTTAGGGATGAGGCTTACGATAACGCGGTTGTCGTTAAGAACCGAACGAAGGTGTTTCACGATAAACACCTTTTGCGCAAAACTTTCGTACCTGGTCAACAGGTACTTCTTTACGACACCCGGCTACACTTCCATCAAGGAAAGCTCAGATCTCGCTGGAAAGGGCCGCATTTTGTGCTGAATGTGTATCCGCAAGGCACTGTGGATTTGGAGAATCCAAATGACGGTTCATTTTTTAAAGTGAACGGACACCGACTAAAACCGTACCTTAGCGCCGAACCAACAGAGGAGCTCCTGGTCTTACAGGAGCCGGTTTACCCTGCATAATCTTCCTCTGCCTACCACCAAACTTCGGTTATCTAGCCAAGAACAGTGGACACTGTTCCAAATAAGTTTGGGGGTATGTATATAACATTTTGTATATATTTGTGGATATTCTTTTCCATTTTTACTATTTTTCTTTTCTTTAAAAATAAAAAAAAAGAATAAAATTGTGTATATCTAACCGACAATTTTGACCCTTCAATGTTCTCTTCATGCAACGACAGTGAGGACACTGTCCAGCTTAAGTTTGGGGGTACGCTCGGTGCGCATTTCTACCCTTCGCATTCATATGTATATTTTGCATCTGCATACTAAAATCCATAAAATCCATAAAAATCAGAAAATTTTCTAAAAACATAAAAACTTTTCTGTCAAGTTAGCTAGTGGGAGAACTCAGATTCAACATTTCGACGGTTTTGTTTGATAAGATAAGAATAACTAAATCTTATTTTTAGAATTTGAAAACCTGAAAGATAACTCTCCTTTGAAGTTAACTTTAGCTGATATACGTCTTTACATCACACTACACGTGTCGTGAGTTTTGGAAATTAGATGACAAGTCTTTTATGTCTAAAAACTTTTAAATGGATAAATGATTTTCTGAGGATCAATTAGGTTTGTTCTGAAATAAGTAATATCAAGAATAGTTTATGAAGTGAAGCGAATATGAAGGAATGTTATTGATGCCTTAATTGGAACTAAGTCTGAAAAATAACTCATCTGGAACTTGATTGGAATGACTACACACCGAACCCACTAAACACGTCTTTTATCCAAAAAATAACTGAACTGCCGGTTATATCTCCGTTCTAATTGATTCATCATGATTTTCACGCTAAATTGTCTTTTGTTTTTGGACCTAGGTAACTTGAGTAATTAAGTCCGCTGGGTGTCTCTACACCTAATGCCCTAAAACCAACTGGTTTGGGTGCATTGGCCCAAAACTCGTTAAGAAGCCTAGAAAGTCCGGATTAAAACAAAGTCAAGCAAGTGTTCTCTCCGAGTTAAAATTCCTAACGGTTCTTTGTGTGAGAATAATCATAATAAAAGACAGGCTTTTATAAAAAAATTTAGCGGAGATATGAAGGTTTTATTCTATGATAAAGACTATTACACGTTCACAGAGGTGTGTATGAAATGAAAACAAGAAAAAGGTGGAGTGAAAAATAAGACCTAGTTTCCTTTTAAGGAAGATAGAAATTCTGAAGTTGAAACCTTACTGGAAAACGAAACTTAAAAAATGCTTAACTCTTTATAAAACTTATGTGATCCTTTTAAAAAATTTATCTGGGCATGACACGATGACTTTATTCGACCTTTCTGGAACTTAACGACACTATTTGCACTGCACGTAAAGACATATAAAATCTTAAGTTAAATAAGAAGCGAGATGTGAAAAATAAAGGTTCGATAGTCTAGGCTTAGGATCATAGAATTGTTATTTTCTGAAACAAAACTTTAGGGGTTTGAATCATAGTAATTTTGCAAAACTAGCTTGACCGGATTTTGTGGGTAGTGTCCGCTGGAAACCCTCAGGAGACAACACTCCTCCTACTAGGAACACCTAGAGGTTTAACGGCTTATTGCACATGCTCAGTGCAATCGCGTTCCCTGTGAAAGTGAGGTTAGGAAATTTTTGTGAATAAATTGGCTTTGCTCGGGACGAGCAAATGATAAGTTTGGGGGTATTTGTTCATATCAGATTTTTGCATTTTTATACCGTCCAATTTTTATCACATTGCTTATCGGTAGGTACTCTTGAGCCGTGTTTGCTAGTCAATTGCAGGATACATGTTCTCGGCTCTAAACGGTGAAATTCATGGAAAATAACGATAAAATCCGGATTACTGCCAACCACAGATAAAACACGGGTCTCCGCTCTCTATCCGTATATTTCCGCACACCAGTTTAAGAGACAAAATGGCAAATCAATGTCATTTTCATGCACAAAGCTCAATGGCAACACAAGGTCCAACATATCTACGCGGAGCTCGAGGAAATCATGACAAAAAGATCCACATCAAATCACCTTTTGGTCTGCTGGAATTCTGGAAAAATCGTGAAGAGCTTATGAGAAAAGTACTATACCACACTGAAGAGGACCACAATCCAGGGAAAACCACAAAATTTCGTGACCTAATCCTCCTAAAAGGCCACGGTTCTGCGGCATAAGCATGCTTTGGCCGCGGAACTGCGGCCGTATGGACTCTTCAGAATGAAATATTTTGGGGGTATTTAGGTCATTCTATATGGAAGCAGATTGTTGCCCCAGGTTTCCATTTCCCTGCCTATAAATAGTCCAGAACTTGCCAAAGCCAAGGGTGATTATTCTTGTATTTAGATTTTAGAATACATGTGTTGTTCTTCTTCCTCCTCTCATCTCTTCTCCATTAAAAACTTGTAGTGAGCTTTTGTGAGTGAAGAATGAATAAAGGAGTTCTTTTTATTATCATGCTTGTCTTGTTCTTGTTATGTTATTAATTGCTTGTAATTTTCCTTTGCTAATCTAGTTGTTGTTATTTGCTATTTGTTTCTTTCTTGTTCTCTTTTTCTTTATCCTTACACAACCATGATGCTTACGCTTGATCCTTGCCAAGGTGAGGTCGCAATTAGCTAGTTGTAATCTTCTAATCTCTTTCTTTCTATCTTCCTCCTTCGCTTTATTTTCTTTTCCTTATAATGGGAGAGTAGTTTTCATACTTGTTATGGTAGGATAAGGAAAGTTTGAGAGAAGGAAATCTCTCTCTCTTTCCTTGACCAACATCTTAAATCCGACTCCCGTTAATTGAACCACAATCCGCTCTCTACGGCACCCTATCCAACATGATACCGGTGATTCCGTAGTGAGACCGGTTGTGGTTAAATTAACCGGATTTTAAGCATAAGAGCCAAGAACGGACGGACAAGCACCAAAAGGAAGAACTTATGCGTTGGAAAGCCTAGCTTATACTCACAAGTTCCTTCCTAGTCGTGCTAATCCCCGTTGTTGCCGATTACCGTAACACTGATATTAAGAGTGGTAACGAAAGAAGTGAGCGACTCCTAACTCAAACTAACATAATCCTAACCCTAACAAGCTCTCTTTACATATCATTTTAGCACTTAATTAATCACAATCAAATCTGGACATTTGGACTTAACTCGTTAAAGCACATAGAAAAAGATTCCCATCTCCCTGCGAACAACCCGTACTCAACCGGCTAGCTACATGCGAAACCGTCTTGATTGCGGTAATTAACTAAACTTGAACACGCAAAACCTCAACAATCTGTACTGTAAACTAACACGTTTAAATTTCGATCGACAAAATATCCTAAAGTGGGCCCCACAAACATCTGCTGTACTGTAACAAAAACTGGGCCAAAAAAACTATACCAAAAACCACAATTTCCAACAATGAAACAACAGTAGAAAATTGAGCAACTGAAACGCCAAGACGGCCGCGGTTCACGTCCGTACGGACGATTCAGTGGATCGTTTTTCTCCATTATTCTTTAAAAAGCCTGCTTGAATTTCTGTGATATGTAAAATTATTTTTAGTTCCTTTAAGAAATCGACAGAAACTTGTTTGCTGAAATTTGAGATTTCGGAAATTCCGTTCGATCGATCTTTTAAACGTGTTAGCACAAGTTAGTATAGCTTAATGGTGAGGCTCTGATACCACTGTAAATCTACGGTAGCGCCCCGGCCGTCTAACAGACGCCAATGCGGAACAAAAACTTTTACGACTGGCGCTATCGCGTACTATCACCCGGATCTGCCATTAAAGCTAAACTGACAAACTACAAAGGGGGTTGGAATGTTATACCAAACGATCCGAGTCCTTCGGTCTTCAACCATCATCCCACGCATTGTTGCGGCTGCTCCGATCTCCTGAATCTCCAGTCTCCTCGTCCAGGTGACACCACGTCGACGGATCTTTAAACGGGCTCCCGCCTCTGAACCGAGGCAACTCAGTCGTCAAGTTTGCTAAAAGAGACGACCAAGATGATGTAGAGAATGAGTAGAACACTTTGTCTCGTCACGTCCAAAGTCACGGACGAACGGTTAATGACGTTGCCTTTTGGAATCGGGTGAAATGAGAAATGAGGCTATCTAATTTCCATGAGTCCAAAACAATATCAATCTTTTTTCAAGCAACCATTCTCATCTAGGAAGAAGAGCCGTCCACTTATATAGTGGAGAGGGTGAGTGTAGGAAGCAAGGAGAGTGATCATAAGTAAAAGATCTTAAGCAAATACAAAGAAGAGTTAATGCAAATGAATGAGTCATCATATACCTTGTATGAACACAATAAATGCACAATTAAAGCACTAATGACTCACAAGCCTTATCACCACTTCTAGAAGCATGACTCACCCTCATGACTCACCCAAGAAGAAAAGATAAATCCGCATTTAACCGAATGTCAAATACGGATGATATAAAACTGGAAACTGGTAACTTCCAAAAGAGATCCTGAAACAAATTTCAGGATAACCCCGTAAAGGTATAAACATACCCACATTTGTATTACGACCGAATACAAATGCAACTGAGACAAAGATATTATATCAACACAGTATAATACTCGGATCCGGCTTAAACCAAAACCCACCAGTATTATCTGCCAGAAATATGACACGTGCGAAAACGCACGTGCATTTTCCGAACCCTGCCATAATTCCAAACGGCCTCTACAACGTTTTGCCCGAACTTGGGAAAGTATCTGTGGGGGACTCTAATGACTCATCAACACACTGGCACTGGGTATAACCACTAGCACGTCAGAGGTACAAGCTGTACGTAACGGTTGCCTATGTATTGATTGGAAGGGAAGCTGATGAGCGAACTCATCCATAAACCCTACTAAGCCTGACAGTGACAATATCCGTACAGTCCGGTCCGTTTGTCTAAAGAGTATCGCATATCGAGTCTAGGGGGTGGATAAAGTCAGACCCCTAACAACGCGATAAATCGTGTCGGCATAAAGCCCATCACCACCTGAGAAACTACTGATCCAAATCAGTAATTCTCCACTACCTCGGCCGAGGATTTCTAGTGATGGCCACCCGTGCACTCTGTGACATCAACCCCCAATACCGGGAGAGACGAATCCCCGACGATCCGCTCACTGCCTCCATATGGCTCGGGACTGTACCCAAAAAATACCTGTTTGCACGACTCCTTTGAGCCGTGGTAGGGTAGAAATCAAAGAACAGTGGGAACTCACACGAGACAAATGACGATCTCAGGTCGACAAACTAACCTGTACACATGTCACCAGGGAACTGCTATCTGACGATATGTATAATACCAACTAGCATGTTCCCGGCGAGTCCTGTCCGGTGTACTCATAACCTAATGAGCACCTGTATACATCTTAAGTGATCCAACTGACACCAATGGCTTGTGAGACCGGCCACCACCCCTCGTCGGGGTCTCGACTGTATACACTAGTCTACACTAGATTATCGATGCCCTGTCTCGAAACTCCCACGATTAGGGACACTTTTAAGGATGTGCTTATAGACCCCAGCTCCCACGTATATGATCGCCATCATATTGCTGGCTGTCAAGCAGAATCCTATGGGCTCTATCAACATGCAATAGTGAACTAAAGCATATATACGATGATAAAGACAAACCAGATAGCATACTATCATCTCGAGCAAGAATGTCATATCGGTATAGGTCCTGCATCAATCATTGTAATCACGTACCTGCGATCCAATAATTGACTTTGAGGGGACTATATCCAACAGTTAAGACCGCCTTTCTAAATGGTGATTTAGAAGAGTGCGTGTACATGACTCAGCCAGAGGGCTTCATAGATAGTGGGAGCAGCGAAAAGGTGTGCAAGCTGCTTAAATCCATCAATGGGTTAAAGCAAGCATCGCGGAGTTGGAACATCTGCTTTGATGTTGTAGTCAAAGAGTTTGACTTCATCAAAAACGTAGATGAACCTTGTATTTATAAGAAGGTTGCAGAGAGTAAGATTGTCTTCCTCGTATTGTACGTGGATGACATACTCTTGATCGGAAATGATTTTCCTATGCTGCACTCGGTCAAGCTCTTCTTATCACATAGATTATCAATGAAAGATCTAGGTGATGCCTCCTGCATTTTGGGAATTAAGATCTATAGAGATAGATCTAAACGGATATTGGGATTGTCCCAATCCAGGTACATTGACACCATACTAAAGAGGTTTAGTATGGAAGAATCCAAGCGTGGGAACCTACCCACGATTTCTGGACTCACTCTCTCCAAAGAGATGTCTCCCAAGACTGATTTGGAGAGAGCTCGCATGCAAGGGATACCCTATGCTTCGGCAGTAGGCTCTATCATGTATACGATGCTATGTACCAGACCCAATATAGCATACTCACTAAGTGTAGTGAGTCGGTATCAAGTAGATCCTGGAGAGAGTCACTAGATAGCTGTGAAAAACATTCTCAAGTACTTGAGAAGGACTAAAGATATGTTCTTGGCGTATGGTAACGGTGAATTCCCGGTGGAGTCCTTTACCGATTCAAGCTTCCAAAGTGATAAGGACGACTCTAAGTCGCACTCGGGATTTGTCTTTACCCTCAATGGAGGGGCGGTGTGTTGGAAGAGTTCCAAACAGGAAACCGTTGCAGACTCGACGATGGAGGCTGAATACATCGCTGCCAACGATGCTGCCAAAGAGGCTGTCTGGATGAAGAAGTTCATCACTGAATTTGGTGTGGTTCCATCCATTGAGCATCCAATACCTTTGTATTGTGATAACGACGGAGCTGTGGCTTTGGCCAAGGAACCCAGGTCCCATCAGAAGACCAGACATATTCTGAGGCGGTATCACCTGATCCGGGAGATAGTTGACCGCCGGGAGATCGAGGTCAGGAGAGTTGATACGAAGGACAACACTGCTGATCCACTCACGAAGGCCATTCCCCAGATACAATTTGAGAGACTCTTCGGGATGTCGGGTATGAGATACTACAACAGCTAGCCTTAGTGCAAGTGGGAGATTGTTAGTTATATGTATGCCCTAGAGGCCATTGTTGTACATGTGATGTATATTATAATTGATGCTTGGATATATATAGAGAGGACTTTCTTGCTCGATATGATCGTATGCTATTTGGTTTCACTTTGTCTTAACATGTTGACTTGTATTTGTTTACTGTCTTGCTCTCACATGTTGATAAAGCCCTTAGGATTTATACTCGACTACTGGGACTATGATGAGATCAAACTAGTGGGGCCAAGGTAGTCGACGAGTACATCCTATAACTATTCCTAGTCGAGGGTGTATCGAGACAGGGCATCGATACACCAGAGTAGACTAGCGTATACGCATCTTGACCCATATGATGGGCGATGGATGATCCCATATCCATCGGTGTTTTGAAATCAAAGATGGTATATAGGTGCTCAGTGGAGACTGGGTACACTGAATGGACTCGCCGAGAACTCCCAGATGGTATTATATCTCACGTCAGATGGCAGTTCTCCGGTGACACTGGTACAGATTAGTCTGTAGACCCGAGATTGTCATAGAGTCATGTGTGATTCCTACCGTGCTTTGATTTCCACCTTACCATGTCTAAGAAGGCGTGCAAAACGGTGGCTTTTGGGTACAGTCCCGAATAACATGGAGGCAATGAGCGATAGGAGGGGATCGGTTTTTCTCGGTATAGGGAGTTGATCTTGTGCTGTGTTCGATTGGCTATAACTGGAAGTCCCTGGCCAGGGCTGATATGGAGTGCTACTGGTAAGTGTTATCAGTAGTTTCTCAACCTGTTATGAGCCTCACATCGACACGACTTATCGGTTACTGGGGTCTAACGTTTACCACCCCTAGACTAGATATGCGACATATCAGACGAAGAGACCGGACTGTACGGTAGTGTTACTGATTGGATTCACAGGAGAAAGTACAGGCTTGCTTGTTGATCTTTTGATCATTCAATACCTGGGTGGCTGTTACGTTTAGCTGACCGCTTGCAACTTGTGGTTGTTTGTTATGATCATCACCTGCTATAGGCGTATTGACGATTTTTTCGAGTCCTACATAGAGGTTTCTTGACTCAGGAAAAACGGAGTGGGAGCACATATGTGATATGTGCAGGACCGAGAATAATACGATATGAGATACTGTATTCTATTCCCGCAAAATATGATAAAGCCGTGTCATCGAATCAAGTGTTGATTCGATGAATCGGTACATGTTATATTAGTCGGTTATATTCGATATAACCGGATTGTCGGATCAAGTGTTGATTCGATAATTTAATGTATAATTATATATGTGATATATTACATTACATTATCTAATATTAGCTCGCTTTATTGAGTCATTTTCTCACCGGATAATACATTGATATATATGCGATATATGTTAATTGTATTATTTTCTTTTGTTACAAAAATATATTATATATGCGATATATAATATTGTAACAAGTTATGATTACAAATGCAACAAGATTTGTGGAGATTAAACATAGTTAGGGTTAGATTTGGGTTAGCTTTTTCATGAAGCTTCTAGAAGTTTTATTTTTGTTTTAAGCAAAGAAATTTTGTGTTGATATTTTGGAGATATTATTTAACCCAACCCAAACCCTTAACACTAGTCAATTCTTTACGTGAGTTAATACTTGATATTATTAACTCAAGGTTGTTTTTTAACCATAGTAACAATTTTATTATTCATCACAAAAGGATTCATCTTCTTCTTCCTCCTTGAAAAGCTTTCTAGCTTTTGGTTTTGTGATGAATTAGTATGAGAATTTGAAAATAAAAGAGAGCTAAATTCCTACTTCATCATCCTCATCTATTCTAGCCACTCAGATTAGGGTGTTCACTTCTCTAATACTTGATTAGAGAAGTGAGAGCTTGAGTTAAAGATTCTTCAAGGTAGATCATCTTCGAAAAGGAAGACTTCAATCAAGCATGGATCGTTCGGCTTGTGAAGACTCTCTTGAGTCCGGGAGATCATGGATTGCGGCGAAGGGACTACTACTCGGAGATTATGAAGCGAAGGAGCGGACTACAAAGGTTGTAATCCCTCTCTCTTAGATGTAAAGTTGTTTACATGTTTTGTTAACCCTAATAATCTTGCAAAGATCCTCGCTTTAGGTTGTTCGGCATTTGAAATTTTTAAATTCGGCATGGTTGATGCCTTTTAGACCCTTGTGAAAGTGCCTAGTAACTCTACAGAGACTACAACCTTTTTAGACCTCCTTGAGTGACTCCTTGGATCTCCTAGAGTTTGGAACAGCTCGCTTGAATCCTTCCTAGTCCACGACGATCCACCCGAAGTCCCTTTGCCCAAAGCTCCTTGCTTCACTTGATCAATGAGGAAGTGATGCAAACACTCTAAACTAATAGGCTAAACTAGTATAGAATGATTGTGTGGTTTGTTATCTCAATTAAAAACCCTTTCTTTTTCTTTTCCTCACAATCAATGAAACTCAAGAAAGCTTGAAGAAAGAGGAAGATGAAGATGGCAAAGCTTTTCTCAAGATAATGACAATTCTTATGTTTTAAAATAAAACAAAAGGATATATATGTGAGACACTCTCACAACCAATCATGGTTAAAAGAAATATCAAGATATTTTGTGATGAGTTAAAATAACAAAGGAAATAAACCTAGGGTGAAGTCAATGGTCAAGCCTAGAAGAGTGTGGAAATAATGAGTCATTTGTTAATTTCCTTTTTCTTTTATCTCAAAACAAAAGTACACATATTAATTTGAACCATGTGAGCCTTGCATTGCCATCATCCATGTATCATCAACCATGATACACTTGTATGTATGTATGTGTGCATACACATCATCATGTGTATGTATATACATATATGCATACCAGCATAAAGAAAAGGTTTAATAAAAAATGAGCTAAAAGTCATTATTAAATCAACACTTGATTTAGTAAACCGGTCATATCACATACGACCGGACCAATAGTAAACGCCCGATTAATATACGGTATCTTATACACGCATTTAATCGAGCTCCCGTGCATATCTCAGATGCACACCACATCGTTTTGCCTGAGCTAGGAAACTCCTGTGTGGCACTCTAAGACTCATCAATACGCCGGCGGTAGGTGATGATCACATCAAACACCTAAAAGCCGCAAGCGGTCAGCTAAACGTAATGGCCACTCGGGTATTAAGCAATCAGAAGAAGAACAAGCGAACCTGTCAAAACTCCAGTCAATCCAACTGGCAACACTTACCGTACAGTCCGGTCTCTTCGTCAGATATGATGCTTATCGAGTCTAGGGATGGTAACGTCGACCCCAATAACTCAATAAGTCATGCCAGTATATGGTCTACAATAGAATGAGAAACTACTGATAACACTTATCAGTAATATCTCAGCAGCCCTGGCCAGGGACTTCCTCTTATAGCCAATCGTGCATAGCGCAACATCAACCCCCAATACCGGGAGAGACGAAACCCCTCCTATCGCTCATCGCCTCCATGTGCCTCGGCACTGTACCCAAAATCTACCAGTTTGTACGACTTATTAGAGCTGTAGTAGGGTGGAGATCAAAGTACAGTGGGAGGACATATAAGAATCTATGGCGATCTCGGGTCTACAGACTAACCTGTACCAGTGTCACCTGAGAACTACTATCCGGCGTATGATATAATACCACATAGGAGTTCTCGGTGAGTCCGTTCAGTGTACCCAGTCTCACTGAGCACCCGTATACAATCTTTGGTGTCACCACACCATATGGATATGGGATCATCCATCGCCCATCATATGAAACAAGAATGGTATACGCTAGTCTACTCTGGAATATCGATGCCCTGTCTCGATATACCTACGACTAGGTACATTTCAAGGATATTCTTATAAACTACGGATGTCCCACTAGTATGATCCACATCATAATCCCAGTAGTCAAGCCAATATCCTAAGGACTTTATCAACATGTATCAAATGAGTAAAAGCATGATCAAGTGAATATATGATAAAGAGCAATCAGATAGCATACTATCATGTCAAGCAAGACTGTCCTCTGAATATATATATCTATATACATCAGTACATACACTATCATATAATGTCCTCTAGGGCATATATATATCCAACAGGATATTTGAATCCGTTCGAATATCAATCTTATGCTACTTGTCAATCTTGTCTCATGGGAAAGATGACAAAGACTCCTTTCACTGGACACGGAGTAAGAGCGAGCGAGCTCTTGGAACTTATACACAGCGATGTGTGTGGTCCAATGTCTACACATGTGCGAGGTGGTTTTTCCTATTTCATTACTTTTATGGATGATTTCTCTAGGTATGGACATGTCTTCTTGATGAAGCATAAATCTGAGGCCTTTGAGAAATTCCAGGAATACAAGAATGAAGTGGAAAAGCAAACAGGCAAAAGTATCAAGACACTCAGATCTGATCGAGGTGGTGAATACTTAAGTGCCGAGTTCCTAGGCTACTTAAAAGAGAATGGAATTCTCTCTCAGCTTACTCCTCCATACACACTACAACACAATGGTGTATCGGAAAGGTGGAATCGAACCCTATTGGATATGGTTCATTCCATGATGTGTAAGGCTGAGTTACCACGATCTTTATGGGGTTATGCACTAGAATCAGCTGCATATCTTATGAACCAGGCTCCTACTAAGTCAGTTCCTACCACACAATATCAAATGTGGAGTAGGAAGAAACCCTGTCTTAAACACTTTAAGACATGGGGATGCCCAGCTTTTGTTAAAAAGCAGCATGCGGACAAGCTCGAGGCAGGCTCAGTACAGTGTAAGTTTGTAGGACACCCAAAGAACTCCAAGGGGTATATTTTCTATTACGCAGAGGAGCAAAAGGTCTTTGTTTCTCGTCATCCCCGCTTCTTAGAAACTGAATTTTTAGAAAATCAGATAAGTGGGAGCACAATAGAACTGGAAGAAATTCCAGAACCACAAACTATTACTGAAAGCTTGGTAGAACCAGAGGTTTCAGAAGAACCGGACATTCCAGCGCCACTCCGCAAGAGTAGTAGGAAGTCTCATCCGCCCGAGAGATACTACGGTTTTCTCATAGACGGGGATCGAGAGGATTGTATCATTGAAAATGATGAGCTTACTAGCTTCCAGCAAGCCATTCTGAGCGGTGACTTAGTAAAATGGCTGGATGCAATGCGGACCGAAATGGAGTCCATGTACACCAACAAAGTTTGGACTTTGGACATTGCTCCAGAAGGGGCAAAACCCGTAGGCTGCAAATGGATCTTCAGACAGAAGATTGGTGTAGATGGGTAGGTCGAAACCTATAAATCTAGACTTGTTGCAAAGGATTTTCGTCAAAGACCTGGTTTGGAGTATGACGAAACCTTTTCTCCAGTGGCTATGCTCAAATCCATTTGGATCCTTCTTGCCATTGCTGCCTTCCACGATTATGTGATCTGGCAGATGGACGTAAAGACAGCTTTTCTAAATGGTAATTTGGAATAGTGTGTCTATATGGATCAGCCGGAGGGTTTCATTCAGAGTGGGAGAAGCGGTAAAGTGTGCAAGTTGCTTAAGTCCATTTATGGACTAAAGCAGGCATCGCGGAGTTGGAACATCTGCTTTGATGATACTGTCAAAGAATTCTACTTTATCAAAAATCCAGATGAACCATGCATTTACAGTAAGATTGTAGGGAGAACTGTGGTATTCTCGTCTTGTACGTGGATGACATTCTCTTAATAGGAAATGATATTCCTATTCTACAGTCAGTCAAAGGATTCTTGTCACAGAGGTTCTCCATGAAGGACCTGGGTGATGCCTCCTACATTCTAGGGATCCAGATCTATCGTGATAGATCTAAGAGGATGTTGGGACTTTCACAGTCCAGGTAGATCGACACCATACTAAAACGATTCAGTATGGATGATTCAAAGTGCGGTAATCTACTGGCTTGTCACGGAATCACCCTCTCCAAAGAGATTTCTCCTAAGACAGATTTGGAAAGGGCTCGCATGTCATCTATACCCTACGCATCTGCGGTAGGCTCTATAATGTATGCGATGTTGTGTACCAGACCAGATGTAGCATACGCATTGAGCGTTGTAAGCCGGTATCAGTCGAACCCAGGGGAGAAACACTGTATATCAGTAAAGAACATTCTCAAGTACCTGAAAAGGACTAAGGAGATGTTTTTGGTGTATGGCGGAAAAGACCTCCAGATCGTGGCCCTTGCTGACTCCAGCTTCCAGAGTGACAAGGACGACTCCAAGTCCATGTCGGGTTATGTCTTTACCCTCAATGGAGGGGTGGTCTGTTGGAAGAGCTCCAAGTAGGAAACCGCTGCTGACTCGACGATGGAAGCGGAGTAAATAGCTGCTTGCGATGCTGAAAAGGAAGATGTCTGGATGAAGAAGTTCCTCACTGAACTTCTGGCGGTTCCTACCATTGTTGATCCAATACCGCTGTATTGTGATAACAACGACGCTATAGCTTTAGCGAAGGAACCTAGGTCCGATCAGAATTCCAGACATATTTTAAGGCGGTACCACCTGATCAGGGAGATCATAGATCGCCGGGAGATCGAGGTGAGGAGAGTAGATTCGAAGAATAACACTACAGATCCACTCACAAAGGCCATACCCCAGACTCAGTTTAAGCGGCTGATCAAGATGATAGGTCTTCGATACGCCAGTACATGGGCCTAGTGCAAGTGGGAGATTGTTAGTGTATATGCCCTAGAGGCCATTACTGTATCAAACTAGTTTGTATATTACTTAATGGAAGCTTGGGATATTCACAATTGTATAGACTGTCTTGCTCAAAATGGTAGTATGCTACTTGGTTTGTTTCTACTTTAATATGTGCATGTGTTTCTTTTAGCATATCGCTTATACATATTAGTAGAGCCCTTAGGATCTTTGCTTGATTACCAGCGTTGTGATGGCAATCACACTTGTGGGGGCTGGGTAATCTACAAGCACATCCTTATACATGTCCCTAGTCGTAGGATTATTGATTGTTTCGAAAGAGTGTGTTTGTTTGAATAACCGCAATCAATAACGGTGTCGCGTGTATCTAGACTGAGATGAGTACGGGTCGTCCTCAGGGAAACGTTGAACCTTTTACTCTTACTTTAGATGTGTTGAAAAAGAAGAAAGAAATAAGAATGTTGATGAAATGTTTCTAGATCTATGTTAAGCAAGAATGCAAAAATATAGATCTAGATTGTTTTAGAGATGTAGATAATATAATAAGAGGGCTTGTAGGGTTCGTTAGGATTTAGTAGTTATGGATGATTAATTAAAATTTACCCTTTTTATCCTTTAATAGATTTAAAACTAGAACGACGGTGATGCGCGTAGATTAGGGTTTCTGGAGGAAAAAGGAATCCCACTCTTAACCCTTATCTCGACACGGAACTCCGTTCATATCTAGCCTTTACCAAAACAATCATTAATCTAATCTCTAATCGCGGTCGGAACTAACAAAGAATTGTTAGCGCGCCCGATTAGGATGTTAATGATTCTTTTGATAAAGTTCATAAACTTTATAGGACTTAAAAAGGGTTTAGTTATTTTCATCGTCCATTAGCCTACCCTAATTCTACGAACCCTAACAAGCGGAGAATTACTCGCGCATGTTGGGAGAAAAAGAGATGGAAAGAAATTGCGTAATTAAACTATGAAAAAATAGAATAAGAAAAAGAAAGCTACCTTTATTAATCAACAAAATTCATTACACTTGAATCCTTAGAAAATGATTACAAATCTAGTTGCTTCTCGATTTCTTCCAAGGAGGTAGACGAACAGTTGATGATCAGCCTGGATGCGTGAGCCGTCTTGGACTTCGTGATCTCGTCGGTTTGATAACTTTTCCAAGAGGCTCTCGGTGCCCTTTTATGGTGCAAAGCCAGAATCTTCTTGTTGAAAACTTGGTAAAATTCATCATAGATTCATGACAAAAAATCTTGGCTCCCAATTCCCTAGAAGTGCGGCGGATCCGCGGCCCAAGGGGGGGTTTGGCCGTGGATCCGCGTTCAAAGGCAGAGATCTCTTCATCAAAATTCTTGGGCTTTCTTCTTATGACATTTGGCAATCCTAGGCACCTTTAGAATTCAGAAATCTTCTCTCGATTGCTTCCTGACTTGGTCTCCAAGTTTTGCTTCTTAATTTGGCAAGTTTTCTTCAACAAATTGATTTGTTTGATAAATTCTGCATAACAACTTGGAAAATCCTGTACAATAATCTCAAATAATATTTAGTAGGCTTATTTCTACTAGGATTTGGTCAATGGATTTATTTGCATACATTTTCCTATCAAATGCTAATTAAAATACATTAACACATGGAAAATGGTGTCTTTACACATAAACCCTCATATGTATAATATATTATATTAAAGTCCTTTTTTATTATGAAATTGGTAGGAAAAATGTAATAAAAATGTGCAGTTTTATCAACTGAACAAATACCCCCAAACTTATCTCTGATCGTCCCGAGCAAACTAGTTTATTCAAGAGGAGAAAAAGAAAGGAGAAAACTAAGCACACTTTCGTAGGCAAACACGATTGCACTGAGCACGTGCAACAAGCCGTTAAACCTCTAGGTGTCCCTAGTAGGAGGAGTGTTGTCTCTTGAGGGTTTTCAGCGGATTACACCGACAAAATCCAATAACAAAAGAAAGATGGTGAAATTTACATATAAAGATAAGAACCATAAAAGAAAGGCCTTGAAAAGAAGTGTTTCCAACAATACTAGCTTTTCAGTTGTCATGAGCCCTATGTTAATAGTCATGAAAAAATGTTAGAAATCACATCATCCCTCAATAAAACATCGTCTTTATTCTTCATTCCTACCTTTCATCCAAACATTGATCATATAACCCCACCTGTTTGTAAAGAACATCCTACACTCGGAGAATTCAATTCAAGCTATCATACTTTTGTCCATCTACCTCAGTACTTTTTAATTTGATGAATATTAAGATTCGCTCAACATTTTCATGCGACCGTTAATACTTCTTGAGGTACTAACCAACCGATTACTCATGTGCTTGCTGATTAGGTGATAATATTTTCCTCGTCTTGCACCACCTAAGGCTTATCAGTGACTCCCAGACCAGTTGGCCATAGGGCACTAGGTGAAGAGGCATACTTGCTATATTTTTTTATTGCTGTCTTGGCGATAACAAAACCAGTGTTCATTTTTATTTTCACCATTTTTATATTTTCTTTATTTTTTTTTTCATACTTTGGCTTTTAGAAAAGAGCATTTCAAGGTATCCTCTACTATCCCGAGTTTCAAGACGTGTGTAAGTGCATATAGTAGGGTATCAACATTCAAATGTTTGGCTTCTAGAATAGAAACTATTTTTCAGACTTATTTTTATCCTCAGATTAGTGACTTCCTTCATCTTACTAACCCTTGGGACAACGGCTCATAACTACTTATTACCAGTTCGTTTAAGAAAACTTCTAATTTTCTTGGTTTTCTTAAACTATTCCTACCTTTTGGATGTAATTTTTCACTTTCTAGTCGTTTGTTATATTAAAAAAAAATTAAATTTTTTTGAAAATGTTGTGCTTATGCAAAATATGATGCAAATTGATGTGTAAATAAGCACAAACCTCCCCCAAACCTGTTTACAGCAGTGTCCTCACTGATGTCATCCGTTAAGCTCAAAAACCTGTAGACTTGGGAGGAAATTATTAATGGGGGAAAGAATATATGAAAGTGAAAATCCTCCCCCAAACTTATTTTAGGCTCACAGTTTTGTAAAAATCATTTTCTTTCAAGAGCCAAAATATACCACCCCCCCAAACTTGAGTTAAACAATTCTAATCTTTTAAAATCACATGAGGGGGTCAAGGTTATTGGTCAATGCCAAGATTTGCAAAGACCGAAGGTCAACACCAACCATTCAAAAATTTTATCGATGAAGCACCAAGGTTGGTGGAAGAACATGTCACCTATTGACGTGAAGAAGTGGGGAGGTGACAAGAGATGTAATGGAAAAGGATTGCGTCTCAATTTGGAGAGACGACACAGTGATAGTAATGATGGATTACTCGCATTATCATGATTGTCCAAAAGAGGGGGTGGAGATCCAATTTCTTTATCTTGGAGTTGATTCATCTCAACACCCGTATCTTTTAAAAATGCGAGTTCATCAGCGAAAATTTCCTCAAAGCATTCATCGATACCTCGAAGAATAATATCATCAGAAAAAATGGGGTGATCGTCAGACTCTATAAAAGGTTCCTTATCAGCGTTAGATGTTGACCCGGACAACTCGGTGGAAGAGTCCGTGTCAAGCAACAACATATGAAAAGAGTCAGAATTATGCGGTTGATCAAATTCGCTGCTATCGACATCCATTAATTCGACAGAACACACATGAGCATAGGGTTCGGAGGGTTCACTTCCCAACTTGTAAATGTTAAGCTCAATTGACTTCTTTCCAAAGGATAAGGTCATAGAGCCGTTTCTACAATTGATTACTGCGTTAGAAGTGGCCAAAAATGGTCGACCGAGTATTACCGGGATTTGATTGCGTGGGTTTGCCATAGGTTGTCTATCTATAACAATAAAGTCCACAAGGAATATGAATTCCCCGACTTTGATTAACACATCCTCTAGCTCACCCCTAGGTTGGGTGATAGATCGATCGGCCATCTGAAGAGTGCAATGCGCAGGTTTTAACTCTCTGATCTCTAATTGCTCATAAACAGAATACGGAAGTAAGTTAACACTAGCACCTAGATCGAGTAGAGCATGATTGATATTTTTACCCCCAATAGAAATTGAAATTGTAGGACTTCCGGGGTCCTTTCGTTTCTTGGGTAGTTGTTGTGTAAAAGCAGTGCTCACATTACTCGCAAGGAAAACTTTTTTAGGTACTTGAACTTTTCTCTTCCTAGTGCATAAGTCCTTTAGGATTTTCGCATATGACGGAACTTGTTGAATAGCATCTAGGAGAGGAATATTTATGTTAACTTGCATAAAAATTTCCACAATCTTCTCCATTTGTGGACTTGGTCTGTTGCCTCTTAACCTGTTTGGATAAGATGCTTTATCAATAAGGGTTTGGTCCAACATTGGAGAGGTTTGTGGGGATGGATTCGATCCTAAAACTGGAGTGGGAATTGACTTAGATAGATTTGGCGAAATGGGCGAAGGGTTCGATCCTTGGGGAAAACGGAGAATAGTCTCGGGTGAAGGTGGGAGACTAGATGAATTAGGGGAAGAAGAAGAAGTTGGGGTATCATTGGTATCACTAACATCATCACATTGCTCACCCATTCGGTTATTCAGCACTTTTCCCGATCTCAACGTGGTAACAGCACTCACATTATAACTTTGTGAGTGGCCAGGATTAGGTATGGGTTGAGATGGGAGTTTCCCTTTCTCTCTCGCACTCATTGCGGCGTTTAACTGTGCGATTTGGTTTTCTATTGATTTGATACTCTCACCATGGGAGGAGGAGTTTTTCGTTAGGGTATCAATAGAAGACCTCATCTCAGCCGAAATTTGCATGGATTGTTTCATGAACATATCCAAAGTTTGTGCAAGTGAGTTGTCAGTACCGGCCACTTGTGGTGTAGAAATGTTGGCCGGATTTTGGAAATTCTGTGACTGAAAGGGGGGCTGATTATGTGATTGTGGTTGCTGTGGAGGAGATCTTTGATAATTACTTTGTTGGTTTTGATTCTAAGCAAACTTAGGATGATTCCTCCATCCTTGATTATATGTGGAAGAATAAGGATCGTTTCTAGGTCGCTGCTGAAAAGCAGCATTAGCTTGAAACGATGCATTCATAGGACATTCTTCCGTTAAGTGTGAAGGATCCGAACAGCAACCACAGACGGTCTTAGGAAGCGTGACCTGATTTATGGAGAAAGATGAGAACTTGTTTTCAATAGCGTCGAGTTTCTTTTGTATCGCTGCCACTTCGGCTTTTACTGCGAAAGAAACATCGAGCTGGTGAATACCTCCCTTAGTTGAAGGTGGTCTTATGCTTTCCCACTGCAACGTGTGTTCAGCAAGGTCTTCCAGATATTTCCACGCTTCACCGTCATCTTTAGACATGAAATTGCATTGACACATTGTTTCAAGCATCTGCTTTGTCGCTGGATTAACGCCCTGATATATAATCCGACATAAATCCCATCTATTGATTCCATGATGAGGACATTGGACAAGCAAATCCTTGAAACGTTCAAAGCACTTCCAAAATGGTTCATTGGGAAGCTGGGTGAACTGGTTGATCTCGCTTCTAACACGGGCAGTCTTATGGTTTGGGTAAAACTTCTTAAGAAATGCTATGACGAATTCATCCCAATTAGTGATAGAGTGTGCGACAGTATTATAAAGCCATTTTTCTGCCAAGTCGCACAGTGTGAATGGGAGAAGACGTAAGCGCATAGCATCTAAAGTCAATGGTGAAGTACCTATCATTGCGCATACGTTTTCGAATTTGGTGATGAAAACGTACGCATCTTCCGACTCAAGCCCGTGAAATTTGGGCAGCAGGTTGAAGTAGTGGGGTTTAATTTCGAAATTATCCCTGTTAGGTGGTGGAAGAGATAGACAAATAGGAAGGGGACCACGAATAGGATAGCATCTCTCTTGGAGAGAGATGCATGGTGGATTCTGCTCACCTACGGGCGGTGGCAGCGTGGTGTTATAATTAGATGGAGTGCCGTCCATCACGGTCGTGGTGTGTGGTGGGGGAAAAGAAGATGAAGAAGTACCGACTTCGGCGTCGATAGCAGGAACGCGGACAAGACGGGCACTAGGATCCCGTGTCCAGCCGAGCATGCACTAAGCGGGTTTAGTGCAAGTGGCAGCGTGTGTGTGATTTTAAAATTGTTTTGTTTTTGAAAAAGTGGGACTCAAGACAAATCACCCTAAGATGCACAAGCAACCCTAGAACTAAGGTCACCTAGGTCCAGTCTCTAGACCGCTCTTAGACTTCCAAAGGACAAGCCGCAGGATCAATCCTCTACCACCTCTGTACTACCCTTGTAGCCAGGTAAGTGCCAGGTAAGTGGGAAGGAACCATGTCGTAGGCCTAATTAAAAACCACTAGCCTTTGACACACTTGCCTAGGCACTACAAAAGTAATGCGGATAAACGATAGATTACCCACGACCTTCCTCTGTCCTTATTGAGCGCGACAGTCCTTAGAGTCCGGTCTAGATATTTTTTAAATTAATGAAGGGTTGATCTATATGCTCAGTTTGTGATTTGTGGGGCTTAGGAAGGGTGACGAAATCCCCACCTAATCTTGATTTGGTCTTTGCCCCTTAAAGTCCGTATTAAATATGCAAAACAAAACCAATCACAAAACTTTTGCAAAAAGATTTTTGAGCGGCGCAATTTTGCAAAGAATCCTGCAGAAAATAGATTTTATTGGATTTAGAGGAGAGAGAAGGAGTTAAGAAAGATACCAGAGAAGTGTAAACCCTACATCTCCTGTTTCCTCAAGTCCATGACTCCAGATTCCCTCGCAAAATTCACACACAAATCGTTAAATATGCAATTTGCAGTTTTGTTTTAATAATGATATGAATCTTCTAAGAATTCAACAGAAATAGTAAGAATAAAAAATTACGCACGTATCCCCGGCAACGGCGCCATTTGATTGATTCGTGAAAGTGTGTTTGTTTGAATAACCGCAATCAATAACGGTGTCGCGTGTAGCTAGACCGAGATGAGTACGAGTCGTCGTCACGGAAACGTTGAACCTTTTACTCTTACTTTAGATGTGTTGAAAAAGAAGGAAGAAATAAGAATGTTGATGAATGGTTCCTAGATCTACGTTAAGCAAGAATGCAAAAATATAGATCTAGATTGTTTAGAGATGTAGATAATATAATAAGAGGGCTTGTAGGGTTCGTTAGGATTTAGTAGTTATGAATGATTAATTAAAAGTTACCCCTTTTATCCTTTAATAGATTTAAAACTAGAACGACGGTGATGTGTGTAGATTAGGGTTTCTGGAGGAAAAAGGAATCCTACTCTTAACCCTTATCTCGACACGGAACTCCGTTCATATCTAGCCTTTACCAAAACAATCATTAATCTAATCTCTAATCGCGGTCGGAACTAACAAAGAATTGTTAGCGCGCCCGATTAGGATGTTAATGATTCTTTTGATAAAGTTCATAAACTTTATAGGACTTAAAAAGGGTTTAGTTATTTTTATCGTCCATTAGCCTACCCTAATCCTACGAACCCTAACAAGCGGAGAATTACTCACGCATGTTGGGAGAAAAAGAGATGGAAAGAAATTGCGTAATTAAACTATGAAAAAATAGAATAAGAAAAAGAAAGCTACCTTTATTAATCAACAAAATTCATTACACTTGAATCCTTAGAAAATGATTACAAATCTAGTTGCTTCTCGATTTCTTCCAAGGAGGTAGACGAACAGTTGATGATCAGCCTGGATGCGTGAGCCGTCTTGGACTTCGTGATCTCGTCGGTTTGATAACTTTTCCAAGAGGCTCTCGGTGCCCTTTTATGGTGCAAAGCCAGAATCTTCTTGTTGAAAACTTGGTAAAATTCATCATAGATTCATGACAAAAAATCTTGGCTCCCAATTCCCTAGAAGTGCGGCGGATCCGCGGCCCAAGGGGGGTTTGGCCGTGGATCCGCGCTCAAAGGCAGAGATCTCTTCATCAAAATTCTTGGGCTTTCTTCTTATGACATTTGGCAATCCTAGGCACCTTTAGAATTCAGAAATCTTCTCTCGATTGCTTCCAGACTTGGTTTCCAAGTTTTGCTTCTTAATTTGGCAAGTTTTCTTCAACAAATTGATTTGTTTGATAAATTCTGCATAACAACTTGGAAAATCCTGCACAATAATCTCAAATAATATTTAGTAGGCTTATTTCTACTAGGATTTGGTCAATGGATTTATTTGCATACATTTTCCTACCAAATGCTAATTAAAAAATATTAACACATGGAAAATGGTGTCTTTACACATAAACCCTCATATGTATAATATATTATATTAAAGTCCTTTTTTAATATGAAAATGGTAGGAAAAATGTAATAAAAATGTGCCGTTTTATCAACTGAACAATTATCGAGACAGGGCATCGATACTCCGGAGTAGACTACTGTATACGCTTCTCGTCCCAGCAGGGGAGATGGTCTGTCCCACAGCCATTAGTACGTCGTACTGGAGATAGTATGTGGGTGCTCGTTAGGTTACGAGTACACTGGAAAGGACTCATCGGGAATTGTTGGTTGGTACTATACCTATCGTCAGATAACAGTTCCCAGGTGACATGAGTACAGCTTAGTCCATTGACTTGACACTGCTACTTCTGCCAGAGTGTGTTCCCACTGTACTTTGAATACTACCCTACCACGGCTCAAAGGAGTCGTGCAAACAGGTAGTAGTTGGGTGCAGTCCCGAAGAACTTGGAGGCAGTAGCGGTTAGACAGGATTCGTCTCTCCCGGTATTTGGGGTTGATATCACGCTGTGTCCAGAAGAGCCATTACACAAAGTCCCTGTCCAGGGCATGTGAGATTTACTGGTAGTGTTTCCAGTAGTTTCTCAGGGTGTTCTCGGCTACACTCTGACACGACTTGTACCGCTATTAGGGGTCTGACGTTTACCGCCTCCTAGGCCCGACATAAGATACTCTTAGACGAACAGACCGGACTGTACGGAGATTGTCACATTCAGGCTCAGTAGGAGTTCGGCTGGGTTTTCCTCATCGGCCTTCTTATCGACATCCACCTGGAGACCGTTACGTACAGCTAGTACCGCTTGCGGCCTGTGGTTAAACCCACTGCCAGCGTAGTGTCGAGTCTTTAGAGTCTCACACAGAGAGTTTTCCTGCAGTGGGCAAAAGGTGTAGAGGCCGTATGGTTTTATGGAAGGGCTACGATCACTTACGTGCACTTGTGCGCGTATGATGTTCGGGCGGACAATACTAGTGGGCTTTGGTTTAAGCCAGATCCTAGTATTGTACAGATGGATCAGTTTTTTTCTTTTAGTATTCGTGTTCTACGGAATGCGGATGCGGGTGTGTATGCACGGATGTGAGGAGAGAAGAAGGAGATGCCCCATTAGGGTTTTGACCATTGACTTGATTAAAACCATTATGAGGTGGAGGAAAATGTTTACTAATCTTTTTAATGATAATTGTGTCATGGCTAATTGTAGGGTTCCTTGGCACCCTAATGAGGTCTCACAAGGCATCGAACATGCCATTTTAATATTGTTTGGTGCCGAGAAACCCTAGACTACGGATCGATTGCTAGATGTTTAGGCGAAACTAAAAGCTAGTTAACAGTTAACTACTGGGATACGGAAATTACAACCTTTGTAGATCCGGATATCCACCTCCTCGGCTCCGCAAGGGCGTCCTCTCGCTGTCCATCTTGAAGCTTGAACTCTCATGACGGCTTCATCGGAGAAACGTGCGGAATAGCTCGTCGGCTTCGTGTCAAAGACGATCTACGTCGAGGTTGCACAAACTCAAGCTCCGACTTCACAAACTTGTGAAACTTGTGAAGTAAACACCCAAAACAACTTGGCAAGAGGTAGAGGGTGAAGAAATAGGAGGTGGGTTCACATTAGAATTGGATTTTGCTCACTAAAACTCAAGTTGCCATTAATGGCATCAAGGTTGCTCACTTGAAGAAGAAGAAGATCATGAGCTAGTTATGATAAGTTGTGATCTATAAAAAATAGAAAATCAAATACTTATCATAACTAAACTAGGGTTAAGTGTAGAGAATAAACCATGGTCACTTTAGATGGGTTAGGGTTAAGAATGAAGATAAGGATGGTTAGCAAAGTCAAAGCTTCATGAAGCTTCAACTTAAAACAAAAAGAGCCACCATTCTTATCTTAATTTATTTCAAATAAATAAATAAATAAACAAATAAATAAATAAACAAATATGCAAAACCCTAATTATCAATTAACCATGGATTAATTCTATAAACTTAACTAATGATCAAGTATCATCAAACATGATACAAAAGGTGCACAAAAGTATATCACATATACAATGTGCAATCCAAGTGAGAAAAATCCGTTTAAAGTGAACCAATACTAGTTAATGCAATGCAATATATCAAATATATAATTATGCATTAAATCATTAAATCAACATTTGATTCAATGATCCGGTCATGTCGCACATAACCGACTAGTATTCAATGCATCGATTTATTGAATCAATGATTCGATAACTAGGTCATATTGAATATAACCAATCGAAACATATATCGCGAGAATGAAATGCGGTATTACATACACGCATTATCCTCGGTCCCGCACATATCTCATATACGCTCCTATTTCGTTTCGCTTGAGCCAGGAAACCTCTGTGTAGGACTCTAAAGACTCGTCAATACGCCGGTAGCAGATGATGATCATATCAAGCACCCACAAGCCGCAAGCGGTCTGCTAAACGTAACGGCCACCCGGGTATTGAGCGATCAGAAGATCGACGAGCTAGCCCGCTCACACTCCTGCGAATCCGACCAGTAACACTTACCATACAGTCAAGTCTCTTCGTCTGATACGTCGCATATCAAGTCTAGGGGTGGTATACGTCAGACCCCAATAACCCGATAAGTCGTGCTGATGTGAGGCTCGTAACGGGTCGAGAAACTACTGGTAACACTTACCAGCAAATCTCTGATCAGCCCTGGCCAGGGACTTCCCTGTTACGGCCAATCGAGCACTGCGCAACATCAACTCCCAATACCGGGAGAGACGAAACCCCTCCTATCGCTCATTGCCTCCATGTGATTCGGGACTGTACCCAAAGACCACCGTTTTGCACGCCCTCATGGACGTGGTAAGGTGGAGATCAAAGCACAGTGGGAATCACACAAGACTCTATGACGATCTCGGGTCTACAGACTAACCTGTACAAGTGTCACCTGAGAACTGCCATCTGACGTGAGGTATAATACCATCTGGGAGTTCTCGACGAGTCCGTCCAGTGTACCCAGTGACCACTGAGCACCCGTACACCATCTCTGATGTCAAACACCAATGGATATGGGATCATCCATCGCCCATCACATGGGTCGAGAAGCGTATACGCTAGTCTACTCTGGTATATCGATGCCCCGTCTCGATACACCCACGACTAGGGACCTTGAAGGATGTACTTATGGACTACCATGTCCCCACTAGTATGATCTGCATCATAGTCCATGTAGTCAAGTACAAATCCTAAGGGCTTTACCAACATGTAACTATAAGACAGTATAAAGAGACTAGTGTACATGTTAAGATAAATGGCAACCAGATAGCATACTATCATGTCGAGCAAGAAAGTCATCTCTATATATGTCCAAGCATCCAATATAATATACATAATCTGTACAATACTGGCCTCTAGGGCATACATACAACTAACAATCTCCCCCTTGCACTAGGGCCAGCTGCTTTAGTATCTCATACCGAGCATCCCGAAGAGTCTCTCAAACTGTATCTGGGGAATGGCCTTCGTGAGTGGATCCGCCGTGTTGTTCTTCGTGTCAACTCTCCTGACCTCGATCTCCCGGCGATCAACTATCTCCCGGATCAGGTGATACCGCCTTAGAATATGCCTGGATCGCTGATGGGACCTGGGTTCCTTGGCCAAAGCCACCGCTCCATTGTTATCGCAATACAAAGGTATTGGATGCTCAATGGATGGAACCACTCCAAGTTCAGTAATGAACTTCTTGATCCAGACAGCCTCTTTGGCAGCATCGTTGGCAGCGATGTATTCAGCCTCCATCGTCGAGTCTGCCACGGTTTCCTGCTTGGAACTCTTCCAGCTAACCGCCACTCCGTAAAGGGTAAAGACAAAGCCCGACTGCGACTTAGAGTCGTCCTTATCACTCTAGAAGCTCGAATCGGTAAAGGACTCCACTTGGAGTACTCCGTTACCATACACCAAGAACATATCTCTAGTCCTTTGCAAGTACTTGAGAATGCTCTTCACAGCTGTCCAGTGACTCTCTCCAGGATCAGCTTGATACCTGCTCACTACACTTAGTGAGTATGCTACATCGGGTCTGGTACATAGCATCGCATACATGATAGAGCCTACTGCCGAAGCATAGGGTATCCCTTGCATGCGAGCTCTCTCCAAATCAGTCTTGGGAGACATCTCTTTGGAGAGAGTGACTCCAGAGATCGTGGGCATATTCCCACGCTTGGACTCTTCCATACTAAACCTCTTTAGTATGGTGTCAATGTACCTGGATTGGGACAATCCCAAAATCCGTTTGGATCTATCTCTATAGATCCTAATTCCCAATATGCAGGAGGCATCACCAAGATCTTTCATTGAGAATCTTTGTGATAAGAAGAGCTTGACCGATTGCAGCATAGGAATATCATTTCCTATCAAGAGTATGTCGTCCACGTACAATACGAGGAAGACAACCTTACTCTCTGCCACCTTCTTGTAGATACAAGGTTCATCTGGATTTTTGACGAAATCAAACTCTTTGATAACGACGTCAAAGCAGATGTTCCAACTCCGCGATGCTTGCTTTAATCCATAAATGGATTTAAGCAGCTTGCACACCTTTCCGCTGCTCCCACTGTCTACGAAGCCCTCTGGCTGAGTCATGTACACGCACTCTTCTAAATCACCATTTAGAAAGGCGGTCTTAACATCCATTTGCCAGATTTCGTAATCATGATAAGCAGCGATGGCAAGCATGATCCGGATGGATTTAAGCATAGCTACTGGAGAAAAGGTCTCGTCATAGTCCACACCTGGTCTTTGACGAAAACCCTTTGCTACAAGTCTAGCTTTGAAAGTCTCCACTTTCCCATCTACACCAAGTTTCTTCTTGAAGATCCACTTGCTCCCAATGGGTTTTACCCCTTCAGGAGCAACTTCCAAAGTCCATACTTTGTTGGTGTACATGGAATCCATCTCGGACCGCATAGCATCCAGCCATTTCACTGAGTCCCCACTCGTGATGGCCTGCTCGAAGCTAGTTGGGTCATCATCCTCCATGATGCAATCCTCACTACCACCATCAATGAGAAAACCATAGTATCTCTCAGGTGGACGAGAAACCCTACTAGATCGGCGGAGAGGCTGGGGTTGGTCGGGTACTACCGAATCTTCTGGTTGCACTAAATCTTCAGTTACGGTTTGTGTATCTGGAAACTCTTCCAGCTCTACCACTTTGCCACTAATTTCTTTTTCAAGGAATTTCTTTTCTAAAAAGGTGGCATGTTGAGAAACAAACACTTTTTGTTCCTCACTGTGGTAGAAAAAATACCCATAAGAATTCTTTGGATATCCCACAAACTTGCAGAGAACTGACCGTGCCTCGAGCTTGTCTGGATTTTTTTCTTTTGACATAGGCCGGACAACCCCATATCTTAACTCGTTTAAAATATGGTCTCTTCCCACTCCATATCTCATATGGTGTGGTAGGTACAGATTTAGATGGAACTTGATTCAATAGGTATGCTGCTGTCTCCAGCGCATAACCCCAGAAGGAAATAGGTAACTCAGCTGTGCTCATCATAGAGCGTACCATATCTAATAGGGTGCGGTTTCTCCGTTCAGATACACCGTTGTGCTGTGGTGTATAAGGAGGAGTCAGCTGAGAGAGAATCCCATTCTCTTTTAGGAAGTCCAGGAATTCATTGCTTAAGTATTCTCCTCCTCGATTAGATCGAAGGATTTTAATACTTTTTCCGGTTTGGTTCTCAACTTCTTGTTTATATTCCCTAAATTTCTCAAAAGCTTCCGATTTTTGTTTCATCAGGAACACATACCCGAACCTAGAGAGATCGTCAGTGAATGTAATGAAGTATGAAGAACCATCCCTGGCATGTGTAGACATGGGACCGCATACATCACTATGTATTAGTCCTAAGAGTTCGGTAACTCTTTCTCCGTGTCCCGTAAACGGAGTCTTGGTCATCTTGCCTTTGAGACATGACTGGCAAGTGTCATAAGATGAAAATTCAAACGGATTTAAATATCCATCTTTATGCAACTTAGCTAGTCGTGTCGCATTGATGTGACCCAGTCTACAATGCCACAAGAAGGATTCATTGAGTTCAGAACTCTTCCTCTTGTGTGTGTTTGTTATGCTCAGAACTGTTGATTGATTTAGAACATAAATGCCATTGCATAACGTGCCTGATCCAACCAACTTTTGGTTACGGAAAATGTTCATAACATTGTCCTGTAATACAAAATTATATCCCTCTTTACTTAATAAAGAAACCGATATAATGTTGCATATCAGGTTCGGCATGTAATAGCATTCGTTCAGAACCAATGTATTACCAGTTGGTAATACAAGGTGATATTCCCCGACAGTCTTGGCTGCAACAATTGCACCATTTCCTACTCTTATGTCTTTATCACCTTCTCCAAGTTCTCTACCTTTCCTAAGCCCATGTAACTGATTACATATATGGGATCCTGACCCGGTATCCAATACCCAGGACGTAGAGCAAATGGAGAAACAGTTCTCAGTAACGAACACACCCGAAGAAAATGCATCATCATGTACTTTCTTCATTCGGGTGGCATGGGAATCCTGGTATTCCCCTATATCCTGTTCAGTCCTATAACTCTTATAGGAAAGAACGGAACCAACGTTCCCCAGCACAGTATAACATGCGGGTTCGGTCAATACATCCATATTATTATCTTTATTAGAGCATGAAATGGTCGCTACCTGGAGAGAGAGAGAGAAGAAAACACTTTAGCGTATGCTCGTGCAAGATCAGATTTGTTATTATCTTATCTAATCAGGATGGCTCCCACTGCTTTTTATCAAATCTTCCTCCAAACCCTAAAAGGAAAGACTTGCCGGGATTAATTACACACTACAAGTTCGCCAATCTTTCAGCCAGGCCAGTGTCGGTACTTTGAGGGAGGTCCCCCGTGCTTTCGCACGAACCTAATTAATGTAAACCTCGTTTTCCCAGAGGCGTAACCTCGTTAACACCTTTCTAGACACCTACTTGATCGGCTAATTGCAATGTGTAAAACTCTCCCAGGAGTAACTCTTACTCGCAGTGGGTATCGGGATCCAACTATCTCATAGAAGGTATGCAATCTCATTGCAAATTTCAACACTTGAAATTCCCGATAATATTTTGCCCCGAACGATCTATGACCTTGACAAGGTTAACAAACCATAGACCGCAAGTTAAGTTCAACCCGTCATTTCTTGATTGAATCAAACCCACCCGCACGACCCTTGACAAGGTCAACAAGGCCGTACGACTACCCTAACTCAATCTGCATCATATGCATAAGCAGATAAATACTGGTTAGCTACCGCATACTGCGTCTTGACAAGGTCAACAAACGCAGCACGAATACTAAACAGGACTTATCTGAAATGACGGAGGGCTACGCTAGGTTTTTCTGAAAACCTATTGCGTAATGAACTTGATATCGTTGTAGAATCAAATGTAGTTTTAAAATGGAGTGATTTTGAGGCTTTTCTGGTTTTGCTAAAGGAGTCACTCCCGGTGAAGGGATCTCGGTCCTTTCCTCGTCGAATGAGGTGCGGGATATATCATATATATCGCTGTGCAAAGCAAAAACTCAAAAGCAATCAAAAGCAAACCGAGCGTGTAGCATCTGCCAGTTATTGCTAAAGGAGTCACTCCCGGTGAAGGGATCTCGGTCCTTTCCTCATCGAATAAGGTGCAGGGCATATCACATATACCGCTATGCAAAGCAAGAACTGTAGCTACCTGTTTTATTTTAAAATTTGATTCCACAACATCTTAGGTTTCTTATCTTTCATTAATCACATTAATGAAGTCCCATCATTTAAATACCTAAACATCACAGATAGATATGACGTACACTTATGCCATCCGCATTCGCCTCGATGTCCCCTCGTGCACCGTTAGGTTAGGTAACTAACGACAGAGCAGGGCAGGGCTAGCGCGGGTGTAAAACATAAGTAACGTCTATATAATATATCATATATACTATATACTATATCCATCACAGAATCACATCACAGATATCGCAGCAGAATAAACATATGAAATATTGGATATACTAGGACGTCCGTGTTTTCAATACGAGCCAGTATAAAACACGGATTCCACGGTCGTGATGAATAGCCAATCCCACACCCCTAGACCCCTACGAGAGCGGCAAGCAACCCTGCCAATTCTAGGGTTAGGAGACCCGGACTCGACACCTCGAGTTGGTCTCCCACTGGACCCCAGAACCCGGTTACTTGTGCTCCCCTCCTTGGGTCTATCCTAATGCGGAAAAGTAAATAATATACAAAGGGTGACAACTTCCGCTACCTGGAAGTGCCCCAAATAAAAGAATATTACATACAAGTTTTTACATGAATGAAAATGAAAAACACTCATCTCACATAAAAACCCCCGGCTATTCGAACACGACGATCCAATATAACATATCCAGCAACACATAACATCACATGTCATCAACGTAAGTAAGTATGCATACCCCAATTGTCGTTGACGTATAGCAACGAAACCGGCGATATGAACATACTACACTTACGGTCACAGAAAAGAAAGTGTAAAACTACAACAATTGGAATCCGCAACCTCTTTAGACATCACATGCCTAACAGTTATAAACCCCGTATTTTAGTCCCATCATCGAAAACTCTTTTCGATATCTTGTGAAACTAAACTGCTAGATCTATAACATTCATCCAGTTATCTCATAACTGTTTGTGAATTCCAATTATTGTATCCAATTCCGGATAAATAGAATATATTAAACTTTCCGATCGAACATTCGAACACCCAAGTTTTCCCGACACCGATCAACACATGAAATAGGTTCAAAGACATTCACTTCATGCCTCAGTACCAACGGTCCAGCCGTAGAAGGGTCAAGCCAACGCCTCACATGTGGCACGCCGTATTGCCCCAAACCCGAAGGTTCAAAGGGCAGTTCAAGACGGTCACATAATCGAGTTAAGGTTTGTGTCTTCTAGAGGGACCATCGCGTTACTTGCACTACTCAGAACGTCTTTTAACCACAGAAAAATCCAACACTTGGAATTATTCCGGCAGGGGAAAACTTGGGTATTTGTATCCGGTCGAATTCTTTAACATATTTTACAGTTATCTGGAAAAACACTTAGACAAAGTTTGATATTCCGATCGAATTCATCGATTCCCAATATAACTCCAGAGCACTCAACCCTTAAATAAATTTAAAAATACCCAGAAAACTCACCAGAATTTATCAGGTATTACTGTGCAAAAATAGTGGGATGATGTCACCATGTGGCCGCGGAAGAGCGGCATAAGGCATGCTTCTGCCGCGCTTCCGCGGCACAATGAACAGTTCAGGGAAGCGTTTTACACAGTAATGCTCAGAATTCTATGCTGAATTTTTTAGACATTTTTAATATCAAAAATTCCCAGATTTATGAAAATGTCCAGAGAGCTCTAAAATTCTAGGGTTTCGGGTTGTTTCGGACTTCAAACTCCGTCTAGATTTTGCCTAATGCTCTAGCTAGGCTCTGATACCACTGTAGGGTTCCTTGGCACCCTAATGAGGTCTCACAAGGCATCGAACATGCCATTTTAATATTTTTTGATGCCGAGAAACCCTAGACTACGGATCGATTGCTAGATGTTTAGGCGAAACTAAAAACTAGTTAACAGTTAACTACTGGGATACGGAAATTACAACCTTTGTAGATCCGGATATCCACCTCCTCGGCTCCGCAAGGGCGTCCTCTCGCTGTCCATCTTGAAGCTTGAACTCTCGTGACGGCTTCATCGGAGAAACGTGCGGAATAGCTCGTCGGCTTCGTGTCAAAGACAATCTACGTCGAGGTTGCACAAACTCAAGCTCCGACTTCACAAACTTGTGAAACTTGTGAAGTAAACACCCAAAACAACTTGGCAAGAGGTAGAGGGTGAAGAAATAGGAGGTGGGTTCACATTAGAATTGGATTTTGCTCACTAAAACTCAAGTTGCCATTAATGGCATTAAGGTTGCTCACTTGAAGAAGAAGAAGATCATGAGCTAGTTATGATAAGTTGTGATCTATAAAAAATAGAAAATCAAATACTTATCATAACTAAACTAGGGTTAAGTGTAGAGAATAAACCATGGTCACTTTAGATGGGTTAGGGTTAAGCATGAAGATAAGGATGGTTAGCAAAGTCAAAGCTTCATGAAGCTTCAACTTAAAACAAAAAGAGCCACCATTCTTATCTTAATTTATTTCAAATAAATAAATAAATAAACAAATAAATAAATAAACAAATATGCAAAACCCTAATTATCAATTAACCATGGATTAATTCTATAAACTTAACTAATGATCAAGTATCATCAAACATGATACAAAAGGTGCACAAAAGTATATCACATATACAATGTGCAATCCAAGTGAGAAAAATCCGTTTAAAGTGAACCAATACTAGTTAATGCAATGCAATATATCAAATATATAATTATGCATTAAATCATTAAATCAACATTTGATTCAATGATCCGGTCATGTCGCACATAACAGACTAGTATTCAATGCATCGATTTATCGAATCAATGATTCGATAACTAGGTCATATTGAATATAACCAATCGAAACATATATCGCGAGAATGAAATGCGGTATCACATACACGCATTATCCTCGGTCCCGCACATATCTCATATGCGCTCCTATTTCGTTTCGCTTGAGCCAGGAAACCTCTGTGTAGGACTCTAAAGACTCGTCAATACGCCGGTAGCAGATGATGATCATATCAAGCACCCACAAGCCGCAAGCGGTCTGCTAAACGTAACGGCCACCCGGGTATTGAGCGATCAGAAGATCGACGAGCTAGCCCGCTCACACTCCTGCGAATCCGACCAGTAACACTTACCATACAGTCAAGTCTCTTCGTCTGATACGTCGCATATCAAGTCTAGGGGTGGTATACGTCAGACCCCAATAACCCGATAAGTCGTGCTGATGTGAGGCTCGTAACGGGTCGAGAAACTACTGGTAACACTTACCAGCAAATCTCTGATCAGCCCTGGCCAGGGACTTCCCTGTTACGGCCAATCGAGCACTGCGCAACATCAACTCCCAATACCGGGAGAGACGAAACCCCTCCTATCGCTCATTGCCTCCATGTGATTCGGGACTGTACCCAAAGACCACCGTTTTGCATGCCCTCATGGACGTGGTAAGGTGGAGATCAAAGCACAGTGGGAATCACACAAGACTCTATGACGATCTCGGGTCTACAGACTAACCTGTACAAGTGTCACCTAAGAACTGCCATCTGACGTGAGGTATAATACCATCTGGGAGTTCTCGGCGAGTCCGTCCAGTGTACCCAGTGACCACTGAGCACCCGTACACCATCTCTGATGTCAAACACCAATGGATATGGGATCATCCATCGCCCATCACATGGGTCGAGAAGCGTATACGCTAGTCTACTCTGGTATATCGATGCCCCGTCTCGATACACCCACGACTAGGGACCTTGAAGGATGTACTTATGGACTACCATGTCCCCACTAGTATGATCTGCATCATAGTCTATGTAGTCAAGTACAAATCCTAAGGGCTTTACCAACATGTAACTATAAGACAGTATAAAGTGACTAGTGTACATGTTAAGATAAATGGCAACCAGATAGCATACTATCATGTCGAGCAAGAAAGTCATCTCTATATATGTCCAAGCATCCAATATAATATACATAATCTGTACAATACTGGCCTCTAGGGCATACATACAACTAACACTAATTGGTTTGACCATTTAACCATGTTGACCATTTCACCTAATTGACCATTGTTGACTTAGATATTTTTGTGAGCACTAGATATTTTCTTAGCTTGGATTTAACTTGACATTATAATCATCAAATCAAGGTTGCATCACAATAATAATGATAAAAGTTATGTATTATTTTTCTCATGGTTCATTATCTCATTTGCATTCTCTCTCTTCACTTGAGCTCTCAAGCTTTGCTCTTCTTCTTCTTCCTCACTAGAATTCCCAAAAGGTCTCATGTGTTGAGCAAGTTGGGGTTCAAATAGATAAACAAATCCACCATCATATTCTACATCACCTAGGACATCATGAGAAGCAAACTTTTTGCCCTATTTACCTCGGTTCTTGAGGTGGATCTCGGACTATAGACTCTCGGGTGGATCATATTCGACTCTAGGAGGCCGTTGAAGAAGCCACGATCCGGACCGACCCATGGAGCCTACGGAGACGAGGAGGATAGCGGAGAAGACCCGAAGGACTAGTAGCATGAGGTATAATCTCCTTGCAAAGTAGATAAAACCTCTTATAGTTTGTTAGCAATGGTTTGGCAAAGATCCTTTAGCTTGGTCCATGTTCCCTTTGTAAGAAAAACTTGATTTTTACCTATTCCGCCTCCCCACTAGCTTGCAGGGTGTGCGACATAGACTTACAAATTGGGTCTAGGTTTGGTCTGTTGCTCACATACTCTATATACAACACGCTATACTTGTTTGTTTTGTTCCTATTGACCAGAACCAAAATCTGGGAGCTAGTATGAGTTGTTTTGGTTATGTTTTCCGTATTTTGGAATTCTTGGTTTTTGTATTTGATATCGTATTGGGTCGTTGGATGTTTGTACGTCGACGACGAGGGTTGTTTGGTTGGTTTTGCATGCGTAGGGTATAGGTTCTAACCTATGAACCGCATGGCGTATTGGATTTCGGAACTTGATGTTAATAGCTTTGCGATTTTGTATTGATTGTAGGTACCTTTGGATGGATTCCGAGACGACGAAGCGCATCGACTACGGCTAAGCAAGGAGTTTAGCAGGTGAGTAGATTTATATCTATGGGGAAAGTCGGGTGGATAGCGTATAGCACCCCCGCAAGTTATTATGGAAACCGATATATGTATATAGAATATAGTTGAGGAAACCATGTTAGAATGTTATGGATATGGTTAAAGGATTTATAAGAGACAAGATATACTACGACTTAAGATTTGTGTATTGTTTAGTATGACATGTTATGATAGAATTGATATGTATGAGATTTAGAGTAGCATGACATGAGATTTGTACAATAGAATGTATACGTAAGATGACTTGATGTGAGATATTAATGTGATGAACGGGTATACGATATGATATGATGACTTGGTGTGATATGTCGTTATATGGATGCAAGTCGATATGAGATAGTTGATATCTTTGTCAGTCCCACGATATGAGATTGATACGGATGTGACCTGGGATATAGGTATATAGATATATATAATGTTGTGAATCTTGAGTGATATGCCGTATGATGGATTATACCGTACGTGATGTTGTGAGGCTGGATGCCGATTGATAGATTCACCGACTCGGATATATTGTAGATACGTATACCTTGTAGCGTTTCACTTACGATGTACTTTATGCTACACACAGGATATTCGTATTGCATTATATATATCTGTGCTAGTACACCTACACCATTAACGATGATGCGTATGTTACACCTACACAGATTGGCCGGCTCACACACCTTCATCATCGATAATTGCTATGTCAGTACACTGTAGAATTGCTACATCATGCTATGATTTACTTGCTATGTTCACATCACTGTTCCATGTTGCATGATATACGGATATGCTTACATTCTGTTATATGTCGGATACATCATGCTTTATGATTATACACATTGAGATAAGCTATTTTCATGAGATTCTGGATTTGAGAACCGTGGTTATGCTTTAAAAGAAAGTATATATTGTTTTAAAAACCCGGTTTCTCTTGATATGATATTTCAGTGCGTCCACCATGCGTTTTCTCGGTTCTCAGACGTGTGATATGTGAAACCCAATTCGAGGAGTCGGATGAGGCCGTTTGCGGGTTCATGGTGGACCCGGTATGGTACCCTAGGGCAAAAAAGGTATGTTGATGGATTAGCCGATGAGCCTGGCCGAGGGACTACTACCTATCAGTGATTGTATAGAGCTCGGTGGATATCTGGTGGATACCGACCGGAGTCGAGAGATGGATATGGGACGATCCGTACTGCCGAAGCCCGAGGGCCGATCTCGCAGACTGACGGAGCCCGAGATATGAGGATTTACGTGTCGATGTTGGACATGGGTTTCATAATGTTTCGAGTGTCGATATTGGACACTCAGGTTCCATGACTTGATGTGTCATTGATGGACACACGTTGATTTATATCCTCACAATTACATGCATACGCTTTTATGATATTTACATGCATGAGGTTGTTGTGTCATTGGTTGACACATGGATGAGATCCATATGCATAGAGGCATTGATTATATAGTTGGATGATATCCACTTGCTGTTAGGCATTGATTATGTTGTTGGCACATATGCAGATACAGTCACTCTATATATCATAGTATTACCTTTATGATATAGTTGATCTAGTAATCGTTGTTTATTTCGATTTGTATCTGTTGATGTTTTCTACTCACGAGTTGGCAACTCAACCCCGTTGCGTCACAGTTCTTGTAGGTTGACAACATGGATCAGTAGCGGTATCGCTGGCACACAACTGTATTCGAGTGATTTTCTTTGGTAGGTGGTATATGTTGGATTGTACCACTCTCGTATTATTATTCCTGTTGTATCTAGTTAACTCCATCAATCAGAAACTAGTATGTGTATAAGTAGTAAGAATTAGCAAGACTTGTAGTTGTGAGACTTGAGCGATGGGTTATATATTCTCTTGGTGGGTTTGATGTCTTGCTTTACATTATTCCTTCTGTTGATCTTCGCCGTTGGGCGTCGTATACTTATATTATGTCTTGCGTGGTTGTGACCCCGCCAATTGGCGAAGAGCCAGCTCCTGCTTGGGGATGCCTATATATTGTTGTATATCTGTTTTGGATCAAAATATACGAGGGAGGTGCTGCCCGAAATTTTAAAAGGCAAAACATGATTCATTATCCCTTTATTTCAAATCTTCACCTCTTCTATTTTCTTAAAAAGGTTTATATTTGTGGGTTTCGGATTACTTAATTTACGTTGCGCCTTTAGACGTTGCGTGATTTAAGTGCCGGTCACGAACTAAATTTGGGTCGTGCCAAAGTTGGTATCAGAGCACTGGGTTTAACCTTGGTTCGAGTCTATGTTTGACTATGCGGAGTCTAGGGCGTGTATATATTTCGGAACCTAGGCTTGACCTTACGGAACGTAGGCTTGAACAGGGGGGTATTAGACCCGAACTTTCGTTACATAGGCTGACCCTGATTGATGGAGTAGGTAGCTTGAGTAGAGTGACGTACCGTACGTATGTTCCGCGGCATATTTACGATACGATACTCCACTTAAGTGACCTTAGGATGTACATATCTTGAGACTTGTGATTCTCTTCATTCCCTTGATTATACATCCATTTGAGATCCTTGATTCTATTCATTTCCATGATCATACCGTCACGGATTCCGTCCCTCCTTATGATACTGTATTCATTCTAGATCTGTTGATTCATTTCATCCCTTTTATCTATTTTCGTCGATACATGATTAAGGTTCCTATCACCATGGCTTGAGCGCAGGTTGAGCTGCTGCTAGTGATGCGATCAGGGCGAGCTCGTCATGACGAGGACTGACCATCGTGTTTTCTGGTGACATGGTAACGTATCGATTTAGTGTTTGTGTTGTGACCTCTCATTTGAGGCGAGTGTACGGTTTTGTACCGGATGATCGGGCCATTGTTAGAGGCTGCCTATTGTGAGAGGACTGTTGATGTACAGCCTACCTTAGGGATTGTGATGTCGTCTACCGTGCAGATAGATGACCCAGCTGTTGCTGAGATTGACCAGATGAGAGATTATGAGCTGAGATCGATGGAGCTTTCAGGAAGAGATGAGACAGGTGATAGCTAGTCTATCTTGAATTAAGAGACGAAGGTGATTCGTCAGATTTGATGCGCCGACGTAGGCCCAGTTGAGTTGAAGATTTCCAGTGTGGAGAATCATATTCAAATATAGAGTAGATCGATCCGGAGGTGACGTTGTTCGTTGGATGATCCGATGTGAGATCAGTAAGTGGACCAGCTTCAGATAGAGAACCTCACCCAGATGCGTTGTGAGTTGATCGAGAGCGGATGAATAAAGTATATTCCTCCAATGATTGGGACGAGTTCCTGAGGACGTGTTCGGCTAGATATCTTCTAGAGAGTGATAAAGATATCAAGTTCGTAATTTCGAGTCTGTGTGAGATATTCCGATTTGACTGTAGTCGAGAACCATTGCTGTACGCAGATAGCGTGACATGACGTCGAAGGGGACGATAATAAAGACGAGTGGAGTAAGAGGTTCGTGCGAGATGTTAACAAGCTGTTGTTACTCCCCGTTGAGATTAGAGATCGGATATGCATACAGAGGCGTTGGGATACGGCAAGTTCCCGAGGAAATGCTGTGGTTAGAACGCAGATGTCCAGAAAATGAGAAGAGATTATGCAAGAGTATCATCCTCCGTATAGTTCGGCATAGCCGAGATCGGAAGAGACCTTGAGCAGGTTCCTTCCCGGACACTGCTACAATAAGATTTACACTGAGGATCAGCTGTGTCATGTGTATTCAGAGGGCCAGCGGCCGACGCCAGTGACGTGCTGCTTTACGAGTGATCATACTAATTGGCCGAGAGATGACTAGAGGAGTTCCCGAGCGGAATCATTTCCCTTAGCACACCTGACCGGAGCCGATAGATTGCGAGATTGGTAATCTGCAGAGAAATAAAGACCCAGAGATAGAGGACGCCAGACCGTGAGCAGGAAGCAAGCGGATGTTCTTGCTCTGCCAGTTTTGGGCGCACCGACATTTTTCGACATTGTAGAAAGTGTACCTCATTGTCATTTGTTGCGATTTGCATTGTGATCTGAGTATCATGCTTATATCGCTTGGATTTGAGTTTCATGAATTTTTTTTCGTGCACCATGGCCACACCTACTGGGTATTTACATTTTGTGCATATTTATTGCACTGGAGATCGGTTTTGTGCCTGTGGATTTCGTACGGTTGATTTGATATTGTGCATGTGGTATGCATTCGATTTGATTTCTGCACTCGGTATAGCTCATATATGCTTGCAATTCATTGATACGTGTTTTTTGCACGCAGTTGTACACGTTTATGACTTTTATAAACCTTGGTACACTCGGTGTAGTTTTCATACGCATTTGAGTTAGTGATGAGTTTCTGTGCATTTGTTGCACTAGATTGGTATGTCGTGCACTGGATGCACCGGATTTGTATTTCATGCACTGGATGCACCCGATTGGTATTTTGTGCATTTGTTGCACCAGATTCGTATTTCATGCATTTGTTGTACTAGATATGCATTTCATGCATTTGTTGCACCAGGTGGGTATTTCGTGCATTGGTTGCACTAGATTTATACTCCGTAAATTGGTTGCACTCGATTTATGTCTTTAAGCATTCGTTTTACCATATTTGTGTTTTCGTGCGTGTGTGTACTTGATATTCGTTTTCGTGCATGCTACTGCATTAGACGCTTTTTATGGACCTGACATGCTTGGGTTGGATTTTGCACATATTAGGCGCTTGGTATTTGATTCTGTGCGTATCGGATGCCCTTGATTGATATTTTATTCGTGCATGTTGGATGCACTTGATTTAGATTTCATTCATGCATGACGGATGCACTTGATTTGGATTTTTGCACATGTTGGGCGAATGATATGAGATGTGATTTTGTGCACACCGGATGCACTCGATTGGGGTTTTCATTCGTGCATGCTAGTTGCACTGGATTGAGATTTTCGTGCACTATAGATGTACTAGATGTTGTTGTCGTGAACATCCGTTGCACTGGACAGATACTCTCATGAACACCCGTTGCACTTAGTTTGCTTTTGTGCACATCGTAGCACTTGTACTGGATTTGATTTCCGTGCTCACCAAACACACGTGATTATTGGATTTACCTTTTGGGGCTGATTTTACTCTTGAGCACTTTGTTTTCATGATGGGTAATATATTATGTAGTAGCCGAACATGACTAATCCAAGGATAGTACCTGAGTTCTTTGCATGCATAAAAAGTTTACCATGAGGTTTTCAAAAAGGAGCAATAGTCTCGCTATTTGGTACGCGTCCGCGAGCGACACGAACGTTTACAAAGAAAAACCTTTTGGGATATTTTAAAAGGGCGGAACGTATATTTTGGCAAAACATATATGAACATACATTTATTTATTCATAAATGAGCATCCTTTGCTTGTGCCGTGAGTTATGCATCACACGGTGATTTAGAAAAAGATTTTGCATATATTTTTTGTTCAGTTTTAAGAGTTTTCTCTAAGGATGCGTACTATACCCGTATTATAGTATTTGATTAGTGCATATGAGATTTCGGTAGTGGATTGCGAGATCTGTATCTCCATTGTAACTTCAATGACATTCGTGCAAATCCAATGATTTGCGTGACGCTTGACGGAGTTCGGTTTTGAGTTTCGTAGTCATTTTTCGGCGCACACGATGCGCTGTGTTATTTCTAGATCTTCCGTGATTTCGGAGCCCCGTTGATTTGAGTTGATTATTGAAATGTTTTAGCATTTGGGGATTTAAATTTAAATTCGGGGATCGAATTTATTTAAGGGGGAAAGATTGTAATATTTCAGAAATATAAAATATTATTTTTGGAATTTTATTATTAAAATAATATATTCCGCAAAAACTATTCGATTTACGAATATGGACTTTTCGTAAAATGGTATAAGTATATACCTATTTGGAAATTTATCGGAGATTAAAATGATTTATTTATTTTAATGATATTTATCGGATTTTTGGTAAAATCCATGTTTTTATATTTTTCCGTGACATGTGCACCGTGTCATATGCATGTTGGTTTTTGAGTTTTGTGACTTGTGAGTTTGGAGAGTTAGAGAAATAAAGAGAAAGGAAAAGAAAATCAATGAAAAGAAAAGAAAGAATGTTGTGTGAAGGGAATTAAAATAGATGCCATAGACAAAAGAAGATATTTTGTGAGAGGTGAGTGTAGGGAAAAGATATTTGTGAAGAGAGTGCGCCTAAGGCCTTAACTTGGCTGCCCCAAATCCTTCATCTCCCCCATTATTCTTCACCTCTTGCTTCTTCTTCTTCAATCCTTCACTACCCCCATGCCACATCTCCAAATACTTGCCAAAACCTCATGCAACCTTCACATAAAATATGCACAACACCATTCTAAACCCTTAGAAACTTTCATGTTTGGATTTTGGATACTTGGGCAACTTAAGAAAGTTCTTTGGTTGCTATTAAGGTAATCCTTTCACTTTAGTTTAGAGTTTGTGCTTAATATCATATTTTAATTTAGAATTTGAGATAATTAGGATATGTGATATTAGGAAATTGCAAGTTGCTATCAAGTGGCCAATTGAGGTGTAGTGAGTGTTTACAAGACTTAGAGATTGATTTAGAGGCCTGGAAATGAGTTTAGAACCCGATAGACGAAATTAGAATTGTTCCGTGTCGATTTTTGAAACCTTAAGTCCTACAGGGAATCTGGGATGACCAGAGAAGTTTATCAGAAAAACTGTAAGTGCACGGCGGCGCCCCGGCTTCCATCCCGAGGCCAAATACGGAAGCGATGGTTAACTTTAATTTTTCAAACCGGCACCACCGCGCTCTAAAAACCCGGATCGTACCATTAACTAGTCCTAGCTAACTAATAAATGGGGAAGAGAGATATACCGAGCGATCCGTGTCCTCCGGTCTTCTCGCCGTCGTCCCGATCTCCCGCGGAATGTCCAGTCTCCACCTCCTCGCCGGAAGGGCACCACGTCGCCTGCATCTTTTACGGGCTCCCACCTCTATACCGAGGCAACTCGGGCACGAAGTTGGCGAGTCGACGTGCCTAAGATTTGCTGTAGAATGTGTGTAGAACTATGTCTCATTTTGGGGTTCATGGAGGTTGCCATTTTGTGGAGGAGAATGAACTATACTTTGGAGGTGGAACAATGGGATTTTGTGAAGCCAAATGAGTGTAATTCCCTTGCCCAAAAATTGGGACAGCCCCACACGATGTGGCCGGCCATGCAAAGTGAGGGGAGAGTGAGAATGAGAGAAAGAGAGTCTTGTATGGATGATTGAACCACACTCATAATGCAAGAGAGAAAAGGTCATCATATGAAGAAATGATCACAAAGAAACTCCAACACTCAAACTACCATCAACAACAACCATGATTGCTCACAAAGTCAAGCAATCATGAACTCAAGAAAGTCAAGCACTGGTCCTCCATCATGAGACCATCATGACACAAGAAAATACAAAGAACACCCTTCCAAATTGCTTATTTGCACAAATGCAAATAAGCCCTCCTCGACCAATTTTCGGCCAATGAAAGATACAAATAAAAATGGCTGAAACGGAAAGTAAACTGGCAACTCCAGAAAACTGGTCCCGTAATAAATTACCGAAAAACCCCGATACTGTGTATACACACCCGCATCTGTATTCCGACCGGATACAAATGCAATGAGGCAAAATCTACACTGTACTATACTAGGATCCGGCTTAAACCAAAGCCGGCTAGTATTATCCGTCCGATCCTGATCTGTGCAGTACCGCATTTATCTGATCGAACCCTGCCATATCTCCATATGGCCTCTACAGCGTTTCGCCCAAAAACTTGAGCAACTGAATGTGGGGGACTCTAAAGACTCGTCAACACCATGGTTGTGGATTTAACCACTAGCACGTCAGAGGTATTACCCATACATGACGGGCCACCAGCTATTGACCAAAAGGGACGTCGATGAGCGAACTCATCCTGACACCCTACTGAGCCTGTCTGTGACAATATCCGTACAGTCCGGTCTGTTCGTCTATGAGCATCGCATGGCGGGCCTAGGGGGTTGGTAAAGTCATGTAAGGTTCCTAGGCATCCTAATGTGGTCTTTCAAGGCATCGACCATGCCAATTTTTCAAATTATGGAAGCCGAGAAACCCTAACATGGATCGTTTACTAGATGTCTAGGCGAAACTACAATCTAGTTAACTATTTAACTAAAGTTGAGATGCTACAACCTTTGTAGATCCGGATTTCCGCCTCCTTAGCTCCACGTAGTCATGCCCTCGCTGTCCATCATGAATCCTCGACTCGATCATCGGCTTCATCGGGAAAGCAAGCGGAATAGGCCGTCGGCTTTGTGTCAAAGACGATTTACGTCGAGGTTGCACAAACTCAAGCTCCGACTTCACAAACTTGTGAAACTTGTGAAGTAAACACCCAAAACAACTTGGCAAGAGGTAGAGGGTGAAGAAATAGGAGGTGGGTTCACTTTAGATTTGGATTTTGCTCACTAGATCACAAGTTGCCATTGATGGCATCAAGGTTGCTCACTTGAAGAAGAAGAAGGAAAAATGAGCTAGTTATGATAAGTATGATAAAAAGAAAAATAGAAAATCAAATACTTATCATAACTAAACTAGGGTTAAGTGTAGAGAATAAACCATGGTCACTTTAGAGGGTTAGGGTTAAGCATGAAGATAAGGATGGTTAGCAAAGTCAAAGCTTCTTGAAGCTTCAGCATAAAACAAGAAATGCCACCATTCTCCTCTAAATCTTTATCCAAATAAATGAATAAACAATTAAATGAATAAAGGCATAAATAAAACCCTAATCTCAAGTTAACTATGCTTTAATTCCATACACTTAACAATATGGTCAAGTATCATCAAACATGATACATAAAAGTGCACAATAGTATATCACATATACAATGTGCAAATCAAGTGAGAAAAATCCGTTTAAAGTGAACCAATACTAGTTAATGCAATGCAATATATCAAATATATAATTATGCATTAAATCATTAAATCAACATTTGATTCAATGATCCGGTCATGTCGCACATAACCGACTAGAATCCAATGTATCGATTTATCGAATCAATGATTCGATAACTAGGTCATATCGAATATAACCATTCGAAACATATATCGCGAGAATGAAATGCGGTATCACATACACGCATTATTCTCGGTCCTGCACATATCTCATATGCGCTCCTATTTCGTTTCGCTTGAGCCAGGAAACCTCTTTGTAGGACTCTAAAGACTCGTCAATACGCCGGTAGCAGATGATGATCATATCAAGCACCCACAAGCCGCAAGCGGTCTGCTAAACGTAACGGCCACCCGGGTATTGAGCGATCAGAAGATCGACGAGCTAGCCCGCTCACACTCCTGCGAATCCGACCAGTAACACTTACCATACAGTCAAGTCTCTTCGTCAGATACGTCGCATATCAAGTCTAGGGGTGGTAAACGACAGACCCCAATAACCCGATAAGTCGTGCCGATGTGAGGCTCGTAACGGGTCGAGAAACTACTGGTAACACTTACCAGCAAATCTCTGATCAGCCCTGGCCAGGGACTTCCCTGTTACGGCCAATCGAGCACAGCGCAACATCAACCCCCAATACCGGGAGAGACGAAACCCCTCCTATCGCTCATTGCCTCCATGTGACTCGGGACTGTACCCAAAGACCACCGTTTTGCACTCCCTCATGGACGTGGTAAGGTGGAGATCAAAGCACAGTGGGAATCACACAAGACTCAATGACGATCTCGGGTCTACAGACTAACCTGTACAAGTGTCACCTGAGAACTGCCATCTGACGTGAGGTATAATACCATCTGGGAGTTCTCGGCGAGTCCGTCCAGTGTACCCAGTTTCCACTGAGCACCCGTACACCATCTCTGATGTCAAACACCAATGGATATGGGATCATCCATCGCCCATCACATGGGTCGAGAAGCGTATACGCTAGCCTACTCTGGTATATCGATGCCCCGTCTCGATACACCTACGACTAGGGACCTTGAAGGATGTACTTATGGACTACCATGTCCCCACTAGTATGATCTGCATCATAGTCTAGGTAGTCAAGTACAAATCCTAAGGGCTTTACCAACATGTAACTATAAGACAGTATAAAGAGAATAGTGTACATGTTAAGATAAATAGCAACCAGATAGCATACTATCATGTCGAGCAAGAAAGTCATCTCTATATATGTCCAAGCATCCAATATAATATACATAATCTGTACAATACTGGCCTCTAGGGCATACATACAACTAACAATCTCCCACTTGCACTAGGGCCAGCTGCTGTAATATCTCATACCGAGCATCCCGAAGAGTCTCTCAAACTGTATCTGGGGAATGGCCTTCGTGAGTGGATCCGCCGTATTGTTCTTCGTATCAACTCTCCGGACCTCGATCTCCCGGCGATCAACTATCTCCCGGATCAGGTGATACCGCCTCAGAATATGCCTGGACCGCTGATGGGACCTGGGTTCCTTGGCCAAAGCCACCGCTCCATTGTTATCGCAATACAAAGGTATTGGATGCTCAATGGATGGAACCACACCAAGTTCAGTAATGAACTTCTTGATCCAAACAGCTTCTTTAGCAGCATCGTTGGCAGCGATGTATTCAGCCTCCATCGTCGAGTCTGCCACGGTTTCCTACTTGGAACTCTTCCAGCTAACCGCCCCTCCGTAAAGGGTAAAGACAAAGCCCGATTGCGACTTAGAGTCGTCCTTATCACTCTGGAAGCTCGAATCGGTAAAGGACTCCACTTGGAGTTCTCCATTACCATACACCAAGAACATATCTCTAGTCATTCGTAAGTACTTGAGAATGCTCTTCACAGCTGTCCAGTGACTCTCTCCAGGATCAGCTTGATACCTGCTCACTACACTTAGTGAGTATGCTACATCGGGTCTGGTACATAGCATCGCATACATGATAGAGCCTACTGCCGAAGCATAGGGTATCCCTTGCATGCGAGCTCTCTCCAAATCAGTCTTGGGAGACATCTCTTTGGAGAGAGTGACTCCAGAGATCGTGGGCATGTTCCCACGCTTGGACTCTTCCATACTAAACCTCTTTAGTATGGTGTCAATGTACCTGGATTGGGACAATCCCAAAATCCGTTTGGATCTATCTCTATAGATCCTGATTCCCAATATGCAGGAGGCATCACCAAGATCTTTCATTGAGAATCTTTGTGATAAGAAGAGCTTGACCGATTGCAGCATAGGAATATCATTTCCTATCAAGAGTATGTCGTCCACGTACAATACGAGGAAGACAACCTTACTCTCTGCTACCTTCTTGTAGATACAAGGTTCATCTGGATTTTTGACGAAATCAAATTCTTTGATAACGACGTCAAAGCAGATGTTCCAACTCCGCGATGCTTGCTTTAATCCATAAATGGATTTAAGCAGCTTGCACACCTTCCCGCTGCTCCCACTGTCTACGAAGCTCTCTGGCTGAGTCATGTACACGCACTCTTCTAAATCACCATTTAGAAAGGCGGTCTTAACATCCATTTGCCAGATTTCGTAGTCATGAAAGGCAGCAATGGCAAGCATGATTCGGATGGATTTAAGCATAGCCACTGGAGAAAAGGTCTCGTCATAGTCCACACCTGGTCTTTGACGAAAACCCTTTGCTACAAGTCTAGATTTGAAAGTCTCCACTTTCCCATCTACACCAAGTTTCTTCTTGAAGATCCACTTGCTCCCAATGGGTTTTACCCCTTCAGGAGCAACTTCCAAAGTCCATACTTTGTTGGTGTACATGGATTCCATCTCGGACCGCATAGCATCCAGCCATTTCACTGAGTCCCTACTCGTGATGGCCTGCTCGAAGCTAGTTGGGTCATCATCCTCCATGATGCAATCCTCGCTCCCACCGTCCATGAGAAAACCGTAGTATCTCTCAGGTTGGCGAGGAACCCTACTAGATCGGCGGAGAGGCTGAGGTTCATTGGGAGCTACTGAATCTTCTGGTTCCATTAAATCTTCAGTTACTGTTTGTGTATCTGGAACCTCTTCCAGCTCTACCACTTTGCCACTAATTTCTTTTTCAAGAAATTCCTTTTCTAAAAAGGTGGCATATTGAGAAACAAACACTTTTTGTTCTTCAGCATGGTAGAATAAATATCCTTGGGAATTCTTAGGATATCCCACAAACTTGCAAAGAACTGACCGTGCCTCGAGTTTGTCTGGATTTTGTCTTTTGACATAGGCCGGACAACCCCATATTTTAACTCGTTTAAAATATGGTCTCTTCCCACACCATATCTCATATGGTGTGGTAGGTACAGATTTAGATGGAACTTGATTCAATAGGTATGCTGCTGTCTCCAGCGCATATCCCCAGAAGGAAATAGGTAACTCAGCTGTGCTCATCATAGAGCGCACCATATCTAATAGGGTGCGGTTCCTCCGTTCAGATACACCGTTGTGCTGTGGTGTATATGGAGGAGTCAGCTGAGAGAGAATCCCATTCTCTTTTAGGAAGTCCAGGAATTCATTGCTCAAGTATTCACCTCCTCGATCAGATCGAAGGATTTTAATACTTTTTCCGGTTTGGTTCTCGTCTTCTTGTTTATATTCTCTAAATTTCTCAAAAGCTTCTGATTTGTGTTTCATTAGGAACACATATCCGAATCTAGAGAGATCGTCAGTGAATGTAATGAAGTACGAAGAACCATCCCAGGCATGTGTAGACATGGGACCACATACATCACTATGTATCAGTCCTAAGAGTTCGGTAACTCTTTCTCCGTGTCCCGTAAATGGAGTCTTGGTCATCTTGCCTTTGAGACATGACTGGCAAGTGTCATAAGATGAAAATTCGAAAGGTTTCAAATATCCATCTTTATGCAACTTAGCCAGTCGTGTCACATTGATGTGACCCAGTCTACAATGCCACAAGTAGGATTCGTTGAGTTCAGGACTCTTCCTCTTGTGTGTGTTTGTTATGTTTAGAACTGTTGATTGATTTAGAACATAAATGCCATTGCATAACGTGCCTGATCCAACCAACTTTTGGTTACGGAAAATGTTCATAACATTGTTCTGTAATACAAAATTATATCCTTCTTTACTTAGCAAAGAGACCGATATAATGTTGCATATCAGGTTCGGCATGTAATAGCATTCGTTCAGAACCAATGTATTACCAGTTGGTAATACAAGGTGATATTCCCCTACAGTCTTAGCTGCAACAATTGCACAATTTCCAACTTTAAATTCTTTATCACCTTCTCCAAGTTCTCTACCTTTCCTAAGCCCATGTAACTGATTACATATATGGGATCCTGACCCAGTATCCAATACCCAGGACGTAGAGCAAATGGAGAAACAGTTCTCAGTAACGAACGCACCCGAAGAAAATGCATCAACATGTACTTTCTTCATTCGGGTGGCATGGGAATCCTGGTATTCCCCTATTTCCTGTTCATTCCTATAACTCTTATAAGAAAGAACGGAACCAACGTTCCCCAGCACAGTATAACATGCGGGTTCGGTCAATACATCCATATTATTATCTTTATTAGGGCATGAAATGGTCGCTACCTGGAGAGAGAGAGAAGAAAACACTTTAGCGTAAGCTCGTGCAAGATCAGATTGGTTATTATCTTATCTAATCAGGATGGCTCCCACTGCTTTTTATCAAATCTTCCTCCAAACCCTAAAAGGAAAGACTAGCCGGGATTAATTACACACTACAAGGTCGCCAATCTTTCAGCCAGGCCAGTGTCGGTACTTTGAGGGAGGTCCCCCGTGCTTTCGCACGAACCTAATTACTGTAAACCTCGTTTTCCCAGAGGCGTAACCTCGTTAACACCTTTCTAGACACCTACTTGATCGGCTAATTGTAATGTATAAAACTCTCCCAGGAGTAACTCTTACTCGCAGTGGGTATCGGGATCCAACTATCTCATAGAAGGTATGCAATCTCATTGCAAATTTCAACACTTGAAATTCCCGATAATCTTTTGCCCCTAGCAGCTATATGACCTTAACATAGTCAACAAATCATAAGTGCTAGTCAAGTTCAACCCGTCATTTCCCGATTGAATTAAACCCACCCGCACGACCCTTAACATAGTCAACAAAGTCGCACGACTACCCTAATCCAATCGCCTCATATGCTTATACAGATAAGCACTAATTAGCTACCGCACACTACGCCTTAACATAGTCAACAAACGTAGCACGAATACTAACTAGTACTTATCTGAAATGACGGAGGGCTACGACAGGTTTTTCTGAAAACCTATTGCGTAATGAACTTGATATCGTTGTAGAATCAAATGAGGTTTTAAAATGGAGTGATTTTGAGGCTTTTCTGGTTTTGCTAAAGGAGTCACTCCCGGTGAAGGGATCTCGGTCCTTTCCTCGTCGAATGAGGTGCGGGATATATCATATATATCACTGTGCAAAGCAAAAAACTCAAAAGCAATCAAAAGCAAACCGAGTGTGTAGCATCTGCCAGTTATTGCTAAAGGAGTCACTCCCGGTGAAGGGATCTCGGTCCTTTCCTCGTCGAATAAGGTGCGGGGTATATCATATATACCGCTATGCAAAGCAAGAACTGTAGCTACCTGTTTTATTTTAAAATTCGATTCTACAACATCTTAGGTTTCTTATCTTTCATTAATCACATTAATGAAGTCCCATCATTTAATACCTAAACATCACAGATAGATATGACGTACACTTATGCCATCCGCATTCGCCTCGATGTCCCCTCATGCACCGTTAGGTTAGGTAACTAACGACAGAGCAGGGCAGGGCTAGCGCGGGTGTAAAACATAACTAACGTCTATATAATATATCATATATACTATATACTATATCCATCACAGTATCACAACACAGATATCGCAGCAGAATAAACATATGAAATATTGGATATACTAGGACGTCCGTGTTTTCAATACGAGCCAGTATAAAACACGGATTCCACGGTCGTGATGAATAGCCAATCCCACACCCCTAGACCCCTACGAGAGCGGCAAGCAACCCTGCCAATTCTAGGGTTAGGAGACCCGGACTCGACTCCTCGAGTTGGTCTCCCACTGGACCCCAGAACCCGGTTACTTGTGCTCCCCTCCTTGGGTCTATCCTAGTGCAGAAAAATAAATAATATACAAACGGTGACTACTTCCGCTACCTGGAAGCGCCCCAAATGAAAGAATATTACATACAAGTTTTTATACATGAATGAAAATGAAAAACACTCATCTCACATAAAAACCCCCGGCTATTCGAACACGACGATCCAATATAACATATCCAGCAACACATAACATCACATGTCATCAACGTAAGTAAGTATGCATACCCCAATTGTCGTTGACGTATAGCAACGAAACCGGCGATATGAACATACTACACTTACGGTCACAGAAAAGAAAGTGTAAAACTACAACAATTGGAATCCGCAACTACTTTAGACATCACATGCCTAACAGTTATAAATCCCGCATTTTAGTCTCATTATCGAAAACTCTTTTCAATATCGTATGGGACTAAACTGCTAGATTTATAACATTCATCTAGTTATCTCATAACTGTTTGTGAATTCCAATTATTGTATCCAATTCCGGATAAATAGAATATATCAAACTTTCCGATCGAACATTCGAACACCCAAGTTTTCCCGACACCGATCAACACATGAAATAGGTTCAAAGACATTCACTTCATACCTCAGTACCAACGGTCCAGCCGTAGAAGGGTCAAGCCAACGCCTCACATGTGGCACGGCGTACTGCCCCAAACCCGAAGGTTCAAAGGGCAGTTCAAGACGGTCACATAATCGAGTTAAGGTTTGTGTCTTCTAGAGGGACCATCGCGTTACTTGCACTACTTCGAACGTCTTTTAACCACAGAAAAATCCAACACTTGGAATTTTTCCGGCAGGGGAAAAGTTGGGTATTTACATCCGGTCGAACTCTTTAACATATTCTACAGTTATCTGGAAAGCCACACAGACAAAATTTGATAATCCGATCGAGTCCATGAAATCCCAAAACAACCCAGAAAAAATCAACTCTGAAAAAATAATTAAAAATTTCCAGAAGACTCAGCACTAAATAAAATGAATTACTGTGCAAACCACTTTTACTAAATCCGTACAGTGGCCGCGGAACCGCCGCTCATCATGTGGTGGGGGCCGCGGTTCCGCGCCTAAATAGTTGACTTAGTCAAACGTGCTTCACAGTAACTTATTAAATTCCCTGCTGAATTTTTTGGTAATTTTTAATCTTAAAAAAACCACGATTTTATAAAAAGTACAGAGAGCATGTTTGTAATGGGTTTTCGGGTTCGTTCGGACTTCAAACTCCGTCTGGACTTCGCCTAAGGCTCTAGCTAGTCTCTGATACCACTGTAAGGTTCCTAGGCATCCTAATGTGGTCTTTCAAGGCATCGACCATGCCAATTTTTCAAATTATGGAAGCCGAGAAACCCTAACATGGATCGTTTACTAGATGTCTAGACGAAACTACAATCTAGTTAACTATTTAACTAAAGTTGAGATGCTACAACCTTTGTAGATCCGGATTTCCGCCTCCTTAGCTCCACGTGGTCATGCCCTCGCTGTCCATCATGAATCCTCGACTCGATCATCGGCTTCATCGGGAAAGCAAGCGGAATAGGCCGTCGGCTTTGTGTCAAAGACGATCTACGTCGAGGTTGCACAAACTCAAGCTCCGACTTCACAAACTTGTGAAACTTGTGAAGTAAACACCCAAAACAACTTGGCAAGAGGTAGAGGGTGAAGAAATAGGAGGTGGGTTCACTTTAGATTTGGATTTTGCTCACTAGATCACAAGTTGCCATTGATGGCATCAAGGTTGCTCACTTGAAGAAGAAGAAGGAAAAATGAGCTAGTTATGATAAGTATGATAAAAAGAAAAATAGAAAATCAAATACTTATCATAACTAAACTAGGGTTAAGTGTAGAGAATAAACCATGGTCACTTTAGAGGGTTAGGGTTAAGCATGAAGATAAGGATGGTTAGCAAAGTCAAAGCTTCTTGAAGCTTCAACATAAAACAAGAAATGCCACCATTCTCCTCTAAATCTTTATCCAAATAAATGAATAAACAATTAAATGAATAAAGGAATAAATAAAACCCTAATCTCAAGTTAACTATGGTTTAATTCCATACACTTAACAATATGGTCAAGCATCATCAAACATGATACATAAAAGTGCACAATAGTATATCACATATACAATGTGCAAATCAAGTGAGAAAAATCCGTTTAAAGTGAACCAATACTAGTTAATGCAATGCAATATATCAAATATATAATTATGCATTAAATCATTAAATCAACATTTGATTCAATGATCCGGTCATGTCGTACATAACCGACTAGAATCCAATGTATCGATTTATCGAATCAATGATTCGATAACTAGGTCATATCGAATATAACCATTCGAAACATATATCGCGAGAATGAAATGCGGTATCACATACACGCATTATTCTCGGTCCTGCACATATCTCATATGCGCTCCTATTTCGTTTCGCTTGAGCCAGGAAACCTCTGTGTAGGACTCTAAAGACTCGTCAATACGCCGGTAGCAGATGATGATCATATCAAGCACCCACAAGCCGCAAGCGGTCTGCTAAACGTAACGGCCACCCGGGTATTGAGCGATCAGAAGATCGACGAGCTAGCCTGCTCACACTCCTGCGAATCCGACCAGTAACACTTACCATACAGTCAAGTCTCTTCGTCAGATACGTCGCATATCAAGTCTAGGGGTGGTAAACGTCAGACCCCAATAACCCGATAAGTCGTGCCGATGTGAGGCTCGTAACGGGTCGAGAAACTACTGGTAACACTTACCAGCAAATCTCTGATCAGCCCTGGCCAGGGACCTCCCTGTTACGGCCAATCGAGCACAGCGCAACATCAACCCCCAATACCGGGAGAGACGAAACCCCTCCTATCGCTCATTGCCTCCATGTGACTCGGGACTGTACCCAAAGACCACCGTTTTGCACGCCCTCATGGACGTGGTAAGGTGGAGATCAAAGCACAGTGGGAATCACACAAGACTCAATGACGATCTCGGGTCTACAGACTAACCTGTACAAGTGTCACCTGAGAACTGCCATCTGACGTGAGGTATAATACCATCTGGGAGTTCTCGGCGAGTCCGTCCAGTGTACCCAGTTTCCACTGAGCACCCATACACCATCTCTGATGTCAAACACCAATGGATATGGGATCATCCATCGCCCATCACATAGGTCGAGAAGCGTATACGCTAGTCTACTCTGGTATATCGATGCCCCGTCTCGATACACCTACGACTAGGGACCTTGAAGGATGTACTTATGGACTACCATGTCCCCACTAGTATGATCTGCATCATAGTCTAGGTAGTCAAGTACAAATCCTAAGGGCTTTACCAACATGTAACTATAAGACAGTATAAAGAGACTAGTGTACATGTTAAGATAAATAGCAACCAGATAGCATACTATCATGTCGAGCAAGAAAGTCATCTTTATATATGTCCAAGCATCCAATATAATATACATAATCTGTACAATACTGGCCTCTAGGGCATACATACAACTAACAAGTCAGACCCCCAAAAGCGGTTCAAGTCGTGTCGGAGTGTAGCCCAGAACACCCTGAGATACTACTGGAATACCTACTAGTAAATCTCCTGCCTCGGACGAGGGCTTCGTGTAATGGCTCTCCTAGACACAGCGCGACCTCACCCCCAATACCGGGAGAGAGGAACCCCTGAAGATCCGCTCACTGCCTCCATGTGGCTCGGGACTGTACCCAACTAAAACCTGTTTGCACGTCTCCTTTGAGCGTGGTAGGGTAGTAATCAAAGTACAGTGGGAACTCACACGAGACAAATGACGATCCTTAGGTCGATGAACTAACCTGTACACATGTCACCAGGGAACTGCTATCTGACGTCAAGTATAAGACCAACTAGCATGTTCCCGGCGAGTCCTGTCCGGTGTACTCATAACCCAATGAGCACCTGTATACATCTTAGGTGAACCAACTGACACCAGTGGCTTGTGAGACCGGCCATCGCCCCTCGTCGGGGTCTCGACTGTATACACTAGTCTACTCTGGAGTATCGATGCCCTGTCTCGAAACTCCCACGACTAGGGACCATTTAAGGATGTGCTTATAGACTGCCAGCTCTCACATATATGATCGCCCTCATACTGCTGGTAGTCAAGCAAGAATCCCAGGGGCTGTATCAACGTGTAATAGCGACATGTCAGGTCACCTAAAGCAGTACACGATGATAAAGATAAACCAGATAGCATACTATCATCTCGAGTAAGACTGTCCTACTGGGACAGGTCCTCCCTCAATCATTGCAATCACGTGCCTGTGATCCAATAATTGACTCTGAGGGCACTATCTCCAACAATCTTCCACTTGCACTCAAGGCTAATTATTGCGATGTCGCATACTCACAGCCCGTGTGATACCGAACACCCAACTCCTCTACTAGTCAGTCTCACAAAGCTCGTTTGCGAAACTATTGCGTTCGAGGAATAGCCTCAGTGAGTGGATCCGCTTTGATGTTTCTTTCTATGTCTCTCTATATCTCAAGTTCGCGGAGAAAGCCATCTCCCGAAATGAGCAATACCTGTCTTAGAATGTGTCTTGATATCTGATGGGACCTAGCTCATAAATGAACTCCAAATCCAAACTTCTTAGACTGTATCGTCAACTGAACTTAATCAGTATCCTGCGCCATGCCTCCCTCAGTATTGCCTTGGACCACCTGTCCAAAATACTGCCCCTCATCAAAAGGAAAACTATAACTCTGACAACCTTCTTGTCGTCCAGGTCACCTTGGAAGCCTGGAATGATAACTGTCTCCCGAAATGAGGCTGTCGTTATCATATCCCTAGTACATCCACTTATGTTCTAGAACTGCTTCCGACTGTTTCTCCAGGATTGGATCAATGTCAACTTATTGCATCTACTGCAAAAACAACATCTGGTGTGGTACTTGACATCTCATGATTGACTCAATTGCCTAAGCAAATGATCTGCCAATCATGCACATCCCTCTCCTCTTTAGTCTGTAAGACACCTTTAGAGAGGGTGACTCCATTACCTGCAGGTACACTACCGTGCCAGGAGTCGTCCATTCTAAATACTCTTAGAATGCTGTCTAAGTACCCTTAATTGGGAAACCACCCAAATCTAGATCTAAAACCATAGATCTAGTAACCAGTATGTCTGATATAATATCCAAGTCCTGTGTGGAGAAACCACTGTGTGACGACCAAAGTATAACCGATCGTAGTATAGGAATATCACTTCCTACTTTGTGTATGTCATTCAAATATCAGGACATCACACCCTACTACCTTCTTAACAGATCCATCCCCTATTCTGATGAAGTCAAACCTATGACTGTCACATCAGAAATTGATGATCTATCTCCGTTATATCTGCTTTAGTCTATAAATAGACATCAGCTACATGTCCACCAATGCTTCCGCTGCTCCCACTCACTACGACAACTCTCTGGCAGAGTCATATAAACGTACATTTCTAAAGCATGTTTAGAACGACGCTATACTTATCCTCCTGCCGGGTCTCACAGTCTGGAACAACGGCAATGGCAAGTGTGGGTAAAAAAGAACTTCCCTGTCACCGTCCTTGAGGCTATCGGAGTACCTCTCGGGTGCCTGAAGTTACCTACCTTATCTGCGGAGTGGCCAATGGAATGTCAAACCAGATTGAATCATTAGGTTCCTATCAAATCTCCAGTAATCGTTTGTGGTTCTGGAATCACTTCCAGTTCTACCATACTCCCACTACTGTTTTCTGAAGAAAAAAATACATTTTTATTAAAACTGTGGCGAGTCTAGAACAATATCACTATTGATCTTCTAGATGGTAGAAAGTCAACCCTCGTCATAGCCTGGGTCAACCCACAAACAGCCATTACAGAAACGTGCCTTGAGTTGTCCAGTGTCTGGTTTTAATCATAAACGGGACAACTCCCCGTACCTTAACATCGTTAAGATATGAACTGTTCTATATCCAATATAGAACCAGAGGCACTGATTTAATTGGACCAGATTAAAATCATGCAACTGTCTCCTGTGCATGTCAACTAAATGGAAGAAGGCCGATCAGCATTACTCAACTTAGGAATGCTTCCAATTATGAGTAACCTGAAAGAGAAGCAAGATCTCTTAATCACTACTATCAACTGAATACCATTGACAAGTATCTACATCTTCGATCACCTTGAAGAATCCCGATACTTGCAATACTTGGTTCTCTACTTTACTCTTATACCTATAACTCCTCAAAACTTAGACCCTGTGTTTGCACGAAACACCTGTCTAAAAACTAGAGAAGTCATAAGTAAACCGAATATAGTACGAGGACCAACCCCTCTGTCCTGATGGACCCTGGACAACATACAATACTCTGTATAAGTCCCTTGAGTCTGATAACTCATTCACTGTGTGTCGTAAGTTGAAAACTGTACTTATGGTTAAGATGAATTACACCGATGTTCAATGCTCCTCACCTAACCATCCACTGATATAGGTAAATGTCATAGACATAATTTCAAAAAGGTATATCTCACTCTATGAAAATAGACGTACAGATATATCAATTTGAAATTGGTGCACAACAGCGGATATTCAAAACCAAATATTTGCCGACCGGCAAACAACCCAGGCGATTTCCTCAAATATCACCAATTACAACGAATTCCGATATAATGAGGAAGATCACCTAATTTCCAATAACTTACTCCCACTCATCATCTGTAAAACCAAACAGATGTGAGAATCAAACCTGGTAAATACATACCCTGGAGTAAGGACTAATTGGGAAATCAGTTTTCCTTTAACAGTACACAATGACACTGAAACATTGAAATGTTTCGATGGGGTATCCCGGTATTAGTAATGCCTCTTCCAGATTCACGACTATAACTGTATAATTCTTTGCCACCTCTCCAAATCCCTTTATATGTCTTTAGTCATTACCTTCTGCACACCCCTTAGGCCAAATGGTTTTCTTCCTTCCCTACCGTTCGGCACCAGCCTATGGTTTGGAAGAAGACTATCCAATAACCATAATGGGTGTACTGTCCTAATCCTAGGAGCACTCGCAATGCGAGAGAAGGTGATGATAAAAGTCAACCGAATAAACCTCATTCCTATTTCTCCTGAACCAGAATCCATCCCCGAACTGGAACAAGTTCCTTTCGAGTTCGTATATAACCATACGATGGAGTATCCAATAAACTGTGGATCTTCATAGTGATACGGAGTGTCCTGGAGAAATACAAAAGTGATTTAGGATTGGCGAAGGAATATTTGGTTTGGTCGTGAATAGCAGTCGCATTTTACTTTGCCCTCTTACTAATCTCTTTCTTTGTCTTTACATAATACCTTCTGTACACCACCGTTAGGCTAATTGGTTTTCTTCATTCCCTACCGGTCGGCACCTGCCTATGGTTTGGAAGAAGACTATCCAATTTGCGTAATAGGTGTACTATCTCCTAAACCAAGGAGTACTCGCAACCTGAGAGAAGGTAAAAGGAAAAGACAACTGAATAGTCCTATCCGTTTTCTCCAGAACCGGAAACCATCTTCGAATAAATTCCTTCGAGTTCGTATCTAACCATACGATGGTTTTGTCCAATGGAAGTGGACGTTCGTAGTAATACGGGGTGTCCTGGAGAAAAGAGTTAAAGTAGGAGTGGCAATGAGGTTTGCAACTCTGATAATCCAAAAGCCAGTGTTAAGAAGGTTCGGTTAATATTGGTCTCTGAGTCATAGTCTTAGGGTCGGGTCAATGGTCGCTGCCAAAGAGAGAGAGAAAAGAAACACTCTGCGTGCACTCTAACCTAGATCAGAATGGTTACCAATTTATCTAATCTGGAAACCTCCCACTGTACCTCAAATTCTCCTCCAAACCTGAAAGAAGAATTAGCCGGGATCATCCGAGGAGTAAACTAACTCATCAGTGGGAATCGGGATCCAACTATCATCGCATGATAATGTGACGGAATCCGCTCACATCATCACACTCCAGAAGGTATGCGCATATCTGGCAAGTTTCAGTTTCTTTAGAAACTCCCAATGTGATTTTTACCCCATGCTCTTATGACCTTGACTTTGGCCAACAAATCATAAGTCACATGTCAAGTTCTACCCGTCATTCTCTAGGTTGATTTGAATCCACCCGTACCTACCCTTGACTTTGGCCAACAAGGCAGTACGACTGTTCCAAACCAACGCATCTATCTATGCTGCATATGAATAACCAACAGCTACCAAACAATGTGCCTTGACTTCGGCCAACAAACACAGCTTGAATACTATTGACTACCCATATGAAACGACGGAGGGCTACGAATGGTTTCTGGCGAAAACCTTTAACGTAATGAACTTGATATCGTTGAAGGAACGGATAGCTTTTTAGAAAAATATAGTGACGAAAACCTTTGCTAAAGAGGTCACTCCCGGCGAAGGGATCTCGTGTTGGAGATAGTGCCCTCAGAGTCAATTATTGGATCACAGGCACGTGATTGCAATGATTGAGGGAGGACCTATCCCGGTACGACAGTCTTACTCGAGATGATAGTATGCTATCTGGTTTACCTTTATCATCGTGTACTGCTTTAGGTGACCTTACAGATCGCTATTACACGTTGATAGAGCCCCTAGGATTCTTGCTTGACCACCAGCAGTATGAGGGCGATCATATAAGTAGGAGCTGGTGGTCTATAAGCACATCCTTAAATGGTCCCTAGTCGTGGGAGTTTTGAGACAGGGCATCGATACTCCAGAGTAGACTAGTGTATACAGTCGAGACCCCGACGAGGGGCGGTGGCCAGTCTCACAAGCCACTGGTGTCAGTTGGTTCACCTAAGATGTATACAGGTGCTCATTGGGTTATGAGTACACCGGACAGGACTCACCGGGAACCTGCTAGTTGGTCTTATACCTGACGTCAGATAGCAGTTCCCTGGTGACATGTGTACAGGTTAGTTCATCGACCTGAGATCGTCATTTGTCTCGTGTGAGTTCCCACTGTGCTTTGATTACTACCCTACCACGGCTCAAAGAAGTCGTGCAAACAGGTTTTAGTTGGGTACAGTCCCGAGCCACATGGAGGCAGTGAGCGGATCTTCAGGGGTTCGTCTCTCCCGGTATTGGGGGTGAGGTCGCGCTGTGTCTAGGAGAGCCATTACACGAAGTCCTTGGCCAAGGCAGGAGATTTACTGGTAGGTATTCCAGTAGTGTCTCAGGGTGTTCTGGGCTACACTCCGACACGACTTGAACCGTTTTTGGGGGTCTGACTTTTACCCACCCCCTAGGCCCGACATGCGATGCTCATAGACGAACGGACCAGACTGTACGGATATTGTCACAGACAGGCTCAGTAGGGTGTCATGATGAGTTCGCTCATCGACGTCCCTTTTAGTCAATACCTGGTGGCCCGTTACGTATTGGCTTATACCTCTGACGTGCTAGTGGTTAAATCCACAGCCATTGTATTGACGAGTCTTTAGAGTCCACCACACATTCAGTTACTCAGCTTTCGGGCGAAACGCTGTAGAGGCCGTATGGAGATATGGCAGGGTCCGATCAGATACGTGCGGTATTGCACGGGTCAGGATCGGACGGTTTGTACTAGTGGCCGTATGGATATATGGCAGGGTTCGATCAGATACGTGCGGTATTGCACGGATCAGGATCGGACGGATATTACTAGCCGGCTTTGGTCTAAGCCGGATCCTAGTATAGTCAAGTGTAGATTTTGTCTCTTTGCATTTGTATCCGGACGGAATACAGATGCGGGTGTGTATGCACAGTATCGGGGTTTTCCTGTAATTTATTACGGGACCAGTTTTCTGGAGTTGCCAGTTTGCATTCCGTTCCGGCCGGTTTTCCTTTGTTCTTTCCCGGCCGGACTTTTACGATGGAGGGTGTTATTTGCAAGTTTGCAAATAACACATTGTGGAGGGGTTTCTTGCAAATGTATTAATTATGAAAGCATCTTTTGATACCATTCTTTTCTATCATCATCACTTGCTTTTTGGTGATTTGAGGTGATTAGAGGTTGATGTGGATTTGTTATGATGATGTTTGGATATGGTCACCCTCTCTCTTTTCCTACGCTCACCTCCCTCTTGCTTATGTATTTTTTCCTCCACCATTCTAACATGATAAGGGGTTTCTCATTTTAGAGAGAAAAAGATGAGAGCTTCATCTTTGAGAGTGTGGCATTCTTGATCTCATTTTCATGCTAGAAAAATGCAAGCACCATTTTTCTTATCTTGATTCCTCCATCATCTTCAAAGGCAACAAACCCCAAATGAGACACAGCTTCAACCCTACACATTCTACAGAAAATCTTGGACGCGTCGGCCAGCCAACTTCGCGCCCGAGTTGCCTCGGTATTGAGGTGGGAGCCCGTAAAAGATGCAGGCGATGTGGTGCCCTTCCGGCGAGGAGGCGATGACCGGAGTTTCCGCAGAGATCGGGACGACGACGAGAAGACCGGAGGACTCGGATCATTCGGTATATCTCTTCCCTATCTTGTTACTTTGCTAGATCTAGTTTAATGGCCCGATCCGGGGTTTACTGCGCGGTGGTGCCGGTTTGCTAAGTTCGCAAAATTAAAGTTTATCACCGTTTCCGCATTTGGCCGTCGGATTGACGACCGGGGCGCCGCCGTACACTTACAGTGGTATCAGAGCCTCGCCATTAACTTCGTCTAGCTTCGTTTGATGTGTTTGCATTTCCGATCGACCAAAATTCCAAAAAATCCACGTTTTTCCTTACATCAGTTTTCTGTCGAAATTTTTTGATGTCCAAAAATTTTTCAGGTTGTAAAAAACTAATGTACTGGAAATTCTAAGACTACTGGAAAAATTCGACATGGTCAGTCGACGACTGAAGCGCGGAACCGCGGCCAAACCCCCCTTGGGCCGCGGTTCCGCCGCACATTGGTGTCCTCACTGTGTCCAATTTCTCCAGTGGGCTTCTGGGCTAATTTTAGGGGTTTTGGAATATTAATATTGGGCCCAGATTTTCTGTGAGTGCTACAGTATTGCTTGGGGGCCCACTTGTTAATTTTTTATCGATCGGATATTTTAAACACATTATTTCACAGTATTTACATTATTTCTGCGACCGTGAATGTCAGTCGATCGGTAAATCCTGTCTAATTGCTATAGCCCGGTTAGACGGATTTGCGAACGTGACTTTCACGTTGATGTTCTGTGTTTTGCTGTGATGTTGCGGATCGGTCGTGGGGGATAGCCTGGATGCAATGCTAGTACGGTTTTGTTGTATTATGTACATTTTATATTGCGGGGCGAGCGTCCGACATGTGGACTGCCGTCACTGCCTGTTTGTATTATTCTTTTGGGGCACAACCTGGTTGCGGTCGATGTACCCGTTGTATGTATATTTTACTTTCTGTACTAGGATTGCCCCGCGGTGGGGTGTACGGATAGCCGGGTTCTGGAGGGCAACAAGCCCGCATCTCATGGCATTGGGACGGAGGGGGGCTTCAGTCTGGAATTGGCGGTCTATTCGCCGCACTCGTAGGGGGTACAGGTTGACCCAGGAGGGGTGCCCAAGTTACCGGATTCCGTGAAGTGCTGGGTGGTCCATTCACGGTGCTGAAGGGGGCTGCCTCGCTTCAGGTTTTGGCGGGTGACTTGCCGCGCCCGTAGGGGTCTAGGATATCATTGCACAGGCTATCCACACGACCAGGGGAACGTCGGGTTTCAGTAGTGGCTCTGTGAAACCCGGGGATCCCAGATATCTATTTTGTTCTGTGATGCTGTACATTTCTGTGATGTTGCATTTTATTCACGCCTTGAGCGAAATACTATATATTGGTATATATATTAGTAGATGTTGTATATGTTTTTCATCTGCGCTAGTCCAGTCCCCGCTCTGCCGTTAGTTAGCTAACCTAACGGGTGATGACGGGAACCAGTGGGGAATGCGGATGGCATATACGTACGTCAGTATATTTTCGTTCTTTATGGTGTGATCAATTGATGGGACTGCGTTGATTCGGATCAATGCAAGATAAACAAACCTAATCTGATGTTGTTGGAACACTTTTCAAAAAGCTGTTATTGCAAGGACGTTCACTTTTGTTTTGCATCGTGGTATTCATTTGGAATATCCTGCTCCTCAGTCGACGAGGCAAGGGCCGAGATCCCTTCACCGGGAGTGACCCCTTGGACAGAAGTTTGCGTCAGGGCACTAACTTCACTATAGCCGATTACTTTTGCTTTGCATCGCGGTATTCATTTGGAATATTCTGCACCCCATTCTACAGGGAAAGAGCCGAGATCCCTTCACCGGGAGTGACCTCTTTAGTAAAGGTTTTCGTCACTATATTTTCTAAAAAGCTATCCGTTCCTTCAACGATATCAAGTTCATTACGTTAAAGGTTTTCGCCAGAAACCATTCGTAGCCCTCCGTCGTTTCATATGGGTAGTCAATAGTATTCAAGCTGTGTTTGTTGGCCAAAGTCAAGGCACAGTGTTTGGTAGCTGTTGGTTATTCATATGGAGCATAGATAGATGCGTTGGTTTGGAACAGTCGTACTGCCTTGTTGGCCAAAGTCAAGGGTAGGTACGGGTGGATTCAAATTAACCTGGAGAATGACGGGTAGAACTTGACATGTGACTTATGATTTGTTGGCCAAAGTCAAGGTCATAAGAGCATGGGGTAAAAAATCACATCGGGAGTTTCAAAAGAACTGAAACTTGCCAGATATGCGCATACCTTCTGGAGTGTGATACCGTGAGCGGATTCCGTCACGTTATCATGCGATGATAGTTGGATCCCGATTCCCACTGATGAGTTGGTTTACTCCTCGGGTGACCCCGACTAATTCTTCTTTCAGGTTTGGAGGAGAATTTGAGGTACAGTGGGAGGTTTCCTGATTAGATAAATTGGTAACCATTCTGATCTAGGGTAGAGTGCACGCTGAGTGTTTCTTTTCTCTCTCTCTTGGCTGCGACCATTGACCCGACCCTAGACTATGACTCAGTGACCAAGTTGACCGAACCTTCTTAACACTGACTTTTGGATTGTCAGAGTTGCAAACCTCATTGCCACTCCTACTTTTACCCTTTTCTCCAGGACACCCCGTATTATTACGAACGTCCACTTCCATTGGACAAAACCATCGTATGGTTAGATACGAACTCGAAGGAATTTATTCGAGGATGGTTTCCGGTTCTGGAGAAAACTGATAGGATTATTCAGTTGTCTTTTCCTTTTACCTTCTCTCAGGTTGCGAGTACTCCTTGGTTTAGGAGATAGTACACCTATTATGCAAATTGGATAGTCTTCTTCCAAACCTTAGGCTGGTGCCGACCGGTAGGGAATGAAGAAAACCAATTAGCCTAAACGGTGTGCAGAAGGTATTAAGATTAAGACAAAGCAAGGGATTAGTAAGAGGGCAAAGTAAAATGCGACTGATATTCACGACCAAACCAAGTATTTCTTCGCCAATCCTAAATCACCTTTGTATCTCTCCAGGACACTCCGTATCACTACGAAGATCCACAGTTTATTGGATAATCCATCGTATGGTTATATACGAACTCGAAAGGAACTTGTTCCAGTTCGGGGATGGATTCTGGTCCAGGAGAAATAGGAATAAGGTTTATTCGGATGTCTTTTATCTTCACCTTCTCTCGCATTGCGAGTGCTCCTAGGATTAGGACAGTACACCCATTATGCTTATTGGATAGTCTTCTTCCAAACTATAGGCTGGTGCCGAACGGTAAGGAAGGAAGAAAACCAATTGGCCTAAAAGGGTGTGCAGAAGGTAATGACTAAAGACATATAAAGGGATTTGGAAAGGTGGCAAAGAAATATACGGTTACAGTTGTGAATCTGGATAATGGAAGAGGCATTACTAGGAATACCAGGATACCCCATCGAAACATTTCAATGTTTCAGTTCAACTGTGTACTGTTAAAAGAAAACTGATTTCCTGATTAGACACTTGCTCCATGGTATGTATTTACCAGGTTTGATTCTCACATCTGTATGGCTTTACAGATGATGAGTGGGAGTAAGTTATTGGGAATAGAGTGATCATCCTCATTATATCGGGATTCGTAGTAATCGGTGATATTTAAGGAGATCATCTGGGCTGTTTGCCGGTCGGCAAATATTTGGTTTTGAATATCCGCTGTTGTGCACAAATTTCAAATTGATATATCTGTACGTCTATCTTCATAGAGTGAGATATACCTTTTGATATTATGTCGATGACATTTACCTATATCAGTGGATGGTTAGGTAAGGAGCATTAAACAGCGGTGTAATTCTTCTTAACCATAAGTACAGTTTTCAACCTACGGCACACAGTGAAAGGGTTGTTAGACTCAGCGGACTTATACAGAGTATTGTATGTTGTCCAGTGTCCATTAGGACAGAGGGGTTGGTCCTCATACTATATTCTGTTTACTTTTAACTTCTCTAGTTCTTAGACATGTGTTTCGTAGAAACACAGGGTCTAAGTTTTGAGGAGTTATATGTATTTGAATAGAGTAGAGAACCAGGTGTAGCAAGTATCGGGATTCTTCAAAGTGATAGAAGATGTAGATACTTGTGTATGGTATTCAGCAAATAGTAGTGATAAAGAGAAATTGCTTCTCTTTCAGGTTACTCATAATTGGAAGCATTCCTAAGTTGAGTAACGCTGATCGGCCTCCTTCCATTTAGTTGACATGCACTGGAGATAGCTGCATGATTTGAATCTGGTTCAACTAAATCAGTGCTTCTAGTTCTATATTGGATATAGTACAGTTCATATCTTAACATTGGTAAGGTACGGGGAGTTGTCCGGCTTATGATTAATACCAGACTCTGGATAACTCGAGGCACGTTTCTATAATGGCTGTTTGTGGGTTGACCCAGGCTATGACGAGGGTTGATTCTCTACCATCTGAGAGATCAATAGTAATATTGTTCTAGACTCGCCACAGTTTTAATAAAAATGGATTTTTTCAAAACAGTAGTGGGAGTATGGTAGAACAGGAAGTGATTCCAGAACCGCAAACGATTACTGAAGATTTGAAAAGGAACCTAAAGATTCAATCTGATTTGACATTCCATTGGCCACTCCACAGATACGGTGGGTAACTTCAGGCACCCGAGAGGTACTCCGGTAGCCTCAAGGACGGTGACAGGGAAGTTCTTGTTTACCCACACTTGCCATTGCTGTTGTTCCAGGCTGCGAGACCCGGTGGGAGGTTGAGTATAGCGTCGTTCTGAACTAGCTTTAGGAGTGCACGTCTATATGACTCTGCCAGAGGGTTGTCGTAGTCAGTGGGAGCAGCGGAAGCATTGGTGGACATCAGGCTTATGTCTATTTATAAACTAAAGCAGATGTAGCGGAGATAGATCATCTATTTCTGATGTGACAGTCATAGGTTTGACTTCATCAGAATAGGGGATGGATCTGTTGAATAGGTAGTAGGGTGTGATATCCGGGTTTTGGATGACATACACAAAGTAGGAAGTGATATTCCTATACTACGATCGGTTATACTTTGGTCGTCACACAGTGGTTTCTCCACAAGGGATTTGGACATTATATCAGACATACTGATAATGTGACGGAATCCGCTCACATCATCACACTCCAGAAGGTATGCGCATATCTGGCAAGTTTCAGTTTCTTTAGAAACTCCCGATGTGATTTTTACCCCATGCTCTTATGACCTTGACTTTGGCCAACAAATCATAAGTCACATGTCAAGTTCTACCCGTCATTCTCCAGGTTGATTTGAATCCACCCGTACCTACCCTTGACTTTGGCCAACAAGGCAGTACGACTGTTCCAAACCAACGCATCTATCTATGCTGCATATGAATAACCAACAGCTACCAAACAATGTGCCTTGACTTTGGCCAACAAACACAGCTTGAATACTATTGACTACCCATATGAAACGACGGAGGGCTACGAATGGTTTCTGGCGAAAACCTTTAACGTAATGAACTTGATATCGTTGAAGGAACGGATAGCTTTTTAGAAAAATATAGTGACGAAAACCTTTGCTAAAGAGGTCACTCCCGGCGAAGGGATCTCGTGTTGGAGATAGTGCCCTCAGAGTCAATTATTGGATCACAGGCACGTGATTGCAATGATTGAGGGAGGACCTATCCCGGTACGACAGTCTTACTCGAGATGATAGTATGCTATCTGGTTTACCTTTATCATCGTGTACTGCTTCAGGTGACCTTACAGGTCGCTATTACACGTTGATAGAGCCCCTAGGATTCTTGCTTGACCACCAGTAGTATGAGGGCGATCATATAAGTGGGAGCTGGTGGTCTATAAGCACATCCTTAAATGGTCCCTAGTCGTGGGAGTTTTGAGACAGGGCATCGATACTCCAGAGTAGACTAGTGTATACAGTCGAGACCCCGACGAGGGGCGGTGGCCGGTCTCACAAGCCACTGGTGTCAGTTGGTTCACCTAAGATGTATATAGGTGCTCATTGGGTTATGAGTACACCGGACAGGACTCTCCGGGAACCTGCTAGTTGGTCTTATACCTGACGTCAGATAGCAGTTCCCTGGTGACATGTGTACAGGTTAGTTCATCGACCTGAGATCGTCATTTGTCTCGTGTGAGTTCCCACTGTGCTTTGATTACTACCCTACCACGGCTCAAAGGAGTCGTGCAAACAGGTTTTAGTTGGGTACAGTCCCGAGCCACATGGAGGCAGTGAGCGGATCTTCAGGGGTTCGTCTCTCCCGGTATTGGGGGTGAGGTCGCGCTGTGTCTAGGAGAGCCATTACACGAAGTCCTTGGCCAAGGCAGGAGATTTACTGGTAGGTATTCCAGTAGTGTCTCAGGGTGTTCTGGGCTACACTCCGACACGACTTGTACCGCTTTTGGGGGTCTGACTTTTACCCACCCCCTAGGCCCGACATGCGATGCTTATAGACGAACAGACTAGACTGTACGGATATTGTCACTGACAGGCTCAATAGGGTGTCAGGATGAGTTCGCTCATCGACGTCCCTTTTAGTCAATAGCTGGTGGCCCGTTACATATTGGCTTATACCACTGACGTGCTTGTGGTTAAATCCACAGCCATTGTATTGACGAGTCTTTAGAGTCCACCACACATTCAGTTACTCAGCTTTCGGGCGAACGCTGTAGAGGCCGTATGGAGATATGGCAGGGTCCGATCAGATACGTGCTGTATTGCACGGGTCAGGATCGGACGGTTTGTACTAGTGGCCGTATGGATATATGGCAGGGTTCGATCAGATACGTGCGGTATTGCACGGATCAGGATCGGACGGATATTACTTGCCGGCTTTGGTCTAAGCTGGATCCTAGTATAGTCCAGTGTAGATTTTGTCTCTTTGCATTTGTATCACGACGGAATACAGATGCGGGTGTGTATGCACAGTATCGGGGTTTTCCTGTAATTTATTACGGGACCAGTTTTCTGGAGTTTCCAGTTTGCATTCCGTTCCGGCCGGTTTTCCTTTGTTCTTTCCCGGCCGGACTTTTACGATGGAGGGTGTTATTTGCAAGTTTGCAAATAACACATTGTGCAGGGGTTTCTTGCAAATGTATTAATTATGAAAGCATCTTTTGATACCATTCTTTTCTATCATCATCACTTGCTTTTTGGTGATTTGAGGTGATTAGTGGTTGATGTGGATTTGTTATGATGATGTTTGGATATGGTCACCCTCTCTCTTTTCCTACACTCACCGCCCTCTTGCTTATGTATTTTTTCCTCCACCATTCTAACATGATAAGGGGTTTTTCATTTGAGAGAGAAAAAGATGAGAGCTTCATCTTTGAGAGTGTGGCATTCTTGATCTCATTTTCATGCTAGAAAAATGCAAGCACCATTTTTCTTATCTTGATTCCTCCATCATCTTCAAAGGCAACAAACCCCAAATGAGACACAGCTTCAACCCTACACATTCTACAGCAAATCTTGGACGCGTCGGCCAGCCAACTTCGCGCCCGAGTTGCCTCGGTATTGAGGTGGGAGCCCGTAAAAGATGCAGGCGATGTGGTGCCCTTCCGGCGAGGAGGCGACGACCGGAGTTTCCGCAGAGATCGGGACGACGACGAGAAGACCGGAGGACTCGGATCATTCGGTATATCTCTTCCCTATCTTGTTACTTTGCTAGATCTAGTTTAATGGCCCGATCCGGGGTTTAGTGCGCGGTGGTGCCGGATTGCTAAGTTCGCAAAATTAAAGTTTATCACCGTTTCCGCATTTGGCCGTCGGATTGACGACCGGGGCGCTGCCGTGCCCTTACATCTCGGCTCTTTCCCCGTAGAATGAGGTGCAGGATATTCCAACTGAATACCACGATGCAAAGCAAAAGTAATCGGCTATAGTGAAGTTATTGCCCTGATGCAAACTTCTGTCCAAGGGGTCACTCCCGGAGAAGGGATCTAGGCCCTTGCCTCGTCGACTGAGGAGCAGGATATTCCAACTGAATACCACGATGCAAAACAAAAGTGAACGTCCTTGCAATAACAGCTTTTTGAAAAAGTGTTCCAACAACATCAGATTAGGTTTGTTTTTAACTTGCATTGATCCGAATCAACGCAGTCCCATCAATTGATCACACCACAAAGAACGAAAATATACTGATGTACGTATATGCCATCCGCATTCGCCACTGGGTCCCGTCATTACCCGTTAGGTTAGCTAACTAACGACAGAGCGGGGATTGGACTAGCGCGGATGTAAAACATATACAACATCTACTAATATATATATCAATATATAATTTTCGCTCAAGACGTGATAAAATGCAACATCACAGAAATGTACAGCATCACAGAATAATACAGATATCTGGGATCCCCGGGTTTCACAGAGCCACTACTGAATCCCGACGTTCCCCTAGTCGTGTGGATAGCATGTGCAATGAAATCCTAGACCCCTACGGGCGCGGCAAGTTACCCGCCAAAACCTGAAGCGAGGCAGCCCCCTTCAGCAACGTGAATGGACTACCCGGCACTTCACGGAATCCGATAACTTGGGCACCCCTCCTGGGTCAACCTGTACCCCCTACGAGTGCGGCGAATAGCCCGCCAATTCTAGAGTGAAGCCCCCTCCATCTCAACGCCATGAGATGCGGGCTTGTTGCCCTCTAGAACCCGGCTATCCATGCACCCCTCCGCGGGGCAATCCTAGTACAGAAAGTAAAATATACATACAACGGGTACATCGACCGCAACCTGGTCGTGCACCAAAATAATAATACAATCAGGCAGTGACGGCAGTCCACATGTCGGACGCTCGCCCCGTAATATCAAATGTACATAATACAACAAAAAATGTACTACCACTGCAACCAGGCTATCCCCCACGACCGATCCGCAACATCACAGCATAACACAGAACATCAACGTGAAGGCCACGTTCGCAAATCCGTCTAACCGGGCTATAGCAGTTAGACAGGATTTACCGATCAAGTGACATTCACGGTCGCAGATATAATGTAAATACTGTGAAATAATGTGTTTAAAATATCCGATCGATCAAATTTACCCAAGTGGGCCCCAAGCAATACTGTAGCAGTTGAAGAAATTCTGGGCCCAAACAAAGTGTACCAAAACCCCTATTTTCAGCCAACAAGCCCACTGCAAAAAATTGGTGACGTGAATCCAAATTCCTGCGGCAGAACCGCGGCCAAAGAAGGGTTATGGCCGTGGTTCCGCGGTCGTACGGAAGGATCAGGTGACCAAAATTCTACAGTGTTCTTAGGATTCCCTGCACATCATTCTGCAACATACTTAAAAATTTTTAGACTCCAAAAAATTTCGAAAGAAACTAATGTGAAGAAAAATATGGTTTTTGGAAAATTGTTCGATCGGAAATGTAAAACACATTAGACAAAGCTAGACTATGTTAATGGAGAGTTTCTGATACTACTGTAATTGCACGGCGGCGCCCCGACCTCCATTCCGAGGCCAAATACGGAAGCGATGGTTAACTTTAATTTTTCAAACCGGCACCACCGCGCACTAAAAACCCGAATCGTACCATTAACTAGTCCTAGCTAACTACTAGATGGGGAAGAGAGATATACCGAGCGATCCGTGTCCTCCGGTCTTCTCGCCGTCGTCCCGATCACCCGCGGAATGTCCAGTCTCCACCTCCTCGCCGGAAGGGCACCACGTCGCCTGCATCTTTTACGGGCTCCTACCTCTATACCGAGGCAACTCGGGCATGAAGTTGGCGAGTCGACGTGCCCAAGATTTGCTGTAGAATGTGTGTAGAACCATGTCTCATTTTGGGTTTCATGGAGGTTGCTATTTTGTGGAGGAGAATGAACTATACTTTGGAGGTGGAACAATGGAATTTTGTGAAGCCAAATGAGTGTAATTCCCTTGCCCAAAAATTGGGACAGCACCACACAATGTGGCCGGCCATGCAAAGTGAGGGGAGGGTGAGAATGAGAGAGAGAATCTTGTATGGATGATTGAACCACACTCATAATGCAAGAGAGAAAAGGTCATCATATGAAGAAATGATCACAAAGAAACTCCAACACTCAAACTACCATCATCATCAACCATGATTGCTCACAAAGTCAAGCAATCATGAACTCAAGAAAGTCAAGGAATGGTCCTCCATCATGAGACCATCATGACCCAAGAAAATGCAAAGAACCCCCTTCCAAATTGCTTATTTGCACAAATGCAAATAAGCCCTCCTCCACCAATCTTCGGCCAATGAAAGATACAAATGAAAATGGCCGAAACGAAAAGCAAACTGGCAACTCCAGAAAACTGGTCCCGTAATAAATTACAGGAAAACCCCGATACTGTGTATACACACCCGCATCTGTATTCCGACCGGATATAAATGCAATGAGACAAAATCTACACTGTACTATTGTTAGTTGTATGTATGCCCTAGAGGCCAGTATTGTACAGATGATGTATATTATATTGGATGCTTGGACATATATAGAGATGACTTTCTTGCTCGATATGATAGTATGCTATCTGGTTACTCTTTATCTTAACATGTACACTTGTCTTTTTAAACTGTCTTATAGTTACATGTTGGTAAAGCCCTTAGGATGTGTATTTGACTACCTGAACTATGATGCAGATCATACTAGTGGGGACATGGTAGTCCATAAGTACATCCTTCAAGGTCCCTAGTCGTGGGTGTATCGAGACAGGGCATCGATATACCAGTGTAGACTAGCGTATACGCTTCTCGACCGATGAGATGGGCGATGGATGATCCCATATCCATTAGTGTTTGACATCAGAGATGGTGTACGGGTGCTCAGTGGAGACTGGGTACACTGGACGGACTCGCCGAGAACTCCCAGATGGTATTATACCTCACGTCAGATGGCAGTTCTCAGGTGACACTTATGCAGGTTAGTCTGTAGACCCGAGATCGTCATAGAGTCTTGTGTGATTCCCACTGTGCTTTGATCTCCACCTTACCACGACCATGAGGGCGTGCAAAATGGTGGTCTTTGGGCACAGTCCCGAGTCACATGGAGGCAATGAGCGATAGGAGGGGTTTCGTCTCTCCCGATATTGGGGATTGATGTTGCGCTGTGCTTGATTGGCCGTAACAGGGAAGTCCCTGACCAGGGCTGATCAGAGGTTTGCTGGTAAGTGTTACCAGTAGTTTCTCAACCCGTTATGAGCCTCACATCGGCACGACTTATCGGCTATTGGGGTCTGACGTTTACCACCCCTAGATTTGATATGCGACGTATCAGACGAACTGACCGGACTGTACGGTAAGTGTTACTGGTTGGATTCACAGGAGTGTGAGCGGGATAGCTCGTCGATCTTCTGATCGCTCAATACCCGGATGGACGTTACGTTTAGCAGACCGCTTGCGGCTTGTGGGTGCTTGATATGATCATCATCTGCTACCGGCGTATTGACGAGTCTTTAGAGTCCTACACAGAGGTTTCCTGGCTCAAGCGAAACGAAATAGGAGTGCATATGAGATATGTGCAGGACCGAGAATGATGCGTCTATGTGATACCGTATTTCATTCTCGCGATGAATGTTTCGATTGGTTATATGCGATATAACCTAGTTATCGAATCGTAGATTGATTCGATAAGTCGATACATTGGATACTAGTCGGTTTTGTGCGACATGACCGGATCATTGAATCAAGTGTTGATTTAATGATTTAATGTATAATTATATATACGATATATTACTTTTCATTAACTAGTATTGGTTCACTTTAATAGGATTTTCTCACTTGTAGTTCACAAGTTGTATATGTGATATACTTTTGTGCACTACAATGTGTCATGTTTGATGATGCATGTAAATTGGTTTTGTGTTAAGACTCAAATCATGGTTATGATAATAGTTAGGGTTTTGATTTATTTACTTATTTATTTATCTATTCTTTTTGATAAATAAATAAAAGATAACAAAATGGTTTCATTCATGAAGCTTGATGAAGCTTCATGAAGGTTTGACCAAAGTGACCATTTTGTCATCATCCTTAACCCTAACCATTCTCACTTGACCATGGTCTATTCTCTACACTTAACCAAGGTTAGAAGATGATACGTATTCATTTTTATTATTCTTTTAACAACACTTATCATATTCTTTCTTCTTCTTGACCTTCTTCTTCAAGATAGAAAGCTTGATGCCATCAATGGCAACTTGAGATCTAAAGTGAGAAATCCAATTCTAAAGTGAACCCACCTCCTATTTCTTCACCCTCTACCTCTTGCCAAGTTATTTTGGGTGTTTTCTTCACAAGTTTCACAACTTTGTGAAGTCGGAGCTTGAACTTGTGATGCCTCGACGTAGATCATCTTCGGCACGAAACCGACGACCTAGTCCGCCCATTTCTCTGATCAAGCCGACGCATGAGTCCGGGATTCGAGATGGACAGCGAGAGGACGCCTACGTAGAGCCAAGGAAGTGGATATCCGGATCTACAAAGCTTGTAGCTTCTTATCTTTAGTTAAGTTGTTAACTAGATTCATATTTCGCCTAAATTTCTAGTCGACGATCCGTATTAGGGTTTCTCGGCACCCATAAAATTTGAAATTGGCATGGTTGATGCCTTGTGAGACCTCTATAGTGTGCCTAGGAACCCTACAGTGGTATCAGAGACTAGCTAGAGCCTTAGGCGAAGTCCTGACGACGTTTGAAGTCCGATCGAACCAAAACCCTAACCCGAAAACGGCTCTCTGTACATTTTTTAAAAAATGGGTTTTTTCAAAATTAAAAATATGCAGAAAACTCAGCAGGGAATTCTAAGAATTACGGCGCAAAATTTATTTCATGATCCCTCAAATGAGCGGCGGAACCGCGGCATAAGCCTAGCTTATGCGGCGGTTCCGCGGCTAAAGTATGACGTCAGCCCTAACAATTTGCACAGTAATTCCTAATCAACAGTGCTGAGTTCTCTGGGCTTTTTTAAATTTTTTTCAAGGGTTGAATTTTCTGGGGTTGTTTTGGGGATTCGGTGTTTCGATCGGAGTATCAGATTTTGTCTTTGTGGCTTTCCGGATAATTTTTAGAATATGTTAAAAAGTTCGACCGGATATAAATACTCAATTTTTCCCCTGTCGGGAAATTTCCAAGAGTTGGATTTTTCCATGGTTTAACGATGTTCTTAGTAGTGCAAGTAGCACAATGGACCCTTTAGAAGACAACAAACCTTAACTCGATTATGTGGCCGTCTTGAACTGCTCTTTGAACTTTCGGGTTTGGGGCAGTACGCCGTTCCACATGTGAGGCGTTGGCTTGACCCTTCTACGGCTGGACCGTTGGTACTGGGGCACGAACTGAATGTTGTTAGACTTATTTCATGTGTTGAGCTGTATCGGGAAAACTTGGGTGTTCGACTGTTCGATCGGAATGTTTAACATTTTCTGTTGATCTGGAATGTGATACAATAATTGGAATTTACAAACAGTTATGAGATAACTGAATGAATGTTATAAATCTAGCGGTTTAGTTTCACTTGATATTGAAAAGAGTTTTCGATAATGAGACTAAAATGCGGGGTTTATAACTGTTAGGCATGTGATGTCTAAGTATTTCATTTAATTAGGCATGTGATGTCTAAAAGGATTGCGGATTCCAACTGTTGTAGTTTTACACTTTCTTTTCTGTGACCGTAAGTATAATATGTGATATCGCCGGTTTCGTTGCTATATGTCAACGACAATTGGGATGCGCATATTTACTTACGTTGATGACATGTGATGTTATGTGTTGCTGGATATGTTATATTGGATCGTCATGTTTGAATAGCCGGGGGTTTTTATGTGAGATGAGTGTTTTTCATTTTCATTCATGTAAAAACTTGTATGTAATATTCTTTTATTGGGGCACTTCCAGGTTGCGGAAGATGTCACCCTTTGTATATTATTTACTTTTCCGCATTAGGATAGACCCAAGGAGGGGAGCACAAGTAACCGGGTTCTGGGGTTCAGTGGGAGACCAACTCGAGGAGTCGAGTCCGGGTCTCCTAACCCTAGAATTGGTATGGTTACTTGCCGCTCTCGTAGGGGTCTAGGGGTGTGGGATTGGCTATTCATCACGACCGTGGAATCCGTGTTTTATACTGGCTCGTATTAAAAACACGGACGTCCTAGTATATCCAATGTTTCATATATTTCTTCTTCTGCGATATCTGTGATGTGATCATGTGTTGTTCTGTGATAGATACAGTATATAGTATATATGATATATTATATAGACGTTACTTATGTTTTGCACCCGCACTAGCCCTGCCCTGCTCTGTCGTTAGTTACCTAACCTAACGGTGCACGAGGGGACATCGAGGCGAATGCAGATGGCATAAGTGTACGTCGTATTTATCTGTGATGTTTAGGTATTTAAATGATGGGACTTCATGAATGTGATTAATGAAAGAAAAGAACCCTAAGATGTTGTAGAATCAAATATTTAACTAAATAGGTAGCTACAGTTCTTGCTTTGCATAGCGGTATATGTGATATATCCTGCACCTTATTCGATGAGGAAAGGACCGAGATTCCTTCACCGGGAGTGACTCCTTTAGCAATAACTGGCAGATGCTACACACTCGGTTTGCTTTTGACTGCTTCTATAGTTTCTGCTTTGCATAGTGATATATATGATATATCCTGCACCTCATTCAACGAGGAAAGGGCCGACGATCCCTTCACCGGGAGTGACCCCTTTAGCAAAACTAGAAAAGCCTCAAAATCACTCCATTTCAAAACTTCATTTGATTCTACAACGATATCAAGTTCATTACGCTCATGGTTTTTATGAAAAACCTGCGTAGCCCTCCGTCATTTCAGATAAGTACTAGTTAGTATTCGTGCTGCGGTAGTTTGGCCTCCGTCAAGGCGTAGTGTATGGTAGCTAACTAGTGCTTATCTGCTAGCATATGATGCGATTGGATTAGGGTATTCGTACGGCGTTGTTTGGCCTCCGTCAAGGGTCGTGCGGGTGGGTTTAATTCAATCAGGAAATGACGGGTTGAACTGGACTAGCGGACTATGGGTTGTTTGGCCTCCGTCAAGGTCATAGGACGCTAGGGGCAAAATATTATCGGGAATTTCAAGTGTTGAAATTTGCAATGAGATTGCATACCTTCTATGAGATAGTAGGATCCCGATACCCGCTGCGAGTAAGAGTTACTCCTAGGAGAGTTTTAAACATTACAATTAGCCGATCAAGTATGTGTCTAGAAAGGTGTTAACGAGGTTACGCCTCTGGGAAAACGAGGTTTACATTAATTAGGTTCATGTGAAAGCACGGGGGACCTCCCTCAAAGTACCGACACTGGCCTGGCTGAAAGATTGGCGAACTTGTAGTGTGTAATTAATCCCGGCTAGTCTTTCCTTTAGGGTTTGAAGGAAGATTTGATAAAAAGCAGTGGGAGCCATCCTGATTAGATAAGATAATAACCAATCTGATCTTGCACGAGCATACGCTAAAGTGTTTTCTTCTCTCTCTCTCCAGGTAGCGACCATTTCATGCCTTAATAAAGATAATAATATGGATGTATTGACCGAACCCGCATGTTATACTATGCAGGGGAACGTTGAACCCGTTCTATCTTATAAGTGTTATAAGAATGAACAGGAAACAGGAGAATATCTGGATTCTCACACCGCCCAAAAGGAGAACATGCATGATGATGCATCGTCTTCAGGTGTGTTTGTCATTGAGAACTGTTTCTCAGTTCACCCTACGTCCTGGGTATTAGATACCGGATCAGAATCCCACTTATGTAAAATTTTACATGGGCTACGGAAAGGTAGAGAACCGGGAAAAGGTGATCATTCCGTTCAAGTAGGGAATGGTGCAAATGTTGCAGCCAAAGCAGTTGGCGAATATCACCTAGTATTACCAAGTGGTGATACGATGATTCCGAATGAGTGCTATTTTATACCGAACATGATGTGCAACATTATATCAGTTTCTTTATTGAGTAAAGAAGGATATAATTTTGTAGTACAGGATAATGTTATGGACATATTCCTAGATCAAAAGTTGATTGCATCAGGCTCGTTACATAATGGCATATTCATTCTAAATCAAAATACAGTCCTCAATTTACAAAACACACACAAGAGGAAGAGTTCTGAACTGAACGATCCTTCTTGTGGCATTGTAGACAGGGTCACATCAATGCGACACGACTAGCTAAGTTGCATAAGGATGGATTTTTAAATCCGTTTGAATTTTCATCTGATGACACTTGCCAGTCATGTCTCAAAGGCAAGATGACCAAAACTCCGTTTACGGGACACGGAGAAAGAGTTACCAAACTCTTGGGACTGATACATAGTGATGTATGCGGTCCCATATCTACACATGCCAGGGATGGTTCTTTGTACTTCATTACATTCACTGACGATCTCTCTAGATTCGGATATGTGTTCCTGATGAAACACAAATTAGAAGCTTTTGAGAAATTTAGAGAATATAAACAAGAAGTAGAGAACCAAACGGGCAAAAGTATTAAGATCCTTCGATCTGATCGAGGAGGAGAATACTTAAGTAACGAATTCAGAGATTATCTAAAAGAGAATGGGATTCTCTCTCAGCTTACTCCTCCTTATACACCACAGCACAACGGTGTATCGGAGCGGAGAAATCGCACCCAATTAGATATGGTGCGCTCTATGATGAGTGCAGCTGAGTTACCTATTTCCTTCTGGGGATATGCACTGGAGACTGCTGCATATCTATTGAATAGAGTTCCAACCAAATCTGTGCCTACCACTCCATATGAGATATGGAATGATAAGAGACCATGTCTTAATTTTATTCAGATATGGGGTTGTCCGGCCTATGTTAAAACACAAAATCCGGACAAGCTCGAGGCAATGTCTGTTCTATGTAAGTTTGTTGGATATCCCAAACATTCGCGAGGGTATATCTTCTACCACTCCGAGGAACAAAAAGTGTTTGTTTCTCGACATGCCACTTTCTTAGAAAAGAGTTTTCTTATGAAACAGAAAAGTAGCATTCAGGTAGAACTGGAAGAGGTTCCAGCAATACAAACTGAAACAGAAGACTTGGTAGAACCAGAGGATTCAGTAGAACTCGACGAACCCCAGCCTCTCCGCCGATCTAGTAGGGTTTCTCGTCCACCTGAGAGATACTACGGTTTTCTCATTGACGGTGGAAGCGAGGATTGCATCATGGAGGATGATGACCCAACTAGCTTCGAGCAGGCCATCATGAGTAGGGACTCAGTGAAATGGCTGGATGCTATACGGTCCGAGATGGAATCCATGTACACCAACAAAGTATGGACTTTGGATGTTGCTCCTGAAGTGGTAAAACCCATCGGGAGCAAGTGGATCTTTAAAAAGAAACTTGGTGTAGATGGGAAAGTGGAGACTTTCAAAGCTAGACTTGTTGCAAAAGGTTTTCGTCAAAGACCAGGTATGGACTATGACGAAACCTTTTCTCCAGTGGCTATGCTTAAATCCATCCGGATCATGCTTGCCATCGCTGCATATCATGACTACGAAATCTGGCAAATGGATGTTAGGACCGCCTTTCTAAATGGTGATTTAGAAGAGTGCGTGTACATGACTCAGCCAGAGGGCTTCGTAGACAGTTGGAGCAGCGGGAAGGTGTGCAAGATGCTTAAATCCGTTTATGGATTAAAGCAAGCATCGCGGAGTTGGAACATCTGCTTTGACGTCGTTATCAAAGAGTTTGATTTCGTCAAAAATCCAGATGAACCTTGTATTTACAAGAAGGTGGCAGAGAGTAAGGTTGCCTTCCTCGTATTGTACGTGGACGACATACTCTTGATAGGAAATGATATTCCTATTCTGCAATCGGTCAAGCTCTTCTTATCACAGAGATTATCAATGAAAGATCTTGGTGATGCCTCCTGCATATTGGGGATAAGGATCTATAGAGATAGATCCAAACGGATATTGGGATTGTCCGAATCCAGGTACATTGACACCATACTAAAGAGGTTTAGTATGGAAGAATCCAAGCGTGGGAACTTGCCCACGATCTCTGGAGTCACTCTCTCCAAAGAGATGTCTCCCAAGACTGATTTGGAGAGAGTTCGCATGCAAGGGATACCCTATGCTTCGGTTGTAGGCTCTATCATGTACGCGATGCTATGTACCAGACCCGATGTAGCATACTCACTAAGTGTAGTGAGCAGGTATCAAGCTGATCCTGGAGAGAGTCACTAGACAGCTGTGAAGAGCATTCTCAAGTACTTACGAAGGACTAAAGAGATGCTTTTGGTGTATGGTAATGGAGAACTCCAAGTGGAGTCCTTTACCGATTCGAGCTTCCAGAGTGATAAGCACGACTCTAAGTCGCAGTCGGGATTTGTCTTTACCCTTTACGGAGGGGCGGTTAGCTGGAAGAGTTCCAAGCAGGAAACCGTGGAAGACTCGACGATGGAGGCTGAATACATCGCTGCCAACGATGCTGCCAAAGAGGCTGTCTGGATCAAGAAGTTCATTACTGAACTTGGAGTGGTTCCATCCATTGAGCATCCAATACCTTTGTATTGCGATAACAATGGAGCGGTGGCTTTGGCCAAGGAACCCAGGTCCCATCAGCGATCCAGGCATATTCTGAGGCGGTATCACCTGATCCGGGAGATAGTTGATCGCCGGGAGATCGAGGTCAGGAGAGTTGACACGAAGAACAACACGGCGGATCCACTCACGAAGGCCATTCCCCAGATACAGTTTGAGAGACTCTTCGGGATGCTCGGTATGCGATACTACAGCAGCTGGCCCTAGTGCAAGTGGGAGATTGTTAGTTGTATGTATGCCCTAGAGGCCAGTATTGTACAGATGATGTATATTATATTGGATGCTTGGACAAATATAGAGATGACTTTCTTGCTCGATATGATAGTATGCTATCTGGTTACTCTTTATCTTAACATGTACACTTGTCTCTTTAAACTGTCTTATAGTTACATGTTGGTAAAACCCTTAGCATGTGTACTTGACTACCTGGACTATGATGCAGATCATACTAGTGGGGACATGGTAGTCCATAAGTACATCCTTCAAGGTCCCTAGTCGTGGGTGTATCGAGACAGGGCATCGATATACCAGTGTAGACTAGCGTATATGCTTCTCGACCCATGAGATGGGCGATGGATGATCCCATATCCATTGGTGTTTGACATCAGAGATGGTGTACGGGTGCTCAGTGGAGACTGGGTACACTGGACGGACTCGCCGAGAACTCCAAGATGGTATTATACCTCTCGTCAGATGGCAGTTCTCAGGTGACACTTGTTAGTTATATTTATGCCCTAGAGGCCATTACTGTACATAGGATGTATATTGTAGTGGATGCTGGGACATATATAGGGAGGACTTTCTTGCTCGACATGGTAGTATGCTATCTGGTTGAACTTTACCTTAACGTGTATACTGATTGTCTCTCTGTTACATGTTGGTAAAGCCCTTAGGATCTGTACTTGACTACCTGGACTATGATGCGGATCATACTAGTGGGGAAATGGTAGTCCATAAGTACATCCTTCAAAGTCCCTAGTCGTGGGTGTATCGAGACGGGGCATCGATACACCAGAGTAGACTAGCGTCTACCTTCTCGACCCATACAGATGGGAGATGGATGATCCCATATCCATCGGTGTTTGACATCCGAGATGATATACGGGTGCTCAGTAGAGACTGGGTACACTGGACGGACTCGCCGAGAACTCCCAGATGGTATTATACCTCACGTCAGATGGCAGTTCTCTGGTGACACTGGTACAGAGTAGTCCGTTGACCCGAGATCGTCATAGAGTCTTGTGTGGTTCCCACTGTGCTTTGATTTCCATCTTACCACGTCCAAGAGGGCGTGCAAAACGGTGGTTTTTGGGTACAGTCCCGAGTCACATGGAGGCAATGAGCGATAGGAGGGGATTCGTCTCTCCCGGTATAGGGAGTTGATGTTGCGCTGTGTTCGATTGGCTATAACAGGAAATCCCTGGCCAGGGTTGCTGAGATTTACTGGTAAGTGTTACCAGTAGTTTCTCGAATAGTTATAGACCTCATATCGACACGACTTGTTGAGCTATTGGGGTCTGACGTTTACCACCCCTAGGCGAGATATGCGACATATCAGACGATCAGACCGGACTGTACGGTAGTGTTACTGGTCGGATTCACTGGAGTGTGAGCGGGCTTGCTCGTCGATCTTCAGATCGCTCAATACCCGGGTGGCCGTTACGTTTAGCAGACCGCTTGCGGCTTGTGGGTGTTTGATATGATCATCATCTGCTGCCGGCGTATTGACGAGTCTTTAGAGTCCTACACAGAGGTTTCCTGGCTCAAGCGAAACGAAATAGGAGCGCATATGAGATATGTGCGGGACCGAGAATAATACGAGTATGTGATACTGTATTCGATTCTCGCGATGTGACATTGATCGGTTATATGCGATATAGCCGGGTTATCGGATCAAGTGTTGATTCGATAAGATGTTACTAATGATACCAGTCGGTTATGTGCGCATGACCGGATCATTGAATCAAGTGTTGATTTAATGATTTAATGTATAATTATATATTTGATATATTACTTTGCATTAACTAGTATCGGTTCACTTTAGACGGATTTTCTCACTTGGTTCGTGCGCATTGCATATGCGATATGTTTTTGTGCACTTGTATGTATCATGTTTGATGATGCATGCTAACTTGAGTTTGTGTAAAGATTAAACCATGGTTATTCAAATGGTTAGGGTTTTGTTTTTCATATCTATTTATTTATTTATTTATTTATTTTCTTTTTGGAAAATGAAATGAGAAGAATGGTGGCTTGTTTTGGATTGTAGTTGAAGATTCATGAACCTTTGACTTTGTCCACCATTCTTATCTCATGCTTAACCCAACCATTTGTTTTAACCCTAGTTCAATCTCTACACTTTACCATGGTTTAGTTATGATAAGTTTTGATTATTTCTTTTCTTTTTCTAATTAACTTATCATAAGCTTCTTCTACTTCTTCATTGACTTCAAGAAGAAAAGCTTCACCTCCATCAATGGTGAATTGAGCAAACAAGTGAGAAATCCAATTCTAAAGTTAAGCCAACTCCTATTTCTTCATCCTCTACCTCTTGCCAAGTAGTAGAGTGTGTTTACTTCACAAGTTTCATGACTTGGTGAAGTTGTGAGCTTGATCTAGCGATGCCTCAACGTAGATCATCTTCGGCATGGACATCGACGACCTAGCTTGCCCATTCTCCGACGAAGCCGATCCTAGAGCCCGGATTTGATTTGGACAGCGGAGACGACCTCGTTGCGGAGCCGTGGAGGTGGAGGACCGGATCTACAAAGGTTGTATTTCCGTATTCCCAATAGTTAAGTGTTAACTAGTTCATTGTTCGCCTAGACATCTAGTTATCGATCCGTAGTTTAGGGTTTGTAGGAACCATAATTTTTGAAATTGCCATGCTTGATGGCTTGGGAGACCTCACTTGAGTGCCTAGGAACCCTACAACACTTGTGCAGGTTAGTCTGTAGACCTGAGATCGTCATAGAGTCATGTGTGATTCCCACTGTGCTTTGATCTCCACCTTACCACGTCCATGAGGGCGTGCAAAACGGTGGTCTTTGGGCACAGTCCTGAGTCACATGGAGGCTGTTAGTTATATGTATGCCCTAGAGGCCATTACTGTACATATGATGTATGTTGTAGTGGATGCTGGGACATATATAGGGAGAACTTTCTTGCTCGACATGATAGTATGCTATCTGGTTACTCTTTACCTTAACGTGTATACTGATTGTCTCTCTGTTACATGTTGGTAAAGCCCTTAGGATGTGTACTTGACTACCTGGACTATGATGCGGATCATACTAGTGGGGACATGGTAGTCCATAAGTACATCCTTCAAAGTCCCTAGTCGTGGGTATATCGAGACGGGGCATCGATATACCAGAGTAGACTAGCGTACACCTTCTCGACTCATACAGATGGGCGATGGATTATCCCATATCCATTGGTGTTTGACATCAGAGATAATATACGGGTGCTCAGTAGAGACTGGGTACACTGGATGGACTCGCCGAGAACTCCCAGATGGTATTATACCTTACGTCAGATGGCAGTTCTCTGGTGACACTGGTACAGAGTAGTCTGTTGACCCGAGATCGTCATAGTGTCTTGTGTGGTTCCCACTGTGCTTTGATTTCCATCTTACCACGTCCAAGAGGGCGTGCAAAACGGTGGTTTTTGGGTACAGTCCCGAATCACATGGAGGCAATGAGCGATAGGAGGTGATTCGTCTCTCCCGGTATAGGGAGTTGATGTTGCGTTGTGTTCGATTGGCTATAACCGGAAATCCCTGTCCAGGGTTGGTGAGATTTACTGGTAAGTGTTAACAGTAGTTTCTCGAACTGTTATAAACCTAATATCGACACGACTTATCGAGCTATTGGGGTCTGACGTTTACCACCCCTAGGCGAGATATGTGACATATCAGACGATCAGACCGGATTGTACGGTAGTGTTACTGGTTGGATTCACTGGAGTGTGAGCGGGCTTGCTCGTCGATCTTCTGATCGCTCAATACCCGGGTGGCCGTTAAGTTTAGCAGACCGCTTGCGGCTTGTGGGTGTTTGATATGATCATCATCTGCTGCCGGCGTATTGACGAGTCTTTAGAGTCCTACAAGAGGTTTCCTGGCTCAAGCGAAACGAAATAGGAGCGCATATGAGATATGTGCGGGACCAAGAATAATGCGTGTATGTGATACCGTATTCTATTCTCGCGATGATTGTATCGAATGGTTGTATGCGATATAACCTAGTTATCGAATCAAGGATTGATTCGATAAGTCGATACATTGGATACTAGTCGGTTATGTGCGACATGACCGGATCATTGAATCAAGTGTTGATTTAATGATTTAATGTATAATTATATATTTTATATATTACTTTGCATTAACTAGTATTGGTTCACTTTATATGGATTTTCTCACTTGGATTGCACAAGTTGTATATGTGATATACTTTTGTGCACTTGATTGTGTCATGTTTGATGATACATGTTAACTAGGGTTTTTGTGTAAAGATTGAACCATGGTTATATGAATGGTTAGGGTTTTGTTTTCTTATTCATTTATTTGTTTATTTATTCATTTTGGCAAAAGGAAAATGGTGGCTAATTTGGATATATGTTGAAGCTTCATGAAGCTTTGACTTAGTCAGCATTTTTGTCTTCATACCTAACCTAACCATTCACTTAACCTTAGTTTAATCTCTACACTTGACCATGGTTCATTATATGATAAGTATTGATTTTCTTTTCAAGATTAATTAACTTATCATAACACTTTCTTCTTCTTCTTCATCTTCTTTCATGAAGAAAGCTTCACTTCATCAATGGTGATTGATGAAAAAGAGTGAGAAATCCAATTCTAAAGTGAACCCACTTCCTATTTCTTCATCCTCTACCTCTTGCCAAGTAGTAGAGTGTGTTTCCTTCACAATTTTTCAAGGCTTGATGAAGGTGGAGCTTGATCTAGTGATGCCTCGACGTAGATCATCTTCGGCACGTCGTCGATGACCTAGCCCACTCTTTCTCCGATGAAGCCGACGCTAGAGCCCGGGATTTGATATGGACAGCGAGGAGACTTCATCACGGAGCCATGGAGGTGGAGGACCGGATCTACAAAGGTTGTATTTCCGTATTCTTGTAGTTATTTGTTAACTAGTTGCTTTGTCGCCTAAATATCTAGTTAACGATCCGTATTAGGGTTTCTCGGCACCCGTAAAATTTAAAATTGGCATGGTTGATGCCTTATGAGACCTCTTGAGAGTGCCTAGGAACCTTACAGTGGTATCAGAGCCTAGCTAGAGCCTTAGGCGAAGTCTAGACGCAATTTGAACTCCGATCGAACCAAAACCCGAACGCGAAACATGCGCTCTGGACTTTTTTCAAAAACAGGGATTTTTGTGAGTTAAAAATTGCCAAAAAATTCAGCAGGGAATCCTATGAGTTACTGTGAAGCACGTGACTCTAAATCGACTAAAGAGCCGCGGAACCGCGGCCCCACCCTAGGTTTCGCGGCGGTTCCACGGCCATGTTGGTGATTTAGGTCACGTGTCTTGCACAGTAATTCTTGTGTCAAAGAGCTGAGTCTTCTGGAAATTTTTATATTTTATTCAAGAGTTGAATTTTCTGGGGTTGTTTTGTGGATTCGTATATTCGATCGGATTATCAAATTTTGTCTGTGTGGCTTTCCGGGTATTTTAGAATATGTTAAAAAGTTCGACCGGATATAAATACCCAATTTTTCCCCTGTCGGGAAATTTCCAAATGTTGGATCTTTCCGTGGTTTAAAGACGTTCTAAGTAGTGCAAGTAACGCGATGGTCCCTCTAGAAGACAACAAACCTTAACTCGATTATGTGACCGTCTTGAACTGCCCTTTGAACCTTCGGGTTTGGGGTAGTACGGCGTGCCACATGTGAGGCGTTGGCTTGACCCTTCTACGGCTGGACCGTTGGTACTGAGGCACGAACTGAATGTTTTTAGACTTGTTTCATGTGTTGAGCTGTATCGGGAAAACTTGGGTGTTTGAATGTTCGATCGGAAAGTTTAACATTTTCTATTTATCTGGAATGGGATACAACAATTGGAATTCACAAGTAGTTATGACATAACTGAATGAATGTTATAAACACAGCACTTTAGTCTCACTTGATCGGTTGCCACGGAATTTTGATGTGATCAAAAGTCCGTCACAATCACGTAGCGTACGCGGATACTTGCCGGGTAAACTTAATAGACGGCCTTGACCCATTGCCCCGACCAAGTGACTGCAGGAGAACCCCGTCGCCGAAAGCATCCGTTCGGGTGCTCGCGGTAGCGGTGTTCCGCCTTGGTGCACTTCGTCGACGGTATCGGGGGTGCGGCCGTCTACTGAAGTTTGCGACGAGCATTCGATCAGGATGTCGGGAATCTTGTTGAATTGCCCGACTTGGTATTGAAATGTGTTTTCGATTTTGAGACTAAAATGCGGGGTTTATAATTGTTAGGCAGGCGATGTCTAAGTAATTCATTTGGTCAGGCATGCGATGTCTCTGGGAGTTCTCGGCGAGTCCGTCCAGTGTACCCAGTCTTCACTGAGCACCCGTACACCATCTCTGATGTCAAACACCAATGGATATGGGATCATCCATCGCCCATCTCATGGGTCGAGAAGCGTATACGCTAGTCTACTCTGGTATATCGATGCCCCATCTCGATACACCCATGACTAGGGACCTTGAAGGATGTACTTATGGACTACCACATCCCCACTAGTATGATCTACATCATAGTCCAGGTAGTCAAGTACACATCCTAAGGGCTTTACCAACATGTAACTATAAGACAGTTTAAGGAGACTAGTATACATGTTAAGATAAAGAGTAACCAGATAGAATACTATCATATCGAGCAAGAAATTTATCTCTATATATGTCCAAGCATCCAATATAATATACATCATCTGTACAATACTGGCCTCTAGGGCATACATACAACTAACAATCTCCCACTTGCACTAGGGCCAACTGCTATAGTATCGCATACCGAGCATCCCGAAGAGTCTCTCAAACTGTATCTGGGGAATGGCCTTCGTGAGTGGATCCGCCGTGTTGTTCTTCGTGTCAACCCTCCTGACCTCGATCTCCCGGCGATCAACTATCTCCCGGATCAGGTGATACCGCCTCAGAATATGCCTGGATCGCTGATGGGACCTGGGTTCCTTGGCCAAAGCCACCGCTCCATTGTTATCACAATACAAAGGTATTGGATGCTCAATGGATGGAACCACTCCAAGTTCAGTAATGAACTTCTTGATCCAGACAGCCTCTTTGGCAGCATCGTTGGCAGCGATGTATTCAGCCTCCATCGTTGAGTCTGCCATGGTTTCCTGCTTGGAACTCTTCCAGCTAACCGGCCCTCCGTAAAGGGTAAAGACAAATCCCGACTGCGACTTAGAGTCGTGCTTATCACTCTGGAAGCTCGAATCGGTAAAGGACTCCACTTGGAGTTCTGCGTTACCATACACCAAGAACATATCTCTAGTCCTTCGCAAGTACTTGAGAATGTTCTTCACAGCTGTCCAGTGACTCTCTCCAGGATCTGCTTGATACCGACTCACTACACTTAGTGAGTATGCAACATCGGGTCTAGTACATAGCATCGCATACATGATAGAGCCTACTGCCGAAGCATAGGGTATCCCTTGCATGCGAGCTCTCTCCAAATCAGTCTTGGGAGACATCTCTTTGGAGAGAGTGAGTCCAGAGATCGTGGGCAAGTTCCCACGCTTGGATTCTTCCATACTAAACCTCTTTAGTATGGTGTCAATGTACCTGGATTGGGACAATCCCAATATCCGTTTGGATCTATCTCTATAGATCCTGATTCCCAATATGCAGGAGGCATCACCAAGATCTTTCATTGAGAATCTTTATGATAAGAAGAGCTTGACCGATTGCAGCATAGGAATATCATTTCCTATCAAGAGTATGTCGTCCACGTACAATACGAGGAATACAACCTTACTCTCTGCCACCTTCTTGTAGATACAAGGTTCATCTGGATTTTTGATGAAATCAAACTCTTTGATAACGACGTCAAAGCAGATGTTCCAACTCCGCGATGCTCGCTTTAATCCATAAATGGATTTAAGCAGCTTGCACACCTTCCCGCTGCTCCCACTATCTACGAAGCCCTCTGGCTGAGTCATGTACACGCACTCTTCTAAATCACCATTTAGAAAGGCGGTCTTAACATCCATTTGGAAGAGTACCAAGATAGATACCGTGGCATACTGGACGATAAAGGCTAGATACATCGCTACCAAAGATGCTACCAAAGAGGAAGTCTGGGTGTATATTAGTTCATGAGATTAACTTCGTTCATACCATTGTGCGACAATGGAGTTATGGCTTATGCCTAGGAACGCCCGTCCCATCAGTGATACAGACATATTCTAAGGCAGTGTCACCTGATCATGGAGATGGCTGATCTCCAGGGGATCGAGGTAAGGAGAGTAGACTCAGAGGACAACACGGCGGATCCACTCACAAAGACCTTTTCCCCGAGAGAGACTTTTATGGGATGTTTGAGTATGAGATACTACAACCACTGTTATCAGATTGCCCTAGTGCAAGTGGGAGATTGTTAGTTATATGTATTCCCTAGAGGCCATTACTATACATAAGATGTATATTGTAGTGGATGCTTGGACATATATAGGGAGGAATTTCTTGCTCGACATGATAGTATGCTATCTGGTTACTCTTTACCTTAACGTGTACACTAATTGTCTCTCTGTTACATGTTGATAAAGCCCTTAGGATGTGTACTTGACTACCTGGACTATGATGCGGATCATACTAGTGAGGACATGGTAGTCCATAAGTACATCCTTCAAGGTCCCTAGTTGTGGGTGTATCGAGACGGGGCATCGATATACCAGAGTAGACTAGCGCATACCTTCTCGACCCATACAGATGGGCGATGGATGATCCCATATCCATTGGTGTTTGACATCAGAGATGATATACGGGTGCTCAGTAGAGAATGGATACACTGGACGGACTCGCCGAGAACTCCCAGATAGTAATATACCTTACGTCAGATGGCAGTTCTCTGGTGAAACTGGTACAGGTTAGTCTGTAGACCCGAGATCATCATAGAGTCTTGTGTGATTCCCACTGTGCTTTGATTTCCACCTTACCACGTTAAAGAGTGCGTGCAAACGGTAGTTTCTGGGTAAAGTCCCGAGTCACATGGAGGCAATGAGCGATATGAGGGGTTTCTTCTCTCCCGGTATTGGGGGTTGATGTTACACTATGCTCGATTAGCCATAATAGGGAAGTCCCTGGCCAGGGCTGGTTTAGAGATTTACTGGTAAGTGTTACCAGTAGTTTCTCGACCCGTTATGAGCCTCATATCGGCATGACTTATCGGTTATTGGGGTCTGACGTTTACCACCCCTAGACTTGTTATGCGACATATCAGACGAGGAGACCGGACTGTACGGTAGTGTCACTGTCAGGATTTTTGCAGGTGTTAGAGTAGGCTTGCTTGCTGATCTTCTGATCGCTCAATACCCGGGTAGCCGTTACGTCCAGCTAGTACCGCTGACAGCTTCTGGGTGCTTGATATGATCATCACCTACTGCCGGCGTATTGACGAGTCTTTAGAGTCCTACATAGAGGTTATACTGGCTCAGGAAAAACGAAATAGGAGGGCATATGTGATATGTGCGGGACCGAGAATAATGCGTGTATGTGTTACCGTATTCTATTCTCGCGACTATTGTATCGGCCGGTTATATGAGATATAGCCGGGTTATCGAATCAAGTGTTGATTCGATAAGTTGGTACATTTTGTATTAGTCGGTTATATGAGATATAACCGGATTATTAAGTCAAGTGTTGATTTAATAATTTAGTGTATAATTGTATATGTGATATACTAATTTACATTAACTAACATTGGTTCACTTAAGCATTTGTTTTTCTTACTTGTGCACAACTTAATATATATGTGATATATATTTATTTGTGTTCAAATTTTGGTATCATGGTTGTTGATACAACTATCATGGGTGTATAAGACTTATACCATACTAATTATAGGTTTAGGTTTTTATATTTAAAGTAATTCTAAAACAAATGGATAATGAGCTCACATGCATGAAGCTTCATGAAGCTTATGGTTGCATTGACTTAGTCCACTAGTTTTGTTTTACTTAAGATATTAATTAACCTAACAACTATAATTATCCATGGTTATGTCTCTATATGAGTTAGTATATGATACTCACTCACCATGGTTAGCTCTCTCTCTCCCTTGATTAGTTTTCATTCTCATTTTGAGCTCATCTTCTTCCTCCTTCAATTTCTTTCTAGGGTTTGAAAAAGAGAGAGATACAAAGTGAGAAAAGAAATTCTAAAGGGTACTCATTTCCTATTTCATCATCCTCTACTAGACTAGCACTTTAGTTTAGAGTGTTTGCTTCACTAATTCTCTAGTTGGTGAAGTAGAAGCTTGAGTTCGTATTCGCTCGACGTAGATCATCTTCAGCCTCGAAGACTTCAAGCAATACCGTTGTAATTTTCTCATGGAGCCGTCCAAGAGTCCGGGAGGTCGATGATCGCAGCGAAGGGACTACTACAAGGAGCTTAAGAAGTGAAGGACCGATATACAAAGGTTGTATTTCGTATTCACTTAGTGTTAAAGTTTTTAACTTGCTAGTTTTGGCCTCATCTCTAGTCTAATGATCTAGTTTAGAGTTACTCGGCACGGCTAAAATTATAATCGGGCATGGTTGATGCCATGTAGAACCTTATTAGAGTACCAAGTAACCCTACAATCATATACACGTATTATTCTCGGTCCCACACATAACACATATGCGCTCCTACCTCTTTTTTCCTGAGCCAGGAAACCCCTGTCTAGGACTCTAAAGAATCGTTAATACACCGACAGTAGGTGATGATCATATCAAACACCCACAAGCTGCAAGCGGTCAGCTAACCGTAACAGCCACCCAGGTATTGAGAGATCAGAAGATCAACAAGCAAGCCTGTACATACTCCTGTGAATCCAATCAGTAAACACTACCGTATAGCCCGGTCTCTTCGTCTGATATGTCGCATATCCAGTCTAGGCATGGTAAAGGTCAGACCCAAGTAACCGGTAAGTAGAGTCAATGTGAGGCTCATAATAGGTTGAGAAAGTACAGATAACACTCACCAGTAGATCTCCATATCAGCCCTGGCCAGGGACTTCCAGTTATGGCCAATCGAACACAGCGCAACATCAACCCCCAATACCGGGGGAGACAAAACCCCTTCTATCGCTCATTGCCTCCATGTGATTCGGGACTGTACCCAAAAGCCACTGTTTTGCACATTCTCATGAACATGGTAAGGTGAAAATCAAAGCACAGTGGGAATCACCTAAGACTCTATGACGATCTCGGGTCTACAGACTAACCTGTACCAGTGTCACGAGAGAACTGATATCTGACGATAGGTATAATACAATCTAGGAGTTCTCGGCGAATCCGTTCAGTGTACCCAGTCTCCAATGAGCACCCGCACACACCATCTTTGATGTCAAACACCGATTGATATGGGATCATCCATCGCCCATCATATGGGTCAAGATGCGTATACGCTATCTACTTTGGAGTATCGATGCCCTGTCTCGATACACCCTCAACTAGGAACAGTTATAGGATGTACTCTTGGACTACCCTGGCCCCACAAGTATGATCTGCATCATAGTCCTAGTAGTCGAGTACATATCTTAAGGGCTTTATTAAGATGTGAGAGCAAGACAGTAAACCAATACAAGTCAACATGTTAACACAAAGTGAAACCAAATAGCATACTACCCATGTCGAGCAAGAAAGTCCTCTCTATATATATCCAAGCATCCACTATAATATACATCATATGTACAACAATGGCCTCTAGGGCATATATATAACTAACAATCTCCCACTTTCACTAAGTCCAGCTGTTGTAGTATCTCATACCCAACATCCCGAAGAGTCTCTTAAATTGTATCTGGGGTATGGCCTTCGTGAGTGGATCCGCAGTGTTGTCCTCCGTATCAACTCTCCTGACCTCGAACTCCCGGCGATCAACTATCTCCCGGATCAAGTGATACCGCCTCAGAATATGTCTGGACTTCTGATGGGACCTGGGCTCTTTGGTCAAAGCCACAGCCGAAGAATAGGGTATCCCATGCATGCGAGCTCTCTCCAAATCAGTCTTAGGAGATATCTCTTTGGAGAGAGTGAGTCCAGAGATCGTGGGTAAATTCCCATGCTTGGATTCTTCTATACTAAAGCTCTTTAGTATGGTGTCAATGTACCCGGATTGGGACAATCCCAGTATCCGCTTGGATCTATCTCTATAGATCCTAATCCCCAATATGCAGGAGGCATCACCTAGATCTTTCATTAGAATCTATGTGATAAGAAGAGCTTGACCGAGTGCAGCATAGGAACATCATTTCCTATCAAGAGTATGTCATCCACGTACAACACGAGAAAGACAACCTTATTCTCTGCAACCTTCTTGTATATACAAGGTTCATCTACGTTCTTAATGAAGTCAAATTCTTTGACTACCACATCAAAACAGATGTTCCAACTCCGCGATTCCTGCTTTAACCCGTAGATGGATTTAAGCAGCTTGCACACCTTTCCGCTTCTCTCACTGTCTACGAAACCCTCTGGCTGAATCATGTACACGCACTCCTCTAAATCACCATTTAGAAAGGCGGTCTTAACATCCATTTGCCAGATTTCGTAGTTATGGTATGCAGCAATGGCAAGTAGGATCCGGATGGACTTAAGCATAGCCACTGGAGAAAAAGTTTCGTCATAATCCATACCTGGTCGTTGACGAAAACCCTTTGCAACAAGTCTATCTTTGAAAGTCTCAACTTTTCCATCAACACCAAGTTTCTTCTTAAAGATCCGTTTGCTCCCAATGGGTTTTACCCCTTCTGGAGAAACTTCCAAAGTCCATACTTTGTTGGTGTACATGAATTCCATCTCAGATCGCATTGCATCAAGCCATTTCACAGAGTCACCACTCGTGATGGCCTGCTCGAAGCTAGTTGGGTCATCATTTTCTATGATGCAATCCTCGCTTCCACCGTCTATGAGAAAACCGTAGTATCTCTCAGGTGGACGAGGAACCCTACTAGATTGGCGGAGAGGCTGGGGTTCATCTGGAACTATCGAATTCTCTGGTTCCACTAAATCTTCAGTTGCAGTTTGTGCTGCTGGAACTTCATCCAGCTCTACCTCATTGCCACTGATTTGTTTTGAAAGAAATTACTTTTCTATAAAGGTGGCATGTTAAGCAACAAACTCCTTTTGCTCCTCACTGTGGTAGAAAAAATATCCATATGAATTCTTTGGATATCCCACAAACTTGCAGAGAACTGATCGTGCCTCTAGTTTGTCCGGATTTTGCCTTTTGACTAGGCCGGAAAACCCCATATCTTAACACGTTTAAGATATGGTCTCTTCCCACTCTATATCTCATATAGTGTGGTAGGTACAGATTTAGATGGAACTTGATTCAATAGGTATGCTGCTGTCTCAAGCGCATAGCCCCAAAAGAAAACAGGCAACTCAGCAGTGCTCATCATAGAGCGCACCATATCTAATAGGGTGTGATTCCTCCGTTCCGATACATCATTGTGCTGTGGTGTATATGGAGGAGTAAGCTGAGAGAGATTCCCATTCTCTTTTAGATAGTCCAGGAACTCATTGCTCAAGTATTCTCCTCCTCGATCAGATCGAAGAATCTTAATACTTTTATCCGTTTGGTTCTCTACTTCGTTCTTATATTCTCTGAATTTCTCAAAAGATTCAGACTTGTGTTTCAACAGGAACACATGTTCGTATCTTGAGAGATCGCCAGTGAAGGTAATGAAGTACGAAGAACAATTCCTGGCATGTGTAAACATGGGACCGCATACATTACTATGTATCAGTCCCAAGAGTTCCGTAACTCTTTCTCCGGGTCCACTAAACGAAGTTTTGGTCATCTTGTCTTTGAGACATAGCTGGCAAGTATTATAAGATGAAAATTCGAATGGATTCAAATATCTATCCTTATGCAACTTAGCTAGTCGTGTCGCATTGATATGACCTAGTCTAAAATGCCACAAGAAGGATTCGTTCATTTCTGAACTCTTCATCTTTTGTGTGTTCTGTACATTAAGAACCGTGGTTTGATCTATAACGTATATGCCAATATTTTACGAGCCCGAACCAATCAACTTTTGATTCAGGAATATGTTCATAACATTATCCTGTACTACAAAATCATATCCTTCTTTACTCAATAAAGAAACTGATATAATATTGCATATCAGGGTCGGAATGTAATAGCATTCGTTCATAATCATTATATTACCATTTGGTAACACAAGATTATATTCGCCAACTGCTTTGGCTGCAACATTTGCACCATTTCCTACTCTTACGGAATGATCACCCTCTCCCAGCTCTCTACCTTTCTTTAGCCCATATAACATATTACATATGTGGGATCCTGATCCGGTATCTAATACCCAGGACGTAGAGTGAACTAAGAAAAAGTTCTCGATAACTAACACACCCGAAGAAGATGTATCAATATGCTTATTCTTGATTTGTGTGACACGAGAATCTGTATATTCTCTTATTCCCTGCTCTGTCTTATAACAATTATAAGAGTGATCGGGACCAACGTTCCCCTGCTCAGTATAATAAGCGGGTTCGGTCAATATATCCATATTATTATCTTGATTAAGGCGTGATATGGTTTCTACCTGGAGAGAGAGAGAAGAAAACATTTTAGCGTATGCTCTTGTAAGATTAGATTGGTTATTATCTTATCTAATCAGGATGGCTCCCACTGCTTTTATCAAATCTTCCTTCAAACCCTAAAAGGTAAGACTAGCCGGGATTAATTACACTTTACAAGTTCGCAAGTCTTTCATCCAGGTCAGTGTTGGTACTTTGAGGGAGGTTCCCCGTGCTTTCGCAGGGAACTAATTAAAATAAACCTCGTTTTCCCAGGGGCATAACCTCGTTAACACTTTTCTAGACACCAACTTGATTGGCTAATTGTCATTTGTAAAACTCTCTCAGGAGTAACTCTTATTTGCAGTGGGTATCGGGATCCAACTATCTCACAGAAGGTGAGCAATCTCATTGCAAATTTCAACACTTGAAATTCCTGATAATGTTTTGCCCCTAGCGATCTATGACCTTGACAAGGTCAACAAACCATAGATCGCAAGTCAAGTTCAACCCGTTATATCCTGATTGAATTAAACCCACCCGCATGACCCTTGACAAGGTCAACAAGACGTACGACAACCCTAATTTAATCACATCTCATGCTTTAGCAGATAAACACTAATTAGATACCGTACACTACGTCTTGACAGGGTCAACAAATGCGACACGAATACCAAGTAGGACTTATCTGAAATGACGGAGGGCTACGACAGGTTTTTCAGAAAACCATGAGCGTAATGAACTTGATATCCTTGTTGAAACAAGTGATATTTGAAAAAGGAGTGTTTTAAGGCTTATACCAGTTTTGCTAAAGGGCTCACTCCCGGTGAAGGGATCTCGGCTCTTTCCTTATCGAATAAGCTGCAGGATATTTCATAAATACCACTATGCAAAGCAAGAACTATAGAAGCAATCAAAAACAGAACCGAGTGAGTAGTAGCATCTGCTAGTTTCGCTAAAGAGGTCACTCCCGGTGATGTGATCTCGGCTCTTTCCTTATCAAATAAGGTGCTGGATATTCTATAAGGAATACTGCTATGCAAAGCAAAAACAACCTTTTTGAAATTTTATTCTACAACATCTTTAGGTTTCTTTTTATTTCATTAATCTCATTAATGAATCCCATCATTTAAGCTTCCTAAGCATCACAGAAGAAACGAAAATACAACGTACGCTTAAGCCATCCGCATTCGCCACAGTGTCCCGTTATGCACCGTTAGCTTACTTAACTAACGGCATACCGGGACAGGACTAGCGCTGGTGCAAAACATAAGCAACGTCTATTATATATCATATATACACTAATAAAGCATTTGTCTCACGCATATAAAATGATCACATCACAGTATATCAGCAGTAGAAGATAACAAATAAAATATTGGATATATTAGGAGGTCCGTGTTTTATTTTGAGCCTGTATAAAACACGGATTCCAAGTTCGTGATGAATAGCCAAACCCACATCCATAGACCCCTACGAGAGCGGCAAGCAACCCTACAAATTCTAGTGTTAGGAGACCCGGTCTCGACTCCTCGAGATGACCTGCTACTGGACCCTAGAACCCGGTTACCTGTGCTCCCCTCCTTGGGTCTATTCTAATGCGGAAAAGTAATAATATAAAATGGTGACATCATCCTCAACCCGGAAGTGCCCCAATAAAAGAATATTACATACAATGAATTTTACATGAGTGAAAATAAAAAGCCTCATCTCATAAAAAAAAACCCGGCTATTCAAATCACGACGATCTAATATAACATACCACAACAACACATAACATCACATGTCATCAACGTAAGTAAATATGCGTATCCCAATTTTCGTTGACATATAGCACCGAAACCGGTTATACACCACATATTACACTTACGGTCGCAGAAAAGAAAATGTAAAACTACAACATTTGGAATCGTAACTGCCCTTAGACAACACAAACCTGGGACATCACATATCCAAGATTTCATGCCTAACAATGTAAAGCTCGCATTTAGGTCTCACCCATGAATACACTTTTCAAAATATGTCGGATAATTGAACAAGATTTCCGATTACACCCGACATCGAAATGTTAGATTTACACGCAACAAACAAATTTGTAGATTCCAATTATTGTATTTCATTACAGAAAGCTAGACGATGTTAAACAATTCGATCGAATCAACGAATTCCTAAAATTCCCAGAAAGCTCAACACATGAGAACTGTTAAAATTAACCAGAGACATGCCACAGTACCTACGGACATACAGCTGAAGGGCCCGACCCAAGCCTCCTAAGTGGCGCCACGGATCCGCCGCCAAAATCTTGTTTTAGCCCCGGATCCGCGGTCACTTGGACGAGTTAGGGTTTCGTTCTTCAGGTGTGTCCATAGAATTCCCTGCTTGTTTTTCTGAATATTGTTAACATGAAAATTTTCAACGTTTGAAAAATTTCCAGAAAGGGGTACAATTAGGGTTTTCGGGGTTTCGATCAGACTTTAAACTTCTCCTACACAACGCCTAATATTCTAGCTAGGCTCTGATACCACTGTAAGGTTCTTAGGCACTATATGAAGGTTCAACAAGGCATCAAACATGCCGTATTTTAATTTTTACAAGTGCCAAACAACTTAAGCAAGGATCTTTACTAGAGAATTAGGGTTATTAACTTAAAACAAACAACTTTACTACTAAGTGAGAGGTATTACAACCTTTGTAGTCCGTTTCTTCGCTTCCTAAGCTCCGAGTTCAAGTCCCTTCGCTGCGATCATCATGCTCCCGGACTCTAGAGAGGCTCCATGAGGTGAATGTTCCATAGTTGCTTGAAGTCTTCACTATCAAAGATGATCTACCTTGAGGAATCACAAACCCAAGCTTACACTTCACTAATTAGGTATTAGTGAAGCAAACACCCTAATCTAGGTGGCTAGAATAGATGAGGATGATGAAGTAGGAATTTTTCTCTTTAGTTTTCTTTATCTCACTTTAATTTATCACATAATAAAAAGCTAGAAAGCTTTTTGAAGAGGAAGAAGACGATGAAGCTGTGATGAATGAAATTATTGTTGAGGTTAGAAATGCAACCAAGGTTAAGCATGGCATGCTTAACCCTTATAGAGAATAAACCATAGGCTAGGGTTAAAAGGTTAGGTTAACAATTATCTAGTAAATATCTAAAGAGTGGTCAAAGTCAACATAACAAAATATTATAACTTTAAACCACAATTTAGAATTAACTAAAAAGAAAATGTTAACCTTAATTTAAACTTTAGCATTGTTTAATCTCATAAACCCTAGTTGAATTTGTAACCTAGCATGCTACAATATTATATATCATATATATAATATTTAATGTAATAGAAGAAAAATAATACAATTAACATATATCACATATATATCAATGTATCAACAAGTGAGAAAAAGAATCATTTATGTGAGCTTATATTAGTTAATGTTATGTAATATATCACATATATAATTATACAGTAAATTATCGAATCAATACTTGATTCGATAGTCCGGCTATTTTGCAAATAACAGACTAATATAACATGTATCAGTTCATCGAATCAACACTTGATTCGATGACCCGTCTATATCACATATACCCGGCCAATATCACATATCGCGAGAATCGAATACGGTATCACATACACATATTATTCTCGGTCACGCACATATCACATATGTGCCCCTACTCCTTTTTGCCTGAGCCAGGAAACCTCTGTGTAGGACTCTAAAGAATCGTTAATACGACGGCAGTAGGTGATGATCATATCAAACACGAACAAGCTGCAAGCGGTCAGCTAAACGTAACAGCCACCCGGGTATTGAATGATCAGAAGATCAACAAGCAGGCCTGTACATACTCCTGTGAATCCAATAAGTAAACATTACCAAACAGTCCGGTCTCTTCGTCTGATATGTCGCATATCCAGTCTAGGGGTGGTAAACGTCAGTCCCAAGTAACCGATAAGTTGTGTCGATGTGAGGCTCATAACGGGTTGAGAAACTACAGATAACACTTACCGGTAGAACTCCATATCAGCCCTGGCCAGGGACTTCCAGTTATGGCCAATCGAACACAGCGCAACATCAACCCCCAATACCGGGAGAGACGAAACCTCTCCTATCGCTCATTGACGCCGTGTGATTCGGGACTGTACCCAAAAGCCACCATTTTTCACGTTCTCATGAATATGGTAAGGTTGAAATCAAAGCACAGTGGGAATCACACAAGACTCTATGACGATCTCGGATCTACAGACTAACCTGTACCAGTGACACCAGAGAACTGCTATCTGACGATAGATATAATACCATCTAAGAGTTATCGGCGAGGCCGTTCAGTGGATCCAGTCTCCACTGAGCACCTGTACACCATCTTTAATTTCAAACACCGATGGATATGGGATCATCCATTCCCCATCATATGGGTCAAGATGCGTATACGCTAGTCTACTCTGGAGCATCGATGCCATGTCTCGATACACCTTCGACTAGGAACAGTTATAGGATGTACTCTTGGACTACCCTGGCCCCACTAGTATGATCTGCATCATAGTCCTAGTAGTCGAGTACATATCCTAAAGGCTTCATCAACATATGAGAGCAAGACAGTAAATCAATACAAGTCAACATATTAAGACAAAGTGAAAGCATATAGCATACTATCATGTCGAGCAAGAAAGTCCTCTCTCTATATATATCAAGGCAACCACTATAATATACATCATATGTATAACAATGGCCTCTAGGGCATATACATAACTAACACAAAAGACAATACTATATCCAAAATGGGCAAAACAAACAATACTACTGCACCAATATTACAGAGACCAAACCACATCCAAAAAACGAAACCCTGAAGCCAAAAAATGGCCGGCCTCCTCGAATTTTCCATCAATGTGCTCGGCTAAATTATGGTGGAATTGGTTCGTATTTGGGGTATGGTCAAGTGATCATGTCAGTAGTCTTCTGCAATTTTTTTAAAATTTTTTTTACGACTTTGAAAATCGACAGAGAATAGAATCTGCAGGATATCATTTCGGGTTTGTTTCGATTTCGATATTTTAAAATTGTCTAAACAAGCTAGCTAAGGGTTCTAAGGTTGGCTCTGATACCATGTTGGGTTACGGAAGCACCCCGGCAATCAAACCGTGGCCAATTGCGGAACAAAAATTTACTAAACTGGCTCTACCATTACCCGATGCCCGGATCTATCCTAAACCCTAAACTAGCAAGCTTTATAAAGAAGTTAGAATGGTTATACCGAGTTGATCCGTGTCCTTCGGTCTTCATTCCAAGCTCTTAGCGGTTCCTTGATAAAGTTTGGTTGCCAGTCTTCCTCCATTTTCGATGATCCATCTGAGGGAAAGGACACAAGCTTCAGCCTCGACAAACGAGGCAACCGACACTCCAAGGTTGCTAGCAATGGAAAATGGAGGTGCAGGAATGTGTCCCTATATTTTTCTCTCATTTCATATGTTCAATGAGCAACCATAGAAGATGAAGAAGAGGAGAGGAATCCATGGCATGAGCAACTCAAGAATTGGCTAAGTGTTGAAGTGAGTATGAGAGTGTAGTGAATGAAGCAAGTGTAGAAAAAATGACTAAGTCCAAACCAAGACTTGTGGCTGCCCTCTCTCACTCTCATGCAAAAATAATACACACAAAAATATCTTTTCTTTTTCCAATAAACAATTAAGACCCATGCCTCTCTACTTGTCCAAGACCCATGCTCATGCCACCTCACTCCTCCACCTCATTTGTGAAACAAATGAATTTCCAAAAAATGTAAAATCATACAAATGAGGTGTCCACTTGTAGAAGCTATTCCGTATAAATACGAAATACTTTCCGGTACATGTATCGAAATCCATATACGCGTATTCGTACAGAAATACGAATAGCTAATAGAGAAAATAAATAGTGAACAATAATACCAGAATATAAATACATATATAAATTATTAAATCAAAACCTGATTTAATAATCCTGCTCAATGCTAGGCCGCTAGTATTATCAACCGTCCGATTAAAGTCTGCGCAGAATGTGCATATATTTAATCGGACACCTGTATGTACCAACATACCTCATGTACACCATATCGCCTAAACCGTGAAAACCTTCTGTGTGGGACTCTAAAGACTCGTCAATACGCTGGCAGTGAGTTTAACCACAGGCACGTCAATGGCACTAGCTGTACGTAACGGCTACCCAGGTATTGAGCGAAAGGGAGGCCGACAAGAAAACTCTTCCTAAACTCCGACTGAGCCTGACAGTGACAATATCCGTACAGTCAGATCTGTTCGTCTAAGAGTATCGCATATCGAGTCTGGGGGGGTGGATAAAGTCAGACCCCTGACAACGCGACATTTAGTGTCGGCATGAAATCCATCACCACCTGAGAAACTATAGATCCTGGATCGGTAATTCTCTTCTACCGTGACCACGGATTTCTGGTGATGGCCACCCGTGCACTACGCGAAATCAACCCCCAATACCGGGAGAAACGAATCCCCGACGATCCGATCACTGCCTCCATGTGGCTCGGGACTGTACCCAACTAAAACCTATTTGCATGAGTCCTTTGATCCATGGTAGGGTAGTAATCAAAGCACAGTGGGAACTTACACGAGAAAAATGATGATCTCAGGTCGACAGACTAACCTGTACACATGTCACCTGGGAACTGCTATATGAAAATACGTATAATCCCAACTAGCACATTCCCGGCGAGTCCGTTCAGTGTACTCATAACCCAATGAACACCTGTATACTATCTTAGGTGAACAAACTAACACCAATGACTTGTGAGATTTGGCCACCGCCCCTCGTCGGAGTCTCGATCAGTATACACTAGTCTACATTGGTGTATCAATGCCCAGTCTCGATGCTCCTGTTGGAGATAGTGCCCTCACAGTCAATTATTGGATCACAGGCACGTGATTGCAATGATTGAGGGAGGACCTATCCCCGTAGGACAGTCTTACTCGAGATGATAGTATGCTATCTGGTTTACCTTTATCATCGTATACTGTTTTAGGTGACCTTACAGGTCGCTATTACACGCTGATAGAGCCCCTAGGATTCTTGCTTGACTGCCGGCAGTATGATGGCGATTATATACGTGAGAGCTGGTGGTCTATAAGCACATCCTTAAAAGGTCCCTAGTCGTGGGAGTTTCGAGACAGGGCATCGATTCTCCAGAGTAGACTAGTGTATACAGTCGAGACCCCGACGAGGGGCGGTGGCCGGTCTCATAAGCCACTAGTGTTAGTTGGTTCGCCTAAGATGTATACAGGTGCTCATTGGGTTATGAGTACACCGGACAGGACTCGCCGGGAACCTGCTAGTTGGGATTATACCATACGTCAGATAGCAGTTCCCAGGTGACATGTGTACAGGTTAGTTCATCGACCTGAGATCGTTATTTGTCTTGTGTGAGTTCCCACTGTGCTTTGATTACTACCCAACCACGGCTCAAAGGAGTCGTGCAAACAGGTTTTAGTTGGGTACAGTCCCGAGCCACATGGAGGCAGTGAGCGGATCTGCAGGGTTTCGTCTCTCCCGGTATTGGGGGTGAGGTCGCGCTGTGTCTAGGAGAGCCATTACACAAAGCCCTCGGCTGAGGCCGGAGATTTACTGGTAGGTATTCCAGTAGTATCTCAGGGTGTTCTGGGCTTCACTCCGACACGACTTGTACCGCCTTTGGGGGTCTGACTTTTACCAACCCACTAGGCCCGCCATGCGATGCTCATAGACGAACGGACCGGACTGTACGGATATTGTCACTGACAGGCTCAGTAGGGTGTCAGGATGAGTTCGCTCATCGACGTCCCTTTTGGTCAATAGCTGGTGGCCCGTAACGTATTGGCTTATACCTCTGACGTGCTGGTGGTTAAATCCACAACCATAGTATTGACGAGTCTTTAGAGTCCACCACACTTTCAGTTAGTCAAGCTTTCGGGCGAAACGCTGTAGAGGCCGTATGGAGATATGGCAGGGTCCGATCAGATACGTGCGGTATTGCACGGATCAGGATCGGACGGTTAGTACTAGTGGCCGTATAGTAATATGGCAAGGTTCGATCAGATATGTGCGGTATTGCACGGATCAGGATCGGGCGGATATTACTAGTCGGCTTTGGTTTAAGCCGGATCCTAGTTTAGTACAGTGTAGATTTTGTCTCTTTGCATTTGTATCCGGACGGAATACAGATGCGGGTGTGTATGCACAGTATCGGGGTTTTCCTGTAATTTATTACGAGACCAGTTTTCTGGAGTAGCCATTTTGCTTTCCGTTCCGGCCGGTTTTCCTTTGTTCTTTCCCGGCCGGACTTTTCCGATGGAGGGGGTTATTTGCAATTGTGCAAATAACTTTTGTGGAGGGGTTTCTTGCAAATGTATTCTTTATGATAGTATCTTTAGATTCTTTTTCCTTCTTTTCTTTTAATGCACCATTACTTGCATTAATTGAGATATGAAAGGGTATGGGTTGGTTGTGCTTTTGTTATGATGATGTTTTGATATGGTCACCATATGCTTTTACTACACTCACCCCTTTGTTCATTTCCTCCTTGTTAAGGCCGGCCACATCTTGGAGTGAAATGGGAGGAGTTCATTTTGATGAGGGAATTATCTATATCTCATTTGCATGCTTGCCACAAAAGAAATCCTTCTCCTCTCCAAAGTTCATATTGATTCCTCCATCAAAGGCAACTTCACTACCCCAAATGAGACAACGTTTCTACACTACATTCTATAGCTAATCTTGGGCGCGTCGACTAGCCAACTTCGCGCCCGAGTTGCCTCGGTATTGAGGTGGGAGCCCGTAAAAGATACAGACGATGTGGTGCCCTTCCGGCAAGGATGCGACGACCGGAGTTTCCGCGGGAGATCGGGACGATGACGAGAAGACCGGAGGACTCGGATCACTCGGTATATCTCTCACCCTCTCTCTTGATAGCTAGTATCGGTTAATGGTTACGATCCGGGTATATTGTCCGCGGTAGCGCCAGTTTAAAGTTAAGAAAATTTTTGATTCCGCATTTTGGCCTCGGATTTACGGCCGGGGCGCTGCCGTGGAGCAACATGCTATCAGAGCCACGCCATTAACCTTGCCTAGCTTGTTATAGTGTGTTTTACATTTCCGATCGAACAAAATCCCAAAAACCACATTTCGTGTGCATCAGTTTTCTGTCGATTTTTTCCGAGCTCTAAAAATTTTTCAGGTTGTAAAAAACTAATGTACTGGAAATTCTAAGACTACTGGAAAAATTCGACACAGTCAGTCGATCACCCAAGCGCGGAACCGCGGCCAAACCCCCCTTGGGCCGCGGTTCCGCCGCGCATTGGTGTCTTCACCGTAGCATATTTTTCCAGTGGGCTTCTGGGCTAATTTTTGGTGTTTTGGAATATTAATATTGGGCCCAGATTTTCTGTGAGTGCTACAGTATTACTTGGGGGCCCACTTGTTAATTTTTGATCGATTGGATATTTTAAACACATTATTTCACAGTATTTATATTATATCTGCGACCGTGAATATCACTTGATCGGTAAATCCTGTCTAACTGCTATAGCCCGGTTAGACGGATTTGCGAACGTGATTTTCACGTTGATGTTCTGTGTTTATGCTGTGATGTTGCGGATCGGTCGTGGGGGATAGCCTGGATGCAATGCTCGTACAGTTTTGTTTTATATGTACATTTGATATTGCGGGGCGAGCGTCCGACATGTGGACTGCCGTCACTGCCTGTTTGTATTATTCTTTTGGGGCACGACCTGGTTGCGGTCGATGTACCCGTTGTATGTATCTTTTACTTTCTGTACTAGGATTACCCCGCGGAGGGGTGCACGAATAGCCGGGTTCTAGAGGGCAACGAGCCCGCATCTCAGGGCATTGAGACGGAGGGGGCTTCAGTCTGGAATTGGCGGGCTATTCGCCGCACTCGTAGGGGGTACAGGTTGACCCTGGAGGGGTGCCCGAGTTACCGGATTCCGTGAAGTGCTGGGTGGTCCATTCACGTTGCTGAAGGGGGCTGCCTCGCTTCAGGTTTTGGCGGGTGACTTGCCGCGCCCGTAGGGGTCTAGGTTTTCATTGCACAGGCTATCCACACGACCAGGGGAACGTCGGGTTTCAGCAGCGGCTCTGTGAAACCCGGGGCTTCCAGATATCTGTATTGTTCTGTGATGCTGTACATTTCTGTGATGTTGCATTTTATCACGCCTTGAGCGAAATACTATATATTGGTATATATATTAGTAGATGTTGTATATGTTTTTCATCCGCGCTAGTCCTGTCCCCGCTCTGCCGTTAGTTAGCTAACCTAACGGGTGATGACGGGACCCAGTGGCGAATGCGGATGGCATATACGTACATCAGTATATTTTCGTTCTTTATGGTGTGATCAATTGGTGGGACTGCATTGATTCGGATCAATGCAAGATAAACAAACCTAATCTGATGTTGTTGGAACACTTTTTCAAAAAGCTGTTATTGCAAGGACATTCACTTTTGTTTTGCATCGTGGTATTCATTTGGAATATCCTGCTCCTCAGTCGACGAGGCAAGGGCCGAGATCCCTTCATCGGGAGTGACCCCTTGGACAGAAGTTTGCGTCAGGGAATTAACTTCACTATAGCCGATTACTTTTGCTTTGCATCGTGGTATTCAGTTGGAATATCCTGCACCTCATTCTACGGAGAAAGAGCCGAGATCCCTTCACCGGGAGTGACCTCTTTAGCGAAGATTTTCGTCACTATATTTTTATAAAAGGCTATGCAGTTCCTTCAACGATATCAAGTTCATTATGTTAAAGGTTTTTCGCCAAAAACCATTCGTAGCCCTCCGTCATTTCCTACAGGTATTATTTGGTATTCGTGTTGCGTTTGTTGACCTAGTCAAGACGTAGTGTTCGGTAGTTAAGTGGTACTTGTTTGTTGCATAAGTGGGATTGGTTAAGACAGTCGTGCGGCCTTGTTGACCTAGTTAAGGGCACGTATGGGTGGGTTTAATGCAATCCAGAAAAATGACGGGTTGAACTTGACTGGCGGTTTATGGTTTGTTGACCTAGTCAAGGTCATTAACCGCTTGGGGTAAAAATCACATCGGAAGTTTCAAAAGAACTGAAACTTGCTAGACATGCGCATACCTTCTTGAGTGTGGTGACTTGAGTGGATTCCGTCAAGTTATCATGCGATGGTAGTTGGATTCCGATTTCCACTGATGAGTTGGTTTACTCCTCGGGTGATCCCGACAAATTCTTCTTTCAGGTTTGGGGAAGAATTTGAGGTTACAGTGGAAGGTTTCCTGATTAGATAAAGTGATAACCATTCTAATCTAGGTTAGAGTGCACGCTGAGTGTTTTTTTCTCTCTCTCTTTGGCAGCGACCATTGACCCGACCCTATACTATGACTCAGTGACCAAGTTGACCAAACCTTCTTAACACTGGCTTTTGGATTGTCAGAGTTGCAGACCTCATTGCCACTCCTACTTTTACCCTTTTCTCCAGGACACCCCGTATTACTACGAACGTCCACTTCCATTAGACAAAACCATCGTATGGTTATGTACGAACTCGAAGGACTTTATTCAAGGATGGTTTCCGGTTCGGGAGAAAACGAATAGGACTATTCAGTTGTCTTTTCCTTTTACCTTCTCTCAGGTTGCGAGTACTCCTTGGTTTAGGAGATAGTACACCTATTATGCAAATTGGATAGTCTTCTTCCAAACCTTAGGCTGGTGCCGAAAGGCGGGGAATGAAGAAAACCAATTAGCATAACGATGGTGTACAGAAGGTATTAAGTTAAGACAAAGCAAGGGATTAGTAAGAGGGCAAAGTAAAATGCGACTGCTATTCACGACCAAACCGAGTATATCTTCGCCAAACCTAAATCACCTTTGTATTTCTCCAGGACACTCCGTATCACTACGAAGATCCACAGTTTATTTGGATACTCCATCGTATGGTTATATACGAACTCGAAAGGAACTTGTTCCAGTTCGGGGATGGATTCTGGTCCAGGAGAAATAGGAATAAGGTTTATTCGGTTGTCTTTTATCTTTACCTTCTCTCGCATTGCGAGTGCTCCTAGGACTAGGACAGTACACCCATTATGCTTATTGGATAGTCTTCTTCCAAACCATAGGCTGGTGCCAAACGGTAGGGAAGGAAGAAAACCATTTGGCCTAAGGGGTGTGCAGAAGGTAATGACTAAAGACATATAAAGGGATTTGGAGAGGTGGCAAAGAATTATGCGGTTATAGTTGTGAATCTGGATAATGGTAGAGGAATTACTAAAAATACCAGGATACCCTATCGAAACATTTCAATGTTTCAGTTCAACTGTGTACTGTTAAAAGAAAACCGATTTCCTGATTAGACACTTGCTCCAGGGTATGTATTTACCAGGTTTGATTCTCACATCTGTATGGTTTTACAGATGATGAGTGGGAGTAAGTTATTGGGAATTGGGTGATCATCCTCATTATATCGGGATTCGTTGTAATCGGTGATATTTGAGGAGATCACTTGGGCTGTTTGCCGGTCGGCAAATATTTGGTTTTGAATATCCGCTGTTGTGCACCAATTTCAAATTGATATATCTGTACGTCTATTTTCATAGAGTGAGATATACCTTTTGATATTATGTCGATGACATTTACCTATATCAGTGGATGGTTAGGTAAGGAGCATTAAACAGCGGTGTAATTCTTCTTAACCATAAGTACAGTTTTCAACTTACGACGCACAGTGAAAGAGTTGTTAGACTCAGTGGACTTATACAGAGTATTGTATGTTGTCCAGTATCCATTAGGACAGAGGGGTTGGTCCTCTTACTATATTCTGTTTACTTTTAACTTCTCTAGTTCTTAGACATGTGTTTCATAGAAACACAGGGTCTAAGTTTTGAGGAGTTATAGGTATTTGAATAGAGTAGAGTACCAGGTGTAGCAAGTATCGGGATTCTTCAAAGTGATCGAAGATGTAGATACTTGTGTATGGTATTCAGTTGATAGTAATGAGAACTTGCTTCTCTTTCAGGTTACTCATAATTGGAAGCATTCCTAAGTTGGGTAACGCTGATCGGCCTCCTTCCATTTTGTTGACATGCACTGGAGACAGCTGCATGATTTGAATCTGGTTCAATTAAATCAGTGCCTCTGGTTCTATATTGGGTATAGAACAGTTCATATCTTAACGATGTTAAGGTACGGGGAGTTGTCCGGCTTATGATTAAAACCAGACACTAGACAACTCGAGGCACGTTTCTGTAATGGCTGTTTGTGGGTTGACCCAGGCTATGACGAGGGTTGACTTTCTACCACCTGAAGATCAATAGAGATATTGTTCTTGACTCGCCACATTTTTAAAAGAAATGGATTTTTCAGAAAACAGCAGTGGGAGTATGGTAGAACTGGAAGCGATTCCAGAACCGCAAACGATTACTGAAGATTTGATAAGGAACCTAAAGATTCAATCTGGTTTGACATTCCATTGGCCACTCCGCAGATACGGTGGGTAACTTCACGCACCCGAGAGGTACTCCGGTAGCCTCAAGGACGGTGACAGGGAAGTTCTTGTTTACCCACACTTGCCATTGCTATTGTTCCAGGCTCCGAGACCCGGCAGGAGGATGAATATAGAGTCATTCTAAACTAGTTTTAGAAGTGCACGTCTATATGACTCTGCCAAAGGGCTGTCGTAGTCAGTGGGAGCAGCGGAAGCATTGGTGGACATCAGGCTTATGTCTATTTATAGACTAAAGCAGATATACCGGAGATAGATGATATATTTTTGATGTGAAGTCATAGGTTTGACTTCATCAGAATAGGGGATGGATCTGTTAAGAAGGTAGTAGGGTGTGATGTCCTGGTATTTGATGACATACACAGAGTAGGAAGTGATATTCCTATGCTACGATCGGTTATACTTTGGTTGTCACACAGTGTTTTCTCCACACAGGACTTGGATATTATATCAGACATTCTGGTTACTAGATCTATAGTCTTAGATCTAGATTTGGGTGGTTTCCTAATCTGGGTACCTTGACAGCATTCTATGAGTATTTAGAATGGACGACTCCTGGCACGGTAGTACACCTGCTGGTACTGGAGTCACCCTCTCTAAAGGTGTCTTACAGACTAAAGGGGAGAGGGATATGCATGATTGACAGATCACTTGCTTAGGCAATTGAGTCAATCATGAGATGTCAAGTACCACACCAGATGTTGTTCTTGCACTAGATGCAATAAGTTGACATTGATCCAATCCTGGAGAAACAATCGGAAGCAGTTTTAGAACATAAGTAAATGTTCTAAGGGATATGATAACGACAGCCTCATTGAGGAGACAGTTATCATTCCAGGCTTCCAAGGTGACATGGACGGCAGGGTGATCGTCAGAGTTGTAGTTTTCCCTCTAAACGAGGGGCAGTATTTTGGACAGGTGATCCAAGGAAATACTGAGGGAGGCATGGCGCAGGATACTGATTAAGTTCAGTTGTCGATACAGTCTAAGAAGTTTGGATTTGGAGTTCATTTATGAGCTAAGTCCCATCAGACATCCAAACACATTCTAAGACAGGTATTGCTCATTTCGGGAGATGGCATTCTCCGCGAACTTGAGATTTAGAGAGACAAAGAAAGAAACATCTAGGCGGATCCACTCACTGAGGCTATTCCTCGAACGCAATAGTTTTGCAAACAGGCTTTGTGCGACTGACTAGTAGAGGAGTTGGGTGTTCGGTATCACACGGGCTGTGAGTATGCGACATCGCAATAATTAGCCTTGAGTGCAAGTGGGAGATTGTTGGAGATAGTGCCCTCAGAGTCAATTATTGGATCACAGGCACGTGATTGCAATGATTGAGGGAGGACCTATCCCGGTAGGACAGTCTTACTCGAGATGATAGTATGCTATCTGGTTTACCTTTATCATCGTGTACTGTTTTAGGTGACCTTACAGGTCGCTATTACACGCTGATAGAGACCCTAGGATTCTTGCTTGACTGCCGGCAGTATGATGGCGATCATATACGTGAGAGCTGGTGGTCTATAAGCACATCCTTAAAAGGTCCCTAGCCGTGGGAGTTTCGAGACAGGGTATCGATTCTCCAGAGTAGACTAGTGTATACAGTCGAGACCCCGACGAGGGGCGGTGGCCGGTCTCATAAGCCACTAGTGTTAGTTGGTTCGCCTAAGATGTATACAGGTGCTCATTGGGTTATGAGTACACCGGACAGGACTCGCCGGGAACCTGCTAGTTGGGATTATACCATACGTCAGATAGCAGTTCCCAGGTGACATGTGTACAAGTTAGTTCATCGACCTGAGATCGTCATTTGTCTCGTGTGAGTTCCCACTGTGCTTTGATTACTACCCTACCACGGCTCAAAGGAGTCGGGCAAACAGGTTTTAGTTGGGTACAGTCCCGAGCCACATGGAGGCAGTGAGCGGATCTGCAGGGGTTCGTCTCTCCCGGTATTGGGGGTGAGGTCGCGCTGTGTCTAGGAGAGCCATTACACAAAGCCCTCGGCCGAGGCAGGAGATTTACTGGTAGGTATTCCAGTAGTATCTCAGGGTGTTCTGGGCTTCACTCCGACACGACTTGTACCGCCTTTGGGGGTCTGACTTTTACCAACCCCCTAGGCCCGCCATGCGATGCTCATAGACGAACGGACCGGACTGTACGGATATTGTCACTGATAGGCTCAGTAGGGTGTCAGGATGAGTTCGCTCATCGACGTCCCTTTTGGTCAATAGCTGGTGTCCCGTCACGTATTGGCTTATACCTCTGACGTGCTGGTGGTTAAATCCACAACCATAGTATTGACGGGTCTTTAGAGTCCACCACACTTTCAGTTACTCAAGCTTTCGGGCGAAACGCTGTAGAGGCCGTATGGAGATATGTCAGGGTCCGATCAGATACGTGCGGTATTGCACGGATCAGGATCGGACGGTTAGTACTAGTGGCCGTATAGTAATATGGCAAGGTTCGATCAGATATGTGCGGTATTGCACGGATCAGGATCTGACGGATATTACTAGTCGGCTTTGGTTTAAGCCGGATCCTAGTTTAGTACAGTGTAGATTTTGTCTCTTTGCATTTGTATCCGGATGGAATACAGATGCGGGTGTGTATGCACAGTATCGGGGTTTTCCTGTAATTTATTACGGGACCAGTTTTCTGGAGTTGCCAGTTTGCTTTCCGTTCCGGCCGGTTTTCCTTTGTTCTTTCCCGGCCGGACTTTTCCGATGGAGGGGGTTATTTGCAATTGTGCAAATATCTTTTGTGGAGGGGGTTTCTTGCAAATGTATTCTTTATGATAGCATCTTTAGATTCTTTTTCCTTCTTTTCTTTTAATGCACCATTACTTGCATTAATTGAGATATGAAAAGGTATGGGTTGGTTGTGCTTTTGTTATGATGATGTTTTGATATGGTCACCATATGCTTTTACTACACTCACCCCTTTGTTCATTTCCTCCTTGTTAAGGCCGGCCACATCTTGGAGTGAAATGGGAGGAGTTCATTTTGATGAGGGAATTATCTATATCTCATTTGCATGCTTGCCACAAAAGAAATCCTTCTCCTCTCCAAAGTTCATATTGATTCCTCCATCAAAGGCAACTTCACTACCCCAAATGAGACAACGTTTCTACACTACATTCTACAGCTAATCTTGGGCGCGTCGGCTAGCCAACTTCGCGCCCGAGTTGCCTCGGTATTGAGGTGGGAGCCCGTAAAAGATACAGACGATGTGGTGCCTTTCCGGCAAGAATGCGACGACCGGAGTTTCCGCGGGAGATCGGGACGATGACGAGAAGACCGGAGGACTCGGATCACTCGGTATATCTCTCACCCTCTCTCTTGATAGCTAGTATCGGTTAATGGTTACGATCCGGGTATATAGTCCGCGGTAGCGCCAGTTTAAAGTTAAGAAAATTTTTGATTCCGCATATTGGCCTCGGATTTACGGCCGGGGCGCTGCCGTGGCGCAACAGCTCCCACGACTAGGGACATTTAAGGATGTTCTTATGGACCGCCAGCTCCTACGTGTATGATCGCCATCATAATGCTTGTAGTCAATCAAGAATCCTATGGGCTCTATCAACATGTATATGATGATAAATGACAAACCAGATAGCATACTATCATCTCGAGTATGACTGTTCTACAGGCACAGGTCATCCCTCAATCATCATAATCACCTGCCTGCGATTAAGATAATTTCGTTGAGAGCACTATAGCCAACATATAGGGGTTTAGTATGGAGGATTCTAAGCATGGTGGTTCGCCCACTTACTCATAGATCGCTCTCTCCAAAAAGATGTCTTCCAAGACTGATTTGGAGAGTGCTCGCGTGCAGCGGATGCCCTATGCTTCGGCAGTAGGCTCTATGATGTATGCGATGTTATGTACCAGCCCAGATGTAGATGACTTTCTAGGTGTAGTGATAAGAAATCAATCGGATCTTAGGAGAATCACTTGACAGCTGTGGAAGACATTCTTAAGTACTTGAGAAGCACTAAAAGAAAGTTCTTGGTTCCAGCTTCCAGAGTGATAAGTTCGACTGAAAGTCAGTCACAGGCATTGTCTTTACCTTCAGTGGAGGGACGGTATGTTGTATGAGTTCCAAGCTAGATACCGTGGCATACTAGACGATAAAGGCTGATTACATCGCTACCAAGGATGCTACCAAAGAGGTTGTCTAGACATTACTTGTTCATGAGATGAACAAGGTTCCTACCATTGAGCGTCCAATAACTCATATTGTGACTACAATGGTGTTGTGGTTTTGTCCTAGGAACACCGGTCCCATCAGCGGTTCAGACATATTCTAAGGCAAGTAACACCTGTCAGGGAGATGGTTGATCTCCAAGGGATCGAGGTAAGGAGAGTAGATTTTGAGGTAAACATGGTGGATCCACTCACCAAGGCCTGCTTCCCCAAATACTATTTGAGAGATTTTGGGATGGTTTAGTATGGGATACTACAACCACTGCTATATTGTTGGGTATTGGATGCTACAACATATGGCCTTAGTGCAAGTGGGAGATTGTTAGTTATATGTATGCCCTAGAAGCCATTACTGTACATGGGATGTATATTGTAGTGGATGCTTGGACATATATAGGGAAGACTTTCTGGCTCTACATGATAGTATGCTATCTGGTTGCACTTTATCTTAACATGTTGATTTGTATAAGTGATGCTTTCTTGCACTCACATGTTGATAAAACCCATAGGATGGGTACTTGACTACCAGGACTATGATAGAGATCATACTAGTAAGGCTAAGGGTAGTCCACAAGTACACCCTATAATTGTTCCTTGTCGTGGGAGTATCGAGACAGAGCATCGATACTCCAGAGTAGACTAGCGTATACGCTTCTTGACCAATATGATGGACGATGGATGATCCCACATCCATTGGTTTTTGACATCAGAGAAGGTATACGGGTGCTCAGTGGAGACTGGGTACACTGAACGGATTGGCCGAGAACTCCTAGATGGTATTATACCTATCGTTAGATAGCAGTTCTCTAGTAACACTGGTACAGGTTAATATGTCGACCTGAGATCGACATAGACTCTAGTATGATTCCCACTGTGCTTTGATTTCCACCATACCACGGTCAACAGATCATGCAAAATGGTGGGTTTTAGGTACAGCCATGAGTCATATAGAGGCAATGAGCGATAAGAAGGGATTCGTCTCTCCCGGTATTGGGTGTTGATGTTGCGCTACGCTCGATTGGCCATAACATGAAATCTCTTGCCAGGGTTGCTGAGATTTACTTGTAAGTGTTATCAGTAGTTTCTTGAACCGTTTTGGACCTTGCATCGGTATGACTTATCAGGCTATTGGGGTCAGACGTTATACCATCCCGAAGCTGTTGATATGTGACATCTGACGAAGAGACCGGACTGTACGGTAGTGTTACTGATTGGATTCGCAGGAGTACGAGCAGGCTTGCTTTTTGATCTTCTGATCGCTCAATACCCGGGAGGCTATTACGTTTAGCAGACCGCTTGCGTCTTGTGGGTGACTGATATGATCACCACCTACTGCCGGCATATTGACTAGTCTTTAGTGTCCTATACAGAGGTTTCCTGGTTCATGCGAAACGAAGTAAGAGCACATATGTGATATATGTGGGACTGAGATTAATGCGCGTATGTGATACCGCATTCTATTCTCGCGATATGTGATATCGGTTGGTTATATGTGATATAGCCGGGTTATCGGATCAAGTGTTGATTCGATAAGTTGATTCATTTGATATTAGTCGGTTGTATGTGATATAGCCGGATTATTAAATCAAGTGTTGATTTGATGATTTAATGTATAATTATATATTTGATATATTAATTTACATTAACTAATATTAGCTCACTAAAGCATTTCTTTTTCTCACTTGTGTACACTTGGTATATATGTGATATATATTAATGTGCATTCTTTTGTGTCATGCTTGATGCCATATGCAACATGGGTGTATGATATTTACACCATGGATATGATAATCCTAAGGTTTTTATTTATATTGGTAATTCACAAATTAGTGGTAATTAGTCACATGGTTGAAGCTTGTAGAAGTTTGTGGAACCATTGACTAACTCCACTCATTTTGTTTTACTTGAAGATATTTATTAATCCAACCATTATTGTTAACCCATGGTTTATTCTCTACATGAGTTAGTGTATGACACTAACTCACCCTTGGTTGCTATTCACACCTCATGAGTTCATTCTCTCATTCTTCACTTGATCATCTTCTTCCTCATTGAGAAAGCTCACTGGATTTTCTCAAGGTGAGAAAATATTGTGACAAAAAGAAAACTAAAGAGTGCCCATTTCCTACTTCATCATCCTCTACTATTAGCCATTTAGTTTAGGGTGTTTGCTTCACTAATTCACATATTAGTGAAGAGGTAGCATGAGCTTGAGCCTCCTCGACGTAGATCATCTTCGGCCTCGAAGACTTTGTGCAAGCTTGTTCATTTCTCCAAGGGAACCCATACTAGAGTTCGGGAGATCACTACTCGCAACGAAGGGACTACTACACGGAGCATTAGAAATGAAGGACCGGTCTACAAAGGTTGTATTTCTCATTCACTATACTTGCAAAGTTGTTTGCATGCTTATTGTTTATATCTCTAGTTAAGATTTTAGGGTTATGGTTCTTTAGAGCGGAAAAAATTTTAAAATGGCATGAAAGATGGCTCCCAAAACCTTGCTACCGTCCTAGGGAACCCAACAACATCAAATATAACCCATTATCCACTAAGGTGTTTAGAAGCAATGATTCTCCGAATCAAGAAAAATCCAAAAGTCAGCGATCTAGCCTCATAGTATCAAATGTGGTATAATCCTCCTACATCATCCTCGAGTCGAGAGTGCGGATCAATCATCAGGTACCCTATCACGTACGGTATAATCCATCATACGGTGTCCTCAAATCAGAACAAGGATCTATCGTCCTAACACATAACGTCATCTCATATTCTCATATATATACATATCTCATTACATATCTATATTACCTTCGTATCATATCTATATCAATCTCACATCATATCTTATCAATCTCATAACATATCATGGCATATGTATTTATATTTTCATATCGCCTTACATCCTCATATCAAGTATATCCGCTCATGTTATCTTGTTTCATCATATCAATATATCAATCAGAGTCATCTTGTATTTATCATATCATATCATATCATATTAAATCTTTTGATCATATCTGTAAGTTCATAGCATAGGTTTCTCCAAATTATATTCTATATATCGACTTTCTATTACAATGGGTGCGGGGGTGCTATATGTTAGTCTACGGTAGCGCCCCGGCCGTCTACAGACGCCAAATGCGGAACAAAAACTTTTTAACTGGCGCTATCGTATACTTTAACCCGGATCTGCCATTATTGCTAAACTAACAAACTGTAAAGTGAGTAGAAAGGTTATACCGAACGATCCGAGTCCTTCGTTCTTTAACCATCATCCCACGCTCCGATCTCGTCGATCTCCGATCTGCTCGTCCAGGTGGCACCACATCAACGATTCTTTAAACGGGCTCCCGCCTCTGACTCGAGGCAACTCGGTCGTCAAGTTTGCTAAAAGAGACGACCAAGAATGATTTAGAGAATGAGTAGAAGACTTTGTCTCGTTCCGTCCAAAGCTATGGACGAACGGTTAATGAAGTTGCCATGTGAATCGGGTGATGGAATGAAATGAGCTGTGAAATTCCATACACCCCAAAATCTTGTAGGGTTCCTAGACACTCTTGTGAAGGTTCAAAAGGCATCAAACATGCCCGGATAAAAATTTAGACGTGCCGAACAACCCAAAGCCGGGATCTTTGCTAGATTATTAGGGTTTAACATGCAAGATGATAACTTTTATCTAAGTGTGAGGGATTACAACCTTTGTAGTCCGCTCCTTCACTTCACAAGCTCCGAGTAGAAGTCCCTTTGCCGCGATCCACGATCTCCCGGACTCATGAGAGGCTCCACGACTCGAACGATCCATGCTAGCTCGAAGTATTCCAAATCTCCGATGATCTACCTCGAAGTTGCAACGACTCAAGCTTTTTCACTCAAATGAGATGAACACACTAATCCCATGGGCTAGATGAGATAAGGATGAGAGAGTAGTAATTTTGCTTTCTTTTTAAATCATTTTCTCATATTATTTCATCACATAAAGAAAAACTAGCAAGCTTTCTTCAAAAGAGAAGAAGATGATAATGAAAAAGATTATGAATTATTTTCTTTTGTGATGAATAGAAAGAAAGAGTGTATGATTGATTATCAACCATGGTCAAGGATGAGTGGCTAGGATTTAGTAGAGAATAAACTAGAGTTAGGGTTTGATTGAGTTAAAGAATGTGTCATCCAAAATATCTTAAGAATGACAAAAGAAAAATGCTTCTAGAAGGTGCATGAAGTATCTAACCCTAATCAAACCCTAACCTCAATTAATCATCCTTAAACATGTTTAACAATTAATCATATCATGTCACAATAATATATATCACATATATATTATATATTTGCAACAAAAGAAAATAATACATTTAACATATATCGCATATATATCAATGTATCATCCAATGAAAAAATGAAATAATAAAGCGAGCCAATATTAGATAATGTAATACAATATATCATATATATTATCATACATTAAATCATCGAATCAACACTTGATCTGACGATCCGGCTATATCGAATATTGCCGACTAATATATCATGTACCGATTCATCGAATCAACACTTGATCCGATGACCCGGTTCATATCTAAATATCGCGAGAATATAATACGGTATCCCATATCGCATTATTCTCGGTCCTGCACATATCATATATGTGTCTCTACTCCGTTTCGCCTGAGCCAAGAAACCTCTGTGTAGGACTCTAAAGAATCGTCAATACGCCGGTAGCAGGTGAGGATCATATCAAACACCCACAAGCTGCAAGCGGTCAGCTAAACGTAACAGCCACCCAGGTATTGAGCGATCAGAAGATCAACAAGCTAGCCTGTGCGTTCTCCTGTGAATCCAACCAGTAACACTCCCGTACAGTCCGGTCTGTTCGTCTGATATGTCGCATATCAAGTCTAGGGGTGGTATACGTCAGACCCCAGTAACCGATAAGTCGTGTCGATGTGTGGCTCATAACAGGTCGAGAAACTACTAGTAACACTTACCAGTAAATCTCTATATCAGCCCTGGCCAGGGACTTCCAGTTATAGCCAATCGAACACAGCACAACATCAACTCCCTATACCGGGAGAGACGAATCCCCTCCTATCGTTCATTGCCTCCATGTGATTCGGGACTGTACCCAAAAGCCACCGTTTTGCACGCCCTCTTTTACGTGGTAAGGTGGAAATCAAAGCACAGTGGGAATCACATAAGACTCTATGACGATCTCGGGTCTACAGACTACCCTGTACCAGTGTCACCGGAGAACTGCCATCTGACGTGTGGTATATCACCATCTGGGAGTTCTCGGCGAGTCCGTCCAGTGTACCCAGTCTCCACTGAGCACCCGTACACCATCTCTGATGTCAAAACACCGATAGATATGGGATCATCCATCGCCCATCATATGGGTCAAGATGCGTATACGCTAGTCTACTCTGGTGTATCGATGCCCTGTCTCGATATACCCTCGACTAGGAACAGTTATAGGATGTACTCATCGACTACCACGGCCCCACTAGTATGATCTCATTATAGTCCCAGTAGTCGAGTACAGATCCTAAGGGCTTTATCAACATGTGAGAGTAAAACAGTAAACCAATACAAGTCAACATGTTAAGATAAAGTGAAACCAAATAGCATACTATCATGACGAGCAAGAAAGTCATCTCTATATATATCCAAGCATCCATTATAATATACATCATATGTACAACTGTGGCCTCTAGGGCATATACATAACTAACAATCTCCCACTTGCACTAAGGCCAGCTGCTGTAGTATCTCATACCTAGCATCCCGAATAATCTCTCAAATTGTATCTGGGGAATAGCCTTTGTGAATGGATCCGCAGTGTTGTCCTTCGTATCTACTCTCCTGACCTCGATCTCCCGGCGATCAACTATCTCCCTGATCAGGTGATACCGCCTCAGAATATGTCTGGACTTTTGATGGGATCTGGGTTCCTTGGCCAAAGCCACAGCTCCATTGTTATCGCAATACAGAGGTATTGGATGCTCAATGGATGGAACCACTCCAAGTTCAGTAATGAACTTCTTGATCCAGACAGCCCTTTGGCAGCATCGTTGGCAGCGATGTATTCAGCTTCCATCGTCGAGTCTGCAACGGTATCCTGTTTGGATATCTTCCAACATACCGCCTTTCCATTGAGAGTAAAGACAAAACCCGAATGCGACTTAGAGTCGTCCTTATCACTTTGGAAGCTGGAATCGGTAAAGGACTCCACCTGGAGTTCTCCGTTACCATACACCAAGAACATCTCCTTAGTCCTTCGCAAGTACTTGAGAATGTTCTTCACAGCTGTCCAATGACTCTCTCCAGGATCTGCTTGATACCGACTCACTACACTTAGTGAGTATGCTACATCGGGTCTGGTACATAGCATCGCATACATGATAGAGCCTACTGCCGAAGCATAGGGTATCCCTTGCATGCGAGCTCTCTCCAAATCAGTCTTAGGAGACATCTCTTTGGAGATAGTGAGTCCAGAGATCGTGGGTTGGTTCCCACGCTTGGATTCTTCCATACTAAACCTCTTTAGTATGGTGTCAATGTACCTGGATTGGGACAATCCCAGTATCCGTTTAGATCTATCTCTATAGATCATGATTCCCAATATGCAAGAGGCATCACCTAGATCTTTCATTGAGAATCTCTGTGATAAGAAGAGCTTGACTGATTGCAGCATAGGAATATCATTTCCTATCAAGAGTATGTCATCCACGTACAATACGAGGAAGACAACCTTACCCTCTGCTACCTTCTTATAGATACAAGGTTCATCTATATTTTTGATGAAGTCAAACTCTTTGACTACAACATCAAAACAGATGTTCCAACTCCGCGATGCTTGCTTTAACCCATAAATGGATTTAAGCAGCTTGCACACCTTTCCGCTGTTCCTACTATCTACGAAGCCCTCTGGCTGAGTCATGTACATGCTCTCTTCTAAATCACCGTTTAGAAAGGCGGTCTTAACATCCATTTGCCAGATTTCGTAGTCGTGGTATGCAGCAATGGCAAGTAAGATCCGGATGGACTTAAGCATAGCCACTGGAGAAAAGGTTTCGTCATAATCCACACCTGGTCATTGACGAAATCCTTTTGCTACAAGTCTAGCTTTGAAAGTCTCAACTTTTCCATCTACACCAAATTTCTTTTTAAAGATCCACTTGCTCCCAATGGGTTTTACCCCTTCAGGAGCATTTTCCAAAGTCCATACTTTGTTGGTGTACATGGATTCCATCTCAGATCGCATTGCATCCAGCCATTTCACAGAGTCACTACTTGTGATGGCCTGCTCGAAACTAGTGGGTTCATCATCATCCATGATGCAATCCTCGCTTCCACCATCAATGAGAAAACCGTAGTATCTCTCAGGTGGACGAGAAACCCTACTAGATCGGCGGAGAGGCTGGGGTTCGTCGGGTACTATTGAATCCTCCGGTTCCATTAAATCATCTGTTGTAGTTTGTTCTGCTGGAACCTCTTCCAGTTCTACCTCAATGCCACTAATCTGTTTCATAAGAAAACCTTTTTCTAAGAAAGTGGCATGTCGAGAAACAAACACCTTTTGTTCCTCGGGGTGGTAGAAGATATATCCTTGTGAATTTTTGGGATATCCTACAAACTTACATAAGACTGATCTTGCCTCGAGTTTGTCCGGATTTTGTCTCTTGACATAGGCTGGACAACCCCATATCTTAATATACTTAAGAGATGGTCTCTTCCCTTTCCATATCTCATACGGAGTGGAAGGCACTGATTTGGTAGGAACCATATTCAATAGGTGTATGGCTGTCTCAAGCGCATACCCCCAGAAGGAAATAGGTAACTCAGCTGTACTCATCATTGAACGCACCATATCTAATAGGGTGCGATTCCTTCATTCCGATACACCGTTGTGCTGTGGTGTATAAGGTGGAGTAAGCTGAGAGAGAATCCTATTCTCTTTTAGATAATCTAGGAACTCATTGCTCAAGTATTCTCCTCCTCGATCAGATCGAAGGATCTTAATACTTTTGCCCGTTTGGTTCTCTACTTCGTGCTTATATTCTCTGAATTTCTCAAAAGCTTCAGACTTGTGTTTCAACAGGAACACATGTCCGTATCTCGAGAGATCGTCAGTGAATGTAATGAAGTAGGAAGAACCGCTCCTGGCATGCGTAGACATGGGACCGCATACATCACTATGTATCAGTCCTAAAAGTTCAGTAACTCTCTCTCCGTGTCCACTAAACGGAGCTTTGGTCATTTTTCCTTTGAGACATGAATGGCAAGTATCATAAGATGATAATTCGAACGGATTCAAATAACCATCTTTATGTAACTTAGCCAGTCGTGTCGCATTGATATGACCAAGTCTACAATGCCACAAGTAGGATTCGTTCATATCTGAACTTTTCCTCTTGTGTGTGTTTTGTATATTCAGGACTGTATTCTAATTTAGAATGAATATGCCATTATGTAACGAGCCTAATGCAATCAACTTTTGATCTAGGAATATGTTTATAACATTATCCTGTACTACAAAATTATATCCCTCTTTACTTAATAAAGAAACTGATATAATGTTGCACATCATGTTCGGTATATAATAGCACTCATTTAGAATCAGTGTATTACGACTTGGTAATACAAGGTGATATTCGCCAACTGCTTTGGCTACAATACTTGCACCGTTCCCTACTTGAGCGGAATGATCACCTTTTCCTAGTTCTCTACCTTTTCGTAGCCCATGTAACAATTTACATATGTGGGATCCTGATCCGGTATCTAATACCCAGGACGTAGGGTGAACTGAGAAACAGTTCTCAATAACTAACACACCCGAAGAAGATGCATCAACATGCAAGTTCTTTTGGGCGGCGTGAGAATCCAGATATTCTCCTGTTTCCTGTTCAGTCTTATAACTCTTATAAGAAAGAACGGGTCCAACATTCCCTAGCTGAGTACAATAATTGGGTTCAGTCAATACAACCATATTATTATCTTGATTATGGCATGACATGGTCGCTACCTGGAGAGAGAGAGAAGAAAACACTTTAGCGTATGCTCTTGCAAGATTAGATTGGTTATTATCTTATCGAATCAGGATGTCTCCCACTGTTTTTATCAAATCTACCTTAAAACCCTAAAAGGTAAGATTAGCCGGGATTAATTACACCCTACAATTTCGTCAATCTTTCAGCCAGATCAGTGTCGGTACTTTGAGGGAGGTTCCCCGTGCTTTCGCACGGACCTAATTAAAGTAAACCTCGTTTTCCCAGAGGCGTAACCCCGTTAACACTTTTCTAGACACCTACTTGATCGGCTAATTGTCTTGTGTAAAACTCTCCCAGGAGTAACTCTTACTCGCAGTGGGTATCGGGATCCAACTATCTCATAGGAGGTATGCAATCTCATTGCAAATTTCAACTCTTGAAATTCCCGATAATGCTTTTACCCCTAGTGTTCTATGACCTTGACGAATGCCAAACAACCCATAGTCCACTAGTCAAGTTCAACCCGTACATTTCTTGATTGAATTAAACCCACCCGTACGACCCTTGACGAATGCCAAGCAACGCCGTACGAATACCCTAATCCAATCTACATCATATGCATAAGCAGATAAATACTAGTTAGCTACCGTACACTACGCCTTGACGAATGCCAAACTACCGTAGCACGAATACTAAGTAGCACTTATCTGAAATAACGGAGGGCTACGCAGGTTTTTCAGAAAACCCTGAGCGTAATGAACTTGATATCGTCGTAGAATCGAGTGAAGTTTTGAAAAGGAGTGTTTTTGAGGCTTTTCTTAGTTTCGCTAAAGGGGTCACTCCCGGTGAAGGGATCGTCGGCCCTTTCTGTTAGTTATATGTATGCCCTAGAGGCCATTACTGTACATAGGATGTATATTGTAGTGGATGCTGGGACATATATAGGGAGGACTTTCTTGCTCGACATGATAGTATGCTATCTGGTTACCCTTTACCTTAACGTGTATGCTGATTGTCTCTCTGTTACATGTTGGTAAAGCCCTTAGGATCTGTACTTGACTACCTGGACTATGATGCGGATCATACTAGTGGGGACATGGTAGTCCATAAGTACATCCTTCAAAGTCCCTAGTCAAGGGTGTATCGAGACGGGGCATCGATATACCAGAGTAGACTAGCGTGTACCTTCTCGACCCATACAGATGGGCGATGGATGATCCCATATCCATCGGTGTTTGACATCAGAGATGATATACGGGTGCTCAGTAGAGACTGGGTACACTGGACGGACTCGCCGAGAACTCCCAGATGGTATTATACCTCACGTCAGATGGCAGTTCTCTGGTGACACTGGTACAGAGTAGTCTGTTGACCCGAGATCGTCATAGAGTCTTGTGTGGTTCCCACTGTGCTTTGATTTCCATCTTACCACGTCCAAGAGGGCGTGCAAAACGGTGGTTTTTGGGTACAGTCCCGAGTCACATGGAGGCAATGAGCGATAGGAGGGGATTCGTCTCTCCCGGTATATGGGGGTTGATGTTGCGCTGTGTTCGATTGGCTATAACAGGAAATCCCTGGCCAGGGTTGCTGAGATTTGCTGGTAAGTGTTACCAGTAGTTTCTCGAACAGTTATAGACCTCATATCGACACGACTTATTGAGCTATTGGGGTCTGACGTTTACCACCCCTAGGCGAGATATGCGACAGATCAGACGATCAGACCGGACTGTACGGTAGTGTTACTGGTCGGATTCACTGGAGTGTGAGCGGGCTTGCTCGTCGATCTTCAGATCGCTCAATACCCGGGTGGCCGTTACGTTTAGCAGACCGCTTGCGGCTTGTGGGTGTTTGATATGATCATCATCTGCTGCCGGCGTATTGACGAGTCTTTAGAGTCCTACACAGAGGTTTCCTGGCTTAAGCGAAACGAAATAGGAGCGCATATGAGATATGTGCGGGACCGAGAATAATACGAGTATGTGATACTGTATTCGATTCTCGCGATGTGACATTGATCGGTTATATGCGATATAGCCGGGTTATCGGATCAAGTGTTGATTCGATAAGATGTTACTATTGATACCAGTCGGTTATGTGCGCATGACCGGATCATTAAATCAAGCGTTGATTTAATGATTTAATGCATAATTATATATTTGATATATTACTTTGCGTTAACTAGTATCGGTTCACTTAAGATGGATTTTCTCACTCGGGTGTGCGCATTGCATATGCGATATGATTTGTGCACTTACTTGTATCATATTTGAAGGTACATGCATGTTTGTGTGTAGGTTTAGTCTAAACCTTAGTTAAGTAAATGGTTAAGGTTATGTTTAATTATTTTAATCATTTATTAATTTATTTATTGCATTTTGGCAAAAGGAAAAATGGTTGCTTTATTTTTGTTTCTATCTTGAAGTTTCATGAAGGATTGAAAAGTCAACCATTTTTGTTTCATGCCTAACCTAACCATTCACCTAACTAGGGTTTGCTCTCTACACATAACCATGGTTATGTTATGATAAGTATGATTTAATTATTCTTTTCATTTTGAACTTATCATAATATAACTTGCTTCTTCTTCCTTGCTTCAAGTAAAGAAACCTTCACTTCAACAATGGCAAGTGATCAAAAAGAGTGAGAAATCCAATTCTAAAGTCTACCCACTTCCTATTTCTTCATCCTCTACCTCTTGCCAAGTAGTAGAGTGTGTTTCCTTCACAAGATTTTAGGGTTTGGTGAAGGTGGAGCTTGATTCATCGATGCCTCGACGTAGATCATCTTCGGCATGGACATCGACGACCTAGCTTGCCCATTCTCCGACGAAGCCGATCCTAGAGCCCGGATTTGATTTGGACAGCGGAGAGGGTCTCGTTGCGGAGCTATGGAGGTGGAGCACCGGATCTACAAAGGTTGTATTTCCGTATTTTATATAGTTAACTGTTAACTAGTTCTGTTCGCCTAGACATCTAGCAAACGATCCGTACTTTAGGGTTTGTAGGCACCAAAATTTTTGAAATTGCCATGGTTGATGGCTTGGGAGACCTCACTAGAGTGCCTAGGAACCCTGCAGTGGTATCAGAGACTAGCTAGAGCCTTAGGCGAAGTCCAGACGGAAATTGAAGTCCGATCGAACCCGGAATTCCAAAACATATATGCTCTCTGTACTTTTTTCAAAACAGTGCATTTTTCCACATTAAAAATATTCAGAAAACCATGCAGGAAAATATAAGAGTAACTGTACAACCCGTAGCCCTAATTCCATAAAAGCGCCGCGCTTCCGCGGCACGAGCATTGCTCGTGCGGCGAAAGCGCGGCCGTTTTGTCGTTTTGTGTGGGTTAGTTTGCACAGTAACTCCTATTTCACTGTGCTGAGTTCTCTGGATATTTTTAAAATTTTATTCAAGTGTTGAATAATCTGGAATGTTTTTGAGCTTCGATGATTCGATCGGGTTTATCAGATTTTGTCTGTGTGGCTTTCCGGATAAATTTTAGAATATGTTAAAAAGTTCGACCGGATATAAATACCCAACTTTTCCCCTGTCGGGAAATTTCCAAGTGTTGGATTTTTCCGTAGTTTAACGACGTTCTAAGTAGTGCAAGTAACGCGATGGTCCCTCTAGAAGACACAAACCTTAACTCGATTATGTGACCGTCTTGAACTACCCTTTGAACCTTCGGGTTTGGGGCAGTACGGCGTGCCACATGTGAGGCGTTGGCTTGACCCTTCTACGGCTGGACCGTTGGTACTGAGGTACGAACTGAATGTTGTTAGACTTATTTCATGTGTTGATCTGTATCGGGAAAACTTGGGTGTTCGATTGTTCGATCGGAAAGTTAAACATTTTCTATTTATCTGGAATGGGATACAATAATTGGAATTCACAAAAAGTTATGAGATAACTAAATGAATGTTATAAACATAGCAGTTTAGTCTCACTTGATCGGTTGCCACGGAATTTTGATGTGATCAAAAGTCCGTTGCAATCACGTAGCGTACGCGGATACTCGCCGGGTAAACTTAATAGACAGCCTCACTCCATAGCCCCGACCAAGTGACTGTAGGAGAACCCCGTCGCCGAAAGCATCCCTCCGGGTGCTCGCGGTAGCGGTGTTCCGCCTTGGTTCACTTCGTCGACGGTATCGGGGGTGCAGCCGTCTACTGAAGTTTGCGACGAGTATTCGATCAGACTGTCGGGAATCTTGTTGAATTGCCCGACTTGATATTGAAAAGAGTTTTCGATTTTGAGACTAAAATGCGGGGTTTATAATTGTTAGGCATGCGATGTCTAAGTAATTCATTTGGTCAGGCATGCGATGTCTGAAGAGATTGCGGATTCCAACTGTTGTAGTTTTACACTTTCTTTTCTGTGACCGTAAGTGTAATATGTGATATCGCCGGTTTCGTTGCTATATGTCAACGACAATTGGGATGGACATATTTACTTACGTTGATGACATGTGATGTTATGTGTTGCTGGATATGTTATATTGGATCGTCGTGTTTAAATAGCCGGGGGTTTTTATGTGAGATGAGTGTTTTTTCATTTTCATTCATGTAAAAACTTGTATGTAATATTCTTTTATTTGGGGCGCTTCCAGGTTGCGGAAGTTGTCACCGTTTGTATATTATTTACTTTTCCGCACTAGGATAGACCCAAGGAGGAGGGCACAAGTAACCGGGTTCTGGAGTCCAGTGGGAGACCAACTCGAGGAGTCGAGTCCGGGTCTCCTAACTCCAGAATTGGTAGGGTTGCTTGCCGCTCTCGTAGGGGCCTAGGGGTGTGGGTTTGGCTATTCATCACGACCGTGGAATCCGTGTTTTATACTGGCTCGTATTGAAAACACGGACGTCCTAGTATATCCAATATTTCATATGATTCTTCTGCTGCGATATCTGTGATGAGATCATGTGATGTTTCTGTGATAGATACAGTATGTAGTATATATGATATATTATATAGGCGTTACTTATGTTTTACACCCGCGCTAGCCCTGCCCTGCTCTGTCGTTAGTTACCTAACCTAACGGTGCATGAGGGGACATCGAGGCGAATGCGGATGGCATAAGTGTACGTCATATCTATCTGTGATGTTTAGGTATTTAAATGATGGGACTTCATTAATGCGATTAATGAAAATAAAAGAAACCTAAGATGTTGTAGAATCGAATTTCAAAATAAAACAGGTAGCTACAGTTCTTGCTTTGCACAGCGGTATATGCGATATATCCTGCACCTTATTCGATGAGGAAAGGACCGAGATCCCTTCACCGGGAGTGACTCCTTTAGCAATAACTGGCAGATGCTACACACTCGGTTTGTCTTTTGATTGCTTTTAAGTGTTTTTGCTTTGCACAGTGATATATATGATATATCCCGCACCTCATCCGACGAGGAAAGGACCGACGATCCCTTCACCGGGAGTGACTCCTTTAGCAAAACTAGAAAAGCTTCAAAAACACTCCATTTTTAAAATCATTCGATCCTACAACGATATAAAGTTCATTACGCAAAAGTTTTTCTTAAAAACCTGTCGTAGCCCTCCGTCATTTCAGATAGGTAATAGTTAGTATTCGTGCTGCGTTTGTTGACTCAGTCAAGGCGTAGTGTGCGGTAGCTGATTATTGCTTATCTGCAAAGCATATGATGCGATTGGATTAGGGTAGTCGTGTGGCCTTGTTGACTCAGTCAAGGGTCGTGCGGGTGGGTTTAATTCAATCGAGAAATGACGGGTTGAACTTTACTTGCGGTCTATGGTTTGTTGACTCAGTCAAGGTCATAGATCGCATGGGGCAAAATATTATCGGGAATTTCAAGTGTTGAGATTTGCAATGAGATTGCATACCTTCTATGAGATAGTTGGATCCCGATACCCGCTGAGAGTAAGAGTTACTCCTGGGAGAGTTTTATACATTACAATTAGCCGATCAAGTAGGTGTCTAGAAAGGTGTCAACGGGGTTACGCTTCTGGGAAAACGAGGTTTACATTAATTAGGTTCGTGCGAAAGCACGGGGGACCTCCCTCAAAGTACCGACACTGGCCTGGCTGAAAGATTGGCGAACTTGTAGTGTGTAATTAATCCCGGCTAGTCTTTCCTTTTAGGGTTTGAAGGAAGATTTGATAAAAAGCAGTGGGAGCCATCCTGATTAGATAAAATAATAACCAATCTATTCTTGACAGAGCGCACGCTGAGTGTTTTCTTCTCTCTCTCTCCAGGTAGCGACCATATCACGCCTTAATCAAGATAATAATACGGAATGTTGACCGAACCCGCTTGTTATACTGAGCTGGGGAACGTTGGTCCCGCTCCAACTTATAATTGTTATAAGACAGAGCAGGAAATTGGGGAATACCAGATTTCCCGTGCCGCCCAAACGAAGAGAGTGCATGCTGATGCATCATCTTCGGGTGTGTTCATTACAAAGAACTGTTTCTCTGTATCCTCTACGTCCTAGGTATGTGATACCAGATCAGGATCCCAGATATGTAATCTGTTACATAGGGCTACAGAAAGGTAGAGAACTGAGAACGGGTGATAAGTTTCATGAGGCAGAAAACGGGGCAAGTGTTGCAGCCAAGTCTGTCGGTCACTGTCACCCTGTATTACAATACATTGATTCTGAACGAATGTTGTTAGATACCGAACCTGATCATATCATTCTCTTTATTAGTAAAGAAATGATAAAATTTTGTATTGTTGGATAATGTTTTGAACATTTCCTATATCAAAAGTTGATCGGTTCAGGCACGTTATCTAAAAGCATTGATGTTCTAAATCAAACTACAGATCTAAGTATATGGAACACACACAAGAGGAAGAGTTCAGAAATGAACGAATTCTTCTTGAGGCATTGTAGACTAGGTCAGATCAATGTGACCCGACTGGCTAGAGTTACATATAGATGTATATTTAAATCAGTTTGAATTTATATCTTGTGAAACTCGCCAGTCATGTCACAAAGATAAGATGACCATAGCTCCGTTTATTGGAAACAGAGAAAGAGTTAGTGAACTCTTGGGATGATACATGATGATGTATGTAAGGTCCCCTGTCTACACATGCCAGGACTGGTTCTTTGTACTTCATTACATTCTCTGATAATCTCTCAAGATTCAGACATATGTTCCTGTTGAAACATGAGTCCGAACCTTTTGAGATATTCACAGAATATAAGCGAGAAGTAGAGAACCAGAATACGGGTATAAGTATTATGTCCTTTGATGTGATCAAGGAGGAGAATACTTGAGCACGAAATTCTTGGATTTTTCTAAAGGAGAATGAGATTCTCTCTCGGCATTACTCCTCCGTATACACCATAGCACGATGGTATATCGGGGCGGAGCAGATACACCCTATATGATATGGTGTGCTCTATGATGAGTATTACTGAGTCACCTATTTCCTTTTTGGGAGTTATGCACTTGAGAAGCTGCATACCTATTGAATGTGGTTCCAATCAAATCAGTTGCCTACCACTCCATATGAGATATGGAAAGGGAAGAGCCCATATCTTAAGTTGGTTAAGATTTGGGGTTGTCTGGCCTATGTCTGAAAACAAAATCCGGACAAGCTCGAGGCAATGTCAGTTATGTAGAACTGGAAATGTTCCAGCTATACGAACTACAGCAGATGATTTGATAGAACCAAAGGATTCGATAGTTACCAACGAACCTCAGCCTCTCCGCCGATCTAGTAGGGTTCCTCACCCACCTGAGAGATACTTCTGTTTCTCTATGACAGTGGGAGCGAGGATTGCATCATGAGATGACGACCCAACTAGCTTCGAGCTGGCCATCAGGAGTAAGACTCCATAAGAATGGCTGGATGTTTAGTGATCTGAGATGGAATCCTTATACACCGACAAAGTATGGACTTTAGTTGCTATATCTGAAGGGTTAAATCCCCATCAGGAACAAGTATATCTTGAGAAGATTACTTGGTGTACATGGAAAGGTTGAGACTTTCAAAGCTAGACTTGTTAAAGCTTTTCGTCATCGACCAGGCATGGATGATGATGAAACCTTATCTAAGTAGCTATGCTTAAGTCCATCCAGATCCTACTTGTCACGGCTACATACCTTGACTACGATATCTGGTGGTTCGGTGTCTTGACTGCTTTTCTAAATGATGATTTGGAAGAATGCGTCTATAAGTACACAGCCAGAGGGCTTCGTAGACAGTGGGAGCAGCGGAAACGTGTGCAAGATGCTTTATAGGATAAAGCAGGCATCGCGGAGTTGGAACATCTGTTTTGATGGATTAGTCAAAGAGTTTGACATCATCAAAATGGTAGATGAACCTTGTATAAACAAAAAGGTAGTAGGGAGTATGGTGACGATCCTCGTAGAGTACGTGGATGACATACTCTTGATGGGGAAGGAGTTTCCTATGCTACGCTCGGTCAATCTCCGCTTATCACAAAGATTCTCCACTTAGATCAAAGTGATACCTACTAAATCCTGGATTTTGGATCTATGAGATAGATCTAATTGGATGTTAGGACTCTTAGTTGTAGTGAGACGGTATCAACCGATCCTGGGGAGAATCACTGGAAAGGTTCCAGGGTGATAAGGACGACTGAATGTCAGTCGCAGGCATTGTCTTTACCCTCAGTAAAGGGACGGTATGTTGGAAGAGTTCCAAGCTAGATACCGTGACATACTAGACGATAAAGGCTGAATACATCGCTACTTAAGATGCTACCAAAGAGGCTGTTTGGGTGTATATTGGTTCATGAGATGAACTACGTTCCTACCATTGTGTGACAATGGAGTTGTGGCTTATGCCAAGGAACGCTGGTCCCATCAGTGATCCAGACTTATTCTAAGGCAGCATCGCCTGATCATGGAGATGGTTGATCTCCAGGGAGATCGAGGTTAGGAGAGTAGACTCAGAGGACAACACAGCGGATCCACTCACAAAGGCCTGGTCCCAGAGAGAGACTATTATGGGATGGTTGAGTATGAGATACTACAACCACTGCTACAGATGGCCCTAGTGCAAGTGGGAGATTGTTAGTTATATGTATGCCCTAGAGGCCATTACTGTACATAGGATGTATATTGTAGTGGATGCTGGGACATATATAGGGAGGACTTTCTTGCTCGACATGATAGTATGCTATCTGGTTACCCTTTACCTTAACGTGTATGCTGATTGTCTCTCTGTTACATGTTGGTAAATCCCTTAGGATCTGTACTTGACTACCTGGACTATGATGCGGATCATACTAGTGGGGACATGGTAGTCCATAAGTACATCCTTCAAAGTCCCTAGTCAAGGGTGTATCGAGACGGGGCATCGATATACCAGAGTAGACTAGCGTGTACCTTCTCGACCCATACAGATGGGCGATGGATGATCCCATATCCATCGGTGTTTGACATCAGAGATGATATACGGGTGCTCAGTAGAGACTGGGTACACTGGACGGACTCGCCGAGAACTCCCAGATGGTATTATACCTCACGTCAGATGGCAGTTCTCTGGTGACACTGGTACAGAGTAGTCTGTTGACCCGAGATCGTCATAGAGTCTTGTGTGGTTCCCACTGTGCTTTGATTTCCATCTTACCACGTCCAAGAAGGCGTGCAAAACGGTGGTTTTTGGGTACAGTCCCGAGTCACATGGAGGCAATGAGCGATAGGAGGGGATTCGTCTCTCCCGGTATATGGGGGTTGATGTTGCGCTGTGTTCGATTGGCTATAACAGGAAATCCCTGGCCAGGGTTGCTGAGATTTGCTGGTAAGTGTTACCAGTAGTTTCTCGAACAGTTATAGACCTCATATCGACACGACTTATTGAGCTATTGGGGTCTGACGTTTACCACCCCTAGGCGAGATATGCGACAGATCAGACGATCAGACCGGACTGTACGGTAGTGTTACTGGTCGGATTCACTGGAGTGTGAGCGGGCTTGCTCGTCGATCTTCAGATCGCTCAATACCCGGGTGGCCGTTACGTTTAGCAGACCGCTTGCGGCTTGTGGGTGTTTGATATGATCATCATCTGCTGCCGGCGTATTGACGAGTCTTTAGAGTCCTACACAGAGGTTTCCTGGCTCAAGCGAAACGAAATAGGAGCGCATATGAGATATGTGCGGGACCGAGAATAATACGAGTATGTGATACTGTATTCGATTCTCGCGATGTGACATTGATCGGTTATATGCGATATAGCCGGGTTATCGGATCAAGTGTTGATTCGATAAGATGTTACTATTGATACCAGTCGGTTATGTGCGCATGACCGGATCATTAAATCAAGCGTTGATTTAATGATTTAATGCATAATTATATATTTGATATATTACTTTGCGTTAACTAGTATCGGTTCACTTAAGATGGATTTTCTCACTCGGGTGTGCGCATTGCATATGCGATATGATTTGTGCACTTACTTGTATCATATTTGATGGTACATGCATGTTTGTGTGTAGGTTTAGTCTAAACCTTAGTTAAGTAAATGGTTAAGGTTATGTTTAATTATTTTAATCATTTATTAATTTATTTATTGCATTTTGGCAAAAGGAAAAATGGTTGCTTTATTTTTGTTTCTATCTTGAAGTTTCATGAAGGATTGAAAAGTCAACCATTTTTGTTTCATGCCTAACCTAACCATTCACCTAACTAGGGTTTGCTCTCTACACATAACCATGGTTATGTTATGATAAGTATGATTTAATTATTCTTTTCATTTTGAACTTATCATAATATAACTTGCTTCTTCTTCCTTGCTTCAAGTAAAGAAACCTTCACTTCAACAATGGCAAGTGATCAAAAAGAGTGAGAAATCCAATTCTAAAGTCTACCTACTTCCTATTTCTTCATCCTCTACCTCTTGCCAAGTAGTAGAGTGTGTTTCCTTCACAAGATTTTAGGGTTTGGTGAAGGTGGAGCTTGATTCATCGATGCCTCGACGTAGATCATCTTCGGCATGGACATCGACGACCTAGCTTGCCCATTCTCCGACGAAGCCGATCCTAGAGCCCGGATTTGATTTGGACAGCGGAGAGGGTCTCGTTGCGGAGCTATGGAGGTGGAGCACCGGATCTACAAAGGTTGTATTTCCGTATTTTATATAGTTAACTGTTAACTAGTTCTGTTCGCCTAGACATCTAGCAAACGATCCGTACTTTAGGGTTTGTAGGCACCAAAATTTTTGAAATTGCCATGGTTGATGGCTTGGGAGACCTCACTAGAGTGCCTAGGAACCCTGCACTTTCCTCATCGAATAAGGTGCAGGATATATCATATATACCGCTATGCAAAGCAAAACACTAAAAGCAATCAAAAAACAAACCGGGTTTTGTAGCATCTACCAGTTTTGCTAAAGGAGTCACTCCCGGTGAAGGGATCTCGGTCCTTTCCTCATCGAATAAGGTGCAGGATATATCGTATATATCACTATGCAAAGCAAAACTGTAGCTACCCCTTTTATAAAGTTTTGATTCTACAACATCTTTAGGTTCCTTTTCCTTTTATTAATCTTATTAATAAAAAAAAATCCCATCAGCTTATGCTTCCTAAGCATCACAGAAGAAACGAAAGCAGTAATATTTATATATCAGCATATATATATAGTATAGGCATTCGTCTCAGGCAGTAATATGATCTCATCACAGAACATTGCAGCAGAAGAACATATATGAAATATTGGATATACTAGGACGTCCGTGTTTTCAATACGAGCCTGTATAAAACACGGATTCCACGGTCGCGACGAATAGCCAAACCCACATCCCAAGACCCCTACGAGAGCGGCAAGTAACACTGCCAATTCTAGGGTTAGGAGACCCGGTCTCGACTGCTCGAGATGGCCTCCCACTGGACCCTAGAACCCGGTAACTTGTGCTCCCCTCCTTGGGTGTACCTAATGCGGAAAAGTAAATAATATACACTGGGGACAGCAACCGCAACCTGGAAGTGCCCCAATTAAAAGAATATTACATTACAAATGAATTTTACATGAATGAAAATAAAAACCCTCATCTCACATAAAACCCCCGGCTATTCGGAACGCGACGATCCAATTGTAGGGTTCCTAGGCACCCTAATGAGGTCCCGCAAGGCATCAACCATGCCAATTTCAAATTTTAACATGCCGAGAAACCCTAAACTACGGATCGTCGGCTAGATATTTAGGCGAAACTAGAAACTAGTTAACAACTTAACTATAAAGAATACGGAAATACAACCTTTGTAGATCCGGTGCTCCACCTCCATAGCTCCGCAACGAAGTCCCCTCGCTGTCCAAATGAGTTCCCGGGCTCTAGCGTCGGCTTCGTCGGAGAATGGGCAAGCTAGGTCGTCGATGTCCATGCCGAAGATGATCTACGTCGAGGCATCGCGAGATCAAGCTCCAAACTTCACCAAGTCATGAAAACTTGTGAAGGAAACACACTCTACTACTTGGCAAGAGGTAGAGGATGAAGAAATAGGAAGTGGGTTCAATTTAGAATTGGATTTCTCACTCTTTATCATCAATCACCATTGATGACCTAAGCTTTCTTCATGATAGATATGAAGAAGAAGAAGAAGAAAGTTATGATAAGTTAATTTTAAAATAGAAAAGAAAATCCAAACTTATCATAACATGACCATGGTTAAGTGTAGAGAACTAATTAGGGATAAATGAAGTGGTTAGGTTTAAGCATGAGACAAAAGGGTTACAAAGTCAAAGTGTTCAAGAAACTTCATGAACAAAACAAAAAAGCCACCATTTTATCATGCTCTTTTTCTTTTCCAAAAAGAATAAACAAATGAATAAAAAAATGAATAATCAAATAGTAAACCCTAACCATTCCATTAACCAAGGTTTAATTCTATACACTTAACAAATGAGGCATGTATCATCAAACATGATACAAGCAAGTGCACAAAATCATATCGCATATGCAATGCGCACACCCGAGTGAGAAAATCCATTTTAAATGAACCAATACTAGTTAATGCAAAATAATATATCAAATATATAATTATGCATTAAATCATTAAATCAACACTTGATTTAACGATCCGGTCATATCGCATATAACCGGCTAGTATCCTATGTATCGGCTTATCGAATCAATCCTTGATTCGATAACTAGGTTATATCGCATATAACCAATCGATACATCCATCACGAGAATAGAATACGGTATCACATACACGCATTATTCTCGGTCCCGCACATATCTCATATGCGCTCCTATTTCGTTTCGCTTGAGCCAGGAAACCTCTGTGTAGGACTCTAAAGACTTTTCAATACGCCGGCAGCAGGTGATGATCATATCAAACATCCACAAGCCACAAGTGGTCTGCTAAACGTAACGGCCAACCGGGTATTGAGCGATCAGAAGATCGACGAGCAAGCCCGCTCACACTCCTGTGAATCCAACCAGTAACACTACCGTACAGTCCGGTCTGATCGTCTGATATGTCGCATATCTCGCCTAGGGGTGGTAAACGTCAGACCCTAATAGCTCGATAAGTCGTGTAGATATGAGGTCTATAACAATTCGAGAAACTACTGGTAACACTTACCAGTAAATCTCAGCAACCCTGGCCAGGGATTTCCTGTTATAGCCAATCGAACACAGCGCAACATCAACTCCCTATACCGGGAGAGACGAATCCCCTCCTATCGCTCATTGTCTCCATGTGATTCGGGACTGTACCCAAAAACCACAGTTTTGCACGCCCTCTTGGACGTGGTAAGATGGAAATCAAAGCACAGTGGGAAACACACAAGACTCTATGACGATCTCGGGTCAACAGACTACTCTGTACCAGTGTCACCAGAGAACTGCCATCTGACGTGAGGTATAATACCATCTGGGAGTTCTCGGCGAGTCCGTCCAGTGTACCCAGTCTCCACTGAGCACCCGTATATCATCTCTGATGTCAAACACCAATGGATATGGGATCATCCATCGCCCATCTGTATGGGTCGAGAAGGTATACGCTAGTCTACTCTGGTATATCGATGCCCCGTCTCGATACACCCACGACTAGGGACTTTGAAGGATGTACTTATGGACTACCATGTCCCCACTAGTATGATCCGCATCATAGTCCAGGTAGTCAAGTACAGATCCTAAGGGCTTTACCAACATGTAACAGGGAGACAATCAGTGTACACGTTAAAGTAAAGATTAACCAGATAGCATACTATCATGTCGAGCAAGAAAGTCCTTCCTATATATGTACCAGCATCCACTACAATATACATCCTATGTAAGTAAATATGCACATCCTAATTGTCGTTGACATATAGCAACGAAACCGGCGATATCATATATTACACTTACGGTCACAGAAAAGAAAGTGTAAAACTACAATATTTGGAATCCACAATCACTTTAGACATCGTAAATTCGAAATATCACATACTCCGCATTTCATGCCTAACTCTATGAATTCCACATATTGTATCACATTCCGGATAAATAGACAGTATTAAACTTTCCGAACAGATAATCAAATACCCAAGATTTCCCAAAGTGCTCAACTCTTGAGCGGAGTTCAAATAATCCCAGAATATGTCAAAGTACCAGTGATCCAGCCGTAGAAGGGTCAAGCCAACGCCTCACATGTGGCACGCCGTACTGCCCTAAACCCGAAGGTTCAAAAGGCAGTTCAAGACGGTCACATAATCGAGTTAAGGTTTGTTGTCTTCTAGAGGGTCCACCGCTTAACTTGTACAATTTTCCGAAAGATTTAAACCCAGTAAAAATTCAACACTTGAAAGTTTGCGTGCCGGGAAAAAGTGGGTTAATGATATCCGTTCAACTAGTTTAACAGTTTCTAAATATCCGGAAAGAAATACGAATTTAAATATTCCGATCGAATCTACTATTACAAAACAAACCCCAGAATTATCAACACTTGAAACAGTTTAAAAATACCCAGAAGCATCAACAAGCACCCACAAATATTACCATGAAGCCACGTGTCCCAACTCCACAGTTACGCCGCGGATCCGCCGCGGAAACCAGGTTTCCGCCGCGCTTCCACCGCAGTTCTGTGGAATTATGGGCCCGTGTTTCATGGTATCTCTTAGAATTCCCTGCTGATTTTTTAAGTATTTTTAATTCAGAAAAATCCCAGATTTTGAAAAATTTCCAGAGAGGGGTAAAATTTCGTCGGTACGGGTTCGATCGGAGTTTTAACTTCGCAAACACATCGCCTAATGCTCTAGCTAGGCTCTGATACCACTGTAGGGTTCCTAGGCACTCTTGTGAAGGTTCAAAAGGAATCAAACATGCCCGGATAAAAATTTAGACGTGCCGAACAACCCAAAGCCGGGATCTTTGCTAGATTATTAGGGTTTAACATGCAAGATGATAACTTTTATCTAAGTGTGAGGGATTACAACCTTTGTAGTCCGCTCCTTCACTTCACAAGCTCCGAGTAGAAGTCCTTTTGCCGCGATCCACGATCTCCCGGACTCATGAGAGGCTCCACGACTCGAACGATCCATGCTAGCTCGAAGTATTCCAAATCTCCGATGATCTACTTCGAAATTGCAACGACTCAAGCTTTTTCACTCAAATGAGATGAACACACTAATCTCATGGGCTAGATGAGATGAGGATGAGAGAGTAGTAATTTTGCTTTCTTTTTAAATCATTTTCTCATATTATTTCATCATATAAAGAAAAACTAGCAAGCTTTCTTCAAGAAAGAAGAAGATGATAATGAAAAAGATTATGAATTATTTTCTTTTGTGATGAATAGAAAGAAAGAGTGTATGATTGATTATCAACCATGGTCAAGGATGAGTGGCTAGGATTTAGTAGAGAATAAACTAGAGTTAGGGTTTGGTTGAGTTAAAGAATGTGTCATCCAAAATATCTTAAGAATGACAAAAGAAAAATGCTTCTAGAAGGTGCATGAAGTATCTAACCCTAATCAAACCCTAACCTCAATTAATCATCCTTAAACATGTTTAACAATTAATCATATCATGTCACAATAATATATATCACATATATATTATATATTTGCAACAAAAGAAAATAATACATTTAACATATATCGCATATATATCAATGTATCATCCAATGAGAAAATGAAATAATAAAGCGAGCCAATATTAGATAATGTAATACAATATATCATATATATTATCATACATTAAATCATCGAATCAACACTTGATCCAACGATCCGGCTATATCGAATATTGCCGACTAATATATCATGTACCGATTCATCGAATCAACACTTGATCCGATGACCCGGTTCATATCTAAATATCGCGAGAATATAATACGGTATCCCATATCACATTATTCTCGGTCCTGCACATATCACATATGTGCCTCTACTCCATTTCGCCTGAGCCAGGAAACCTCTGTGTAGGACTCTAAAGAATCGTCAATACGCCGGTAGCAGGTGATGATCATATCAAACACCCACAAGCTGCAAGCGGTCAGCTAAACGTAACAGCCACCCAGGTATTGAGCGATCAGAAGATCAACAAGCTAGCCTGTGCGTTCTCCTGTGAATCCAACCAGTAACACTCCCGTACAGTCCGGTCTGTTCGTCTGATATGTCGCAAATCAAGTCTAGGGGTAGTATACGTCAGACCCCAGTAACCGATAAGTCGTGTCGATGTGTGGCTCATAACAGGTCGAGAAACTACTAGTAACACTTACCAGTAAATCTCTATATCAGCCCTGGCCAGGGACTTCCAGTTTTAGCCAATCGAACACAGCACAACATCAACTCCCTATACCGGGAGAGACGAATCCCCTCCTATCGCTCATTGCCTCCATGTGATTCGGGACTGTACCCAAAAGCCACCGTTTTGCACGCCCTCTTGGACGTGGTAAGGTGGAAATCAAAGCACAGTGGGAATCACACAAGTCTCTATGACGATCTCGGGTCTACAGACTACCCTGTACTAGTGTCACCGGAGAACTGCCATCTGACGTGTGGTATATCACCATCTGGGAGTTCTCGGCGAGTCCGTCCAGTGTACCCAGTCTCCACTGAGCACCCGTACACCATCTCTGATGTCAAAACACCGATGGATATGGGATCATCCATCGCCCATCATATGGGTCAAGATGCGTATACGCTAGTCTACTCTGGTGTATCGATGCCCTGTCTCGATATACCCTCGACTAGGAACAGTTATAGGATATACTCATCGACTACCGCGGCCCCACTAGTATGATCTCATCATAGTCCCAGTAGTCGAGTACAGATCCTAAGGGCTTTATCCACATGTGAGAGTAAAACAGTAAACCAATACAAGTCAACATGTTAAGATAAAGTGAAACCAAATAGCATACTATCATGACGAGCAAGAAAGTCATCCGTATATATATCCAAGCATCCATTATAATATACATCATATGTACAACAATGGCCTCTATGGCATATACATAACTAACAAATCTATCATAATCTTTTTATCAAATGAAACATCAAGTCAGTGAGAGAGAGGAGGGGGCCTGCCATATATAGGGATGGAGGGTGAGTGTAGGAGAGAGGAGGGTGACCACTAGAGTGTGAACACAAATAAATATCTAGTGTGAACACAAATAATATCTAGTGTGAACACAAATAAATATCTTGTGTGAACACACAGTGTGAACACAAAGAAAGCAACCAATGAAACAATAACACCTCACCGCTTCTAGAACCTTCTAGAAGCATCCACACTCATCCAAAGAAAAGATTAATCCATCTTTAACTGAATGTTAAAAGACGGCTGATAGAAAACTGGAAACTGGCAACTTCCAAAAGTGATCCCGAAACGAATTTTAGGATAACCCCGTAACTGTATAAATATACCCGCATTTGTATTACGACCGAATACAAATGCAACTGAGACAAAGATATTATATCTACTCAATATAATACTCGGATACGGCTTAAACCAAAGCCGACCAGTATCATCTGCCCGAAAACTGACACGTGCGTAAACGCACGTGCATTCTCCGAACCCTGCCATAAAACCATACGGCCCCTACAACGTTAAGCCCGAACTTGGGAAACTGTCTGTGGGGGACTCTAATGACTCGTCAGTACCCTGGCAGTGGGTTTAACCACAAACCGTCAGCTGCACTAGCTATGCATAACGGCTGCCCATGGACTGACCTCAAGGGAGGCCGATAAGCGAACTCATCCGGAAACCCTACTGAGCCTAACAGTGACAATGTATTTACAGTCCGGTCCGTTCGTCAATGTGTATCGCATATCTACGTAGGGGGCTAGTAATGTCAGAACACCAATAGCAGTATAAGTCGTGTCGGAGTGTAGCCCAATAACACCCTGAGATACTACTGGAGTACCTAACAGTAAATCTCCTGCCACGGCCGTGGGCTTTGTGTAATGGCTCTTCTAGACACAGCACGATCTCGCCTCCAATACCGGGAGAGACGAAGCCCCTGCCGATCCGCTCACGTGCCTCCATGTGGCTCGGGACTGTACCCAAAAACTACCTGTTTGCACGACTCCTTTGAGCCATGGTAGGCTAGAAATCAAAGCACAGTGGGAACTCACACGAGACAAATGACGACCTCAGGTCGATGAACTAACCTGTACACATGTCACCAGGGAACTGCTATCTGACGATATGTATAATACCAACTAGCAGTTTCCCGGCGAGTCCTGTCCGGTGTACTCATAACCCAATGAGCACCTGTATACATCTTAGGTGATCCAACTGACACCAGTGGCTTGTGAGACCGGCCACCGCCCCTTGATGGGGTCTCGACTGTATACACTAGTCTACTCCGGAGTATCGATGCCCTGTCTCGAAACTCCCATGACTAGGGACCACAATTAAGGATATGCGTATATACTACCCAACTCTCACGTATATGATCGCCATCATACTGTTGGTAGTAAAGCAAGATCCTAAGGGCTCTATCAAGGTGTAACATGTAATCAGTCACCTGAACATGTACACGACTGATAAAGGCAAACCAGATAGCATACTATCATCTTTGAGTAAGACTGTCCTACTGGTATAGGTCCTCCGCAATCATTGCAATCACGTACCTGCGATCCAATAATTGACTCTGAGGGCATTATCTCCAACAATCTCCCACTTGCACTCAAGGCTAATTATTGCGATGTCGACTACTCACAGCCCGTGTGAAACCGAACATCCAACTCCTTTACTAATCAGTTTCACAAAGCCCATTTTTAAAACTATTGTGTTCGAGAAATAGCCTCAGTGAGTGGATCCGCCTAGATGTTTCTTTCTATGTCTCTCTTAATCTCAAGTTCGCGGAGAAGGCCATCTCCCGAATTGAGTAATACCTGTCTTAGAATATGTCTGGATACCTGATGGGACCTAGTTCATAAATGAACTCCAAATCCAAACTTCTTAGACTATATCCATCACTGAACCTAATCAGTATCCTGCACCAAGCCTCCCACAGTATCCTCTTGGACCACCTGTCCATAATACTGTCCCTCGTCAGAGGAAAAACTATAACTCTGACCATCACTCTGTCATCCATGTCACCTTTGAAGCCTGGAATGATAATCATCTCCCGAAGGAGGCTGCCGTCATCAAATCCGTAGAACATGTACTTATGTTCTAGAACTGCTTCCTTATGTTTCTCCAGGATTGGATTAATACAAACTTATTGCATATAGTGCAAAAACAACATTTGGTGTGGTACTTGACATCTCATGATTGACTCAATTGTCTAAGCAAGTGATCTGCCAATCATGCACATCCCTCTCCCCTTTAGTCTGTATGACACCTTTAGAGAGGGTGACTCCATCACCTGCAGGTACACCACCATGCTAGGAGTCATCTATTCTAAAAACAATTAGAATACTGTCAAAGTACCCACATTGGGAAATTACCCAAATCCAGATCTAAAACCATAGATCTAGAAACCGGAATGTCAAATATTATATCCATATCCTGTCTGGAGAAACAACTGTGTGACGACCACAGTACAACCGATCGTAGTATAGGAATTTTACTTCCTACTCTGTATATGTCATCCAGATACAATGACATCACACCCTACTACCTTCTTAACAGATCCATCCCCTATTCTGATAAAGTCAAACCTATGACTGTCACATCAAAATTAGATGATCTATCTCCGCTATAACTGCTCAAGTCTATAAATAGACATAAGCTACTTGCCCACTATGCTTCTGCTGCTCCTACTGACTACGATAACCCTCCTACCGGGTCTTATAGCCTGGAACAACAGTAGTGTCAAGTCTGGGTAGATAAGAACCTCCCTGTCACCGTCCTTGAGGCTACCGGAGTACCTCTCGGGTGTCTGAGGTTACCCACCATATCTGCGGAGTGGCTAATGGAATGTCAAACCTGATTGAATATATAGGTCCTATTAAATTTTCCGTAATCGTCCGCGGTTCTGGAATCACTTCCAGTTCTACCATACTCCCACTACTGTTTTATGAAAAAATCCATTTTACTAAAACTGTGGCGAGTCAAGAACAATATCACTATTGATCTTTCAAATGGTAGAATATCAACCCTCGTCATAGCCAGGGTCAACCCACAAACAGCCATTACAGAAACGTGCCCTGAGTTATCCAGAGTCTGGTTTTAAGCATAAGCTGGACAACTCCCCGTACCTTAACATCTTTTAAGGTACGAACCATTCTATATCCAATATAGAAACTTTGGCACTTATTTAATTGGAACCAGATTCAAATCATGCAACTGTCTCCAGTGCATATCAACTTAATGGAAAAAGTCTAATCAGCATTACTCAACTTAGGAATCCATCCAATTATGAGTAACCTGAAAGAGAAACACGTTTCTCAAAACCATCACTATCATCTGAATACCAATCACAGGAATCTACATCTTCGATCTCTTTGAAGAATCCCGATACTTGTGATATCTGGTTCTCTACTTTATTCTTATACCCACAACTTCTCAAAACTTAGACCATGTATTTCTGCGAAACACTTGTCTAAAAACTAGAGAAGTTATAAGTAAACAGAACATAGTACGAGGACCTACCCCTTTGTCCTGAAGGACACTTGGACAACATACAATACTCTGTATAAGTCCGCTGAGTTAAACAACTCATAACCTGTGCGTCGTAGGTTGAAAACTGTACCCTGGCGATTTCTTCAAATATCACCAATTACAACGAATTCCGATATAATGAGGATGATCACCTAATTCCCAATAACTTACTCCCACTCATCATCTGTAAAACCATACAGATATGAGAATTAAACCTGGTAAATACATATACTTGGAGCAAGTATCTAATCGGGAAAACAGTTTTCTTTTAACAATGCACTGAAACATGAAAATGTTTCGTAGGGGTATCCTGGTATTCATAGCAATGCCTCTTCCATAATCCAATTCATGACTTCAACCGTATACTTTATTGCCATCTCTTCAAATCCCTTTATTTGTTTTTAGTCATTACCTTCTGTATACCATCGTTAGGCTATATGGTTTTCATCCTTCCCTACCGTTCGGCACCAGCCTTTGGTTTGGAAGAAGACTATCCAGTAAGCATAATAGGTGTACCCTCCTAAACCAAGGAGTACTCGCAACTGAGAGAAGGTGATGATAAAAGACAACTGAATAATACCTTATTCTTTTAAAGGTGAAATAGGAGTGGCGATGATGTACGCGGTTTGGTCGTGAATGATAACAGTCGCAATTTACTTTGCCCTCTTTCTAATCCCTTTATTTTGTCTTTACATATTACCTTCTGCACACCCTAGTTAAGCTAATTGGTTTTTTTCATTCCCTACCTTTCGGCACCTGCCTATGGTTTGGAATAAGACTATCCAATAAGCGTAATAGGTGTACTCTCCTAAACCTAGGAGCCCTCGCAACCTGAGAGAAGGTGATAATAAAAGACAACTGAATAAACCAATTCTATTTCTCCTTAACCTTGATCCATCCTCAAAGAAATCCCTCCGAGTTCGTATATAACCATACGATGGATCTATCCAATGGAAGTGGATGTCCGTAGTAAAACGGGTGTTCTGAGAAATGCAAAGGGTAAAAGAAGGAGTGGTAATGACTTATGCAACTCAGACAATCCAAAAGCCAGTATTTTAAGAAGGTTCGGTCAACATGGTCACTGAGTCATAGTCTAGGGTCGGTCAAAAGTCGCTGCCAAAGAGAGAGAAAAGAAACACTCTGCGTGCACTGTAACCTAGATCAGAATGGTTATCACTTTATCTAATCCGGAAACCTCCCACTGTCCTGTCAAATTCTCCTCCAAACCTAAAAGAAGAATCAATTGGGATCACCCGAAAGAGTAAACCAACTCATCAGTGGGAATCGGGATCCAACTCTCATCGCATGATAACGTGATGGAATGCATCCACGTTACTCATACTCCAGAAGGTATGCGCATACTTGGCAAGTTTCAGTTTCTTTAGAAACTCCCGATATGATTTTTTCCCCATGCTCTTATAACCTTGGCGTTAGGTCAAAATGTCATAAGTCACATGCCAAGTTCTACCCATCACTATCTTGTTAATTTGAACCCAGCCACACATGCCCTTGGTGTTAGGTCAAAATGGCAGAACGGCTGTCCCAAACCAAGTCATCTATCTATGCAACAAATGAATACCCAGCAGCTACCAAACACAATGCCTTGGCGTTAGGTCAAAATACATAGCTTGAATACTACTGAATACCCAAAAGAAGTGACGGAGGGCTACGGCTGGTTTTTGGCGAAAAACCTTTAACGTAGTGAACTTGATATCGCTGAAGGAACCTGATAGCTTTTTAAAATATAGTGGCGAAAATCTTTTGCTAAAGAGGTCACTCCCGGTGAAGGGATCTCGGCACTTTCCCTATGGAATGAGGTGCAGGATATTCCACTGAATACCGCGGTGCAAAGCAACATGTAATCGACTATAGTGAAGTTATTACCCTGACGCAAACTTCTGCCAAAGGGGTCAGTCCCGGTGAAGGGATATCGGCCCTTGCCCCGTCGAATGAGGTGCAGGATATTCCACTGAATATCTCTATGCAAAACAAAAGGAAACATCTTTGCAATAACACTTTTTAAATTATTCCAACAACATCAAACAGGTTTGGTTTACTTTGCATTGATCAGAATCAACGCAGTCCCATCAATCAATCACACCAGAAAAGAACGAAAATAAAATGTACGTATATGCTATCCGCATTCGTCACTGGATCCTGTCATCACCCGTTAGGTTACTTAACTAACGACAGAGCGGGGACTGGACTAGCGCGGGTGTAAAACATATACAACATCTAATAGCATATAAACCAATATACAATAATCGCTCCAGGCGTGATAACATGCAACATTACAGAAAAGTAATAAGCATCACAGAACAATACAGATAATCTGAGATCCCCGGGTTTCACAGAGCCGCTGCTGAAACCCGACGTTCCCCTTGTTGGAGATAGTGCCCTCAGAGTCAATTATTGGATCACAGGCACGTGATTGCAATGATTGAGGGAGGACCTATCCCGGTAGGACAGTCTTACTCGAGATGATAGTATGCTATCTGGTTTACCTTTATCATCGTGTACTGTTTCAGGTGACCTTACAGGTCACTATTACACGTTGATAGAGCCCCTAGGATTCTTGCTTGACGACCAGCAGTATGATGGCGATCATATACGTGGGAGCTAGGGTCTATAAGCACATCCTTAAATGGTCCCTAGTCGTGGGAGTTTCGAGACTGGGCATCGATACTCCATTAGTAGACTAGTGTATACAGTCGAGACCCCGACGAGGGGCGGTGGCCGGTCTCACAAGTCACTGGTGTCAGTTGGTTCACCTAAGATGTATACAGGTGCTCATTGGGTTATGAGTACACCGGACAGGACTCGCCGGAAACCTGCTAGTTGGTCTTATACCAGACGTCAGATAGCAGTTCCCTGGTGACATGTGTACAGGTTAGTTCATCGACCTGAGGATCGTCATTTGTCTCGTGTGAGTTCCCACTGTGCTTTGATTACTACCCTACCACGGCTCAAAGGAGTCGTGCAAACAGGTTTTAGTTGGGTACAGTCCCGAGCCACATGGAGGCAGTGAGCGGATCTGCAGGGGTTCGTCTCTCCCGGTATTGGGGGTGAGGTCGCGCTGTGTCTAGGAGAGCCATTACGCAAAGCCCTCGGCCGAGGCAGGAGATTTACTGGTAGGCATTCCAGTAGTATCTCAGGGCGTTCTGGGCTACACTCCGACACGACTTGTACCGCTTTTGGGGGTCTGAATTTTACCAACCCCCTAGGCCCGCCATGCGATACTCATAGACGAACGGACCGGACTGTACAAATATTGTCACTGACAGGCTCAGTTGGGTGTCGGGGTGAGCTTCCTCATCGACGTCCCTTTTGGTCAATAGCTGGTGGCCCGTCACGTATTGGCTTATACCTCTGACGTGCTAGTGGTTAAATCCACAGCCATAGTATTGACGAGTCTTTAGAGTCCACCACACTTTCAGTTACTCAGCTTTCGGGCGAAACGCTGTAGAGGCCGTATGGAGATATGGCAGGGTCTGATCAGATACGTGCGGTATTGCACGGATCAGAATCGGACAGTTTGTACTAGTGGCCATATAGTTATATGGCAGGGTTCGATCTGATACGTGCGGTATTGCACGGATCAGGATCGAACGGATATTACTAGCCGGTTTTGGTTTAAGCCGGATCCTATTTTAGTACAGTGTAGATTTTGTCTCATTGCATTTGTATCCGGTCGGAATACAGATGCGGGTGTGTATGCACAGTATAGGGGTTTTCCTGTAATTTATTACGGGACCAGTTTTCTGGAGTTGCCAGTTTGCATTCCGTTCCGGCCGGTTTTCCTTTGTTCTTTCCCGGCCGGACTTTTCTGATGGAGGGGGTTATTTGCAGTTTTGCAAATAACACTTTGTGGAGGGTTTTCTTGCAAATGTATTTATTATGATAGAATCTTTAGATACCATTCTCATCACTTGCTTTTGGTTGATTAGAAGTGATGAGAAAGGATTTGATCTTTGATTAGAGTTGATGTGAGGTTGTGATGATGGTTTAGGATGTGGTCACCCTTCTTGCTCTCCTACACTCACCTCCCTCTTGTTTCATATACATACATTTTCCTCCACCTTATTCTTCACTTGATGAAAAATGGTTAAGAGAAAGAAAAAGATGAGGGTTCTTCCTTCTTGAGAGTTTCATTCTTCTTGATCTCATTTTCATGTTAGAAAATTGCAAGCACCATTTTTCTAGTCTTGATTCCTCCATCATCTTCAAAGGCAACAAACCCCAAATGAGACTAGCTTGATCTACTACATATTCTACAGCGCATCTTGAGCATGTCGAGTTGCCGGCTTCATGCTCAAGTTGCCTCGGTATTGAGGCGGGAGCCCGTAAAAGACGCAGGCGATGTGGTGCTCTTTCCGGCGAGGAGGCGACGATATGGAGACTACACTTTCCGCGGGAGATCGGGACGATGACGAGAAGACCGGAGGACTCGGATCACTCGGTATACTTCTCACCCTATCTCTTGTTTGCTAGCATTAGGTTAATGGTTACGATCCGGGTTTTCATTGTCCGCGGTAGCGCCGGTTTCCGAGTAAGGAAAATTTTTGATTCCGCAATTTGGCCTCGAGTAAGACGGCCGGGGCGCTGCCGTGGCTCAACATGGTATCAGAGCCACGCCATTAACCTTACCTAGCTTCGTTTGATGTGTTTGCGTTTCCGATCGACCAAAATTTCCAAAAACCGTATTTTTCCTTCACATCAGTTTCTGTTGAAATTTTTTGAAGTCTAAAAATTTTTCAGGTGATCTCAGAAAGATGTACAGGGAGTTCTAAGAACTCTGAAAAAAAACGATACAGTGAACCCTTACCTCGAGCGCGGAAGCGCGGCACTAACCCCATTTCTGCCGCCCTTCCGCCGCAAGATGGTGGGGTCATTGCTTCGTCCTTTTTCAGTGGGCTTCTGGGCTTATATTAGGGGTTTTGGAATATTAAAATTGGGCCCAGGTTTTCTGTGGGTGCTACAGTTTTGATTGGGGGCCCACTTGTTAATTTTTTGGTCAATCGGAAAATTTTAAACACATTTTCACAGTATTTACATTATATCTGCGACCGTGAATGTCACTCGATCGGTAATTCCGGTCTAACTGCTATAGCCCGGTTAGACGGATTTGCGAACGTGACTTTCACGTTGATGTTCTATGTTTATGCTGTGATGTTGCGGATCGGTCGTGGGGGATAGCCTGGATGCAATGCTAGTACAGTTTTGTTGTATTATGTACATTTGATATTGCGGGGCGAGCGTCCGACATGTGGACTGCCGTCACTGCCTGTTTGTATTATTCTTTTGGGGCACGACCTGGTTGCGGTCGATGTACCCGGTGTATGTATATTTTACTTTCTGTACTAGGATTACCCCGCGGAGGGGTGCACGGATGGCCGGGTTCTAGAGGGCAACGGGCCCGCATCTCATGGCATTGAGACGGAGGGGGCTTCACTCTGGAATTGGCGGGCTATTCGCCGCACTCGTAGGGGTACAGGTTGACCCAGGAGGGGTGCCCAAGTTACCGGATTCCGTGAAGTGCTGGGTGGTCCATTCACGGTGCTGAAGGGGGCTGCCTCGCTTCAGGTTTTGGCGGGTGACTTGCCGCGCCCGTAGGGGTCTAGGTTTTCATTGCACAGGCTATCCACACGACCAGGGGAACGTCGGGTTTCAGCAGCGGCTCTGTGAAACCCGGGGCTTCCAGATATCTGTATTGTTCTGTGATGCTGTACATTTCTGTGATATTGCATTTTATTCACGCCTTGAGCAAAATACTATATATTGGTATATATGTTAGTAGATGTTGTATATGCTTTACATCCGCGCTAGTCCAGTCCCCGCTCGGCCGTTAGTCATCTAACCTAACGGGTGATGACGGGACCTAGTGGCGAATGCGGATGGCATATACGTACGTCAGTATATTTTCGTTCTTTGTGGTGTGATTAATTGATGGGACTGCGTTGATTCGGATCAATGCAAGATAAACAAACCTAATCTGATGTTGTTGGAACATTTTTCAAAAAGCTGTTATTGCAAGGACGTTCGCTTTTGTTTTGCATCGTGGTATTCATTTGGAATATCCTGCTCCTCAGTCGACGAGGCAAGGGCCGAGATCCCTTCACCGGGAGTGACCCCTTGGACAGAAGTTTGCGTCAGGGCATTAACTTCACTATAGCTGATTACTTTTGCTTTGCATCGTGGTATTCATTTGGAATATCCTGCACCTCATTCTACGGGGAAAGAGCCAAGATCCATTCACCGGGAGTGACCTCTTTAGTAAAGATTTTCGTCACTATATTTTCTAAAAAGTTATCCAGTTCCTTCAACGATATCAAGTTCATTACGTTAAAGGTTTTTCGCCAAAAACCAGTCGTAGCCCTCCGTCATTTCAGATTAGTATTACTTAGTATTCGTGCTGCGTTTGTCGTGCATTGCCGTGGCGTAGTGTTCGGTAGCTATGTAATGCTTTTCTGTCACATGGATAAGTGGATTGGTTAGGACAGTCGTGCGGTCTTGTTGGCATTGTCAAGGACTCGTACGGGTGGGTTTAATGCAATCAAGATAATGACGGGTAGAACTTGACTAGGACTCTTTGATTTGTTGGCATTGTTAAGGTCACTTGGGTCCTAGGGGTAAAAACATCACATCGGGAGTTTCAAAAGAACTGAAACTTGCCAGATATGCGCATACCTTCTGGAGTGTGGTGACTTGAGTGGATTCCGTCAAGTTATCATGCGATGATAGTTGGATCCCGATTCCCACTGATGAGTTGGTTTACTCCTCGGGTGATCCCGACTAGTTCTTCTTTCAGGTTTGGAGGAGAATTTGAGGTACAGTGGGAGGTTTCCAGATTAGACAAAGTGATAACCATTCTGATCTAGGTTAGAGTGCACGCTGAGTGTTTCTTTTCTCTCTCTCTTTGGCAGCGACCATTGACCCGACCCTGGACTTTGACTCAGTGACCAAGTTGACCGAACCTTCTTAACACTGGCTTTTGGATTGTCAAAGTTGCAAACCTCATTGCCACTCCTAATTTTACCCTTTTCTCCAGGACACCCCGTATTGCTACGAACGTCCACTTCCATTGGACAAAACCATCGTATGGTTAGATACGAACTCGAAGGACTTCGAGGATGGTTTCTGGTTCTGGAGAAAACGGATAGGATTATTCAGTTGTCTTTTCTTTTCACCTTCTCTCAGGTTGCGAGTACTCCTTGGTTTAGGAGTAGTACACCTATTACGCAAATTGGATAGTCTTCTTCCAAACCATAGGCTGGTACCGACCGGTAGGGAATGAAGAAAACCAGTTAGCCTAAAACGGTGTACAGAAGGTATTAAGTTAAGACAAAGCAAGGGATTAGTAGGAAGGCAAAGTAAATTGCGACTGATATTCACGACCAAACCAAGTATTTCTTCGCCAATCCTAAATCACCTTTGTATTTCTCCAGGACACTCCGTATAACTACGAAGATCCCATTTTATTGGATAATCCATCGTATGGTTATATACGAACTCGAAAGGAACTTGTTCCAGTTCGGGGATGGATCCTGGTTCAGGAGAAATAGGAATAAAGTACATTCAGGTGTCTTTTATCTTCACCTTCTCTCGCATTGCGAGTGCTCCTAGGATTAGGACAGTACACCCTTTATGCTTTTTGGATAGTCTTCTTCCAAACCATAGGCTGGTGCCGAACGGTAGGGAAGGAAGAAAACCATTTGGCTTAAAGGGGTGTACAGAAGGTAATGACTAAAGACATAAAAAGAGATTTGGAGATGTGACAAAGAATTATACGGTTACAGTTGTGAATTTGGATAATGGAAGAGACATTACTAGGAATACCAGGATACCCCAACGAGACATTTCGATGTTTCATTTTCACTGTGTACTGTTAATGGAAAACTGATTTCCCAATTAGACACTTACTCCAGGGTATGTATTTACCAGGTATGATTCTCACATCTGTATGGTTTTACAGATGTTGAGTGGGAGTAAGTTATTGGGAATTGGGTGATCATCCTCATTATATCAGGATTCGTTGTAATCGGTAATATTTGAGGAAGTCACCTGGGTTGTTTGCCGGACGGCAATTATTTGGTTTTGAATATCCGCGGTTATGCACCAATTTCAAATTGATATATCTGTACGTCTATTTTCATAGAGTGAGATATACCTTTTGATATTATGTCGATGACATTTACCTATATCAGTGGATGGTTAGGTAAGGAGCATTAAACAGCGGTGTAATTCTTCTCAACCATAAGTACAGTTTTCAACCTACGACACACAGTGAAAGAGTTGTTAGACTCAGCGGACTTATACAGAGTATTGTATGTTGTCCAGTGTCCATTAGGACAGAGGGGTTGGTCCTCATACTATATTCTGTTTACTTTTAACTTCTCTAGTTCTTAGACATATGTTTCGTGGAAACATAGGGTCTAAGTTTTGAGGAGTTATAGGCATTTGAATAGAGTAGAGAACCAGGTATAGCAAGTATCGGGATTCTTCAAAGTGATCGAAGATGTAGATACTTGTGTATGGTATTCAGTTGATAGTAATGATGAAGACAGATTGCTTCTCTTTCAGGTTACTCATAATTGGAAGCATTCCTAAGTTGAATAACGCTGATCGGCCTCTCTCCATTTAGTTGACATGCACTGGAGACAGCTGCATGATTTGAATCTGGTTCAATTAAATCAGTGCCTCTGGTTCTATATTGGATATAGAACAGTTCATATCTTAACGATGTTAAGGTACGGGGAGTTGTCCGGCTTATGCTTAAAACCAGACTCCGGATAACTCAAGGCACGTTTCTGTAATGGCTGTTTGTGGGTTGACCCAGGCTATGACGAGGGTTGACTTTCTACCATCTGGCAGATCAATAGAAATATTGTTCTAGACTCGCCAAAGTTTTATTAAAAATGGATTTTTTCAAAAAACAGCAGTGGGAGTATGGTAGAACTGGAAGTAATTCCAGAACCGCAAACGATTACTGAAGATTTAATAAGGAACCTAAAGATTCAATATGATTTGACATTCCATTGGCCACTCCGCAGATACGGTGGGTAACTTCAGGCACCCGAGAGGTACTCCGGTAGCCTCAAGGACGGTGACAGGGAAGTTCTTGTTTACCCACACTTGCCATTGTTGTTGTTCCAGGCTGCGAGACCCGGTGGGAGGATGAGTATAGCGTCGTTCTAAACTAGCTTTAGAAGTGCACGTCTATATGACTCTGCCAGAGGGTTGTCGTAGTCAGTGGGAGCAGCGGAAGCATTGGTGGACATCAGGCTTATGTCTATTTATAGACTAAAGCAGATGTAGCGGAGATAGATCATCTATTTTTGATGTGACAGTCATAGGTTTGACGTCATCAGAATAGGGGGTGGATCTGTTGAGAAGGTAGTAGGAAGTGATATTCCTATACTACGATCGGTTATACTTTGGTCGTCACACAGTGTTTTCTCCACATAGGACTTGGATATTATATCAGACATACTGGTTACTAGATCTATGGTTTTAGATCTAGATTTGGGTGGTTTCCCAATCTGGGTACCTTGACAGCATTCTATGAGTATTTAGAATGGACGACTCCTGACACGGTAGTGTACTTGCAGTTGATGGAGTCACCCTCTCTAAAGGTGTCTTATAGACTAAAGGGGAGAGGGATACTCATGATTGGCAGATCACTTGCTTAGGCAATTGAGTCAATCATGAGATGTCAAGTACCACACCAGATGTTTTTCTTGCACTAGATGCAATAAGTTGATATTGATCCAATCCTGGAGAAACAGTCGGAAGCAGTCTTAGAACATAAGTGGATGTTCTAGGGATATGATAACGACAGCCTCATTTGGGCGACATTTATCATTCCAGGCTTCCAAGGTGACATGGACGACAAGGAGGTTGTCAGAGTTATAGTTTTCCTTCTCACGAGGGGCAGTATTTTGGACAGGTGGTCCAAGGCAATACTGAGGGTGGCATGGCGCAGGACACTGATTAAGTTCAGTTGACGATACAGTCTAAGAAGTTTGGATTTGAAGTTCATTTATGAGCTAGGTCCCATCAGACAACCAGACGTTCTAAGACAGGTATTGCTCATTTCGGGAGATGGCTTTCTCCGCGAACTTGAGATATAGAGAGACATAGAAAGAAACATCACAGCGGATCCACTCACTGAGGCTATTCCTCGAACGCAATAGTTTCGCAAACGAGCTTTGTGAGACTGACTAGTAGAGGAGTTGGGTGTTCGGTATCACACGGGCTGTGAGTATGCGGCATCGCAATAATTAGCCTTGAGTGCATGTGGGAGATTGTTGGAGATAGTGCCCTCAGAGTCAATTATTGGATCACAGGCACGTGATTGCAATGATTGAGTGAGGACCTATCCCGGTAGGACAGTCTTACTCGAGATGATAGTATGCTATCTGGTTTACCTTTATCATCGTGTACTGTTTCAGGTGACCTTACAGGTCACTATTACACGTTGATAGAGCCCCTAGGATTCTTGCTTGACGACCAGCAGTATGATGGCGATCATATACGTGGGAGCTGGGGTCTATAAGCACATCCTTAAATGGTCCCTAGTCGTGGGAGTTTCGAGACTGGGCATCGATACTCCATTAGTAGACTAGTGTATACAGTCGAGACCCCGACGAGGGGCGGTGGCCGGTCTCACAAGCCACTGGTGTCAGTTGGTTCACCTAAGATGTATACAGGTGCTCATTGGGTTATGAGTACACCGGACAGGACTCGCCGGGAACCTGCTAGTTGGTCTTATACCAGACGTCAGATAGCAGTTCCCTGGTGACATGTGTACAGGTTAGTTCATCGACCTGAGGATCGTCATTTGTCTCGTGTGAGTTCCCACTGTGCTTTGATTACTACCCTACCACGGCTCAAAGGAGTCGTGCAAACAGGTTTTAGTTGGGTACAGTCCCGAGCCACATGGAGGCGGTGAGCGGATCTGCAGGGGTTCGTCTCTCCCGGTATTGGGGGTGAGGTCGCGCTGTGTCTAGGAGAGCCATTACGCAAAGCCCTCGGTCGAGGCAGGAGATTTACTGGTAGGCATTCCAGTAGTATCTCAGGGCGTTCTGGGCTACACTCCGACACGACTTGTACCGCTTTTGGGGGTCTGACTTTTACCAACCCCCTAGGCCCGCCATGCGATACTCATAGACGAACGGACCGGACTGTACGAATATTGTCACTGACAGGCTCAGTTGGGTGTCGGGGTGAGCTTCCTCATCGACGTCCCTTTTGGTCAATAGCTGGTGGCCCGTCACGTATTGGCTTATACCTCTGACGTGCTAGTGGTTAAATCCACAGCCATAGTATTGACGAGTCTTTAGAGTCCACCACACTTTCAGTTACTCAGCTTTCGGGCGAAACGCTGTAGAGGCCGTATGGAGATATGGCAGGGTCTGATCAGATACGTGCGGTATTGCACGGATCAGAATCGGACAGTTTGTACTAGTGGCCGTATAGTTATTTGGCAGGGTTCGATCTGATACGTGCGGTATTGCACGGATCAGGATCGAACGGATATTACTAGCCGGCTTTGGTTTAAGCCGGATCCTATTTTAGTACAGTGTAGATTTTGTCTCATTGCATTTGTATCCGGTCGGAATACAGATGCGGGTGTGTATGCACAGTATAGGGGTTTTCCTGTAATTTATTACGGGACCAGTTTTCTGGAGTTGCCAGTTTGCATTCCGTTCCGGCCGGTTTTCCTTTGTTCTTTCCCGGCCGGACTTTTCTGATGGAGGGGGTTATTTGCAGTTTTGCAAATAACACTTTGTGGAGGGTTTTCTTGCAAATTTATTTATTATGATAGAATCTTTAGATACCATTCTCATCACTTGCTTTTGGTTGATTAGAAGTGATGAGAAAGGATTTGATCTTTGATTAGAGTTGATGTGAGGTTGTGATGATGGTTTAGGATGTGGTCACCCTTCTTGCTCTCCTACACCCACCTCCCTCTTGTTTCATATACATACATTTTCCTCCACCTTATTCTTCACTTGATGAAAAATGGTTAAGAGAAAGAAAAAGATGAGGGTTCTTCCTTCTTGAGAGTTTCATTCTTCTTGATCTCATTTTCATGCTAGAAAATTGCAAGCACCATTTTTCTAGTCTTGATTCCTCCATCATCTTCAAAGGCAACAAACCCCAAATGAGACTAGCTTGATCTACTACATATTCTACAGTGCATCTTGAGCATGTCGAGTTGCCGGCTTCATGCTCGAGTTGCCTCGGTATTGAGGCGGGAGCCCGTAAAAGACGCAGGCGATGTGGTGCCCTTTCCGGCGAGGAGGCGACGATATGGAGACTACACTTTCCGCGGGAGATCGGGACGATGACGAGAAGACCGGAGGACTCGGATCACTCGGTATACTTCTCACCCTATCTCTTGTTTGCTAGCATTAGGTTAATGGTTACGATCCGGGTTTTCATTGTCCGCGGTAGCGCCGGTTTCCGAGTAAGGAAAATTTTTGATTCCGCAATTTGGCCTCGAGTAAGACGGCCGGGGCGCTGCCGTGGCTCAACACCCCTGTCGTGTGGATAGCCTGTGCAATGAAACCTAGACCCCTACGGGTGCGGCAAGTTACCCGCCAAAACCTGAAGCGAGGCAGCCCCTTACAGCAAAGTGAATGGACCACCCAGCACTTCACGGAATCCGGTAATCTTGGGCACCCCTCCTTGGGTCAACCTGTACCCCCTCCGAGTACGGCGAATAGTCTGCCAATTCTAGAGTGAGGCCCCTCTGCCTCTCAAAGCCATGAGATGCGGACCCGTTGCCCCTCAGAACCCGGCTATCCGTGCACTCCGTCGCGGGGCAAAACCTAGTACAGTAATGAAAAATAGTACAACAGGTACATCGACCGCAACCTGGTTGTGCCCCAAAAGAATATTATACAACAGGCAGTGACGGCAGTCCACATGTTGGACGCTCGCCCTGCAATATCAAATGTACAAATAAATCCAAACTGCACTATCATTGCATACTGCTATCCACCACGACAAATCCGCAACTTCACAGCACAACACAGAACATCAACGCGAATGACACGTTCGCAAACCCGTCTAAAAGAACTATAGCAATCAGACACGGTTTACCGATCAAATGACATTCCCGGTCGGAGATATAATGTAAGCACTGTAAACTAACATGTTTAAATTTCGATCGATTAAAAATCACAAAGTGGGCCCCCCGAACAACTGGTGAACAGTAACAAAATCTGGGCCCAAAAGATATGTACCAAAAACCCCAATTTCCATAGAAGAATACACTGTGCAAGTTTGGGGGCATGATCACTCAGAACGGCCGCGGATGCGCGGCCAAACCATGGGTTTGGCCGCGATTCCGCTGCAGTCTTGTCGATTCATGGGCCCAAATTTGTACGGTGTTCTTATAAAACCCTGCACAGTATTCTGAGATATGTAGAATAATTTTAGGACATCATTTAAAATCAACAGAAACTGTGAAGCTTGAAAATTGTGTTTTTCGATATCCGGTTCGATCCATATTTTAAACGCGTTAGCACAGGTTAGTATAGCAAAATGGTTAGGCTCTGATACCACTGTGAGTCTACGGTAGCGCCCCGGCCGTCTACAGACGCCAAATGCGGAACAAAAACTTTTTAACTGGCGCTATCGTATACTTTAACCCGGATCTGCCATTATTGCTAAACTAACAAACTGTAAAGTGAGTAGAAAGGTTATACCGAACGATCCGAGTCCTTCGTTCTTTAACCATCATCCCACGCTCCGTTGCGGCTGCTCCGATCTCGTCGATCTCCGATCTGCTCGTCCAGGTGGCACCACATCAACGATTCTTTAAACGGGCTCCCGCCTCTGACTCGAGGCAACTCGGTCGTCAAGTTTGCTAAAAGAGACGACCAAGAATAATGTAGAGAATGAGTAGAAGACTTTGTCTCGTTCCGTCCAAAGCTATGGACGAACGGTTAATGAAGTTGCCATGGGAATCGGGTGATGGAATGAAATGAGCTGTGAAATTCCATACACCCCAAAATCTGTCATAATCTTTTTATCAAATAAAACATCAAGTCAGTGAAAGAGAGGAGGGGGCCGGCCAAATATAGGGATGGGGGGTGAGTGTAGGAGAGAGGAGAGTGACCACTAGAGTGTGAACACAAATAAATATCTAGTGTGAACACAAATAAATATCTAGTGTGGACACAAATAAATATCTAGTGTGAACACACAGTGTGAACACAGTGTGAACACAAAGAAAGCAACCAACGAAACAATAACACCTCACCGCTTCTAGAACCTTCTAGAAACATCCACACTCATCCAAAGAAAAGATACATCCGTCTTTAACCGAATGTTAAAAGACGGCTGATAGAAAATTGGAAACTGGCAGCTTCCAAAAGTGATCCCGAAACGAATTTCAGGATAACCCCGTAACTGTATAAATATACCCGCATTTGTATTACGACCGAATACAAATGCAACTGAGAAAAAGATATTATATCTACTCAATATAATACTCGGATCCGGCCTAAACCAAACCCGACCAGTATCATCTGCCCGAAAACTGACACGTGCGTAAACGCACGTGCATTCTCCGAACCCTGCCATAAAACCTTACGGCCTCTACAACGTTTCGCCCGAACTTGGGAAACTGTCTGTGGGGGACTCTAATGACTCATCAGTACTCTGGCAGTGGGTTTAACCACAAACCGTCAGCGGCACTAGCTATGCATAACGGCTGCCCATGGACTGACCTCAAGGGAGGCCGATGAGCGAACTCATCCGGAAACCCTACTGAGCCTAACAGTGACAATGTATATACAGTCTGGTCCGTTCGTCAATGAGTATCGCATATCTACCTAGGGGGCTAGTAATGTCAGACCCCCAATAGGAGTATAAGTCGTGTCGGAGTGTAGCCCAATAACACCCTGAGATACTACTGGAGTACCTACCAGTAAATCTCCTGCCACGGCCGTGGACTTTGTGTAATGGCTCTCCTAGACATAGCACGATCTCGCCCCCAATACCGGGAGAGACGAATCCCCTGCCGATCCGCTCACGTGCCTCCATGTGGATCGGGACTGTACCCAAAAACTACCTTTTTGCACGACTCCTTTGAGCCGTGGTAGGATAGAAATCAAAGCACAGTGGGAACTCACACGAGACAAATGACGAGCTCAGGTCGATGAACTAACCTGTACACATGTCACCAGGGAACTGCTATCTGACGATATGTATAATACCAACTAGCAGGTTCCCGGCGTGTCCTGTCCGGTGTACTCATAACCCAATGAGCACCTGTATACATCTTAGGTGATCCAACTGACACCAGTGGCTTGTGAGACCGGCCACCGCCCCTTGACAGGGTCTCGACTGTATACACTAGTCTACTCCGGAGTATCGATGCCCTGTCTTGAAACTCCCACGACTAGGGACCACAATTAAGGATATGCATATAAACTACCCAACTCTCACGTATATGATCGCCATCATACTGTTGGTAGTAAAGCAAGATCCTATGGGCTCTATCAAAGTGTAACATGTAATCAGTCACCTGAACATGTACACGACTGATAAAGGCAAACCAGATAGCATACTATCATCTTTGAGTAAGACTGTCCTACTGGTATAGGTCCTCCGCAATCATTGCAATCACGTACCTGCGATCCAATAATTGACTCTGAGGGCATTATCTCCAACACTATACGCCATCAACCCGAATTCCCCCGTAGATATAGATCAGCTCACCTGCAAAATTCTTGCTTAGTCGAAGTCGATGAACTTCTGGATCTCCTTCATCGTCCCGGAAGTCCACGCGAAGGTACCTACAATCAATACACATCGTAACGATATTAAAACCAAGTCCGAAAATCGATACGGCACACGAAGTGCTCATAGGTTAGAACCTATAGCCCATGCATGCAATAAAAACAAATCAAACCTCGGTGTTGACGTCCAAACGTCCAACGACCTAGTCTAAACTCAAATACCAAAACTATGTTTTCAGAAATTGGAAACCCGAAATCAGCAACAGGGAAAACACTCCCGGATTCTACCTTAGGAAAAATTAGGAGATTTTGCATATATGGTAGGTCTACATATCATATAACAGAGCCAAAGACCAAAAATCCACAAAATTCTCCACAATGTGGCAGCAAATTGCTGCCACAATGAATAAATCTGTGGCCTAAAGTAGGAGGTAGGGGCTCGGGTCTCCAGGGAAAATTCTCTGTAGCCCGCACGTCTAACTGTGATAGGAACTTATTTTATGGAGCTCTCGAGTGACAGCAGATCCTATAGAGTCATCACAATTCCTCAAAAACCGATATCGGGAAAATTCTAAGTTTGAGTTTTAGGGTTCTAGTCTCAAGTTTAGCCAGAATTCCATCACTAAGGGTTTGTAGTCACTAACTAAACCTCAACTGCATCTTTACAACTCACATCATCCACTAAAAATCAATCTAGAAATTTCCAAGAGCACTAAACTTGCTAAATCGAACTCTAAACTTAAGTAGGAGATGAAGAAACTAAATAAAAAGATGAAAAGTGAAGGTTATACCTCTTGGAGCAACTGAAGAAAATTCCAAGATGGTTGAAAGTGCTCAAAATCTAAACTTGAGTCATTAGGGGATGTAGGATGAGGTGGTGAACATTTTTTGTGAAGGTGAGGGGAGGTTTTGAGGGGGGTTTGGGGTTGTTTTAGGATGGTAGAGAAGGTGGAGGATGGAGGAGAATGAAGATGAAGAAGGAGTGGAAGAACGGAAGGAAATGAAATGAAGTGAAGAAGATGGGAGCCATGGTCAAGGCCATCCCTCTCTCTCGCCTTCTCTCTCTCTCTCTCTCTCTCTCTCTCTTAGCCCATGCCTCCATGTCTTTAGTCTTTTCTTTTTTCCTCTTTTCTTTTTAGAAGCCAAACACAAAAAATACAAATGAAGCCAACATGCAACAAAATACAACATGTCATGGTGCACTAGCCATGGTTTTTAAGAAGTTGGATTTGGCCTAATGCATGATTAGTAGTGCGCTAATCAAGTTTAACATAACTTGCATATAATTAATTGCATAATAATTTATAAAATGTCCAAATCCAATAAATGCCTTTATAGTAAATAATAAATATTAATCTCCAATTATTTTGCAACTATTGGTATATAATTATACCATTTTACGAAAATCTCAAATTCATACTCGAATAGTTTTTATGAAATATATTATTTTATTTTTTAAATTCCAAAATTAATATTTTATATTTCTTAAATGTTACAATATCCCCTCTTAAATAAATTCGGTCCCAGAATTTAAATTTAAAGCCCCAAATACTAAAACATTTCAATAATCGGTCAATTCAACGGGGCTCCGAAATCACGGAATACTCAATATAACACAGCGCAATGAGTGCGCATGAAAATGAGTGCGAAACTCAAAATCGAACTCCGTCAAGCGTCACGCAATCACTGGAGTTATAATGGAGATCGAAGTCGCGAAATCCACTGCTGACATCTAAATATACTATAGTCAAAATCATAATACGTATATAGTACGCATCCTTGTAAAACCCACTAAAAACTGGAAAAAAAACACATGAATCTTTTCCGAATCGTGCGATGCGCAACTCACAGTACAAATGGCGGAAGCTCATTTGGTAAAGAAATAGAAATATTTCTATATATGTTTTGCTCAAAATATACGACCCGCCTTTTTGAAATATCCCAAAAGTTTCTTCTAGTAAGAGTTTGTGTCACTATGGGCACGTAGGAAATAGCGAGACTATAGCACCTTTTTGAAAATCTCTTGGTAAACATTTTATGCATGCAAAAGTACTCAGGTACTGTCCTCCGTTCAGTCCTTCTTGGCTACTATATAATATAGTACCTATCATAAAATATGCTGCTCATGAATAAATCAACTTCAAAAGGTATATCCCACATCATAAGCGTCTGGTGCGTATGGAAATCCAAGTTCAATACAAGTGCCATGAATGGGCACAAAAGCAAAAACTAAGTGCAACGGGTGTGCACAAAAGAATCTGTCATGTGCAACAGGTGTGCACGACAACAACATCAAATGCATCCACAGTGCACCAAAAACCCAACCAAGTGCCACTAACATGCACGAATAAAAATCTCGATCAAGTGCATCCAGTGTGCAGAAAATCACATCCCATGAGCCCAGTGTGCGCAAAAATCAAAATCAGGTGCGTCAGGTACACACAAAAACATCTAGTACCGTAGAGTGCACGATAATGAACGTCAAGTGCACACGGTGCACGGAAACATAAATCTAGTGCAAAAAATGCATGAAAACAAATATCAGGTGCACTAGGTGCCTCAAAACTCGTCCTTGTACCAAAAGCGTATAAAAACAACACCGTGCGTACCGAGTTGTATAAAATCATAAACGTGTGCAACCGCGTGCACAAAATCCGTATCAATGCACTGCTAGCACATGTGAGCTATACCGAGTGCATAAGTCAAGTCGAGTGCATAAAACTTGCATGAAATCAAATCGACAGTATCAAAATCCACAGAATCATAAATATGTGCAGCCAAGGAACAAAATCGATATCAAAAGCAATAGATATGCAAAAATCATACACCAACGTAACAGATGTTTAAAACAGAAATCAAGTGCAATAACTGTGCACAAAAACAAATATCAGGAATCTGAATCATCAAAACTCAAGTCCAAACGATGAAAGTGTGATACTCATATCACTAAAACGCAAATCGCAATAACTGACATTGAGATACACCTCTTTTAAAGTCGAAAAAAATTCCAGTGCGCCCAAAGTTGGCAAAGCAAGAACATCCTCTTGCCTCCTGCTCACGGTTTGGCATCCTCTGTCTCTGGGTCCTTGCTTTCTCTGTAGATTTCCAATCCAACAATATTTTTGCTCATCGGCCCGGTTTGGTGTAATAATGGAACAGTTCCGCTCTGGCACTCCTCTGATCATCTCTTGGACAATTAACATGAGCACTCGTAAGGTACCACGGTACTGATGGCGGCATATGGCTCTCTGATTATGCATGATACAACTGATCCTGGGTGTAATTCCTTATCGTTATGGCATCCTTGAAAGAACATGCTTATAGTCTCTTCCGATCTCACCTATGCCGAACTATACGGAAGTTGGCACTCATTACTTAATCTTTTTTTCTCATTTTCGGACAGCTGCGTCCTCAGCACGGCTTTCCTCTGGAATTTGACCGTATCCAACGCCTCAGCATACATATCAGTCTTCAGGTATCAACGGGGAGTAACAACAACTCATTAATATCTCGCATGAACCTTTTATTCCACCTGACTTCATTATCGTCCACTTCGATGTCAAATCTTGCTGGCTGCGTACGACAATTCATTCTCGGCTACAGTTAATCAGGATTCTCTCACAAGGACTCGAAACTATAAACTCGGGTATCTTCACCACTATATAGAAGATATCTAGCCGATTACATCCTCGGGAACACGTCCAAAACATCAAAGGAATACGCTTCATTCGATCTTTCTTGATCAACTCACCACATGTCTGGGTGAGGTCCTTCTATCTGAAGCTGGTCGACTAACTGATCTCGCATTGGAGCATCCAATGAACAATGTCCTCTTTTAATCAATCTACTCTAGATCTGAGTAAGATCCTCCAAACAAGAATTCTTCAACTCAACTGAGCCTGAGTCGGGTATCCAATTAGATGAATCATCTTATTCACTCTATTCAAGATGGATTAGCGATCTTATGTCACATCCCAGCCTGTAAGCACCAGTGCTATCAGCTTATAAACTTTGGAGGTGACATCCCATCAATCTCAGCAACAGCTGGGTCATCTGTCTACACGGTAGACAACATCGCGATCTCTAGGGTAGGCGGTACATCAACAGTCCTCTCAATCTGGCAGCCGCTATCAATGGCCCGATCATCCAGTACAAATCCGAACACTGGCCACAAACGAGAGATCTCAACTCAAACAATACACCGATACGTTCCTATGTCACCAGAAGAGTATCATGGTCAGTCCTCATCCGTGACGAACTCGCTCTGACCGCATCTCTAGCAGCAGCTCTCTCAGCTCTCGTAGCAATAGTGACAAGAACCTCAAGAAAATATCGATGAAAATAGATCAAAGGAACGAATGGAATTGATAGGTCTAAAATGGAAATATGATCATAGGAAGGAATGGAATCAATGGGAGTATGATCATTAAAACGAATAGAAGCATGGATCTTAGGAAATGTACATCTAAAGGTCACTCAAGCGGAGCAGCGTATAGTAAGTATGCCGCACAACATACACACGATACGTCACTCTACTAAAGGTACCTACTCCATTAAACAAGGTCAACGTATAAGATGAAAACTCGGGTCCCAAAACCCCCCATAGTCAAGTCTAAGTTCCGTAAGGTCAAGCCTAAACTCGAACCAAGCTTAAACCTAACGCTCTGATACCAACTTTATCATGACCCGGAAATTGACACATGACCGGCAATTAAATCATGCAATGTCTAAAGGCGTAATGGAATTCAAGTAAGACAATGCCCAGAAATCTAAACTGTTTGCGGAAAATAGTGGATGTGCAGTTTTGAAACATCGGCATAAGAAATTCATGCCTTCTATTTAAAAGTATAAGTCATATAATATGAAAATGCAATGATTGTATACTAACTTGAAAATATTTTCATCCTTGAAATTTGGGTAGCAGCACCCTTGTATATTTTGATCCAAAAGCACATACATGCAATAAAAGGGCATCCCAAAGTGGGAGCTAGCTCTTCGCCAATTGGCGGAATCAGAACCACACAATAAGCATATATATGACGCCCTATGGTGAAGATCAAACACAGAAAGTGAATAAGTAAATCAAGACATCATCCAGCCTAAATAGCAAACATACACCCATCTCGCTCTAAGTCTCGCAAATATACAAGTCTATGTCTAGGTCTACCAATAGACAAAGTCTGGTTTCTAATTGATGGAGCTTATCTAGATACAATGGAAATAATAGGTACAAGAGTGGTCACGATCCAATTGTGTATCCCACCTATCAAAGCAAAACACCCTGAAGAAACTGTGTACCAGCGATGCCGCTACTGATCCGAGCGGTAGAACCTGCAAGAAAACGGTAGCACAACGGGGGTGAGTTGCAAAATCGTGAGTAGAAAATATTAGCAGGTAGAAATCAAATGAACAATGATCCCTAGGTCATACTGTATCCTGAAGGTAATACTACGGTATCTAGGGTGATCACGTATGCATATGTATTAACAATAGTGTCATGCCAATAACAACATGTAATGATAGTCATATGAAATGTATGCATGTATGCATGTGTACCATCCAACGTGTGTCCATCAACGACATATCAATCATCATGAAACCTGAGTGCCCAACATCGACACTCGAAAATACCATAAAACCCGTATACAGTATCGACACGTAAATCCTCATATCTCAAGTGCCACATCCACAGATCGGCCCTCATATCCAACTGATCTGACGACTTCGGTCGGAATCCTCCGGATAACTGCCGAGCCTAAACTATCACCGGTCAGTAGTGCTCCCCTGCCAGGCTCATCGTTTTCTCCACTATCCTCATACCCCGGGGTACCGTACGGGGCCCCACCATGTATCCGCAGACGGTTCCTCCTCCCTCCTCGAATCAGGTATGCTCATAACTTAGAACCGAGAAAACTCATGGTGGACGCCTTAAAATCACATCATGAGAAACCGCATTTTTAAAACAATCCATAATTTTCTTTGAAATATAACCGCGGTTCTCAAATCTAGAGATCTCGTGAAAACAGCATCTCAATACAAGTAACCATAAAGTACAGATAAGCAAACATAGAACAGTACTGTAACCATCTCAAGTATTATCATGTAAGCATGTCATGTGATAATTACTGAACAATGATTATGTAGGGTTCCTGGGCACCCTAATGAGTTCTCACAAGGCATCAACCATGCCAATTTCAAAAATTCTAGGTGCCGAGAGACCCGACTACGGATCGTTTGCTAGAAAACTAGGCGAAAATATAATCTAGTTAACACTTAACTACAAGATACGGAAATACAACCTTTGTAGATCCGGTGCTCCACCTTCATAGCTCCGCAACGAGGTCCTCTCCGCTGTCCAAATCAAATCCGGGCTCAAGCGTCGGCTTCGTCGGAGAATGGGCAAGCTAGGTCGTCGATGTCCATGCCGAAGATGATCTACGTCGAGGCATCACTAAATCAAGCTCCACCTTCACCAAGCCCTAAAACTTGTGAAGGAAACACACTCTACTACTTGGAAAGAGGTAGAGGATGAAGAAATAGGAAGTGGGTAGACTTTAGAATTGGATTTCTCACTTGTTTGCTCAATTCACCATTGATGAAGAAAGCTTTTTCTTCTTGAGTTCAAGGAAGAAGAAGAAGAAATGTTATGATATGTTAATTAAAAAGAAAAGAATAATCCAATCTTTATCATAACATAACTATGGTTATGTGTAGAGACTAAACCCAAGTTAAGTGAATGGTTAGGTTAGGAATGAAGACAAAAATGGTGACTAAGTCAAAGTATTCATGAAGCTTCATGAATAAACAAAAGAATGCCACCATTTTTCTTTTCTTTTCCTTAAATGAATAATGAATATAAATAAATGAATAAGTATATAAAACCCTAACCATTCATATAACCATGGTTTAATCTTTACACAAGCACAAGTCAACATGTATCATCAAACATGATACAATGTATATGCACAAAAGTATATCACATATACAACTTGCATATCAAGTGAGAAAATCCATATAAAGTGAACCTATACTAGCTAATGCAAAGTAATATATCAAATATATAATTATGCATTAAATCATTAAATCAACACTTGATTTAATGATCCGGTCATATCGCATATAACCGACTAATATCAACAGTAACAACTTATCGAATCAACACTTGATCCGATAACCCGGCTATATCGCATATAACTGATCAATGTCACATATCGCGAGAATCGAATACAGTATCACATACTGGTATCATTCTCGGTCCCGCACATATCTCATATGCACTCCTATTTCGTTTCGCTTGAGCCAGGAAACCTCTGTGTAGGACTCTAAAGACTCGTCAATACGCCGGCAGCAGATGATGATCATATCAAACACCCACAAGCCGCAAGCGGTCTGCTAAACGTAACGGCCACCCGGGTATTGAGCGATCTGAAGATCGACGAGCAAGCCCGATCACACTCCAGTGAATCCGACCAGTAACACTACCGTACAGTCCGGTCTGATCGTCTGATATGTCGCATATCCCGCCTAGGGGTGGTAAACGTCAGACCCCAATAGCTCGATAAGTCGTGTCGATATGAGGCTCATAACGGGTCGAGAAACTACTGGTAATACTTACCAGCAATTCTCTGAGCAGCCCTGGCCAGGGACTTCCTGTTATAGCCAATCGAACACAGCGCAACATCAACCCCCTATACCGGGAGAGACGAATCCCCTCCTATCGCTCATTGCCTCCATGTGACTCGGGACTGTACCCAAAAACCACCGTTTTGCACGCCCTCTTGGACGTGGTAAGATGGAAATCAAAGCACAGTGGGAACCACACAAGACTCTATGACGATCTCGGGTCAACAGACTACTCTGTACCAGTGTCACCAGAGAACTGCCATCTGACGTGAGGTATAATACCATCTGGGAGTTCTCGGCGAGTCCGTCCAGTGTACCCAGTCTCTACTGAGCACCCGTATATCATCTCTGATGTCAAACAACGATGGATATGGGATCATCCATCACCCATCTGTATGGGTCGAGAAGGTATACGCTAGTCTACTCTGGTATATCGATGCCCCGTCTCGATACACCCACGACTAGGGACTTTGAAGGATATACATATGGACTACCATATCCCCACTAGTATGATCCGCATCATAGTCCAGGTAGTCAAGTACATATCCTAAGGGCTTTACCAACATGTAACAGAGAGACAATCAGCATACACGTTAAGGTAAAGATCAACCAGATAGCATACTATCATGTCGAGCAAGAAAGTCCTCCCTATATATGTCCCGGCATCCACTACAATATACATCCTATGTACAGTAATGGCCTCTAGGGCATACATATAACTAACAATCTCCCACTTGCACTAGGGCCATCTGTAGCAGTGGTTGTAGTATCTCATACTCAACCATCCCATTAAAATCTCTCTCTGGGAACAGGCCTTTGTGAGTGGATCCGCTGTGTTGCCCTCTGAGTCTACTCTCCTGACCTCGATCCCCTGGAGATCAACTATCTCCATGATCAGGCGATACTGCCTTAGAATAAGTCTGGATCACTGATGGGACCGGCGTTCCTCGGCATGAGCCACAACTCCATTGTCTCACAATGGTAGGAACGTAGTTCATCTCATGAACTAATATACACCCAAACAGCCTCTTTGGTAGCATCTTTAGTAGCGATGTATCCTGCCTTTATCGTCTAGTATGCCACGGTATCTAGTTTGGAACTCTTCCAACATACCGTCCCTTTACTGAGGGTAAAGACAATGCCTGTGACTGACTTTCAGTCGTCTTTATCACCCTGGAACCCTTCCAGTGATTCTCCCCAGGATCGATTGATACCATCTCACTACAGCTCGTGAGTATTCTAACATCCATTTGGATCTATCTCATAGGTCCAAAACCCAGGATTTAGTAGGTATCATTTTGATCCTACACGGAGAATCTTTGTGATAAGCGGAGATTGACCGAACGTAGCATAGGAAACTCCTTCCCTATCAAGAGTATGTCATCCACGTACTCTACGAGGATCGTCACCATACTCCCTACTACCTTTTTGTTTATACAAGGTTCATCTACCATTTTGATGATGTCAACTTCTTTGACTAATCCATCAAAACAGATGTTCCAACTCCGCGATGCCTGCTTTAATCCTATAAAGCATCTTGCACACGTTTCCGCTGCTCCCACTGTCTATGAAGCCCTCTGGCGGTGTACTTATAGACGCACTCTTCTAAAACATCATTTAGAAAATAGTCATGACACCCAACCACCAGATATCGTAGTCATGGTATGTAGCCGTGACAAGTAGGATCTGGATGGACTTAAGCATAGTCACTTGAAAAGGTTTCATCATAATCCACGCCTGGTCGATGACGAAAAGCTTTAACAAGTCTAGCTTTGAAAGTCTCAACTTTTCCATCTACACCAAGCAATCTTCTCAAGATATACTTGCTCCTGATGGGGATTTAACCCTTCAGATATAGCAACCAAAGTCCATACTTTGTTGGTGTATATGGATTCCATCTCAGATCACTAAGCATCCAGCTATTCTTATAGAGTCTTACTCCTGATGGCCAGCTCGAAACTAGTTGGGTCATCATCTCATGATGCAATCCTCGCTCCCACTGTCATAGAGAAACAGAAGTATCTCTCAGGTTGGTGAGGAACCCTACTAGATCGGCGGAGAGGCTGAGGTTCGTTGGAATTTACTGAATCCTTTGGTTTTATCAAATCATCTGCTGTAGTTTGTATAGCTGGAACATTTCCAGTTCTACATAACTGACCTTGCCTCGAGCTTGTCCAGATTTTGCTTTTAGACATAGGCCGGACAACCCCAAATCTTAACCATCTTAAGATATGGGCCCTTCCCTTTCCATATCATATATGAAGTGGTAGGCAACTGATTTAATTCGAACCCTATTCAATAGGTATGCAGCTTCTCAAGTGCATAACTCCCTAAAGGAAATAGGTGACTCAGTAATACTCATCATAGAGCACACCATATCAGATAGGGTGTGATTGCTCCGCCCCGATATACCATCGTGCCATGGTGTATACGGAGGAGTAATGCTGAGAGAGAATCTCATTCTCCTTTAGAATAGTCCAGGATTTCCGTGCTCAAGTATTCTCCTCCTTGATCAAAGGATATAATACTTATACCCGTATTTTGGTTCTCTACTTCTAACTTATATTCCGTGAATATCTCAAAAGGTTCGGACTTGTGTTTCAACAGGAACATTTGTCTGAATCTTGAGAAATCATCAGAGAACGTAATGAAGTATAAAGAACCAGTCCTGGCATGTGTAGACAGGGGACCTATATACATCAACATGTATCATCCCAAGAGTTCACTAACTCTTTCTCTGTTTCCAATAAACGGAGCTATGGTCATCTTATCTTTGTGACATGACTGGCAAGTTTCATAAGATGTAAATTCAAACTGATTTAAATATGCATCTAATATGTAACTTCATCCAGTCGGGTCGCATAGATATGACCTAGTCTATAATGCCTTAAGAAGGATTCGTTTATTTCTGAACTCTTCCTCTTGTGTGTGTTCCGTATACTAAAGAACTGTAGTTTGATTTAGAACTTCAATGCTTTTAGATAACGTGCCTGAACCGATCAACTTTTGATATAGGAAATGTTCAAAACATTATCCAGCAATACAAAATTTTATCATTTCTTTACTAATAAAGAGATTGATATGATTTTGTATATCAGGTTCGGTATCTAATAGCATTTGTTCAGAATCAATGTACTGATAATACAGGGTGACAGTGACCAACAGACTTGGCTGCAACACATGCCCCGTTTTCTGTCTCATGAAACTTATCACCCATTCTCAGTTCTCTACCTTTCTGTAGCCCTATGTAACATATTACATATCTGGGATCCTGATCTGGTATCACATACCCAGGACGTAAAGGACACTGAGAAACAGTTCTCTGTAATGAACACACCCGAAGATGATGCATCAGCATGCACTCTCTTCGTTTGGGCGGCACGGGAAATCTGGTATTCCCCAATTTCCTGCTCTGTCTTATAACAATTATAAGTTGGAGCGGGACCAACGTTCCCCAGCTCAGTATAACAAGCGGGTTCGGTCAATAATCCGTATTATTATCTTGATTAGGGCGTGATATGGTCGCTACCAGGAGAGAGAGAGAAGAAAACTCTCAGCGTGCGCTCTTGCAAGAATAGATTGGTTATTATTTTATCTAATAAGGATGGCTCCCACTGCTTTTTATCAAATCTTCCTTCAAACCCTTAAAGGAAAGACTAGCCGGGATTAATTACACACTACAAGTTCGCCAATCTTTCAGCCAGGCCAGTGTCGGTACTTTGAGGGAGGTCCCCCGTGCTTTTGCACGAAACTAATTAATGTAAACCTCGTTTTCCCAGAGACGTAACCCCGTTGACACCTTTCTAGACACCTACTTGATCGGCTAATTGTAATGTATAAAACTCTCCCAGGAGTAACTCTTACTCGCAGCGGGTATCGGGATCCAACTATCTCATAGAAGGTATGCAATCTCATTGCAAATTTCAACACTTGAAATTCCCGATAATATTTTGCCCCTAGCGTCCTATGACCTTGACGCAGGCCAACAAACCATAGTCCGCTAGTCAAGTTCAACCCGTCATTTCCTGATTGAATTAAACCCACCCGCACGACCCTTGACGCAGGCCAACAAAGTCGCTCGACTACCCTAATCCAATCACATCATATGCTTATGCAGATAAGCACCAGTTAGCTACCGCACACTACGCCTTGACGCAGGCCAACAAACGTAGTACGAATACTAACTACTACTTATCTGAAATGACGGAGGGCTACGACAGGTTTTTCTGAAAACCTATTGCGTAATGAACTTGATATCGTTGTAGAATCAAATGAATTTTAAAAATGGAGTGCTTTTGAGGCTTTTCTAGTTTTGCTAAAGGAGTCACTCCCGGTGAAGGGATCGTCGGTCCTTTCCTCGTCGAATGAGGTGCGGGATATATCATATATATCACTGTGCAAAGCAAAAACTCTTAAAAGCAATCAAAAGACAAACCGAGGGCGTAGCATCGACCAGTTATTGCTAAAGGAGTCACTCCCGGTGAAGGGATCTCGATCCTTTCCTCATCGAATAAGGTGCAGGATATATCACATATACCGCTGTGCAAAGCAAGAACTGTAGCTACCTGTTTTATTTTGAAATTCGATTCTACAACATCTTAGGTTTCTTTTTATTTCATTAATCACATTAATGAAGTCCCATCATTTATATACCTAAACATCACAGATAGATATGACGTACACTTATGCCATCCGCATTCGCCTCGATGTCCCCTCGTGCACCGTTAGGTTAGGTAACTAACGACAGAGCAGGGCAGGGCTAGCACGGGTGTAAAACATAAGTAACGTTTATATAATATATCATATATACTATATACTGTATCTATCAAAGAACATCACATGATCACATCACAGCTATCGCAGCAGAAGAATCATATGAAATATTGGATATTCTAGGACGTCCGTGTTTTCAATACGAGCCAGTATAAAACACGGATTCCACGGTCGTGATGAATAGCCAAACCCACACCCCTAGACCCCTACGAGAGCGGCAAGCAACCCTACCAATTCTAGAGTTAGGAGACCCGGACTCGACTCCTCGAGTTGGTCTCCCACTGGACTCCAGAACCCGGTTACTTGTGCCCTCCTCCTTGGGTCTATCCTAGTGCGGAAAAGTAAATAATATACAAAAGGTGACTACTTCCGCAACCTGGAAGCGCCCCAATAAAAGAATATTACATACAAGTTTTTACATGAATGAAAATGAAAAACACTCATCTCACATAAAAACCCCCGGCTATTCAAATACGACGATCCAATATAACATATCCAGCAACACATAACATCACATGTCATCAACGTAAGTAAATATGTCCATCCCAATTGTCGTTGACATATAGCAACGAAACCGGCGATATCACATATTACACTTACGGTCACAGAAAAGAAAGTGTAAAACTATAATAGTTGGAATCCGCAACCATCTCAGACATCGCATGCTTGACCAAATGAATTACTTAGACATCACATGCCCAATAATTATAAACCCCGCATTTTAGTCTCATTATCGAAAACACTTTTCAATATCAAGTCGGGTAATTCAACAAGATTCCCGACATCCTGATCGAATGCTCGTCGCAAACTTCAGTAGACGGCCGTACCCACGATGCCGTCGACGAAGTGCACCAAGGCGGAACACCGCTACCGCGAGCACCCGAACGGATGCTTTCGGCGACGGGGTTCTCCTACAGTCACTTGGTCGGGGCTATGGAGTGAGGCTGTCTATTAAGTTTACCCGGCGAGTATCCGCGTACGCTACGTGATTGCGACGGACTTTTGATCACATCAAAATTCCGTGGCAACCGATCAAGTGAGACTAAACTGCTACGTTTATAGCATTCATTTAGTTATCACATAACTTTTGTGAATTCCAATTATTGTATCCCATTCCAGATAAACAGAAAATGTTAAACTTTTCGATCGAACATTCTAACACCCAAGTTTTCCCGATACAGATCAACACATGAAACTAGTCTAACAACATTCAGTGAGTACCTCAGTACCAACGGTCCAGTCGTAGAAGGGTCAAGCCAACGCCTCACATGTGGCACGCCGTACTGTCCCAAACCCGAAGGTTCAAAGGGCAGTTCAAGACGGTCACATAATCGAGTTAAGGTTTGTTGTCTTCTAGAGGGACCATCGCGTTACTTGAACTACTTAGAACGTCGTTAAACTACGGAAAAATCCAACACTTGGAAATTTCCCGACAGGGGAAAAATTGGGTATTTATATCCGGTCGAACTTTTTAACATATTCTGGAAAATTATCCGGAAAAACACAAAGACGAAATTTGATACCCCGATCGAAACACCGAATCCCCAAAACAACTCCAGAAAAATTAAACTCTTGAAAAAATATTAAAAATACCCAGGAAAACCAGCACTGAAAATTAAGAATTACTGTGCAAATTTCGAAGCACAAAACGACAACAGTGCCGCGGATCCGCCGCTTTACCCTTCTGTAAGGCCGTGGATCCGCGCCTTCTTTAAGGAATCACTTGCTCGAATTTTGCAGTAAACCTTATATCTTCCTGCTTATTTTTCTGAATATTTTTAATCTGGAAAAATCCACGTTTTTGAAAAAAGGACAGAGAGCATGGAAATTTTGCGGTTTCGGTTCGTTCGGACTTCAAATCGCGTCTAGACTTCGCCTAAGGCTCTAGCTAGGCTCTGATACCACTGTAGGTTCCTGGGCACCCTAATGAGTTCTCACAAGGCATCAACCATGCCAATTTCAAAAATTCTAGGTGCCGAGAGACCCGACTACGGATCGTTTGCTAGAAAACTAGGCGAAAATACAATCTAGTTAACACTTAACTACAAGATACGGAAATACAACCTTTGTAGATCCGGTGCTCCACCTCCATAGCTCCGCAACGAGGTCCTCTCCGCTGTCCAAATCAAATCCGGGCTCAAGCGTCGGCTTCGTCGGAGAATGGGCAAGCTAGGTCGTCGATGTCTATGCCGAAGATGATCTATGTCGAGGCATCGCTAAATCAAGCTCCACCTTCACCAAGCCCTAAAACTTGTGAAGGAAACACACTCTACTACTTGGCAAGAGGTAGAGGATGAAGAAATAGGAAGTGGGTAGACTTTAGAATTGGATTTCTCACTTTTTTGCTCAATTCACCATTGATGAAGAAAGCTTTTTCTTCTTGAGTTCAACGAAGAAGAAGAAGAAATGTTATGATATGTTAATTAAAAAGAAAAGAATAATCCAATCTTTATCATAACATAACCATGGTTATGTGTAGAGACTAAACCCAAGTTAAGTGAATGGTTAGGTTAGGAATGAAGACAAAAATGGTGACTAAGTCAAAGTATTCATGAAGCTTCATGAATGAACAAAAGAATGCCACCATTTTTCATTTCTTTTCCTTAAATGAATAATGAATATAAATAAATAAATAAGTATATAAAACCCTAACCATTCATATAACCATGGTTTAATCTTTACACAAGCACAAGTCAACATGTATCATCAAACATGATACAATGTATATGCACAAAAGTATATCACATATACAACTTGCACATCGAGTGAGAAAATCCATATAAAGTGAACCTATACTAGCTAATGCAAAGTAATATATCAAATATATAATTATGCATTAAATCATTAAATCAACACTTGATTTAATGATCCGGTCATATCGCATATAACCGACTAATATCAACAGTAACAACTTATCGAATCAACACTTGATCCGATAACCCGGCTATATCGCATATAACCAATCAATGTCACATATCGCGAGAATCGAATACAGTATCACATACTGGTATCATTCTCGGTCCCGCATATATCTCATATGCACTCCAATTTCGTTTCGCTTGAGCCAGGAAACCTCTGTGTAGGACTCTAAAGACTCGTCAATACGCCGGCAGCAGATGATGATCATATCAAACAACCACAAGCCGCAAGCGGTCTGCTAAACGTAACGGCCACCCGGGTATTCAGCGATCTAAAGATCGACGAGCAAGCCCGCTCACACTCTAGTGAATCCGACCAGTAACACTACCGTACAGTCCGGTCTGATCGTCTGATATGTCGCATATCTCGCCTAGGGGTGGTAAACGTCAGACCCCAATAGCTCGATAAGTCGTGTCGATATGAGGCTCATAACGGGTCGAGAAACTACTGGTAACACTTACCAGCAATTCTCTGAACAGCCCTGGCCAGGGACTTCCTGTTATAGCCAATCGAACACAGCGCAACATCAACCCCCTATACCGGGAGAGACGAATCCCCTCCTATCGCTCATTGCCTCCATGTGACTCGGGACTGTACCCAAAAACCACCATTTTGCATGCCCTCTTGGACGTGGTAAGATGGAAATCAAAGCACAGTGGGAACCACACAAGACTCTATGACGATCTCGGGTCAACAGACTACTCTGTACCAGTGTCACCAGAGAACTGCCATCTGACGTGAGGTATAATACCATCTGGGAGTTCTCGGTGAGTCCGTCCAGTGTACCCAGTCTCTACTGAGCACCCGTATATCATCTCTGATGTCAAACACCGATGGATATGGGATCATCCATCGCCCATCTGTATGGGTCGAGAAGGTATACGCTAGTCTACTCTGGTATATCGATGCCCCGTCTCGATACACCCACGACTAGGGACTTTGAAGGATGTACTTATGGACTACCATATCCCCAATAGTATGATCCGCATCATATTCCAGGTAGTCAAGTACAGATCCTAAGGGCTTTACCAACATGTAACAGAGAGACAATCAGCATACACGTTAAGGTAAAGATCAACCAGATAGCATACTATCATGTCGAGCAAGAAAGTCCTCCCTATATATGTCCCAGCATCCACTACAATATACATCCTATGTACAGCAATGGCCTCTAGGGCATACATATAACTAACAGATTATACTTTACAGTTAAGAGTAATACCGTGATATAGAATCAAGGCACCAGTATCTGTGTAAATGTAACATGTGCATCATCGGTAATAGTGCAGGTATACTAGTAGACAAAGCCATAATCAGGTAAGTGCTGGGAACATCGTATGTATGTCACGGGGAATAATACAGCATAACATGAATAGTAATAAGATATATTACTTCCCCTGGATATATCAAATATAACCCATTATCCACTAAGGTGTTTACAAGCAATGATTCTCTGAATCAAGACAAATCCATAAGTCGGCGATCCAGCTTCATAGTATCAGATGTGATATAATCCTCGTACATCATCCTCGAGTCGAGAGTGTGGATCAATCATTCGGTATCTTATCACGTTCAGTATAATCTATCGTATGGTGTCATCAAATCAGAAAATGGATCAATCGTCTTGATACATAACGTCATCTCATATTCACATAAATATACACATATCTTATGTCATATCTATATCAACCTCGTATCATTCCTATATCAATCTCACATCATATCTTATCAATCTCATAACATATCTTGGCATATGTATCAAAGTTTTCATATTACCTCACATCCTCATATCAAGCATATTCGCTCATGTTATCTTGTTTCGTCATATCCTAATATCAATATATAGCATCTCGTACATGTCCTCTTTTCAATTATCTCTCTCTCTCTATATATATATATATATATATCGCTTCATCCTCATTTCATCATATCAATATATCAATCCGAGTCATCTTGTATTTATCATAGCATCTCATACTAAATCTTTTGATCATATCCATAAGTTCTTAGCATAAGTTTTTCCAGATTATATTCTATATACAGACTTTCCATTAGATTGGTTGCGTGTGTGCTATACGCCATCCACCCGACTTCTCCCGTAGATATAGATCTACTCACCTGCAACATCCTTGCTTAGTTGAAGTCGATGAACTTCATGATCTCCTTCGTCGTCTCGGAATTCCACGTGAAGGTACCTACAATCAATACATATCGTAAAGATATTAAAACCAAGTCCGAAAACCGATACGGCACACGAAGTGCTCATTGGTTAGAACCTATAGCCCATGCATGCAAGAACAACCAATCAGACCACAGCGTTGATGTCCAAACGTTCAACAACCAAGTCTAAACTTAAATACCAAAACCAAGTTTTCAGAAATCGAAATCCCGAAATCAGCAACTTTGGAAAACACTCCCAGATTCTACCATATGTCAAATTAGGAGATTTTACATATAGAGTATGTCTACATATCACATAACAGGGCCAAGGACTAAAAATCAACAAAATTCTCCACAATGTGGCATCAAATTGCGGCCGCAATGTATAAATCTACGGCCTGAAGTGGGAGGTAGGGGCTTGGGACTCTAGGGAAAAATCTATGTTGCCTGCACGTATCATTGTGATGGGAACTTATTTTTGGGAGCTCTTGAGTGACAGCAGATCTTATAGAGTTGTTAAAATTCCTCAAAAACCGATATCGGGAAAATTCTAGGTTCGTGTTTTGGGGTTCTAGTCACAAATTTAACCAGAATTCCAACAATAAGGGTTTGTAGTCACTAACTAAACCTCAATTGCATCTTTACAACTCACATCATCCACTAAAAATCAACCTAGAAATTTCCAAGATCACCAAACTCGCTTAATTGAACTCTAAACATAACTAGGAGATGAAGAAACTAAATAAAAAGATGAAAAGTGAAGGTTATACCTCTTGGAGCAACTGAAGAAAATTCCAAGATGGTTGAAAATGCTCAAAATCCAAACTTGAGCTCACTAAGGGGGGTAGGATGAGGTGGTGCACATTTTTTATGAAGGTGAGGTGAGGTTTTGAGGTAGTTTTTGGGTGGTTTAATGGTGGTAGAGGAGGTGGAGGAAGGAAAAGATTGAAGATGAAAGAGTTGAAGAAGGGAAGGAAATGAAATGAAGTGAAGAAGATGGGAGCCATGGTGAAGGCTAACCCTCTCTCTCTCTCTCTCACTTTCTCTCTCTCTCTTAGCCCATGCCTCCATGTGTCCTTTTGTCTTTTCTTTTTCTTTTTCTTTTCTTTTCTTTTTTCTTTTTAAAAACAAAACACAACAAATACAAATGAAGCCAATATGCAACAAAATACAACATGTCATGGTGCACCAGCCATGGTTATTAAGAAGTTAAATTTGGCCTAATGCATGATTAGTAGTGCACAATCAAGTTTAACATAACTTGCATATAACTAATTGCATAATAATTTATAAAATTTCCAAATCCAATAATTGCCTTTATAATAAATAAAACGTATTAATCTTAATTATTTTCCAAATATTGGTATATAATTATACCATTTTATGAAAATCCCAAATTTATACTCGAATAGTTTTCGTGAAATATATATTTTATTGTTTAAATTCCAAAAATAATATTTTATCTTTCTAAAATTTTACACCTTATTAGGTTAGCACCTTTCCACTTGCACATATCTTGAAATATTTACTTGCTCCTAATGGATTTTACCCCTTCAGGAGCACCCAGCAAAGTCTAAAATCCATGATTTGTTGAAGTGCATGGAGTCCATCTTAGATATGAAGTATCTAGTCACCTGGAAGTTACCACTTCCTATGACCTACTAATAACTAGTATGGTCATCATCACCATGATGCTGACCTCCCTGTCACCGTCTATGAGAAAACTGAAGTATCTCTCGGGTGTGTGAGGTCATTTACTAAAATCTGCGGAGTGGCTAATGGTTTGTCAAGTCCAATTGAATCCTTAGGTTCTACTAAATTTTGGGCAACCGTTTGTGGTTCTGAAATCACTTCCATCCTTTTATAAAATGGTGGTGAGTCAAGAACAATGTAACTATAGATCTTGAAAATGGTAGAAACAATATCCTAGCGAATGCTCGGGATAATCCACAAACCACCATTACCGAAGCGTGCCTCGAGTTTGTCCGGACTCTTTTTTTAAACAGAAACCGGATAACTCTAAATCTTAACAACTTTAAGGTATGCAACCATCCTATATCCATATAGAATCAAGGCACTAATTTAGATGGAACAGGATTCAAATGTCATGCAGTTGTTTCCAGTGCATATTACCTAATGGAAAAAGGTTCATAGAGCGCATCCACGGATGAGTAACCCGTGAGTGAATCACGTTCTCGATATTACTATGAAGAAATAACTAGCATAAGTATCTACATCTTCGATCACATCAAGGAATCTCGATACTTCCAACGTATGGTTCTCTACTTTATTCTTATACCTACAAATTTCTCAAAATCTTTTGACCTTGCATTACTATGAATGCGTGTCTAAAACTAGAGAACTCATAGATAATCCTGAATGAAGTAAGAGTACCAACCCCTTATCTCGAAGGACACTGAATAACATACATTTTCTTGTATAAGTCCCAAGAGTATACCAACTCAAATTCTGTGTTTTGTAAATTGAAAACTGTATCTTGGTCATGAATATTTTACGCCATTATTCAATGCACCTTACCTTATCTTCAACTGATAAAGGTAAATATATACAACACAATTTTCAAAATGTATATCTCACTTTATAAAAATAAAGGTATATACATTTCATGTTAAAATTTGACACATAACAACGGTTAGTCGAAACCAAATATTTGCCGTCAAGCAAAAGCCAGGCGATCTTATCCAATATCACCAATTGCAACGAATTCCGATATTTGAGGAGCATATCACGCATTTCTCAATATTCTACTCCTAAGTATCATCTATAACACCATACAGATGTGAGATCCCAAACTGGTAAATACATACCCTGGAGTCAGAATTGATTGGGAAAACAGTTCTCTATTACATGTACATAGAAAAACTGAAACATGAAAATGCTTCATAGGGGATGGTCAGGTATTCCTAGTAATCCTTTTTCCATTATCCAGATTCATGACAGTAGTTGCAATTTCCTTTGCCCTCACTTCAATCCCTTTATTTGTCTCTACTTCTTACCTTCTGCACACCTTCCTTAGGCTAATTGGTTTTCTTCCTTCCCTACCTTTCGAAACCAGCTTAAGGTTTGGAAGAAGACTATCCAATAAGAGTAATAGGTGTACTCTCCTAACAAAAGGAGCTCTCGCAACCTGAGAGAAAGTAAAGGGAAGAGACAACTGAATAATCCTATTCAATTTCTCCAAAACTGTGGTCATTCTCGACTGAAGTAACTTTCTCGAGTTTGTATGTTACTATATGATGGCCGTTCTAAGAAATATGGATCATCATAGTAATATGAAGTGTTCTAAAGAAATGCAAAGGGTAAACTAGTAGTGGCAGAGATATGTGCGACTTTGTCATGAATCATGACAATCCGAAGCCCAAGGGTGTAAAAAGGTTCGGTTAATTTGGTTCATGAGTTTTTAAGGTAAGTGATGGGTCGTTTTACCAGAGAGAGAGAAAAGAAACACTCAGCATTCACTCTTTCAAGATTAGATTGGTTTTCACTTTATCTAATCAGGATGGCTCCTACTGTATCCTCGAATCCTCCATCAAACCCTAAAAGAAGAACTAGTCAGGATTATTTACACTTTAAAAGTTCACTAACCATTCAGCCGGGCCAGTGTTGGTACTCCGAGGGAGTGTTAGTGATATATGCCCTAGAGTCTATTATTGTATCATACTGGATTGTATATTACTTAATGGGAGCATAGGATATACACGGATATAATAACAGTCTTGCTCAAAATGGTAGTATGCTACCTGGTTTGTTTCTACCTCAATATATGCATGTGTTTCTTTTAGAATATCGCTTATACATATTGGTAGAACCCTTAGGATCTTTGCTTGATTACCAGCGTTGGGATGGAAATCACACTAGTGGGGGCTGGGTAATCTATAAGCACATCCAATACATGTCCCTAGTCGTAGGATTATCGAGAAGGGGTATCGATACTCCACAGTAGACTAGTGTATACGCTTCTCATCCCAGCAGGGGGGATGGTCTATCCCACATCCATTAGTAAGTCATACTGGAGATAGTATGCAGGTGCTAATTAGGTTATGAGTACACTAGACAGGACTCGTCAGGAACAGTTGGTTGGTATTATACCTTTCGTCGGGTAACAGTTCCCAGGTGACATGTGTACAGCTTAGTCCGTCGACTTGACACTGCTACTTCGCCTCGAGTGTGTTCCCACTAAATTTTGATTACTACCCTACCATGGCTCAATATAGTCGTGCAAACAAGTAGTAGTAGGGTGCAGTCCTGAAGCATTTCGAGAAACAGGCAGTTAGATAGGATTCGTCTCTCCCGATATTGGGGGTTGATACCGCGCTGTGTTCGGAAGGCCATTACACAAAGTCCTTGGCCAAGGCAAGCGAGATTTACTGGTAGATATTTCAGTAGTTTCTCAGGGTGTATTGAGCTACACCCCGACACGACTTATTGCGCTATTAGGGGACTAACGATTACTGCCCCTAGGCCCAATATGCGATACTCTTAGATGAACAGACCGGACTGTACAAAGATTGTCACATTCAGGCTCAGTAGGAGTTCGGATGGGTTTTCCTCATCGGCCTTCTTATCGACATCTACCTAGGGACCGTTACGTGCAGCTATTATCGCTTGCGGCTTATGGTTAAACCCACTACCAGCGTAGTGTCGTGTCTTTAGAGTCCCACATAAAGAGTTTCCCTGCACCGGGAAAAAGGTGTAGAGGCTGTATGGTTTTACGGCAGGGCTTCGATCACTTACGTGCACTTGTGCACGTATGATGTTCGAGCGGATAATACTAGTAGGCTTTGGTTTAAGCCGGATCCTAGTATTATATTGATAGATCGGTTTCGTCTCTTTGTATTCGTGTTTCTCGGAACACGGATGTGGGTATGTATATTCGGATGAGAAGGGCATAGATGGAGACACCTTATTAGGGTTTTGACCATTCACTTGATTAAAACAATTATGAGGTGGAGGAAAGTATTTGTTATTTTTTGTAAATGATAATTGAGGCATGGCTATTTGTTTTGACTACTTGACTTGGTTTGACCATTTGACTAGGTTTGACCACTTGACTTTTTTTGACGCTTTGACTAGATATTTCTTGTGAGATATTTTGTGGCACAAGATATTTTGGGTGAGATAATTTCTTGCCATGCTTGTAGTCAAGTCAAGGGAGCCATCTCATTTTATCATTATCATTATCAAAAATCATTTCTCTTTCTTCAAGCTAGCTCTCTTCTTCTTCCTCTCAACTAAAACCCTGAAAGCTCTTATGTGTTGAGAATCCTAGGGTTCCAAGAGATAAAGCACTCCATCTTCACACTCTACACTCTCTAGGACTTCTAGTTTAGCGAACAACAAGCCGTATTTAACTTGGATTTGAGGTAGGAGCTCGGACTATAGACTCTTGGGTGGATCGTATTTGACTCGAGGAAGCCGACGAGAAAGCTACGATCCAGATCAATCCTTGGAGCCTATGAAGATGAGGAGGACAGCGATGAAGACCCAAAGGACTTGAATCGTGAGGTATAACATTGTATCATAGTATTGAAACCTCATATAGTTTGCTAGCTACGGTTTAAGGACGATCCTTGGTTCTAGTCGGTGTTGCGATGCCCGTAAAAATCATTTTTTGCAAATTCTGCCTCCCCATGAACACTTGGGGTGCGCGACATCGATATATAGTGGTATCAGAGCCTCTCATATACCCTAAATATCTTGTAGCGATGTTAGAATTCCGACGGTTTTTTTCGCGCAAAAACTGCCGAAAAACAGTTTTCAAAAGTGAAGTTTTGAGTTGTTTGCACACCCCGCGGGCTCACGGTTTGAACTGAGAAGCCGCGTGGTGAAGCGTGCATAGCCCAGGGGACCAATGGCTGGGACCACCCCCAAGGCCATCACATGGTGGCCTTAGGGGCTGGTGACTCGAGAGCACTAAGAACTAGTGCTCTCGGGTCTGCCTCCCTTTGGGGGCCACCTCATGGTGGCCCCCTAGGGTGGGTACCCCCCTTGAGACCCCTCATTCAACAGTAATTCATGTGTCTTCTCCTCCGCTATGATTAGGGCAGGTTTTCGAGTTTGTTTCGACACCCGAATTGGCTCAAAACTATCGGTTTTGGTACTTTAGCTCACTGGATTTTCAAGTCTTAGAAAATTGTTTAAGTTTGCTAATTGCGTGCGGAATTCTACTGTCGTAGTTACTTTACAAGTTTTTTGATGTATATATGTGTTTGGAAACGTCGACCGGTTGATATACATCGATTAGTCGGGGTTGCACATATCTGTAATGTTGTTATGTTAGTTTGTGTATATCAACTTGTTGGATCGTCGGGGATGAATAGTCGGGGATGTGAGATGAGGGTTTTCATTCTTTCATTTGATGTAAAATTTGTAAAGTGATGTAATATTATTTTGCGGGGCACATCCGAGTTGAGCTTGTAGCCATCATTGTATTATTTCTTTTACCGTTTTCTGCTCCTAGGATAGACCCAAGGTGGGGTGCACAAACTACCGGATTTTTGATGTGCCGAGTGGCCTACTTGTTAGTTATATATATGCCCTAGAGGTCATTACTATACATACGATGTATATTGTAGTGGATGCTTGGACACATATATGGAGGACTTTCTTGCTCGACATGATAGCATGTTATTTGGTTGCACTTTATCTTAAGATGCAAACTGATTATCTCTCTGTTACATGTTGATAAAGCATTTAGGATGAGTACTTAACTACCAGGATTATGATGCAGATCATACTAGTGGGAACATGGTAGTCATCAAGTACATCCTTCAAATGTTCCTAGTCATAGGTGTATCGAGACAGGGCATCGATATTCTAGAGTAGACTAGAGTATAGCTTCTCGACCCATGTAGATGGGCGATGGATGATCCAATATTCATTGGTGTTTAACATTAGAGACAGTATACGGGTGCTCAGTGGAGACTGGGTATACTGGAAGGATTCGCCGAGAACACCCAGATGGTATTATACCTCACGTCAAATGACAGTTCTCTGGTGACACTGGTACAGGTTAGTCTGTAGACTCGAGATCGTCATAGAGTCTTGTGTGATTCCCACGGTGCTTTGATTTCCACCTTACCACGTTCAAGAGAACATGCAAAACGGTGGCTTTTGGGTATATTACCGAATCTCATGGAGGCAATGAGCGATCGGAGGGGGTTCGTCTCTCCCGGTATAGGGAGTTGATGTTGCGCTGTGCTCGATTGGCTATAACAGGATGTCCCTGGCCAGGGATGCTTCAGAGATATACTGGTAAGTGTTATCAGTAGTTTCTCGACCCGTTATGAGCCTCATATAGACACGACTTATCGAGTTACTAGGGTCTGACGTTTACCACCCCTAGACGAGATATGAGAGATATCAGATGAAGAGACCGGACTATACGGTAGTGTTACTGATTAGATTCGCAGGAGTATGAGCAGGCTTGCTTGTTGATTTTCTGATCGCTCAATACCCGGATGGCTGTTACGTTTAGCAGACCACTTGCTGCCGGCGTATTAACGAGTCTTTAGAGTCCTACACAGAGGTTTCCTGGCTTAAGCGAAACGGAGTAGGAGCACATATGTGATATGTGCGGGACCAAGATTAATAAGATATGAGATACCGTGTTCTAATCTCACGATTTGTAATATCGGTCGGTTATATATGATATAGTCGGGTTATCAGATCAAGTGTTGATTCGATAAGTTGATTCATATCATATTAGTCGGTTATATGTGATATAGCCGGATTATTAAATCAAGAGTTGATTTGATAATCTAATGTATAATTATATATTTGATATATTAATTTACATTAACTACTATTAGCTCACTTAAGATTTATTTTCTCACTTAGTTTTGTGCATAAGTATATATGTGGTATATATAAGTGTACATTATTTTGTGTCATGCCTGATGATACATGGAACAAAGGTGTGTGTATGACATACACCATGTTTGGTTAATTGCTAGGGTTTTATTCATTTTGGTAATTACAAAATAGTGGTATTTTATTCTGGATGAAAACTTGTAGAAGCTTGTAGTTATCATTGAGCATGTCCATTCTTTTGTTTTGCCTTAGATATTGATTAACCCAACCAATTAAACATAGCCTTGGTTAAGTCTCTACAAAGGTTAAGTATATTATACTTAACTCACCCATGGTTGCTTCACTCTCATATGAGTTCATTCTTCTTCTTCTTCCTCAAGAGCTTTCTAGCTTCAATGGAGATGTGAGGAAAAATGTGAGAAAATCAATTCTAAAGTGAGCCAACTTTCTACTTCATCATCCTATACTAATTTCCATTTAGTAAAGGGTGTTTGCTTCACTAATTTCATAATTAGTGAAGAGATAGTTTGGGTTAGTGTCTCCTCGATGTATATCATCTTCGGCCTTGAAGACTTCGAAGCAAGCATGTTCGTTTTCTTCAAGGGAGCCTCTCAAGAGTCCGAAACTTCATGATCGCAGCGAAGAGACTACTACACGGAGCTAATGAAGTGAAGGACCGGTATACAAAGGTTGTATTCCTTGTTCACTTTACTTGCAAAGTCGTTTGCATTTCATTCCGTCGGATTTCTAGTATACGATTCTAGGGTTAGGGTTAGCTAGAACGGCAAAATTTTAATTTGGCATGAAAAATGCCTCCTAAAACCTTACTGCCGTGCTAAGGAATCCTGCAGTGGTATCAGAGCCATGCTAGAAAATTAGACGAATTTTGTTAAGATTACGAAACCGAAATACTCCGAAACTTGAAACACGAAATTGTAGTTTCTGTCGAATTTAAAATGTTGTCAAAATTTTTTTAAAACAAGTACAGAATGTTATATGGGATATATCATGAACACCATGTAAATTTTAGGCAGTTTCCTCGGATTTTGGTCGAGATCAATGTAGTTGTGGCCGGCCACTTTGTGATGTTTTTGCCTAAAATTTTCACTGTGTTCCAGTGACTGGGTTTTGGTGTTTCAGGTGTTGTTTGTTTTTGCTAATTTTGCATATGATGTAATCTTACACTATAAGCAATTCGGAGTGTTTCGTATTCGTAGTTTTAAATTTGTTTCGGGTATTCACATATTGTCTAGGCGAAGTTAAAAAGTTTGATCGAATGTCAAAAACCTATTTTTCCAAGTTTAACTTATTCGGAAAAACATGCAACTAATTTGTGAACCCTCTAGACGAATGAAACCCTAACGCGACATTTTGGATCGCGGAACTGCGGTCATACCCTAGGGTTTGCCGCAGTTCTGTGGCGACATGAGTGAGGCTCGGGTCTGCCCTTCTATGGCTGGTGCATAGGTACCGTGGCATATTCTGGGTATTATTGAATTGTGCTCAAGTGTTGAAACGTCGGGAAATTATAGGACTTTGATGAATCGATCAAAAAGTTTAACGTCGTCTGGGAGTAATGTGATGGGATACAATATTTGGAATCCACAAAAGTAGTTATGAGATAACTAAATTAAATGTTATAAATCTAGCAGTTTAGTCTCATTTGATCGGTTGCCACGGGATTTTGATGTGATCAAAAGTCCGTCGCAATCACGTAGCATCCGCGGATACTCGCCGGGTAACGTTTTTAGATAGCCATGTCCTATAGCCCCGACTAAGTGACTGTAGGAGAACCCAGTTGCCTAAAACATCCGTTCGGGTGGTCACGGCCGCGGTGTTCCGCGTTAGTGCACTTCTTCGACGGCATCGGGGATTGCGGCCGTCTACTAAAGTTTCCGATGAGCATTCGATCAGGATGTCGGGAATCCTGTTGAATTTCATGACTAGATATTAAAAGGTGTTTTGAATATCGAGACTAAAATGCGGGGTTTATGATTGTTAGGCATGCGATGTCTAAGGAATTCATTTGGTTAGGCATGTGATGTCTAAGGTGGTTGCGGATTCCAACTGTTGTAGTTTTTCACTTTCTTTTCTGCGACCGTAAGTGTAATATGTGGTGTATCACCGGTTTCGGTGCTATATGTCAATGACATTTGGGATACACATATTTACTTACGTTGGTGACATGTGATGTTATGTGTTGCTGTGATATGTTATATTGGATCGTCGTGTTTTGAATAGCCGGGGGTTTTATATGAGATGAGAGTTTTTATTTTCATTTATGTAAAATTCATTGTATATAATATTCTTTTATTGGGAGACTTCCAGGTTGAAGTGTAGGGTTCCTAGGCACACTAGTGAGGTCTCCCAAGCCATCTACCATGGAAATTTCAAAAATTATGGTGCCGAGAAACCCTAAACTACAGATCGATTACTAGATATTTAGGCGAAAACATAAACAAGTTAACATTTTAACTAAGGGAACTGATATACAACCTTTGTAGATCCGGTCCACCACCTCCACGGCTCCGCAATGAAGTCCCCTTGCTGTCCAAATCATGTCTTGGGCTCTAGCGTCGGCATCATCGAAGAATGGGCGGGCTTGATCGTCGGTTCGATGCCGAAGATGATCTACGTCGAGGCATCGCTAGAACAAGCTCCAACTTCACCAAGTCGGAAAAACTTGTGAAGGAAACACCCTATACTACTTGGCAATAGGTAGAGGATGAAGAAATAGGAAGTGGGTAAACTTTAGTTTTGGATTTCTCACTAGATTTGATGACTTGCCATTGATGGTCAAGCTTTTCTTCACTTGAAGGAAGAAGAAGAATAAGCTCAAATAATATGATAAGAATAAATAGAATAGAAAAGAAAAAATCATTCCTTATCATATTTGAACCATAGTAAAGTGTAGAGAGTTAACCAAGGTTAGTGAGTGGTTAGGGTTTGAGATAAAAACAAAATGGTCACCTTTGGTCAAAGCTTCATGAAGCTTCATTAAGCTTCATGAAAGAATGAAAGCTAACCATTTTGTTTCTTTCTCATTATGCTTATTATAAATACCATAATGAATAAAACAAATAAATAAAGGAATAAGCAAATAATAAACCCTAATGATTTCATTAACCAAGGTTTAACTCTTTACACTTAACAAAAAGATATGTATCATCAAACATGATACAAGCTAGTGCACAATATCATATCGCATATGCAATGCGCACATCCAAGTGAGAAAATTCATTTAAAGTGAACCATTACTAGTTAATGCAAAGTAATATATCAAATATATAATTATACATTAAATCATTAAATCAACACTTGATTCAATGATCCGGTCAGGTCGCATATAACCGGCCAGTATCCTATGTATCGGCTTATCGAATCAATCCTTGATTCGATAACTAAGTTATATCGCATATAACCAATCGATACACAGATCACGAGAATGGAATACGGTATCACATACACGCATTATTCTCGGTCCCGCACATATCTCATATGTGCTCCTATTTCGTTTCGCTTGAGCCAGGAAACCTCTGTGTAGGACTCTAAAGACTCGTCAATACGCCGGCAGCAGATGATGATCATATCAAACACCCACAAGCCGCAAGCGGTCTGCCAAACGTAACGGCCACCCGGGTATTGAGCGATCAGAAGATCGACGAGCAAGCCCGCTCACACTCCTGCGAATCCGACCAGTAACACTACCGTATAGTCCGGTCTGTTCGTCTGATATGTCGCATATCTCGCCTAGGGGTGGTAAACGTCAGACCCCAATAGCTCGATAAGTTATTCCGACTTAAGGTCCATAACATTCGTGAAACTACTGATAACTCTTACCAGTATATCACTGCAACCCTGGCCAGGGATTTCCTGTTATCGCCAGTCGAGCATAGCACAACATCAACCCCCAATACCGGGAGAGACGAATCCCCTCCTATCGCTCATTGCCTCCATGTGAATCGGGACTGTACCCAAAAACCACCTGTTTGCACAACTCAGTAGAGCCGTGGTAGGGTGGAAATCAAAGCACAGTGGGAGACACACAAGACTCTATGACGATCTCGGGTCAACAGACTAAGCTGTACCAGTGTCACCAGAGAACTGCCATCTGACGTGAGGTATAATACCATCTGGGAGTTCTCGGCGAGTCCGTTCAGTGTACCCAGTCTCCACTGAGCACCCGCATACCATCTTCGATGTCAAACACCAATGGATATGGGATCATCCATCGCCCATCGCATGGGTCGAGAAGATATGCGCTAGTCTACTCTGGAATATCGATGCCCCGTCTCGATATTCCCTCGACTAGGAACATTTCAAGGATGCACTCATGGACTACCCAGGCCCCACTAGTATGATCTACATCATAGTCGTGGAAGTCGAGTACATATCCTAAGGGCTTTATCAACATGTAATCAGAGAGACAGAAAATATACATGTTAAGATAAAGAGCAACCAGATAGCATACTATCATGTCGAGCAAGAAAGTCCTCCCTATGTATGTCCAAGCATCCACTACAATATACATCCAATGTACAGTAATGGCCTCTAGGGCATACATATAACTAACAATCTCTTACTTGCACTAGGGCCATCTGTAGCAGTGGTTGTAGTATCTCATACTCAACCATCCCATAAAAGTCTCTCTCTGGGAACAGGCCTTTGTGAGTGGATCCGCCGTGTTGTCCTCTGAGTCTTCTCTCCTAACCTCGATCACCCTGGAGATCAACTATCTCCATGATCTGGTGATGCTGCCTCAGAATTTGTCTGGGTCACTGATAGGACCAGGGTTCCAGGGTCGAAGCCACACTTCCATTGTCATACAATGGCAGGAACCTAGTTCATCTTATGAACCAATATAGACCCAAACAGCCTCTTTGGTAGTATCTTTAATAGCGATGTTACCAGCCTTTATCGTCTAGTTTGTCACGGTATCGAGCTTGGAACTCTTCCAACACACCGTCCCTTTACTGAGGGTAAAGACAGTGCCTGTGACTGACATTCAGTCGTCTTCATCACCCTGGAACTCTTCCAGTGATTCTCCCCAGGATCGATTGATACCATCTCACTACAGCTAGTGAGTATTCTAACATCCATTTAGATCTATCTCATAGATCCAAAATCCAGGATTTAGTAGGTATCACTTTGATCCTATTTGGGGAATCTTAGTGATAACAGGAGATTGATCGATCGTAGTATAGGAAACTCTTTTCCTATCAAGAGTATGTTGTCTACGTACAATACGAAGATGACCACCTTACTCTCTACTACCCTTTTGTATATACAAGGTTCGTCTACCATTTTGATGAAGTCAAACACTTTGACTATCACATCAAAACAGACGTTCCATCTCCGCGATGCCTGCTTCATTATGTAAAGCAACTTGCACACGTTTCCGCTGCTCCCACTGTTTACGAAGACCTCTGGCTGTGTTCTTGTAGACGTTCTCTTCTAAATCAGTATTTAGAAAAGCAGTCATGGCACCCAACCACCAGATATCGTAGTCATGGTATGTAGCTGTGGTAAGTAGGATCTGGATAGACTTAAGCATAGCTACTGGAAAAAGGTTCCATCATTATCCACGCCTGGTCGATGACGAAAACCTTTAACAAGTCTAGCTTTGAAAGTCTCAACTTTTCCATGTACACCAAGTAATCTTCTCATGATATACTTGCTCCTGATGGGGATTTAACCCTTCAGATATAGCAACCAAAGTCCATACTTTGTTGGTGTATATGGATTCCATCTCAGACCGCTAAGCATCCAGCCATTCTTACAGAGTCCCTACTCTCGATGGCCTGCTCGAAACTAGTTGGGTCATCATCTCATGATGCAATCCTTGCTCCCACTGTCATCGAGAAACCGAGGTATCTCTCAGGAAGGGGAGGAACCCTACCAGATCGGCGGAGAGGCTGAGGTTCGTCGGGGACTATAGAATCCTTTGGTTCTGTCAAATCTTCAGCTGTAGTTTCTTATAGCTGGAGCCTTTCCAGTTCTATAGAACTGACCTTGCCTCGATCTTGTCCGGATTTTGCTTTTGACATAGGCCGGACAATCCCAAATCTTAACTAACTTAAGAGATAGGCTCTTCCCATACCATATCTCATATGGAGTGGTAGGCACTGATTTGAATCGAACCTTATTCAATAGGTATGCAACTTCTCAAGTGCATAACCCCAAAAGGAAACAGGTAACTCAGCAGTACTCATCATAGAGCACACTTTATCATATAGGGTGTGATAGCCCCGCCCCGATATACCATCGTGCTATGGTGTATACGGAGGAGTAATGCTGAGAGAGAATCTCATTCTCCTTTAGAATAGTCCAGGAATTCTATGCACAAGTATTCTCCTCCCTGATCTCATCATAGGACATAATACTTATACCCGTATTTTGGTTCTCTACTTCTAACTTATATTCTGTGAATACCTCAAAAGGTTCGGACTTATATTTCAACAGGAATATATGACTGAATCTGGAGAGATCATCAGAGAATATAATGAAGTATTAAGAACCAGTCCTGGCATGTGTAGACAGGAGACCTTACATACATTATCATGCATCAGTCCCAAGAGTTTACTAACTCTTTATCTGTTTCTAATAAACAGAGCTATGGTCATCTAATCTTTGTGACATGACTGGCAAGTTTCACAAGATGTAAATTCAAACTGATTTAAATATGCATCTAAAATGTAACTTCAGCCAGTCGGGTCGCATCGATGTGACCTAGTCTACAATGCCTCAAGAATGATTCGTTCATTTCTGAACTCTTCCTCTTATGTATGTTCTGTATACAAGGAACTGTAGTTTGATTTATAACGTCAATGCTTTTAGATAACATGCCTGAACCGATCAACTTTTGATATAGGAAATGTTCAAAACATTATCCAACAATACAAAATTATATCATTTCTTTACTAATAAAGAGACTGATATGATTTTGTATATCAGGTTCGGTATCTAATAGCATTTGTTCAGAATCAATGTATTCGTAATACAGGGTGACAGTGACCAACAGACTTGGCTGCAACACTTGCCCCGTTTTCTGCCTCATGAAACTTATCACCCGTTCTCAGTTTTTCTACCATTTTGTAGCCCTATGTAACATATTACATATCTGGGATCCTGATCCGGTATCATATACCCAGGATGCAGAGGATACTGAGAAACAGTTTTTTGTAATGAACACACCCGAAGAAGATGCATCATATGCACTTTCTTCGTTTGGGCGGCATAGGAATTCTGGTATTCCCCATTTCCTGCTCTGTCTTATAACAATTATAAGTTGGAGCGGGACCAACGTTCCCCAGCTCGGTATAACAAGCGGGTTCGGTCAATAATCCGTATTATTATCTTGATTAGGGCGTGATATGGTCGCTACCAGGAGAGAGAGAGAAGAAAACACTCAGCGTGCGCTCTTTCAAGAATAGATTGGTTATATATTTTATCTAATCAGGATGGCTCCCACTGTTTTTATCAAATCTTCCTTCAAACCCTAAAAGGAAAGACTAGCCGGGATTAATTATACACTACAAGTTCGCCAATCTTTCAGCCAGGCCAGTGTCGGTACTTTGAGGGAGGTCCCCCGTGCTTTCGTACGAACCTAATTAATGTAAACCTCGTTTTCCCAGAGGCGTAACCCCGTTGACACCTTTCTAGACACCTACTTGATCGGCTAATTGTAATGTATAAAACTCTCCCAGGAGTAACACTTACTCGCAGTGGGTATCGGGATCCAACTATCACATAGAAGGTATGCAATCTCATTGCAAGTTTCAACACTTGAAACTCCCGATAATGGTTTCTACCCCTAGCACCTATGACCTTAACTATGGTCAACAAATCATAAGTACTAGTCAAGTTCTACCCGTCATTTCGTGATTAATTAGACCCACCCACATGACCCTTAACTAAGGTCAACAAAGTCACGCGACTGTCCTAACTAATCGCATCATATGCGGTGTAGGAAGACATCACTTAGCTACCGTACACTGTGCCTTGACTATGGTCAACAAACACAGCACGAATACTAAGTACTCTACTTCCTAAAATGACGGAGGGTTGCGGCTGGTTTTTGTGAAAACCTTTAACGCTTTGAACTTGATCTCGTTGCGGAATCAAATGGTTTTTAAATGGAATGTTTTCGAGGCTTTTCTAGTTTTGCTAAAGGGGTCACTCCTGGTGAAGGGATCGTCGGCCCTTTCCTCGTCGAATGAGGTGCGGGATATATCATATATATCACTGTGCAAAGCAGAAACTATAGAAGCGATCAAAGACAAACCGAGTGTGTAGCATCTGCCAGTTATTGCTAAAGGAGTCACTCCCGGTGAAGGGATCTCAGTCCTTTCCTCATCGAATAAGGTGCTGGATGTTCTTTAATGAACACCGCGATGCAAAGCAAGAACTGTAGCTACCTGTTTTATCTTGAAATTCGATTACACAACATCAATTAGGTTTATTTTCTTTCATTAATCTCATTAATGAATATCCCATCATTTAAATCCACCTAAACATCACAGATATATATGACGTACACTTATGCCATCCGCATTCGCCTCGATGTCCCCTCGTGCACCGTTAGGTTAGGTAACTAACGGCAGAGCGGGGCAGGGCTAGCGCGGGTGTAAAACATAAGCAACGTCAATATAATATATCATATATACTATATATATCATACCTGTCACAGAACATCGCATGATCACAGATAAAACACAGCAGAAGAAACATATGAAATATTGGATATACTAGGACGTCCGTGTTTTCAATACGAGCCAGTATAAAACACGGATTCCACGGTCGTGATGAATAGCCAATCCCACACCCCTAGACCCCTACGAGAGCGGCAAGCAACCCTACCAATTCTAGGGTTAGGAGACCCGGACTCGACTCCTCGAGTTGGTCTCCCACTGGACCCCAGAACCCGGTTACTTGTGCTCCCCTCCTTGGGTCTATCCTAGTGCAGAAAAGTAAATAATATTCAACAACGGTGACAACTTCCGCAACCTGGAAGTGTCCCAATAAAAGAATATTACATACAGATTTATTTACATGAATGAAAATGAAAAACACTCATCTCACATAAAAACCCCCGGCTATTCAAACACGACGATCCAATATAACATATCCAGCAACACATAACATCACATGTCATCAACGTAAGTAAATATGCGCATCCCAATTGTCGTTGACATATAGCAACGAAACCGGCGATATCACATATTACACTTACGGTCACAGAAAAGAAAGTGTAAAACTACAACAGTTGGAATCCGCAACCTCCTCAGACATCGCATGTCTGACCAAATGAATTACTTAGATATCGCATGCCTAACAATTATAAACCCTGCATTTTAGTCTCAAAATCGAAAACTCTTTTCAATATCAAGTCGGGCAATTCAACAAGATTCCCGACATCCTGATCGAATGCTCGTCGCAAACTTTAGTAGGCGGCCGCACCCCCGATACCGTCGACGAAGTGTACCAAGGCGGAACACCACCACCGCGAGCACCCGAACGGATGCTTTCGGCGACGGGGTTCTCCTACAGTCACTTGGTCGGGGCTATGGAGTGAGGCTGTCTATTAAGTTTACCCGGCGAGTATCCGCGTACGCTACGTGATTGCGACGGACTTTTGATCACATCAAAACTTCGTGGCAACCGATCAAATGAGACTAAACTGCTATGTTTATAATATTCATTTAGTTATCTCATAACAATTTGTGAATTCCAATTATTGTATCACATTCCGGATAAACAGAAAATGTTAAACTTTCCGATCGAACAATCGAACACCCAAGTTTTCCCGATACAGCTAAACATATGAAATAAGTCTAACAACATTCCGTTCGTACCTCAGTACCAACGGTCCAGCCGTAGAAGGGTCAAGCCAACGCCTCACATGTGGCACGCCGTACTGCCCCAAACCCGAAGGTTCAAAGAGCAGTTCAAGACGGTCACATAATCGAGTTAAGGTTTGTTGTCTTCTAGAGGGACCATCGCGTTACTTGCACTACTTAGAACGTCGTTAAACTACGGAAAAATCCAACACTTGGAAATTTCCCGACAGGGGAAAAATTGGGTATGTATATTCGGTCGACCTTTTTAACATATTCTAAGATTTATCCGGAAAGCCACACAGACAAAATTTGATAATCCGATCGAACTCATGAAAACCCAAAACAACCCCTGAAAACTCAACTGTAGAAAAACAATTAAAAATTCCCAGGAAAACCAGCATTGCAGAAGAGGAATTACTGTACAAAATTATTTTCGCAAAACGACAATATGGCCGCGTTTCCGCCGCACGAGCCATGCTCGTGCCGCGGAAACGCGGCGAAATGAAGGAATCATGAACACGAATTTTTCAGTATTCCTTAGAACTTCCTGCTGACTTTACTGAATATTTTTAATATGGAAAAATCCACGATTTTAAAATATGGACAGAGAGCATGTTAGGTTTGGGTTTTCGGGTTCGTTCGGACTTCAAATTCCGTCTGGACTTCGCCTAAGGCTCTAGCTAGGCTCTGATACCACTGTAGGGTTCCTAGGCACACTAGTGAGGTCTCCCAAACCATCTACCATGGCAATTTCAAAAATTATGGTGCCGAGAAACCCTAAACTACGGATCGATTACTAGATATTTAGGCGAAAACATAAACAAGTTAACATTTTAACTAAGGGAACGGATATACAACCTTTGTAGATCCGGTCCACCACCTCCACGGCTCCGCAATGAAGTCCCCTTGCTGTCCAAATCATGTCTTGGGCTCTAGCGTCGGCATCATCGAAGAATGGGCGGGCTTGATCGTCGGTTCGATGCCGAAGATGATCTACGTCGAGGCATCGCTAGAACAAGCTCCAACTTCACCAAGTCGGAAAAACTTGTGAAGGAAACACCCTATACTACTTGGCAATAGGTAGAGGATGAAGAAATAGGAAGTGGGTAAACTTTAGTTTTGGATTTCTCACTAGATTTGATGACTTGCCATTGATGGTCAAGCTTTTCTTCACTTGAAGGAAGAAGAAGAAGAAGCTCAAATAATATGATAAGAATAAATAGAATAGAAAAGAAAAAATCAATCCTTATCATATTTGAACCATAGTAAAGTGTAGAGAGTTAACCAAGGTTAGTGAGTGGTTAGGGTTTGAGATAAAAACAAAATGGTCACCTTTGGTCAAAGCTTCATGAAGCTTCATTAAGCTTCATGAAAGAATGAAAGCTAACCATTTTGTTTCTTTCTCATTATGCTTATTATAAATACCATAATGAATAAAACAAATAAATAAAGGAATAAGCAAATAGTAAACCCTAATGATTTCATTAACCAAGGTTTAACTCTTTACACTTAACAAAAAGATATGTATCATCAAACATGATACAAGCTAGTGCACAATATCATATCGCATATGCAATGCGCACATCCAAGTGAGAAAATCCATTTAAAGTGAACCATTACTAGTTAATGCAAAGTAATATATCAAATATATAATTATACATTAAATCATTAAATCAACACTTGATTCAATGATCCGGTCATGTCGCATATAACCGGCCAGTATCCTATGTATCGGCTTTTCGAATCAATCCTTGATTCGATAACTAGGTTATATCGCATATAACCAATCGATACACGGATCACGAGAATGGAATACGGTATCACATACACGTATTATTCTCAGTCCCGCACATATCTCATATGCGCTCCTATTTCGTTTCGCTTGAGCAAGGAAACCTCTGTGTAGGACTCTAAAGACTCGTCAATACGCCGGCAGCAGATGATGATCATATCAAACACCCACAAGCCGCAAGCGGTCTGCCAAACGTAACGGCCACTCGGGTATTGAGCGATCAGAAGATCGACGAGCAAGCCCGCTCACACTCTTGCGAATCCGACCAGTAACACTACCGTATAGTCCGGTCTGTTCGTCTGATATGGCGCATATCTCGCCTAGGGGTGGTAAACGTCAGACCCCAATAGCTCGATAAGTTATGCCGACTTAAGGTCCATAACATTCGTGAAACTACTGATAACTCTTACCAGTATATCACTGCAACCCTGGCCAGGGATTTCCTGTTATGGCCAGTCGAGCATAGCACAACATCAACCCCCAATACCGGGAGTGACGAATCCCCTCCTATCGCTCATTGCCTCCATGTGAATCGGGACTGTACCCAAAAACCACCTGTTTGCACAACTCAGTAGAGCCGTGGTAGGGTGGAAATCAAAGCACAGTGGGAGACACACAAGACTCTATGACGATCTCGGGTCAACAGACTAAGCTGTACCAGTGTCACCAGAGAACTGCCATCTGACGTGAGGTATAATACCATCTGGGAGTTCTCGGCGAGTCCGTTCAGTGTACCCAGTCTCCACTGAGCACCCGCATACCATCTTCGATGTCAAACACCAATTGATATGGGATCATCCATCGCCCATCGCATGGGTCGAGAAGATATGCGCTAGTCTACTCTGGAATATCGATGCCCCGTCTCGATATTCCCTCGACTAGGAACATTTCAAGGATGCACTCATGGACTACCCAGGCCCCACTAGTATGATCTACATCATAGTCCTGGAAGTCGAGTACATATCCTAAGGGCTTTATCAACATGTAATCAGAGAGACAGAAAGTATACATGTTAAGATAAAGAGCAACCAGATAGTATACTATCATGTCGAGCAAGAAAGTCCTCCCTATGTATGTCCAAACATCCACTACAATATACATCCAATGTACAGTAATGGTCTCTAGGGCATACATATAACTAACATGAAGATGATGTCACCATTGTATATTATTTACTTTTCCACATTAGGATAGACCCAAGACGGGGAGCACAAGTAACCGGGTTCTAGCGTCCAGTAGGAGACCATCTCGAGACGTCGAGACCGGGTCTCCTAACTCTAGAATTGGTAGGGTTGCTTTCCGCTCTCGTAGTGGTCTATGGATGTGGGTTTGGCTATTCATCATGACCTTGGAATACGTGTTTTATACAGGCTTAATTCAAAACACGGAAATCCTAGTATATCGAATATTTCATATGTTATCTTCTGCTGCTCTGTGATGTGATCACTGTGATATGTTCAGACGAATGCCTATATTATATATAATATATATATGAGATATAATTAATATTGCTGCTTTCTTTTCATATGGTATACTTGGGAAGCATATTAAATGGGACTTCATTAATGAGATTAATGAAATAAAAAGAAACATAAAGATATTGTAGAAATTTGTCTCGAAAACTGGTAGCTCTAGTTCTTCCTTTGCATAGCGGTATTCCTTGTAGAATATCCAGCACCTTATTCGATAAGGAAAGAGCCGAGATCCCTTCACCGGGAGTGTCCTCTTTAGCAAAACTAGCAGATACTACACACTCGGTTTGTCTTTTGATTGCTTCTATAGTTTTTGCTTTGCATAATGGCATTTGTGAAATATCCTGCACCTTATTCGATAAGGAAAAAGCCGAGATCCCTTCACCGGGAGTGACCTCTTTATCAAAACTAGTAAAAGCCTAAAAACAATCATTTTTCAAAATCACTCGATTCTACAACGAGATCAAGTTCATTACGCAAATGGTTTTCATAAAAACCTTTCTTAGCCCTCTGTCATTTTTGATATGCACTTCATAGTATTCATGCAACGTTTGTTGGCTTTCATCAAGGCGTAGTGTGCGGTAGCTATATATTCTTATCTGCAAAAGCATATGATGTGATTGTGTTAGGGTAGTCATGCAATTTTGTTGGCTTTCGTCAATGGTCGTGCGGGTGGGTTTAATTCCCTCAAGAAATGTATGGGTTGAACTTAACTAGCAGCCTATGGTTTGTTGGCTTTCGTCAAGATCATAGGATGCTAGGGGTAAAATATTATCGGGAATTTCAAGTGTTGAAATTTGCAATGAGATTGCATACCTTCTATGAGATAGTTGGATCCCGATACCCACTACTAGTAAGAGTTACTTCTGGGAGAGTTTTGTAAGTCTATGTCACGCACCCCACGAACTTGCGGGGAGGAGGAATATATGAAAAACGATTATCAAAGCTTCGTAACACGGACTTGAGCGCATGAATCGTTATCTAAACCATTGCTAACTAAAAGCTAGAGGTTTAACTACTAGGATACGAAGTTATACCTCACGATTCTAGTCTTTCGGGTCTTCATCGTGGTCCTCCACTCCTCGTAGGCTCCTTGGAACATCGTCACCTCAACGGCCTCCTCGAATCAAAGACGATCCACCCGAAAGCTCCTACGCCAAGCTCAATCTAACACTTGAGATAACTAGGTTGCTTAAAGTGCTAATCTAAGCTACCTAGGGGATATAGAGTGAGGTTATGGATGTATTAGTCTAACTAACCTTTGATCTCAACACATGAGAGGCTAGGGTTAGGGTTTGAAGAGAGAGTGAGCTTGAGGAGAGGGAAGGTGAAGATGATAATGAAAAGAATAATGAACTCATATGAATATATCAACCATAACAATTAATCAAATAAAGAATATAAATGATTTATCATAATGGTTAGATTCATTTATCTAGTGTGATTCATCATATGACTCATTAAATCATTAATGAATCATTTAATGCAAAGGATGAATCACACAAATGAGTCATTAAGCAATTAATGCTCATGCCACCTTAACCCCTTAGTCACCACTCTTCTAGAACCTTCCCGACAAATTACGATAACACCCCTCCAATTCGTGAAAACACGGAAAAACTTTAGACTGTATAAATCCTGTAACCCGATACTAGAATCTGGCTTAAACCAAAACCGGCTAGTAAAAACTGTCCGAAAAGTCGTACGTGCGTAAACACACGTATGCGTCCGAACCCTTGTCGTAAAACCATACGACCTCTATATCGTTTCGCCTGGAGCAGGGAAACTCTCTGTGTGGGACTCTAAAGACTCGACACTACGCTGGCAGTGGGTTTAACCACAGACCGCAAGCGGCACTAGCTGTACGTAACGGTCCCCAGGTAGATGTCGATAAGAAGGCCGATGTGGAAAACCATCCGAACCCCTACTGAGCCTGATGTGACAATCTCCATACAGTCCAGTCTGTTCGTCTAAGACTATCGCATATCAAGCCTAGGGTGCGGCAAGCGTCAGTCCCCTAATAGCTGTATAAGTTGTGTCGGAGCGAAGCCCATTACGCCCTGAGAAGCTACTGGAACCTACAAGTATATCTCGCTTGCCCTGGCCAGGGCCTTTGCGTAATGGATCTCTAACACTGTGCGATATCATCTCCCAATACCAGGAGAGACGAATCCTGTCTAACCACTACTGCCTCCAAGTGCTCAGGACTGCACCCAACTGCTACCTGTTTGCACGACTCCTTTGAGCCATGGTAGGGTAGCAATCTAAAAACAGTGGGACACACTCCAGGCGAAGTAGCAGTGTCAAGTTTGCGGACTATGATGTACTCATGTCATCTGGGAACTGTTAAATGACGATGGGTATAATACCAACCAATCAGTTCCTTTGCGAGTCCTGTCCGGTGTACCCGTAACCTAACGAGCACCTGTATACTATCTCTAGTACGACGTACTGATGGCTGTGGGACAGACCATCTCCCCAACTGTGATGAGAAGCGTATACACTTAGTCTACTCCGGAATATCGATGTCCTATCTCGATAATCCAACGACCAGGGACCTGTATAGGATGTTGCTTACAGACTACCAAGCCCCCACTAGTGCGACTGCCATCACGACGCTGGTAATCAAGCAAAGATCCTATAGGCTCTACTAATATGTATAAGTGATACGTTACAAGAAACATATGCACATATTAAAGTAGACAGAAACCAAGTAGCATACTTCCATTTTTAGCAAGACTGTATATATAACTGTGAATATCCCAAACTTCCATTAAATAATATACAATCTAGTATGATACAATAATGGCCCCTAAGGCATATACACTAACAATCTCCCACTTGCACTAGGGCCATGAGCTGGCATATCGTAGACCTATCAGCTCGGATAGCCTCTCGAACTGCGTCTTAGGAAGGGCCTTTATGAATGGATCAGCAATGTTATTCTCTGTCTCTACTGTTTTCACCTCGATCTCCCGGCGATCTACGATCTCCCGGATCAGGTGATACCGCCTTAAGATGTGTCTGGACTTCTGATGGGACCTGGGTTCCTTCGCTAAAGCTATAGCGCCGTTGTTGTCACAATACAGAGGTATTAGACCAACACTGGAAGGAACCACCTGAAGTTCTATAAGGAACTTCTTCATCCAGACAGCTTCTTTTGCGTCATCGCAAGCAGCTATGTACTCCGCTTCCATTGTTGAGTCAGCAACGGTCTCCTTCTTGGAACTCTTCCAACAGACCGCCCCTCCATTGAGGGAAAAGACATAACCCGACATGGACTTGGAGTCATCTTTGTCACTCTGGAAGCCGGAGTCGGAAAAGGCCTCTAACTGGGGGTCTTTTCCGCCATACACCAAGAACATTTCCTTAGTCCTCCTCAAGTACTTGAGAATGTTCTTTACTGCTATCCAGTGCTTCTCCCCTGGGTTTGCCTGATACCGGCTTACTACGCTCAATGCGTATGCTACATCCGGTCTGGTACATAACATAGCATACATTATAGAGCCTACCGCAGAAGCGTAGGGTATAATCGACATCCGATCCCTTTCCAAATCAGTCTTGCGAGACATCTCTTTGGAGATGGTGATTCCGTGACAAGCCGGTAGGTTACCGCGCTTAGAATCATCCATACTGAATCTTTTCACTATGGTGTCAATATACCTGGACTGTGAAAGTCCCAACATCCTTTTTGATCTATCACGATAAATCCGGATCCCTAGAATGTAGGTGGCATCACCTAGGTCATTCATGGAGAATTTATGTGACAAAAATCTTTTGACTGACTGTAACATAAGAATATCATTTGCTATTAGGAGAATGTCATCCACGTACAAGACGAGGAATACTACAGCTCTCCCTACAATCTTACTATATATGCATGGTTCATCTGGATTTTTGATAAAGTCAAATTCTTTGACAGCATCATCAAAACAGATGTTCCAACTCCGCGATACCTGCTTTAGTCCATAAATGGACTTAAGCAGCTTGGATACTTTACCGCTGCTCCCATTCTGAATGAATCCCTCTGGGTGATCCATATAGACGCTTTCTTCCAAATTACCATTTAGAAAGGCCGTCTTTACATCCATCTGCCAGATTTCATAATCGTGGAAGGCAGCAATAGCAAGAAGGACCCGAATAGATTTAAGCATAGCCACTGGAGAAAAGGTTTTGTCATAGTCCAAACCAGGTCTTTGACGGAAACCCTTTGCAACAAGTCTAGCTTTATAAGTTTCAACCTGTCTATCCACACCAATCTTCTTTTTGAAGATCCATTTGCATCCTAGACCCACAAGCCGCAAGTGGTCTGCTAAACGTAACGGCCACCCAGGTTGAAACTTAAGTGCCTCATGTTAGCTTCAGTTGATGGTGTATACCCGCCAAGTACCCCACCCTAGACCCCTATGGGTATGGCAAACTACCCGCCAAGTACCCGAAGTGAAGCGGTATCCCTCAACAACGTGAGTAGGCCACTAAACACTTCGACGTACCCGGTAGTTTGTGTACCCTACCTTGGGTCTATCCTAGGAGCAAAAACAGTAAAAAGAAATAATACAACGGTGGCTACAACCGCAACCTGGATGTGCCCCGCAAAAGAATATTACATCAAATTACATTTACATCGAATGAATGAATATTAAACCCATCTCAAACCCCGGCTAATCATCACAACAGTCTAATAGAGTTCATATACACAAACAGCAAACATTACAGAAATGTGCAATCCCCTGCCAACCGACATACTAGCAGTTAGGGGAGGTTTACGAACATATTAAACATTACAGATAAAAACCCAATTAGCAAATATCTTAGAACATTGATCGAATACCATATTCCGTGTCTACCCCAAAAGCAAACCTGCACTGAAGCAACCTGGGTAGAAACAGAGCAAACAGGAAAACCAAAAACACCAAAATATGAATTACTGTGAAAATCCGAGTCAACTCGGCATGGACTCAGCGGCGGATCCATGGCCAAAAGCACCTTATTGCCGCGGATCCGCGGCCGTCTTGCCGAGTTAGGGGCTCGTATTTTCCCAGTTTTCTTCCAATTCCCTGCTGTGAATTTTAAGGTATTTCAAATTATTTTTAAGACACTTTTAAAATTAACTGAAACTAGGAATATCCGGGTTTTTTTTTCGTGTTTTCCGTCGATCGAACTTCTAATCAGTTGCTAACAAGCTAGTAATGGTTTAGTTGGCTTTGATACCACTGTAAGTCCATGTCACGCACCCCACGAACTTGCAGGGAGGCGGAATATATGAAAAACACTTATCAAAGCTTCGTAACACGAACTTGAGCGCATGAATCGTTATCTAAACCATTGCTAACTAAAAGCTAGAGGTTTAACTACTCGGATACGAAGTTATACCTCACGATTCTAGTCCTTTGGGTCTTCATCGCGGTCCTCCACTCCTCATAGGCTCCTTGGAACATCGGCACCTCAACGGCCTCCTCGAATCAAAGACGATCCACCCGAAAGCTCCTACGCCAAGCTTAATCTCAAATTTGAGATAACTAGGTTGCTTAAAGTGCTAATCTAAGCTACCTAGGGGATATAAAGTGAGGTTATGGATGTATTAGTCTAGATAACCCTTGATCTCAACACATGAGAGGCTAGGGTTAGGGTTTGAAGAGAGAGTGAGCTTGAGGAGAGAGAAGGTGAAGATGGTAATGAAAAGAATAACGAACTCATATGAATATATCAACCATAACAATTAATGAAATAAAAAATATAATGGATTTATCATCATGGTTAGATTCATTCATCTAGTGTGATTCATCATATGACTCATTAAATCATTAATGAATCATTTAATGGAAAAGATGAATCACACAAATGAGTCATTAAGCAATAAATGCTCATGCCACCTTAACCCCTTAGTCATCACTCTTCGAGAACCTTCCCGACAAATTACGAGAACGTCCCTCCAATCCGTGAAAACACGGAAAAACTTTAGACTGTATAAATCCTGTAACCCGATACTAGAATCTGGCTTAAACCAAAGCCGGCTAGTAAAAACTGTCCGAAAAGTCGTACATGCGTAAACACACGCATGCGTCCAAACCCTTGTCGTAAAACCATACGACCTCTATATCGTTTCTCCTGGAGCAGGGAAACTCTCTGTGTGGGACTCTAAAGACTCGACACTACGCTGGCAGTGGGTTTAACCACAGACCGCAAGCGGCACTAGCTGTACGTAACGGTCCCCAGATAGATGTCGATAAGAAGGCCGATGAGAAAAACCATCCGAAGCCCTACTGAGCCTGATGTGACAATCTCCGTACAGTCTGGTCTGTTCGTCTAAGACTATCGCATATCAAGCCTAGGGGGCGGCAAGCGTCAGTCCCCTAATAGCTGTATAAGTCGTGTCGGAGAGAAGCCCGTTACGCCCTGAGAAGCTACTGGAACCTACCAGTATATCTCGCTTGCCCTGGGCAGGGAATTTGCGTAATGGCTCTCTAACACTGTGCGATATCATCTCCCAATACCAGGAGAGACGAATCCTGTCTAACCACTACTGCCTCCAAGTGCTCGGGACTGCACCCAACTGCTACCTGTTTGCACGACTCCTTTGAGCCGTGGTAGGGTAGCAATCTAAGAATAGTGGGACACACTCGACGCGAAGTAGCAGTGTCAAGTCTTTGGACTATGCTGTACTCATGTCATCTGAGAACTGTTAACTGACGATGGGTATAATACCAACCAATCAGTTCCCCTGCGAGTCCTGTCCGGTGTACCTGTAACCTAACGAGCACCTATATACTATCTCTAGTACGACATACTGATGGCTGTGGGACAGACCATCTCCCCAACTGGGATGAGAAGCGTATACACTTAGTCTACTCCGGAATATCGATGCCCTATCTCGATAATCCAACGACCAGGGAACTGTATAGGATGTTGCTTACAGACTACCCAGCCCCCACTAGTGCGAATGCCATCACGACGCTGGTAATCAAGCAAAGATCCTATGGGCTCTACTAATATGTATAAGTGATACGTTACAAGAAACATATGCACATATTAAAGTAGACAGAAACCAAGTAGCATACTACCATTTTTAGCAAGACTGTATATATAACTGTGAATATCCCAAGCTTCCATTAAGTAATATACAATCTAGTATCATACAATAATGGCCCCTAGGGCATATACACTAACAAGTTTTACACATTACAATTAGCCGATCAAGTAGGTGTCTAGAAAGGTGTCAACGGGGTTACGCCCCTGGGAAAACGAGGTTTATTTTAATTAGGTTCATGCGATAGCACGGGGAACCTCCCTCAAAGTACCGACACTGGCCTGGATGAAAGATTGGCGAACTTGTTAGGTGTAATTAATCCCAGCTAGTCTTTACTTTTAGGGTTTAAAGGTAGATTTGACTAAAATAGTGGGAGTCATCCTGATTAGATAAGATAATAACCAATCTAATCTTGCAAGAGTATACGCTGAGTGTTTTCTTCTCTCTCTCTTCAGGTTGCAACCATGTCACGCCTTAATCAAGATAATAATATGGATGTACTGACCGAACCCGCTTGTTATACAGAGCTGTGGAACGTTGGACCCGCTCCAACTTATAATTGTTATAAGGCCGAGCAGGAAATAGGGGATTACCATGATTCCCGTGCTGCCCAAATGAAGAAAGTGCATGATGATGCATCTTCTTCGAGTGTGTTCATTACCGAGAACTGTTTCTCAGTATCTTTTACGTCCAGGGTATGAGATACCGGATCAGGATCCCACATATTTAATCTGTTACATGGGCTAAAGATAGGTAGAAAACTGAGAATAAGTGATAAGTTTTAAGAGTTAGAAATGGTGCAAGTGTTGCAACCAAAGCAGTTGGCAGTTATCACCTTATATTACCAAATACATTGATTCTGAACGAATGTTATTAGATACCGAACCTGATATACAACATCATATCAGTCTCTTTATTTATTAAAGAAGGGTATAATATTGTATTGTTAGATAATGTTTTGAACATTTCCTATATCAAGAGTTGATTAGTTCAGGCACGTTATCTAAAAGCATATACGTTCTAAATCAAACCACAGTTCTTAACGTACAGAACGCACAGAAGAGGAAAAGTTTATAAATGAACAAATCCTTCTTGAGGCATTGTAGACTTGGTCATATCAATGCGACCCGACTAGCTGATGTTACGTAAAGATGCATATTTAAATCAGTTTGAATTTACATCTTGTGAAACTTGCCAGTCTTGTCTCAAAGATAAACTGTTAGTTATATGTATGCCCTAGAGACCATTACAGTACATACGATGTATATTGTAATGGATGCTTGGACATATATAGGGAGGACTTTCTTGCTCGACATGATAGTATGCTATCTGGTTGTACTTTATCTTAACATGTACTCTGATTGTCTCTATGTTACAAGTTGATAAAGCCGTTAGGATATGTGCTCGACTACTGGGTCTATGATGAGATCATACTAGTGGGGCCATGGTAGTCGACGAGTACATCCTAGAACGGTTCCTAGTCAAGGGTGTATCGAGACAGGGCATCGATACACCAGAGTAGACTAGCGTATACGCATCTTGACCCATATGATGGGCGATGGATGAGCCCATATCCATCGGTGTTTGACATCAAGGATGGTGTACGAGTGCTCAGTGGAGACTGGGTACACTGTACGGACTCGCCGAGAACTCCCAGATGGTATTATACCTCACGTCAGATGGCAGTTCTCCGGTGACACTGGTACAGAGTAGTCTGTTGACCCGAGATCGTCATAGAGTCTTGTGTGATTCCTACTGTGCTTTGATTTCCATCATACCACATCCAAGAGGGCGTGCAAAAAGGTGGCTTTTGGGTACAGTCCCGAATCGCATGGATGCAATGAGCGATAGGAGGGGATTCGTCTCTCCCGGTATAGGGAGTTGATTTTGTGCTGTGTTCGATTGGCTATAATCGGAAATCCCTGGCCAGGGTTGCTGAGATTTACTGGTAAGTGTTATCAGTAGTTTCTCGAACTGTTATAGACCTCATATCGACACGACTTATCGAGCTACTGGGGTCTGACGTTTACCACCCCTAGGCGAGATATGCGACATATCAGACGACGAGACCAGACTGTACGGGAGTGTTACTGATTGGATTCACAGGAGAATGTATAGGCTTGCTTGTTGATCTTCTGATCGCTCCATACCCGGGTGGCCGTTACGTTTAGAAGACCGCATGCGGCTTGTGGGTGTTTGATATGATCATCACCTACTGCCGGCGTATTGACGAGTCATTAGAGTCCTACACACGGGTTTCCTGGCTCAAGCGAAACGGAGTAGGAGAACATATGTGATATGTGCGGTACCGAGACCAATACAATATGAGATACCGTATTCTATTCTCGCGATTAGTGACATTGATCGGTTGTATGCGATATAGCCGGGTTATCGGATCAAGTGTTGATTCGATAAGTTGTTACACATGATATTAGTCGGTTATATACGATATAGCCGGATTGTCGGATCAAGTGTTGATTCGATAATTTAATGTATAATAATATATATGATATATTAAATTACATTAACTAATATTAGCTCACTAAAAGATTCTTTTTCTCACTCGGTATAATACATTGATATATATACGATATATGTTAATTGTATTGTTTTCTTTTGTTACAAAATATATTTTATATGTGATATATAATATTGTAACATGTTAGGGTTACAAATTTAACAATGTTTTAGGGTTTAAACTTGGTTATGGTTTGGATTATGGTTAGCTTTTGCATGAAGCTTCCATGAAGCTTCATGAAGCTTTGACTTTGTCTTTGGCTTGATATTTTGTGTTGATATTATGTTAACCCAATCCAAACCATTAACTCTAGTTAACTCTCTACAAGGGTTAACTCCTTCATGCTTAATCCTTGGTTAGATTTGTAACCACTACAATAATTCATTATTCATCTCAAAAGGATTCATCATCTTCTTCCTTGAGTTCCTTGAGCAAAAGATTTCTAGTTTTCGCTTTGTGATGAAAGCGAGTGAGAATATGAAAATAAAAGTGAGCCCACCTCCTACTTCTTCATCCTCTACCACTTGCCATATAGTAGAGTGTGTTCTCTTCACAAAGTTCATGACCTAGTGAAGGAATAGCTTGAGTTAGTGTCTCCCCGACGTAGATCATCTTCGGTCTCGAAGTCATCGAAGCAAGCACGTTCGTTCTTCTTGTGGAGATTCTCTAGAGTCCGGAGTTCACGATCGCAGCGAAGGGAACATCTATATGGAGCTATTGAAGTGAAGGACCGGATCAACAAAGGTTGTAATCCCTCTCACTTAGTGTTAAAGTGTTTAACACGCTTGTTTTCGCCTAAACCCTAGTTTAAAGATCCGGTTTTGGGTCGTTCGGCACAGCTAAAATTTTAATCGGGCAAGGTTGATGCCTCGTAGACCCTTGTGCGTGTGCCTAGCAACCCTACAGTGGTATCAGAGCTACTAGGCATTGGATGTCGACCTATGGAGGGTTCTTACTATGTGACAGTGTGGCGAAGCATAAGCTCTTACCCCCAGGGTGTCCCGAGACCGGAAGGTGTTCCGGTGGGTTGTAGTCCTCGCGATGGGGCATGCGTAAAAAGTAGCGGCTGAGGGACCCGTTGGTGCCACGGCGACCCCATTGGATGGGGTAGCTGCCTGACTAACATGGTATCACAGCCAAGCTAGAGCTTTAGGCGAAGTCTGAGTGAAGTTTAAAGTCCGATCGAACCCGGAAAACCCCGATTTTACCCCTCTCTGTACATTTTCAAAAATGTTGATTTTTTCCTAATTAAAAATGCTCAGAAAAACAAGCAGAAAAAACTAAGAATTACTGTGAAGTACGGTCCAATAAGTCAATTATTTGACCGCGGAACCGCGGCCAAACCAAGGGTTTGGCGGTGGTTCCGTGGCCAAAATTTAGACTTAGTCCCTCATATTTCATATATTTATTCTTAGATCCTTTTTTGTCATTTTTTTCTGGGATGTTTTTAAATCCACTCAAGTGTTGAGTTTTCTAGGGCTGTATTGGGGACTCGTTGATTCGATCGGATAATTTAACTTTTTTTAGTTTTTCCGGATAATTTTTAGAAACTATTAAAAAGTTCGAACGGATATCAATAACTCACTTTTTCCCCTGTCGGAAAATTTTCAATAGCTGGATTTTTTCTCGAGTTTGAAACTTTCTAAGTCATGCAAGTAACGCTGTGGACCCTCTAGAAGACAACAAACCTTAACTCGATTATGTGACCGTCTTGAACTGCCTCTAAACCTTAGGGTTTGGGGCAGTACGGCGTGCCACAAGTGAGGCGTTGGCTTGACCCTTCTACGGCTGGACCATTGGTACTGTGACATGTGATGGATGTTTTTAAACTGATTTCAAGTGTTGAGATATATTGGGGAAATCTTGGGTGTTTGATTATTCGATCGGAAAGTTTAACATTGTCTATTTATCTGGAATGTGATACAATATTTGGAATCCACAAGTAGTTATGAGATAACTAATTTGAATGTTATAAATCTAGCAGTTCAGTCTCAGATGATCGGTTGCCACAGAATTTTGATGTGATCAAAAGTCCGTCGCAATCACGTAGCGTACGCGGATACTCACCGGGTAAACTTAACAGACAGCTATGCCCCATAGCCCCGACCAAGTGACTGTAGGAGAACCCCGTCGCCAAAAGCATCCGTTCGGGTGCTCGCGGCAGCGGTGTTCCACCTTAGTGCACTTCGTCGACGGCATACGGGGGTGCGGCCGTCTACTATAGTTTGCGACGAGCATTCGATCAGGATGTCGAGAATCTTGTTGAATTGCCCGACTTGATATTGAAAAGAGTTTTCGATAAAGTGACTAAAATGCGGGGTTTATAATTTTTAGGCATGCGATGTCTAAGGAATTCATTTGGTTAGGCATGCGATGTCTAAGGAGGTTGCGGATTCCAACTGTTGTAGTTTTACACTTTCTTTTCTGTGACCGTAAGCGTAGTATGTGGTGTATCGCCGGCTTCGTTGCTATACATCAACGACAATCGGGATACGCATATTTGCTTATGTTGATGATATGAGATATTATGTGTTGCTGTGATATGTTATATTGGATCGTCGCGTTCTGAATAGCCGGGGGTTTTATGTGAGATAAGAGTTTTTCTTTTTCATTCATGTAAAATTCATTTGTATGTAATATTCTTTTATTGGGGCACTTCCGGGCTGAGGATGATGTCACCATTGTATATTATTTACTTTTCCGCATTAGGTAGACCCAAGACGGGGAGCACAAGTAACCGGGTTCTAGGGTCTAATGGGAGACCATCTCGAGGAGTCGAGACCGGGTCTCCTAACCCTAGAATTGGCAGTGTTGCTTGCCGCTCTCGTAGGGGTCTAGGGATGTGGGTTTGGCTATTCATCGCGACCATGGAATCCGTGTTTTATACAGGCTCGTATTAAAACACGGACGTCCTAGTATATCCAATATTTTATATATGTTCTTCTGCTGCAATGTTCTGTGATGATATCATATTACTGCCTGAGACGAATGCTTATATTATATGTAGGGTTCCTAGGCACACTCAAGAGGTTCCACAAGGCATCAACCATGCCAAACAAAAATTTTACGGTGCTGAGAAACCCTAAAGAAGATCGTTAACTAGAGAATAGGAGAAAAGAAAAACTAGAAAACAACTTTATTGCTAAGTGAAAGGGATTACAACCTTTGTAGATCCGCTCCACCATTTCTTTAGCTCCGAGATGACGTCCCTCCACTGCGATCATCGGGTCCTGGACTCTTGCGATGGTTTCGTCGGAGAAATGATCGGGCTAGGTCAATGACTTCGAGGCCGAAGATGATCTACGTCGGGGAGACTCAAACTCAAGCTATTCCTTCACTTGGTCAAAAACTTTATGAAGAGAACACCCTATACTACATGGCAAGTAGTAGGGGATGAAGAAATAGGAAGTGGGTTCACTTTAGAATTGGATTTCTCACTCTTTTTCTCATGATGTCATTGGAGCTAGCAAGCTTTTTCAAGCTTGATGAAGATGAAGAAGAAGAAAGAATCATTTCCAAAATGAAACTTATCCAATATATGATGGCACCATGGTTGAGTTAAGCCCTCATGCTTAACTCATGTAGAGATTTAACCAAACCATTAGGTTAAGGGTTGGGTTAACTAATATCCTACACAAATGACAAAAGGGTTGACTTTGTCAATGCTTATCAAGCTTCATGAAGCTTGATAACTTTGACCAAATTCTCAATTCTTTTGTTATTTGCTAGGAAGATAGTAAACCCTAATTTAACCTTGAGTTGGTTCAAGTCTCATACACACAACTTGTTTATATCATCAAGCATGATACAAACATGTAAACTTGCATATATCACATATAAACAATGTACACTTTCAAGTGAGAAAATCAATCTTAAGTGAACCAATACTAGTTAATGTAAAGTAATATATCAAATATATAATTATACATTAAATTATTAAATCAACACTTGATTCAACGATCCGGTCATATCGCATATAACCGACTAATATCAATAGTAACAACTTATCGATACCCCGTCTCGATACACCCACGACTAGGGACCTTCAAGGATGTACTTATGGACTACCATGTCTCCACTAGTATGATCCGCATCATAGTCCAGGTAGTCAAGTACACATCCTAAGGGCTTTACCAACATGTAACAGAGAGACAATCAGTGTACACGTTAAGGTAAAAAGTAACCAGATTGCATACTATCAGATCGAGCAAGAAAGTCATCCCTATATATGTCCAAGCATCCACTACAATATACATCCTATGTATAGTAATGGCCTCTGGGGCATACATATAACTAACATTATATATATGAGATGTATGTTATATTGCAGATTTCGTTTCAAATGTGATGCTTATGAAGCATATTAAAATGGGACTTCATTAATGAGATTAATGAAACTAAAAGAAACCTAAGATGTTGTAGAAACTTGTTTAAAAACCAGTAGCTCTAGTTCTTGATTTGCATAGCGGTATTCCTTGTAGAACATCCAGCACCTTATTTGATGAGGAAAGAGCCGAGATCCCTTCACCGGGTGTGACCTCTTTAGCGAAACTAGTAGATGCTACACACTCGGTTTGTCTTTTGATTGCTTCTATAGTTCTTGCTTTGCATAGTGATATTTGTAAAATATCCTACACCTTATTCGATGAGGAAAGGGCCGATGATCCCTTCACTGGGAGTGACCCCTTTAGCAAAACTAGAAAAACCTCAAAAACACTCCATTTAAAATCACTCGATTCTACAACGATATCAAGTTCATTACACAAAGGGTTTTCTTAAAAACCTGTCGTAGCCCTCCGTCATTTCAGATAAGTAATAGTTAGTATTCGTGCTGCGTTTGTTGACTCAGTCAAGGCGTAGTGTGCGGTAGCTGATTAGTACTTATCTGCAAAGCATATGATTCTATTGGATTAGGGTAGTCGTGCGGCCTTGTTGACTCAGTCAAGGGTCGTGCGAGTGGGTTTAATTCAATCAGAAAATGACGGGTTGAACTTTACTTGCGGTCTACGGTTTGTTGACTCAGTCAAGGTCATTGATCACTTGGGGTAAAATATTATTGGGAATTTCAAGTGTTGAAATTTGCAATGAGATTGCATACCTTTTATGAGATAGTTGGATCCCGATACCCGCTGTGAGTAAGAGTTACTCCTGGGAGAGTTTTACACATTACAATTAGCCGATCAAGTAGGTGTCTAGAAAGGTGTTAACGGGGTTACGCCTCTGGGAAAACGAGGTTTACTTTAATTAGGTCCATGCGAAAGCACGGGGAACCTCCCTCAAAGTACCAACACTGGCCTGGCTGAAAGATTGGCGAACTTGTAAAGTGTAATTAATCCCGGCTAGTCTTTCTTTTTAGGGTTTGAAGGAAGATTTGATTAAAACAGTGGGAGACATCCTGATTAGATATATTAGATAACCAATCTAATCTTGCAAGAGCATACGCTGAGTGTTTTCTTCTCTCTCTCTCTAGGTAGCGACCATATCACGCCTTAATCAAGATAATAATACAGATGTATTGACCGAACCCGCTTGTTATACTGAGCTGAGGAACGTTGGTCCCGCTCCAACTTATAATTGTTATAAGACAGAGCAGGAATTAGGGGATTACCAGAATTCCCGTGCCGCCCAAACGAAGAAAGTGCATGCTGATGCATCATCTTCGGGTGTGTTCATTACAGAGAACTGTTTCTCAGTATCCTTTACATCCTGGGTATGTGATACCAGATCAGGATCCCGCATATGTAATCTGTTACATGGGCTACAGATAAGTAGAGCACTGAGAACCGGTGATAAGTTTCATGAGATAGAAACGGTGCAAGTGTTGCAGCCAAGTCTGTTGGTCACTATCACCCTGTACTACCAGAATACGTTGATTCTGAACGAATGTTATTAGATACCGAACCTGATATACAAAATCATATCGGTCTCTTTATTAGTAAAGAAAGGATATAATTTTGTATTGTTGGATAATGTATTGAACATTTCCTATATCAAGAGTTGATCGGTTCAAGCACGTTATCTAAAAGCATAAACGTTCTAAATCAAACCACAGTTCTTAATGTACAGAAGACACACAAGAGGAAGAGTTCAGAACTGAACGAATCCTTCTTGAGGCATTGTAGACTAGGTCATATCAATGCGACCCGACTAGCTGAAGTTACATTTAGATGCATATTTAAATCTGTTTGAATTTACATCTTGTGAAACTTGCCGGTCATGTCACAAAGATAAGATGACCATAGCTCTGTTTATTAGAAACAGAGAAAGAGTTAGTGAACTCTTGGGATTGATATATGATTGTAGGGTTCCTAGGCACACTATAGAGGTCTCACAAGGCATCAACCATGCCAATTTCAAATTTTATTGGTGCCGAGAAACCCTAATACGGATCGTCGGCTAGAATTCTAGGCGAAATACGAATCTAGTTAACACTATAACTAAAGGAGAGAGGTTACAACCTTTGTAGATCCGGTTATCCACTTTCTTGGCTCCACGTAGACGTCCTCTCGCTGTCCTATTAGGATCTCGGACTCTCGCATCGGCTTCATCAAAAGGAATGAGCGAAATAGGTCGTCGGCTTCGTGCCGAAGATGATCTACGTCGAGGTTGCACAAGTTCAAGCTCCAACTTCACCAAGTTGTGAAACTTGTGAAGAAAACACCCAAAACAACTTGGCAAGAGGTAGAGGGTGAAGAAATAGGAGGTGGGTTCACTTTAGAATTGGATTTCACTCACTTCTGCTCAAGTTGCCATTGATGGCATCTAGTTTTCTTTCTTGAAGAAGAAGGAGAAGATGAAGCTAGAATATGATAAGTATTATCATAATAGAAAAATAAATCAATACTTATCATATCTTAACCAAGGTTAAGTGTAGAGAAAAGACCATGGTAAATGAGAAGGGTTAGGGTTAAGCTAGAAGACAAAATGGTTTCTTTAGTCAAAGCTTCATGAAGCTTCAACAAGCTTCATGATAAAAAGAAACCATTATGTTTTCATTTATCCATTTATATAAATAAAGAATGGATAAATAAATGAGAGAATAAATCAAAACCCTAATTATCTTCTTAACCATGGTTTAATTCTTTACACTTAACCGTGTGAGCAAGTATCATCAAACATGATACAAACATGTGCACAAAGTATATCATATATACAACTTGCACATCAAGTGAGAAAATCCATTTAAAATGAACCAATACTAGTTAATGCAAAGTAATATATCAAATATATAATTATACATTAAATCATTAAATCAACACTTGATTTAACGATCCGGTCATATCGCATATAACCGACTAGTATCCTATGTATCGGCTTATCGAATCAATCGTTGATTCGATATCTAGGTTATATCGAATATAACCAATCGATACATCCATCGTGAGAATGGAATACGGTATCACATACACACATTATTCTCGTTCCTGCACATATCTCATATGCGCTCCTATTTCGTTTCGCTTGAGCCAGGAAACCTCTGTGTAGGACTCTAAGGACTCGTCTATACGCCGATAGCAGATGATGATCATATCAAGCACCCACAAGCCGCAAGCGGTCTGCTAAACGTAACGGCCATCCGAGTATTGAGCGATCAAAAGATCGACGAGCTAGTCCGCTCACACTCCTGTGAATCCAACCAGTAACACTTACCGTACAGTCCGGTCTGTTCGTCTGATATGTCGCATATCAAGTTTAGGGGTGGTATACGTCAGACCCCAATAACCGATAAGTCGTGCCGATGTGAGGCTCATAACGGGTCGAGAATCTACTGGTAACACTTACCCGCAAATCTCTGATCAGCCCTGGCCAGGGACTTCCCTGTTACGGCCAATCGAGCACTGCGCAACATCAACCCCCAATACCGGGAGAGACGAAACCCCTCCTATCGCTCATTGCCTCCATGTGACTCGGGACTGTACCCAAAGACCATAGTTTTGCATGCCCTCATGGACGTGGTAAGGTGGAGATCAAAGCACAGTAGGAATCACACAAGACTCTATGACGATCTCGGGTCTACAGACTAACCTGTACAAGTGTCACCTGAGAACTGCCATCTGACGTGAGGTATAATACCATCTGGGAGTTCTCGGCGAGTCCGTCCAGTGTACCCAGTCTCCACTGAGCACCCGTATACCATCTCTGATGTCAAACACCAATGGATATGGGATCATCCATCGCCCATCTCATAGGTCGAGAGGCTTATACGCTAGTCTACTCTGGTATATCGATGCCCCGTCTCGATACACCCACAACTAGGGACCTTGAAGGATGTACTTATGGACTACCATATCCCCACTAGTATGATCTGCATCATAGTCCAGGTAGTCAAGTACACATCCTAAGGGCTTTACCAACATGTAACTATAAGACAGTATAAAGAGACAAGTGTACATGTTAAGATAAAGAGTAACCAGATAGTATACTATCATATCGAGCAAGAAAGTCATCTCTATATATGTCCAAGCATCCAATATAATATACATCATCTGTACAATACTGGCCTCTAGGGCATACATACAACTAACAATCTCCCACTTGCACTAGGGCCAGCTGCTGTAGTATCGCATACTGATCATCCCAAAGAGTCTCTCAAACTGTATCTGGGGAATGGCCTTCGTGAGTGGATTCGCCGTGTTTTTCTTCGTGTCAACCCTTCTGACCTCGATCTCCCGGCGATCAACTATCTCCCGGATCAGGTGATACCGCCTCAGAATATGCCTGGATCGCTGATGGGACCTAGGTTCCTTTTCCAAAGCCACCGCTCTATTGTTATCGCAATACAAAGGCATTGGATGCTCAATGGATGGAACCACTCGAAGTTCAGTAATGAACTTCTTGATCCAGACAGCCTCTTTGGCAGCATCGTTGGCAGCGATGTATTCAGCCTCCATCGTCGAGTCTGCCACGGTTTCCTACTTGGAACTCTTCCAGCTAACCGCCCCTCCGTAAAGGGTAAAGACAAAGCCCGACTGCGACTTAGAGTCGTCCTTATCACTCTGGAAGCTCGAATCGGTAAAGGACTCCACTTGGAGTTCTCCGTTACCATACACCAAGAGCATCTCTTTAGTCCTTCGTAAGTACTTGAGAATGCTCTTCACAGCTGTCCAGTGACTCTCTCCAGGATCAGCTTGATACCTGCTCACTATACTTAGTGAGTATGCTACATCGGGTCTGGTACATAGCATCGCATACATGATAGAGCCTACAGCCGAAGCATAGGGTATCCCTTGCATGCGAGCTCTCTCCAAATCAGTCTTGGGAGACATCTCTTTGGAGAGAGTGACTCCAGAGATCGTGGGCAAGTTTCCACGCTTGGATTGTTCCATACTAAACCTCTTTAGTATGGTGTCAATATACCTGGATTGGGACAATCCCAATATCCGTTTGGATCTATCTCTATAGATCCTGATTCCGAATATGCAGGAGGCATCACCAAGATCTTTCATCGAGAATCTTTGTGATAAGAAGAGCTTGACCGAATGCAGCATAGGAATATCATTTCCTATCAAGAGTATGTCGTCCACGTACAATACGAGGAAGACAACCTTACTCTCTGCTACCTTCCTGTAGATACAAGGTTCATCTGGGTTTTTGACGAAATCAAACTCTTTGATAACGACGTCAAAGCAGATGTTCCAACTCCGCGATACTTGCTTTAATCCATAAATGGATTTAAGCAGCTTGCACACCTTGCCGCTGCTCCCACTGTCTACGAAGCCCTCTGGCTGAGTCATCTACACGCACTCTTCTAAATCACCATTTAGAAAGGCGGTCTTAACATCCATTTGCCAGATTTCGTAATCATGGTATGCAGCGATGGCAAGCATGATCCGGATGGATTTAAGCATAGCCACTGGAGAAAAGGTTTCGTCATAGTCCATACCTGGTCTTTGGCGAAAACCTTTTGCAACAAGTCTAGCTTTGAAAGTCTCCACTTTCCCATCTACACCAAATTTTTTCTTGAAGATCCATTTGCTCCCAATTGGTTTTACCCCTTCAGGAGCAACTTCCAAAGTCCATACTTTGTTGGTGTACATGGAATCCATCTCGGACCGCATAGCATCAAGCCATTTCACTGAGTCCCCACTCGTGATGGCCTGCTCGAAGCTAGTTGGGTCATCATCCTCCATGATGCAATCCTCACTGCCACCATCAATGAGAAAACCATAGTATCTCTCAAGTGGTCGAGAAACCCTACTAGATCGGCGGAGAGGCTGGGGTACGTCGGGCACCACTGAATCCTCCGGTTCTACTAAATCATTAGTTGCAGTTTGTGGTGCTGGAACCTCTTCCAGTTCTACCTCTTTGCCATTAATTTCTTTTGCAAGAAATTCCCTTTCCAAAAAGGTGGCATGTTGAGCAACAAACACTCTTTGTTCCTCAGCTTGGTAGAAAAAATATCCTTGAGAATTCTTAGGATATCCCACAAACTTGCAAAGGACTGATCTGTAGGGTTCCTAGGCATCCTAATGAGGTCTCACAAGGCATCAACCATGCCAATTTCAAAAAATCTAGGTACCGAGAAACCCGACTACGAATCGTTGGCTAGAAATCTAGGCGAAACAATAAACTAGTTAACACTTAACTAAGAGATACGGAAATACAACCTTTATAGATCCGGTTCTCTACCTCCATAGCTCCGCAATGAAGTCTCCTCGCTGTCCATAACAAGTCCCGGGCTCTAGCGTCGGCTTCATCGGAGAATGGACGGGCTAGGTCATCGATGTCCATGCCGAAGATGATCTACGTCGAAGCATCGCAAGATCAAGCTCTCACTTCACCAGGTCATGAAACTTGTGAAGAAAACACACTCTACTACTTGGAAAGAGGTAGATGATGAAGAAATAGGAAGTGGGTAGACTTTAGATTTGGATTTCTCACTCTTTTTCATCACTTGCCATTGATGGAGGCAAGCTTTCTTCACTTGAAGAAATGAAGAAGAAGAAGGAAATTGTTATGATAAGAATTATTAAAATAGAAAAGAAAATCCATTCTTATCATAAGCAAACCATGGTTAGGTGTAGAGATTAAACCAAGGTTAGTTGGAATGGTTAGGGTTAAGGATGAGATAAGAATGGTTGACTAAAGTCAATGCTTCATGAATGTTCAAAGAATAAAACAAAACTAGCAACCATTCTTCTCATTATCATTTCCATAATAAATAAATAAATAAATAGATATGAAAATGTAAACCCTAAGCATTTAAATAACCATGGTTCAATCTTTACACAAACTCAAGCAAACATGTATCATCAAACATGATACAATCAAGTGCACAAAAAGTATATCACATATACAATGTGCACATCAAGTGAGAGAATCCATTTAAAGTGAACCAATACCAGTCAGTGCAAAGTAATATATCAAATATATTATCATGCATTAAATCATTAAATCAACACTTGATTTAACGATCCGGTCATATCGCATATAACCGACTAGTATCCAATGTATCGGTTTATCGAATCAACCCTCGATTCGATAACTAGGTTATATCGCATATAACCATTCGACACATTCATCGCGAGAATGAAATACGGTATCACATACACGCATTATTCTCGGTCCCGCACATATCTCATATGCGCTCCTATTTCTTTTCGCTTGAGCCAGGAAACCTCTGTGTAGGACTCTAAAGACTCGTCAATACGCCGGCAGCAGGTGATGATCATATCAAACACCCACAAGCCGCAAGCGGTCTGCTAAACGTAACGGCCACCCGGGTATTGAGCGATCTGAAGATCGACGAGCAAGCCCGCTCACACTCCAGTGAATCCAACCAGTAACACTACCGTACAGTCCGGTCTGATCGTCTGATATGTCGCATATCTTGCCTAGGGGTGGTAAACGTCAGACCCCAATAGCTCGATAAGTCGTGTCGATATGAGGTCTATAACAATTCGAGAAACTACTGGTAACACTTACTAGTAAATCTCAGCAACCCTGGCCAGGGATTTCCTGTTATAGCTAATCGAACACAGCGCAACATCAACCCCCTATACCGGGAGAGACGAATCCCCTCCTATCGCTCATTGCCTCCATGTGACTCGGGACTGTACCCAAAAACCACCGTTTTGCACGCCCTCTTAGACGTGGTAAGATGGAAATCAAAGCACATTGGGAACCACACAAGACTCTATGACGATCTCGCGTCAACAGACTACTCTGTACCAGTGTCACCAGAGAACTGCCATCTGACGTGAGGTATAATACCATCTGGGAGTTCTCGGCGAGTCCGTCCAGTGTACCCAGTCTCTACTGAGCACCCGTATATCATCTCTGATGTCAAACACCAATGGATATGGGATCATTCATCGCCCATCTGTATGGGTCGAGAAGGTACACGCTAGTCTACTCTGGTATATCGATGCCCCGTCTCGATACACCCACGACTGGGGACTTTGAAGGATGTACTTATGGACTACCATGTCCCCACTAGTATGATCCACAACATAGTCCAGGTAGTCAAGTACACATCCTAAGGGCTTTACCAACATGTAACAGAGAGATAAACAGTATACACGTTAAGGTAAAGATCAACCAGATAGCATACTATCATGTCGAGCAAGAAAGTCCTCCCTATATACGTCCCAGCATCCACTACAATATACATCCTATGTACAGTAATGGCCTCTAGGGCATACATATAACTAACAATCTCCCACTTGAACTAGGGCCATCTGTAGCAGTGGTTTGAAGTATCTCATACTCAACCATCCCATAAAAGTCTCTCTCTGGGAACAGGCCTTTTGAGTGGATCCGCTGTGTTGTCTTCTGAGTCTACTCTCCTGACCTCGATCCCCTGGAGATCAACCATCTCCATGATCAGGTGATACTGCCTTAGAATATGTCTGGATCACTGATGGGACCGGCGTTCCTCGGCATAAGCCACAACTCCATTGTCACACAATTGAAGGAACTAAGTTCATCTGATGAACTAATATACACCCAGACAACCTCTTTGGTAGCATCTTAAGTAGCGATGTATCCTGCCTTTATCTTCTAGTATGCCACGGTATCTAGCTTGGAACTCTTCCAACATACCGTCCCTTTACTGAGGGAAAAGACAATGCCTGTGACTGACATTCAGTCGTCATTATCACCCTAGAACCCTTCCAGTGATTCTCCCCAAGATCGATTGATACCATCTCGCTACAACTAGTGAGAATCCTAACATCCAATTAGATCTATCTCATAGATCCAAAACCCAGGATTTAGGAGGTGTCACTTTGATCCTATGTGGAGAATTAGTGTGATAAGCGGAGATTGATCGAGCGTAGCATAGGAAACTCCTTCCCTGTCAAGAGTATGTCATCCACGTACTCTACGAGGATCGTCACCATACTCCCTACTACCTTTTTCTTTATACAAGGTTCATCTACCATTTTGATGATGTCAAACTCTTTGACTAATTCATCAAAACAGATGTTCCAACTCCGCGATGCCTGCTTTATCCTATAAAGCAACTTGCACACGTTTCCGCTGCTCCCACTGTCTACGAAGCCCTCTGGCTGTGTACTTATAGACGCTCTCTTCCAAAATATCATTTAGAAAAGCAGTCATGACACCCAACCACCAGATATCGTAGTCATGGTATGTAGTCGTGGTTAGTAGGATCTGAATGGACTTAAGCATAGCCACTGGAAAAGGTTTCATCATTATCCATGCCTGGTCGATGACGAAAACCCTTAACAAGTCTAGCTTTGAAAGTCTCAACTTTTCCATGTACACCAAGTAATCTTCTCAAGATATACTTGCTCCTGATGGGGATTTAACCCTTCAGATATAGCAACCAAAGTCCATACTTTGTTGGTGTATAAGGATTCCATCTCAGATCACTAAGCATCCAGCCATTCTTATAGAGTCTTACTCTTGATGGCCAGCTTGAAACTAGTTGGGTCATCATCTCATGATGCAATCCTCGCTCCCACTGTCATAGAGAAACAGAAGTATCTCTCAGGTGGGTGAGGGTCCCTACTAGATCGGCGGAGAGGCTGAGGTTCGTTGGAATCTACTGAATCCTTTGGTTCTATCAAATCATCAGCTGCAGTCTGTATAGCTGGAACATTTCCAGTTCTACATAACAGACCTTGCCTTGAGCTTCTCCGGATTTTGCTTTTAGACAAAGGCTGGACAACCCCAAATCTTAACTAGCTTAAGATATGGGCTCTTCCCTTTCCATATCACATATGAAGTGGTAGGCATTGATTTGATTCGAACCTAATTCAATAGGTATGCATCTTCTCAAGTGCATAACTCCCAAAAGGAAAATAGGAAACTCAGTAGTACTCATCATAGAGCACACCTTATCATATAGGGTGTGATTGCTCCACCCCGATATACCATCGTGCTATGGTGTATACGAAGGAGTAATGCTGAGAGAGAATCTCATTCTCCTTTATAATAGTCCAGGATTTCCATGCTCAAGTATTCTCCTCCTTGATCACATCAAAGGACATAATACTTATACCCGCGTTGGTTCTCTACTTCTAACTTATATTCTGTGAATATCTCAAAAGGTTCTGACTTGTGTTTCAACAGGAACATATGTCTGAATCAAAAGAGATCATCAGAGAATTTAATGAAGTATAAAGAACCGGTCTTGGCATGTGTAGACAGGGGACCTTCATACATCAACATGTATCATCCCAAGAGTTCACTAACTCTTTCTCTGTTTCCAATAAACAGAGCTAGTGTCATTATATCTTTGTGACATGACTGGCAAGTTTCACAAGATGTAGATTCAAACTGATTTAAATATGCATCTACATGTAACTTCAGCTAGTCGGGTCACATTGATCTGACCTAGTCTACAATACCTTAAGAAGGATCCGTTCATTTCTGAACTCTTCCTCTTATGTGTGTTCCATATACTAAGAACTGTAGTTTGATTTAGAACATCAACGCTTTTAGATAACGTGCCTGAACCGATCAACTTTTGATATAGGAAATGTTCAAAACATTATCCAACAATATAAAATTATATCCTTTCTTTACTAATAAAGAGACTGATATGATTTTGTATATCAGGTTCGGTATCTAATAACATTCGTTCAGAATCAATGTATTGGTAATACAGGGTGACAGTGACCAACAGACTTGGCTGCAACACTTGCCCCGTTTTCTGCCTCATGAAACTTATCACCCCTTCTCAGTTCTCTACCTTTCTGTAGCCCTATGTAACAGATTACATATCTGGGATCCTGATCCGGTATCATATACCCAGGATGCGGAGGATACTGAGAAACAGTTCTTTGTAATGAACACACCCGAAGAAGATGCATCAATATGCACTCTCTTCGTTTAGGCGGCACGGGAAATCTGGTATTCCCCAATTTCCTGCTCTGTCTTATAACAATTATAAGTTGGAGTGGGACCAACGTTCCCCAGCTCAGTATAACAAGCGGGTTCGGTCAATATTCCGTATTGTTATCCTGATTAAGGCGTGATATGGTCGCTACCAGGAGAGAGAGAGAAGAAAACACTCAGCGTGCGCTCTTGCAAGAATAGATTGGTTATTATTTTATCTAAGCAGGATGGCTCCCACTGCTTTTTATCAAATCTTCCTTCAAACCCTAAAAGGAAAGACTAGCCGGGATTAATTACACACTACAAGTTCGCCAACCTTTCAGCCAGGCCAGTGTCGGTACTTTGAGGGAGGTCCCCCGTGCTTTCGCACGAACCTAATTAATGCAAACCTCGTTTTCCCAGAGGCGTAACCTCTTTGACACCTTTCTAGACACCTACTTGATCGGCTAATTGTAATGTATAAAACTCTCCCAGGAGTAACTCTTACTCGCAGCGGGTATCGGGATCCAACTATCTCATAGAAGGTATGCAATCTCATTGCAAATTTCAACACTTGAAATTCCCGATAATATTTTGCCCCATGTGATCTATGACCTTGACTGAGTCAACAAACCATAGACCGCAAGTAAAGTTCAACCCGTCATTTCTCGATTGAATTAAACCCACCCGCACGACCCTTGACTGAGTCAACAAGGCCGCACGACTACCCTAATCCAATCGCATCATATGCTTTGCAGGTAAGCAATAATCAGCTACCGCACACTACGCCTTGACTGAATCAACAAACGCAGCACGAATACTAAGTATTACCTATCTGAAATGACGGAGGGCTACGACAGGATTTTAAGAAAACCTTTTGCGTAATGAACTTTATATCGTTGTAGAATCAAATGAATTTGAAATGGAGTGCTTTTGAGGCTTTTCTAGTTTTGCTAAAGGAGTCACTCCCGGTGAAGGGATCGTCGGTCCTTTCCTCGTCGAATGAGGTGCGGGATATATCATATATATCACTGTGCAAAGCAAAAACTCTTTAAAAGCAATCAAAAGACAAACCGAGTGTGTAGCATCTGCCAGTTATTGCTAAAGGAGTCACTCCCGGTGAAGGGATCTCGGTCCTTTCCTTATCGATTGAGGTGCGGGATATATCATATATATCACTGTGCAAAGCAAGAACTATAGCTACCTGTTTTAATTTGAAATTCGATTCTACAACATCTTAGGTTTCTTTTTATTTCATTAATCACATTAATGAAGTCCCATCATTTAAGTACCTAATCATCACAGATAAATACGACGTACACTTATGCCATCCGCATTCGCCTCGATGTCCCCTCGTGCACCGTTAGGTTAGGTAACTAACGGCAGAGCGGGGCAGGGCTAGCGCGGGTGTAAAACATAAGTAACGCCTATATAATATATCATATATACTATATACTGTATCTATCACAGAACATCACATGATCACATCACAGATATCGCAGCAGAAGAAACATATGAAATATTGGATATACTAGGACGTCCGTGTTTTCAATACGAGCCAGTATAAAACACGGATTCCACGGTCGCGATGAATAGTCAAACCCACACCCCTAGACCCCTACGAGAGTGGCAAGCAACCCTACCAATTCTAGAGTTAGGAGACCCGGACTCGACTCCTCGAGTTGGTCTCCCACTGGACTCCAGAACCCGGTTACTTGTGCCCTCCACCTTGGGTCTATCCTAGTGCGGAAAAGTAAATAATATACAAGAGGTGACAACTTCCGCAACCTGGAAGTGCCCCAACAAAAGAATATTACATACAAGTTTTTACATGAATGAAAATGAAAAACACTCATCTCACATAAAAAACCCCGGCTATTCAAACACGACGATCCAATATAACATATCCAGCAACACAGAACATCACATGTCATCAACGTAAGTAAATATGCGCATCCCAATTGTCGTTGACATATAGCAACGAAACCGGCGATATCACATGTTACACTTACGGTCACAGAAAAGAAAGTGTAAAACTACAACAGTTGGAATCCGCAACCACCTCAGACATCGCATGCCTGACCAAATGAATTCTTTAGACATCGCATGCCTAACAATTATAAACCCCGCATTTCAGTCTCATTATCGAAAACACTTTTCAATATCGAGTCGGGCAATTCAACAAGATTCCCGACAGTCTGATCGAATACTCGTCGCAAACTTTAGTAGGCGGCCGCACCCCCGATACCGTCGACGAAGTGCACCAAGGCGGAACACCGTTACCGCGAGCACCCGGACGGATGCTTTCGGCGACGGGGTTCTCCTACAGTCACTTGGTCGGGGCTATGGAGTGAGTCTGTCTATTAAGTTTACCCGGCGAGTATCCGCGTACGCTACGTGATTGCGACGGACTTTTGATCACATCAAAATTCCGTGGCAACCGATCATGTGAGACTAAACTGCTATGTTTATAACATTCATTCAGTTATCTCATAACTTCTTGTGAATTCCAATTATTGTATCCCATTCCGGATAAAAAGAAAATGTCAAACTTTCCGATCGAACAATCGAACACCCAAGTTTTCCCGATACAGATCAACACATGAAATAAGTCTATCAACATTCAGTTCGTGCTTCAGTACCAACGGTCCAGCCGTAGAAGGGTCAAGCCAACGCCTCACATGTGGCACGCCGTACTGCCCCAAACCCAAAGGTTCAAAGGGCAGTTCAAGACGGTCACATAATCGAGTTAAGGTTTGTTGTCTTCTAGAGGGTCCATCGCGTTACTTGCACTACTTAGAACGTCGTTAAACTTCAGAAAAATCCAACACTTGGAAATTTCCCGACAGGGGAAAAATTGGGTATTTATATCCGGTCGAACTTTTTAACATATTCTATAATTTATCCGGAAAGCCACATAGACAAAATTTGATACTCCGATCGAAACACCGAATCCCCAAAACAATCCCAGAAAATTCAACTCTTGAATAAATTTTAAAAATACCCAGAGAACTCAGCACCTGAAACAATGAATTACTGTGCAAACAGTTATGGCTTACGTCACTATTCTACCGCGGAACCGCCGCATAAGCTAGGCTTATGCCGCGGTTCCGCCGCCTTTTACACTGTTCATCCAAAACTTTTTGCGCCGTAATTCTTAGATTTCCCTGCTGAGTTTTCTGCATATTTTTAATTTAGAAAAATCCACGATTTTAGAAAAAGTACAGAGAGCATGTTAAGGTTTGGGTTTTCGGGTCGTTCGGACTTCAAATTCCGTCTAGACTTCGCCTAAGGCTCTAGCTAGGCTCTGATACCACTGTTGGGTTCCTAGGCATCCTAATGAGGTCTCACAAGGCATCAACCATGCCAATTTCAAAAAATCTAGGTGCCGAGAAACCCGACTACGGATCGTTGGCTAGAAATCTAGGCGAAACAATAAACTAGTTAACACTTAACTAAGAGATACGGAAATACAACCTTTGTAGATCCGGTTCTCCACCTCCATAGCTCCGCAATGAAGTCTCCTCGCTGTCCATAACAAGTCCCGGGCTCTAGCGTCGGCTTCATCGGAGAATGGACGGGCTAGGTCATCGATGTCCATGCCGAAGATGATCTACGTCGAAGCATCGCAAGATCAAGCTCTCACTTCACCAAGTCATGAAACTTGTGAAGAAAACACACTCTACTACTTGGCAAGAGGTAGAGGATGAAGAAATAGGAAGTGGGTAGACTTTAGATTTGGATTTCTCACTCTTTTTCATCACTTGCCATTGATGGAGGCAAGCTTTCTTCACTTGAAGAAATGAAGAAGAAGAAGGAAATTGTTATGATAAGAATTATTAAAATAGAAAAGAAAATCCATTCTTATCATAAGCAAACCATGGTTAGGTGTAGAGATTAAACCAAGGTTAGTTGGAATGGTTAGGGTTAAGGATGAGATAAGAATGGTTGACTAAAGTCGATGCTTCATGAAGGTTCAAAGGATAAAACAAAACTAGCAACCATTCTTCTCATTATCATTTCCATAATAAATAAATAAATAAATAGATATGAAAATGTAAACCCTAAGCATTTAAATAACCATGGTTCAATCTTTACAAAAACTCAAGCAAACATGTATCATCAAACATAATACAATCAAGTGCACAAAAAGTATATCACATATACAATGTGCACATCAAGTGAGAGAATCCATTTAAAGTGAACCAATACCAGTCAGTGCAAAGTAATATATCAAATATATTATCATGCATTAAATCATTAAATCAACACTTGATTTAACGATCCGGTCATATCGCATATAACCGACTAGTATCCAATGTATCGGTTTATCGAATCAACCCTCGATTCGATAACTAGGTTATATCGCATATAACCATTCGACACATTCATCGCGAGAATGAAATACGGTATCACATACACGCATTATTCTCGGTCCCGCACATATCTCATATGCACTCCTATTTCGTTTCGCTTGAGCCAGGAAACCTCTGTGTAGGACTCTAAAGACTCGTCAATACGCCGGCAGCAGGTGATGATCATATCAAACACCCACAAGCCGCAAGCGGTCTGCTAAACGAAACGGCCACCCGGGTATTGAGCGATCTGAAGATCGACGAGCAAGCCCGCTCACACTCCAGTGAATCCAACCAGTAACACTACCGTACAGTCCGGTCTGATCGTCTGATATGTCGCATATCTTGCCTAGGGGTGGTAAACGTCAGACCCCAATAGCTCGATAAGTCGTGTCGATATGAGGTCTATAACAATTCGAGAAACTACTGGTAACACTTACTAGTAAATCTCAGCAACCCTGGCCAGGGATTTCCTGTTATAGCCAATCGAACACAGCGCAACATCAACCCCCTATACCGGGAGAGACGAATCCCCTCCTATCGCTCATTGCCTCCATGTGACTCGGGACTGTACCCAAAAACCACCGTTTTGCACGCCCTCTTGGACGTGGTAAGATGGAAATCAAAGCACAGTGGGAACCACACAAGACTCTATGAAGATCTCGGGTCAACAGACTACTCTGTACCAGTGTCACCAGAGAACTGCCATCTGACGTCAGGTATAATACCATCTGGGAGTTCTCGGCGAGTCCGTCCAGTGTACCCAGTCTCTACTGAGCACCCGTATATCATCTCTGATGTCAAACACCAATGGATATGGGATCATCCATCGCCCATCTGTATGGGTCGAGAAGGTACACGCTAGTCTACTCTGGTATATCGATGCCCCTTCTCGATACACCCACGACTAGGGACTTTGAAGGATGTACTTATGGACTACCATGTCCCCACTAGTATGATCCACATCATAGTCCAGGTAGTCAAGTACACATCCTAAGGGCTTTACCAACATGTAACAGAGAGATAAACAGTATACACGTTAAGGTAAAGATCAACCAGATAGCATAGTATCATGTCGAGCAAGAAAGTCCTCCCTGTATACGTCCCAGCATCCACTACAATATACATCCTATGTACAGTAATGGCCTCTAGGGCATACATATAACTAACATGATCGTGCCTCGAGTTTGTCCGGATTTTGCTTTTTGTGTTAGTTATATGTATGCCCTAGAGGCCATTACTGTACATTGGATGTATATTGTAGTGGATGCTGGGACATATATAGGTAGGACTTTCTTGCTCGACATGATAGTATGCTATCTGGTTGCTCTTTATCTTAACATGTATACTTTCTGTCTCTCTGATTACATGTTGATAAAGCCCTTAAGATGTTTACTCGACTTCCAGGACTGTGATGCAGATCATACTAGTGGGGCCTGGGTAGTCCATGAGTACATCCTTGAAATGTTCCTAGTCAAGGGAATATCGAGACGGGGCATCGATATTCCAGAGTAGACTAGCGCATATCTTCTCGACTCATGCGATGGGCGATGGATGATCCCATATCCATTGGTGTTTGACATCGAAGATGGTATGCGGGTGCTCAGTGGAGACTGGGTACACTGAACGGACTCGCTGAGAACTCCCAGATGGTATTATACCTCACGTCAGATGGCAGTTCTCTGGTGACACTGGTACAGCTTAGTCTGTTGACCCGAGATCGTCATAGAGTCTTGTGTGTCTCCCACTGTGCTTTGATTTCCACCCTACCACGGCTCTACTGAGTTGTGCAAACAGGTGGTTTTTGGGTACAGTCCCGATTCACATGGAGGCAATGAGCGATAGGAGGGGATTCGTCTCTCCCGGTATTGGGGGTTGATGTTGTGCTATGCTCGACTGGCCATAACAGGAAATCCCTGGCCAGGGTTGCAGTGATATACTGGTAAGAGTTATCAGTAGTTTCACGAATGTTATGGACCTCAAGTCGGCATGACTTATCGAGCTATTGGGGTCTGACGTTTACCACCCCTAGGCGAGATATGCGACATATCAGACGAACAGACCGGACCGTACGGTAAGTGTTACTGGTTGGATTCGCAGGAGTGTGAGCGGGCTTGCTCGTCGATCTTCTGATCGCTCAATACCCGGGTGGCCGTTACGTTTAGCAGACCGCTTGCTGCTTGTGGGTGTTTGATATGATCATCATCCGCTGCCGGCGTATTGACGAGTCTTTAGAATCCTACACAGAGGTTTCCTGGCTCAAGCGAAACGAAATAGGAGCGCATATGAGATATGTGCGGGACCGAGAATGATGCGTGTATGTGATACCGTATTTCATTCTCGTGATGAATGTGTCGAATGGTTATATGCGATATAACCTAGTTATCGAATCAAGGATTGATTCGATAAGCCGATACATATGATACCAGTCGGTTATATCCGATATGACCGGATCATTGAATCAAGTGTTGATTTAATGATTTAATGTATAATTATATATTCGATATATTGCTTTGCATTAACTAGTATTGGTTCACTTTAAATGGATTTTCTCACTTGAATCGTGCACATTGTATATGCGATATAGTTTTGTGCACATGTTTGTATCATGTTTGATGATACATACTTGCTTGGTTAAGTGTAAAGAATCAAACCATGGTTTAAGTTAATGATTAGGGTTTTGATTACTTATTCATTTATCTTATTTATTTATATCCATTTTGGAAAATGAAAAAGATAAATGAATGGTTGCTTATTTTGTTTTTAGTTGAAGTTTCTTGAAGCTTTGACTTAGTCTTCATTCTTGTCTTATACTTAACCCTAACCATTTAACTAACCCAAGTTAATTCTCTACACTTAACTATAGTTGAAGTCATGATAAGTATTAATTTAATTATCTCATTTTAAATTAACTTATCATATCATCTTCTTCTTTCTTCATCTTCTTCTTCAATGAAGAAAGCTTGCTCCTCCAATGGCAAGTCATGAAATCTAGTGAGAAATCCAAAACTAAAGTTTACCCACTTCCTATTTCTTCATCCTCTACCTCTTGCCAAGTAGTATAGGGTGTTTCCTTCACAAGTTTTTCCGACTTGGTGAAGTTGGAGCTTGTTCTAGCGATGCCTCGACGTAGATCATTTTCGGCATCGAACTGACGATCAAGCCCGCCCATTCTTCGATGATACCGACGCTAGAGCCCAAGACATGATTTGGACAGCGAGGGGACTTCATTGCGGAGCCGTGGAGGTGGTGGACCGGATCTACAAAGGTTGTATATCCGTTCCCTTAGTTAAAAATGTTAACTAGTTTGCATGTTTCGCCTAAATATCTAGTAAACGATCCGTAGTCGGGTTTGTAGGCACCCGTAAAATTTGATTTGTGCATGTTTGATCACTTGTGAGACTTCACTAGAGTGCCTAGGAACCCTACAGTGTTATCAGAGCCTAGCTAGAGCCTTAGGCGAAGTCCAGACGGAATCTGAAATCCGATCGAACCGAAACCCGACCCAAAAATTGCTCTCTGGATTTTTTTCTAAAATGCGGATTTTTGTGAATTAAAAATTTCTAGAAAATACATAAAATAAAACTAAGAATTACGGTGCAAACCCAGGCGAATAATTCATTTGAACGGCGGCGGAACCGCGGCAGAAGCCCTGCTTCTGCGGCGGTTCCGCGGTACCATGGTGACGTCATCGTACCTTTTCTGCACAGTAATTCCTATTATTTTATGCTGAGTTTTCTGGGAATATTTAAAAATTATTCCAGAGTTGCATTTTTTGGGCTTGTTTTGGGGGATTCGATTGTTCGATCGGATTATCAGATTTTGTCTTTGTGGCTTTCCGAATATTTTAGAATATGTTAAAAAGTTCGATCGGATATAAATACCCAATGTTTCCCCTGACGGAAAATTTCCAAGTGTTGGATCTTTCTTAGGTTTAAAGACGTTCTAAGTAGTGCAAGTAACGCGATGGTCCCTCTAGAAGACAACAAACCTTAACTCGATTATGTGACCGTCTTGAACTGCCCTTTGAACCTTCGGGTTTGGGGCAGTGCGGCGTGCCACATGTGAGGCGTTGGCTTGACCCTTCTACGGCTGGACCGTTGGTACTGAGGCATGAACTGAATGTTTTAAAACCTGTTTCATGTGATGAGCTGTTTCGGGAAAACTTGGGTGTTCGATTGTTCGATCGGAAAGTTTAACATTTTCTATTTTATTCGGAAGGTGATACAATAATTGGAATTCACAATAAGTAATGAGATAACTGAATGAATGATATAAACATAGCAGTTTAGTCTCACTTGATCGGTTGCCACGGAATTTTGATGTGATCAAAAGTCCGTCGCAATCACGTAGCGTACGCGGATACTCGCCGGGTAAACTTAATAGACAGCCTCACCCCATAGCCCCGACCAAGTGACTGTAGGAGAACCCCGTCGCCGAAAGCATCCGTCCGGGTGCTCGCGGCAGCGGTGTTCCGCCTTGGTGCACTTCGTCGACGGCGTCGGGGGTGCGGCCGCCTACTAAAGTTTGCGACGAGCATTCGATCAGAATGTCGGGAATCCTGTTGAATTGCCCGACTTGATATTGAAAAGAGTTTTCGATAATGAGACTAAAATGCGGGGTTTATAATTGTTAGGCATGCGATGTCTAAGTAATTCATTTGGTCAGGCATGCGATGTCTGAGGAGGTTGCGGATTCCAACTGTTGTAGTTTTACATTTTCTTTTCTGTGACCGTAAGTGTAATATGTGATATCGCCGGTTTCGTTGCTATATGTCAACGACAATTAGGATGCGCATATTTACTTACGTTGATGACATGTGATGTTATGTGTTGCTGGATATGTTATATTGGATCGTCGTGTTTGAATAGCCGGGGGTTTTTTATGTGAGATGAGTGTTTTTCATTTTCATTCATGTAAAAACTTGTATGTAATATTCTTTTATTTGGGCGCTTCCAGGTTGCGGAAGTTGTCACCGTTGATGTATATTATTTACTTTTCCGCATTAGGATAGACCCAAGGAGGGGAGCACAAGTAACCGGGTTCTGGGGTCCAGAGGGAGACCAACTCGAGGAGTCGAGTCCGGGTCTCCTAACCCTAGAATTGGTAGGTTGCTTGCCGCTCTCGTAGGGGTCTAGGGGTGTGGGATTGGCTATTCATCACGACCGTGGAATCCGTGTTTTATACTGGCTCGTATTGAAAACACGGACGTCCTAGTATATCCAATATTTCATATGTTTCTTCTGCTGTGATTTATCTGTGATCATGTGATGTTCTGTGACAGGTATTATATATAGTATATATGATATATTAAATAGACGTTGCTTATGTTTTACACCCGCGCTAGCCCTGCCTCGCTCTGGCGTTAGTTACCTAACCTAACGGTGCAGACGGGACATCGAGGCGAATGCGGATGGCATAAGCGTACGTTATATTTATCTGTGATGGTTAGGTGCAATTAAATGATGGGATATTCATTAATGAGATTAATGAAAGAAAAATAAACCTAATTGATGTTGTGGAATCGAATTTCAAAATAAAACAGGTAGCTACAGTTCTTGCTTTGCATTGTGGTGTTCATTATAGAACATCCTGCACCTTATTCGATGAGGAAAGGACCGAGATCCCTTCACCGGGAGTGACTCCTTTAGCAATAACTGGCAGATGCTACACACTCGGTTTGTATTTGATCGCTTCTATAGTTTCTGCTTTGCACAGTGATATATATGATATATCCCGCACCTCATTCGACGAGGAAAGGGCCGACGATCCCTTCACCGGGAGTGACCCCTTTAGCAAAACTAGAAAAGCCTCGAAAACATTCCATTTAAAAACCATTTGATTCCGCAACGAGATCAAGTTCAAAGCGTTAAAGGTTTTCACAAAAACCAGCCGCAACCCTCCGTCATTTTAGGAAGTAGAGTACTTAGTATTCGTGCTGTGTTTGTTGACCATAGTCAAGGCACAGTGTACGGCAGCTAAGTGATGTCTTCCTACACCACATATGATGCGATTAATTAGGACAGTCGCGTGACTTTGTTGACCTTAGTTAAGGGTCATGTGGGTGGGTCTAATTAATCACGAAATGACGGGTAGAACTTGACTAGTACTTATGATTTGTTGACCATAGTTAAGGTCATAGGTGCTAGGGGTAAAAACCTTTATCGGGAGTTTCAAGTGTTGAAACATGCAATGAGATTGCATACCTTCTATGTGATAGTTGGATCCCGATACCCACTGCGAGTAATTGTTACTCCTGGGAGAGTTTTGCACTTTGCAATTAGCCGGTCAAGTAGGTGTCTAGAAAGGTGTCAACGGGGTTACGCCTCTGGGAAAACGAGGTTTACAGTAATTAGGTCCGTGCGAAAGCACGGGGAACCTCCCTCAAAGTACCGACACTGGCCTGGCTGAAAGATTGGCGAACTTGTAGAGTGTAATTTATCCCGGCTAGTCTTTCCTTTTAGGGTTTGAAGGAAGATTTGATATAAACAGTGGGAGCCATCCTGATTAGATAAAATATATAACCAATCTGATCTTGCAAGAGCGCACGCAGAGTGTTTTCTTCTCTCTCTCTCCTGGTAGCGACCATATCACGCCTTAATCAAGATAATAATATGGATGAATTGACCGAACCCGCTTGTTATACTGAGCTGGGGAACGTTGGTCCCGCTCCAACTTATAATTGTTATAAGACAGAGCAGGAAATTGGGGAATACCTGAATTCCTATGCCGCCCAAACGAAGAAAGTGCATATGATGCATCTCCTTCGGGTGTGTTCATTACAAAGAACTGTTTCTCAGTATCCTCTGCATCCTGGGTATATGATACCGGATCAGAATCCCAGATATGTAATCTGTTACATAGGGCTACAAGAGGGTAGAAAAACTGAGAACGGGTGATAAGTTTCATGAGACAGAAAACGGCGCAAGTGTTGCAGCCAAGTCTGTTGGTCACTATCACCCTGTATTACGAATACATTGATTCTGAACAAATGCTATTAGATACCGAACCTGATATACAAAATCATTTTAGTCTCTTTATTAGTAAAGAAAAGATATAATTTTGTATTGCTGGATAATGTTTTGAACACTTCCTATGTCAAAAGTTGATCGGTTCAGGCACGCTATCTAAAAGCATTAACATTCTAAATCAAACTACAGTTCCTAGTATACTGAACACACACAAGAAGAAGAGTTCAGAAATGAACGAATTCTTCTTGAGGCATTGTAGACTAGGTCATATCAATGCGACCCGACTGGCTGAAGTTACATTTAGATGCATATTTAAATCAGTTTGAATTTACATCTTCTGAAACTTGCCAGTCATGTCACAAAGATATATTGACACCAGCTCTGTTTACTGGAAACAGAGAAAGAGTTAGTAAACTCTTGGGACTGATACATGATGATGTAAAGTCTCCTGTCTACACATGCCAGGACTGGTTCTTTATACTTCAATATATTCTCTGATAATCTCTCAAGATTCAGTCATATGTTCCTGTTGAAACATAAGTCCGAACCTTTTGAGGTATTCACAGAATATAAGTTAGAAGTAGAGAACTAATAACCGGGTATAAGTATTATGTCCTATGATGAGATCAGGGAGGAAAATACTTTTGCATGGCATTCCTGGACCATTCTAAAGGAGAATGAGATTCTCTCTCCGTACTACTCCTCTGATTACACCACAGCACAACGGTGTATCAGGACGGAGCAATTACACCCTATATGATATGGTGTGCTCTATGATGAGTATTACTGAGTGACTTATTTCCTTTTGGGGTGTTATGCACTTGAGAAGTTGCATACCTATTGAATTGGGTTCGAATCAAATCAGTGCCTACCGCTTCATATATGATATGGAAAGGAAGAGCCCATATCTTAAGTTGGTTAAGATTTGGGGTTGTCCGGGCTATGTCTAAAAGCAAAATCCGGACAAGCTCAAGGCAAGGTCTGTTATGTAGAACTGGAAAGGTTCCAGCTATACAAACTACAGCAGATGATTTGATAGAACCAAGGGATTCAATAGTTTCCGACGAACCTCAGCCTTTCCGCCGATCTAGTAGGATTCCTCATCCGCCTGAGAGATACCTCGGTTTCTCGATGACAGTGGGAGCAAGGATTGCATCATGAGATGATGACCCAACTAGTTTCGAGCAGGCCATCGAGAGTAGGGACTCTGTAAGAATGGCTGGATGCTTAGCGATCTGAGATGGAATCCATGTACTCCAGCAAAGTATGGACTTTAGCTGCTATATCTGAAGGGTTAAATCCCCATCAGGAGCAAGTATACCTTGAGAAGATTACTTGGTGTAGATGGAAAAGTTGAGACTTTCAAAGCTAGACTTGTTAAAGGTTTTCGTCATCGACCAGGCGTGGATAATGATGAAACCTTTTTCCAGTAGCTATGCTTAAGTCTGTCCAGATCCTACTTACCACGGCTACATACTATGACTGCTCTTCTAAATACTGATTTAGAAGAGAACGTCTATAAGAACTCAGCCAGAGGTCTTCGTAAACAGTGGGAGCAGCGGAAACGTGTGCAAGTTGCTTTACATAATGAAGCAGGCATCGCGGAGTTGGAACATCTGTTTTGATGGATTAGTCAAAAAAGTTGACATCATCAAAATGGTAGATGAACCTTGTATAAACAAAAGGGTAGTAGGGAGTATGGTGACGATCCTCGTAGAGTACGTGGATGACATACTCTTGTTAGGGAAGGAGTTTCCTATGCTACACTCGATCAATCTCCGCTTATCACAAAGATTTTCCATATAGGATCAAGATGATACCTACTAAATCCTAAGCTTTGGATCTATGAGATAGATCTAATTGAATGTAAGGATACTCACTAGTTCTAGTGAGTTGGTATCAATCAATCCTGGGGAAAATCACTGGAAGAGTTCCAGGGTGATAAAGACGACTGAATGTCAGTCACAGGCATTGTCTTTACCCTCAGTAAAGGGACGGTATGTTGGAAGAGTTCCAAGCTCGATACCGTGGCAAACTAGACGATAAAGGCTGGTAACATCGCTATTAAAGATACTACCAAAGAGGAAGTTTGGGTGTACATTGGTTCATAAGATGAACTAGGTTCCTGCCATTGTATGACAATGGAAGCGTGGCTTCGACCCTGGAACCCTGGTCCCATCAATGACCCAGACATATTCTGAGGCTGCATCACCTGATCAAGGAGATAGTTGATCTCCAGGGTGATCGAGGTTAGAAGAGTAGATTCAGAGGAGAACACGGCGGATCCACTCACGAAGGCCTTTTCCCAAAGAGAGACTTTAAGGGATGGTTGAGTATGTGATACTGCAACCACTGCTACAGATGGCCCTAGTGCAAGTGGGAGATTGTTAGTTATATGTATGCCCTAGAGGCCATTACTGTACATTGGATGTATATTGTAGTGGATGCTGGGACATATATAGGTAGGACTTTCTTGCTCGACATGATAGTATGCTATCTGGTTGCTCTTTATCTTAACATGTATACTTTCTGTCTCTCTGATTACATGTTGATAAAGCCCTTAGGATGTTTACTCGACTTCCAGGACTGTGATGCAGATCATACTAGTGGGGCCTGGGTAGTCCATGAGTACATCTTTGAAATGTTCCTAGTCGAGGGAATATCGAGACGGGGCATCGATATTCCAGAGTAGACTAGCGCATATCTTCTCGACTCATGCGATGGGCGATGGATGATCCCATATCCATTGGTGTTTGACATCGAAGATGGTATGCGGGTGCTCAGTGGAGACTGGGTACACTGAACGGACTCGCTAAGAACTCCCTGATGGTATTATACCTCACGTCAGATGGCAGTTCTCTGGTGACACTGGTACAGCTTAGTCTGTTGACCCGAGATCGTCATAGAGTCTTGTGTGTCTCCCACTGTGCTTTGATTTCCACCCTACCACGGCTCTACTGAGTTGTGCAAACAGGTGGTTTTTGGGTACAGTCCCGATTCACATGGAGGCAATGAGCGATAGGAGGGGATTCGTCTCTCCCGGTATTGGGGGTTGATGTTGTGCTATGCTCGACTGGCCATAACAGGAAATCCCTGGCTAGGGTTGCAGTGATATACTGGTAAGAGTTATCAGTAGTTTCACGAATGTTATGGACCTCAAGTCGGCATGACTTATCGAGCTATTGGGGTCTGACGTTTACCACCCCTAGGCGAGATATGCGACATATCAGACGAACAGACCGGACCGTACGGTAAGTGTTACTGGTTGGATTCGCAGGAGTGTGAGCGGGCTTGCTCGTCGATCTTCTGATCGCTCAATACCCGGGTGGCCGTTACGTTTAGCAGACCGCTTGCGGCTTGTGGGTGTTTGATATGATCATCATCCGCTGCCGGCGTATTGACGAGTCTTTAGAGTCCTACACAGAGGTTTCCTGGCTCAAGCGAAACGAAATAGGAGCGCATATGAGATATGTGCGGGACCGAGAATGATGCGTGTATGTGATACCGTATTTCATTCTCGCGATGAATGTGTCGAATGGTTATATGCGATATAACCTAGTTATCGAATCAAGGATTGATTCGATAAGCCGATACATATGATACCAGTCGGTTATATCCGATATGACCGGATCATTGAATCAAGTGTTGATTTAATGATTTAATGTATAATTATATATTTGATATATTGCTTTGCATTAACTAGTATTGGTTCACTTTAAATGGATTTTCTCACTTGAATCGTGCACATTGTATATGCGATATAGTTTTGTGCACATGTTTGTATCATGTTTGATGATACATGCTTGCTTGGTTAAGTGTAAAGAATCAAACCATGGTTTAAGTTAATGATTAGGGTTTTGATTACTTATTCATTTATCTTATTTATTTATATCCATTTTGGAAAATGAAAAAGATAAATGAATGGTTGCTTATTTTATTTTTAGTTGAAGTTTCTTGAAGCTTTGACTTAGTCTTCATTCTTGTCTTATACTTAACCCTAACCATTTAACTAACCCAAGTTAATTCTCTACACTTAACTATAGTTGAAGTCATGATAAGTATTAATTTAATTATCTCATTTTAAATTAACTTATCATATCATCTTCTTCTTTCTTCATCTTCTTCTTCAATGAAGAAAGCTTGCTACTCCAATGGCAAGTCATGAAATCTAGTGAGAAATCCAAAACTAAAGTTTACCCACTTCCTATTTCTTCATCCTCTACCTCTTGCCAAGTAGTATAGGGTGTTTCCTTCACAATTTTTTCCGACTTGGTGAAGTTGGAGCTTGTTCTAGCGATGCCTCGACGTAGATCATCTTGGGCATCGAACCGACGATCAAGCCCGCCCATTCTTCGATGATACCGACGCTAGAGCCCAAGACATGATTTGGACAGCGAGGGGACTTCATTGCGGAGCCGTGGAGGTGGTGGACCGGATCTACAAAGGTTGTATATCCGTTCCCTTAGTTAAAAATGTTAACTAGTTTGCTTGTTTCGCCTAAATATCTAGTAAACGATCCGTAGTCGGGTTTGTAGGCACCCGTAAAATTTGATTTGTGCATGTTTGATCACTTGTGAGACTTCACTAGAGTGCCTAGGAACCCTACATTTTTACATAGGCCGGACAACCCCATATCTTAGTTCGTTTAAAATATGGTGTCTTCCCACTCCATATCTCATATGGTGTGGTAGGTACAGATTTAGACGGAACCAGATTCAATAGGTATATGGCTGTCTCAAGCGCATACCCCCAAAAGGAAATAGGTAACTCAGCATTGCTCATCATTGAACGCACCATATCTAATAGGGTGCGATTCCTTCGCTCCGATACACCGTTGTGCTGTGGTGTATAAGGAGGAGTAAGTTGAGAGAGAATCCCATTCTCTTTTAGATAATCCAGGAATTCACTGCTTAAGTATTCACCTCCTCGATCAGATCGAAGAATCTTAATACTTTTGCCCGTTTGGTTCTCTACCTCGTGCTTATATTCTTTGAATTTCTCAAAAGCTTCAGACTTGTGTTTCAACAGGAACACATGCCCATATCTAGAGAGATCGTCAGTGAATGTAATGAAGTAGGAAGAACCATTTCTGGCGTGTGTAGACATAGGACCGCATACATCACTATGCACCAGTCCCAAGAGTTCAGTAACTCTTTCTCCGTGTCCCGTAAACGGAGTTTTGGTCATTTTTCCTTTGAGACATGAATGGCAAGTGTCATAAGATGATAATTCGAATGAATTCAAATATCCATTCTTATGCAACTTAGCCAGTCGTGTCTCATTGATATGGCCAAGTCTACAGTGCCACAAGAAGGATTCGTTCATTTCTGAGCTTTTCCTCTTGTGTATGTTTTGTATATTGAAGACTGTATTTTGATTGAGAATGAATATGCCATTATGTAGCGAGCCTGATGCAATCAACTTTTGATCTAGGAATATGTTCATAACATTATCCTTTACTACAAAATTATATCCTTCTTTACTTAGTAAAGAAACTGATATAATGTTGCACATCATGTTCGGTATATAATAGCACTCATTCAGGACTAGTGTATCACCATTTGGTAATACCAGGTGATATATGCCAACTGCTTTGGCTGCAACATTTGCCCCATTCCCTACTTGAACGGAATGATCACCTTTTCCCAGTTCTCTACCTTTTCGTAGCCCATGTAACTGTTTACATATGTGGGATCCTGATCCGGTATCTAATACCCAGGACGTAGGGTGAACTGAGAAACAGTTCTCAATAACTAACACACCTGTAGAAGATGCATCAACATGCATGTTCTTTTGGGCGGCTTGAGAATCCAGATATTCTCCTGTTTCCTGTTCATTCTTATAACACTTATAAGAGAGAACGGGTCCAACGTTCCCCTGCACAGTATAACATGCGGGTTCGGTCAATACATCCATATTATTATCTTCATTAGGTCATGAAATGGTCGCTACCTGGAGAGAGAGAGAAGAAAACACTTTATCGTATGCTCGTGCAAGATCAGATTGGTTATTATCTTATCTAATCAGGATGGCTCCCACTGCTTTTTATCAAATCTTCCTTCAAACCCTAAAAGGAAAGACTAGCCGGGATTAATTACACCCTACAATTTCGTCGATCTTTCAGCCAGGCCAGTGTCGGTACTTTGAGGGAGGTCCCCCGTGCTTTCGCACGAACCTAATTAATGTAAACCTCGTTTTCCCAGAGGCGTAACCCCGTTGACACCTTTCTAGACACCTACTTGATCGGCTAATTGTAGTGTGCAAAACTCTCCAAGGAGTAACTCTTACTCGCAGTGGGTATCGGGATCCAACTATCTCATAGAAGGTATGCAATCTCATTGCAAATTTCAACACTTGAAATTCCCGATAATGCTTTTGCCCCTAGCGATATATGACCTTGACTAAGTCAACAAACCATAAATCGCAAGTCAAGTTCAACCCGTACATTTCCCGATTGAATTAAACCCACCCGTACGACCCTTGACTGAGTCAACAAGGCCGTGCGAATGCTCTAATCCAATCACATCTCATGTTGTTACAGATAAACATAATTTAGCTACCATACACTATGTCTTGACTAAGTCAACAAACATAGCACGAATACTAAATAATATCTATCTGAAATGACGGAGGGCTACGCGGGTTCTTTCAGAAAAAACCATGAGCGTAATGAACTTGATATCGTTGTAGAATCAAATGAAGTTTTGAAATGGAGTGATTTTGAGGCTTTTCTAGTTTTGCTAAAGGGGTCACTCCCGGTGAAGGGATCGTCGGCCCTTTCCTCGTCGAATGAGGTGCAGGATATATCATATATATCACTATGCAAAGCAGAAACTATAGAAGCAGTCAAAAGCAAACCGAGTGTGTAGCATCTGCCAGTTATTGCTAAAGGAGTCACTCCCGGTGAAGGGATCTCTGTCCTTTCCTCATTGAATAAGGTGCAGGATATATCACATATACTGCTATGCAAAGCAAGAACTGTAGCTACCTATTTTGTTAAAAATTTGATTCTACAACATCTCAGGTTTCTTTTCTTTCATTAATCACATTAATGAAGTCCCATCATTTAAATACCTAAACATCATAGATAAATACGACGTACACTTATGCCATCCGCATTCGCCTCGATGTCCCCTCGTGCACCGTTAGGTTAGGTAACTAACGACAGAGCAGGGCAGGGCTAGCGCGGGTGTAAAACATAAGTAACGTCTATATAATATATCATATATACTATATAAAGTATCTATCAAAGAACATCACATGATCGCATCACAGATATCGCAGCAGAAGAAACATATGAAACATTGGATATACTAGGACGTCCGTGTTTTCAATACAAGCCAGTATAAAACACGGATTCCACGGTCGTGATGAATAGCCAATCCCACACCCCTAGACCCCTACGAAGCGGCAAGCAACCCTGCCAATTCTAGGGTTAGGAGACCCGGACTCGACTCCTCGAGTTGGTCTCCCACTGGACCCCAGAACCCGGTTACTTGTGCTCCCCTCCTTGGGTCAATCCTAATGCGGAAAAGTAAATAATATACAAAAGGTGACGACTTCCGCAACCTGGAAGTGCCCCAATAAAAGAATATTACATACAAGTTTTTACATGAATGAAAATGAAAAACACTCATCTCACATGAAAACCCCCGGCTATTCAAACACGACGATCCAATATAACATATCCAGCAACACATAACATCACATGTCATCAACGTAAGTAAGTATGCATACCCCAATTGTCGTTGACGTATAGCAACGAAACCGGCGATATGAACATACTACACTTACGGTCACAGAAAAGAAAGTGTAAAACTACAACAGTTGGAATCCGCAAGCTGTTTAGACATCACATGCCTAATCAAATGAAATACTTAGACATCACATGCCTAACAGTTATAAACCCCGCATTTTAGTCTCATTATCGAAAACTCTTTTCAATATCAAGTGAAACTAAACCGCTAGATTTATAACCTTCATTCAGTTATCTCATAACTGTTTGTGAATTCCAATTATTGTATCACATTCCAGATAAACAGAAAATGTTAAACATTCCGATCGAACAGTCGAATACCCAAGTTTTCCCGATACAGCTCAACACATGAAAAAAGTCTAAAAACATTCAGTTCGTGCCTCAGTAGCAACGGTCCAGCCGTAGAAGGGTCAAGCCAACGCCTCACATGTGGCACGCCGTACTGCCCCAAACCCGAAGGTTCAAAGGGCAGTTCAAGACGGTCGCATAATCGAGTTAAGGTTTGTTGTCTTCTAGAGGGTCCATCGCGTTACTTGCACTAATTAGAACGCCTTTAAACTACGGAAAAATCCAACACTTGGAAATTTCCCGACAGGGGAAAAGTTGGGTATTTATATCCGGTCGAACTTTTTAACATATTCTAAAGTCATCCGGAAAACACATAGACGAAATTTGATAATCCGATCGAACTGTTGAAGCTCCAAAACACCCCAGAAAATTAAACTCTGGAATAAATATTAAAAATACCCATAAAACTCAGCTTCTGAAATAATTAATTACAGCGCAAAATAGGAATGCTGACGTCATCATCCTGCCGCGGAACCGCCGCCTAAGGAGGCTTATGCCGCGGTTCCGCCGCAGGTTGCACTGTTCATGACTCAAATTTTGTGTCGTAATTCTTAGAATTTCTTGCTAAGTTTTCTGCATATTATTAATTTGGAAAAAACCCAGCTTTTTAAAAATGTACAGAGAGCATTTTGGATTTAGGGTTTCGGGTTCGTTCGGACTTCAAACTCCGTCTGGACTTCGCCTAAGGCTCAAGCTAGGCTCTGATACCACTGTAGGGTTCCTAGGCACACTATAGAGGTCTCACAAGGCATCAACCATGCCAATTTCAAATTTTATTGGTGCCGAGATCCCTAATACGGATCGTCGGCTAGAATTCTAGGCGAAATACGAATCTAGTTAACACTTTAACTAAAGAAGAGAGGCTACAACCTTTGTAGATCCGGTTATCCACTTCCTTGGCTCCATGTAGACGTCCTCTCGCTGTCCTTGTAGGATCTCGGACTCTCGCATCGGCTTCATCAAAAGGAATGAGCGAAATAGGTCGTCGGCTTCGTGCCGAAGATGATCTACGTCGAGGTTGCACAAGTTCAAGCTCCAACTTCACCAAGTTGTGAAACTTATGAAGAAAACACCCAAAACAACTTGGCAAGAGGTAGAGGGTGAAGAAATAGGAGGTTGGTTCACTTTAGAATTGGATTTCACTCACTTTTGCTCAAGTTTCCATTGATGGCATCTAGTTTTCTTTCTTGAAGAAGAAAGAGAAGATGAAGCGAGAATATGATAAGTATTATCATAATAGAAAAATAAATCAATACTTATCATATCTTAACCAAGGTTAAGTGTAGAGAAAAGACCATGGTAAATGAGAAGGGTTAGGGTTAAGCTAGAAGACAAAATGGTTTCTTTAGTCAAAGCTTCATGAAGCTTCAACAAGCTTCATGATAAAAAAAAACCATTATGTTTTCATTTATCCATTTATATAAATAAAGAATGGATAAATAAATGAGAGAATAAATCAAAACCCTAATTATCTTCTTAACCATGGTTTAATTCTTTACACTTAACCATGTGAGCAAGTATCATCAAACATGATACAAACATGTGCACAAAAGTATATCATATATACAACTTGCACATCAAGTGAGAAAATCCATTTAAAATGAACCAATACTAGTTAATGCAAAGTAATATATCAAATATATAATTATACATTAAATCATTAAATCAACACTTGATTTAACGATCCGGTCATATCGCATATAACCGACTAGTATCCTATGTATCGGCTTATCGAATCAATCGTTGATTCGATATCTAGGTTATATCGAATATAACCAATCGATACATCCATCGCGAGAATGGAATACGGTATCACATACACTCATTATTCTCGGTCCTGCACATATCTCATATGCGCTCCTATTTCGTTTCGCTTGAGCCAGGAAACCTCTGTGTAGGACTCTAAAGACTCGTCAATACGCCGGTAGCAGATGATGATCATATCAAGCACCCACAAGCCGCAAGCGGTCTGCTAAACGTAACGGCCATCCGGGTATTGAGCGATCAGAAGATCGACGAGCTAGTCCGCTCACACTCCTATGAATCCAACCAGCAACACTTACCGTACAGTCCGGTCTGTTCGTCTGATATGTCGCATATCAAGTCTAGGGGTGGTATACGTCAGACCCCAATAACCGATAAGTCATGCCGATGTGAGGCTCATAACGGGTCGAGAAACTACTGGTAACACTTACCAGCAAATCTCAGATCAGCCCTGGCCAGGGACTTCCCTGTTACGGCCAATCGAGCACTGCGCAACATCAACCCCCAATACCGGGAGAGACGAAACCCCTCCTATCGCTCATTGCCTCCATGTGACTCGGGACTGTACCCAAAGACCACCATTTTGCACGCCCTCATGGACGTGGTAAGGTGGAGATCAAAGCACAGTGGGAATCACACAAGACTCTATGACGATCTCGGGTCTACAGACTAACCTGTACAAGTGTCACCTGAGAACTGCCATCTGACGTGAGGTATAATACCATCTGGGAGTTCTCGGCGAGTCCGTCCAGTGTACCCAGTCTCCACTGAGCACCCGTATACCATCTCTGATGTCAAACACCAATGGATATGGGATCATCCATCACCCATCTCATGGGTCGAGAGGCGTATACGCTAGTCTACTCTGGTATATCGATGCCCCGTCTCGATACACCCACGACTAGGGACCTTGAAGGATGTACTTATGGACTACCATGTCCCCACTAGTATGATCTGCATCATAGTCCAGGTAGTCAAGTACACATCCTAAGGGCTTTACCAACATGTAACTATAAGACAGTATAAAGAGACAAGTGTACATGTTAAGATAAAGAGTAACCAGATAGCATACTATCATATCGAGCAAGAAAGTCATCTCTATATATGTCCAAGCATCCAATATAATATACATCATCTGTACAATACTGGCCTCTAGGGCATACATACAACTAACAATGATGATGTATGATGGTCCCTTGTCTACACATGCCAAGACCGGTTCTTTGTACTTAATTACATTCTCTGATGATCTCTCAAGATTCAGACTTATGTTCCTGTTGAAACACAAGTCCGAAGCTTTTAAGATATTCACAGAATATAAGATAGAAGTAGAGAACCAAAAACGGGTATAAGTATTATGTCCTTTGATGAGATCAAGGAGGAGAATACTTGAGCACGGAATTCCTTGACTATTCTAAAGGAGAATGAGATTCTCTCTCAGCATTACTCCTCCGTATACACCATAGCACGATGATATATCGGGGCGGAGCAATAGCACCCTATTTGATATGGTGTGCTCTATGATGAGTACTTCTGAGTTTACTATTTCCTTTTGGGTGTTATGCGCTTGAGAAGCTGCATATCTATTCAACAGGGTTCAAATCAAATCAGTTGCCTACCACTTCATATGTGATATGGAATGGGAAGAGCCAATATGTTAAGATTTGGGGTTGTCCGGCCTATGTCTAAAAGCAAAATCCGGACAAGCTCGAGGCAAGGTCTGTTATGTAGAGCTGGAAATGTTCCAGCTATACAAACTACAGCAGATGATTTGGTACAACCGAAAGATTCAATAGTAACCAACGGACCTCAGCCTCTCCGCCGATCTAGTAGGGTTCCTCACCCACTTGAGAGATACTTCGGTTTCACTATGACAGTGGGAGCGAGGATTGCATCATGAGATGATGACCCAACTAGTTTCGAGCTGGCCATCAGGAGTGGGACTCTGTAAGAATGGCTGGATGCTTATCGATCTGAGATGGAATCCTTATACACCAACAAAGTATGGACTTTGGTTGCTTTATCTGAAGGGTTAAATCCCCATCAGAAGCAAGTATATCTTGAGAAGATTACTTGGTGTACATGGAAAAGTTGAGACTTTCAAAGCTATACTTAAGTCCATCCAGATCCTACTTGCCACGGCTACATACCATGACTACGATATCTGGCGGTTAGGTGTCATGACAGCTTTTCTAATTGATGATTTGGAAGAGAGTGTCTATAAGTACACAGCCAGAGGGCTTCGTAGACAGTGGGAGCAGCGGAAACGTGTGCAAGATGATTTATAGGATAAAGCAGGCATCGCGGAGTTGGAACATCTATTTTGATGTGGTAGTCAAAGAGTTTGACTTCATCAAAATGGTAGATGAACCTTGTATATACAAAAAGGTAGTAGGGAGTATGGTGGTGATCCTTGTAGACTACGTGGATGACATACTCTTGATAGGGAAGGAGTTTCCTATGCTACGCTCGGTTAATCTCCGCTTATCACAAGGATTCTCCATATAAGATCAACGTGATACCTACTAAATCCTGGGATTTGGATCTATGAGATAGATCTAATTGGATGTTAGGATACTCACTAGTTGTAGTGAGATGGTATCAATCGATCCTGAGGAGAATCACTGAAAAGGTTCCAGGGTGATAAGGACGACTGAAAGTCCGTCGCAGGCATTGTCTTTACCCTCAATGGAGGGACGGTATGTTGGAAGAGTTCCAAGCTAGATACCGTGACATACTAGACGATTAAAGGCAAGATATATCGTTACCAAGGATGCTACCAAAGAGGCAGTCTGGATATATAAGTTCATGAGATGAACTTCGTTCCTACCATTGTGTGACAATGGAGTTATGGCTTTAGCCAAGGAACCCCTGTCCCATCAGAAATCCAGATATAATTCTTTGGCAGTATCACCTGATCATGGAGATAGTTGATCTCCAGGGAGATCGAGGTTAGGAGAGTAGACACAGAGGACAACAGCGCGGATCCACTCCTGAAGGCCTTTTTCCCAGTAGAGACTTTTATAGGATGGTTGAGTATGAGATACTTCAACCGCAGCTAATTGTTGGGTATGTGATACCACAACAGATGGCCCTAGTGCAAATGGGAGATTGTTAGTTATATGTATGCCCTAGAGGCCATTACTGTACATACGATGTATATTGTAATGGATGCTTGGACATATATAGGGAGGACTTTCTGGCTCGACATGATAGTATGCTATTTGGCTGTACTTTATCTTAACATGTACTCGATTATCTCTATGTTACATGTTGATAAAGCCTTTAGGATATGTACTCGACTACTGGGTTTATGATGAGATCATACTACTGGGGCCATGGTAGTCGACGAGTACATCCTATAACTGTTCCTAGTCGAGGGTGTATCGAGACAGGGCATCGATACACCAGAGTAGACTAGCGTATACGCATCTTGACCCATATGATGGGCGATGGATGATCCCATATCCATCGGTGTTTGACATCAAGGATGGTGTACGGGTGCTCAGTGGAGACTGGGTACACTGGATGGACTCGCCGAGAACTCCCAGATGGTATTATACCTCACGTCAGATGGCAGTTCTACAGTGACACTGGTATAGAGTAGTCTGTTGACCCGAGATCGTCATAGAGTCTTGTGTGATTCCCACTGTGCTTTGATTTCCATCATACCACGTCCAAGAGGGCGTGCAAAATGGTTGCTTTTGGGTACAGTCCCGAATAACATGGAGGCAATGAGCGATAGGAGGGGATTTGTCTCTCCTGGTATAGGGAGTTGACGTTGTGCTGTGTTTGATTGGCTATAACCGGAAATCCCTGTCCAGGGTTGCTGAGATTTACCGGTAAGTGTTATCAGTAGTTTCTCAAACTGTTATAGACACGACTTATCGAGCTACTGGGGTCTGACGTTTACCACCCCTAGGCGAGATATGCGACATATCAGACGACGAGACCAGACTGTACGGAAGTGTTACTGATTGGATTCACAGGAAAATGTACTGGCTTGCTTGTTGATCTTCTGATCGCTCAATACCCGGGTGGCCGTTACGTATAGCAAACCGCTTGCAGCTTGTGGGTGTTTGATATGATCATCACCTACTGCCGGCGTATTGACGAGTCTTTAGAGTCCTACACAGGGGTTTCCTGGCTCAAGCGAAACGGTGTAGGAGCACATATGTGATATGTGCGGGACCGAGATTAATACGATATGTGATACCGTATTCTATTCTCGCCATTAGTGACATTGATCGGTTGTATGCGATATAGCCGGGTTATTGGATCAATTGTTGATTCGATATGTTGTTACACATGATATTAGTCGGTTCTATACGATATAGCCGGATTGTCGGATCAAGTGTTGATTCGATAATTTAATGTATAATAATATATATGATATATTAAATTACATTAAATAATATTAGCTCACTAAAAGATTCTTTTTCTCACTCGGGATAATACATTGATATATATGTGATATATGTTAATTGTATTATTTTCTTTTGTTATAAAATATATTGTATATGTGATATATAATATTGTAACATGTTAGGGTTACAAATTTAACAATGGTTTAGGGTTTAAACTTGGTTAGGGTTTGGATTAGGGTTAGCTTTTGCATGAAGCTTCCATGAAGCTTCATGAAGCTTTGACTTTGTCTTTGGCTTGATATTTTGTGTTGATATTATGTTAACCCAATCCAAACCATTAACTCTAGTTAACTCTCTACAAGGGTTAACTCTTTCATGCTTAACCCTTGGTTAGATTTGTAACCACTACAATAATTCATTATTCATCACAAAAGGATTCATCATCTTCTTCCTTGAGTTCCTTGAGCAAAAGCTTTCTAGTTTTAGCTTTGTGATGAAAGTGATTGAGAATCTGAAAATAAAAGTGAGCCCACCTCCTACTTCTTCATCCTGTACCACTTGCCTTGTAGTAGAGTGTGTTCTCTTCACAAAGTTCATGACCTAGTGAAGGAATAGCTTGAGTTAGTGTCTCCCCGACGTAGATCATCTTCGGCCTCGAAGTCATCGAAGCAAGCATGTTCGTTCTTCTTGTGGAGCTTCTCTAGAGTCCGGAGTTCACGATCACAGCGAAGGGGACATCTACACGGAGCTATTGAACTGAAGGACCGGATCTACAAAGGTTGTAATCCCTCTCACTTAGTGTTAAAGTGTTTAACACGCTTGTTTTCGCCTAAACCCTAGTTTAAAGATCCGGCTTTGGGTTGTTCGGGACGGCTAAAATTTTAATCGGGCATGGTTGATGCCTCGTAGACCATTGTGCGTGTGCCTAGCAACCCTACATAAACACGACCACAGCTCCGTTTATTGGAAACAGAGAAATTGTTAGTGAATTCTTGCGATTGATACATGATGATGTATGTAAGGTCCCCTGTCTACACATGCCAGGATTGATTCTTTGTACTTCATTGCATTGACTGATGATCTCTTAAGATTCGGGCATATGTTCTTGTTGAAACACAAGTCTGAAGCGTTTGAGAAATTCAAAGAATATAAGTCAGATGTTGAGAACCACAAGGAGTATAAGTATTATGTCCTTTGATGTTATCAGGGAGGAGAATACTTAAGCACGGAATTCCTGGACTATTCTAAAGGAGAATGAGATTCTCTCTAAGCATTACTCCTCCGTCTACACCACAGCACATTGGTATATCGGGGCGGAGCAGTCGCACCCTATGAGATATGGTGCGCTCTATGATGAGTACTACTGAGTTACCTATTTCCTTTGGAGTTATGCACTTGAGAAGCTGTATACCTATTGAATAGGGTTCCAACCAAATCCGGTGCCTACCACTCCATATGCGATATGGTATGGGAAGAGCCCATATCTTAACCAAGTTAAGATTTGGGTTGTCCGGCCTATGCCTAAAAGCAAAATCCAGAAAAGCTCGAGATAAGGTCAGTTCTGTGGAAGTTTTGTTGGATATCCTAAGCATTCGCAAGGGAATATCTTCTACCACACTGGGTGAAAAAGGTGTTTTGTTTCATAGCATGCCACCTTTTGGAAAGGGAATTTCTTGTGAAGAAATTAGTGGTCATGAGGTAGAACTGGAAGGAGTTCCAGCTATAGAAGCTACAGCTGATGATTTGGTAGAACCGAAGGATTCAATAGTTCCCGACGAACCTCGGCCTCTCCGCCGATCTGGTAGGGTTCCTCACCCACCTAAGAGATACTTCGGTTTTTTCTATGACAGTGGGAGCGAGGATTGCAACATAAGATGATGACCTAACTAGTTTCGAGCAGGCAATCAAGAGTGGGAACTCTATAAGAATGGCTGGATGCTAAGCGATCTGAGATGGAATCCATATACGCCAACAAAGTATGGACTTTGGTTGCTTTATCTGAAGGGTTAAATCCCCATTAGGAGCAAGTATATCTTGAGAAGATTACTTGGTGTACATAGAAAAGTTGAGACTTTCAAAGCTAAAGCTTATTTCAAAAGGTTCTCTTCATCGACCAGGTGTGGATAATGATGAAACCATTTCTAGTGCCTATGCGTAAGTCCATCCAGATCCTACTTACCATTGCTACATAACATGACTACGATATCTGGCGGTTGGGTGTCATGACTGCTTTTCTAAATAATTATTTAGAAGAGAGTGTCTATAAGTACACAGCCAGAGGGTTTCATAGACAGTGGGAGCAGCGGAAACGTGTGCAAGTTGCTTTATGGGATAAAGCAGGCATCACGGAATTGGAACATTTGTTTTGATGTGGCAGTCAAAGAGTTTGACTTCATCAAAAGGGTAGATGAATTTTGTATATACAAAAAGGTAGTAGGGAGTATGGTAGTGATCCTCGTATTGTACGTGGATGACATACTCTTGATAGGAAAGGAGTTTCCTATGCTACACTCGGTTAATCTCCTCTCATCACAAGGATTCTCCATATAGGATCAAGGTGATACCTCCTAAATCCTAGGTTTTGGACCTATGAGATAGATTTAAGTGGATGTTAGGATTCTCACTAGGTGTAGTGAGATGGTATCAATCGATCCTGGGGAGAATCACTTGATAGCTTGCAGGGTGGTAAGGTCGACTGAATGTCAGTCACAGGCAATATCTTTACCCTCAGTGGAGGACGGTATGATGGAAGTGTTCCAAGCTAGATACCGTGGCAAACTAGACGATAAAGGCTAGATACATCACTACCAAGGATGCTACCAAATAGGCAGTCCCGATGTATATTAGTACATGAGATGAACTTCGTTCCTACCATTGTGTGACAATGGAGTTGTGGCTTAAACCTAAGAACCCCGTCCCATCAGAGATCCAGACATATTGTTAGGTAGTACCATTTTATCATGGAGATGGATGATCTCCACGGAGATCGAAGATAGGAGACTACACACAGAGGAGAACTTGGCGGATCCACTCACAATGGCCTATTCCCAGGAGAGACTTTTATGGGATGGTTGTGTATGAGATTATTCAACCACTGCTGATTATTGGGTATGGGATACTACAACAGATGGCCCTAGTGCAAGTGGGTGATTGTTAGTTATATGTATGCCCTAGAGGCCATTATTGTACAAACGATGTATATTGTAGTGGAAGCTTAGACATATATAGGGAGGAATTTCTTGCTTGACATGATAGTATGCTATCTGGTTGCACTTTATCTTAAAATGTACACTGATTGTCTCTATGTTACATGTTAATAAAGCCCTTAGGATGAGTACTTGACTACCAGGATTATGATGCAAATCATACTAGTGGGGACATGGTAGCCGTCAAGTACATCCTTCAAATGTTCCTAGTCGTGGATGTATCGAGACAGGGCATCGATATACCAGAGTAGACTAGCGTATAGCTTCTCGATCCAAGTAGATGGGTGATGGATGATCCCATATCCATTGGTTTTTGACATCAGAGAAAGTATACGGGTGCTTAGTGGAGACTGGGTACACTGGATGGACTCACTGAGAACTCCCAGAAGGTATTATACCTCACGTTAGATGGCAGTTCTCTGGTGACACTGGTATAGGTTAGTCTGTAGACCTAAGATCATCATAGAGCCTTGTGTGATTCCAATTGTGATTTGATTTCCACCTTACCATGTTCAAGAGAACGTGCGAAATTGTGGCTTTTGGGTACAGTATCGAATCATATGGAGGCAAAGAGCGATAGGAGGCGTTTCGTCTCTCCCGGTATAGGGAGTTGATGTTGCGCTGTGCTCGATTGGCTACCTCTGGAAGTCCCTAGCCAGGGCTGGTTCAGAGATATACTGGTAAGTATTATCGGTAGTTTCTCGACCTGTTATGAGCCTCATATCGACATGACTTATCGAGTTACTGGGATCTGACCTTTACCACCCCTAGACGAGATATGCGACATATCAGACAAAGAGACCGGACTGTACGGTAGTGCTACTGATTGGATTCACAGGAGTATGAGCAGGCTTGCTTGTTGATCTTCTGATCGCTCAATATCCGGATGGCCGTTACGTTTACGAGACCGCTTGCAGCTTTTGGGTGTTTGATATGATCATCATCTAATGCCGGCGTATTGAGGAGTCTTTAGAGTCCTACACAGAGGTTTCCTGGCTCAAGCGAAATGGAGAAGGAGCACATATGTGATATGTGCGGCACCGATATTAATACGATATGAGATACCATATTCTATTCTCACGATTTGTGATATCGGTCGGTTATATATGATATAGCATGGTTATCAGATTAAGTGTTGATTCGATAAGTTGATTCATATGATAGTAGTCGGTTATATGTGATATAGCCGGATTATTAAATGACGAGTTAATTTGATAATATAATGTATAATTATATATTTGATATATTAATTTACATTAACTAGTATTAGCTCACTTAAGATTTATTTTCTCACTTAGTTTTGTGCATAAGTATATATGTGATATATATAAGTGTACATTATTTTGTGTCATGCTTGATGATAGATGCAACAAAGGTGTGTGTATGATATACACCATGCTTTGTTAATTGCTAGGGTTTTTTTCATTTTGGTAATTACAAAATAGTGGTATTTTTTCATGGATGGAAGCTTGTAGAAGCTTGTAGTTATAATTGACCAAGTCCACTCTTTTGTTTTACCATAGATATTTATTAACCCAACCAATTAAACCTAGCCTTGGTTAAGTCCCTATAAAAGTTAAGTATATGATACTTAACTCACCTATGGTTGCTTCACTTTCATATGAGTTCATTCTTCTTCTTCTTCTTTCTCAAAAGCTTTCTAGCTTCAATGGAGATGTAAGGGAAAATGTGAGAAAATCAATTCTAAAGTGAGCACACTTCCAACTTCATCATTCTCTACTACTTGCCATTTAGTAAAGGTTGTTTGCTTCACTAATTTCACAATTAGTGAAGGGATAATTTGGGTTAGTGTCTCCTCGACGTAGATCATCTTCGGCCTCGAAGACTTCGAAGCAAGCATGTTCGTTTCTTCAAAGGAGCCTCTTAAGAGTCCAAGACTTCATGATTGCAGCGAATGGACTACTACATGGAGCTAATGAAGTGAAGGACCGGTCTACAAAGGTTGTATTCCTTGTTTACTTTATTTGCAAAGTCGTTTGCATTTCATTCCGTTGGATTTCTAGTATACGATTCTATGGTTAGGGTTAGCTAGAATGGCAAAATTTTAATTTGGCATTAAAGATGACTCCCGAAACCTTGCTGCCGTGCTAGGGAACCCTGCACTACTCACTTTGTTGAGGGAGGTTGCTTCACTTCGGGAATTTGGCGGGTAGTTTTCCACACCCGTAGGGGTCTAGGGTGGGGTTTGGCTATTCATCACGACCGTGTAATCCGTCTTTCGTTACAGGCTCAAACGAAACACGGAATTCCTAGTACATCCAATGTGTTCATCTGTGATCTGGAATGTCTATCATTGCGTCTGACGAATGGATATTATTACTTATGTATTATATAATATACGTTGCTTATGTTTTGCATCCGCACTAGTCCAGCCCCCGCTCTATCGTTAGTTAAGTAACCTAACGGGTGATGACGGGGCCGCATGGCGAATTCAGATGGCATAAGCGTACGTTGTATTTTCGTTGTTTTCTGCAATGGTAGGTTAATTGATGGGACTGCATTACATTAATTCAAAGCAAACAAACTAAAGTTGAATCGTTGGAACAAATTTTAAAACCACTCGGTTATTTTAAAATAGCAGACTGTTAAATGCGAAGCTTAAACCACTCGTTTTAAAAGCTATCAGGTTCCTTCAATTATATCAAGTTCACTACGTTCACGGTTTCGCCATAACCATTTGTAGCCCTACGTCATTTTAGTTGAATATTTAGTAGAATTCAAGCTATGTATTTTGACCTTCACCAAGGCATAATGTTTGGTAGCTGCTGGATATTCATCTGTAGCATAGATATATGCGCTGGTTTGGGACAGCCGTACTATTATTTTGGCCTTCGTCAAGGGTATGTGCAGCTAGGTTCAAATTAACGTGGACAATGACGGGTAGAACTTGACAAGTGACTTATGATATGTTGGCCTTCGTCAAGGTCATAAGAACATGGGGCAAAAATCCATATCGGGAGTTTCTAAAGAAACTGAAACTTGCTAGTGTTGCATACCATTTGGAGTGTGATAATGTTTGTAGGATTCCCTCAGGATTATCACACAATGATATTTGGATCCTGATCCTACTATGAGTATCTACTACTCCTCGAGAGATTCTTCACTTAACGATCAATGCTATAAACCAAGTAGGTGTCTAGAACAGTGTTAGCAGGGCTACGCCTCCAGGGAAAAGAGGTTTTGTAATTAAGGAACTTCACGAAAGCGTTGGAAAACCTCCCTCGAAGTACCGACACTAGCCTAGCCGAACGGTTAAGCAAGTATTGTAAGATGAGACCAATCCTCACTAATTCTTCTTTTATGGTTTGAGGAAGGATTCGAGAAACAGTGGGAGCCATCGTGTTTAGATAAATTGAAAGCCAATCTAAAATTGCAAGAGCATCATGCTGAGTGTATTCTTCTCTCTCCCCTAAATTGCAGCGACCAGGTGACCAGATTAGATTAAAGATAGATAATAAAATGACTGAGTTATACTATATTGACTGGCAATGGTTTGTCCAGATGTCCATTACCTATGACAAGCTGGACCACCTCATTACTACTCACACACCCCGCCGTCCCAGGTCCAGTTTCCACCGTCGCAGATAAGGATATCCGTAAGACAAGGGAAATGGACGGTGTGAATGCCAAGTGCCTCGTGTTGGCCTCAATTGATGGTGTATACCAGAGGCAGCACGAGAAGATGGACTTAGATTCTTTCTTCCGCCATAACAATGTTTTATATGGAGAGCAATCTCGTATCGTAAGATATGAGACCTCAAAAGAATTGTTTCAAGTGAGATTGGCTGTCGGATCATCTTTAGGGGACCACGACCCTACAATGATTAGCTATATTAAAAAGCTTACGGACCTGGAGACCACGTTGGAGAACGAGTCATATGCTGACTTGATTCTACAGTCCCTACCTCCAACTTACACCAAGGGGAAGAAAGTAATACTTCCAGTTGAGGGCACCATGAAGGAAACCAGGGAGACACCCGCTCTGCTTATTGGGGATCTACCTCTTCTGGATCTAAGGCGGATGCCAAGGGTGAGAAGAAGATGACATCCATAAAGCTGATAGGCGGTGTCGATAAGGTAGAAGAAAAGGGAAGGGCAAAAGTTTCGGGGTTAACAGTAGGTAAGGAGGGATGTTCCTATTGTTATGGGAAAGGGCATTGGCAGAAGGAATGCAGGGCTTGGAAAGCCAGAATCTAGGATCCGAAACATGTTGTGGCATCGACTTCGGGTGTGTTTATGATTGAAAATGGTCTGTCAATTAACTCTATTTCTTGGGTACTATATACCGGATCAGGATCTCATATCTGTAATTCATTATAGGTTTTGAGAAAGCGTGGAATTTTCAGGCAGGTGATATGACTCTCAGGGTTACTAACGAAATGAGCGTGGACGCTGTATCCGTAGGGTATGTCACCTTGAATTGACAAGTGGGCAGATATTGCTTCTACGTAACTGTTTGTGTGTACGAAGTCTAGTTTGTAAGTGATGTGGTTCACATCAACCGAAATCAAAGTTTGATTAGATATGGTACACTACAGGACAGTATATATTGAATCAAGCTCAGGTTTTCAAACATCCAGAAAATACTTAAAAGAAAGTCTCCAGAATTAAATAAACTTTCTTATGGCATTATAGACAGGGTCATGTCAATGAAACACGGTTGTCGAAGTTACATGGAGAGGGAAATTTGGATCCGTTCGAATATCAGTCTTATGCAACTTGCCAATCTTGTCTCATAGGAAAGATGACAAAGACTCCGTTTACTGGACACGGAGTAAGAGCGAGCGAGCTCTTGGAACTTATACACAACGACGTATGTAGTCCAATATCTACACATGTACGTAGTGGTTATTCCTATTTCTTTACTTTTACGGATAATTTCTCTAGGTTAGGTTATATCTTCTTATGAAAGCATAAATCCGAACCCTTTGAAAAATCCCGGGAATATAAGAATGGAGTGGATAAATAAACAGGCAAAAGTATCAAGACACTGAGATCTGATTGACGTGTTGAATACTTAAATTGCCAAGTTCCTGGATTACCTAAAAGTGAATAGAATTCTCTGTCGCCTTACTCCTCCATACACACCACAACATGGTGTATAGGAAAGGCAGAACAGAACCCTATTGGATATTGTTCGTTCCATGATGAGTAACGCTGAGTTGCCGCGATCCTTCTGAAGTTATGCACTAGATTAAGCTGGATATCTTTTGAATAAGGTTCCTACCAAGACTGTACCAACCACACCATATCAGATGTGGAGTGGGAAGAAACCCTATTTTCAGTATCTGAAGATATACGAATGTCCGGTTTTTGTTGAAAAGTAGTATGCAAACAAGCTCGAGGCACGCTCAGTACTGTGTAAGTTTGTAGGATACCCAAAGAACTCCAGGGGGTATTTTTCCTATTACACAGTGGAACAAAAGGTTTTTGTTCCTCGTCATGCCCACTATTTAGAAATCAATTTTTGGTAAAAGGAAATAGTGGGAGCGCAATAGAACTGAGTGAAATTCCAAAATCATAAACTATTACTAAAAGTATGGTAGAACCAGAGGTTTCAAAAGAACAGGACATCCCTACGCCAATCCGCAGGACTAGTAGGCAGTCTCATCCGCCCGAGAGATACTGTTGTTTTCTCATAGACGGGGATCGAGAGGATTGCATAATTGACAATGCTGAGTCAGCTAGCATCCGGTAAGATATTTGGAGCGGTGACTCAGTAAAATGGCTGGATGCAATACGGACCGAAATGGAGTCCATGTACACCAACAAAGTATGCACTTTGAACATTGCTCCAGAAGGGGTAAAACCTGTAGGCTGCAAATGGATCTTCAGAAAGAAGATTGGTGTAGGTAGATAGGTTAGAACCTATAAAGTTAGACTTGTTTTAAAAGGTTTTCGTTAAAGTCCTGGTTTGGACCATGATGAAACCTTTTCTCCAGTGTCTATGCTCAAATCCATTTGGATCCTTCTTACCACTGCTGCCTTCCAAGATTTTGAGATCTGGCAGATGGACGTAGAGACGGCTTTCTAAATGGTAATTTAGAAGAATGCGTCTATATGGATCAGCCAGAGGGTTTCAATCAGAATGGGAGCAGCGGGACAGTGTGCAAGTTTCTTAAGTCCATTTATGGACTAAAGCAGGTATTGTGGAGTTGGAACCGTTAGTTATATGTATGCCCTATAGGCCATTGCTATACATAGGATGTATATTGTAGTGGATGCTTAGACATATATAGCGAGGACTTTCTTGCTCGACATGATAGTATGCTATCTGGTTGCTCTTTACCTTAACGTGTACACTGATTGCCTCTCTGTTACATGTTGGTAAAGCCCTTAGGATGTGTACTTGACTACCTGGACTATGATGCGGATCATACTAGTAGGGACATGGTAGTCCATAAGTACATCCTTCATGGTCCCTAGTCGTGGGTGTATCGAGACGGGGCATCGATATACCAGAGTAAACTAGCGTATACCTTCTCGACCCATACAGATGGGAGATGGATGATCCCATATCCATTGGTGTTTCACATCAAAGATGATATACGGGTGCTCAGTGGAGACTGGGTACACTGGACGGACTCGCCGAGAACTCCCAGATGGTATTATACCTTACGTCAGATAGCAGTTCTCTGGTGACACTGGTACAGAGTAGTCTGTTGACCCGAGATCGTCATAGAGTCTTGTGTGGTTCCCACTGTGCTTTGATTTCCACCTTACCACGTCCAAGAGGGCGTGCAAAACGGTGTTTTTGGGTATAGTCTAGAATCACATGGAGGCAATGAGCGATAGGAGGGGATTCGTCTCTCCCGGTATAGGGAGTTGATGTTGCGCTGTGTTCGATTGGCTATAACCGGAAATCCCTGGCCAGGGTTGCTGAGATTTACTGGTAAGTGTTACCAGTAGTTTCTCGAACTGTTATAGACCTCATATCGAGCTATTGGGGTCTGACGTTTACCACCCCTACGCGAGATATGCGACATATCAGACGACGAGACCGGACTGTACGGTAAGTGTTACTGGTTGGATTCACAGGAGTGTGAGCGGGCTTGCTCGTCGATCTTCTGATCGCTCAATACCCGGGTGGCCGTTACGTTTAGCAGACCGCTTGCGGCTTGTGGACGTTTGATATGATCATCACCTGCTGCCGGCGTATTGACCAGTCTTTAGAGTCCTACACAGAGGTTTCCTGGCTCAAGCAAAACGAAATAGGAGCGCATATGAGATATGTGCGGGACCGAGAATAATACCAGTATGTGATACTGTATTTGATTCTCGCGATTTGTAACATTGATTGGTTATATGCGATATAGCCGGGTTATCGGATCAAGTGTTGATTCGATAAGTTGTTACTATTGATATTAGTCGGTTATATGCGATATGACCGGATCGTTAAATCAAGTATTGATTTAATGATTTAATGTATAATTATATATTAGATATATTACTTTACATTAACTAATATTGGTTCACTTAAAATTGATTTTCTCACTTGATGTGCACATTGTATATATGATATAGTTTTGTGCACTAGTTTGTATCATGTTTGATGATACATGATAGTTTGTGTGTATGATTAAACCATGGTTGTATTAATGGTTAGGGTTTTGTTTACTTACTTATTCATTTATTTATTTATTCATTTTGAAAGATAAATAAAATGGTGACTTATTTTGTTTCTTTCATGAAACTTCATGAAGTGTTGAAAGCTTGACCATTTTGTTTGTTTCCATTAACCTAACCATTCAACCTAACCATGGTTTATTCTCTACACCTAACTATGGTTACCATTATGATAGGTATCATATTATTTCTTATTTTAGAAGAACTTATCATATTCTTTTCTTCTTCTTCTTCTTCTTCATCAACAAGAAGAAAAGCTTGCAACCTTTAATGGCAACTTGAGAAAAAGAGTGAGAAATCCAATTCTAAAGTGAACCCACATCCTATTTTTTCATCCTCCACCACTTGCCAAGTAGTATAGGGTGTTTTCTTCACAAGTTTCATGACTTGGTGAAGTTGGAGCTTGATCTTGTGTTGCCTCGACGTAGATCATCTTCGGCATCGAAGTCGACGACCTAGCCCGCCCATTTCTCCGATGAAGCCGACGCTAGAGCCTGGGATCCGATGATTGCAGCGAAAGGACCTCATCACGGAGCTATGGAGGTGGAGGACCGGATCTAAAAAGGTTGTATTTTCGTTTACTCATAGTTAAGTTGTTAACTAGTTATCGTTTTCGCCTAAAATCTAGTTAACGATCCGTATTAGGGTTTCTCGGCACCGGAAAATTTTGAAATTCGTATGGTTGATGCCTTGTGAGACCTTATTAGTGTGCCTAGGAACCCTACAGTGGTATCAGAGCCTAGCTAGAGCCTTAAGCGATGCGTAGACGAAGTTACAAACCCGATCGAACCCGAAACCCTAGCTTTCAACCGCTCTCTGTACATTTTTGAAAATTGTGGATTTTTGTGAATTAAAAATTCTTAAAAAATTCAGCAGGAGATTCTAAGAATTACGGTGCAAAATTGACCAAGAGATTCGAACAAAGAGCGGCGGAACCGCGGCATTAGCATGGCTAATGCGGCGGTTCCACGGCCATTTAGTCTCCTCAGTAAGTTATTTTTGCACAGTAACTTCTATCTTTCATTGCTGAGTTTTCTGGGAGTTTTTAATATTTACTCAAGAGTTGAGTTTTCTAGGTTGTATTGGGAGTTCGTAGATTCGATCGGATTTTCAAACTTTGTCTATGTGCTTTTCCGGGTAATTTTTGAATATGTTAAAAAGTTCGACCGGATATAAATACCCACTTTTACCCCTGCCGAGAAATTTCCAATTGTTGGATTTTTCCGTAGTTTAACGACGTTCTAAGTAGTGCAAGTAACGCGATGGTCCCTCTAGAAGACAACAAACCTTAACTCGATTATGTGACCGTCTTGAACTGCCCTTTGAACCTTATGGTTTGGGGCAGTACGGCGTGCCACATGTGAGGCGTTGGCTTGACCCTTCTACGACTGGACCGTTGGTACTGAGGCATGAAGTGAATGTTTTTAAACTTATTTCATGTGTTGAGCTGTTTCGGAAAAACTTGGGTGTTCGAATGTTCGATCGGAAAGTTTAACATTTTCTGTTTATCTGGAATGTGATACAATATTTGGAATCCACAAGGAGTTATGAGATAACTGATTTGAATGTTATAAACATTGCACTTTAGTCTCACTTGATCGTTTGCCACGGAATTTTGATGCGATCAAAAGTCCGTCGCAATCACGCAGCGTACGCGGATACTCGCCGGGTAAACTTAATAGACAGCTACACCCCATAGCCCCGACCAAGTGACTGTAGGAGAACCCCGTCGCCGAAAGCATCCGTTCGGGTGCTCGCGGCAGTGGTGTTCAGCCTTGGTGCACTTCGTCGACGGCGTCGGGGGTGCGGCCACCTACTAAAGTTTGCGACGAGCATTCGATCAGGATGTCGGGAATCTTGTTGAATTGCCCGACTTGATATTGAAAAGTGTTTTCGATAATGAGACTAAAATGAGGGGTTTATATTTGTTAGGCGTGCGATGTCTAAGTATTTCATTTGATAAGGCATGTGATGTCTAAAAAGGTTGCGGATTCCAACTGTTATAGTTTTACACTTTCTTTTCTGCGACCGTAAGTGTAATATGTGATATCGCTGGTTTCGTTGCTATATGTCAACGACAATTGGGATACGCATGTTTACTTACGTTGATGACATGTGATGTTATGTGTTGCTGGATATGTTATATTGGATCGTCGTGTTTGAATAGCCGGGTTTTTTTTATGTGAGATGGGTGTTTTTCATTTTCATTCATGTAAAAACTTGTATGTAATATTCTTTTATTGGGGCACTTCCAGGTTGCGGAAGATGTCACCTTTTGTATATTATTTACTTTTCCGCACTAGGATAGACCCAAGGAGGGGGCATAAGTAACCGGGTTCTAGGGTCCAGTGGGAGACCAACTCGAGGAGTCGAGTCCGGGTCACCTAACCGTAGAATTGGTAGGGTTGCTTGCCGCTCTCGTAGGGGTCTAGAGGTGTGGGATTGGCTATTCATCACGACCGTGGAATCCGTGTTTTATACTGGCTTGTATTGAAAACACTGACGTCCTAGTATATCCAATATTTCATATGTTTCTTCTGCTGCGATATCTGTGATGTGATCATGTGATGTTCTGTGTTAGATACTGTATATAGTATATATGATATATTATATAGGCGTTACTTATGTTTTACACCCGCGCTAGCCCTGCCCTGCTCTGCCGTTAGTTACCTAACCTAACGGTGTACGAGGGGATATCGAGGCGAATGCGGATGGCATAAGTGTACGTCGTATTTATCAGTGATGTTTAGGTACTTAAATGATGGGACTTCATTAATGTGATTAATGAAAGAAAAGAAACCTAAGAAGTTGTGGAATCGAATTTTCAAAAACAGGTAGCTACAGTTCTTGCTTTGCATCGCGGTGTTCCTTGTAGAACATCCTGCACCTTATTCGATAAGGAAAGGACCGAGATCCCTTCACCGGGAGTGACTCCTTTAGCAATAACTGGCAGATGCTACACACTCGGTTTGTCTTTTGATAGCTTCTATAGTTTCTGCTTTGCACAGTGATATATATGATATATCCCGCACCTCATTCGACGAGGAAAGGACCGACGATCCCTTCTCCGGGAGTGACACCTTTAGCAAAACTAGAAAAGCCTCAAAGACACTCCATTTCAAAATTCATTCGATCCTACAACGGTATCAAGTTCATTACGCAATTGGTTTTCAGAAAAAACCTGTCGTAGCCCTCCGTCATTTCAGATAAGTGGTAGTTAGTATTCGTGCTACGTTTGTTGGCCTGCGTCAAGGCGTAGTGTGCGGTAGCTAACTAGCATTTATCTGCTTATGCATATGATGCAGATTGGATTAGGGTAGTTGTGCGACTTTGTGGGCCTGCGTCAAGGGTCGTGCGGGTGGGTTTAATTCAATCAGGAAATGACGGGTTGAACTTGACTAGCACACTATGGTTTGTTGGCCTGCGTCAAGGTCATAGGACGCTAGGGGCAAAATTATCGGGAATTGCAAGTGTTGAAATTTGCAATGAGATTGCATACCTTCTATGAGATAGTTGGATCCCGATACCCACTGCGAGTAATTGTTACTCCTGGGAGAGTTTTACACATTACAATTAGCCGATCAAGTAGGTGTCTAGAAAAGTGTCAACGGGGTTACGCCTCTGGGAAAACGAGGTTTACATTAATTAGGTTCGTGCGAAAGTACGGGGGACCTCCCTCAAAGTACCGACACTGGCCTGGCTGAAAGATTGGCGAACTTGTAGTGTGTAATTAATCCCGGCTAGTCTTTCCTTTTAGGGTTTGAAGGAAGATTTGATAAAAACAGTGGGAGCCATCCTGATTAGATAAAATAATAACCAATCTATTCTTGCAAGAGCGCACGCTGAGTGTTTTCTTCTCTCTCTCTCCAGGGAGCGACCATATCATGCCTTAATCAAGATAATAATACGGATATTTGACCGAACCCGCTTGTTATACTGAGCTGAGGAACGTTGGTCCCGCTCCAACTTATAATTGTTATAAGACAGAGCAGGAATTGGGGAATACCAGATTTCCCGTGCCGCCCAAACGAAGAAAGTGCATGTTGATGCATCATCTTCGGGTGTGTTCGTTACAAAGAACTGTTTCTCTGTATCCTCTACGTCCTGGGTATTTGATACCGAATCAGGATCCCAGATATGTAATCTGCTACATAGGGCTACAGAAAGGTAGAGAACTGAGAACGGGTGATAAGTTTCATGAGGCAGAAAACGGGGCAAGTGTTGCAGCCAAGTCTGTTGGTCACTGTCACCCTGTATTACCAATACATTGATTCTGAACGAATGTTATTAGATACCGAACCTGATATACAAAATCACATCACTCTCTTTATTTGTAAAGAAATGATAAAATTTTGTATTGTTGGATAATGTTTTGAACATTTCCTATATCAAAAGTTGATCGGTTCAGGTACGTTATCTAAAAGCATTGATGTTCTAAATCAAACTACAGTTTTTAGTATAGAGAAAGAGCACACAAATGAACGAATCCTTCTTGAGGCATTGTAGACTAGGTCATATCAATGCGACCCGACTAGCTAAAGTTACATGTAGATGCATATTCAAATCAGTTTGAATTTACATCTTGTGAAACTTGCCAGTCATGTCACAAAGATAAGATGACCATAGCTCCGTTTACTGGAAACAGAGAAAGAGTTAGTAAACTCTTGGGATGATACATGTTGATGTATAAAGGTCCCCAGTCTATACATGCCAAGACCGGTTCTTTGTACTTCATTACATTCTCTGATGATCTCTCAAGATTCAGACATATGTTCCTGTTGAAACACAAGTCCAAACCTTTTGAGATATTCACGGAATATAAGTTGGAAGTAGAGAACCAAAATGAGGGTATAAGTATTATGTCCTTTGATGCGATCAGGGAGGAGAATACTTGTGCATGGAATTCCTGAACTATTCTAAAGGAGAATGAGATTCTCTCTCAGCATTACTCCTCTGAATACACCACAGCACAACGTTGTATCGGGGCGGAGCAATCGCACCCCATTCGATATGGTGCGCTCTATGATGAGTAATACTGAGTTACCTGTTTCCTTTTGGGAGTTATGCGCTTGAGAAGCTGCATACCTATTGAATAGGGTTTGAATCAGATCACAGCCTACCACTCCATATGAGATATGGTATGGGAAGAGCCCATGTCTTAAGCTAGTTAAGATTTGTGGTTGTCCGGCCTATGTCTAAAAGCAAAATCCGGACAAGCTCGAGGCAAGGTTAGTTTTGTAGAACTGGAAAGGTTCCAGCTATGCAAACTACCTCAGATGATTTGGTACAACCAAAGGATTCAGTAGATACCAACGAACCTCAGCCTCTCCACCGATCTTGTAGGGTTTCTCACCCACCTGAGAGATACTTCAGTTTCTCTATGACAGTGGGAGCGAGAATTGCATCATGAGATGATGACCCAACTAGTTTCGAGCTGGCCATCAGGAGTAAGACTCTATAAGAATGGCTGGATGCTTAGTGATCTGAGATGGAATCCTTATACACCAACAATGTATGGACTTTGGTTGCTATATCTGAAGGGTTAAATCCTCATCAGGAGCAAGTATATCTTGAGAAGATTACTTGGTGTACTTGGAAAAGTTAAGACTTTCAAAGCTAGACTTGTTAAAGGTTTGCATCATTGACCAGGCATGGATTATGTTGAAACCTTTTCTAAGGAGCTATGCTTAAGTCCATCCAGATCCTACTTGTCACGGCTACATACCATGACAACGATATCTGGTGGTTGGGTGTCATGACTGCTTTTCTAAATAATGTTTTGGAAGAAAGCGTCTATAAGTATACAGCCAGAGGGCCTCGTAGACAGTGGGAGCAGCGGAAACGTGTGCAAGATGGTTTATAGGATAAAGCAGGCATCGCGGAGTTGGAACGTCTGTTTTGATGTGTTAGTCAAAGATTTTGACATCATCAAAATGGTAGATGAACCTTGTATAAACAAAAAGGTAGTAGGGAGTATGGTGGCGATCCTCGTAGAGTACGTGGATGGCATACTCTTGATAGGGAAGTATTTTCCTATGCTACGCTCGATCAATCTCCGCTTATCACAATGATTCTCCATATAAGATCAAAGTGATACCTCATAAATCCTGGGTTTTGGATCTATAAGATAGATCTAATTGGATATTAGGATACTCACTAGTTGTAGTGAGATGGTATCAATCGATCCTGGGGAGAATCACTGGAAGGGTTCCAGGGTGATAAGGACGAATGAAAGTCAGTCACAGGCATTGTCTTTACCCTCAGTGGAGGAACGGTATGTTGGAAGAGTTCCAAGCTAAATACCGTGGCATACTAGACGATAAAGGCAGGATACATCGCTACTTAAGATGCTACCAAAGAGGCTGTTTGGGTGTATATTGGTTCATGAGATGAACTAGGTTCCAACCATTGTGTGACAATGAAAGTGTGGCTTTGGCCCGGGAACCCCGGTCCCATCAGTGACCCAGACATAATCTAAGGCAGTATCACCTGATCATGGAGATGGTTGATCTCCAGGGTGATCGAGGTTAGGAGAACAGACTCAGAGGACAACACGACGGATCCACTCACAAAGGCCTTTTCCCAAAAAGAGACTTTTATGGGATGGTTGAGTATGAGATACTACAACCACTGCTATCAGATAGCCCTAGTGCAAGTGGGAGATTGTTAGTTATATGTATGCCCTAGAGGCCATTGCTATACATAGGATGTATATTGTAGTGGATGCTTAGACATATATAGGGAGGACTTTCTTGCTCGACATGATAGTATGCTATCTGGTTGCTCTTTACCTTAACATGTACACTGATTGTCTCTCTGTTACATGTTGGTAAAGCCCTTAGGATGTGTACTTGACTACCTGGACTATGATGCGGATCATACTAGTGGGGACATGGTAGTCCATAAGTACATCCTTCATGGTCCCTAGTCGTGGGTGTATCGAGACAAGGCATCGATATACCAGAGTAGACTAGCGTATATCTTCTCGACCCATACAGATGGGCGATGGATGATCCCATATCCATTGGTGTTTGACATCAGAGATGATATACGGGTGCTCAGTGGAGACTGGGTACACTGGACGGACTCGCCGAGAACTCCCAGATGGTATTATACTTACGTCAGATGGCAGTTCTCTGGTGACACTGGTACAGAGTAGTCTGTTGACCCGAGATCGTTATAGGGTCTTGTGTGGTTCCCACTGTGCTTTGATTTCCACCTTACCACGTCCAAGAGGGCGTGCAAAATGGTGGTTTTTGGGTACAGTCCCGAATCACATGGAGGCAATGAGCGATAGGAGGGGATTCGTCTCTCCCGGTATAGGGAGTTGATGTTGCGCTGTGTTCGATTGGCTATAACCGGAAATCCCTGGCCAGGGTTGCTGAGATTTACTGGTAAGTGTTACCAGTAGTTTCTCGAACTGTTATAGACCTCATATCGACACGACTTATCGAGCTATTGGGATCTGACGTTTACCACCCCTAGGCGAGATATGCGACATATCAGAATACGAGACCGGACTGTACGGTAAGTGTTACTGGTTGGATTCACAGGAGTGTGAGCGAGCTTGCTCGTCGATCTTCTGATCGCTCAATACCCGGGTGGCTGTTACGTTTAGCAGACCGCTTGCGGCTTGTGGGTGTTTGATATGATCATCACCTGCTGCCGGCGTATTAACGAGTCTTTAGAGTCCTACACAGAGGTTTCCTGGCTCAAGCAAAACGAAATAGGAGCGCATATGAGATATGTACGGGACCGAGAATAATACCAGTATGTGATACTGTATTTGATTCTCGCGATTTGTAACATTTATTGGTTATATACGATATAGCCGGGTTATCGGATCAAGTGTTGATTCGATAAGTTGTTACTATCTATATTTGTCGGTTATATGCGATATGACCGGATCGTTAAATCAAGTATTTATTTAATGATTTAATGTATAATTATATATTAGATATATTACTTTACATTAACTAATATTGGTTCACTTAAAATGGATTTTCTCACTTGATGTGCACATTGTATATATAATATAGTTTTGTGCACTAGTTTGTATCATGTTTGATGATACATGATAGTTTGTGTGTATGATTAAACCATGGTTGTGTTAATGGTTAGGGTTTTGTTTACTTACTTATTCATTTATTTATATATTCATTTTGAAAGATAAATAAAATGGTGGCTTATTTTGTTTCTTTCATGAAACATCATGAAGTATTGAAAGCTTGACCATTTTGTTTGTTTCCATTAACCTAACCATGGTTTATTCTCTACACCTAACTATGGTTACCATTATGATAAGTATCATATTATTTCTTATTTTAGAAGAACTTATCATATTCTTTTCTTCTTCTTCTTCTTCATCAACAATAAGAAAAGCTTGCAACCTTTAATGGCAACCTGAGAAAAAGAGTGAGAAATCCAATTCTAAAGTGAACCCACTTCCTATTTCTTCATCCTCTACCACTTGCCGAGTAGTATAGGGTGTTTTCTTCACAAGTTTCATGACTTGGTGAAGTTGGAGCTTGATCTTGTGTTGCCTCGACATAGATCATCTTCGGCATCGAAGTCGACGACCAAGCCCGCCCATTTCTCCGATGAAGCCGACGCTAGAGCCTGGGATCCGATGATCGCAGTGAGAGGACCTCATCACGGAGCTATGGAGGTGGAGGACCGGATCCACAAAGGTTGTATTTTCTTTTACTCAAAGTTAAGTTGTTAACTAGTTATCGTTTTCGCCTAAAATCTAGTTAACGATCCGTATTAGGGTTTCTCGGCACCGGAAAATTTTGAAATTGGCATGGTTGATGCCTTGTGAGACCTCATTAGTGTGCCTAGGAACCCTACAGGAACATCTGTTTTTTATTGAGACAGTCAAAGAATTCGACATTATCAAAAATCCAGATGAACCATGCATTTATAGTAAAATTGTAGCTAGAACTATAGAATTCCTCGTTGAGTACGTGGATGAAATTCTCTTGGTAGGAAATGACATTCGTATGCTACAATCATTCAAAGGATTCTTGTTACAGAGGCTCTCCATTGAAGACCTGGGTGATACCAACTACATTCTGGGATCCAGATCTATCGTGATAGATCAAAGAGGATAGTAGGACTTTTACATTCATGGTAAAACAACACCATACTGAAAATATTTAGTATGAACGATTCTAAGCGCGGTAATCTACCGGCTTGTCACGGAATCACCCTCTCCAAAGAGATGTCTTCCAAGACAAATTTGGAAAGGGATCACAACACATCTACACCTTACGCTTCTGCGATAGGCTCTATACTGTATGCAATGTTGTGTACCAGACCAGATGTAGCTTACGCACTGAGTGTGGTAAGCCGGTATCAGTCAAACCCAGGGGAGAAGCACTGGGAAGCAGTAAAGAACATTCTCAAGTACCTGAGAAGGACTAAGGAGATGTTCTTGGTGTATGGCGGAAAAGGACCGTCAGATCGAGGCCTTTGCTAACTCCAGCTTCCAGAATGATAAGAATGACTCCAATTCCATATTAGATTATGACTTTACCCTCAGTGAATGGGCGGTCTATTAGAAGAGCTCCAAGGAGGACACCATTGTAGACTCAATGATGGAAACATAGTAGTTTGCTGCATGAGACGCTGCAAAAGAGGCAGTCTGGATATGGATGTTCTTAACTGAACTTCGGGTGGTTCCTTCCATTTTTGATCCAATACTTTAGTATTGTGACAACAATGGCGCTATAGCTTTAGGGAAGGAACCCATGTCCCAACAGAGATCCAGACATATCTTGAGGCGGTACCACCTGATTAGGGAGATCGTTGATCCCCAGGAGATCGAGGTGAGGAGAGTAGATACAGAGAACAACACTCCAGATCCACTCAAAGAGACCATTCCTCAGACAGTGTTCGAGAGGCTATTCGAGATCTTCGGTCTGCGATATGCCAGTATATGGCCTTAGTGCAAGTAGGAGATTGTCAGTGTTATATGCCCTAGAGGCCATTATTGTATCATACTGGATTGTATATTACTTAATGGGAGCTTGGGATATACACGGATATAATAACAGTCTTGCTCAAAATGGTTGTATACTACCTGGTTTGTTTCTACTTCAATATGTGCATGTGTTTCTTTTAGCATATCGCTTATACATATTGGTAGAGTCCTTAGGATCTTTGCTTGATTACCAGCGTTGTGATGTCAATCACACTAGTGAGGGCTGGGTAATCTATAAGCACATCCTATACAAGTCCCTGATCGTAGGATTATCAAGACGGGGCATCGATACTCCATAGTAGACTAGTGTAAACGCTTCTCATCCCAGTAGAGGAGATGGTCTTTCCCACAGCAATTAGTACGTCGTACTGGAGATAGTATGCAGGTGCACATTAGGTTATGAGTACACTAGACATGACTCATCGGGAATTGTTGGTGGGTATTATACCTATCGTCGGGTAACAGTTCCCAGGCGACATTAGTACAGCTTAGTCCGTCGACTTGACACTGCTACTTCTTCTAAAGTGTGTTCCCATTGAACTTTGATTACTACCCTACCATGGCTCAAAGGAGTCGTGCAAATAGGTAGTAGTTGGGTGCAGTCCAGAAGCACTTGGGGGCAGTGGAAGTTAGATAGGATTCGTCTCTCCCGGTATTGGCGTTGATATCGTGCTGTGTTCGGAAGGCCATTACACAAAGTTCTTGGCCAAGGCAAGCGAGATTTACTGGTAGGTATCCCAGTAGTTTCTCCGGGTGTATTGGGCTACTCTCCGACAGGATTTATTGCGCTATTAGGGGTCTGACGATTACTATCCACTTGGCCCGATAAGCGATACTCTTAGAAGAACAGACCAGACTGTACAGAGATTATCACATTAAGGCTCAGTAGGAGTTCAGATGGGTTTTCCTCATCGGCCTTCTTATCGACATCTACCGTGGGACCATTACATGCAGCTAGTAACGCTTGCGGCATGTGGTTAAACCCACTGCCAGTGTAGTGTCGAGTCTTTAGAGTCCCACATAGAGAGTTTCCCTGCACCGGGCAAAAGGTGTAGAGGCCGTATAGTTTTACGGCAGGGCTTCGATCACTTACATGCACTTGTGCGCGTATGATGTTCGGGCGGATAATACTAGTAGGCTTTGGTTTAAACCGGATCCTAGTATTATATTGATGGATCATTTTCGTCTCTTCGTATTCGTATTTCTTAGAACACGGATGTGGGTATGTATATACGGATGAGAGGGGCATAGATGGAGACACCTCATTAGGGTTTTGACCATTGACTTGATTAATAAAATTATGTGGTGGAGGAAAGTATTTGTTATTTTTTGTAAATGATAATTGAGGCATGGCTACTTGTTTTTACTACTTAACTTGGTTTGACCATTTGACTTGGTTTGACCGCTTGACTTTGTTTGACTCTTCGACAAGATATTTCTTGTGAGATATTTTGTTGCACTAGATATTTTGGGTGAGATATTTTCTTGCAATGCTTGTAGTCAAGTCAAGGGAGGCATCTAATTTTATCATTATCATTATCAAAAATCATTTCTCTTTCCTCAAGCTAGCTCTCTTCTTCTTCCTCTCAACTAAAACCCTAAAAGCTCTCATATGTTGAGAATGCTAGAGTTCCATGAGACAAAGCACTCCATATTCACACTCTTCACCCTCTAGGACTTCTAGTTTAGCGAGCTAGAAGCCGTAGTTACCTTAGATTTGAGGTAGGAGCTCGGACTATAGACTCTCGGGTGGATCGTCTTTGACTCGAGGAACCCGACGAGGAAGCTACGATCCGGATCGATCCTTGGAGCCTATGAAGATGAGGAGGATAGCAATGAAGACCCGAAGGACATGAATCGTGAGGTATAACTTCGTATCGTAGTAGTTAAACCTTATGTAGTTTTCTAGCTATGGTTTACGGACGATCCTTGGTTCTTGTCGGTGTTGTGAAGCCCGTAAAAATCATTGTTTGCAAATTCCGCCTCCCCGCGAACATGTGGGGTGTGCGACATCGACTTAAAGGGAGGTCCCCCCATGCTTTCTCACGGACCCAATTACTAAACACATTTCCATAAGCGTAACCATATTAACACTTTCTAGATACCTAATAGGTTAGATAATTGTGAAGTGAAAAATCTCCCGAGAAGTAATACATACTCATCAGTGGGAATCGAGATCTAACTATCATCATGTGATAACCTGACGGAATCCACTCAAGTCACCACACTCCAGAAGGTATGCGCATTCCAGGCAAGTTTCCCGTATGTTTGAAACTCCTGATATATTTTTTTTCCTCAAGCAGCTTATGACCCTGAGGGATGCCAACAAATTATAAGTTGCAAGTCATGTTCTACCCGTCATTGTCCTAATTAATTTAGACCTACTCATACTCGCCCATGACGGATGCCAACAAGGTCGTACGGCTGTCCTTGATTAATGCATCTCTATGCTACAGAAAAGTAACACATAGCATGTTACGACCCAAAATTTGGCCCGTAACTGGCACTTAAACTACGTAACGTCAACAGGCGTACGCAACATAAGTAAGCCGAAACCCAGAAATCTAAACCACCCAAATGTGGATAAGCGGGGAAAAAACATAGTATAAAACATTCGGAAAATCACAAGTAAAATCTCTAACTCTAGTTTTCTTTCTTGAAAATTTCGGCAGCACCTTCTTTGTAAAAACAAGCCCCGAAATTGGGTACAACATAGATAATATATAAAGCATCCTAAACGGGAGAAAATCACGCCCAACGGCGGAGACAACCACCACAAACATAAATACGACGCCGAAGCGAAGAAATATAAAAGAAAACTGCATAAAGAAGTAAACTTTTCAAAAAAACCGGCTCCCACGAGCATGGCACCCAAAGTCACCAAATAATAATACAACACCAAACCCTCATAACTCGTCTCTAAGTTAAATACAAGAAGTGGTAGATGGAGAATACTAGGTCCAACAAAAAGATATACAATGTACAAACGGATAACCGCAAACCCACCTAAAAGAAAAGGCCTCACAGCCAACCGTAGTGGTATCCACAAAAGTAGAGGTGATAAGAAACCCTGCCGCGACTACTCAGAGGGTAAGTCCTGCAAAACACTGTGGCACAACGGGGTGAGTTGCCAACTCATGAATAGTAAATAACATCATACTGAAATCGCAAGTATGTACTAATAGCAATGATCAATAACATGTAAGCTGGTAGCATAAGTATGACAATATGAATATGCAACTATCATGATCGAGGTACACCACCAGGGTACTATTTCTACATGAATCAAATGCATATCACTGAATACCGAGTGCGGGATAATACATAATCTCATGCACAAATCATAAGCATGGAAAAATGCGGTGTAAATCAACAACACCCCAAATCCCAAAATACTCAGATCGGCTCTCGAATCGGCCTTCAAATCCTTTAAGTCTCATGGAACCTGAGTGTCATATATCGATACACTAAAACATTATGAAAACCAGTGCCTAACATCGACATGTAAATACTCGTATCCATACGTTCCTCGAAACCCAAGTATCCCACTTCGACACATGTGTTCCACGTATCGGTCTTTCTGATATCCATACGTTCCTCGAAACCCAAGTATCCCACCTCGACACTTGTGTTCCACGTATCGGTCTCCAAAATCCATATATCTCTCGGAATATAAGTGCCTAACACTGAAACTTGAAATTCCTATATCTCATGAAAACATATCTCAAATGCGTAAAGCCATGTAAAATAACATATGCAACAAAAAATATCAATATAAGAATATCACGGGCAATGTCCGCTATTTAACTGCATCAAGTCATTAAATATATCTCGCAGTTCCCAAATATCCAAATCCAATTTACATATATATATAGCGTCCCATTCCACCTATATATATGTTATAAAAAGCTGATCATGTAACAATAGCAAAGTGTATATGCGAGCATGTAGGTATAATATGGCATATGTATAGGCATGTAGGTATACAGGTATGCTATATGTCATATGCGCTATCGCACAGGAATAATTGTTTCCATGTCGCTAACCAATAGCAAGGTATATCAATGAATATTTGTGTTGTGCGTATCATGGCAATTACCGACAGTGTGTGTGTAGCATATCGTTGGTGCTCGTGCAACATGGACTGTCAATAATAGTGCAGTGTACAATAGATACAGTTTCATGCACAATAAGTAACTATATGCAATGGAACTCATGCATCATCTCTATATGAGCATATAAACATACGGCTAATATCATATCATATCTAGCCCTGACGCTTAACGCCATACGGGCGATTTTCCCGTAGATGTTAAATCTACTCACTGATGGTCTCGAGCTATGAAAATCCGACCACCTGCTTCCCTTTGTTCGCAGCGTCTGAAGTCCCCGCTTGCGATGCTATAATTTCACAAACACATAAACAGTGCAAAAATCTCAGAAATCGACCAATATCATGTAAAACTACGTTTTAAACGACGCACCAATTTCAAACTAACTCACAAGTGTGCGTATAGTGGTTAACGTGCGTGGCGACACTACGAAACCAACCCAAGTGCAGCAGCTTCACAAGATCACGATTCGTGTCGGATAACGAAACACGCTGATTCAAAACACAAGATTATAGGAAAATGATTCCAGATTTTGCATATTGTAAATACTAAAAAAAGTAAACAGTATCAAACACCCCTAAACCACAGTAGAAAACTACCCACAAAAAAAACAACACCCTTATCCCCTCCAAAACCGGTGTCGCCGGAATTTGCAAAGGAATCGCCGGCCAAACCCGATGGGGTGGGTCTCGTGTCTCAGGTCGAATCTTAGGTTCACCAGTATAATACCAATTTCTTGTTTGGTCACTCAGTAAAAATTCCTAGTCACAGCAGATCACAGAGACTCTAAAAAGACACTAAAAATTACGATATTGCACTAATCGATACTTAAAGTGTTCTACACAATAACCAACGAGCAATACTTCATAAAAACTCCTATTTAACAGTGTAGGGATTATACCTATCACCACTTGCTCCCAAGATCCAAGCTTTCCTAGCTCCAAGTGATCAAAGAAGCTAAATCAAGACTTGAAGTATTTTATGAGATTATTTATGGAATTTTTTAAAGATTTATTGAGCTTGGAGTGTTGCAAATGGTGACCAAGGGCAGAAGAAGGAGGAAGAGCTTGGCCAAGAGAGGTGGTGGGGGCTTTGTGAAGGCTTGTGTGGATTGTTCTAGCTAGTTCTTGCAATAAATGCATATAAATACATATACATGCACATGCCACTTCCCCCATTCTTTTCTTTTCTTTTAAAACTTAATTCCCTTTACACAAACAAATATCTAGATATTATGTGAAAGTTTTTTGTTTACTCAAGTTTGATTAATTAGAACTGATAAAAATTTTGGAGTAATTTTCCAAACCCAAAATGTAAATACAATATTAAAATAATATTAAAATAGGGAAAAATTCTATCTGAACCAAAACTTCCCATATACCCCCAAAGCTTGCGCACTAGCTTTATTTTAGTTAAACTAGGTGCTAGCAAGTTTATATGGACGTTTGATCATAGTCGGGTTAAAACGGAAAATACCGACAATTTTACCCTAAAACGGAAAAATTCGCATAACGATTTCTAAAACGTTACAATCTTCCCCCCCTAAAGAATTTCGGTTCCCGAATTAAAATTTCATACTAAGCATACCTTCAAAAAGATGAGGGAATTTCTTCCGCATCTCACTCTCGGCCTCCCAAGTGATCTCCTCACTAGTAGGGCTATACCAAAGAACCTTCACAGATGGCAAGACCTTTGACCGATGTTTCTTCACCTGCCGATCCAAAATAACTACCGGCTGCTCGGTGAACGAAAGATCGCGCTCAAGCTGAACGGTCTCATGCTGAATCATGTGAGAAGGATCATGAAGGTATCTACGAAGCATCGACACATGGAAAATGGGGTGAACATCCGGAAAACTAGGCGGGAGTGCCAAACGATAAGCAACAGAACCCACTCGCTCAAGGATCTTGAAAGGACCTACAAATCTAGGACTGAGCTTCCCCACTTCCCAAATTGCATAACTCCTTTCATCTGAGAAATCCTCAGGAATACATGATCCCCCACTGCGAACTCGAGTCTGCGACGACGACGGTCGGCATAAGACTTCTGCCTGCACTGGGCTGCTCTCATCCTGTCCTGAATCAGTCGGATCTTCTCTGTAGTCTCCTGAACCAGCTGGGGTCCTAAAACAAGACTCTCACCGAGTTCGTTCCAACAGACTGGCGATCAACACTTCCTACCATATAAATCCTCAAAAGGTGCCATCTAAATAGTTTCCTGGAAGCTGTAGTTGTAGGAGAACTCAATCAACGGCAAGTGGCGATCACAACTGCCACCAAAATCAAGCACACATGCACGGAGCATATCCTCCAGAGTCTGTATAGTCCGCTCCGACCAATGTGGATGAAAAGTGGTGCTAAAACTCAAACGGGTACCCAAAGCTTCCTAAAGCTTCTGCCAAAGACTGCTAGTAAATTGGGTGCCTCTGTCGGATAATATGCATGTGGGAACACCGTGCAAACGCACAATCTCATCTATATACAACTGAGCATACTGAGCATAACCAAAAGTGGTCTTCACTGGAAGGAAGTGAGCCGCTTTCGTCAACCGGTCGACAATCACCCAAATGGAGTCATACCCTCTACTGGTCCTGGGTAGACCCACAATGAAGTGCATGGAAATCTTCTCCCATTTCCGCTCCGGAATGGGTAAAGGCTGCAACTCTCCAGCCGATCTCTGATGCTCAGCCTTGACTTGTTGACAAGTCAGGCATCTCGAAACGAAGTCCGAAATATCGCGCTTCATCCCTTCCCACCAGTAAAAGTCTCTCAAGTCACGGTACATCTTGGTGGAACCTGGATGAACGCTAAAGGCCGACTGATGTTCCTGCTCTAGGATCTCGTGTCTCAATCCATCAGCATCTTGTACACACAAGCGAGTTCCGCATCGTAGCACACCCTGGTCAACAATCATGAACTCCAAAACTGTACCCTGTCGAACAAGCTCAAAAATCTCAGACAAACGGGCATCACTGGATTGCGCCTCACGGATACGATCAAGTAGTAGTGGACAGGCGCGGACATGAGCAAGCTGCCCCCCAGCGGAAGTGAACTCAAACTGCACTCTACCATCACACAAAAGCTGCCAATCCACAAAAGACTGACGCTGAACTATGCTCAACTGGGAAAAGCTACCCCCGGGCCTACGACTCAAAGCACCAGCTACCACATTCGCTTTGCCCGGGTGATAAAGGATCTCACAATCATAATCCTTCACTAGCTCCATCCAACGGCGCTGTCTCAGATTCAGATCTCGCTGCTGGAAGATGTACTTCAAGCTCTTGTGATCCGTGAAGATCTGACACGACTCCCCGTACAAGTAGTGTCTCCAAATCTTCAACGCAAAGACCACCGCGGCAATCTCAAGATCATTAGCGGGGTAATTCTGCTGGTGCTTCTTCAGCTGCCTAGAAGCGTAAGCAATCACTCTATCGTGCTGCATCAATACACTACCGAGCCCCACTCTAGAAGCATCACATTAAACAACATAGCCGCCCGATCCAGAAGGCAAGGATAGAACTGGTGTTGTCGTCAACCGAGTCTTCAACTGCTGAAAAATCTGCTCGTACGCATCAGTCCAAAGAAAAGGAACTCCCTTCTGGGTCAGTCCAGTCAGCGGTGCAGCGATGCTCAAGAAATTCTGCAGAAAATGGTGATAATAACCAGCTATGCCCAAAAAGCTGCGGACCTCAGTCACCGATACAGGTCTGGTCCAAAGCTGTACAGCCTTGATCTTCCTCGGGTCCACAAGAATACCATCACCTGTCACCGCATGACCTAAGAAGTCAACTCTATCAAGCCAAAATGCGCACTTTGAGAATTTAGCATACAGCTGGTGCTCTCTCAATATCTGCAAAGCAATCCTCAAGTGCTGCTCATGCTCCTCACGACTTCTAGAGTAGACCGGTATGTCATCAATAAACACAATAATAAACTGGACGAGGAACGGCCAGAAAATCCGGTTCATCAAATCCATGAACGCTGCTGGCGCATTGGTGAGTCAAAACGACATCACCAAAAACTCATAATGCCCATAGCGCGTACGAAAAGCTGTCTTCAGAATGTCATCATTCCGAACCCGCAACTGATGATAACCCGAACGTAAATCAATCTTAGAAAAAAAATTTGCACCCTGGAACTGATCAAATAAATCGTCAATGTGAGGTAAAGGATACCTATTCCGCCCCGTAACTCTGTTCAATTGACGATAATCCACACACAGCCTCAAACTGCCGACCTTCTTGATGAAAAGAACATGAGCTCCCCACGGCGAAACACACTGATGCACAAGTCCCCTATCAAGAAATCCTTGCAATTGATCTTTAAGCTCTCTAAGCTCTGCCGGAGCCATCCAATAAGGCGGTATAGAAATAGGCTCCGTGCCAGGAATCGGATCAATGCAGAACTCAATATCGTGCTCTGGCGGCATCCCAGGTAACTCATCGGGAAAAAGGTCAGGAAACTCTAGCACGGTAAGAACCCATCAAACGACTCCACTGTGGCTCCAGTATCATGAATGAAAGCCAAGAATCCGCGACATCCCCTCCTCAAAAGCCGTCTAGCGCAAAGTAAAGAAATCAAACTGTGAGGGGCGGCACCACGGTCCCCCTGCACAACAAACACTGACTCGCCGGGAAAACAAAACCTAACTGTCTTCTCGCGGCAGTCCACGAACGCATAGCAAGTAGCTAACTAGTCCATGCCTAGGAGAACGTCGAAGTCCAACATCTCAAGAAGGATCAAGTCGACAGGCAAATCTCTGTCTCCTATACGGACAGCACACGACCGGAACACGTGTCGTGCAACAAACGATCTCCTACAGGAGTAGCCACGACAAGCGACTGATCTAGCCAACACGACTCTCGGCCTAACCTCGGCACGAAGTGCGTTGAAACATATGAATGCATAGATCCCAGATCATAAAGAACATGTGCATCATAAGAACATACAGAAAGGGTACCTGAAACCACAGCATTGGACGCTTGCGCGTCCTGATGAGTCAAGGCAAACACCCAAGCCTGCCCTCTACCAGCAACTGGCTGACCTCCGCCTCTACCACTCCGCCCTCTCGGTAAAAAACCACCGTGACCCCGACCTCTCTGCACAAGAGTCTGATGCGGAGCAACAACCGGCATAAGGGGCAATGCCTTCTGAGGTGGAGAAGGTGGTAAGGTAACCTGCGGTACAGCTTCCTCCCTCACTCGTGGCTCAGCACAATCTCGAACCCGATGACACATACTCCCGCACCGGTAACATCAAAATGCAAACTGCTGACCCTCCTGAGGGTAAGAGCTAAAAAGCCGACCTCGTCCCGAACCTCCACTACTTCCAGTATCTGAACGGGAACAGTCACGACATCTAAACACCCGCCTCCCCGCATGATCACCAGTACGAACCCTCTTCGGTTCCGGAGCAACTGACGACTCAGAAAGATGCTCTTCCACCAATAGGGCTGCATCCACCGCTGCCACATATGTGTCGCATTGCTGAATGCTGATGGCTAGAAACAACTGGGTAAGCAGGCCTCGAACAAACCTCTTCACCCTCATCTCCTCAGTCGTCACCAAGTACGGAGCGTACACTGACAGCTCGGTAAACAGTTCATCATACTCAGACACCGTCATCCCCGTAGTCTGGTGTAATAACTCAAATCGGCGCGCTCGCGCATCTCTGACGCTCGGTGGAAGAAAACCGGTGAGGAACACCGTCACAAACTCAGCCCAGGTCATAGGAGCAAGACCAGCGGCTCTGCCCCTCTCTAAGGACTCATACCACTTCTGGGCCAGACCCTCCAGACAGAAACTCACGAACTCCACCCATCTCTCATCGGAGCATCGGAGCGAATGACAAATCCTGGCCATCCGGTCGATAAACGACTGTAGATCCTCAGTAGTATCTGTGCCAGTGAACACTGGAGGCCTCAGCCTCATGAACTCGGTCAGTGACACGGTAATAACCTCCGGAGCCGTAACTGCGACTGCCGGAATTGTAGGTACCATCATGGTCCCTGCAATGGGTGGAACAACTTCCTGACCCTCCGCTCGAATGGCCTCTACTAAAGTCCCCATCATCTGGCGCTGGTCCTGCATTCCATCCCCAAACATAGCAATGTGCTCAGGTACAATAGGCGTACTACCCTGGTCAGTCCTCGCCTCAGACGAGTCAACTCTGACATCGGACCTCACGGCCGCTCTCTGTGCCCTCGTAGTCTTCGGTGGCATATAGGCTAGAAATTGAAACAAGATTCAATATGGACACGGAAATCGAATTACAAGGATGTATATCAATCATGGAAGGAATTTCAATCAATAAGTCCTAAGATTACTTAGGCGGAGTACCGTGTCGTAAGTATGCCGCGGAACATACACACGCTGCATCACTCTGCTTAAGCTACCTACTCCATCGTACCAAGGTCATCCTACACTCCGAAAGGTAAAACCTATCGCTCTCATACCAACTGTGTCACGGCCTAAAATTTAGCCCGTAACCTGCACTTAAACTACGTAACGTCAACAGGCGTACGCAACTTAAGTAAGCCGAAACCCAG